>JACSVZ010000002.1:66133616-67383616 GCA_014706295.1 Lycocorax pyrrhopterus obiensis
TCCATTTTGAATTATTATTACTCCTGGATGTTACGGAAAACGGTTATCTTTAGTTACTAATCCAGTGAGGAAGAAGGTGACAAAAGGAATTTAAAGATATCTTGCAAGTCATATAAGGAAAATCTTGCGCCAAGATTTAGCATAAAAGCAAAAATTCCTAAAGTCAGACTCAAAATCTTCCCTAAATATCCATTAAAAAATTTACCTGATTGGACTATGCGGTCTCATTAACTTCAAGTGGACTGTGTGCATCTATGAATATGCAAATGTGCATCCAAGGGCCGAGACCTCCCAAGGTACCAAAGTAACTGGTGTGGCTTTGAACAGTCCTGATCACCCAGCATTACCCATCAAACTCACAAGTGGAGGTGCTGCCTGCTAAGTACCCTTGCACGCCGCCAGCCCAGGTATTTGAATGGGTAAGTGCAGACTGGTGAGCAGACCTTCAGGCAGTTGCTTTTAAAACATTGGACCTTGTTGTGTTAAGATTTTATCCTTGCTGGACTGGAGAGCCCACGGCTCCTAATGGCTTCTTGCAAAATTAGGTTTGGCGTTCCATTTAGCCTTCATGTGACTCTGTGCAGTGCCACATGGAGCAGGAATTCTTCGTCTTTCCTTTGCAGACTGTCAGAACAGTGATTAAGCAGACAAAGGGATTGATTGTCTTTTAATGAAATAGTCTATCTGGCAAAAAATGAAGTCGGGCTAGCTGGAGACTATCCATGCTTTCAGTGGCCTCTTCAGAAATTCACGAATAGTTCCCTCAAGATAACAACACATTTTTTTAAAAGCTTGAAATGCGTCTTTAAACATTTTGATTTTTCATCCTAAGTAGCATTTTGCTCAAAAAAACGCTAGCTGAACATAATCATTGTGAAAGGAGTAGAAATTGTTCCATTTTGCCTGGAATGCAATGCCTTGAGACAATGCTGCGTGTTTCTGTAATGGGAGAGGAAAGCTTGCCGAGAGATGGAAAATTTTGTTTCCCAACACTGTCTCCCTTCTCGACCTTCTATTCATCCAGTTAACCAAAAGATCAGTTACTCACATAGCTCTAAGTCAAGCAGCTATAAAAAAGTAATCATCCATTTATACCATCATAAAAAAGTCTAGATTGGAAAATATCTCTAGAGATCATCTGGTCCAACCTTGCATTAAATTATTCTTAGTCTAACTTGTGTCAGCAATCACAGGGACCAGTTAAAATTTATCAAGAGCCGCTAATAAGTCAACACCTTCAAGCCTGAAACCTGGGAAAAAGTCTTCAGGTATGTCATGAACTAATTTTCCCCATTTCCAAGTGTAACAATTCTTCATTAAAGAGGGAAAGAGAAAAGCCACCTGCACAGGTAAATACAGTATCACATTAATGTAGTAATGTATAAATAGTCATATTTCACAGTCCTCAGTGAAGACTCCATCTACAGGTAGTATATTCTTCATGCATCAGTCTGTTGAGGTCTGGATCCTCCAGAACCCAAGGGATCAGTTCTTCAAGCCTACCTTCCTTTGTTCCAAGTTTGCAGATGCTTTGCATAGCTGGTGCCATTTCAGCTCACAGCAAAACCAGACATGGTGTTGAACACTATTGATATCTTCTACCACAGGGGAAACATTTCCACAGTGTCCTCTCCTGCTCCTCAGCTCTCAGGAACTACTATGCAGTTCACAAGACGTATCAGCACAGAGCTGTCCCTTTTTTTCCACCTGGGTTGCAAGAGTTGCACCCCATGCTGGAAGCTATTTCTCTAGGAGGGTGTGGCCACACACCAAGCACAACAGCATAGCCCGTGTAAAATAAATGTTTTAGGCTCTACACTGCTCTCTTTCCTTTTTCTCCTCTTCTTCCCCAGATGCTAATAAAATACTCTTTCTGTTGGGGTTACCTCCCTTCACAACTGTTGGCTGCTCTTCCAGCTCTCAGCCCCCAGGCTTAGGTTCAGTTGCTTACTCAATGGGGAATGGCATTTGTCAATTCTAATGCTTGGTGTTAAACTGTGCAGCTTAAAACCAGTTATAACCTTGAGCAAAATTATTTAATCGCAGGATTTAGCAGATTACAGGTTGAGAACACTATATAAACATCAGGCTGGGTTTTCAGGCTAAGCACTTGGAGGCAAGGCAGAGAGAAGGCAATGCCTTTCCATTATCTTTCCACCTATCGCCCGTGTTGTTAATGGCAGCAAATAATAGCTACAGGGGTTACTATCATTTCCTCCACCTGGCAACAGTGTCACAGGCTGTTCCTCTGTCAGCAATTGCCAGAGGGAAGTGTTCTCTAGAAAAACCTCCACCTACTTTTGAGATGTCTCCTTGCACATCTCCATATTAAATGTACTGGGAAGTGGTGTGAATAGTCATCTGCATGTTCAAGACAGGCTTAAAACCTGTTCCTGGAATTTGGCTATTTATCTGCGCAGAGGGCTCTTCTACAGAACACTCATTACTTGGAGATTAAATAGCAAGTGGAAAGGTCCATGACATTGTAAATTGGCTGCATCTGTGCCCAAAGAACTTAATTCCCATATATGTTTGTGCTTTTTCTCTTTTTTTTCTCCCATTATAGAATATCTTCTAGAAAGAAGAGTTTGTGAACTGGTTCTTGTTTACAAGAAGTTTATTAAAACTTTTTTTTTTTTTTGTTCAGAGACTTTTTCATTTTTCAAATTAGATTGGTGGGGGCTATTCTTGTGACTCAAAGTGCAAGACTCCTGCATCCTTTGCTTGTGGGGAAACCGGGCCAGGGAATAAGGCCTTCTCTGCTGTCACCCTGCAGAGCTTTGACAGAAATAAAAGCTCTGATCCTTAGTCCGTTCTTCTTTTCACTAGGCCATTCCACATCTTTCACTGTCCTTTTTTCCACGATGGACAAAATTCCAAATTTTTTCATCATTGGTAGACTGTTGTTCGGGTTTAGGCCACTGAGTAACTCTTTCTGCTCTTTGCTTTCCATCATCAGTGAAGTCCTGATACTGTTGCTAGATGTTATAGTGACCCAGGGGAACTGCCTGACTATTTGCTCAGATTAATCTCCTGATTTTTCAACCAGCTAATCTGTTTCCATCCTATTTTCTCTTCTGGATTCTATGCTGGCTTTTTGCTGATAGCTCCCATCACCTTAATTTCTTTCACATATTGCTTGTGAAAACAAGTTCATCTAGCAGCAGCCTTGTACTTGCCAAACTGAGCAATTTTTTTATTTCTTAAAATACTCAGTTTCCTCATGGCTAAATCCAACCAACCCTTCTGCCTTTCTTCCCCATATCAAACATTGAATTTGCAGAGATTTTCATGATGGCCATCCCAATGGAAGGCCTGGTAGACAAATTTCCCTGGGAAAAACCTTTGGGGTTACATCACACAAATCTGCAAGAACCTGTGTCCACCAGTTCCTCAGCAGTCAGACACCTAATCTCAAGGTGAGCCAATATCAGTTTTTCTCTTTTCTCCAGAGGGGTTTAAACCCAAAATAGTTTGTAGAGTGTCTGAAAGTTCAGGCTGGCTTGGTAAAGTCTCTGCCCAGAAAAGAGCTTCCAGCAAACTGTCATGACAGGGGCACCAAACCTCCAGGAATTATTCCATCTTTGTCTGACAGCAGAAGACAAGGGCAATTGCTCAAATTCAGATGGATGATGTATGTCACAAGCAATCCCTGAACACAGGGCTACTGTACTTAGCATTTTATTGTAGGCCTGTAAAGCAAATGTTATTCTGTTTTAGCATTCAATACATTTTATCCTCAGCTGCTGTTATCAGAAAAAGCCCAAGCACCTTGTACCAGGTTGTGCTTTTTAGTGTTCATCGCAGAGATACACAGATTTGGTCTAGCTAGCGCTGAGGAGAGCCCTGTGGGATGGCACTGTTCACATTGCCACAAGATAGGTAAAATTTCCAGCCCAACTGTACAGAGAGAATATATGTCAGATCAAATTAGAATGTGGTCTTTCTGCAGTGTCAACCGCACAAGCAAGCTGCAGAATCCAGGGATGGGGCGTTTTGAGCATGCTCCCACTGCATGGCCCACCTTGTAGCTGGTGGCTGCATAGACACCTTTGGAGACTCTGATAGTCTGTGCCTTTTGCAAGGAAGAGAAAAGAAAGGCTAATTGTGTTCTCCTGCATGCTGTGCACTTGTAAAAGGCTTGAGGCAGTCTGACCCTAAATATTGATGATTCAAGTTAAAATTGTCTCCAGATGACAAGAAGCATTCATTTTTTCCCCTATTATCCCCAATACACAAATCTTTTTTCAAAACTAGATTATCTCCTAAAATCAAAAGCTCTAATTAATTCTACCGTTTTATCTGCAACAGGCACTGTTAACATCTCATATCATGCTCCAATAAATTTGCCCACAGAGATTAACAACATGTGAGGGGGGAAAGAAAAGGAAAGAAAAAAAGGAGGGAAAGAAAGCCTTTTCAATTGAAGACCAGGAAATATTCTTCTCGTTATCCCAGATACAGAATGGTATTTGCATGGCTATACTGCTTCTGGGAGCAAATTAGTGTCTACGTGGATCTCTGCTGCATCACCTCCAAGCCACAGAGCTAGGCTGGGTGTACCTAACACAGTGCTGCTTGTGTCCTACAGGGAAAATCCCACTGTAAAATAGAGCATCTCTGCTCCTTATCAAAACCTAAAGTAGAGAGAAGCTTTTGCTAAGGAGCAGTTGCTGCCAAAGGTTGTTCAACTGTGTCAGGACAATATAAGCCCTTCCTTGCTCAAGAATGTAACCGGGCAAGGACCTTGAAGTAGGAATACACAGACAAAAAAGAGCTTTGTGAAGGAGCCATGTGGGATATCAAATTGTTAAAAGTATCATCAACTCCGTTGCGTTCAGTCTGTTTATAGAGAACTGGAGGCTGACACTTTTTGAACAGGGTCTAATTTTGTTCCAAAGAAGTGTTAGGAACCCATTGGAGAGACAGAAAACACAGGTGATGAAATAGGCATCTGCTGTAAATTCATGTTTGTGCTCCATGTGAAGAAAATGAGAGCTTGCAACACTGCTGATTTGTGTTGGACCAAGTGCTTTGCATAAAGGATGGGACCAGAAATATGAATCAAAACCATACTCTTTTTTTCCTTAAACAATGGCAAAGTTTATATCTAATAATTCAAGTTCTATGTATGTGGTTCCATGCTTTCTGATTCCAACAGGGACTTTGAAATGGAAATGCCAAACTCGGTATGCAGGGCATGATGGATCACCATGTATGCATAGGAATAAAAGGGCTGTCATTGGAAGTAATTTTGCGTTGAATTACACAATGTGTAATCCAATTGAAATCAGCAGAACGGCACAAGGTGTAATGTAGTGTGCAAAACGTGATCCATTGCATGCAATTTTAACAACAGGGATACCGCACCACTCATCTAAGTAATGTGCTAAAATTGAATTTGTGAAAGGTAGGGGGAGAAGAATTGTGAAGAATGAATGCATTTTATAATTGGGAAAATACTTTTTCAGAAAGTGACTGAATATATATTTTTAAGGCTAATTTATTACACTTGGAAATTGTTTGCTTCGTAATAGTGCTGTCAGGTCCTCAAAATTTGGCAAGTTCTCTCTCTGGCATAGAGTGGGACCAGCCAAGCCTGTCAGCCTTGGAGAGCTCAGTATCCATTTTCCCCATTGACATGTGTCACACTATCTAATAGTGTTCCTAAATGAACTCCATCATCATCAGTAAATCTTTTTCTCATGCCCTCGACCAACAGTGTTTCCCCAGGAAAAGTAGCAGGTCTCACACTGGCATCCCTTGGCACAGTGCCCTCTGTTGCCTGCAGGAAAAACAAAAAAAAAGGGAAAAAGAACTAATTCCCATGCTGTACCTTTGCTTAAACAGCAGACAAGGTGGTAAGTCTTGCAGGAGTGGAGCGGGGGGTAAGAAATTGTGGGTGCCATGAGTGCCGTGCGGTGTTTTTCAGGGGTTGGGGCAGGCACAGCACAACCTGCACTGCTCAGGCTCAGGAACGGCCCCTTTGCCACTGTCCTGTCAAAGCTGACAAGTGAGTTTATTCAAGGCTTGCAATATAAACATAAGACACAGTTATCTGATTTCCTCATTACCTATGGTGTCTGCTGAGGATAAGGAGAATGACATATGATACCTTTAGAATATTTTTTTAAAAATTGGGCAGTCGCCTGGTGTTGGTAGTGTTTAACAAGCTGTGTTTTCAAGATAAAGTCTACTGTCCTGTCACTGGCTTAATGCTCTTCGGGATGAGGGTGCCATTAACATGTAATTTTTCATTGAATACTGCTTAGTATTCCTGAAAATTTAATGAATATTCATAAAAAGCTCTGTGTAAACTTCTCTACCACTTTTCCATATATTTGATAATCTGAAATAAAGTTGTACTCCCTGGAAATCTTATTTTAGATCTGCAAAGAAAATACTTATCTATACATATAGAAAATAATGTAAGATATGTGTGTCTCAAATGGACATGAGCTAAGGTAAATGTGACTAATAACCTGGGTCAGTAATGATAATTAAGAACCCAAACTAAAAGTATGGCTTCTGGTTAACTCACAATAATTCTTTATTTTTGCCTTGGAAAAATGAGAATGGGAAGTTAACATTGTTTTCTGGATTACATATTAATTCACTACATTCTACAAGACTGCAGTTTTATTTTTAACATCCTCATAACATTTGGATATGAGAAATTCTAGCAACACAAAATTTTGGAATAAAAACTCAAATTTTTCCTTGTGAAAGTTTCAAATTTTCCTACATAATTTTCCACTTTTAAATCACTGCCTATATGAAGTAAGAACTTATAAATTCACTGGAAACCCATTCAGTTTTTCACTGTGCAGGAGCTCCTACTATTTATGCAGTTTACATTGCATGATTTTTCTTTACTTCTGCGTTCTGTGAGATTCATTTTGAGGTAAAAGGCTTTTTTCTCCTCTCATTCTTTAATTCTTTTGAATGATTTTTTTAGGGTTCTGTATAGATTTTTTTCAAAGTACGAAGTAGAATCAAAGGCTCAAATAAGCAACTTCTAGATATCAAACTTTATCAATGTAGGTGCTGAATCATGAAAACAGGTGGGTGGAAGTGCTAGTCACATAACCCATCACGACTTGAGGAAGGTTAAGTGAAGTAGTTGGAAATGCAGGATGTGGGACCCTTGCCTTCCCTTCCTACTAATCCCAAGTCTTGGTTCTTCCTGGCCGAGTTGAGGTGATCACTTTTCTTTGAGGATATTCAAGTCTGACACCAGGACACTGCTTTGGCTCTCATAAAGAAGTGGGGAAATATGTTATCACAGAGCCTTCAGTCTGGGCTGCCCGAAGGGCCGTATCTGCTAAGTAAAATGAAAAGCATCCCCAGGGAAATAAGTCCAGTTCTGTTGAATGGAGACAGCGAGTATTTGCTATGATGTTCCCTAATAGGAATTGCTGCTGAAATCAATGCTGTAAGTCAGGTGTGGGAAAGGAGGACTACTCTTTTCCATTCCCAGCTGCATCACTATGTTTCAAAAGCACTTTGGGTCAAAATGCAGTCTCAGGCTGGAATTTCGTCTTTCCAAAATGCCTCTGTCTTATTCTATCTGATGCAAAAGGCTTCTATGGGTTGCCCTAGTAATGTCCAGTAATGTTCTCCCAAGTCATTGGTAGACACGTATTGACCATGGTGCTGTCTGAAAAGGGACTTGTTACTTACCAGGGCAAGTTTGTGCACACCATAATCTGCCTATTGTCTTCTAAAGAAAGTTGGCTCATGCCAATTTTTTTTTTCTTTTATCCTGAAGACCCAGCATCACTCTGAAAATAAACACCAGCAATTGTTTATTCAAGCTTTTAGTGGTCAGTCATCTGGCTGTTGATAATTCCTTAATTTTTACATTGGTTGGGAGTTACTTAACAAATTCAACAGAGTTTTTTCTATTCTTTCATTAGACTAAAAACCTAGATCAGTAACACAACATAAATAGAATAATTGCCTGTTATCCCAATTCCGTGCTATACCTTTCATGTGTAATTGACAAGGACTACCTGATCTCTTTGTGGAGTAGAGGACAATGTAGAAATTCAGCTGCATCATGCCTTTCCTGTGTGGTATTCTCAGGACATAGACTGCATAATTGACTGCAGACATCTTAGTTTAAAAGCCGTCTTTTAAGTTTCATCCAGTCCTAGTAATTCGTATACAGTCCCATGGGCAGTATCCAAGGATTATGCTAATTTTATTAGCAACTCCTCTTGCTTTAATTAAACTGTATAAATTCCCATCTGGTCACTGTTGTGCCAACACCCTTTTTTCCATTTTTATTTTCATGTATAGATAATTTGTGATTTTGCTCTTCAATTCTGATTTCCTGAATTATCCATCGTGTTTTCCACAAGAAATAACAAAATTTTGAGGGGTGAATGGGACTTCAAATTGAGTTAATGGGTTTGAGGCAACCTCTGGATCAAAGCAAAGACCCAAGTTTCTAAAGTTGGCCAGGTCTTTTTGGGAGCAGGTAGTCAAAGTAACTTGCTCTGTTGAAAGCATCAAGCTATATGATGCTGTTCAAAATACCTACAAGCAAGCACTGTATTAACATTTACTGTGTTTATACCACAAAGCAGACTGATGTGAATTCCTTAGTGGACTGTTAATTTACGTGTTATACGCTTTCAAATATTTCCAAAAGCAAATGTGAAGTGATTGGTAATCTGTTCACATGCTCACAAAATGTTATTAGCAAAATGCCTTGGGCAGTGTGTTATGTTGACTAAAATTGATAATTTTGTATTTTAAAACTAAAGCAACTCCCACTGCCCCTGAGAAATTTTAGGACCTGCCCAGAGCCCAGACCTCCTGGTCACACCGCTTGTCAAGGTGTGTGTTGAGCTGAGGGGGAGAAACACCAAGCACCCCACAAACAGCAACATCCCTGCCCAGGGCAGTGACCTAAGGTTTGTGTGATTCAGCTCTTCTGAAAGCCTCAATAAAAGTCTTCTGTGGAGTCCTGCAGTTTAAAATAGCTCGTTATCTATAAAATCACCATGAGGAGGTGATTCTGGTGTTTACCACTTGTTCTGCTTATGTAAGTTTTAAAGAGTGTATGTTGCTCTGAAGAAATCAAGCCTGGTGGTTCTTTTTCCTTCTGCATAACTGTCTGTCGCCAGCTGTGTGTGGTTCTGACAGAGCCAAAGTCCTGGACAAAATATCTCATACTCCTCAAAGTGTTGAGGTTGTTCTTTTTTTAAAAGAGGACCAGAGAGCAAGCTCTGGTCTAACCATATTTGTCAATGTATCTCTTTTTTTGAATAATGGTTTCCATGCCTTGCAGACTCAAATACAACATGACACTTCCTCCTAAATGCCAATTATTCTGTCCAGAAGAGTTGCCCAAAAGTCTACTCCACAAAGTTTCACACCAGACTCACACGGGATATTAAAATTCAATAAAAGCTGTTGAGATAATAAGATTGTGCAAAAAGCCTATGCAAGAGCTGAATATTGTTTGTATGGGTGCAACATACATTCCAGCAATTTACATTTACAGCTATGAAGTAATTGAATAAAGAAATGCATCATCATTTTCTTTTTTTAGCACATTGGTGAATTATTTTTCCAACATGTGAAGGGGTGTTCATATAACATCATGGTGCTTTGTGCTAGAGAAAAACAATTACAGTGAATAAGGTAGAATGGCTCTGTTATTGCAGTACATAAGACTTTGATTACATACTGCCAAGATTCATACCAGCCTAGTAGTTGTTGACAGATAAAGTAACAAAAATGAAACTCATTTATTTTTTCTTTATTGAGACCTCAAGGTAAAGCAAATTTTCGGTTCTTGTACTTACTACATTGAAGGAACAGAGACTGACAGTCAAAATGTGCCAGTCCAGAAATATAAATTAAACCTAGTTTCATATCAAAGTTTCATTTAGTCTCTGAAAAGGAGCTGCTGCTTGGATTATTTTTGATCCTAAAACAAATACACTGTAGACAACAGTAGTGTATCTTGGATGAATTAACCCCCTCACACATTCAGCTTTTATGTATTTCCCAGGATATATATCCATGTCTATTCAAGCAATTAAAAAATTTGTTATGGACTTAATTATTTTACTTTTTTCCCCCTGTTTAATGATAATTTACTGTTTGAAAACCCAGTGAACATGTGGACAGTTTTAATAGAGTGTAGCACTTTTGCTGAAGAAAAGACATATTCTGAGGAAAAAGTCTGCCCTCCCTCCTTGTGTACAGAAAATTCTTCTGGCTTTTACCGTGAGTTCTTCTAGGCAGCTAGATACTCTATTATGTCATGAAAATTCTAACAAATGATTTTTTTTTTAAATTCGTTTATTTTCTAAAGAGCAGATAAAAGTAGCTGCTAAAATAGCCAAGTACTAAAATGAGTGGGTTTATCCCATCAAAATCTTGGATTAGTTACCTAGTCCAACTGAACATAATTGCTGTTCAGATTAATGAGGCAGTATCCTAGTATCTCCTCTGTAATTAAACACTTCTCTGGTTCAATACAGTATTAAAGATGCACCAGACGTTGAAACCTCAGTGGTGAAATTTAAAACTGTTGAAATTGGAGAGGTCAGCTGTGAAACACAAATTCCTTTGTAGTATGGAAAATTCACTTTTACGGTGTGTTTCAAGAATAATTTGGCTTATATTGGGGATGCTGTATTTTTAAAATTTTTTCTTATCTTTCCACCATCTAAATTTGAGAATTTTTTCTCATTAGTTCCTGAGAAAAAGTAACATAAAGTGCACTTGTTTCCAGAATTACCTTTTCTGACCTTTCACAAGATGATAATTGCGGTACCAGTAGGCTTAGAGGACTTGTTAAAAAAATTAAGCTTGTAAAGTAGCAAAAAATGCCCCTTTGCTTGCTGGTGTCAATTTCAAAATTAACATTTTAGTTCATGTGCTTCTAATAATCGCTGACCCTTACTTCATGTGCTTTCCACAGGAAATGAATACAGCAGAAATTACTTTGACCCGTTGATGGATGAGGAAATAAACCCAAGGCAGTGTGGGATGGAGGTCAGTGAAGAAGGTGAGGCAGAATTAAGTATGTAATTTTGGTGTCAGAATATTCTTTTCCATTCATGAAAATGAGGTGTCAGAGATCACATATGCAGTTCTATTTAAATATTGAGGTTTACAATTTAAATTCTAAGCCTTAACTGCTCTGAACACGGTAGGCAGTATACATAGACTTTGATCAAGGACAGTGAGTTAATGGGCGGGTAAAAATGAGGCTGTGCTGTATTCACTCTGCTACTGTAGCAAAATGAAGCACGCTCCAAGAGCATTGTCTACACCATGTTCTTTTTAATTAATGAAGTTAGTCCAGAACTGAGTGCTAAGCTGTAGCTTTTTGACAATCCTGCTCCCAAAGTCCTCCTTGGAGAGCAATTTTATTATGGAGTTGAATGTGTGTTTGCCTAACAGAAGGAAACTCCAGAGTGCGTAAAAGTGCACGAGGAGGCTTTTTTGGTTTTCTTTTTGCCGGTTTAGCTGAGATATTTAGCTTTGCTCTGTGTGGGCGATAGCAACTGGTGGGAGGGTATGACTCTGCAGAGCTGGAAGAGCAGAAGTTATGCATAGGTATGAGAGAGATTAACCAGGAGGTATTGTCTAGCAAGGAAATTCTCCTCTGCTGTCATGGCTTTTAGATAAAAAAGGGTGGGAATGGGCCTGCCCCAATTTGCATGGACTTAAGTAAGAGCATCATCATGGTAATGAAGTGCTTAGCTATGCACTGAGTGCTTTGGCCCGGCTCCTGTCGTTAAGCACTAATAAGCCGATGGCACGCAAGAGCCAGCTCTCCTGTGTTACCTTGCTAGCCCTTTGCTTTTCTAAAGCCCGTGCTTCTTTGTTCTGCAGAGACTCCCTAGATGCGCAGCTGTAGTCAGATCTAAAAAAAGTTATCTACTGTAAAGGGTCTCAAAGTTGTTCACTTCTGAAAGTCATGTTGAGACAAAAACTCATGTGACTAAAAAAAGCAGGTTCTATTGCATATCACTAACTTGAATTTCTATGTTCTGGTGAAAAAAAAAATCAAGGTTGAATTACATCTAATCACAATAATTTCCCTATTCATTGTGTACGAGACCAGTGCAATACCTTGGAAGTCAACTTCTGGCTCAGAGTTTTTAAAGGGAAGATTTTTTTTCCTGTTGGTCCTGCCTCGGTTCATCTTATGAAAAGGCTTTATGAGTCATGATCTGCTTCATAACCAGAGAATGAAAAGCAGATTAGATTAATGTATCTGTGCATGTATGCCTAAAATCATGTACGGACAGAGTGGTGACATAAGGGATATAGGGAAATACAGTTCTCATTGGGAGGAAATGTTCTCCTGACTACATTGAAGAGGCTGAGTAATAAACTTAACTGTAAATGCTGATTTTGTATTGTGTGGTGGGGGGTTTATGTATTTATTTATTTTGGAATTTGGAACAGGCTCTTAGTCCATCAACTTCCAGGGTTTGGAGTGGAGAGGTGGTTTTAATCAATTGCATATCATGCTAAACCTGAGATCCATGTGTGAAGAGCTGTCTTTTGGTGGTCCTCCTTTTTCTCTCTGGCAAAAATGTCACTCAAAGGTTGGGATAACACATGCTTATTAAAATTCAATTAGCAGCAGTACCAGCCTCAGGCTGGCTGTGTGGACCTCTGTAGAGCAGATATAACACTATATTTACCAACACCTCTGCCAAGAGCAAATCTTCTACCTTGGAGATATTCAAAAGGTGCCTGGACATGGTCCTGGGCTACTTGGCTCTGTTTAAGCAGGGAGAACTGGGCTAGATGGACTGCAGAGTCCATGGACTTCCTACCTTAACCGGTCTGGTTTGTCAATACTTACAAACCAGGCTTTCTGTCTGGCTTCTTTTGCCTTGCAGAAGTGTTAAATTAGTAGAAGTACATTTGTATGTAGTGCATGAAAAAAGACAGTCAGAACTAAAGCTTGGTCCTGCATGGTCATCCCCTGATTGGAAGCCATACAGGTTTACCTCCTCTTTCCAGCTAGTGGCATGTCATGAGCAAGATTCAAAACCAGAAAAATGTGAAGAAATCAGGGCACACTTTGAAGTTACACTCTTCTTAGAACTTCAGAAAGCCAGGCTCAATGCTCAAAGAGAATATCTGGTGAAAAGCAAATATTCAGCCACTAACTATTCTTTGCTGGGTTATTCTGTGAGAATGAAGATATTGGCAATTATCTTTTCTATATTTGATAAATTAGATTTGTTCTGGAAATTTGTATGAGTTCATAATGCCCTGAGAGCAAACAACATCCCACTACGGATTTTCTTGCCCCCTTGCCAAGGGAACATTTCAATGTTGCAGGCTAAAAGAAACGTAAAAGATTCTGTACTTTCAGAAGAGGTTTGCAGAAGCCACTGCCTTCTTTGAATGCCCAGTGCAACTGAAAAACTTGGATCTGAAATTTCATGGTAAAAAAGTTTATTCTTTGAGACTCTATTGAGCACTTAAAAAGAGACACCCAAGCTTGCATGTAGCTGTACTTTAATCCACCTGCCTTGTGTGCATTTCTTTGGTCTTCTATCTGCCTGTCTCCACTGACAACTTGGAGAAGTCAGGGTCTGGGAGATCTGAAGAGAAAATGGTCCCAGTTCCTCATTTCTCCCTTGAATATAGAACCTTTAAGTAAATTTTTTTTAAGGTCTCATGGAAAAAGGTAAGTGTGCATATCCTTTGCTGCTTTTTAAAATCTGCAGATATTACTGAAAATTTGAATGACTAACCAGCCACAAACTCAAAATTCATAGAGTGTTGTAATGACTACTCATACTAGATAATGTGTTATTATCATGGACAGCAAGGTAAAATTTCTAATGAAGATCCAAAATCATGTTAGAATAAATTGGGTATTTTGATTCTCATTACGAGTCAAGTAGAATTCATCTGGTAATTTGAATATAAACAGTCATTTCAGCTACTCTATTAGCAGAATTAATAAACCCGTTTCAGTCCATATCAACATATAATATTGCCCACCATTTACAAGTATAAATTTTTTATTTTAAATTGTCTTGTATGGAACTGTAATTTTATTCTGAGCTATGAAACTAGCACTGTAAAAACTATCTTCAGGTGTCAAAGGACTTTCTGACTTTTACATTTTTATATCTTTACTTTTAATTTAAAATAGTATTTCCTGAAATACTACTGGAAGAAACTATAGCTGTTTCACTGTTGTTTTTTTAAGATCCTGTGAAATTTGATGAGCAAATCCTGTACTCTAAACTGATGAAGCTTCTAGATGAAGAAAACAAGATGCTGGACTTAGAAGGTAAATAACAAAGTCAATTGCATAAAGAAAAATAAAACTCTTTTCAGGCTGCATGTGAGGAGGAGAGTGGGTAATCCATCCCCTTGAACTCTGAAGTCAAAGGGATGATGATTTTAATGCAAACCTGTAAGGTCTTTTTCTCCAAATATTTTTGTTTTGTGTCATGTTTATGTGGTTTTAAGTGTAACTTAAGTGGCATGCTTTCTCTGGATTCCTTCACTGCATGTTGAATTCCACATTTATGAAAGAAGGTTGGAAATACCACTGCTTATGTGCTCAAATCTAGAAATTGAAATCCTTTTTTAAGCTGATAAATGGGTGGGCAATTTGTCGGATGCACGGGTCACGTGGCACTGTTTCAGGTTGTCTACGCAAGGATTTACACTAAGAGATGAGTAAGAAAGTGTTTTCTGTGGCTTTGTTAGAAAATACAAGTTGATGTTCCATCTACAGTAAAAACAATGAAGTATATGAGAAGAGATTTCTTCACCTCAAGCCAACAGCCTTACTTTGGTTTCACTTATTTTTACAGGCATTACTTAAAATCTGGTTGATTCACGACACGTTTACCGTAAAGCCTTTACACGAGGCCCACGTCAGTTGCTCTCCTCTGGTTCATCCTAGAAGTGATGTTTGTACAAGGCCCAGCTCAGAGCTGCCCTTGTATTTTTTGCCTATCCACTCTCTCCTCTTTCAGCAGATGTCTTGTGTGCAAAAGTATTTTCTGTCCTTTGTGTCTGTATGAGGCTTCCTGATGTATTTCAGCAATACACGGGCCTACTCTGTCAGGGAGACAGAGCAGGCAGCTGCCTGGGGTGCTGGACCTCCAGGAGCTGCAACTTGGTTTATGACTATTTAGTTTATAAGTAACTTTGTTCTAGGAGAGGCAAATGTTTTAATTTGCCTAGGGTTGCAAAATCTCTTGAACTGGCACTGGTCATACCAGTAACATCTTTGAAACCCATTTTATCTCATTTTAAATGCAAGGGGGGGAAAAGTGCAACCATCACAACTAAATTCTTGCAGATAGTTTAAGCAAAAACCTTTAACAAGTTATTAGCAAGACCTGAATCATTCTATGTTAAACTCCACATTGCTGAGAAAGACTATAGCAGTGCTGCAGGTTGATTGTTCCTTTTATCACTCAACAAGATAGATGAAAATAAAAATATGTTTGGCTGCAAAGTCAACACTATTTGTGAAAGATTGACATGGGATGTCTATCCATGGTACTTATGTAGTCCCTGTCTACCAATATTTATGGCATTTACAGACAAATTGCACCTTGGAAGCTGTTGTTCTCTTTCCTTTGGCTTTAGATGGGCCTTGGGCAATTGACTTAGACTTGACCATTGCTTTTTGCGTGGCTAAAATTTGCACTGTGTGTACTTGGCCACTGCTAAGCAAGGGAACCAGGGAGTGAAGGGGAAGCCTTCTCCATCCATCAGTGGTTATTCTTTTATTCAGCAAGGTGCCCTAAAACATGTCACTCTATTAGAAATATAGTAGCATACTGAGTGTGCTCTGTGGATAGAGAACTCACGCTGAGGCTGCCAAGGTTGCTGAGCTCACAGCTCACTGATTCAATTCTGGGGCAAGCAAATGCATCAGCATGTGTGTCACACACTCCATGTGCACATCAGAGCCCCCTGTGTAGGCATGAGGGCAGCAAATGGGGGACACACTGCAGGCCACTGCTGTTGTGTGTCTCAAGCTGTGCCTTGGTGCTTTTATTTCTTAAAAGTGTCATGGTGGGTATCAGAGCTAGTCCTATGAGTGAAGATACACACCGTTCTAGCTGAATTTATTACTTTTCTTTGCTTGGGTGAAGAAAACCCAAAAAAGAGAGACTTTCCTGGGGAGGTGAAGCTTGTGCAGTTTCAACCTCTCTGTGCATATATCGGGGTGTATTTATTTCTGCCTGTGTTTTTCTCTCCCAGTATTTGAACTTCTTGTTCACTTCCAAACCTTTTTTCCTTTTTTAACAGGGAGCACGTCTCACAGGTATGACTTCCCTACCAGTTTTATGGAAGCGGGCAGTTGAGCAGAGCAGACAAGCATTATTAATGTCTCCACCAAGGGAAAAACTAATATGGAAGTTTGACCCTTATTAGGCATTAGAAAAACCGTAGAAAACTAGGATTCATTTGGTTTCACTCTTACAGAACTGCTTCATTTCTTCATTTGACCACTGAGCTGCAAAATCACGTAGTCATATAGTCCTAATTAATAGATGATCCCCAAAGGAAAGGAAAGAACATGGCTCAGAATTTATATAATTGTATATTTAAAGCATTTTGTCGCTGAGTAACCTGTTGGTCAGTCTTGTGGTATGTGTTATTTCAGATTATAGGGCAACTTAAAAGGCAACATTGGCTGTTTGTTTTTAAAGACATATACTACATATTTTTTACTTTGCATTCTTGCCAATGTAAAATTGTGATCCACGCACATTTTAAATCGTGATACGCGAGCACTATAGAAAATAATTTCTATTATATTGTTCTTTGGCAAGGACCATAAAACTGAAGTGCCAAGTTTTGCAGAATTTTAGTTGTCTGAAATTGGTGCATGAACCTTTGGCACTGAACTTTTTACATACAATTTGTACACAGTTTTCTAGAACCAGGTAGCAAAAATTATTTTTCCATATAGACTTTGCATGCAGTTTTATGCATTCAAACCCATGCTGAAGTGTAGCCTGCTGCTGAACGTACCCTTTAAATTATCATCTCAGTATATAACCTGCTTCTATCTGACAGACAAATACAGGAGTAAATGAAGTCACAAGCAGCCAAGATAATACCAGAGAGATTGTTTTAATTACAGCCCAGCATCTGCAAATACAGCCTGTGCTGAAGTGATTTAAGCTACAAGGAAAGCATGACTCGCAGGGTTAAGTACATCCAAGGCAATGAAAACTTTTGATGCCCATGCTAACAGCTTCAAGCAGCAAGTTTTTAATCAGTTTATCAATCCATTAATGAATTTTCAGCCATTTCATCCTCTGTGTACAAAGTAGTAAAATTTTTAACACTGGCTACTTTTGTACAGCGAGGATTTGGTTGCTTTGTTTTGGTCAAGTATTGCTCTGGGACATCAGTTTGATCCTCCAACCCATGGATCAGTTCAAGCAAGGACCGACCTGATGCTGAACAAGTTTGAGAAGTTTCTTTGCAAAGCCACTGTGGAAGGAATTGATCAGCTGAACTAACCCTGTTCTCTCTTTGTTTCCAACTCAGATAAATGAACAACTGTGCTTAAATGAGCATATGTATCTTCTAATCAAATATTTTTCAAATCTAAATTGTAATTTTTCTCTGTATTTTTCACAACTGCTTTCCTCAAAAAGGCTTTTGAAAATGCTCTCTCTCTTCTTTTGCTCTTTTTTGACAAAACTTGTGCTAATGAGTCCAGTGTCTTCCACCAAAACTGAGTTCACTTGATATGAATCCTCACAAAAATAAGAAGTACAAAAAAGAGAAAATGTATTTCGATGAATTGCTTCATGTTTATCTTTCTGAACCAAATGATTTTATTCCTTTTTTGACTATTGCTCTACCCTGAGACAGGAATCTACTGACTTCCCAGGATGTAAACTTGCAGGGCTCCTGCGAAAACAGTAAAGCAGCTGATTTATACCAGCTGAGCACATGGCCCGTTTTGTACAACACAGCATCAAGGGGAACAAGCGATGTTCCATCTTCTCCTTTTGGCAATGTTTCTTTTTCCTGTGCTTCCTGGGTTTTCTCTCTCCTCGCCAAACCCTTAATGTTACAATAAATTCGAATGTAAATATTGTTTTGTTTTTGCAGTTAATAGTTGTAGGTCAAATCACTTTTCATTAGGCTTGTAAAGTGCTACATGAAGAGATGTGTACCCTAAGGTAATGGTTTGAGTTGTTTATATCTACTGTACATTTCCCCCAACATGATTTTGAATTGTATCCTGTTGTAATTAAATAGAAAACCCACCCTACTTCCTGTGTGTTGGTGGCACCGAGGTGATTTAAGTACTCAGAAGGCTCAACAATTAAAGTCATTAAACAACGAGTAGTGAGCAAAACTGGAAATGTTAATAGCCTTAGTTTTATCTTTCCTTTTCTGGTCTTCATTAGAGAATGAAAGACTTCAAAGGAGATTGAGGAAAAAAAACCTCTTTTAATTGCTTTCATGTTGTAGGATGGACAAAAAGAAGCAAATAACTAGATATGGCAATTTCTTTAAGAGATAGGCACAGAGAACTATAAAAGCTTACACTCAGAAATATGAAGCAAGAAAGATAGTCAGATGTGGGCAGTCTGATATCTGTTATTTTTTAGTGATCCTAACGTGGGGACATGAGCAAAAATAGTTGTCATTATTTATGACCCAGACTAGTACTAGTACTATAGCAGGTATCAATGAGAGGATCTAATATTTTAAACATATCATAATCAATTAAACTGAAAAAAGACAAAGTTTCTCTTCAAGGCTGACTTTATGAATGGGATTTATTTTTATTTATGTGAGGCACGTACTCTTTGGTTCCGCACACGTCACTGCAGTGAAATCAGGGGAATGTTGTGGGTGAGAGCAGAACCGGACCCAATTAATTAGGCAGGAGCTGCACACACACCTAGGGGGAGGAATCCAATCATTTGGGGTGAGTTGAAAGGAAGATTAAATGCTTGGTGTGGCTCCACCTAAAACTCATATTCAATGGCAGATTTTACTCCTCTTCCTCAGGAAGGAAAGCCAAAGTTGTTCCAAATCTGAGTCCCTTTAAGATTTACAGGTCAGCAAAGTGCCCATGGAAATGTAGAGCATGCCTTTTAAAAAGTACCTAAGGAACAAGCTGCACATGCTAAATTTGTACCTGAATTTAGATGTTGCACTTATGAACAGTTTTCCTGGTACTGGCACTTGGCACCTGTCGGTTGTGTTACTGATGCTGTTTCATACTTGAAGTATTGGTGGGCCAAACATATTAACTGAGAAGGTAGTAACCAGTGAATGAACTCCCATTTGCTGAGAGATAATCTGCCACTTTTGTTTCAAGCAGCCCGTGTCGTCAGTGAAGGTTTTCCGGACGCTGTAATGCCTGTCAGCTCCAGTAAGGCATGTGACCTTCAGAGGGAGCTTGAAGATGAAGAGATTCCTTCATATATCGAACAGTTTGAGAGAGATGTTCAGGATGACATAATTCTGCTTGGCAGCTTTTCACTGGAACAGGTCAGAGTTAAGAACTATAAGACTATTTTATCGCTTGCTTCATAACATGATGCTGGCTTGTTAACCTTGTACACCCCAATTCTATTTCTCTGCCTGGCAATACATATATTGAAAGAGTAAAGGATAACCATTGTCGTTGGCATGCTTTATGTGACTGGCACTCTGCTAAGATAACAGCAGGACCTTTATCTTTGTCTCCATTTCAATGTGAATAAAAATAGATTGCCTTCATTGCTTCTTTCCTAAATAGTGGAGGATCTCGGACTGCTTTGTAGTAATATTGCAATTGAGTTTCAATCAAGAGACTAAGTCTAGGACATCTCTCTCTGCCACATTTAACAGAGACATTAATCAGTGAGCAAGTTTGGATTAGAGGCCAGGGAGTATTTATGTAGCAATGTTCATTGTACAGAGGATAAGATAATTCCCCCATTATAAATCTGTTATGTTTTTCAGGGTGGCAAAGGTTTTCTTTTTGTCATTTGTAGCATAAAGAGACACGTTCTGGTTCATGTTGACAAAGGCACAAGTTTGCAGGGCTGAAATGATACTTGTGGGCACCTAATGACCATTTGTCCCTTTGAAAAATCTCATACTAAGACTAGAGGACAGGAAGAGAGATTAATTGATGAATCTATCATTTTTAATTAGTAACATGAGAACAGCGCACTGGCTCTGATGGGCTTAAAATAGGTTATTCAGTGACTGATGGTGATCTAAGCTTTCTTTTATTTTCAGGGGAAGTTTTTAGACTTTTTTTTCCACTGCAGGACTAAATCTTATCATTGGCTTCTGCATGACGTGAGGGACACAATTCTCTTCCTTACTGCTTTCCTCTAAATCCTGTAGCTATATTTCATTCCTTCTGACTTTTTTATAACTGTATGCGTCATGCATGGAAGGTGGTATGGGTAATACTGTTCAGAGAATGTGAAATAGAAGGGAAACGTGAGGGAAAAGGACTTAGATGGTACTAAGAACCGCATCTGCCTCAAGGGATGGAGTATGGACCTGGCAATAGGTGAACGGAAAGTGCTGCACCTTTCCAGAAGGTTATAAGGTATTGAGAGTTCGCACTTTAACTATATTTGGACTATTCAGATGCCCCCAAATCTTCATGAGGCTCTGTTACACCTGAAGGAACACAATAGATGTGTCAAAACTTTGTTTATCCCCCCTCTAAACATGGTCACATGGCTGATTATCTTACTTGGAATCTTTTTGGAGGTGCTCAGCAGAGTTTGTTTCCTAGACGGAAGCATTCTATCCGGTCACCGCAAAACAACATTCTGCTTTTTAACTGACAGCTACGTATGTGAATTTACATGTAACGCAGTATAATACTGCCTTTCTCCCTTATATTAGCCCAAAATAAAGAAAATCCTCACTTAATGCGGTTGATTGAGCTGGTCTACCATGAGTTTTCAGAGAGGGACTCATTCTTTACTTTGCAACAAAGAGGTCTTGAATGCCCATGTTTTCTGTCCATTCCTCTCACACATCTCTAACTTCAGGTTTTCATGCCCTCTCAAGGAATTTAGTCCCACTGACATGGTATTAGCTGTCACATGTGCAACCTGCAATACAGAGCATAAGAAGAGGATCACTGTAAAATCTGTATTGTCTTCTAGATCAGCGATCTATACGTCCATCTCTTCCTTGAAAGCCTACAGAAATGGTGAACAGAAAATGGAAGAGGTGGCACTGGAAGTCGATGGTGCAAACATCAAGTCATTGTACTGGGTTTGTGTGGACAGGTTTTGGTATTGGGGGAGAGGGGTTGCTGCAGGGGTGGCTTCTGTGAGAAGCTGCTAGAAGCTTCTCCCATGTCTAGCAGAGCCTATCCCTGGTGGCTTCAAGATGGACCCAACACTGGCCAAGGCTGGGACAATTAGATGGTGGTATCACTGCTGTGAAAACATATTTAAAAAGAAAAAAAAAGGGCAAGCTATCGCACAGTTGTAATTGCGGCCAGAGAACAGCAGAGTGAGAATGCGTGAGACGAACAGCCCTGCAGGCACCAAGGGCAGTGGAAAAGGAGGGGCAGGAGGTGCTCCAGGCACCAGAGCAGAGATTCCCCTGCAGCCCAGGGTGCAGACCGTGGTGAAGCAGCTGTGCCCCTGCAGCCAATGGAGGACTATGCGGATGCAGAGATCCACCTGCAGCCTGTGGAGGAGCCCCACGCCAGAGCAGGTGGATGCCTGAGAGAAGGCTGTGATCCTGTGGGAGACCCATGCTGGGACAGGATCCCGGCAGGGACCTGCAGACCCATGGTGAAGACCCATGCTGCAGCAGGTTTCCTGGTAGGACTTGTGATCCTGTGGGGAACTGACACTGGATTAGCTTGTCCTTAAAGGGCCACATTGTGTGAAAGAGTGACCCATGCTGGAGCAGTTCGTGGAGAACTGTTGCCATGGGATGGACTCACGCTGAAGAAGTTCATGGAGAACTGTCTCCCATGGGAGGGACCCCATGCTGGAGCAGGAGAAGGACTCCTCTCCCTTAGCAGTGGCAGGAACACCCTGTGATATTCTGACAGTAACGCCCACTCCCCATGTCCCTGGGCTGCTGTGGGGAGGAGGTAGAGCTGGGAAGGAGGGACGGCTGGAAGGAAGGTGTTTTTAAGGCCTTATTTTATTTCTCATTATCCTGCCTTGAATTTGTTAGAAATAAATTCAATTAATATTTCTAATTCCAGCCTGTTTTGCCAGTGATGGTCTTTAGTGAGTGATCTCTCCCGGTCCTTATCTCAACCCATGAACCCTTCATTACATTGTCCCTCCCCTGACCTTCTGGAGAGGGGAGTGGGAGAGGGCTTTGGTGGGCACCTGGCATCCAGCCTCGGTCAACCCACTCCTGTCCTATTGGTATTCAAAGACGTCTAGCAATAACGTGAGCATGCTAATCCTTGTTTAATTGATCTTCTTTATTCTTTAATGGACATCTTTACTCTTTGATCTGTGGGTATACCCCTGCAGCACTGCAGTGTTGATGCCTTTCCACAACAGCTACAGGTTCACTGTTCAATTGCTGCCATGATCCTCATAATCTGTTGCTGCTGACTTTGGGATGCTTCCAGCTTTTGTTGCTTGAATGTATGTTTATTGGTTTGTAAAACTCTTTAATTTTGTGCATGGCATTTACTTCTTATTCAGTAAGAAAAAACCCTTTCTTTCTCTCTGCAGGTTTAGTGAGTAGCAGATGTACTTTAGCCAGCATAATTTATGATTAGTTAATTTAATCTGCCATAATGACATAAAGTGAGCCTGAAACAAACTTCTATCAATTTTGCCATTAGAGGTAGCATAATATTTTCAAATGTCTACAAAACTGAGTAATTAACCCTTGGGCTGAGTAAAGGAGTCTAACAGACATCGCCTTAACATTCCTTTGTTTTGACAAAATAAAAAAAAACATGGAAGACCAAGGGTTAAAAATACCAGGTGAGAGTTTACAGTACGTAAGACCAGTTTTATAGGTGAGGTTCAGAAACACACTTGAGTTGCTGCTGTTTCTTTTTAGGCTGCCAAATATTCTCTCCAATGAGGCTCCTAATTTACACTGGAGCATTGCTGGAAGCGTTGGCATGAAAAGGATAGCTATGTATCAACTATCTATCCCTTAGTTTATTGTTTTCCTTTGCTTGTAATATTACAAAAAATGGGTTTAAACAGCAGCTCAGTGTGTGAGATGACTGTGATTGAAAGATTTTAAAAAGGCAGATGCATTTTTCAAAATAATAGTTTTTGAAAAAAGGGTTTATGTTAGATTTTAGGTCTGGAACTTCAAGCTTTATTGTTTCTTACTTCATGTCCTGTTTTGTAAATGCAAAAACTGAGAGCTGAGTTTGGCAAGAAATGCATAAGGGGAGATCTGCTAGTTTCTTGTAAAGAAAGCATTAAGCAGATGTCAATGTTCTGTTAACAAACACATTAAAGAATATTAAATTTGGAAAACAGTGCTGTTTTGTGTAGGCTGCCATGTAGACCCAAGGATTTCGAAGGCCCCCAATGACATTTGCTTTCAATAAAGAAAAATAAACTCTGTTGCAAGAAAATCATAACTTGGGACTTTGTTGCGGTAGATACGGAGCAGGTACAACCAAGGCTGGATATTCTGAGTGCCACAGAAAACCATTTGTATGAGACAATGCAGGGACACATGCTTATGGGTGGAACCTGGTCTTACCGGGCAGAGAAATATGCAAGGAAATACCTGAAATAATGCTGACTTACCATGTTTGCTTAAAGATTGGGTGCTCTCAAAACATGACAGACTGCTGAAGATGGAGCAAACAGCGGTGATTGGGGTGAGATTGCACTTGATGGGCTTTTAGCAACAATCTTGCTATACATTAATTTAAATGCCATGGAAACATACCAGCTCTAGGATTTTCAGCTGTTTCTCAACTGAGACAATAAAAGTGACTACTGGTATTTATGTAGGTCCTCTCAAAAAAAAAAAATTAATAATGGGGTAACAGAAAGGATCAGTACTGCCTTGCAAGCCAAGAACATATTTCTTGTTTGTCTACGCTCCTCCTGTAACTTGGTCAGTATTCTTTACTGGGGTAATTTGTTCACAGTCTCTGTCTCTCTACCAGTTTCAGCTGCTACATTTAGCCCTCTGTGCAGGGCATAGCACCTTGCAGGACTTGATCATCATCACTATACAATCAGTTTTGATCCATGACCTCAAAGTGAATTACTCAAGAGTCTCTGAAAGTAAAGTGCAAGTTTTGCTCTTCAGTACCAGCGGCTGAGTTATAGTAGTAAGAAATGAGCTATTTGTTGCAGGTGGATAGTAATAAAATGTTGTCTTTCATCAAAAGATTTACCTTTTGGTTAAACAAAGGTTAGTGCCTCAGGGTATTAGATCTAATACTCTTACAGGGTCATTGTCATCACTGCTCTGACTCCTTGCCAAGTCACAGAGATCAATTCATATGATGATGGAGAGATCAGTTTTCCTTTCATTAATAGTGGATAGAACATGGGTAAAATTTGGTGCTATGTAAGATGGCAAATTTACTCTCCAATCATTAATTTAACCAGTGGGATCAGACCTCAGTGATATAAAACACCAACGCACATTAGCTTGCATGTTCTCTACCCCATTGGATAATACTGTCATAGAATCATATCGTGGAATGATTTTGGTTGGAAGTGACCTGAAATGTTGTTTATATCATGATGATTCCTGCAGACATCCCCTCATCAAAGCTTTAGCCTAATAAGCATTGTACAGTCCGTTCTGAGTGTAATCCTTGTGGGAATATGTGCACCTAAGAGCAGTGCAGAGTGGAAGGTGATTTTCCTCAGCAGAAACCTACTTTTTGACATTTACCAAGACTTTAAATGAATGTCATGTGCAAATGAGTTGGAGTGGGGATTTTTCCTCGTTTGTTTGTTTTCTTTTTCTTTTCTTTTTTTTTTTCCTTCTGAGAATTACAGGTCAAGAATACAAAAGCTGGCAATGTTTAATTTACACCATGTCTTAAAAGTGGGTGACTTCATTTTAGGCAAGCTACCTATATGCTACACTCATTATTTGACTGCCAAAGCATTTCTACAGTCAGTTACTATAATGGTTTCCATTTCATTTGCGTGATATAGTAGGAATTATGGGTATGTTCTTTAGCACATAATTTTCTTTTGAAATCTATCATTAGGCTGAGCTCATTGAATTCATTACAGTACTACCAGGTAACCTGCTCTTAGACTTGTGAAAAAAAGTTTAAAAATCACTGAAACCTATGTTTGGGGGCAAAAAACAAAAGATGAAATTCCCAATGGTTGGGATATTGGGCTTCTGTCCCTTGGATTTCTGATTTCCTGCTTAGTGAGCATCCATGGCCTTCAGATGTGCATCAGCACCCACTCAGCAGACCCATAGTCTGATGTAGAAGCCATATATGTAGCTAGGGTACTTCTCTACCCTGTAGGCTGGTAACCTGAGATTTCTAAACATCTTTATACTATCAGGCTTGCTCCTGCTTCCTTGGATGGAAGCCTGGGAACTTTCCAAATTTCTAAGGTTCCTACCTCATTGCTTCTGGACACTCAGATATACACTTTTTTTTTTTTTAAGAAGTGGGGGGATTGAAGGGGGAGCATGGAAATTAACATAAACATAAGCAAAATCATGGAAAATACGAGCTATGTGTTTGTAAATAGTCTGTCGCTGTGCTGTCACGATACCCACAATATTGCTACAGCTGCTCTTTTAAATTGTAATACTTTTTTGATTGCTTTGTCCAGGGATTATATGAGTTTCATGTAAGTAAATATTTAAATGGAAGTAATGAAATTCTTCCATATTTCCTATGTTTTTCACTAAAAATGAATTCACTTAGTTTTTACTGTGTTCTTTCACACTTTAAGATCAGAGGGGCAATTAAAGAACTGAAGTAATTCTTGATACTCTGTTGATCTGGAACAATGATTCCTACAGCTGCTATAAATGATGATACTGCATTTGCTGCTGCTTAAGGTAATCTGACTGGTCAGCTCTCTGGCTCATTATCCTACTATAAACTCCAGTGAGGAAGTCCATTTCTATGGTTCAATAAACAGAAGCAATTGGAAAGATTCTTCAAAGAGAATTAGTGATTGCCAAGTCCTGATGAAGTTTAAGAGACTTCATCAAGTACAGAACACCTGTTAAAAGAAACAGAACTCAGATGAGGATTGTAAGGAAAGAGTCAGTATTACTGATGAACAGAGGCACAAACCTGCAAAAAATAAGTACAATAAAACAAAATTTTTAATTGCTCATGCATTCTCCAGAATTATTTTTTTCCCCGAGGGTTGTTTTATTTGTATTTTTAATACATTTGGAGCCAAACTGTAGTCACAGGTATAGCTAAGTCTACCTTTGGTTAGCTTTTATGAAGGGGGACTCCTTAGCAGCATTAATAGACTACACAGATTTTGAGCTCAGATAAAGGAATTGCTCTAAATGCTGGAGCATTTCGCTTCTGCGGTCTTACAGTAGAGCTGAATTTGCTGAGTGGAGCCTGTGCTGTGTGGTACGTCTGACCTTTACTTCACAGAACAGATTAATTCAGGTGGAGAAGAACCAGACCTCTGGAGCTTGTCTGGTCCAACCTCCTGCTCTTGGGGTGTATTGGGTTTTTCATGTGTAACCTGACTTTTTAAGGGCTTTGGAGTTCACATCAGTTTGTTAGTGGGAAATATAACCAGGTAATCTGTAATTTGAGAGAGGCTGAAATACTATGGAAGAGAGTCCAGTTGCATTACATGCATGCTTATTTATTTAGTACAAAGCTGAAAAATCATCACTGTTGTTCAGCCTGCTGGCAACCTGTTAGCACACTTGGTTTCTCTCATTACTATGCCAGACCCTTAGACAAGATGCAGTTTTCAGGACTAGGTGGTTATGATGAGAATATGTAATAAAGTTAACATGTTCACTCAAAGGTATGTCAGCACAATATGATGTTATTATACAGTTGCTCATATCAGGATTCAAATCAGAGAAGGCTCTCAGCTGAATATGTGAAACAATTTCCTTTCAGCAGACACATGGAGCAGGATGGGGGCTTGCAGGAGGAGGTCTGTTTGTTACAGAGAAAAATCATTAGGCATGGCAATTCATCATTGCCACTGTTGTATTTAAGACAATCATACAGTAAACTGTACTTAAAGTGTTTTTT
Source organism: Lycocorax pyrrhopterus obiensis (assembly GCA_014706295.1). Lineage (NCBI taxonomy): Eukaryota > Metazoa > Chordata > Aves > Passeriformes > Paradisaeidae > Lycocorax > Lycocorax pyrrhopterus. The sequence continues at coordinate 66,160,813 of JACSVZ010000002.1, forward strand.
CCCTCTCTTTAATTTTCATATACTAATTGTAAGTGAATGTCTCTCTTAATTATAATGTGTGCAAATGTGTCTGCACACTTGAAACAGAAGATGATGTGAAAGGCAGTATAAGTGGATAAAGTTAAAGTCTATACTTTTTGATTACAATTATAATGGAGGCAGATTTGTGAGATAATGCTTTATTGACAGTCAAAAAAAAGAACAGGGACTCAGAAAGATGATATAGACTGTAACCTCTGACCTGAACGTGATTTTTTTGGGCAGCTGTAACAAGAAAATTTGTTGCCATAACTCAAGTTTTCCCTATCTGCAAAACAGACCTAAAATTAGATACCTGCTTTGTGGAAGAGTAAGAGGATTAAAGGAGTAAAGTTTCATGAGGGACTTTGAAAAGGCTTTGCAAATAATGAAAACATTGTGTGCTGAAATTGACAAACATTTTTAAATTGAAGACGAATGGGGGAAAACCACAAAAAAAAGTTTCAATGGTTCTGATTGGTATTTCCTTTCAGTTTCCCTTCAGTTGTTTGTGTCCCGATTTGCTGTCCGCATCCAGAAAACAGAAAGGTTGTAAAATGCTGAAGCTCATTACATGGCTTATGAACACTTTTTCTTTTTCATTGTTAATGTAAAGTATTCATTTTAGATCTATAGATTGGCATAGTTCACTTCAGTTTTCACTGGAATCGCTCATGCTTCATGGCTTTATACTGGAGGGAATGTGTTCCCTAATAATTGTGGTTAGTGTCTTCCATCATATCTTGTTAGCATATTCCATTATATCTTACTGTTTAGGCTAAAAGTGCCTGAATCTTCTTAGTAGCTGGTGATTTCTAGGCTAATCTGGAGCCATCTGAACTTGTGGAACTTTGACAGGCTAAGATGTTTCTGCTTAAAGTCTCTTAAACAGTGGCAAATGACGTTTCAGCATTACACATTTTCAGTGCTCGGCTATGGTAGTCAGACATTCTTACAAATGGCCTTGCATTCACTTACAACACTCTCTGGATTTTGGTGAGGATACCAAAGGTTTATGACCTTGAAGCTACATCTTCTCAACTGTGAAATAGGAAGCATCTGAAGGAGTACCTGGTGGTTCTGAAGAAATTACAGGTGATCTCTCTGTGAACAGCAAGACAGAAATGAGAAGAGTGAGTTCTCTGTTTTGAGGCTGGAGAGGCAAAATCTTTGTATTGCAGAAGTTGGGTAGCTCTGCAGCAGACATCCCTCCAGAGTTTTCTCAATGCATCTTAAGCAAAGTGATTCAAGTTCTTTTAATTTGTTAGTCCTATCAGCTTGGATCAAAATCCTGAATGAAAACATCTCTGAGTTTTGAGGAAATTCAGGTCCTTGTTTATCACACCTACTTTACAGCTGGATCTAGTTTCCATGTCTGTTCAAAATTAGTGTCTTTGATATATATGTCTTATAAAAGCATTCACGTTGGTAGCAGAATACTACTTTCCTCTGTTGACCGGTAGCTCAGTTAGATGCGTTGTTAGAGATAAAGCAGTGCTTTACAGATTTATCAAAATGATCAGCCCATAATGTTGTCACTAAACGTATCTGTGTCACTCAGTGTAATAAGGCTGTAATAAGGTACGACTAAAGTAAATCTCACTTTGTGTTCTGCAGTATCAGTTTTAAAAGAGAATTTGAATTCTGTTACAAAACACTCAATTGTCCAACTTTTTAATTTGATTCTCATGAACAGTAAATTAATTTTCTATTTGAAAGGAAAGTCAGGGAGGATTTGCTTTGTTGTTTTTTCTCTTTCTCTTTAAAAAAAACATCTAAGAGTTTGTGGCACATTTTTTGGCAAAGTGCACTGTCAATAATACTTCCATGTGTCCAGGGTTTGGCACAACTTTACTTTCTGGTTTGTGGCCATCTCCTTGACAAGGTCACACAAATTCCAACGGGTAATGGGTGATGCAATTTTCAGAGCAGGTCTTATCCAGCTACTGGAGTCTTTGCTTTCAATGAGGGGCACTCATTTAACTTACCTCTCCATGCCTCCCTTCCTGCTGTCTCTCTACAGTTAACGTGGAGCAGATAACCCTCTTAGAATTTCAATTTGCCTGAAAAGAATGTTAACTTTTCTTGCAATATTTTTTTTTTTGTTCATCTCAAATGTTTCTTCATTTTTTACTTATTTTGTGGTATAACAGTGCATTAGATATTGAAGTCACTGGGAATCAGTCTCCACACATCAGCCAGACTGAAGGAGGAGAACTAGGTGGCACCAGTGGGACTAGAGATCTGGGCTTTGTTTCTAGGCCTGCTGATAATTTGCTCGATGAGCTCTCCCTTCTCCCATCTGTAAAAATGGAATGGGCAGGATTGACATCACTGGAAAACATTTTAAGGTGAAGAGATGGAAATTTTAAGTAAAAGCTCTTATTTTAGCATCTGTTTACACCTAAAAAAAGACATCACTACCTACACTGTGTTGTACCAAAATATCTCAAGGAATGGAATGAAGGAGAAGCACCAGCTCTGCATGTGGGATTGCTGTGGGCAGTGGGGGCTGCTGGAGACCCCACAGGTTGTGTCCCCATGCTGCCTCTGCTGCACCCTGACCTGGTGAGGAAGACTTGCAGGGAGGTGGACCCCTACAGCACTACTTGCATGGAGTATGAATTTCACCAAGGCCACTGCTCCACGGGCTGTTTTAAATTGCAATGGGAAGAGCTCCTCACCAGGAGGCTGTAATACCACTGCTAGGACTGACCAAAAAGAGGAGTGCGTGTGTGCGTGTGTAAATGTTTTCCCTAAATGCTTCATTTTTGCTGAACAATAAAAGCCAAATTGATTTTGTTTCAAAGCTTTGCTGGATTTTGCTTTCAAGAGGAAAGGATGTGTTTGGGTGGGGTTTTGTTTAATTTTTTTCCAAATTGAAAAGTACTATACAACCAGGTCCTGCCATTTGTGAAGTAGTTTGACGCTGAAAATGACCAGTCAGCACTGATTAGTAGTGTTGAGTCAGGTTCTTGTCTTTGTAGAAACAATGGGCACCATTGTGTGTGTCAAGGTTGAGCCCAGACTGAAAGACGTTTTCAAGTCCTGCTCTTGACCACAGGCTCTGAAATCAGCAGATAGGCATAGGCCATTTTTGTAACTGGACCTCAAGACGGCCGATGAAGAAACTGAGAAAGATGTACGAAGGAGCTGGCTCACAGCTAAAGCAGAGCCTGGTATCGGGATAGTGAGTAGGACAAAGTGGTGCTGTGATTGAGCCCTTCTGCCTTCAAACAACTCCCTGCTTTTCCCAGCACCTCCCAGACCAGCAGTTCGCAGATTTTAGCCACTTATTTTCTGAAGGGGCCCACAATGTCTATACAGACTTGAAACTAAACCACATTTCATGCCTTCTCGTTGGGAACGCCCGTTGTCAACAATGGGTCGTTGTCGCAGTCTAGACAATGCTGGTGTCATGATGAGAAACAAGCGTCTTGCTATGTGTGCCATGGTATAAGCCATTGAGAGAAAGCACTCCGTTTATTCCACTAAAGCTCTGATTCAAGGGTTATTGCAGAAACGACCATTCCACATTAAAAAAAAAAAAATATATGTATATATATGGGCTGTTCTGTTTTTGAAAACTTACACATTTTTTTCCTCTATTAAATTGCTTCCTGGTGATGGAAATGTCTGGGATTTTTTTTTTTTCTTCTGCATCTAGTTTCCTTTAGGTTGCACACCCCTGAGGTAATTAGTGTAGGTTAAAATTTACATAACTGACTTTGGGGTTTTGCAAATAGGAAAGATGGAAATTTATTCAAGGTGGTGAATAATTCATTTTAAAGCAAGTTTCCTGTTTTTTTAATCACGTAGAAGATGTATTACAGACTCATAGAGGTTTTCGGAATAGGACCTTAAGCACTGAATTTTTGATATATTTTTTTTTCTTAGTATAGGTAAAGAAATATTAACCATGACTCATTGCACTTTTCCTGTTCAATAAGATTTGAATAAACTTAACAAATTTATTAGGTAGATGATAGAGCTTTTTAAAAATTATCATGACACACTGTGACAAATATTTTACTAGGATCCAGAAGAAATAGTTTTAAATCATATTCCCATTGCCACTTCAGAGGCAGAGATGGAAAACAGTGCAGTTCATGCAGAGAAGCCTGATTCATATTTTCTTTTGAATATTCATTATTTAATTAAGATTAGGAAGATAAACAAGGGGATTGGACAGCTGTGAGAGTCTGGTAATAAAATCAATTTTTAAAAAAAACCAAAACTTCTTTACTACTGGCTCAGTGTAAGCCTGGAGTGGTAATGTCTGAATGTTGTTAAAATGTTATGGCTACTTGATATTTTACATGGAGTTTACTATTTCATCTTATTTCTTAATCTAAGTGCCCACCTCAAAAATAGCTTTCACAGACATCACCAAGAACTGCATCCAGGAGAAAAAATGTGAACCAAGCACTACTCCAGCTTTCTGAACTTTAGCTTTAACTGCCTCTGCCCAAAACTTGAAACCTCTTGACATGTTCCCTGGTGACTGCAGCCCATTGGACTGTGGGAAGTGTCACAAGGTGGGTCTGAGAGCCTTAACCAGACAGCTACTGGCTCTGCTGGAGCAGAACTGCAGAGCAGAGCCAACTCCCAGCCCTTTCTGGGGAAGTAGTATAGGTGGTGATTTACCAGCCTGGGGAAAGAAAATCTGTGCCAGTGGGCATGTGAGAGAAACAGGTCCTGCTCCAGAAAGCCCTAGTAAATTTTAGCCAAAAGCTGCCCAGAAGCAGGAGGGCTTGGTTCTAACCAGTGGAGCAGCATTGACCATGACACAATTGTCATATGGAGAACCAGAAGGTCTCATTTTGAGCTAGTTCGGTCATGTCACCTTTGTAATTGTTTATGTGTGATGCTTGACCTACAGGATTTATAGCATCCATCTGAGGATCTCTGCTGGGACTGCCAAAAAATCTTTTTGCCACTGTTCTTTAAGGCTACCATGTTGTCTCTGCTTTAATTTTACGGGGTTAAAAAGTTACATTAAAAGCTACATGTACTGGCTTTTGTCGTTTTTGTCTGGTTTTACGCTCTGACAATTTTCATTTTGGAAATAAAGAGGATGCTTTGCCTTAGTCTTCAACAGACATTTCCAAGCTTCCTTGAAAACAGCCAGAAATTTGTCAAAAAATTTAGAGATTTGGAAGAAAGGAGAGATTTTAACAGCCAGATACGGAATCCCCAATGGGGAATTTTTCTCCATTGACTATTGCATTGTCTCCCTACCAAAGTGATTTTTTGCCTTTGAGGCTTGATGAGAGTAGAAGTGGAGCATAATTTCTCACTGTTTAGATGACAGATAGGGTACCCAGTAGGACACCTTCTTCTGTATTGGTAATGCTGTATTCACATTTATGTTGGTCTCAGGGACACCAGTAAAAGATCCAGACATGAGAGATGCCCTTGAATATTCAGCAAGATCTCTGAACAGTGCAGGTCAGGGGGAAGAATTTTGTTTTCGTGAGTGTACAGCCGTCAGCAGTTATGGTTATGAGTTTTTGCACAGAGAGCACAGCCTAATAGATGCTGATGCTAGCTTCTAGATGGAAAGACTTTTTCAGCTTGCTGTGAAAGAGAAAAATAACTTCAAGCCCTCCAGCTTCATGCTGGAGAGCTGCAGAACTGCTGGGGGAGAGGATTGCCCATGTAAGTTAGCCTCCCACACACTGTAACCTCCAAAAATGCCAGTCCTTCTCACCAAACATTTAGAAACATTTGTGGTGAGACAAGAAAGACATCAAGATTTGGAGCAGATTTAAATCAAGGCTTTAAGATGTGACCTCTCTGGTCTATGCCTAACTGCTTTGTGTGCTGTTTTGTTGTGTGTGAGCAAACACACTTGCACATACCTAAATGTACATGTTCTTATGTATGACTGTGTGATTAGGTCTCGTAATAATACGGACTGCAGGCCACTACCATGTACAAATATACATAGCACCAAAAAGGCTTTTAAAACAAGATGAGAGCTCAGTTTCTCTTGGAAATAATGCAGTAAACATCGAAAAACACACAAAAAAAAAGTTATGGAAAAAAAAGAAATATAGTAATGGTGGCTAAAATTCATCATTGCTTCTGAAAAGCTTCAACCAGAAGACCTAAGGCAAGCCTTTGGAAAATTGTACGTTTATGGCTTTTATTTTCATGTTATTTCTGTACACTTGGAAATAAATTTTGATTTTTCTTTTTCTTCTTGGCATGTGGAACTCAAAGCACAAGAGAGCTTCTCACCACAAGAAACAAAAGTGGAGATCCAGGATTCATGAACTCTTTCAAAGGTATGTCAGATAAGGGCTACTTTGTACTTCCATCAAATGTATTTTCCTTCTAAAGATCTTTCAGTGCTTTACAGATATTAATGAATGGAACTTCTCCCAAACAAAGGACCTCAGGCCTAGAAAAATTACGCCTGTGTATTTGAAAGAGGTCTCTGTTTTGGATTACCTCTGTTTTCTGATACCCAGCTTGGGCAGTAATTTTTAAGTGCTACACACAGTACACCTCAAAAGGTCACCAAATGGCTTCTCCCAGCATCCTTCATCCTTGTCTCTGAATCACGCTTAGAGAGTGAAGGAAATAGGAATTGGGGCAAAGTTTTTGTGATCAAGCTATGTGTGACCTTCAGATTAACACATGCATCAAATTACCTGTAAAGAAATGAATGGAGGAAATAAATAACCCTCATGAATAGAGCAAAGGAAGCCATGATCTGCTGTGACAGCTGATGAGCATGCTGCTGGGCACAAAAGAGGCCTAACTTCACTGAATAACTTATTCTCTTCAATCTAATACCCAGCCAAAGGAGGCAAAGGAGAAAAATGGTGCAACTAGGAAAGACATCAAATGTGGTTATTTAAATGTTTGATGTTCAGTAATGAAAACTGTTTACCTTCATAATTGTGTATTAGCAGCTAATAAAGGCAATAGATACAGTAGTTTAAAAGTAATAAAATCAACAACAAAGTGTATTTAATTTTAAATTGAATTGCAAGCAAATGGGTGTCCTAATGAACCCCTGTGTCAATGCAACTCTAACCAAATTAAGTGAAATAGTTTCCATCACGAGAAGCTAAGTAAGTACAAAGTTCCAAACAACTTCTCTCCTTGAGACCAATGCTTTAACTTCTCATATGTTTCAGATCTATGAATTAGCAAGTGCCATTCAAGAATCATCTTTTGTTATTTCTGTTTAGGACAGCTGGACCCAAGTTGATGTGATTGAAGCTCAGGGATAAAACTTCAAAGCTGGTTGACCCTGTGCTTCATGTATTCACCTCTTAGCACTTGAATCTTGTCTTATTTCTCATCAGTCCTGGCTTGGGCATAATTTTAATGTACTTCATTGCCACTAACATCCACACAGACCTTCCAACTGATTCAGTTACTGCTGAGGAATTTCTGTGATACCTACTTCGATTTTTTACTGTAGAGGAATCTGGAAAACAGTTTAACTATGAACCAGTAGTAATTTTACTGATGTAAATGTGTACATATTCAGAAGAAAAGAAAAGAAATAGGAAAGGTCTCAATACAAACTGATTTGTAGCAATGTGCCAGGATCTTGGAGGCAGTAGCATCTGTTTCAGAAGAGGGGAATTTGAACTATGTGTTACCTAAGTAGCATGTATGCATGAGTCTGGGATGTTTAGCATGATTGCAGAGTCTGTAATTTTCTTGATAAAGAACCATGTTGTTTTTTACAAATGTGGAGACTTCTTATGTAATCGCCTAGGAGGCAAAGGAGGAAAATAGGAGTGAAGACACTGGTGTTGAATTTTTCAAAAGCACGTCAGAAAATGCTGAAGGAATGCTTCAGAAGTTCAGCCCAGAGAAATATTGTTGGTTTTGAGTCTTGATTCTTCTCTTTCTCTTTGTTTCTTTCTTTCCTTTTTTTTTTTTTTTTTTGTTTTGTTTTGTTTTGAATGAACACTAAGTGATAGCATTTTCTTTAATGGCTAAAAACTTAAATGAGTGCATTGCTTGGCAACCTAAGACAGCCTATCTCTGATGCCTGTGTTGTAGACACCCGAGTCAATCCCGCATTGCAACTGCACAGTGATTTTTCCTTGGCTCCATGTGACTCCTCTCAGTAAGCTGCAGGCAGTTCCCTTGACCTCCAGCATGGCTCTGGGCTAGCCCTGAGCCATGAACAGACTGCTCAGACTCCAGCTTCTGAGAGCCACCATGTCTTTGTCTGTGCCTGCCCCAGCTCCACCTGCAAGCACGGCTGGAGCATCGCCAGCACTGGCGTGACTGACTGACCCTCCCTGGCCTCCTAAAGCATGTTGTGGAAGCAAGAGCTGATGTGTTTTGAAGCCAGCAGAGCATCTACCGATGTTTTTACTTAGGGTCAGTAATATTTAGATGCTGATGGCACTTAGGAACGGAGGAATTACTCACGGTTCTCTGTCTGTTGAAAGATAGGAGGGGATTGCCAAAGCATGCAGCTTTATAGTGCTCATTGTAAACGACTTAGTTTTGCATTTGCTCCTGCTGTGTTCTAGGAATGAGGTTTTCTCTGTAGGGTACCATGCCTCTTGTGTATCCTGTGCACTAAGCAGGGCAGCATTGGGTTATCCGATGTTGGTCTGTTCCTGCACTATTTGATGGTATTCTGTGTTTTATTTGTATTACAAATTTTGTAATTTCATCAAAACCAAAAACCCAATAACTTTGAGTTGATATAATTACCCCTCAAATCACTTTAAATACCAAAGAAGTTAACATGTGAATAACAAGGAAGGTTCAGTGGTTCACATACATCTGAAAATTTGTGTATGTGCATGTATATCTTGTCCTATTGTCCTGGTTTGAGACAAATTAGAGGAAAATATCCTTTGATAGAAGGCAGGTTTCTGCTTCCTCTCCCCCACCAGGTTCGGGAAAAAAAATTCTTTGGAAGAAAAAGTGAACCCCCCCCCATTCATATAACAAACGCAGTGCACACAGGCAAGGGAAAAGAATAATGCTAAATAATAAAACCTCTTGCTGTGGAGAGAACCTGGATAGATTTCAGAGTTCTTTGTGGGTGTGTCTTTCTCCTCTCTGGAGTTGGGGTTTTGGCGTGGGCCCCTCTGGGCTGAGGTGTAAGGTCTCCTGGCCGATGTTCTGGTGTTGTTGAACAGTCCAGAAGAGAAGAAGAAGACAAAGATGAAGATGAAGAAGAAGAAGAAGAAGAAGAAGAAGAAGAAGAAGATGAAGACGAAGAAGAAGAAGAAGAAGAAGAAGAAGAAGATGAAGAAGCCAAAGTTCCAAGGCTCAGTGCTTGAGCTAACGAACAACAAACTAGCTAAAAAGCAAAAGGAATGTAGCTCTCTTCCCTGCTGCAGAAGCAGATTGGCCGGGCAGAAGAAGCCAGTGAGCTTATCTCTGTTTTTGAACACAGCGCAGAAGGAATTCCACCGGCTTCCCTCTCCTCTCTCTTAAAGGTCTGTCTTAAACCTACAGAAAAGACACAGGACTCATGCCCAGGCATAGAGCAGGCGACAGGGGACACACATAATAAAGTCACCTCAAGACATCTATGCATATTTCTGCAGATTTATAAATTATGTAAGGTTTGCATATAAAATTACAAGCTTTTTTTGGGAACAAAAAAACAACTAAAAAGTAAGATTTTAAAAATAAAATTAATTTTTTTAGTGGTTTAGAGCAACCTAGGCCCCAAAGAATCAGTGGTTTCCAAAAACCTGTCCAAGCTTATTGAAGCTCTCAGTCAGACCTCAAAGTGGTGACAGAGGCAAGGGCTTCCTACTGGAATATTCTTAACCTAGATCTGAAACCCTAATGCCAGTCAGAGCTGATTACAGACAGGCAGTGAAACTTCAGGTTCCTTATGTCGACCTGTGGCACAGACTGACAAATATTGGTCTTGTTATTTTTTTTTTTAGTGCTGCTTTTTGAAGCCTATCCATTTCTCTGCTTTAGCACACTTGTTTCTCCTGGGTGCCCTGCAAGTCTTATGATGTGTTTAAGGAAAACATCAAACTGCTGTATTTCCAACAGCTAGTGCTTTCTGGGTGTGCATTGTAGTTCATTTCTTTGCCGTTCCTCTTCCCATTCTAACTTCTACAGAGTGAGAAGTCAGCTACTGAAAACAGAGGAGAGTGGAATTGAAGAAGGAATGGTAGCCAGCTTCGGTAACCTTGCTGGTGTGAATACTGGATTAAATGGAGCTGCAGGACCTTGCGAGAAGGTGAGATTCTCCATGAGTGCTCTTTTCCCTGATGGGAACTGCTAAATCACTGGATCAGTTGCATTCCATTATTTTTTTGTTTGTTTGTTTTGTTTTTTCTCTTTTCATAGTATAAGAGGATAGAATTTAGCAGGTTTCAAAATATGCTTTCCAGCAAAAGTAACCAGATGCTTAAAGAGAATGTCTGAAGCTATTAATGATGAATCATTTGGGCATGGCAAGAGTTCTTCAAAACAGTTTGTCAGCGCTGGCCAAGCAAAGTCTTTCAGCAGGAGATGAGACAGCTATGCCACCATGCAAATGAGACAGGCTTGAAATATGATGAATCTTCTATCTCCTTTTCCTACTCGACTGACACTCGCTTTGAGGAAGGTTGTAAATGCAAGAGAGATTGTGGTATAATTCCTCAGACTGGCGTTTCTGCCCCCCAGTCACTATTCGATTATCTTCCAAATTGCTGTGTTTCAGAGAGATAAAGATTTTTTATGGCTTGCTGACTTGAAACAACCAGAAGAGCCAGAAAAGAGATGGCTAACCGGCCATGCATAGTAATTCCATTGGTAAATGACAAAATCTTTGTTTGTATGACATTTCCAAAATTACTACAGAAGATGAATCTAAAATACAAAATGTCACATTTGGCATGCAAAACTATCACAATATATTTCAGTATAAAATTCATAGAGGCGTTTAATTTAGAATGTGTTTAATAACGAAGGCTGCCTGCATCAGTAATCCTGCCTTGAGGTTTAAAAAGATTGTCTTATTTATTCATATAATGTTAATTTTTTTATATATGATTCAGAAACCAAAAATATTAAGGTTAAATCTTCATTGTTAATTAAGATTTTCTAATTAAGCTGGAAATAATTGTCATTCAGATTAGTTGTTAAGTACGGTTTGTGTTGAGAAACAAAAGAAGTTTAACAAATTCAACTGTTTATTTAACTGCTTAATTTAATTCCAGAAGCTTTCTATCTATATGGAAATATGCTATCTCTTCCAAAATAAATCCAAGACAGGATTAAAGAAGAGATTATTAGCTACTGTAGGCTTAAACTGTGAGACCACTAAACCTAGTAGTCAAGGTAGCCATGTGATTCCAAAGTGTGGCATGGGTTCTGGTATCTGGTTGCATTGAAAGAAGACCTAGCGCTCGTCTTTTCTCAAAATAATGGAAGAAATTGATTTCTTGGGGAAAAGAGAAACAACACTGTTGATTTTAAGCACTGCATTGTTAGTTATGCTAGAAACAGTTTTATCCATTCAAGTAAACACCTGAGCCTAACTGGGGCTCCCTGTTGTGTGCCTGACCCTGCAGATTGCATCTGGGCAGCACCAAATTATCTGCTGGTGCAGTGGGACAGACCCCATGCCATTATTCAGATAAAGTTGGGTAAAGATCATGCCATTGTGCCTGTTCCCCTCCACAAACCTCCACACTGAGAATCTGAGCATACAAGGAAAGCACCAGAAAAGCATTTCTGGTATGCAGCATTTATTCCATTCTAAACATTCTGTAACTCAGACAACATCTTATCAACAGCAAGCAGCAGATGTTTCCTTTTGTCTGGACTTGGAATAAAGGTGCCTGTAGGGAGTTGTCATTAAACTCTACACGTGTTGCACTTTGATTACTATTTTTAAGGGAATCTGATTATATGATAATCAGAAGGTGAAAGGATAGTCTGCATGTTACACAGCACTAATAGCTTTGGCAAGGCTAGTAATTAGTATGAAAACACGGCCTGCCCTGTCTTTCTGTGCCTGCAGCCTGCTCATCACGTCATGTATTGTGCCTGTCTTGCAAAGCATGCTGTATTTTTGAAGGTATTGTTTTCCAGATAGTTCTGCCTCTTTACTGTAGGGTAGTGTCTTCTTCTTCACCAGCTCCACCTTCCCCCCAAGGATGCCGAACACTTTATTAGTTGTATTTGTATTGTTTTTTCTTTTGTCTGTCATCTCTATGACTTTTGACCTCCCTAATTGCAGATCCTTGGTAAGCAGGCGGTAATTGCAGGTTGAACAAGAAGCGTGTTGTCTGCTTTTCAGTAGTCATTTTCTGGAAGAAATTTGTCCTTGCTAATTGTATGGTTAAAGTCAGCCCAGCCCAGGTCAGTAACTCCGAGCCTTCTCCCTAGGTTGACTGCTCCAAGATGCCGCAGCCAATAGAAATTCACCTCAAATGCCTGAGGGGAGTCAAAGATAAGGTCCCTAAAGGCCTCTATGCTCTCAAAGTTTCTGTTCTCAGCCGCTTAGGAGGTGCTTTGGTGGAGTGGCCTGAACTGGAGGAGCAGCCTCAGGCCAGGACGACGCGGCCTGTTAGTCATGGTGGAAACTTCTACAACACTGAAATCTACTTTGGACAAAGCATCCAGACAGTAAGCAACACTTCATAAATATGCTGTCGTTGCTTTGAAAGTTAAAACACATCCGCCCTTTCTCCTTTAGGCTTATATATTTAATGCATTCCATCATGTTAATAATTTATTTAATAATTTAAGGTGCAATTTAGGAAGGAGCAATTTTTTTCCCCCTAGGTTAACCCGCATCACTCAATTTAAAGGTGCCAAACATACTCTACATCATATAGTGTTGTCAGCTAATTTTAAATTTTACTTTTATTCTCTCTTATCTATGCAGCTTGTCAGCTATGTAATTTGATTTCTGTAAAGTAGATTTAGAATAATAAATGAACGAGTGGGTGTATATAAACACATGAATGCCCAAATCCTTCTGTGAGTTTTTAGCTCCATTGACCCCCATTTGCCAAAAAAGCAGCATTTGGATTATTTTGGAAGGAGCCCAAACACTTGAGGCTCTATTCTGTCTTTTGCGACTGAGGCACACATATTTTCCTGCCTAAGCATGCTGTGCGTGGCAGGATTGTTGTGTGTCAGTTGCTCACTGTTGTAGCTAATGCCTAGTGCTGGTTGGAACATTGGTCTCAGATAAACTCACTGGCACATGAAAGCTTCTTTACAGTTTGAAAAACAATCTTCATCTCTCTTAGTGTGGATTTTTTTTTTTTTTGGTGCATGTTATGAGGCATTGGTAGAATGAGGAGTCTTTTCTCTTTTCAGTCATTTAATTTGTGGTATGACCTGAATGGTAGATTTCCTCCTCCACGTGTTCTGTTGTGTAGATACAGAACAGACACACAGGCCTTATCCCAAAGAGTTTTCAGCTAAAGCAACTTCTATGTATGGCACTGATGCTTTCAGTTACTTGCAGATAGATCATTGAAGATGTTGGGTTTGTCATATGTAAAGTGCTGCTAAGTCACATTTTCTGCTTTTTGATTGTTTATTACCTGCAATGGATAATGAACACTGTCTGTAAATACAGCTATCAGTGTGAAAGGAATTACACATATAGAGAGGGAAACTGTGAATAGGACTTTCACATGATGTTAAAACAAATACATGCATCTGTCAGAGAAATCATTGAGCTGTGATTCCTTCCTAGGCAGGATGCATCCATCCTGGTTGCTTGCCTTGGAGATGAAGTGTTGTCTTGAAATGAGAAGACTGGGCACTGGGACTGAATGACTCTAGCGTGCCCTGCTTCTTACTTTCAGCATCACGGTCCTCCTAGGTCTTTGCAGCGTTTTGCATTTTCAAGTTTGCTTTAAAGTTCTCTTGGAGCATTACAGGGGACATTTAGTTAGCATCTTTGCCAAATGTCATTTTTTGTCTAGTGGACTGGGGTGCAGGTCTTGGGCAAGTTCCCTTATACAGGAACAGGAGAAGTTGGATTAAATGACCTGGTAATTCCCTATCTTCATTACTGAGTGACGTACAACAAAAGCTTAATGCCATAATTTTAGAGAACCCTCTCCACCGGCTCATTTTGGAGACACAGGGTGTACTGTACCCAGGATGATTCTACCTTTCTGCTCTTCCACTTTGGTATTGGTGCACAACCTTAAGGACCTTTGAAAAGAAACCCTTAGGGTGTATGCTGAGATATGAGGCAAATTTTAGGCTTCAGATGGTTAGCATCTACCACAAAACTTAGGGTAAGTAGTGAGGTCTTAGTGGTGAGCTCCACACAAGCATCTGGGTTTGAACAGAATCTTACACACAGCACTGCTGCCCTGGGATATATTATGGTGTGAGAAGTAGAAGTGCTCACAAATGGAGAATAAGCTTTTGTTTCCACTGGCCAGAATAATAATAGGAGTTAGGGTAAGCATGGTGAAAATGAAGACATGCATGCTTGATATTGAAGGAAAGCCTAATTTTAACTAATATATTAGAGAAATTGTTCCAGAACACTACATCCTTCCAAAAATAATAGCCCTGTCATGTCGGCAAAGTTGGTGTCAGCGTGGGTTACCTGCTGCGTACAGAAAGTGCTGGTCATGTAAGTTAGATCTGCCTCAGGGCTAGTCTGACTTGCACACCCGACCTTTCAAAAATGTTTTTTGTTCATTAATCAATGTTCTTTGCTCCAGCTTGCCAGTTTCCCCTCTTTCCGCTCCTTCATTGTCCTCCTTTTTAGTTTGTCAACCTACCTCCCCCAATAACCTCTGACTACATACTAGACAGAGGCTCCTAATAGCCCCAGTTGAATTTTATTTATCCTTCAATAAGGCCAGACAGTCACACACGTCATTTATTTTCCTTAAATTATGCTGAAAGAAACATGTATGAATGCTTTGGATTGTGGTAAATCACGATTGCTGTTTCAAATGGCTTTTTGCAATTTTAGGAATAGCAACAAACAGCGTGATCTGAAGGGGACTTGTTTTAGACTCAGAATTTCTAGGATATTTTCATATATTTAGTTTATGCGAGTTCGCTTTAGGCTTTGATAGATTAAGGCTGTATGGTTTAGGCAAAGTGAGAGCTATTTTGAAGTTTAACGTACGTTACAAAACAAACTCTATGTGAATTTAGATTAAAAATAATTGCGGTACCGGTTAACTGGTGGTGATGAAGCTCTGTTCTTAAACTTCCAATATATTTTTTCACTGCCAGGTTTTTGTCGGGTCTGGAATGAAAGTGGAGTGAGGAGAGGATAGGAAAGGAGATGAGATGCTTACTGTGCAGAGAGTAAGGCAGTTATGCAAAAAGGTTGCCCTTGGCGGCACCTGTCCAGATGTCTACATCATCTTTACACTAGAACGAGGATTTTACAAGTGTAACTTCCTTATTGCTGTCTCATGGTGGCTAAGATCCTGCTATAGATAAGGCCTAAGCATTCAGTAAATGTTTTTTGATCATGGTGTATTTAAAGCAGTGTTTTACTCCACAGGATTATGTCCCAGTGTTAGCAAGTCCAGATTACATTTCTCGTCTTAATGATGACTTGAAGAGCACAAATTAGTTGCAGCATGCAAAAGTTTAATTTCACTCAGAGAAAGAAAGTGCTTGGGTTGGTTTTTTGTTGGGTTTTATTTTTTTTTCTTTTGGCCAGCTTTTCTTAAGTTCAGTAGACATTAAAATAATTGTATGAAACAATTACAACAATAAGAACAAATCTTCACTTTTCAGAATAAAAATATTCATTGGCTTCAATGGAATAAAAGTTGGAGTGTGGTAAAAATGCTTCTCTTCTTTTAAAAAACAATTTTCAGCTATAATTTCAATTATAAGGACCAAAATATTTTGTTGAAAATTGCCAACATTGCCTACAGGGAAGGAACATTTCAGAGAGTATCTTCCTATTTCAAGTATTTGAAATTTCTGAAACACTTTTCTAGAAAAAAATATTGCCTGTTAGGAAGAGTTTTTGCTCAGAATGGGAAGTTCCAAGAGGAAATTTTCAGCTATTGTGAAGGGCACTATAAGCCAATGAGGCTGCCTGCAAGTGACATTTAAAAAACATTCATTATGCTGTCCAGTCACCTGGGAAGTCAGTCCAGCACTGCTGAACAGAAACAGGGACAATTGTGTCAGGGCTGAGCTCCCCAAACTGGGTTTTAACCCCAGTCCTGCTGCATCCATTTGTCATCAATTGCTCTGTGAGAGCCTTTCAAAACTGGCACTTCAGCAAAAGAGGTGTGAGCTCCACAAGAGTGTAAGCACCGGTGCTACACATTTTCCCCAGCATACCTGGAACCTGGGACAGTACTAAATCTGTTCACATGCATGAAAAGATACCACTGCTGACAGAACAGTTCACAGAACTGAGGATTTTAAAAGAGTATATCAACTGGTTAATATTTATGTATCAGCATGGCGAGGTACTAGCAATATTATAACAGTGGCTGGGTACCATTTTGTTTTACTTGAGGGAAATTCAATATGAATAAAACAGCAACTTTTCAAACATGACATTTAATCCACTCATGTAAATCATACTGGGAGATCTATTATTCATTATTAAAAGGGCACCATATTTTTATTATACTGAAAATGAAACACAAATGCTGTGAAAAATTTAGTGCCTTTTCCTGAAGTTTCAGGACACTTATCATGCAGTCATCTAGCAGGGGCTGACACTCATTTTAAAATATAGCTACAAAATTAATAAATTTGAACTCTTTTGCTTGGAAAAAGAGGATGTTCTATTTCACTGAATGAGGGATTTATTATTTATTTAAGGCTTCCTAAATACTTCAGATAGCAAAGTACTTTGATAATGTTCACATTTGGAGCTAGACATGTAACGAATAAAGTTCATATCTTTGTTGTTATTAGTCATTTCCAGCATTTTCTTCCCTGAAGTGCATTTTGAAAACTACATATATCAGAAACTGATTAACATGACCTAAGGTATTAATTCTTAAAATGTGATGAAACAAACAGTTTCAAGGACATTATTTTCTGTATGTCAGCATCTGTCTAAGGACTGTGATGCTTTTAATAATTACAAACCAAGGTATCATTAGGAAAAGTAGACCACAAACGTCCCTCTCCCCCCTCCTCCTCTTCTCCTGGTTTATTTTATTCTTGACTGAAATGCTGGCATAAATGAAGAACATCTAGCTCTAGGACACTTTACAGGACATAATATAAGAGTTTGATACAATATGAAAAAAAGATAGTGCTTGGCACTGCCAGAGGACTTTCAAAATGAGAGCCACTTAAATTTTCTCTGGATGCAATTATTTGTAGTTGGGATAAAAAGGTGCTACGTGAACCTTTTGGTAAATTCAATAACTAAGCTTATACAGATGCTTGTATTTATTTGAAGACTCCAGTTCTGACTTTTTTTTTTCACAGAGAAGGAACACATACTGTTTACTGCTTTTATTTTGTTTATCTGAGTTTGTTTGGGGGTCTGGTCTTTGATTGCCATTTGCTACATGTCTCTGCAACAGCTCCTCAAAATGCACATTCTCAGTGCAATTCTTACAAAGCTATTGCATATTAGAATCTATTGCATCTAACTTATTTAGCACTCTGCAATTTATTTATGTATCTAAAATGCTACTACTTATCCCAGATTTTGGTTTTTGGTGATTAATAGGAGTTACTTTTCACAAGTTGTCTGGTCATTGTTCTCCAGTTGAGGAGTTCTTGGAAACACCTGCTGGAATGCAGTGTGTATGCTGGATCACCTCAAGGCAATGCATGCTGCCTAAAAACCTCAAAAATGTGACCTATGTTATAATGCATTGTATCTGACTTCAGGAAAGTATATAGCCTGCTTTGGTAAATCTAGCAGACATATGTTAAACATCAAAAGTGTCTGGGGACAGCATTTTATTTTGGACCAATCCACGGTTTATACCGCACTTAATTGGAAATTATATCTGTAAGAGCTTGACGTGAGCCACAGGATACAATACCTGTAAAAAAGACATACATTATTTAGGGCAAACCAGCAGGAAGGCAGAATGCAACCTCTGCCTGTATCCTTAGCTCCAAATGAACCCCAAACAACAGAGAACATCAATGCCAGCCCCAACAAAAAATTCTGTGATCGGAAAAAAAGAGCATCTCCGTGACTCACCAGAGCTGACAGTCTGGAACTGTGAAAAAGGACCTAAACTATGTTTTGGTCCAGATCTGCAAGTCATGGGAGCCAGCAAAACACTCTCAGAAAATGCTTTTATTTTTTTGCCTTAACATATCTGGTTTTAAAGCATTTCACATTTTAAATAATTATCTGTGAGCTCAGAATGAGCAGGGTAGGTGCAAAGCTGTACCACAGACATGGGAAGAGTATTTTATGCAACCAAAGAACAAAACGTGGTCCTGCTTAATCATGCAGTTTTTAAGCAGAGCACACAAGGTAAAATTATTTTGTTCTCAGAGGCTGGTCTTCCTCTCCTCTTGTGGAAAGAGAGCAGAGCCTGACTGAGTCTGGACTATCCAGGAAATGCTGAAAGAGCATGAACTCTGCATTGTCACTGCTTCCCTTGTGAAGTGAGGGTTGCTGCATCCCTGGCTGGACTGAAGCCTATGGTTGAAAAGGTTGCTACCTGAGGTGTGATGAGGAATCCAGAAGAGCATCAGGGAAGAGACGTGAGATGAAGCAGCTGCTGGAACAAGAAAGAGAGGAAAGCTGCGTGCTCCCCCTCTGGAGCCCGGGGCAGGCAGAGCGGCACTGCTGCGTGACTCAACCCTGAATGCCGAACGAGCCACGTCTTCATAGGACTCTTTGGCTCCAAGTGGTTTCTGGGCAAAGTACATGTCCTCTTGACACAAAAGAAATAAACTCTGCTGTATTGTGTCTGTAGTCCATGGTATCCTGGGAAACTCATGTTCTGACCGTGCTGAAATCAGTCTCAGGGATAGATAAGTGAAATGGGAGTGTCAGGAGAAGGAGCTGGTATTCCTGCTTTCCTCTCACAAAGACAGTTTCTCCCTCACGAGATGAGGTCAGAATCCACCCAGGCCAGTATATCACCAGAAGCGCTCGGGGAGGCAGGAGCTGGATGTACCATACATTACTACTCCCTGCTGGTCCAAGAGCAGAAAAGAATTAGCAGCAGATGTGCCAGGACAATTAGCAACAGATGCAGAGGCTAAAGCTCACAGAATGCAAACGTTATTCCCCTATATTAGGGAAGATAAAAGCCCAGATTCTGGTCCTCTGGTGTAAGGTACTTGTGGTGCATGCGATGCTGCTGGAGTTAACTATGTCCTGAGTTATCGCTCCTAGAGGAGAGGCAGGCAGTGGGGAATTGTTACTGCTCTGGTAGCGTGGGAGAGGGCAGGTGTTTGCATCGAGGCAGCTGGGTGTGGCTCTGGGAAGACACTGGAGTGATTTGGCACAGCATGCCAGGAGGAATCCTGCTCTCTGCCACCATTGAAAGCAGTGAATAAATTGCCTGCTTACAAATACTGCTGTCCTGTGCTCCTGGCAGATCATAAGCCTGAGCTTGTGTGCTGTAGCCCAACAGCTTCTGGTCCATGCTCTCCTGCTATTAAGGAGGCTAGGTGCCAGAAAAAATTGTGGTACTGCTCAAAGGCTTAAGGAGATCTGCAAGCTGCAGGTAGAGGAGTCAGGGAGTCATTTGACCTGTGCCAGGCTTGAAAGGCCTATTCTTTCAGAGAACACGGAAAAGAAAAAAAAATGGTGGGAAAATGAATGATATTTCACTGTATGGTCCTTCTCTGATTTGTGTGTTATTTTGTATTCAGATACCTGTTCGAAGACAGGCTGGGGAAATAAGTTTTCAGCTATTCTAGAACATTCTGGTGATAGATACGGACTTTTGGAAAAACCCTTATAACACAATATTTTATTTTTACTTCAGTCCATGTTTCTATTTCCTCCCCTCTGGCCTTTTATAAATTCCAGAGTTACACAAACACTTCCTAAGAATGCCCTTCTCTCTACCGGTATGCTGGCCTTGCACATAAACAGGGAGACCTTGAAATCTGGTTGTGAAAGCTTCCCTTTAATTGGCCAATAACAGCCTCATCCCCAGCACTATTTATTTTACATAGTAAAGTAATTTTTATTTGTTAGTGATGGGAACTCTTTCCTATTTAAAAGGTTTTCTACCTGTGTTTTACACCAGTGACATTCATGTGCTGCAGTTTTCATAATCAGAAATGATGGGCTGTTAGTTTATATGGCATTTTTCAAGATTCTTCTATATAATTAGTAAATATTGAATGGCCTTTGCATATTTTAATTCACTTTAATATGTTTGAGTTGTATTGGTCGAATTTTTGTGTGACATGAATTAAGTAATGTGGCTGTTGTCCATTGTTTTCCTAAATTGAAAACATTTGAAGGTGCAGAGGAAAGAAGCAAAAGTTTATTTCTTCTCTGACAAGGTTAAAGCCCAAGAGTAAGTCAGAAAAAAACCCCCAAAAGCTCACATTGGATCTGTTTATTGAAATATTCAAATAGAATTCATTCTCTCCATAGAGTGAAACTATGGTGGCATATGGGGAAGTAAGATATATTACAATAAAACTGATATAAAACAGTTGAATTCAGAAATAGTGGCAGGAGATAATTTTAGTTCATTATGATTTAATTCAATTAAATGCAACACTGTTAACTGCAGACTAAGAAGTATTACTCATGCCTATGCAGGCACACACAAGCATTATTTATTCTTTGCCGCATCTCTCTTTGCAGAAGAAATTACACCAGTAAAAAGGGGGTGCTCAATGCTCTGTAGCACTGTAAAAGTCTCTATACCTCACAGACCTCAATGGAAATTTGTTCTGAGCAAGGAGAAACATTGAGGTAAAGTGCTGGAGAGTAGGCCTGTCAAAACCCAGGAAGCTGTCCTCAGGTAGTATATGCTCTTTGCACGTCACCAGTGTTGGTGCAGGCTTGTGGATTAACTTATCAGATAGTGCCTCGAATGAGGCTGCCACCAGCAAGGAAAATATAACTGCTGATTTTATTTTTTTTCTTTAAAAACAATCCATCAGAAAAAGCTGCTCATTTTGAGCTGCCTGCGCCTTGTCTGTCCCAGGCACTGCTCTGAGTCTCTTCAAGGAGAGCAGCTACTGGTCCCCATCCTCCTCTATTTACCTGAGCTGTTCCCTGCTCTACCTGAGCACAGCAGCTCAAACCCACAGCAGCATGCAGGCATTCGAGGACCGTGGATTTCAGTCTGAGCTATCTGCCTAAATGCCTGTGTGCATCCATGCCTAAGGGCCATGCTGGCCGTGCCCCAAATCCCAACTCAGGCTCACAGCCTAGGAGGAGGCTAATGAAGGGCAGGTGGCACAAGGCCAAGCTCTCTCCTCTCTCCCTGAGCTTTCTGACTCGGCGGGTGTGGGACAGTGAGCTGTGACAGAGACTTGTGTTCGCTGTGGCAATGGGAAAAGGTTTAGCGTGGTTGTTGAGATGACCTGCCTCCTTTTTGAAACTCTCCTGCTTCAGCCTGGCTATCCCTTCCTAATCAGAAGTTCCTCCCGTGTAAATCATACTCCCAATGTCCATCAGGATGGAAATGGAAGCCCACAGGCACGTGCATGAATGCTTGGCATGATGGCATAGAGTAACAGGCAGAGGGTTGGCTGAGATTTTTGTATGGATTCAACAGAAAGAAATTTCTTACTTGTCAAGTATGTTTTATTTGATTGTGCAAGCTGAGATGTGTGACACTGTCCTACCTAGGTCAGGCACCCAGTGCTCGTGCTTAAGGACTCCCAATAGTCTTTACAACCTCAGACCTTGTAGCAGACAGGTGTATTATAAAGTCCTTGTTTATGTTTTTTGATTATGTGTTTCCATCATGGCATGGTTTGAACACTCAGCTCCTGTAACCGTAAGCAAACAGATGCTTCCAGTCCCAAAGAGTGAGTCTGCGGTCTAGGTCCAGGATAAAAAACTTACAGCAAATGAAGAATAACACTGAACCAGAATCAAACAAATAAAATTTTAATAGTGATAATGACTACCCTTACACCAGCTGCTTGACCACTGTCTGTTTATATGCAAGCTAGCAGAAGAGCATAGACTTCTGAGTTATTCTTAAGAAAAGAGTAAGCCTAGGAAGCAAGAGAGAAAATGAAAAGGGTGCTGTGATACAGCAGTGATTTCATCTGCGAATGCTTTAGGATTGTTCAATATTGCAGGTACCTGTCTTTGATCACAGCCTCATAACCATCACCTTTAATTTGTAGCACAGAGGTTACTATCTAGCACCCAGCTAGCCAAATGAAATGTATGGCTTGATTAAGGATCTCTTTTGTCAGTAATTTGTGCCTAATGTTTTTAGCTTTCCCACGGGCTGTTACAGAAAATGGTAAATCTGGTTTAAATGAAACCTGATACTGTTAATGGTTTAATAGCAGCTGCCACAGGGTTATGGCATTTTTCAACAGATGCTTCTGTTTCATTTTAAGCCTACACTAAGTCTTAGAATATATTTACATAATTAATATAAAGTAGACCTACCTAATAATGACAATATTTATAATTTTAAAAGATTCCCTTAAATGACTTCCTCTCCCTTGCTGTTACCTTATCACAATATAAAACCTGAAAAAGGAAGGCATATTATTAGAAATAGTAATTTATATTCACCTCTTCAAAAAAAGTTATAGAATGCAGCATTACTGTGAACACTTATCATCTCCTAACATGGCAGTTATTGGTGTAGGCAAATCCCTTGCTGCTGCAGAAAGAGACAAAAAGCTTGGCTGCACCTGAGTTATGCTTGTCATCTTACCTACTGTTCAGTCAGGAGTATAAAAGAAGTGATGCTTGTATTCAAATACACACATCAAGAAAGGGCTGTGTCGACATGTGTGCTTACATACAGAAATATTTGAAGCAGTAAAGATTTGTGGCTGATTATTGGCTGCAGAATGTCGTCTGATTGAGGAAATCCCTGCTAATTTAAGAAGACTTTGGCATTTTAGGCTGTTCACAGTGGGCAATTGGTTTGCATGGATTTCTTCTATTTGGAGATCTTGTTCTTGACTTGCAAGAAGTACTGAGGGTATATCTTACAGGATAGTCAGAGTGAGAGGATGCTCTTGAATATTGTGGCCTTCTGCTAGTACGTGTCAGTTCACAGTGAGGAGAGAAGGAGGAAAGGCTCCTCTTTCTCTGCCTTGGCTGGAAGGCAAGGTAACGTTGACCAGGCAAGTGTACCAAGGCATTTGCTGCTATGAACTGTGAGAACTGAAATGGGAACAATAAAAAGTGAAAAATATTCAAATAACAGAAAATTGTCTCTATTAAAGAAGCATCCAAAGATAGTTTGTTTAAGAGATTAGGCAGTCCCAGTTCTCTCAGGAGAATGTGTAGGAGCAGTGGTGAAGCAGATGTTTCACTGTGTAAGAGGTGTAGCTGATGTATTTGCTCCCTTGGTTCCCAAGGTGACTACGCTTTGTAGCTGTTAGCCTGGGTATCATGGTATCATCTTCCGTGTTCTAGCTTTTGTGTGGGTTTTGTTTTATTTGTCCTTTTGAATGTATGAGAATTGCAACAGGACCTGGGTCAACGCCCACCTTAATTAAAGAAAACAGTTAAAACTGTGGCATCGGACCAGATTTATTTTTCTTTGTGTTTACCCTTCTTTCTTCTGTACCCGCCAAAATCTTGCAGAGGAATTTACATAAGTTCATTACTTCGGGGTGTTTCTTCACCACTAGATTTCAAGTCTTTACCATGGGAACACAATTGCTCCAGGCCCCAAGGCATTGGTAACCCTCTTCCACGGCTCCAAACTGCTCAGAAGAACATCTATACCTATCTTATGAAAAGTGCAAACTGTGTTTGCCAGTCTCTGGTATGCTGAGAACTTTTTACCTCAAAATCCTTTTAAACCCTACACTGAGGTTCACATACTTTTCAATAAGAGCTTTAATTTAAAGGAAGAAGGCTATTATGTACCAACATCATTCCCACAACTGGGTGGAGAAGAGTTTGTGACTCAGTGAGGTGCCAGTTTGCAAGTGTTCTCATTGGGTGTTTGGATGAGCTTTCCAAAGTTGCTGCAAGACAAATCCAGTGGTGAATCTCAGCAAGCCCTCATAGGGACACCTCAGATTTCCAAATTGGTTTGTTACTCTGTCTTAAAGATTTCTAGTGGCAATGTTTTTCCACCACTGGTAAATAAAGACAGAAAATGAATGTTTTCAGAAAGCCAAGGGAAAAATAAAAAAAAGAAACCATAAAATAACCACACAAGAAAAAGCACAGCATTTTTTTGTTGGAGTGGAAAATTGTTCAAATATATGATTTTCGGGAAAAGAAGAGTTGTTAATTGTTTTAGCATGCAAAATTGGTCTAAAGGTATGAAGTTTGTAGAGCTTTATATGATAAAAGAAAGTCAGTTCCCTTGTGATGTTTTTGTAACAAATAAATCTTTTTTCCTCCTTTGCTAGATTCTACCACATAGAAAAGCTGTGAAGCCAGACATGGTACTCCTCTTTGAACTATTCCTTCTTCGTGGCACCTATACCTGGATTGATCGAGAAGTGGGATGGGGAGCTTTTCCCTTATGTGATAACAATTTTAACGCTTTGGAGGGAAAATTTAAATGTCCCTTCCTCAGAGGCCATTATGACTCCAAAATTGACCGATTCAAAAAAATTGAAAATTTTATTTCTCAGGACCTGGATCATTGGTTATGCAATCTCTACTTTCAGGTTTGTATTTTAAAAAAATTGTTTCATTTCCTTTATATTTTTCTATATGATTATGAAATTGGATTGTGGCTTATCCCCCATTTACTGGGATGTCTGCTTTAATCAGTAAGAATGGGAAAGACATACATGGGAAAATTATACGGGAGGAAATAGTAGTAAACAGAGAACAGAGAAGCAAGAACTTCCTAGAATTCTTCTAGCAACATCTTGGACTGCTAGGCTTCACAAAGAGTGTACAGCAAGTGTGTTCTGGCTTCGTAGAATTCTGAACTGCTTTTTTTTGGTTGTTTTTTTTTTCTCGTCTTCGTAGATAATTAAACTACCACAGGATTCAGATAAGCAAAATAAGTGTGGTATGCATCTTCATCTGCCACCCGAACTTCTCATGTGTTCAACCACAGCTGGAAAGAATGGTGTCTCAGAGAAGGTTGTGCAGTCTGGACCACAAGGTGATGGATTCAAACTTTGGTGTTTACATTCAGGTTTTCACTGTAACAACCCATAGTTTCATTTCAATGTTGGCTAGTCATTATTGTTCTTGTTAACCAGATTTTCTTCATTCAGATATGGGTCCAACATGTGTTATAGCAGGAATACTGTGACTCTTTTTATTAAGGTGGTTTAACTTTGTTTTCAGGTGTGAGCAATTTAAACTGGCTTCATTTCTGAGGATGAAATGGCCATGCTGGCCTATGCTCAAGGCTGAATAATGCTTGGAATATCACAGCAATAACGGTTCAGCTGCTTAAGGCATCAAGCTTACAGGAAGAGAAAAGAAAAAGATGCTTTTTTTGTGTACTTCTGGAAGAACTTTAGGACCTCCCTGGGCTGCAAGAAGGACTTCAGATATGGCAGGGAGACAGTTCTGGCATCAGAAGCATGCCTTATGCTACTCCTATGAAATTCTGTTAAGATTCAATCAAGTGGTA
Source organism: Lycocorax pyrrhopterus obiensis (assembly GCA_014706295.1). Lineage (NCBI taxonomy): Eukaryota > Metazoa > Chordata > Aves > Passeriformes > Paradisaeidae > Lycocorax > Lycocorax pyrrhopterus. The sequence goes on from JACSVZ010000002.1 coordinate 66,186,453, forward strand.
ACCCACAGGAAGGATGATTATCATTTACTTGTGTACAGCAGACCTCCCCAGAAGCTTTCTCAAAAAATCACTGAATGTTCCTTTTAGACTGATCCTCCCTGGCCTCTGTGAACCTTCTGATGTAGCTACACTGGGGACACAACTGACCATATTGCAATGGACTCATGAATTGCTCCTCTACTGGTAGAAATCCAGTAATGAGAAGAACGGCAGGACGCTGCTGTCCTTTTCTTTTTTCAGCATGTGAGATCAGACTGCTATGAACAAAAAGAATTCATTTTTGCTATATAGATATTTCTATATTCTCTCTTGTTCAATGAACTGAAGCATTCAGCCAACCCGTAGATTGTAGCATATGTGTGAATATTATTTGCAGGTCTGAAACAGAATTAGTTCTAGGAACAGAGGTTCCCTAGGCAGTTGGGAATAGCAGTAGTGATGCACTGTAGATGGGACAGGAGGAGAAAGGAGAGGATATTGAAAGGAAAGAAAGAGAACACATAAGCAATAATAATTTAGCATGGTAAATGGGCAGCTCAGGTTGGAATCATAACTTGAAAAGATGCGAGGAGAAGTATTTTTCAGACACTTAGTTGTGATTTAAGAGATAAGGAAAATGAGGTTTGCCCTGAGATGCTTTTAGGCTAAGTAGCAACTACACTGTGATCAAAAGGCTTTTATATAACCACACAGATAAGAGAAGCATGGAGGTGTAAACGTACACTGTACAGAGGATTAAGGTCTTTTTTGTCGTCATATATCTTCTACATATCTGCTAAGCTGCTTTGAGATGCAGCAAACCATGAATAGCTGATCCAAAAGGTAGAACTGCAGGCAACTCTTATCAGCAGTGAAGAATTATAGACAAACTCTTAATGGATCAAACTTGTTTGGTCCGACCATCAATCTTCACGTGGATTTGGAAATGCACATAGAGGGTACAGCCAAATAGGTCACGCTTTCTGGAAACACTTGGAAAAACTCGTGATGCTCAGTTTGAAAAGTCAAGAACGGCATGTTTTTAAGAACTGAGAAAGAGCATTAGCGTATGTCCTATTTTGCATGCAGACTTCTGAAATTTGCTGATAAGGCGATCATGGAAGATCTGCAATTTTCCTGCCAAGCAGATTTGCACTAACAAAATTTTTAGGAGTAATTTTTGATATTGCTTATATTTATTTATTTTTCTTGGAGCGTTCTTTAAAGACATTATTAGCTGCCAATATCCCCCATGGGTTTGTTTTTTAATGTATCTATGCAGTGCTACAGTATGCTGTTTCTGCTGGTGATATGTTGCTAAGAGATTTAATAATGGGTAAACAAACACAACATGTGGTAATCCATTTCAAATTAAAAGTTTATTAAATGCTAGCTTGATGACTTTCTGGCTATTTACAATTAAAGGAACAAACCTTAGAGAACTGGAGATCACGTGGCAAAAATCACAACTTCAACATTTCCAACAGAAAAATGTGTTTATGATCTGTGGCAAGCTGTTGCACATTGATGTGCCCTATAACTACGGTATTATATCTGTTAAACCACCAAAAACTGGGGTGGGGAGGGGGAGCTCTGTTAGAGTGACATTAAGGTTGAGACACAAACCAGAGAAAGCAAGAACAGTCTAAATGAAGACGGGTGCTCTGTAACTCACTCTACTGCAGTAGTCTAAATAGTGAGTGATCTTTTATATCAATACCATATGTGGTACTGCAACTTATAAGCAAAATAAAGCAGGTTAGGAGATGGTGTTTTAACCTTCACTTCAAGTTTGTCTTGGTTTTAGAAGTTTAAAACAGAACCTTCATATTATTTCCATTAACTCCAGGCTACATTATTCTTTTAAACAACAGCTCTATGTAGGGCTAGGTAAAGCTCTTCCCTTCTGCACCGGCTCTCTGGTCTAAAGCACAGTGCAGGGAAATGGAACATAGTGACTCCCATTCTACCTCGTTCGCAGATTACAGATGCACGTTATCAGATCGAGTGTGTCTCTTAGTCCAAACCATCTCTTCTCTCCATTCTTTTGAAGTGGTATTCTCCAAGAGGTTTGTGGCAGAAGACAGCTTCTGTTTTCACCACCACCATCCTTTGCTTTTCTTAGAAAAATATTCTGCTGTTGATCTGTTGCCCCTTACAGCATCAACAGTTGCTGTCAGAGAATAAAGAACGATTTCTGAGTGGAATTCATTATCTGCTGTTGTGTGAAAGGTAGTAACAACTCTAGTAGAAGGAACTTAGGTAAGAAAATTTGATGCAACTACCAGGAATGTTGACTTGGTAGGCTTGGATCTAAGTAACATGGGCTTCCAAAATGCATGAAAACTTCAAAACTTTGAGGCTCCATATAGACACTAAATATACAAATCCATCAAGAAAACATTCTTACAGTGAAATCCAGCAAGACCCCTTTTGACTTTAGTATCCACAGGAAGAGGGGATTCACATGTGCAAAATGTCAGCATAGCAGTCGTTTTTGAAATTGGCAGTTCTTTCATCCTCATAAAAGTGGATGGACAGCACTCATATATTAGTTCTCCAGCTCAAACACTTTTAGGTCAGGCACAGGCTCATTTGGGAAGTGTCACTCTGCACTTGTTGGGAACCTTCTTCCAAATTCTTGCTTTTCCAGCTGTGCTGTTGATCTGACTTGACACACAAGCACCAATTTGTGCCCATCTGAGCTTGTGATCAGACAAAACAGGCAAGTGGAAAGCTAGGGATTGTTTTATTCACTGAAAACCTTTTTCATTCCAGTTGACTTATTCATACCACTTTAAGGTTGGCCATTTTGAAGTCCTGAAGTTGTGGTCAGCAGTGTACCAGCATATACTGGTGTGCACTCAAGACCTAAAAAGGGTGCTTACAAGGTAGAAGGTGGAACAGTCACTGAGGATTAGGATACTGAAGCAGTATTTTTTTTTTCTTTTTTAGTGCCAAGTTTTCTGTATTTTTGGTGAACCTAAAAAGTCATGACCGACTGTGCATTTTTTTTAAGCAGTAATTATCCCAATCTCTGAAATCAAGAAAGGAGTTTTACTTAGCGTGGCTATGCTGGAGGAGCGGTGTTATCAGACAAGATTTTGAGGGAAAGTGTTCAAAGGTAGCCAGGCTAGTTTGGTCCCAGAAGCAGGATGATTTTGTTGTAACAGAACTGGTACGGTGTTGCATTAGCATGACTACCCTGTTCCCAGAGTCTGGGCTAGCAGAGATGTTTGTTGCTATTGCTTTTCTGGGTAGATTCGTCACATAGAAAGACTTCCACTACCTCAGCTGTCTTTGGACTAAACACCTACCCGCAGATTATCTGTGTCTAGCATTTTCTTTCCAGAATGTCTGCTTGTCCTATTCCCCCCTCCCCGCTCTACTATGGGAGCATAAAGAAAAAAAAAGCAGCTGCTTGAGAATGGTTTTAAGGACACTCATTTTTTTTACAATGAACGAATATCTCATTTTCCCCCTACGCTTTTTTTTCTTTCCCCTTACAAGGTTTGCTGTCTAACAGCAGTGCATGTGGCTCCTGTGCCCTATGCATCGGCCAGAGGAAAAGTTAGAACCACTGAAATGTCTTTAGTTCTCAGACTATGAGCTTATAACAGAAATAGATATTATACAGAGAGATCATTTTCAGGTGCACAATTTTTCTGGTTGCTGTACAATATAGAACATTTTTTGGTCCGTCTTCCTTCTGTTTGTCTGCCTGGCTGCTAGTAATAAGGTTGGTTTGTACCACTTGGCTTCAGCAGTCCTTGAAACTCGCCAGAGTTGTAAAGCTTTAAACAGTTGTGCAGGTCTTTAATTGTAAATTAGTTTTGACAGGACTGCTAAGACAAAGGCCTGGCCCATCCCATCATGGTGCTAGCCGACAACCCCTTACTGCTCCTGGAGCAAGGAAACATGTGGAAGGAATTGTTCTTTTACATTTCACAGCTTGTCATTTCCTCTGCAGGGCAACCTCTGACCTCCCCGAAAGATCCCGACACCCATAAGGGAAGTATTCCCACTGTTGTAAAGGAAGTGGAAAAGCAGTTTAATGCTGCAAAAGGAGGAGAAGAGTGTGTGTCAGAAGAAGCTGGGAGGAAAAGAGAAGAGCTTAAAATGCTTCCAGCAGGTTAGGACTTTTATTGCGTTACTTAATTTACTGAAAGTTTGCAAATAGATCTGCTTGGCATGTGTGTAAGTAGCTCCGTGTGCCTTCCCCCTCGCCCTGTGATATCATCTCGTCATTATTTCACTGGGCAAAGGAAGTGATGGAAGAGTTTAAATCAATTGTTAGGGATCAAAAGCAGCTTAGGCAAAAAGGTACAGAAGCAGTGGACTCCCCTGTCTAAAATATATTTGTAGGCCAAATGTGTTAGTAATTACAAGGTGTGTGTGCAGTGCACTGACAACATTAGATTACAGCTGGTGTTTCCTTGACATTTTTACATCCTTTCATTTTATTTGGCCATTTATATCCATGGATCACAACATGTTGCTGTTAGGTGCTTGAGAAGTACTTTTTCATCCTGCAGCACATTAATAGCAATATCCTTTGTTAATTGTGCTGAGCTAAATTACATAAAAGTGCCTGTCTGTATTTACATCAGGTAGCATTTGCTTCTGGGATGTAGGATTGCAAGTTGCTATGGTGGGGTTTTTTTCTTGGTTTTGTTAATTTGTTTATTCATTTTTGTTGGTTGTTTTCAGGATTTTTTTGTTAGTTTGTTTTTTGTTTTGTTTTTAAGTCCCAGGTAAAAAGTATTTTTCTGAGATTTGGGTAATACCACCCCTAGGTCCTCTCCTAAACTCAAAGACCGCCATGACGGCCAGAGGCAGACTTACCATGGCACAGGGATTTGAAGGTACCAAGGATATGGATACCTACTCCCGCTTCATAACCCAGGCCAGTGCATAGAGATGAAAGTGCAAGTGGAAATAAATTAATCCCACCTTTTGAAGGGAGAGGGTGACTTTCCTTCTGTACCAGGAAGCTGTAATAGGTCATGATTAGACACTGAACTGTGAAATATTAGGTAAGAGAGAGCTACCTGAGGTCTGATAGCTACCCCTTATCTATGTAAAGTGTAGCTTGTTGTCTTCGAGTCTGTGGGCTTCCCAAAATGATGCAGTCGAATTTTGGATGAATGTCAGTTTGAAGCCAATGAAGATGCCAGCTTCCCTTTTACATCAACCCATGAAAGATCATTCATAAATAATTTCTTTGGAGCCGTCCTTCTCTGTTGACTGTCCAAGAAGGCTAGGACTATGCATCTGCTGTTATAGGTGCATGTGCTGAATACGTCAAGCGGGCACAAATAGAGGTAGGAGCTAGTATGGCATTGCCAAGTCAGGATTCATAAATGCTGAATATTGATATTGACCATCACAGATGTGTAAGAAGTAGAATACAGAGCTGGTGTCATTTTTTGTTAAAAGGATGTTTGTGACAAAAGGTTGAGAATATTACAGAAAAAAAAGTAATAAAAATTTTCAATCTACCAAGGGTTCTCATAACATGTCCTGAGAAGGCCAACACTTAACATGTCTTTTCTAGATGTTGGTCCTTCTAAGAAGACGAACACAGCCCTAGCTTAGAAATTTTTTCCAACTTCTACCTTAGTAGAATATACTTTGAAATTTATTTTGTTCATTTGCTCAACATTATTTCTGCAAAGCAGCTTAAAATACTCAAAACAGTAAAAACATAATTTGCATGAACAAAAGGGTTTTAAAATAATGTGTAATATTGTTTGACATTTGATTTTGTCTGCTTTTAATTTTTTTTTCTGATTTCTTTTTCTTGACTATATTTGGATGTTTCCACCTTTAGAATGTGTCTCAAAACCCAATTATTAATTGGGCAGGTGGACAGGTATTCCTTCTCCCCTCTTCTCATCACCAATATTTATCTAGATCTAAAGCCAGCATGTTGAATTTTTGTTCAAATTACTTGTGTGGAGTTTGGCAGAGACCCAATGACAAGCACAGCATTTTAGAGCCTGCATTTTCAGTTCAAGACAGTCTCTTACAAATACCCTGAAACAATGTTGTTACAGAAGTGGCCTGATTCAGAAAGGTACTGAATTACTACAACCTTTAACAAAGCAAGGTTCAAAGGGCATTATTTTGTATCATCATCAGCTCTGACTAGGTGTATTTAAGAGACAATACTATAATTGACTGAGGACCAAAAGAAAAAAAAAATTCTGAGTTTACCTGAACTATGAGCAGATCTCCAAAATATCCATGGATTTTGAACTAGGTGAAGAAAGTTTTTGTTTATCTTTGTTCACAGTACAACAGAAATTTTCCTTGATGAGCTCAGTTTCTGGTACTTGCTGCATCTATTGCATATTATTTTAATGAAAAACTTGTTTCAAAAGTCACATCACTAAAGCATAGATTTTCTGTGATGGAACACTGTCAGTAATGTCACCACTAAACTCCTTATCTGCACTTAGAAATATGGAGGGGAAAAAAGCTTCATTTTGAAATCCCCGGACACTTTCTGCAGAATGACATATAAACTAGAATTTGTACTGTACATGATGTTTAATTTGAAGCTTCAGCAGTGCATTTTGTCCACACCAATGCTCATCCCAACAGGCAGCTGATCCCCAGCCTTTCTCTCACATGGAACCCAATTTTTGTTTTCAAAGCCCCCAGTTATGTGTGTACCACAAGTAAAACCCCTGGAAACACATGAAATATTTCTCATAAATATTGTTACTCAGACTGTTACAAGCAGCTGGCATTTTGCTCATTTTTGGGGTTTGACAGAACCTCTGAGATTCCTTCAGCTCTCCATCCTCTCTGCCCTATTTCTAGGGCATACATAGGATCAAGTTTTAGCTCCTATTTTCAAGTCTTCTTCAGATTTTCAGCTCAGAAGGAGTCTTTTGCTTAATATCTGTCTTCTAAACCAAACTGATTATTGAAAATAAGATGTTAAATATTGTTCATATTTAAGATCTCAAATTCAACACCCTTCCCGCATCTGTGGAAAAATGTTAAATGTTGGGAAGTGGATTGTGTCCTTTCGTGACATCAAAAGACATTTCTGTCAAAGCAAAGCTTCAGAATAATATCTAAGCAAAGATGGCATCAGGCTGACCAAGGGGCTTATTACAGTAGCAGCAGATAACACTCAAAACTGTATTCAGAACTTATTAAGATGTTCCTTCCATATCAAAATAGCAAACACAGAAACAGCTTCATTCTAATGTTATCATTACCTTTGGAGAGGAGGCTTTACACTTGCTAAAATGTGCTTATATAAGTGACAAATAGTTTTGTTGAGAGGATTATATTTATGCTCACAAGCACTTCTGAAACAATTTTATGAAAACCAGTGAACCTTCATTGTAATATTTCTCTTTATACTGCAATGAGATTCTTTTCCTTCTAAGATGCTGTTTGCTTCTACATAACATTTGTATGCAGATGCAAAAATAATTACCTAAAAAAAAAAAAAAAAAAAAAGCAAAGCTGTTCTCATTGGTAGTTCCTCATGGGTGCCACTTCAAAGGAAACAAAATGATATTTTAAAATGAAGATTGCTTACGCCTCATTTTTTAATACAGGTAGGGCCCCAGAGGCAGAGCCTCATATGGTGAACCTTGTCTTTCTCTGCTGGTCTTTTCCTTCTCTGAACAGGACTGCATAAAGGATTACACTCATTTTTCCAATTAGGATCAATTTCAGATCCTGCTTACAGTTCTGAAATCCACACAATCCAAACTCTTCAATTTTCCAACTCTTGCCATGCTATTTGATTTCCCACAGGCTAGTGCAGTACTAGGAAGGGAGTCCAAATAGGATCTTCATCTTATCTTCTGTCCATGCTGTGGTGATTTCTTTGTCTCTTGCTCCACTCTTGGATTTCACCACTCTAAAACCCTTTCCTACTGACTTAAAGAGAGGTTGCAGCTATCAGAAGGGACTGCACTTTCCTTCTCTTCTTCAGCCCCATACAAATCAGAAGTAGCTCCCATCAAACTTCTGTAAGGTAATTTCCTAGCTGTGCTATTTCTTTGTATCCATATTTAAAAAAAAATCTTTTAGACTCCTCATGCCCCCCATACATAAATAATAAATATTTCACAGTATCAGCTCTATATTCATTTAGAGTGAAGCTGAGCAAGGGGATGTGCTTCAGATATGTGTATCAGGTATTAATGGGCCATCAGTTACCAAGACCAGACTAAAAAGCTGGTCTGCCATGAGATGTTCAACACACAGTGGGTCCCCACTGTTCAGAGGTGTCCCCCCAACCCTTGGTTTCATTCTGTGGGTTGACTCCTGTTGCACCATAGTACTTATTACAGAAGACATAACCAAACATGACAACTTCCAGGCTGAATGAAGAGGGTAAAAAATGATTAATTTTTATTCCGCAAGGGTTAGGAAGCAGTAAGATATTCTCTAATTTTAAAGGTCATGCTATTATGCTTGGCTGTTGCCTTGAGAAGGCTGATGTGGAGAAAGTAACAGGGTAGCAATAATGTTTTTGTTTCCAACATCTTTCCATGGTATTTTAAAAATGTAGGTGCCAGCAGAACTCAGGGATTTTGTACGGGTAATCCTTTCTTTGTATTCCTTGGTATCTAAACTATTTGGTTGGGACTTAATATCACCCAGAAATGACTGCTCTCAGAATTGTCAAGGTCTGGAAATAACCTTCATACCATCATGATTTTCCAAATCCAGACATTAGTATTGTCATGCCCATTCCACAATGGTGGGAAAAAATGCCACCCTGTTTTTCCTATTTGTCTTATAAGAATGTAGACACAAACTCTTCTGCTGGATTTCTTGTTAATAGCTGATCACAGATTTATAACTTTGGATTAAGAATCTTATTGTCTTTTCCATGCCCTGGTGTAATCATATTTTCCTGCTTTTATGCTTATGTTTCTTGACTTCCAAATAAACCTATTAACAGAGAGCCAACATCTTCCACTGTGCCTTTATCACAGCTATGATACCTGTCTTTGATCATTCTTTCTTGGTGCTGTTTTCTCCTCCTCAAATTGTTCATTTTTATCATGAATGATATTATGTTCCCCTGTCAGGGAGCAAAATGTATTTTGAGTCAATTTACTAAAATAGTCACTGCTAAGTGTTATATCTGGACAAAGTTGACACCTTTGACATTTTCTAAAATGGCAAAAATAACTGTATTTAAGGTATGATTTATGGGTACTGTATGTCAAAGGAATTTCTGTACTATTACAGTTTCTGATGCAGCAGTACCAACTCCTTCAATGAACAAATTGCTGATAGCACAACTAATTAATGCTTTATTAGTTTTCTGTGGTCAATTATAAAAAGTTATAAAAAAGTAAAATGCAATTTAATAATAAAGAACTATGTGGTTCTTGTTTCTCAGAACTGCTTTGTTTTTTGCACATGGAAGAAACAATTTCTACACAGCTCAGTTTTATAATACACATTCCCTCCCCCCCCACCACTAAGTAAGAGCAACTCCTATGATTAAAAAGTAGACTGGGGTCTTTAAATGTCTTTCTGATTGCTGGCCTCTATTAAAAACTTCTTAAAATAATAGATAGGTTTAATTCCTCAAGCCAAAGAAAAATTGTATCATCTTAAGTATTTTCCATATTTATTATATTGATGAGATTTGGCTACTGAGAAAAAAAAAAAAAGGAAGTAAAATCTCTTGTATTGCAAGTTTTAAATGTACCAGGCTAAGGTTTACTTAATTAGAACCTCCAGGCAATAAAGGAGCCCTTTTTTAAATTCTGTGAATCTTAATATGCTAAATAATGCAAAGCTTCAACTCTTCAAGCATGAGACACACATCTGGCAGCTTAACATTTAAATTACAGAAAAAAACCACTTCAGTAGTAATTTTCATGAAGAAAAGAATGGGAAATGTATTACAACTAAATTTAATTTCTTTTTAGATTTTTCATCCTGTCTAATTGCAGGCATTTCCCATCTCCTCTTTTATTTATTTATTTCCATACAGATTTTTTCTGTACTTTTTATTGATCTTTAATTTGAGCAGCTTCTTACTGTTACAGCCATTGAAGAATTACATTGTGTTTTTACTTAGCAAAAATTGTTCAGAGAAATCTATGAGGAATTAAAGTAATGAGCTCACTGGTATAGAAAGAAAAGAGCATTCAGAGCCTTACAAATAAAATATAAAAAGAGCATGTCATGATTAAATAACAGACTTGAGTTCCTTCTCACTCCCATTTCTTAAATGTAGAATATTATTGTTTTCTTTATTCTTTTTATTGTCCCTTTTTTTTTTTGCCAAGATAATTACTGCTTTATTCATTTGACTCCAAAAACATTGTTAAAGTATTCATCATTTCAGCAAGGCTGTTTGGAAACCCGTTTTTGTATACTGGGGGAAAAAAAAAAAAAAGAAAGAAAAAAAATTAAACAAAGAAAACCACAGGAACCATCTTTACAAAGGTATATTCATATTTTAACATACTTTTATGGGTCCATACATGTATCCCGTACACGAAATACGTAGAGACAGTTTGAACAGGTTATCCTGCATGTGTGCACACACGTGACATACCCAGCAGCTGCGTTTTATGCTGTTTCACTGATTTCAGTAGACCTCTTCTTTCACCCCAGATGATGTAAATATCTGTAAATCCCTCCTTCACTATGAATGCTCAGCATATATACACCGGTACATGTGTGTATATATATGTAGAAAGTAAGAAAGATATCCATGGGTGTGCACATAAATACACAGGCCTAAAACGGTGGCATTGTATATGCATATATTGTGTATCAATCTCTGTAACACCTAAGAGCAGATCCTTCCTGTACTGTGATTTTAAATACACTTGACTGTCTTCTACTGCATGGAACTCAAAATAACCTAAATAGAAAAAACTTGAAATAATTATTAAGTGTGTTCTTGGCTTATTGTCCAATTGTCATACACTAAAAATTGTAATATAGACCTTTATTTCTGCCACACCACTGCATACTATGATGTGGGAGTACATTTTTGTTCATTCCACAGGTCACTGCTTTTCAGGAGCTTGGGGGACATGTGACTTGTGTTTTCTAAGCGAAGTTTATTCGAGCATTTTTTGTCTCTGTGCCTCATTCTTGATCCACAACTATGGCCATATAAGAAAATTAACCTCTGTCTTCAGAAGAATACTTCCTGGGCCGTTTAAAATACCCTTCCATGTCATTCTTCTTGTGTCTTCTATTATTTCTTTATTTTTACTTTTCCCCCCATTTTGTGTCTATGCAATTGTTATTTCCAACACCGCAGATCTGAAGTCTTCTCTGCAGTTATCATATTAACACTTTCGGAATGCAGGAAAGAAATAACCACCTATTTATAACCCAGATGGAGGAGGAAAAATGTTCAGCCTGAAGTCAGTCAGGATCTTGTCGGGAGAGGGACCAAAACCCAGCTGCTTCCTTTCCAGAGCTTTATGTGCCAATATAAAAATAATTTATGTTTGGGGCTTTTTTTTTCCATTACAGAGGATTACCAAGATTGCCACGGCAGTGCAGACAACAACAGTGGCTTGTTTTGGCTGAAGGAAGTCCAAGGAGAGCATCACAAGGTACTGGTCTTGATATGAACATCACCATGTCCCTTAAAGCTCACAGGGAAGCCATTGGAACTTCTACATGTGCCATTTGAGAATGATTTGTGGGCTTGCTTGTTGTGCTTTTTTATCTATCCCTGTGAAATTTTTTATAGCCACAATAAGGCTTCACATGTCCGGGTGTATTGCTGTCTCCTGTATAGGTCTGTAGGGAGCTAATCTGTCCAGCAATGAAACTTCAAAGGAGTAGTAGGAAAGACCACTCAGTAATCAAACAACAGAAGCTCGATCAAGCTGCAGGATAATATTATTTCAGTAATGTGTGAGCATGAGATAGGTTTCCTATGCGTCCATAAGCTTCAAGCTCTCGTGTACTCGTGCAGAAGACCTCTACCATCAGAAACGTTCAGTATATGTATTTGTAGTATCCTGGCCAAGGACATCATTAATTTGTGAACAAATATTGTGTCATCAGTGCAAGTTACCATGGAATTTTATCTGCAACATGACAACGCTTTCTGGGTGAGATGCTACTGAAACTTACAGATTTAATGTAAATCCTGAGAACTAAGACACAAAGAAGACTTTGTATTCCAGAAAATTGCTTCTCCCTGCACTATATTATTAAATTAGGTATTTTCCAATGGTAGTTGCTATTTTTTCTCTGTAAGTGTTGCTCCACTTCTACCCTTAAATCAGCATGGCTGCAGTGAATGAAATGCAAACATGAATATTCAAATTAATCATCCTGGTAATTTGTCTCACCCTGTTCTAGATACACTCTGAAGCATTTTTAATGCTCTTAATTGCCCATAGAAAAAAAAATCACCACAGTACTCAGAGTACCCACAAACTTGTATAGTATAGCACAAATACTCAGTGGCTGGGGATTATAATTGCAACTTTTAGCTTTAGTAGAGTGATGATCTACATTTTGTGAGCAAAAGCAGATTGGCCAACTGGAAATTCCCTGTCTTTTCAATGTCTAAGTTTCCAAGTGATTTATTTTTTCAGGAAGGTAATGATAACTTGAAAAAAACAGAGTTACATATAAATGTAGCTGCAGACTGAGGTGTGCATGCATGTGTGTGTTTAGCCATATATCTACAGGAAGGATGATTTAAGGACCGATGGAGTGGGTGTAATGGGCAAAGCAACCCGACCCAACCCATGGGAGTGGCAGAGAGAAATTCATTTCCTACAATCCCATAGTAACACAATGCCTTTGAACAAAATGCCACGGTCTTACAGGAGCCTCAGTTGTGGGTGGCTCTCAAAGCCACATGAAAGTGACCTGGTTTCAGTGAGGTGAGTAAACCCATGGGTAATTCAGCACTGTCTAGTCCCTTTGGACTCAGTGAAATGACTCACAAGCTTACAGTTATTGACACGTTTGAATAGATTTCTGAACTGAGCCTCTTACGACAATCCTTCTGCACAAAAGAAATGTGAGCATGTGAAATCTCCTTTCAGAGGTTGTGAGAGCCCCTCATTTTTAATGAGATGAGTGAACCCTAATGTTCGGAGAGAGCCTTGTTTTAGCATGTTCAACATTTAGGCATTTGGCCTGATTTAAATAATTTGGGTCTACTTGTATCTCTGGATACCGTCTTCTAAAATAATTTTGCCCAACAATCATATATAGGAAACAATAACAAACATGTAATGAAAAGACTCAAGGAAGAAGACAGAAGTACACATAGTGGTTTATTCTCCTCAACAGTCCTTTTTTTTTTTTGTAAGCAGATATTTTAAATTTATTGGTTTTTTCTGTAGCAAACAGAAAGGTCTTTGAATCTGGTCTCAACTTTTCGGGGATGTCTCTGCTTTGCCCTCCCTGCCCCCAAATTCATCTATGCCAGAGTTGCAAATGGTCTCTCACTGAGTATTTTCTGAGTGGTGGGCATTAGCAACAGCTTAACCTCTGTTGTAATGAGTGTGCAAACCACTGCATGTGTTAAGATATTGAATGGAGCAATAAAAGAGAGAATGCTCATGGTCAATGATTTCTGAGAGAAGTAAAATATATTCTGTGGTTATAATGCCATCCTCATGCAGATGACTGAGTTTCTGCTTTTTTTACCTCAGACAAGCAAACACAGTCTCAGAGAAATTAACTCGTAATACTCTTTAACACCTTTGGGATTTACGTCTTAAATAATGTCTTTACATCTGCTTTGCACAGGAATAGTTTCATGGAGACAATATCAGTGCAAGAAAGGTACTTTGCACACACTACCCATCCTGAAACCTTGACTTCTAGGGAATGAGGCTGGGCAGTCACATGGCTGAAATTCAATATGTGCATGAGATCTATGTAATCCAAGGTTCAGAATACAAATTTACCTTTTAGAGCAGAATGGTTTACAGAGTTAAAAAAAAAATCTTTGCAGTTTTCATAATTACCAAAGTGTAAACTGATGTGACTGCAACAATGCATCCATCCCCTTGTCCTCTCTGGACTTGCTCACTAAATATTAGCAAACCCTTCATTGAGTTTGGGTTTGTGCCTGGGGAGGTATTAATAGATATCTTTGTTGCAGTCACCTGCAGATGTTTGTCTGGTAAATTACGACTTCCTTGCGTCTCCTGATGGAAGTGATGTTTGGCTCTCTGTCCGGGGACGATAATGCCAGACATCCAGGGAATCTGGCAGTCAATTCAGAGAGGTGATGCCAGTGCTGAATCAGACCCTGTGCGTGCAAAGGTGTTATTCCAGGGATGAGCACAGATCAGGATTCTCTGCTTTGTAGCTCAAAGAGTAGCTTAAATGAGCATAAACTGTCACCAGCACTGAAAGATACAGTACTGTCCGTCTCCTTTGTGCTGGCAACCAGGGCAGTGTGGCCTGGATCAGAATGGGTCCAGCTGAGACCTAACCCAGTTAATAAAAGAAAAAGAAAAAAAGAGAAGCCAAACGTATTAATTCCATTCCCAGATCAGTTCCCTCCATATGGCTTACTATGTACGTGTCCAGATTTTTACACTGATGGAGTATATGTAACACAGGAAAAAACTAGCATATAGAGAAGACTGACTGACTGCTGGTGTCACCATGAGCTTGCATCTCCTTGAGAGGGTTTGTCAGACCACAGCCTTATAGGACCATAAATCAATTCACAGAAAAATATTCTGTGTGCAGCTCCAGGCCCCAGGATTTTAGAAGGTTGTAAAGGTCCTTGGGTGTGTCCAGAGGAGGAGAAAATAGGGGGCTGGAAGGCATATCCTGTCAGGAGTGGCTGAGGACTTGTCTAGCTTGGAGAAAAGAAGGCTCAGGGGAACCTTGTTGTTCTCTACATGTTCCTGGGGAGGGAAAGTGGAAAGGGAGGTGCTCTTCTTGCTGGTATCCAGTGATAGGACATGTGTGAATGTTTCAAAGATGCACCAGGGGAGTTTCAGACTGGACAGCAGGAAGCAACTCTTTACTTAGAGGGTGGCCAAAATCCTGGAACAGGCTTCCTAGAGAGGTGGTTGGTGCCCCCAGCCTGTCAGTGTCTGAGAGGCATTTGGACAATGTCCTTAACAGCATGCTTTAACTTTTGGTCAGCCCTGAATTGGAACACAGATGTTTGTTGTAGGTCCCTTCCAATTGAAATAGGCTAGTCTATTCAAAGTGTTTTGAGCCAGCTTTGCCACTGCTGTTTCCCACGTTTGTTATAGAGTGAAAACAGAGCTAGAATTCAGAGAAGCTGGCACCTCTTAGTTTGCTAGCTGTGTCCAGCTAATTACCTTAGTATTCTAATTTGTTTCTTCTTTTCATTTAAAGGTCAGGTGGAATAACCCACCTGACCAATGTTATGAAGAAAAATCAGGTCCTGAGAGCAACGACCACCGAGAAGAAGGGAAAACATCTGCAGAGAGCAATTTTTATTTGGAAGACTTGGAGAAATATACCTTTTCTGTGTAGTAAGTGATCTCAGCATCAAACAGTTTCACAATCCAAAAGTTTGCCTTGCTATATGTGTATTACAGAGGTATCTACATTTAGATGAAAGTTATTAAGCTAAAAAAACCCCACCCAAACCCAAAAAACCCCAAACCAAAAAACCCCAATGGATTTTCTTTGACTTCTTAGTATTATTTATGATTGAAGTTAAAAAAATTGGAAGCACTTTTTGTCTGAGAATGCAATTTTAACATTGCTGCATTGTTTTGAGAAGCTGTTTCAGGGAAATAAAGGCAAAAAGATTGCTAGCATAATCTTTTCAGCATTTTAAGAGCAATACACTATCTTTTCTGGATGTTACTTTAAATATTATTACTGTTCTCTGTTATAAAATACATGTATGGGGAATGACTTAAAATGAATAGCTAAATTAAAGTGAAATTTAAAAGGCTACATCAAAATGAAATCTTTTCATTTGCTTATAATTATATTTCCTGGAATTTCATCTAGGTAACTGCAAAAGTTGGACAGTTATTTGTAATTAGTAAAAAACAATGAAGACCCAATCCTTCACTAAATGAAATAATCTGATAATATTTCATATAGCTCCCTATTGTGCTTTGAATATCCAAAACCCAGCTGTAGTGTACATTTCTGGCACCCATGATCTTCTGCAAATTAGCCCCTAGAGTTTCAAATAAAGCATCCAGAAAAAAACCATCAGAATAGGGTGTATGTCTGTGAAAATTTGGTTTAAAATTACTTCCCTGTCAAAACATGAGACAGAATTATCTCACAGTCAAGCCAAGCTGCCTTCAACAGCACTACTGCTGTCTATGCCCTGCTCTCACTTGCCACATTCACTTGGTGCCTTTAAAATTGGCAGGAAGTCAGGAAAAGACCTTACAGACGCAGAGTGCATATTCACTGTAGTAATCTGCATTCAGCCCTAGAGGTGATTGACCCTGAATGCTGGAGAAGGCAGAAATCAAGTAGAAAAATAACACACACTCATATAATTCGGCTTTCATGATTCTGCTGAATTAATTATGGTTATTTTGGACAATTAAGGACTCCCCCATCCTGGCCATAATATAAGAATAGATTTTAGAGTAGCAGTGCTCATCCAAATATCCTTGCCAGCTCCCACTGTTTCATTTTACCTACCTCAATTTTCAAATTAAATTAACCAAATTATCATCAATTATCTATCTCAAGGTGCTGCTTTCTGTAGTGGTGAACTTCACTTTCTCTCTTCCATGTCTTGTAGAGTTACAGTGATACAATCAAAATTTAATTGCATATGCCGCATCCCTGGAAACGTTCAAGGCCAGGTTGGATGGAGCCCTGAACCACCTGGTCTGGTGGAAGGTGTCCCTGCCCATGGCAGAGGGTTTGCGACTAGATGGCTTTTAAGGTCCCTCCTAACCCAAACCATTCTGTGGTTCTGTCTACCTTTAAAGTCAGCAGCACTGATCCTTTATCCTTTCCAAAGTTGTTCACCTTGAAAGTGTTGGGAAAGGGGCCCAACTCCACCCTTATCAGCCTGGTCCCAGGGTTTGAAGCCCGTGGCCTTTGTGACTGCACAAGATATCTGGAGGAGCAGAGGGGACAGGCTCTTGTCTCAGTTGGCATACACCTCGCCTTCTGATTTGGAGAATAAAAAAAAAATGACTGTCTTTTCTTCCATTTCCTTTTCTATTTCTTTTCTTTGTCCTTTCTTAGGGAGCCCAGCTGTCCCGGCGCCCCATGCCTGCAGGGACACTGACTTTGCCAGGGCAGGCAGAGTTATATCTGAGCACAGAAATTTACAGGGCATGAACCAGATCTTCCTGGTACAAAACAAAGGAAACAAGGCATGTGTCAGGGTGCTGCCTGTCCTAGCTGAGGCCAGTACTTTGTTATTTCAATATGCCATTCTATTCACTGTATCTGCCATCCTGTTGGAAATAAGGACCAGTTCTTGTTTTATTAACTTATTTGTTATGTTCAAGTCCCATGAGGTTAGAACAAAACAGAATTTAGAGGGAATCTCTTTGCTTTCTGCTTCACTTGTGGTCATCGTATTTATCAGAAAGAAAAAAAAAATAGGAAAATCAAATTACTCCACTCTTGGTCAAGTTATATAGGTATTACACATAGCATGCCATGTAAAGAATATGTCCTTAATAATGTATTTTTTAAATATAGAATTAATTCAGGTAATTGCCCCAGAAATCTAATACCTTGTGAGTTGTTAATTCCATTTGTTACTATACCAGCATGATGTTTCAATTGTTACTCACTTCTGTCTCTCTCCTCCTCTCCTTCTCTCTCACTTTCTCCATCAAAGGACATCAACTCCTCTTTGTCTGTTTCCAGACCTTCCTCTCTACTACAATTGCTACCTTTTAAAAAATGCACTGCAAGATAATTAGCTACTACAAAAATTTTTAATAGCACTGTAGATCTGGGGGCAGCTTAGATCTCCATAAACTTCAGAGTTTTAGATGCTCCAAGATGCAATCTGAGCAATTTCCTTGATCTTTTATTGCTGCTGGTAAATCATTTATTGGGCTAGGTTATTTTACAAAATCCTCTTTAAAAAAAAAACCCCGTAAAATGTATTTATCATAAAATACTGCATGACCAACAGTCTTCAAAGTTGTACATACCCTGTATTAATTAAAAGCTAGTGTTGTACTGTGACAAGTTAAAAGTATCCACTGTCTCAGTCTCTCTCTTCCCCCCCACTCCTTGCCTCTCCCCATGATTTTTCTCTCTTCTTTTCTTTCTCTCATATTCTCTTCTCTTTTAAGGCTTGCCAAAGGGGAGATTGGTGAGTACGAACAAGATATTCTTTTGTGATCGCAAATATTTTTCTGATAATTGTGATTTTTTTTGTGTGTGTTTTGTTTCCATTGCTATAGCATGCTTGTCCTTTTCCATTCATATTAATTTGACAGTGGTGTCTCACATCCGTAGGCCATAGTCAAACCTCCTTACAGTGGGCATTATACACATATGTAATAAAAAGATAATTTTGGCTGCAGAAGCCCACAGGCTGCAGCTTCTATCTCGCAGCCTACACGAGTGACTCTCCCACTGTGCCCACACACAGCCTTGCTGAGAGCAGCAGGCTTTTGCTTGGGTCCAGTGAGTTGAGGCTGAGGGGTATGAGTCCAAAAGATAAGGTGGGGGCAAAGAGGTTAAGACAACAGACAAATGCGGTCCCATATTGTAGGGCCATCCGTGCTGCTGAGGCGGTGAGCTGCAGTCACAGCCTGGTAGATGCTCACCAAGTGCTTTGCTGACCTTCCTGGAGAGCCCACCCCGGGACCTTGCCTTGCACCACAGCATCACTGAACCTCCCTTCTCTGAGATTTGTGTTCCTGGAGCTAAAACTCTGTGTAACCTGCAGCAGAAGATCAATGTTATTCGTGATTATTGTCTGAATGTTAAGGGTGAGATCTGTTACCTTGAGAGAAAAGGAGGAAAGTTTGGAGGAATTTTGACCTTGCAGCCCAAAACCTGCTATCAGAGGCTCTCTAGCTCTCTTCTTCTGTTCCCTGAAACTAGCAAAATTTGAGGAAAAAAATGTTCTTCATGACTATTTGTCACTATAAAGCCAGATTTCCTGAACATGCATAAAAAAAACAGATGTGAGAAATAATTTCAACACTTCAATGCTTTAACATTGCTTTTTATGTATAGTTCTAGAGGAGATGTGGAAAAAGATCCCAGATTTCAAAAACTTCCATTTGTCTTAATACAAAAAAAAAAATAATGACATATATGCTTTCTGTGACTTTAGGAATCTTCAGGCTTGATTTTAGCTATAAATACTAACAGTTTCAATTGCCAACAACTTCTCATCAAACACAGCTCTCAAGGGTTAATATTACACACTAATATAAAAGTAACCATCATCCTTTGTCTCCAGGCAATTCGCATTTTAACAACGTGCCTGTAGCTCATACTCACGCTAAATTCTGCTTTGAAATATTTTCTCCTCGACTCCAAATGTGTTAAGCTGACTCTGGCCAGCTTCTATAAAACCAATTAATTGTAGGGCACTGCCTTTTGTGGGGGGAGTACCCAGTGCCCCACGCAGCAGTGCCATGTGTCGCTCATGGTGGCTCGGTTGCAGGCTGGTCAGTGCAGCACCAGTGCAGGACCAGACAGCATCTTGATGCAGGAGACAAGCTGGTGTCCCACTTCACACAGGCATCAATAAGAAATAAATCCTATCTAGAGTCACATTCTTGCATTTCTGGAATCCAGGGCATTGGGCCAGGCTTTGGTTCTCACATGCATCCGTCAGGAGCAGATGCAGCCCTTGTTCAAAAGAGGTAGCAAGCAGAGGGTGAGGACAAAACAGGCTCTTGGCAGCATCTGACAGCCTGGGTAGGGTGAACAAGGTTGAACCCCTTTACAAACCTGCCTCTTCACCTGTAGACTTCAGGATTTTTATTAATTTTTTTCTTCCAAATTGAGAAGGATACTGAGGGGCAAGAAGAGTTAACTGTGAAGAGCACAATATAGTAAATTTGTTTTTTATATAAAGACAATAAACTTTCCCTTTATAATACACATGTGACTTAACATTGAAATAAATGCAGATGCTTCTTTGCTTGGTGTATTCTCTGTTGTGCTTTCTAAAACACCTTCACATATGGTTTGCCTCATTCCTGTGAAACTGCTTGTTGTTTATGTCATACAAATAGAACAGATTGAATTTATACCAAGTTAGGAGGGTGATGAATCCTACTTTAGAGGAAAATCCTTGTCTGGGTGTTTTGAATTTGTTCAAAATTAGTGTTGCCTATTAAAAATTTTCCTGGATTGTCCCTTGATCCTTCCTAAAGATTTTATTAAAAAAAAAAAAAAAAAGAATTCTGTGGCTGCCTATAAATGCAACCTTTTATTCAAATATGTAACATTTACCTAAAATCAAAGGTCAAATTTTACCAGTTTTTTATAGCTGTTCTTGTAGGATCTGTTTCATGCACTATATATAAAATACTGCCATTAAGAGTGGACATTCAACTTCCTTTGTGAAAAGCAGAATAACCCTTTATTGCTTGCTTTAAAAAGTGCTAATCTTTTAAAAATTTCTTCTGATAGCCCACCTGAACCCTGTTTCATTGTTTCTAATTCTATTTTGAAATGTAATTGAAGTCAGGCCAAGCTTGAACTCTTAGGAGAAATCAGAAGTCCCACTGTTTTCTTTGAATGTTTTCAAATCTTTCACACATTATTTAGTTGTGTGAGCACAATTCCCTGACTTTGGAATCTTTGTGGGACTTTTTTTTGCAGGCTCAAGTCTCAGCAGTACACAAGTCATGTTTTTTGTTTTGGTTTTCTTAACATATTCAGGTATCGGGTGGTGTTTATTTTGGTGCGTGTTCTCAAATCTTTGAGGATTGAGTTTTTACAGCAGACCAGTGCATATTTCTGTGGAGTTTTGCTTTAGTCTTGGTTTCATGGGAGATTTTTCTGTTAGAGGAAAAGTTGACTTTTTGGAAAATAATTCTATGGACAAATAATTTAATATGACTATGGCATCTTTCTTATGCACTCTAAATTTTCTGAAGCTGTCAGTTTCTTCTTTTATTCTATAACGTAATTCATAATTGGGAAAATTCCGATGAACTGCACATATTCAGAGATTTCATTTCTTTTCTCTCTTGTGCAAAGCAAGAATTATTTCCCTGTTCTGGTGCATTGTGGTAAAATTTTGCCAGTGAAAATTGAATGAGAAATAAAGTGTTTGGAAACAAATTTGAAATCAACAAAAAGGATTATTTCAAAATTAATCTAAACTGGTGGGAAAAAAATAGGAAACAAACGTCTAAGGATTGAAGATACATGAAACATGAGTCTTTGCTAAGAACTGTTTTGTCTGGGAGTCTTTTGCAAAGCTGTCCAATATCTATGCTCACTCTATATTTTGCCAGGATTTGATATTCTTATGGTGATGGGAAACATGTACTATTGCAGTTATCTATAGACTTCAGTACAATTATACATTATTAATTTTTTATTTATGTGTTCAGGATGACGGAAAGAGTTGGCAGCCAATGCCCTTCCTCCTGCAGGTTCCAGACCTGCAGGACTCCACCAGCTGAGAGAGGGCCTCTAGCAATGGAGAAGAGAGATTAATGATACAAAAAATTAGTTGAGAGTGTCTGTTGAGAGTCATCAGTGTCTGATCAGTTACAATTACTAGTGAGATGTTTGTCTGTTTGGTTGGTATTCTTTTTTTTTTCTGCTGGCTTTAATGTTCTTGAGTAGAAAGGAGCAGTGAGCTCAGTCATGGAGCAACTTCACTACAAACCCAAAGTTTTCCTAGAGGTCTTGCCAAGGAAATTTTGTGGTTGCCATCAGATTATGACTAATGGAGCTGAAAGAGCAGGGAAAATGCTTCCCATTGCTGGAGCAGTTCATAGTTTGACCTAGACCTCTCCAGGACTGTGCGTTTATAATTGCCCGCCAAAACGCCCTTTATGCTCGTTTCCTCCATCTTGGAGAATTCTTGTTTGGTAAAAGTAAAAGAATATGGTTCAAATTTGGAAATAGTAGGGGGGAAACTGTGTATGACTACCATGCAGCTCTTTGACAAAAAATTTCTAATTTATCTTCTTGAATATGGGGAACGCTGAGTCTCCAGTTACCGAGCAATGTGGACTCACAAAATTGTTGGAGCCTTTGCCACGAGTGCAGTCAAAATGCCTTCTAGAGAGCACTGCCAGCTTTTCTCTCTCACAGGCATTTCACACAATTCAGCTTGGATTCCTGCTCAGCACAAAAGCACTTTTTGACCTAGCTGAATTGCCCTTTGGTTTGTTCAGACTCATAGGAGAGTAGAAGACTTGGGAAACTGGCTGTGAAACGTCAAGTTGAGAGAGATGTGGTTGTTGTTTGTCATTTAATAAACATTTTGTTCTCATGAGCTAGAAAAGATGACATTACTGATGACTAGTGGAGAAAAGCGAAGCTATAAGTGTGCCATACATGGTCATCTCTAATGAATAGAATGAATAAAAATAATAAGTGCATTACATAGCTAACTGTCACATCTTCAGGGCACTACAGTAAATAAGTGGGAGTTATACATGTGCATTAGTAGCAAAATGGGTACCACACTTTGGATCCTATTGAGTACAGTGTGGAGAGAAAAATATGATAGATTGCTGCTTTTTATCTGTCACTGCTATGGCACAGAAGCATAGACCATATGTATGTAAAATGACTTTGTTATTTCAGTAAATTCTCTAACTCTTTCTGTTGTAGCCTGTAGCAAAATGAATAAGTAGCTGAAGATCCTGGTGGGATAGTTCTGATTTTATCAGAATAAAATACCTCTGCAGAGGCATAATTATTATTAAATATACAGTGATGTGTGACAAAACAGCCAGAGAAGTTAGCAGGGTCTCTGCTTGTACAGGTTTTCAGTACAAACTGAGATGCTTCACAAAGGGTGGGAACAAGAAGCTGTGATGGTGAAGCTGAAAAGAGCAGGAAACTTCAGGCAAATGTGGGCCTTGTTTACTGTGACTCGTGTTTCTTATTTCAGAGATGATGATAAAAGTATGGATGACAGTCAAAATGCTCCTCCTCAATCACATAGTGGACCAGTATTTCTTGCCTCCTATTTTGTCCTTCTTTAGGTAAAAATACAGTATCTCCCTCTCTGGCAAAGACAAATTTGGGCAGGTGGAGATGAGGAAGGCGAATAGGAGACAATAGAGAGGATCTGCCATTTGCCTGGCCTTGGATCTGAATATTCAAACCAAACTGCCAGGTTTGGGTGTCTGGTTACAAAATTCTGAATAAAATGCCATCTGTCTGCCCTGTGATTTAAGAGGAAGTCCAGCCAGTGAGGAATTTACAGTCATGCTTAATTCTTATGATGGTGTGAATCACTGTCTTGAGCTCAGTTTTTAAACAGACTAGGTAACCCTCTGGTGTACTTTGTCTTCATAAGTTTTTCAGCCTGGTATCTAGATTTATCCCAGTTTTTGGTTTAGGTATCTGCTGAGGGCTAATGACTGAAAACATGCCAGACTGTTTTATGGAATTAACACTGGTGAAACTCCTGGTTCAGCTATTCTTTCTTGCAGCTGTACTGAATGCTACTTCTTTCTCACAATGTGAAGAGATGCTCTTCCCGGCTGTTAATTCTCCAGTCTAAACCACTGCAGGGGAAGAGAGTTCGGGATGGAAAAAAAAATCCCATTCCTTCATCAGTCCCATTACTCAGAAATAGAGGGCAAGCTATTTTACAGAGCTTTTAACTAACTACTAATGTAATTTGTTCTGCATTGTTTGCCCATTAATCCAAAAATTACTTTTCCCTTTGAAGCTTGCTTTATGTAGAGGAAACAATGCCACCCTTAACCATTATGTGTATCGTTTTGTGCTGGATAACTGTCTGTTTTTATTTGCCTTGCATCTCCATTAAATGTAGTACAGGGGCCTTTGAGCATCTTTGGTTGCTTGGTAAGTTATAGTATTTCAAAGTTGGAATAATTTCTGTTTCAAAACATTGTATTATGATCCTCATCTTCTAAAAGACACTTGGATGTATGTTCATACCACAAATATTCAATTTAGCCTTAGATGTGCCAGGAATTCTGAGGAATGAAAGGTTCTCTAGTCTCTTAGAATATGTCTTTCTCTCTCTGGCTTAAAATACATACATCAGACATAGAGTTTGACCTACAAAATGTCAGAGGGTGAAAGATATGTATTCAGTCCAGTTTATCATGCATTTCACTATCCTGCACAGTGCATCTGGAGAAACACTTCCCTGTCTGTACATGCCTTATATACATAAACACATAAAAACACTTCCCAGTTTTCCCTGGGATAGTTATAAGAACCAGCATCTCCACGGTGGTAGTGTCTCTCTCACGCCTCAGCTTTCAGGAAAAAAACAAACTTATATGATAAATTAAAGGTTTGAAACCCAGAATGCCTGTATTCTTTTCACTGAAGATAAACACTGAATAAATACTGGATTTCCAGATTTGTGGTCCTGAAAGAAAGTCAATAACTGATCCTGGAAATCAAGTGGTCATCTAGTGGCTTTAGGTGGAAATATGCTTCCTCGGTATTTTTAATCAGTCCTTAAGACTGATATGATCATCATAGCAGGACTATTCCAAACCGTGGCCCAAGGAATGATTCCACCCAGCATCTCAGTGCCTTCCAGCAATTCCTTTTGATTGTGTATCCCCAAAAGCTTAGCGCCAGCTGTGTGGCAGTCACAGAGATGTGACTCTGTAGTGTACTGCCACCGATCTGTGGAGTCATGGGAGATTAAAAAGCCTACTCTAGTTCATTTGTAAATTGGCTATTATTTTTAGTTAGTTCCCCAGGTGAATGCATCCATGCTATGCTAATCACTCTGAATTAATTCCAGGAGACGGTTTTCAAAGCGGCATACAGCAGGCTGGTGTCCCAGTGGTAGGTTCTCTCCTGTGTATTAGCGTGGAAACGTGTTACATTAAAAGCTCTGTTTATTAGACTATCCTGTTTCTCTAAAGCACTGAGTACATTTAACCTACTGTGCTAGTTATTTTCCTAAAGATTTCCAGACCTGCATTTTTCTAACAAAAATTAACAGGGGAAGAAAAGATGGGTGGATGGCAAATTCAATGAGATATGGCTTGGACCACGTGAGAAATTCTGAACTATGAAATCAAGTGGCAAGGGAAGTAATATTTTAAGCCTGGCCCACACAAAACTGTGGCCATGTGGAATCTTCCCATTTGCCTTCACTGGGCTTTGGATCAGGCCCTGGAGATGTCAACAATATTTCAAGGGTTTATGATCATTGCTAACTTTGGAAACACTGCCAGGCTTCAAAAATAGGGACTGTATTCCACATGCAGCAGGAATAGCCTTTTCCCTGCTTTGAGTAATGTTACAGGAACAATAAAAAATTCTTGCTACTGGGAATGCCAGGCTCTGTGGGACTTGGACGGGACCTGACATTTATACAGTTCATCACTACTGTAGATCAAGGAATGCTACTTTTAGCAAAGAATGCATATTCATTCTTTTTTGTTAACCTTTGCTTCAGTGCATTCATGACAAGACTGTATGGGTATGTAGCTGTGTTTTAACAGTTTTTTAATTTCAGTTGTTGCTTGAAGCACTACTCTGGAAATTAGACACTTTTAGTAGTTCAATTATTGTTGATTTATTCATCCCTCTTGTAGATACAGTGAATGTAGTTACTATAGTGAGGTTATCTAGTTCTGAATGCCAAATGCCAAGTTTCAGAGCTTACATCTTGGCACCTGCAAGACTTATTGGCTTGGAATTTGTCATGCCAGCAGTACTGCCTTGTAGCATTTATTTCACAGATTTTCATTAAATGGGGGAAGACAAGAGAGAATAGTGCTACTAGTGACATGATGCATCAAAATGTTTACTAATGTTACAGGGAAATCAGCTCAAAATAACATAACTTCAGGCTTCATTCTGCCATTTTCCTAGGCTTCATTGGAAGAATAGCAACAATACAGTAAATGTAAAACACATAAAAGTGCTAATTGGGAAAAATGTTTTATTTAATGTTACCCACTTGGAAAAAATCGGAAAGTGTAGAAAGCAAAATAAACTAAAAATACTGTATAATGCTTGGAACTTTCAGTAACTTTGTTATAATTTCTCGTTTGGGGGCAATGAGTCAGCATAAACTTGCTTAAGTTCCACCGCCTTTAGAATCTGCTCCGAGTATTTTGCTTGACAGCAAATGCTGCAGTAACACAGAGGGGCAGATCCTCGTCTGAGGTAAGGTGTTCAAGTGCCATTTCCAGTGAAGCGATAACAATTTGCTTTGACTGAAGCATAAACTTTCATGCTAACCTGCTGTAACACTTTCCATCACCGTGTAGACTGTCTGCATGTGAAATATAATGCACCTAATGGCATTTAAATTAGCTATCATTGGGGGCATCTGTCATACTGTAATCTTTCCCAGTCATTTGTAAGGTCCTCTGCCATTTAGCCTCCCTCCACGTTTCAGTGGCATCTCTTCTGCTGATGTTACCCTACTACCACAGATATCACCTCTCATCTCCCCTTGCCACTGCTTCTATGTGCAGCTTTAACCCATGACTTTTACTCATAGATAACTCCTCAGGATACCTGTGAAGTTTTTCCTCTAATCCCATCCTCCCCAAAAAGGCAAGTACAAATCATTAACATCTAGCTCTGCTTGGAGTGATGATAACCTGAATCTGCTGAGACTAACATGTTTCTGTACAAAAACACAGCCCTGTACATGGTTTTCAGCTTAGGTTTGTGTTTAATCCTTCACTGTGCAGTTTCAATGCTACAGTACAATCTCTCTGAAGCATGACTTGACAATTTTATTAGTTTGTCCAGCACCTTAGATGCTCATAGAATAACAAAACAAGGAATTTGGACTCACCATTTAGCAACCACAGAACTTCAGCTGAAGGTCAGTGCACGGAGCTGGTTCTAATAGTTCAGACAAAATCTGCAGCAGGTGTCTGAGTATAGCTGATACAGCTAGTGGAGTGATCCATAATCAGCTGATAAATAACGTTTTGTACCATAGCTGTTATTCTGTTTCACTGGCTGTCATCAACTAAAGATTCTGTCTTTGGTTAGAATTAAAATTAAAAATCACAGATCTTTTTCTTAATCCTTAACTCAAAGCTTCTCTCCAGAATGACAAAATCAAAGCTTTCAATTAGAAAAAGGACTGTAAAGGTTTTTCCACTATGATTATTTCTTCCTAGAGGTTGAGGAGAGTATTTTGCACTCTAAATGGAGATTTTGCACTGAAGTTTTCTTTATATTTTGTTCACCAAAATTTGAAGATTTCAGCTTTAGAAAAATGATACTATTTTCACTACCACTGCCACTGTTTTTTTCTCTGGATTTAAAAGAGCCAGTAATACTTTTTTTTAGAGAACACCAAACCTAAAAGATACAAAATGGTAATATTCTTTTGATCTGTATTTGCATTTCTCATTGTCTTTGAATCCCTGGCCCACTGATTTAATAACTCTCTCTTCTTTACCTGGCTAATTTTTGTGTTGTTTTTGTGTGAAGTGTTTTTGGTTTCATTGCTGTCCCCTTTCCCTTGTTAGTGGTTCACAGTTTTTCTCAGGCAGTTAGAAAACACATGCTGTTGCAGGATACTTTCTAATCCATGTTTGCCACTAACTGAATTATACATGGGTGGCGTAGCACATATTCAGTCTTTCATCCTTATCAGTTGCTTCATCATTACTTTCAATCTTCAGTGAAAAATGTGACTAACATGTTGTGTGGTATAAATAGACACTGCAGTTTGAGATCATTTATGCATGGTTTGAATTTTGATGAAATTTTATACTGCCCTCTGGGCTAAACACTTAACCTAAGTGATTGTCCCAATAATTTTGTTGAATCAAACCTTTTCAGATGGAAGTTTTACCTTTCATTATCTTCTAAACTGTTTACTATAAAGCTTTCCAGGAGTGTTACAAAACAAATAAGAAAGGACACAGTTGCTGTTTATCAGTGATTCTGTGAATCATTATCTTGGCATTGTAAATGAAGAGAAATAGGAAAATAAAATACTGCAACTCAAAAGACTTTTTTTGAGGTGATCCCAGGTCATCCTCAATATTTTTTTTCTTTTACACCTGCAAAATTGGGGGTTATACAAAATGTGAAAGCATGAATGTAGATTGATATAAGTATTTGTATATAAATATATATTTGCTTTTGGTACTGCTCAATGTGCTAATTTACATGATTCTTTATTTTAATTTCTTTAGTTTCTAATTAGTATCTTAAACGTCTAGTTGCCACAGTTTCATGATCTTCCCATATTTATTTATTTGCTATTAAAATATCTTAGCAATAGTTCTGTTATTTTTACAAATGATTCTCCAGCTCTATATTTGGTGATGCCATGACGACTTTTTGCCTTTTCTTTTAAACCCCTTTTATACCTTTTTACAACTTCTGTATTCCTAATGCTTTTTTGCCTATATTCTTGGACTTGTTTGCCAGCTAGGAGACTAAACATTTTAGAAGTTTCATAGTTAGGGATCAGTGTGCCCCAGACCCCAAGGTCCTCTCCAGAACACATTTTGTAAACTAAGATAGAAACTTCCAGGGGAAGGTTCCTTGGGGAGGGGGGCTCACTCAAGCCTCTCATTGGGGAATTTTATGATAGATATGCTAATTAGTAAGACCTATAATGTTATACCAGATCTTTTGGGGGTGTGCATTGTCGTGTGCATTGAGGTGCATTTGACCTGGACGTAGTGCACCTAAGGATCCTTAAAATAAATACCAAGGTAAAATCCCTTTTTCCCTTCTAACCGTGTTTGACTCATGATTTTAAGACCAGGAAAAGGCATCATTGGGATAATTTTTGTTTCAATGACAAACATTCTCTCCATGTGGCTTTATTGGTTTGGATGTTTAAAAGTCTGAAATTTATTTTTGTAAGCTGAAAGCAGTCATTGAACAGTGACACTTTAAGTATTACAATAATGCAGAAAATTGCCATTGACTAAATTAAGATGTTTCTATTTCTTGCAAGAGTGAATTACAATACAGTGCTCTTGTTGTTTAACCAGAAAAGGGTCTCCTTTGGTTTTCAGCCGAATATTTTGTAGAGATTTTCACTGTCCATAAGCATAGTGAGTTGCTGTTCAACCACTTGCTTCTTTCCCTTAGCCATTCTTAACAGTCCTAATTTGCTAATGAAATTTAGAGATTTCGCCACCCCCTAGAAAACAATATCTTTTTAACAAAGCTGAAACGTCCAGTCCAGAAGAATTAAAAGTGACTTAGCTCAGACAAGCTGTCACTTGGCTGCATGCCAACTGTGACAGAAGCAGGTCCTGTGACACCCTCTGTGGTCCCTGTCTTCTGGTCCTCTTGACCAAGGTGGGACAAGAGGGGGTCTCCTACCCTCCCTGTCCTCCTGGGTTTCTTTGGCGGAGAACTGAGCACATTTGGAGTGGGTGTAGGGTGTAGGGGATGGCACTCAGGTCTGATCTCCACCTACTCCTTGGAATCCAAGGCTCCTGAGGCAGGCTGTGTGCATGTCCACGTCCAGTGTGGTCTGCCAGCCCTTGCATTGCACATTGGTACACTGGACTCTGGTATATCCAAACGAGGTGATCTGGCAGGAACGCCTCACACAGCACGTGGGCTTGTGCAAATGAACAGCTGGTTACTGATTCTGATGAGAGGGACTGCTGGGGGGAAAAAGAGTTCTATTTTTCCAGCACCAAAATCTGAACATTTTATCAAGAAAAAAATTCCCACAGAAAGGCAGTTTTCTGGCAAGCACTACTAGCCAGAAATCTCAGCTCCCCTTCACACAGGAGTCTCAATGGAAAATTTTATAGCTAGCTCTAATGCAGAGTCTTTCAGAGGTGTTGAGCACCCACTGTGACCATTAATTTAAATAAGCCCATAATGTGGTTTACATTTAATAAAGTTGCAGCCTCCACATGAACCAGGTTTACTGAGTGTTGCCTTCTTTCCTGCTGGGTCTGAGTCTGCTGGTCTGGATAGTGTAAGAGTCTCAGACCCAGAGCACACCTTCAACCCATGTGTTCATTAGAAATCTTCAAGAAAAGACTACAGAGTGTGTGTTTTTACCCAGTAGAGATGACTTTTTATTCAGGGATAAGAATGCACACAAGAAAAGTGGTAAATAAATAGGTTTGTACTTGGAAGAGCCCTTTGTTGCTTGCCCTACTACTGACATATCAGAATTGATAATTCTGATAAAAGCAATGTATTGCTTTAGTACTTACACAGCACTAGAAAGATAGCATACTATTAATTCTAAAATCTTCAGAAGTAGCGGTAGAATAAAAAGCATCAAGTACTTATGAAGAAAATAAGCAAAATGAAAACAGATCAGATACTTCGACGGTGTGAATTAGCTTTCAAGTCTGCTGGCTTCAGCAGGGCAGTAATATCAGCTGAGAAGCTGGAGTTTAGTTGCACTATTTACAAGAGGATGTATGTGCTGCTTACAGAAAGGAAGTGTGAAAAGCAATGTATGTCTGATTTGTTCATATTTACAGTGAGAGAGCCCAAGTAGCTGTAGCTCACAGCAAGCTTTCCCTACCTTTGGCATTCTGAATTTAAATAGACTAGTGGTGGATACTTTTGTAACTGAGCTGGTCTCATAGGCTGGCTGCTTACATTTCCAACATTGTGTTGTTCCACTCTGCTCCTAATGAATCTAACCAGTTTATTGCTCAAGTCTCTGTACCAAGCCCTCATCTACAATTGAGTCCCAGCTTATTTGCTCCTAAGGAGAAAAGGAAGATTTGTGGGAAAAATATTTCCAAAACCCACTGGAGACAGCTGACCAGGGTTTTCAGTACTTCACTGTTTACTGATTAGACAGATCCACAATCACCTTTTAGCCGCTCTATTTGAGTAGTGAAAACTTGGGTTTGCCTTTTAGTGGCATACCAAGAGTGATTTGCTCAGTGTGGAGCTCTCCTCTTCTCTGTCTTTGCAGTGATTTGCCAAGCATTTCCCTGTCCTCCCACACAGCTTCTGGCAGCCCTCTGTCCAAGCCAGAGCACAGCACAGTCTCTCAGCAAAGGATCAGTCCTCAGATCCTTTGGATCACACACAATGGAAGAGGTATTTTCAATTTGCACTTCTCACTGTGAGTGCATTCTCAGTGCCCTGTATGATCTGTCACAACACTTGCCAGAGCAGTGCCAGTATGGGTGACACACCAGTATTTTACAGCCTGTCTCAAGCTGCCCACTGAAATGACGGAACCATATGACCCCATCAGAATCAAGAATGTGTGGTATTACTGCCGTGGTTGAGAGGGTTTTTTTGACAAAGTGCTTTGCACTGGAAAACTGTGACTTTCAAAAAATGAAATTGTGGGAAAGGATAATTGAAACAAAATTTGGAGACTCTTGAAATATTCAACCTTGATGTTTTGAAAAGAACATTTGTTTGAAATTACTTTTTATCCCCCACATTTTAATGTATAAGATGGGTTAATTTTCTATTGAAAAGATCAAAATAATTTCAAGCCACTTCAAATTATCAAAACAGCTCCTTTCACTAACCAAAATATCAATATATGAACTTTTTTGTTTTCACCATTTTCATCCCAATTTTGGGTCAGGGTTGTCTTTTGGAAACCTTCACATGAAGGGGAAGCTCCTTCTCATGCATCTCTAGTCTGCAATTGAAAACTTTTAAGAGACCCTCACATATTAGTTAAAGTGAGGTCTCATGCAGCATGAAGTAAGTAAGGTTTTCTTTGCCTGCATTGCAATCACCTTCTGTAACTCCCACATCTCAGCAAAAAAGAACTAGATTTTGCTTGAAAGAAGAACAAATGGACAATAAGGACATTTCCCCAGCTTGTTGCTGGCTTGCTTTATCTCGGAAAATATTCTTGCTGTCTGTGCCTCAGCATCTTTATTATATTCTTGCTGCAATGGAAAAATGTTACAGTTACAGACCTTCACGCTCGTTCTGCTTAACATGGATGGTTTTTACACGCCTTTTTTTGTGCTTGCAAAGTCTCTCTGCCATTTCTGCCCGTTCTCCTGTATTTTTGCTGCTTTCTTGTTTCAGTTTCTGTCAAAATCAATAGTGTTCAGGACAATGATAGCTATGGTATTCCCTGAATTTTTAGTGCTGATTGGTTGGGTTATTCAGAAATTATCACATAATAGAAAGACATTCAGAGAAACGTTACCGAATTTTATGTTCATTTCTCACCCAGCTTCATAGAACCTGGCTTTTCCCAGATTCTTCCTTTTGGGCCTGGGTGAAATCTGAGGACTTCCAACATTTGTTCAAGATGTCTGGATCTCTGACAGCCCATGTGGCAATTCCAGATGCATCCATTCGGCTGTACAGTCTTGCTCTACAGCGCATGAGAAGGGACTCCTCTGTGCCTGAGACATGCTAAATCTATTGTGTGGGGACTAATAGCCTTCAAATGTGCAAGAAATCTGTTGCTCTCGGGCTTACTGCACACTTGCAGCTCTGTGGGACAGTACTTCCGTAGTACTTTCTTAAGTATTGGATCGAGTGTGTTTATGCTCTGCAGCACGTGCAAATCTGTTCCTTATAAGAAAACCCAAGGACATGAATACCCTAAGCAGAACAGCAAAGATTATTTATTATAGAATGAAAAACATCTTAATGATTTTTAATTAATTAATTCCTTTTTTTTTTTCACAAAATCATAAAGATCTGATATACTGTTTTGCGGTGATTTTCATTCTGCACGAAGAGCAGCATTTTCCAGTATGGCTCTGTATTAGGAGATTTATTGCTATGATCTGCTAAGGGGTTAATTTCTGAAACAAATCACTTAATCTACATAAGAAAAACCAGCTCCAAACAAATCACATTGAAATCAGGATTTCTTCAGTTTCTGGAATTATGGCTTAAAGAATTTGCCAATATGAAGTTCTCAGATGCTGTTTAATTTTGGGAATCCCATGGTCTTTTGTCCTGGACTACAAACAGCAGATGCAATATATGACCCATATGCCTTTTCTGTGTTTCCTTTTATTCCAAGCCTCACGTAGGACAGAAACACAAAGTGATGAAATAGCAGCGACAATTATAACGTTCCATTATATAAACTTAGATGAGCTTAATATACACAGTATAACAGTCTTGATCAAAGGATTTGCTGTCAGGCAGAGAGTTGACTAACAGGCAAATGATTGGAAACAGCTTTTTTTCCA
Organism: Lycocorax pyrrhopterus obiensis; assembly: GCA_014706295.1. Taxonomy (NCBI): domain Eukaryota; kingdom Metazoa; phylum Chordata; class Aves; order Passeriformes; family Paradisaeidae; genus Lycocorax; species Lycocorax pyrrhopterus. The sequence continues at coordinate 66,219,635 of JACSVZ010000002.1, forward strand.
GCCTGGATTGGGTGATAATAATGTGAAAAGAATGGAAGCTCTAAAAGGAATGCTCTTTCACTGCCTATGTTGGAGCAAGCATTGCTGGGGAAGCAGAGGCAGAGAGGATCCTGGCTTGCTGAAAGGAACTCTAACCTAACTCAAAGGAGTGCAGAAGAGTGGCAAGGATATGTAGAAAGGCTGATACATTTAAGCTTTCAAAGCTTGTGGGTTTTTTAACCACTGTATGCCCCAGGAAAGGTGCATCATTGACACAGAGCCATCACAAAGCTGCAGTTCTGTAGTCTGGGAGGTTAGACCTGATTTGGGGAGAGGTTAAGGCAGCTGGGCTGCATGCATCTCATTTTTCTGGAGGTCTAATACCCTTGGACAGAAAGTATGCTGAGAGAGGCCAAGGAAAGTAATGTTAATTTTCTCTCCTAGTAATGCGACACAAGATCACTGAGACAAAGAAAGAACGCCAGGGGTAATTTGACAATTGACACATCAAGGCTTAGAGGCTATATTAAAAGAACTATTAGACATGTCAATTAATTTTCCTTTGCCTCATTAATGAGCATCTGAGCTATGCATCTTCTGTGTGAAGCAGCAAGTAATCATTTTTCTAGGTTCCTTCATGCTACGACAAGTCACAGCCCTCTCGAGACACACATGAGACAGGGCATAATAGAGTATGATTATTGTTCCTAATTTCGTGAGTGACTCTAAACTTTCAAATTGAAGGGAAATTTAATATTTATTTTGAATGTTAAATGATGTCTCTGAAAAAAAGGAAATCTGTGCAATTCAATGTTTTTCAAAGCACCAGCTTGTTCCATACTTTTAATTTGATTCTTTAGCAGTAACTGAGTTTATCCACTAACCCCAGTCCCAGATTCCAATCAAAGCTCTAAAAGAAGAAAGGGAGAAAAAAACCCCAACAACCCATGCCCCAAAACCAAAGCCAGAGCACACTCTTTCTTTTGCTATGGGAACTATGAAGTTGCTGACAACCTTCATTAAATGCCACAGCCAACTTCTGACATGCTCAGCAGTGAGTCTCATGACCCACAAACAGAAAGCCAATCTAAATCACGGAGTGGTTGTATTTGTCTTTTGTGTCTAGAAACCCGCTGCTGGAATTTGCTGAGTGCTTCTAAAAATGTAGCAGAAGGTTCACTGTCAAAAAGCATTGTCTTTGTAAATTTTACCTTCAAACCTTGAGCACAGCAAGCAAAAACTATTTAACAAGCAGACAAAAAAACCCATGTAACACAACAACTAAACCACCAAAACCTTCTGTCTCTCTTTTTTTTGTGATTATTTGAAGTCTTTAAGCTGGAAGAATAACATCAAATGCAACCTGAACCAATATGCCTTCAGGTTAAAACTGAAGCAAAATAAAAAAAAATAGTAAAGTGTTTTAAAAAAATTTTAAGGCTACACAACTAAAACACCACCATCCTGATTCTAGATCTGAAAATTAAAATTTTAATGTAAATATAAGTTCTGATACATTGTGGATCACGTAAGTTTTAGATTGATCCTTAAGGAAATAAAGGTTATTAAAGCGACATACTAAGCATGAAAAAGAGCTTATAAAATGCAGAGAACCTGCAAGAGCATTATTGTCTGAACTGAATAAGAGGTTTTCAGAGTAATCTGTATCCCGTAACCACAGTGCTCTTTCTAGTTGCATTTCATCAGCTAAATTCTTTTGGTATCTTTGGAAATCTCAGCCTGACTGCCCTCCTGACTTCTTGAGGCTTTTGCATCCATACTCTGCTACCAAACTTAAGGGAATTCATAGAAAGGCGAGTAGGCTACTTAGCTGAACAAAAATAACACTGTATAAATGCAGGTGGTTACTAGGCTTTGCAATTAAATAAAAAGCTCTACATAGGAAGGGAGGAGTAATAAGGATCCTGCTACACACATCCTGTCAAGAGCTGTAGGATGGGGAAAGAGCATCATCCCCATAGCCCTGTCAGTCTGTCACACTGAGTTTTGACGAGGGTAGGTTTTTACAGCTGAGGAAGGTATGACTCTTTCGTAGGTGCTTCTATTTGAATGAGTTATGAATCACGTGGAATCAGAGGATCACTGTGTACTACAAGCTAGCAAAATCTTGTCTGAATTCAGATTGGGACAATTGGGAAAGCTTATGGGTCAAAGATAATGGGATTTTGTCCTCTAGGGTTGTGATTGTGATTGTCTCTATTGTAGATAGAAAGGTAGAAAATGAATAAGTGTTAAGGCTGATTGGCAAACTGATTGCCTCCCTGTTCTTCCCCCAGTAATCCAGCCTTTCAGCAGAGGAAACTAAAGCCTAAATTCAGAATCACCTCTGTGGTGACTCCTGAAGGTTATTTAAGTGTTTCTTGCCTTTACTGTCCGGATGAACCCGGCTCTTCGAAAAACTGCAATATGTCTTTCAGGTATTTGGAGTTCTTGAATGAAAAATCTAGGAGTTCCAAGAAAAAGAAGAATCACATCTTTGTAAAAAGAGTTAAAAATAATATTTTCCATGAGTTTAAAAAAATCTTTCAACAAAGAGTATTATTTACAAATGCACTTTCAGACAAATATACACAGGAAAAGAAAACCCAAACCAAACAAACAGAGAAGTCAATTTGCATGGTAAGTTCAATACCTGCCAACTGTTGTTTATCAGAGACAGCAAAATAACAAGTCTTTTGTTCTGCCCAAATGCATTATTCTCCTATTTTGGAAGCTTTGATCTAATGGCTCCTGAACGCTGGAGTTTATTTCTTAGCCAGGTACCTTAGGAAGGCAAGGTATATGCAGCAAGACTGTCTGTCAGTCTTCCCTAGTAACTTCCGAACCTGTTGGCCAAGAGGGGTAGAAGGGAAGTACCTCAGTTGCTGTCCTCACAGAGAGAAATGCTCAGTCCTGACCTACTAGAAAGTCAGTTCCCTTGTTACTGAAAATCCTTATTGTACGAGTGAAGTCTCACAACTGAGTGTCTTTTAAATGTTTGCTTTTCAGAAATTGTGTGTGGGGGGGATAAGTGGTGTGATACTTCTTTGTATTTGAACTGAAGGAACAAGCTTATCAACATCTGTAAAGTGTGTGCCCCTCCTTTACTGTTGAGCAAAAACCTTCTTCTGGCTGGGGTTGTCAAGTCCAAAATATTCTAGTGCCGGTGAGATTATTTTCATTATAAATGTTTTTCTTGGTTGTTCTTTTTCAGTCTGATGAATTGATTGAAGTCATCTAGGGACCATACAAAAACCTCTTTGAAACTTCGAAGATCCACGTGGATGTTTATTAGCTATCCATTTTTACAAATCAGTTTTTGTTCTAAAAGGAATGTGTCTTTTCTACATCTGTATTTTCTGATCTTTTGTTAGAGAAAGCTTTTTCTGGTGGTGCTGATGTCTTAGGCCGGCACACTATGCTATCTCTCTCTCTCTCCTCTCTCTACAGATGCACAAATATAACTGGTTTTTTTGCTGAGATGTTTTTTTGTAGGCCTACTGTCCTTTTTGTACCCCAGCATCCTTTACTCACCACTCTGCTTCTTGTTATTCTCTGATACTGCTGTTTCTCATGGTGACACTGTTTTGTGTTTTGGCACAAACTGGAGTCACTTAGTCGCATCTGGGATAGGAGTTCTGAATGTGTCTGAGAGGAAATGCACCCAAAGGAAAACATAGACTCAGAGAGCATTTTTATCTAAAGCACACAGAAAACTCATAATGAGCTTATTATATTGCATTTCCAGTATTGAAAAGCAACATTTCTAACTGGAAAAGGATGACATCTGCTTCCCTTGAGCTTGTTTTGTTGGTTTGGTTTCTTGGGTTTTTTTTTTACACTTTTGGAGATGTGTATTACTATGGTGCTGTGTGGTAATTAGCAGAAAGTTTTAGGATTTCTTAGCATTGGGCAGAAAGCTTTGCTTCTCATAGCAAATGTCCCCTTTGGGAAGGAAGTTTCAGATGAAGAGCATTTCACTGGATCAATAGATGACACCAACAGAAAAGGAAGCTGGCATTTGTCTTGCCATGTCTTACATGCAGCTGTGGGCAACAGAGGAAAGTATGTTATCTAGAGATTGCCTCTGATAAGGGGATATCCCTCAAACTCCCAGTGTAGCTAGCAATCACACATTGATTTTTGAGAGACAAGCTGTAGCAATTTTTAAATTTCTGTTTTATACTGTGGAACTAGAGGAATAAAGCCATGTCTTCACACTGAAGGGAAAATTTGTGACATTTCTTTCCAAAGGCAGCCAGGCAGCCTATTATAACACTACCTGAACACCTTAAACAGCTAGTATCCATTGTGTCATACAGTATAACAAGCAGGAAGGAGAGCACTGCACAAGGAATTACACAGTTTCCTTTCTTTCTTTTTCTTTCTTTCTTTTTCTTTCTCTATTTTTTCTTAAAGGCGGAAGACCTGATTTCTGTAAACAACCCCCTAAAGGTACTCCCCCACCAATAGCAGCCCACTGTAAAATGGATAAGGTTCTCATTATGTATCCTCCATGTCTTGATCATAATTTCTATCATGGTTGACATTCTGGTCCAGTTATATCAGGTACATTCTGTGTAAGTCCTTTAGAAGACCGGGATAAAACCCTGCTGAATGCAGGATCATTTTGCCTTGGGCAGAGAGTTAGTCAAAGTGCACATAGTTCAAGGTGGATTTCTAGTCAGATTCTGCAGTACTGGGACATTCTGAAAGAAATATTTTTGAATTGAACATAGCTCAGAAGGAATTAAATTAGTTCTTTAATGCTTGGTTTTTCTCCAGAGCCATCAACACAAATTACTTTCTAAAATAGGCAGCAAATATAATAACACAGCATTAAACTGAAAAGAAAAAGTTAATACCATTATTATGTGATGCATTTTGTTTGACTAAATTGTATGGATAATTTCCACCATAATTTCAGTGGTGTTTACAAAGAACTTTTAAAAATATTTCAGTTTAACATTTCCTATAACCGTGTTTTTCATAATGTAATTGAATTTAAGATATCTGTACAGTATCTCAGTTTTCTGAGATAACTAGTTAATGGTGTTTTGAATATAATAGTGTCCTAGACTATTCTGCACATGCACATAAGTCCTTTCTTTTTTAAGGCTCTTAAAGATTTAATTAAGCTGGCCTAACATAGGTTTACTTCTTTGAGAAAACACGTATTATAGCAAAAATGTTTTTTTAATATGCAGTGTTATAGCATCAGTCATCTGCTCGTGCCTGAGATTGTTCTCTTTCATCAAACTGTGAAGAGTTCTTCCAAAATTGTTATAGCTACCTTTGGAAAATGTATACCTCATAATTACTCTAAACATTTCAGGCAATTTTCTGTTTGTGAGATTTCTTTTTTTAGTGTATTATATTTTTGCTGTAGTTTCATGAATTGTCTTGTCTGGCCATGTTTAAATCTACAAGGATTTATTTTTAGCTGTATTCTAATTGGTGTTACCTGGGTCACGTCGTACTTCATTCTCTTCATGGATTGCTATTCCTGAGTCAAACACTTCTGTTCATGGACACGTTGCTGCACAAAGTAATAAAAATAAAAAAAATCAAATTGATATAGAGTAAAAAAATAATTTCCAATATCAAGATTTTTCTAAATACGTGTTCCATTGTTCCCACAGACTCCAGCCCTTCTTTCCTGCCTAGTTCTTCCTTGTAAATTTGCTATGAAAAAGAAAAAGTGCTTTTTGTCAGGTCAGTACAGAAGCTTCTGGAGATCTGACTGGAATAACACTAATGGTGTTTTAGAAGCATTTTTATCTACAAGCTTATATCTATAAAGTCACTTCTTTTTCTCTCTTTTTATCTTTACACCCACCTATTCCTATGGTGCGTAAATATTATAAATCTGCACGAGAACTGAATAGTGCATTTGGTTTAACAATTGACATCCTAACTTCAGCACTTACACACACATACAATTTAATTGTGGCAAGGGAAGCAATGCACGCAGTCAGGAATTCAATTTTTGTTTCAGCCTGTTGCTGGGAACGCCAGATAGAAGTCAAAGGGCTTTGACTCGTGGCTTGTCTGTGTTTGTGTGAGATGAAGTTTAATCACTGTATGGCCAGACAGAAAAAGGTCTTTCTGAAATGGAGGATCATGATGTGCTGTGTGCCTTCTGCCTGCTCTGCCCACAGCAGCCACGAGTCTGTTGGCTGTCACTGAAGGAAGGTGGCTCTTTGTCTCCAGCGGTACAGACCCATGCTCCTTGCATGATGCTGCTGCTAATTAAGTACAGGATGGAAAAGATCAAAGCTGTGCATTTCCCTACGCCCCCCCCCCCTTTTTTTTTTTCAATCCACTCCACAGGACTGTTTCTTATTTTGAAGCTCCATCTCTCTCTGCTACAGTGTTTGTTGGTTATCTCACCTGTTTGCTTGGTGGAGTTTCAACTGGTACTGGATTGCCATTTTAACTTGGCAACTTCAGAGTCTTGTTTCCCAATGGCCTGCCAGCTAAATTGGTGTGTTACAGATGAATGCACAGCTCACAGATGGTGTTTGAGTGTTTAGTGGCTCTCAGAAGTAGATATGTATTTGGTCAGGAGGAAGACTGCATTTTTCCTCCAGACAGAGCAAATGTCCTTGGGGATGTTTTCTGTGTCAAGGTAGAAACCGTTCCACACATCAGGTACAGGGGACTCTCATAGCTTAGGCACAAGTACTACCTTCAAATATATATGTATTTCTTTTCTTCTGGATAGGGAAGGATGCTCCTATTAACATAAATGACAAGTTTGAAATCTTGATTATCCTGAATGTCTATAGATATTTTAAGTCTAACATTTCCCTTTCTGTAGTTTTCCATTCCTTTTTTAACTGAGATGAGCTTGAATGTGACCCTGTAATCTTCTTCTCCGGGTCCTAAACGCTGTTTTATTGCTCATGCAAGAGGTTGAGCATTCAGCATTACTTACTGGGTGAACAGCTTTACAGATAGTGCTGTGTTTTTTAAGATCTATACCTCCTCTGACATCTTGCATCCTCCCCTCTGTGGTTTGTGCCTTTTTCTCATTCATTCACTGTCATCTTATTTACTTAAAGCAGTCAGAGGGCACTAAGTAGGGGAGGAGTTACAGGCTTTCTTTTGCTTCTTGACTGGCTTAGTCATGTCATGAGGATGAATAACAGAGGCTGTCTGCTGCCTTTTGTTCCTTTCTAGAATGAAATAAAAACCAGAGCTGCTTAAAACTTCTGAAAGCTGCCCTCGAGTTTCCTCACTTCATGTTTGTACCCATCCAGAGCTGGAAGCAACCAGACTGGAATATTTTAACAAAGTCTGTTCCTGTAAGATTTCCAGACTGTTTTGCCAAGCCACTAAGCTCTTGAAAATGCAGTTAAGCATGAAATAGGCAAAGTTTTAGTTGCTTACCTAAACTGCAGCCATGATGATAATAATTTCGTTTTTTGTCATTTTTGCTTTGTCATTGTCAGATGCTGCTCAAAGCCGAAATGTGCAAAGCTTTGCCAGCTCTCTACAAGGAACCACACTGTCCTCCAGCACTATTGCCACTCTGCTTAAATTTTGTGATTCTTTCTTCTTCCAATGCTTTCTTCCCCAGCTGGGTAAGAAATCTCTTCTGTGAATGTCTCGGTCAATTCCTTTAGGAAATTCTTAGTTAGCTAAAGTCAGGAGATGGGCTCCTCTGCCAGCCTAACACTGTTGGGTAAAGGGACTGCTGAGGACATGAATCTGCTGCTCTTGCCAATTTTCTGTTGTTGTAAACCCTTTTATAGTGAAAGCTGACTGTCCACCATCTTCAGGCTAGCGCAGTTACATCCAGAGGAATACGAAGCTGTCAGCACTTTCTTCCCTTCCTCTTTAATGAATATTTCTTGGCCCACTGACCCAGAGTTCCCCCCCTCACCCCCTCCCTCTCCTAGTATGGAAGAACATAGTGGTTCCTCCAAGGCTACAGCTGTGCCAGCACATAACCCCATGAGTGTGTTGTGGGAAAAGTTCAGCTGGTGTGTTTGTTCTGGCTCCTGGCTATGCCTGTAATGCAAACACACCTAAGCTGTTGCTGATCCAGAGTTTACTGCTTGCTGGCCATCTCCCATGAGCTGGCACAGCCTGGACCTTGGAAGGAGGACAGCCACCATCAGCCTCCTCCTCCCCAGCTTGGTGGGGCAGCATGTGACTTTACAGGTGCAGTCATGTACCAGTGTTATGTTCTTTGCAATAAACCAAAACAATTGCAGTTACTGGATTACTCTCTTTCCCTGTTTTGCAAGAACGTTTAATTCCTAAAAGTCCTGCTTTTGGATTTTGGATTTTGCATGCTTCTGGCAGTTTCTTTTTTCCACCACAGCTGCACCTGAAAAATAAATGTGCCATGATTTCCAACATTTCTTCTGTACCATGTCTTTGGGTTTTTTAGTAAGCTGTAGGTCAAATTCTCTTACGAACATTTTTATGTTAAGGAACTACCTAATGTCCCCTCAGGTCTTTTGTCACCTCTCTCACAGCAGATAGCCCCTAGGTAGCCCTTGTAACTGTGATATCTGCTTTCTTGGTTTCTTGCAAACTGAAGAATGTGAAGCATAAGTGTGTCCTAGAAAGAGCTAGGAAAAACCAGTGTCTCCATCCTTAACAAATGCTCTCCCTGGTTATATTTACTTTGCATACAAATAAAAAAAAGTAATATTTTATTAGGAATCCAGTGGATAGAATAATGGACTGTAACTCAGCAAAGCTCGGTTCGCAGCTCTGCCGTTGGCTTATTGGGCAAAGTCGTTTGTGTCATCACCATACAGCCTAGGATAAAGACAGTTTCTTTGTAATGCAGTACAAGCTTTGAAAAGGAAAAATATTATACAGAGGGAATAATAATAAAATCCTTCTAATTATAACAAAATTATGTGTTTTACATATATGTTTATGTTGTGCACAATGGAATGAACCATTTTCCCTTTCAGCCTCATGCTTCATCAGTGGTGCTTTGAACTGGTTTCCATTTGGAGGGTTGCATGTATTAGTGTACTAATTTTAGATGTGCATTCAGATACAGGTGTGATTTTATGCTAAAAGTGATAACATTTCATTGTAGTAACACTGGGCAGCATTTCCTGCATCTTCGTTCCTGTTGGTAAACCATAAAGGACTTAGCCCTAAGTTTAAATACCCACTATTTAGAGTGGTGGGGGGGAGGGGTCTTTTTTATTTGTGAACTGGGTAAACATGTTGCACTGACTCTTGGGCTGTAAGGACTGTGTATGGTTCTCTTCAGGTAATTTGCATAAACTAATTCGTGTCTACATTTGCTCTTTAAGTCTTCTCGATCTGTATTGGTGACAAAGAAACATTTATTTTGCCTTCTTTTATGCAATGTAAATAATAGATACATTCAGGATAGATCCTGAATACCTCAGCTGGTGTGCACCAGTGTAGCTCTGGAATAAGCAAGTATAGTTATTGGCTGAGGATCTACCCCACCATCAGTTCTAAGTGCCAGCCTTGCAGTCCATTATACAAATGTTCACCGTAGTTTGTCAGCAGCAAAGCTGTCACCCAACAGTACACACTGCCTTCTATCAGCCATTACTTTTCTGTCATCATCATCAAGTGCAGCTTAAGAGAATCTGTGCATCGTTTCTTCCCTTCTGAACAATTTCCATAGAAATAATTGACTTGCTTTTATGGTAATTTGGTCTCTGCTATTTGTTACTCCAGCGTTTCCCAAAGAAAAATGCAAAACTAATGCCCTAGAACAAAAACATTCAGCCAAATTACTTACCAGTAATCCAAGGAATCATGGATAAATCCATTGCTCAAGTGGCTTCTCATTTGGAACTTTATATAGTTTTCACCCAAGGGTTAAGGTTTGGTATTTTGTGGGTGGAGGGGTTGTTTTGTTTTTGAAAGGTAATACTCATGCTCTCTGCCCTACAGCAACTTTATATAAATCTCTTCTGAAAACTGTATCTGCCAGCATTGTCATGCCTCCTCCAAGCTTTTACTACTCACACCAACTAAAAATATTTAAAGGGGCTGTTTCCACTTGTTTGGTGCATTTCATTTCATGTTTCTGCCTCTTCCTCTCTTCATTTTTCAAAAAAAGTCAATGAGAAAGGTCATTTAAGCCTAGTGTTTTGAAGTGGCAACCAGTAAACAGCCTTACAGCATGATTAATGAGTACTCAGGAACAATTTGCTGGAACTCACAAGTAAGTTGGGGCCAACTGAATTTGTTTTAAAGTAAATGAAGATATTCCAGTTATGGGCTGGGACTTTCACTGAGTCACTGTGTAGGCTACATTTTCCACCAGTTTCTACCACTGGCTGATGGTGCTCATGTCAAGGTGTTACACTGTCACAGGGAAGTATAACCTAGCACAAAAGTGACACTCAGAACCTGGACTTCCAACAAGTTAAACAACAAAGTGTTTCGTTTCCATTTAAAAGCAGGAAATTATGATCGAGGCATTTGATGAAAATCTTGAAGTCTTGAAAAGGATAATTGCTGTTGCAAAAATAAAAACGAATGTTGTTTGATTCTACCCAATGGACATATTTTTCTTGGTTTCTTTGGCTTCCAGCAAGCTTGGGTTTCTGTGGAGTTTCTGGGCTGCTATTACTTTTTTCAGAGGAAAGGTGCAGCTAAGGAAAGACATCACAGATGTTGTTCAGCTGGTTTAAGCAGGGTCATTCAGTGGAAGGCTTCTGGGTTTGATAAGTGAGAACATTCTGAATTTGTCTACTTTCATGTACAAGTTTGTTGAGCAGATGGATTCCCATGGCTGAGAGAGCCAGCATCTCAGCAGAGATGACACAGGTCACAGGGGAAGACATCAGCTAATTTTTTACCTCTTGAAAGTGGAAGTAGTGTGTGGAGCAATGGGTGATGGAAGCACATGTTGAATATTTTCATTGCTGCCTAGACCTTAGGGCAGTTCCATAGCCACACTTTGTATGGTGTGCTCACACTGCCTACAGAAGCAGCTTCCATACCATGAGGGACAGGTCAGGAGCAAGGAAGTACATTCATGGAGCGCCCGTGAAAGTACAGATTGCACTGCGAGTTCCTGCCGCAGTGAGCAAGAAGTTTAGTCACCTTCTCAACCCAGCTTTTTGGTCACCAAGGTTTTTCATTATTTCTGGTGCCCTAGGACTGCCGTGAATGAAAGAGGACTGAGTATTTTCAGTGCTCTGAGCAGTGTGCTCTCCTTCTCCATTTGTGTGTTTAGTTAGAGGAAGGATTTATGTTCTTGAAATCTTTTACAGGTGGTCTATTGAATGTTTCACTCCGGTGTTGCTTATTTGGAAGTAGCTTCAATTAGTAAATTGAGACTAAATGACCTAGTAGTACATGATTCTTACATGAAGTGTTGAGCTAAATCCAGATTTTTTTTGAAATATACATTGTTACTCGTGCTCTCGGCACAGAGATGAAGATTGGCAGTGATCCCTGTAGGATGTGGATTTCTGACATGGGTGAGGCTGGGTGGGACATCTATGTAATTCTGCTTGTTTGACGAAGGATGAGATGAGTATTATGAGCCAAGATAGTATTATTTTTTCTTTTATTTTTTTTGCACAAACAAACAATTTGGTCTAACTAAAATACAGTGTGGCTAATCCTGCCCTATTAACTTTTCTCAAAGAGTGAATGCTTTAAGAGTAAATTTTGATGGAAGCTATTAAGGATGACAAAAATTTCTTTAAATGAAAGGAAGTGTAGTGCAATCTAGCTGCAGAGTTCAGAACATTTAGAATTCCGTGGTTATTGTAGTATAATACCACAGTCAATTATATTTCTTATTTTACATTTTTCTTTGTCTCCTTCTCACACAAGCCTAGACTATGAATTCATAATGTTAATGAAATGTGTTGTGATGTTCCTGTAGGCTGCTGTGGGAAAATAATTACAACATGAGGAAGGTCATTCATGATGTGGCCCTGTCTCTAAAGTAGGACTTTGTGACTGATTAGGACATAAGCAAAATGGACTACAGTAACTTGAAAAAACCTTCAAAATCCGTGACAGATCAGCCTACAGTCACTGCAAGAATCAGCTTTCTCAGCCCAACAGACGTTTCTGTGAGAAGTTTTAGTGGTTTGTAATTGAGGCCTTTATTGACCCAAAACCTATTTTTTTGTGCTGTGTCCCTGACAACTTCTTGTCCTCTCCTTCTCCAACCATGTAACTAAAGCCTGAGCCTTCTCATGAGCAAAGAGGCTGGCTGACAGGATGCCATCTCCTCCACATATGTCCTGCTCAATACTGAGAATCGGGAGTAACATGATGCCAAGGCTGGTCGCAAAATCCAGCCTTATGGCTGGCAAGTTTGGGGGGTTTGTTTTTCATTCTCATTCAAACCTAGACTAAATGCAGAAACTTTTAAAGTTTCTTCTCTATTGCTATTCACAGTTCTCTTTGTGACTGCAGGAGAAAGAAATGTACACAGCTGTTTAAGAAATATATATAGACAGGAAAGTTCTTTAAAAGAGTGCAAAATACAGTGCAAGTATGTCTGTCGCTTCTTCTTCAGTCACATGCTACATTTTAAAAAGCCAGCATGTTTTCTTCCACAAAAAGACCTTTATGTTTCTGAACTTTCAGAAGCCTTAATCAATATAAATAACAGTTGAGCATGATGACATCATGTTCAGTCCTAGAGTTGTGCATCTCAGCTGCTTAGTCATTTAAATCAGTGGAAATAACCATAGCAGTTAGAAGTTTCAAAAGGTCAAAGAAGCTACTGTCTTTTCAGCTTTGAATCAGCTGAGAGACTCCAGTTTCTGGGAAACATAATGCCAAGGCTGCATCTCAGCATCCCATTTGCTCCCCCCACTTCCTTTGAAGCACTACAGTAATTAGCTTAAACGGAAAATCACACCACACTCAGTAGCAGAATCCTTCCTTTCTATTTCCTCTTTTACTTGAAACTAAAGAGGAGTTTTAGCCCACATTGTGTATGGAAATATTTGACTGAAGTGCTCTTACCCAAATGCCAAAAAGCTGTTCACAGGTTTTCAGTAAAATTAATACTTTTCAGTACAAATATGACAAGTTCTTTTACCATTTTCTCAGAAGGAAAATAAGTGATAAAGTGTTCCTCAGAGAACAATTTGTGAGAAAAATTAAAATCAAAATGAAAGCAAAAGGCTTTTTAAAACTTAAATGTGATTTGTTGTCTTTATAAAAGTGATGGCATGATTTCTGGGAGGAAGCCACCTCTCACCTATACTGCCATGGAAAAAACCATTTCTTTTCTTTTTTTTAAATGTCAGATGCATTGTTTAATCAAAAGTTGTGACCAGGACCTGTGAAACATTATCTGTACAGCAGGACTCTGCAGTCTTTCAGCAACTGCTGTTTGTTTTATGTTTTTACGAATGACTCTTTGTTTTGTTTCCATATATTTCTAGCTGCCGTTCTGCTGCTGAAGTGAAACTGTCCAGGTGGGTTGTCGAGCATTTCCATTTCGTGGTATACACGGCCTTTTTGGAGCTGGGAGCCACACGCTGGCGCTCCAGGGACTTCTGGCTGCTCGCACTGCTGGTAGTTTTGCTTTGGTTCCTGAGACTTTACCTGCATTATTTGAGTCAGTGGCTCTTCCTTCAGACCATCTCAGTTCCTGTTGCAAAGTAAGTCCTGCCATCCTCTTTTCTCTGTCAGAATATTTCACGTAATAGCATTTCCTTTTCACTATGAAGAGAATTGATGACTCAGACTCATGCTGAGAGCTCCACATGAAAGCTCTGATAGGAACCCCTGCCGAAACTAAGACAACAAGGACTGCATCCAGAGTCCAGATGATCTGATATGCAAATGTGCATATCAGGTGAAGGTGTCAATAACGAAAACTTTAAACCCAGAACATGATGTGTCCATTTGTGTATCTTCTGTCACGCCCACGTCTCTCGCATCTGAGATACTCAGCAGGTTATGTATCTTCCAGAAGAACAATTTATCATTTTGAATAAAGTATTTCAAAATTCCTCAGGAGTGCACAAAACTGAAGAAGCATTTAAATCATAATTCATGTTACCGATGTGATCTATGAGTAAAATACTTAGAGGAATTTAACTTTGATATATCAGTTTTACTATGAGTACTGCAATGAGTTGACATATTTTAACTCTATGATACATTGACTTTAGCTCAGGAATTAGACCTCTCTAGAGTGTTGCAGGAAAATCATTGCTTGTCATTACCTGGCATGAAATAACCAAAAGATGGAGTACAAGTCCAGTAGGTGATATATACCTGACCCTATGCATATTTCTGTGTGGTAGAGAAGGGTTTTACAGAGCAAAAAGGTTCAGTCATGCTTAGGAAAGGAAATATTTCTCCAACAGAAACCTTTTTTTTTTTCTTTTGTTCACCTTAAATCATTGCACAAACCTGAATCAGTCAGTACGAGCCAGTAACATGCAACTCTCTGACCTATGTCTGGTGTGGTAGTGGTATTGATTATTGGCTGAAATTTGAACAGGGTGTCTGAGCAGACTCTGCACGGCGCTGGGTTTTGCTAAGGTCGTCTTCTAGATCTTAATGCAAAGCCAGCCATCTCTCACTTCTGGCCTTGCACAGCCCATGTTGGCTTGGCCAGCTGGTGCTAAAACTTCTGGGAGGCCAAGCATCGAGAGTCTGTGAAAACAAAGGAAACTCAACAGAAGGAAGCAATGCATGAGAGAGTGGTGGTCATGTTCAAAGCCACTAGTCACAGCTGTCCCAGGCAGTCAGCTAGATAAAGGATAACATTCTCAAGCCAAGATTCCCTGGATCAGCATTCCAGTCTGTAGCTGTGTGTCTGAACAATGAGACAGAGCTGAGCACTCTCTAGTCCTATCAAATGCGGTGGTAGCACTCACAAGTAGGGAACAGTGTGAGAATCAAACCACTTCACCTTTAGTTAGGAACAGAATTTAGGCCACTTCAGCTGGATTGAAATTTTTGCCTTAAATTTCAGCATCTGTGTGTAGCTCACAATGCCAAGCTGTTCTTGTCTCTTACCATGCCAGCAAACTTGCTCATGGTATGAGCTTTGCAAATCCCGCCATCTCAAGGTGGCAAGAGAGACATTTCCAATCACTTTAGGCACGCTAAAAGCTATGTCTTCTGCATATTTTCTGCTTCGTGTGGTGCGCAAAGGTGCTGCTGTGCAGACGTGGGTGAGCTCCTGGGGCCTGTGCTCATGTTGGTGCATCTGGGAGGCAATACTTTCCTATAGCCTTTCCTGCACAGTCCCTAGAGCCTGGATGTGGATCCAGTGAACTGAGAGTCAGAGGGGATCCAAGGATGCAGAAACAAGAGGAGGAGGAGAAAATTTTATTTTTCTGACTAGCTTCATACAGTTTTTGGTCATAGTATTTTGACCCAGATGGGGACGCAACTTTACAACACAACATGCATGATTCTACCTTCTTTCAATGGTTTGCTCACGAGCGCAAACTCTCTCCTTTTGCTTGTTTACAGATTCCAGCTCTTCCCTCACACCGTGGAACTGTGCTACCAGAACTCCTTGCTGCACACCAGTGAAGAGTTGGCCATGGTCGTGGTGGGACCCCTAACCTTGAATGCTGGGTTGCTTCTCATGGTCCTGATCAGATGGGGCTGTCAGCAGCTGTTTGACTCATTCCCTTCCTTCTTGTCAAAATTTATCATAGCTATGGGACTATGGACAGTGCTAGACCCCTTGGCAGTGTTTGTAGTGGATTCATTCCTGGGGGTGAGTCACTTAAAATAACTTGGACATGAGAACTTGACGTAGAAGTTTGTTTTATTCAGTGATTCACTGAAAGATATGAAGTTCCACCCCCGGCAATGGAACATGAAAGTTAAAAAGAAATTAAATAATAATGTTATACATTACCTTTTTATTAACAAAATTCCCGTCTAATGGAGTCACTGTGTTTCTGCATAAAATTAAGAGCACTGTACAAGCCATATATGGAGATAAGAAAGTAAATCCACTGCTGGAGCAATTGCATCTGCTTTGAAAAGAATTATGGCAGTTTTGGATGTTAATGGGGATAGGTTAATGAGCAATCCTGATTATTAACGTTTCAGATTTTTCTAAGCATTGAAACAGACAAAATGAAAAAAATAGAGGTTATCATGCACTTCTCTGGCAAGGTAGTTAATATAATTTACTGGCACGCCTAAAAAGGCTTGTGAGATCGAAAGACAGACATGTTTAAGGAGAGAGTTTCGTCATACGTAACATCAGGAGAGCAAAGTTCCCAACTCTGTCTGTGCCTATGTATGGGCTGTGTAGCCCAACTGTACTTGGGTGGCTCCTGACTTTTATCACATCTGAGATAATGCCCAGTCTCCCAGAGCACACATTTCAAATTTGCGTCTCACTGTGCCTGTGACACCGGTTCCTGTCAATGGTTGCAGGATGCTGAGAGTTTTTCTGGGGTTGTGATATTGCTCTTCTGCCCTTGCTGGATCTATGTTTCTGTTGCTCACTCCAGATCAAGCACTAATCAACAGGTCTTGTTGTGGATCAGGTTTTCTCAGGTCTCTTGGTTCTTCATCATCTGACCTGTGCTCTACAGGTGATTTTTCACTCTTAACATGTCGTTTTCTATTGCAATAGTTTTGAAAATTAAAATTCAGCTCTTCAAGAAATTTAGTTGGAGCTCACTTGAGAGGTAATTGCAATGGTTTAAGCATGTGGCAACATGCTCTAGTTTTCACTTGGGCAGCCTGCATTTATTTATTTATTTATTTATTTATTTATTTTTAAATTTCATTGTGTAAAACATGCACAGAATTGAATTTTAATTGCAATTTGGATTAAGATTTTTTTTTCCCTACGACAAAAATGTGTATTTCCTCAATAACCAGGGTAGAAATATTAAAATGTTTAAATGGATTTTTTCTCCCCTCTACTACTGGTGTATTCATAAAAACTGGAAGAGAGGATGAGGTCTGTCTTACCTTTCCCACACTTGCATTGAGAAAAACGTTGCCATTGACTTCAGTGGAATTGTGCTCAGTTCTACACAGACTGGATTACTTATCAATTTCAAATAGCACTTGGTCAGGGGGAAACGTGAGATACAAGTAAAGTAACTTAGTTTTTCATTAAAGTGTTAAAAATGTACACACCTCTCTGTACCTCATACTGAAAATTTGGCAGTCTTACCCACCAAGATTATCTTTGGTAGAAACTCATTTGTTCAAATATTACAAAATATACTGTATGTATCCTTTCCAAAATGAAACTATATCTCTTACATGTGTTTTCATTATTGCATTTGTAATTTTTTTCTCTCTTGGCATTCTTTCAGCAGCTATTTCAGATTTTCTTGCCAATCTATTTTAGATCAAGACTTTTTAAAATATTGTGTTGTGGTAATATGGGTTATTTTAGCGCTAGAATGTATTTTAGTATTCTAAATGGCCTTAATACTTACAAAAGATGAGATATAGTCCTGGAGACAAAGGTTTCTGTGTTTACTAACTAATGTTTTTTATTGTTAAGGAAAGGCTAGAGAGCAGTTGCGTATTTTGGGGGCGTTCAAGTCATAGTCCAAAATGCTGTATCAAATGTATTATTTCAGATTTGATTTGCTGTCAGCTTGTAGAAGGATGTTCCAGGGATAAGAAACATTCCTATGCAGTTCAAGTTCCAGTTCTGACAGAGCTTTCCTGGGACCCCACTCACTTTGTCTGTCTGTGGCTTCCAAAATGCAGACAACAATAACACCTCTTTGGCCACATGGATGCGTGTCATCATAAAAACCAGTGGACACTACAAAAGGCTCCCAAAAGGCGCACAGACCACCACAAGTGGTGGTGTGATAAATACCTGAGAGAGAAGTTGACAAATGTTATTTAAGCTATTTAAAATGAAGACACCTTCTTTGAATCATGGCTTTGAGGACCACAGAATGTATACAGAATGACAGAGTATCTTTGTTAGAGAAAAAGGACAGAAAAGTACAGTTCTCCCACACCATTTTTGTTTGCCAGAAAGAACGGCTTGTATAAGAGAGAAATTTATTCTTATTTGCCATTCAGACTTTTGCCTCTCTGGAGGAATGTCAGGATGTGACTCTGTGCAGAGGATTTTCCTTGGTAGACAGTTGCTTCAGTAAGAAAGCAGCGGAAACAGCCAAATTTTTTTTTTCTTTTTTTTTCCAAAAAGAGAAGATGAAACAGGGAGATAGAAGAGAACCAGAGTATTTAATTCTTTTTGTAACAAATATGGATGGATCTGTATTAGTGACTAGTTTTTATATGTCATAACCAGTATGCTGGGACATTCAATTTCTACGACGGAAACCTAGCAGCATTGCAAACAGTGAAGAGAGAACAAAAATGTGCTCAAGAATCACAGTCCTTCTGTAGCTGGACTTGCAGTTGTCATTCCTTTACTATGAACATCACTGCAAAGGTAGCCAGAAATGGGCAGAAAGTTTTGACACTTCCCAGGGGTTAATCTAGGCAAGCTGCTCAGAAAGGTGCAGGTTTCTTGAAGCCTAAAGGTCACAGGCTCCCTCTCTGAATGACAGACACTGGATGCTTTAGTCATGCAGTTTCACATCCTTGCAAAATGTGTCGACATGATCTAACATGGATATGGCTATCACCGTGTCACTTTAAAAAGGAAAAAGTGGAGAGACAAATTTATTTTAGTTCTGAGCAGTAGAAGACCTATGATATGTAGTTGAATTCTTCTAAATTGATCCAGCAGAGGGCAATAATATGTCAATACAGTAGCTAGTTCTTAAGAACTAGATATGAGGAAAAAAAAGAAAAAAAAGGGAAATAATAGATTTTTGGAAAATAAATAATTCGACATTATGCCTCCTTGGTCATTGCATTAAGGCAAATTTCAGCCTTCTTCCCCTTCCACTTGCCCTGAAATACAGTAACAGAGTTCACTTTGAGTATTTTCACTGTGACATGGCTTTTGTTCAATAAGCCACCACTATAGGGTAGATTTTACTTTTACTAAAATAAGACAGCAAATAGTTTATTTCACATCTCATGGTTAATTTCAAATTCTGCCTAGCAGACTCCTAAGATTCAGACTGTGTGTTCCAAAAATTACATTTAAATCTTTATACAGAGATTCATGTTCTTTTGTCTCTATAGTCTAATCAGGTGTGACATTTTCTTACATTGATTTTTTTCTCCATGACAGCGATTTGGGAACAGTGTAGAGAAACCCATTGCTGATGCTGCAAAACTTTCCTGGGTATTTCTAAGAGCAGGGGAGTCAGGAGTTCCTGGTGCCTTAATCACGGTGATGCTTTACACCATTCTGTTCATGATCTCATCAACAGTGTTGTACCTGTATTTTTTAAGGTATGTCTCTTAATCTTATTATTCCCTCAGGAATTTAGGCTTGTGCCTCTTCTTCTTTTAGATAAAATAAGGTGGCATCAGAAAAGATTTGTAAGTGTCACACGCCAAGAGCCCAGAACTGTAGATAATCAAGGAGGGGTTTGTTTCTGCTTAACTTTTAATGCACTGAGATTGCTGGGCACAGCAAGTCAGAGACAGAGCCACTTATTTCCTCAACAGGAGCACAATTGATATAATGATTTTTCATAGATTCTAGAAGCCTCTGCTTCTCTGGCTTCAGGCAATGATGTCTGTGTAAGGGCTTAAACTGTAAAGTGTGTGTACCTTTCATTTAGGTACTTTGGAAGATGTTGTCTTTATTTTTACAAGAAGGGGTTTTACGAATAAATAGAAAAAAATTCAGAAAGCTACATATAATATGAAGTGCAAAATCTCTGAGCCTGCAGTGGCTTCCAGAGCCTCACAGCCTTTTGATGATACAGGATTTTTGGCTTCTTGTGAGTGAGTCATCACGACATGATTTAATCCAAATAATTTTTCCATGACATTAGCCCATTTTCTAAACTCAGTTCCTCATGAAATTTGACTAACTACCTCTCTTGCCATCTTTCTAGTAGACACCATTAGCTGTGCAGTCAATAGGGACAGGTGTGGGACACTGAAAATTAATTAGATAGGTTCTCTAATATATTGAATGAAAAAGTGTATTTTTTTCTAAGTGAATCATTTATAATGCAGCAGGAGTTTTGTTCTGGCCCTCGATTCACCCAGTGATGAATACTGGCAAACATCAATAAAAAGCCACATGCAAAGGCAAGATGTAGGCAGGTGTAAGAACAGAAAAGCTCAGCATACACCCTCCACCTGATTGTATCATCCTTCGGTCCCCCTTCCACAAACTCTGTTGCAGCAGGCAGAAAAAGATAAATGGCAATCTAAATTTCTGCAAAGTATTTCAGAGCTCCTACATTCCTGGGAGCTGTATACAACTCCAATGTACTGGTAGTCTAGTTAATTAGTTTTTGAGACGTTAATGCCTTCTTAATCATTGACTTAATAGTTTTGAATAGCTTCATAAGTTTTAGCTGCTGTCGTTTATTACTCAGGAAAATTAATTTAAATTAAAACATTTGTAAGGCAGGTTTTTATGAGAATATTACCAACATCTTCATTGTCTGGGGAACAGGTGCAAGATCATCAAAGGTACCTTTCCTTCTGGATCAATTTTCCCATAATGTTTTCCAATAAAGGGGTGGGAGAATAATGTTACTAGGGGAAAAATAGTTGTCTTGGCATAACACATTTTAAAAATGATTCATAGCAAAATACAAAAGCAAAGGGAAGATAACAAAATCTGTTACAGTGCATAACGTCTTTGAAGTTCTTTGCTTGATAACAAAAGAAAACATTTTGAATACTGGAGTCTGTGCAGAGTAAAGTTATATAATGAGCTTCTACAACTGGATCAACTTTCTCTTCCTTGAATGTCTAGAGCCAGTTCAGTGGGAAACTGGCACCTAGCTAGGACTGTTGATCAGCACACTGTCAGCCCAATAATGATAGAATTAAAACCTTTAAAAATGTTTTTAAGGAAAGCATCTCTGCATTTCATAACACTGTTTCCTGAATATTGACATAACAGCATTTGTTTTCAAGAGAAAATAGTATTACTGCCAAGGCAGTAGCATATCTTTGTGTGAATATTTCTCAGATGCCATGCATCAAATATATTCAAGTGGAATGTTGCTCAGCACAGAAAACATATGTTTTTAAATAAGCATTCACCACATTTTTTTCTTGTAAGGTAAATCAATATAAATATTGAGTAATACTTTCTGTGTCTTAAGACCCCAAACCACAGGGGAGACTTTGGCTATTGGATGGAGGGGCTGGTGACGTTTGTTGGAATTACTCAGCAGTTTGGCATTAAACTGAAGTGTTTGACAGTGTGTAAAAGAAGGGATAAGAACACTGAACCCATAAGATCACCAAAGCAAGCAGGGGCCGTGTCTGTTTCTGCAACAGCTATAAAGCTTCATGGTAGCACTGATGAACAGCCAGGAAGCTAATGAAATAATGGGCAGGGGATAAGTAGCAGTAGGCATCTATTTGTTTCTTTATAAACCAAAATACCTCAATAAATCTGGTTCCCCTTGGGTGTTTTGGGAGTCTGTAGTACAACTAGCATGGAGAGATATTCTAATTAGTTTTTGGAACGATGAAGAGGCACTGGTTGCAATTCCTTCCTTTTAATTCTACTAGACGTTAGAAACAGACAGGAGTTTGTTGGTGAAATGTTTTTTGCACTGTGAGAAAATGCAGACCCATCTGAACGAAGAGTCTGGCAGAAAGCATCTGAATTTCCTGGTATTGAAACATTTTTCAGGGAAAAGCTTCAAAAATCTACATTTTTAAGTGTTAACAGCAAAACTGGTTTTGTATTTTTAACGGTGGTTTTCCAAAAAAGGATGAGAAAGGCTCAAGCTAAGATGTAATAAATTGTTTTAAACCACTAAATCTACCCTTTAATTTTTGGTTTGTGTAAGTCTTTGAAAAGACCATTTTTTTAATCAGATTCTGGGTAGGAAATAATTTCAATGTCTTCTTTCTGATAGGTAAATAAATGAACTTGTAGGGTATTATACTGGTTCTCATATGTCTAGAAAACATAATCTGTGTTTCGATTTTTTTATTGTATTAGCAATAAAAATAACTACTCTCATGCTTATAACAAGGTATGTTAAGGTATGAGAAGTGTTTTATTAGTTTTCATGACAAAAGAAATTAAAGCAGGTAACAGGAGCAGGCTGAGCACTTTTGGACAAAAGGAACAAAGCTAAAAGACAAGCTTCATGATTCTTAATTAATTCAAAGTTAATTATATTGTTTATAACCATGTGCTTAAAATCTTCATATAGAAAATGTTTATGGCAGCAAACAGTAATTTAACTGCGTTAAATTTTACTTAATTTGAAATAAGAATGTTGCATTAAGTGAGCTTAAATAAATGGCAAGGTCTTTCTCTTATTTAGCAAGACAAGTGGCAAGCCATTTAAATTGCTGACCTGGAATGTCAAACGTGAACACCATGGAATAATATTGCTTCAACATGAGCAGAAGGTCAGAAAGTCCACCAGCTTGATTGCTAGTTTTTCAACCAAGCGCAAGATAATTCCAAGTTATGAGTCAATTCTTGCACAAATATATCTATTGTATCGAAAGAACATCTGATGTAGATCCAGAGTTTAAGAGAAAAACTTTTTCTTTGAAGACACTGTGGAATTTGGTAAATTACTACATAAAGGGTACTATTTATATATAAAAAATAATCTCTTCTGTAGTGTGTTTTGAGATACTTTAGTATCCTACTCTGCCTTAACACCGATTTGCATTTCACACTTTAGAGCATTTTCTATTATTTCTTGATAGCCAGTTTGTTTATATTCCCTGACTACCTACATCTTGATTAGATTATCTTCCACCTGCTCTCCCCTTTTGATAAGAGAATCCTGAAATGACATCTTGGAAACTACAGCAAATTTAGGGCTGCAGCTTCAAAAAGGAATGTTTCAAAAAAGAAGGGCGGGGAAAAAAGTACAGAGAGAACCTTTGCAGGAAAGCCTGAGATATAAATTCCTAATCTGATGTTGAGTCAGGCTGCCATATTTTGGGATCAGAACAGTTACTCCATCACAGAAACTCTTGGATATGGTGATTGACCCCAAGGTACACATTCCTGTTTGAAGACAGAGCTAAAGCTCCTCCCGAGATCAAGTTGAAAAATTGTCTGTTGGTGCATCTCCTTATTTCTGTTCCACACTAAATCTCAGTTGTGGGCAAAATTGTACTAAGCAGCTTACTGAGTGTGCTTCTCTGCACTTTCTGTGAGCACTGTAAGGTGTGATGTAGAGCTGATGTAAATGTGAACTTCATTCTGGTTTAGCTGAACATCCTTCTGCCTCTCCCAGGCACACACGTTGTTCACCACACACAGGCCACTACAAGACCCAAGGACAAGGACCAGTCAGAACTGTCACTGGTGCTGCTCTACATGAGAAGGGTCAGAGTTCAGAGGGTCTAAGGAGTTATGCCTGGGCTTTCTCTCTCACCTGCCAAGAAATGAAGGACCTGAACAGCCCCACAGAAATGCAGTCATTTTGTTGGTTGCAGTGCCACAGCAATCCATGCACTTCACATGATTACTCAGCCAGTCTCTGGGAAGGATAAAAATGTTGAAACTGACACCAAGAAACAGCTGAATTGGAGTAAAATATTAGCTTGGAAAAGGGTACAAAAGGAAAGACCTCAGTTCAATATCCAAAACTGAGATTACAGATTTTCTGATCTCTATTTACTGAACCCCTGTTTTTGGAATAAAAGTAGAATGAGAAAGAAATTAATTGAAGATGATCCATTTGAATCAACAGCAATGTTTTCATGTTTTTAAGTTCATCTTAGGATAAAAATGTGACACCAGGCTTTTCCAAAAGCCTCACAATATTTCTTGGTTTCACCTACATCAAGAAATGCCACACAGCATGCCTTTCTTGTGGTAAAAATTTTTACTATGTGGTGCTTATTCAATTCCCTACCACAGAATAGAAATGCCATTGAAAAACAAAGCCAACAAATGAAATGAACTTTTCCAACATCAAGAGAAGTTTAGATTGTATAGGTTTTAGGCTTGGGGTTGAAAAAAGTGGTGAGTACTTCCCTTCTATATGATGTGGTTTGCTCATTATTGAACCCTGGCACAGCAGGACTTCCATTCGTGTTTAACTTTGCTACTGGAACTAGTTACCCAGCCTAGTGCTAAGGACAGACATTAGACATTTCTAAGGGAAGGAAGATCAAGATCTTTTTTGGGAAGTCAATATCTTTAAATAATTAAAATAAATTGCTGCTTACATTTATGTGATTTGATTCAGGTACTGTAAATTCTCCAGAGGGCTGGGGAGGGCTGCATGTTGGAGAACTTGTGGGAAAGAAGCTTCTAACTCAAGGGCAGAGAGCACAGCCATGAAGGGAAAACCAAGACTTAGAAGTCTACAAAGGAATGATTTTTTAAATTTTTTTTAAATTTTTTTTTTGCGTGAAGAGTCCTTTCAAAGATGAACCAAATATGTCATTTCTATCCTTAGGCTACATAGCGAAGGTTGGCTGTTGGATGTGTTTCGGCGTATTCATGGTGAGGAAGGCACATTCTTTGTTCCACTGGACTTAGAGATTTCCGGTCAGGAGTTGAGCTACATTATGAAGAGGGCTGAGCAGTGGAGAGGAATCAATGGTGAAAGACGGATGGTGAGTGGTGAACAGAGTCTCCAAAAAGAGTCTGTGGTCCAAATTAATGCCTTGTATTTCTGTGTGTTATTTAAAAGAACCTAGATATTAGAAAATTATTCTTAGGGTGCTTCGTTGAATGGACAAGCTAAGAAGCATGTACAGGAGAATTTTGTGACGTTGCATGTGCATAGCCTGAACATCCTGAGGGGTTACAATCTGCTTAGTAACCAAAGGCTTAGAGGCATCACTGATGTCAAAAATTATGTGTGCCATCTGGTGGTCCTTGACTGGGTCTTAGAGACTTACTGCTAGTTTAAATGCCAGTATCATCCCAGATAATTTCTCAGCCAGGTCAGCAAACTGAGGATTCCCATGAACAAGTAGAATTCATTCCAAGAGGATATAGGTGAGGTTGCCCTGAGAAGGAGGTGTGCATTTGGTCAGTCAGATATGAGAGCCATGCTCTGCTCCCTGGGCCTTTCCCTCCAGGATTGCCCAGAAGAGTGGAAAGCTGGAAATCTGGAGGGAAAGGTACTCTACTTTGGTTATCAAAATAATTCCTCTTTCTTTTCTGTTAAGCCCCTAGCCTCTAGTCCCGTATACAGACCTTAAGCTGTGATGTATAGGAGATACATTCTATGTTTGCAAAGGGTCCAGTGGTGGAGATGCCATCCACAAATGAGGCTTCTGGTCATGATTGCTTTCAGAGAGTTGAAAATAGAAGAAGTAATGTGGTCAGTAGTCTCTTAGGGACATTGTCTTCTTTCTTTGAGGGACTTATTCTTCCTTGCTTTCTAGATTTGCATCAGTTGTTATTAATTCCCATAGCACTGTTTTACAAACCAGCTCTTGGACAATTGCTAAAGTGCTCATCAATTTGATTTATACATCTGCGAATGCCTCTGTGTACAATGCTTCGTTTGGTAACTCTCCTGCTTCAATGTAAAAAAGAACAGATTCCAGATAGGAAGGAAATTAGTCCTCTTAAGCATGTATGAGTTGTTTTGGTTTTTTTTTTCTAACCCCCTGGAACAAGGGACTTAAGATTAGGGTCTGCAGGTTTTTCAAATCTCTATAGCTACCTCTGAAAGATCAGCAGTTTATATAAATATATAGCCTCAGTTGTCGCTGTTATAAACATCTGCCACAGCTGTAATTATTTTCCACTTTTTTTTTTCCCCCGTGATGACAGTTTGGACCCTGAAAGGAAAAATTGAATGAAAAAGCAGATACTCAGTAAGCTTAATTTTTGTGGGAAAGTGTAGAGCACCACATGGCATTTTAGCAGAGGGGAGGGAAAAGGTTTGAAACAGTCAACGAGCTTCCACAACCACCTGCCTCAGACATTCCCGCTTTTTATACAGACAAAACTTATTTTGTTTTTCCCAGTAAGTAAAATAACACTTTTTTTTCTACATCAAGTCAAAGCATAACCACTGACAGTTGGTTTCTATTATCTCTGTTACAAGTTAAGTAAGGTCAAGCAAAGGATGCATATAGTGGACCTCATTTTACATGCCAGGACCACCAATGCCATATGGAAAAAGTGGCAGATGAGGAAACTGCAAACAACTACATTTCTTTTTCAAGTACTGAATACATTTCTAATGATATTACCAGCATATCACTTCTTGAAGCAGTACAGAAAGGGCTGAATAAGGGAAAAAAAAGAAAAAGAAAAAGAAAAAAAGAGGAGTGGGAGGAAAGGAGGAGGTGTGGGGCTTAAAGACAAATGGAAAAGAGTGGAAAGAAAAATTATTTCTCTGTATACAAATAGCCTGTACCTGAATGGAGGAAACATGGGTTGTCCACTGCTCAACTGCTACAGGAAGACCAGCACACTGAAAGACATGAGCCATAGCTATAGACACGCGTAAGTGCCTAGTTTTGCTCCCAGTATGCAGCCTAGCATGCATGAAAGGCCACATTGAAATGTGTTTACCTAACCTTAGTGTGAGATCCTTTAAAGTGGACCCAGCCTCAGCTGAATCCAGCAGCTCAGAGAGCGCAGTCAGAGTAGAGGGAAGAATCCCAATGCTGCACAGGGAGCAGCACATATTTCATTCAACAAAGCAAAATCATGCACCGTTCTGTCTTTAGTAAAGTCCTTAAGTTTCTGTTTCCTGTTCTGTCTACATCTGCATGGATTTCATGCCTTTTCCTTTACATCATGCCTAACCAAAAGCCAGGCTGTGACAGTGTTAAACATTCCTGTTCTCTGGGGGACATAATGGTGCAGACTATATGATGTAAGAAGATATGAGCAACGTGGAAAGAGCACAGGAATTTGCACCACTGGCATCTCTAGAAATGATCTCTACCATCTACTTCAGCGGGCACAGGATCTGCCTCACAATGGGGGAAATTTGTGACTGGAGACTGTTGTTCAAAACTCCTGAATTATTGGTACAAAACATGAATTCTGTGAAAAAAGAACCAGTCTTCAGAAATCAGAAATCTTCTCCATCTACTTTTTCTTTTTTTGTATTATTTTGTTGAAAAAGGGAACCATCAAAGGAAATTTTGTTAGCTCTCTGGCAAATCTAGTTTTGTAAGAAAGACTTGCTGCATTCTAGAAATACGTTCTCCACGTGGAGCATCTCCCTGCAAGACTGGGAACTGTATTTGCAGGTCCTTTTATGCTCCTAGGCATTGCAGATACTGAAAGACCTTTTTTTCTGCCATAGATTTGCATAAGGTATTTATCTTGTCCCTTTCTTTTTGTATGTCTAATTGTACAAAGTAATCAGTATGGAAGACACATCACTAGGTCTTATTGCGTGCATTATTAATGTGTTAATTTTTAAATAAAATAGGAAATTAACTGTGAACAATTTTTATAAAGGGAAGCATGAGACTGCCATATCTTACATCACTCCATATAAAAAATATATTTTAAATGGAGGTCATTCAAGTAAATAGTCAGTCAAACCTTCTGGAAAAAATAGGTCTACATTTTTGCAATATTTTCTTGCTATTAACCATGTGCTTCTCATTTTTATTCTCTGGATTAAAAATTGCCCCATAAATGGGTATTTTATAATATGCTTAATTTCCTTTTATTAAATTGATAAATGCAGCAGCAGAGGACACATTTACAATATGATGAGAATTTAAGGTTATTGCATTTTATAATTTTTATATTGTTCAGAGAAGTGATTTGTCATTTGTGGAATGACATCCATGCCATCATTTCAAAGTATTTTCAGTCTTTCTTTTGATAGGAAAAAGGTCACTTTCTGTAGACCAGGAAGACATCACTCTATTAAACTAATTTGCCTACATGCAAATTTTGTCATTTTTACCTCATTAACTATTTATCATAGAGTAAAAAAATATATATATTCATGAAGGGGCAGCTAACAGCCTGATGGAGCTGGAACTAATATTTTGCAACTCTAATGATTTTTTGCATCCTTAATTAGATAGCATAAGGTTGATATGATTAGGTCAGGATGTAGTGTTTTTCATTAAAATACGTTTTAGAAGCTGTATTCATAATCTGCCCTTGCAATTAAATAATGAGCCTATGAGTTTAATATTATCGACCCAATTATTATCCCATGGAAAAGTATACCTTTAATAAATTTGTGCCGTAGGACCTTCATTAGCAACAAAACGAATTATATTTCCAGGTACACAGATTACACGGCCACAATCACATTTATGTAGTGGTTTGGAAGGCACCGTGGGGGGAGAGCCGCCGTTGCCCTGTACCTTACAGAAATGCACTTGATTATTTTGGACGAAGCCATTTACAATGCCTTTAACGAGGAAAGCTGCAAAGAGGTAAAAATGCCACCTACAGAGGCAGGCAGAAACATTTCTAGAAGCAAACGTGCTGAAGCAGTGTTCTGTGCACCAATGCTAGGAGGAAGACTGGGCCTTCATTCCTCAACCTGCTACAAACACGGAGACAGAGATGAATATTTACTGATCTTTTATTATAGACAGTCACGTGTTAAATGTGTGTCAGATTCTAGAATTGGTAAAATCAGGACTGGTGGCAGTCTGGAATATTTTAATCTGCTATTGTTAGCAGATCAGTGATGAGGTCAGGACCTTGGATTTTAGCCAAGCCTTTTTCTTTTTTTTCTAGAACTGATAAAAATGACAATGTCTTTCTGTCCTCACAGAGTAATCACTTTTCCAACATTAAGTAACAGTTTAGAGCCAAGGTATGAAGCGGGGTTTTCTTTCATCTAAACAAATAAGAATTTAAAAAAATAAAAGAGGACGGGAAGTATTTCTAGTAAAACAGCTGACCAGGAATGGTCTTCTGAGTGGATCTGTTGCAACTGGATTGGTTGTTAGGTGTCATGTTCTCATCACTTTGGTCATATCTAAAGCCTCTGAACTATTTATCAGATGAATTGCTATTAGCAGGAATAAAAAGCAAAAAATATGGCCCTTAGAGATTTTTACTGGACTTAGCCCTCAAAGTACCACCCCTGCTTGCAGTGGGACTTTTTATGTAGTAATACTAACAATGAGAAAAGTTGTGCAACTCGTAAGCTGAAACAAAACTGTTAGTATACCAAGCATAGGCCCAAAACACTGGTGCATAAGGAGGTTCTCTGAAAAAAAAATGCAAGGTCTGTAGGCAAGAAGATAATGTGAAACTTACACTTGAAATAAAGCCTGATGCACTGCAAAATTATTTTAATGAGACTAGGGCTAATTTTCTAATTTTAAAATGATATTACAGCAAACCGTAAAAAATTACCCGGCAGTAGATTTTTGAAAGGAAAATATATTTGTAATTATCTTGAACACACAAGATTACTTCAGGGCCTATTATCGACACAATTTTTGGTACCACTTTACACTAATTTGCATTTATTACTCTCAGGCCAACTATTAATATGTTAATAAATAAGTCATTAATACTTGTTATTTAATTGCTATCTATTTATTCCTGTTCAATAATGCATTAATTACTTGTGAATTGTTGAGGGCAAAATCCTGCCCTTGCTAGTGGAATCAGCACTGGCAGGAGAGGAAACTGGTGTTGGACGTGGCAGCATTACAAGGGCTGCTGGAGAGCAAGTCATTTAACTCATTTAGCACAAGGGGGTTAACTTTTGATCTTGTCTTAGAGGAAGGTTCATGAGCCTCCAGTTAGTCTGTGCTGCAGCAAAGCTGCTGGACCATGGGTGGAGGCTGATGAAAGCAGGTGGTAGCACACCTGAGATTGCTGCAATTTGTCTTTTCTTATGGCCCTGGTCTTGCTCCACCACTGGAGTTTGGAGCTTGCTTGCACATACAGGACGATGGATAGAGGGAAGTGTAGGGCAAAAAATGAAGTCATCTGAAAGCCAGCGCTAGACCGAGGAAAGTGTGGCACATAGTGTGCAGTGAGAAATGACAATAGGTACATTGCTTTCTTGCTGTTGGATATTGCAAACAGAAAAAGTAGAATCCCCGACCGTGCTCCAATTCAAAATCCCAGATTCATGCTCTCCAGATCCCCTTGTGTAACTTGACTGTAGAGTAGATCAAAAAAGGCTGAAGAATATGCTGACAGCATAATTGGTGTATTTTCTGTTTTAAGGTTTAGCACTACTCTGAGTGTGATTTCTTGCCTCTTTTTGGTGAAAAAAATGGTGAGACTAGGGCAAATTTTGAACAAAAACACCAGCCTGTTTCTTTGAATCTAACAGATCTGGTCATCTTAAATTTGGTCTTTTTGAAGTTGAAGGGTGAATTTTTCCCATGAACACAAACAGAAATTTTGATATTGCCTTTCAGGAAGACCAATTTCCAAAAGGCAGGTGAAAAGTGGTAGGCATATTTTGACTTACAACAACAACACAACAACCAACAACACTTACAACAACAACAAAAAGATTGAGGAAATGAGCTGGAAGGTATAATACCGTGGTACAGATTGTGAGAGCCTGAAGGAAAAGTCATGATGCCTTATCTGGCCTCCTAGACACAGAGACTAGACAGAGTAAAGGAACAAAAGTAGGTATTTATTTGAAGGGCCTTCAAGGTACACCCTGGAGAGCCAGAGGCTATTGCCAAGGTGGACCCCAAGATGGACAACAGGTCACGAGTTCTTCACACTTTTATAGGTTTTGTTCATTTGCATATCAGGGTTAATTCTCCAATTAAAGCCCCAGTTTAATGATGTAATTCTCTTTAGCTACCCCCCCTTCAGAGACTCCTTGGTTTACACCCCTTGGGCTCAGGATGGTCCAGGTGTCCTTGAAGAGCAGTCCGGAGAGGCTTTGTTGTGTCTAACCAGCATGAGAGAGCAGAAAGTAACAGGCTACAAGAAGCTTCAAAGTTGCACACTAAGCAGTACAGAATTAAAAAAAATAGAAAAGTTAAAACCTAAGGCATCAGTCAGAAACCACAAGGTAGTAATAGGAGAAAAGAAGCAAAAGTGGTTCAGAAATTTGTGCAGAAGACATAACCATGTCAAAGAAAATAGAAAGAAACTGAGAGAAAGGTAAGAGAAGCTGATGGAAAAGGACGACTATACAAGATAACTACACAATCACAATTCTGTAGAATAGCTCTTCTCAAATTGCTGATTTAGGTATCACTGATGTGCAAATGGAGATAGAAAATCATGTTGAGAAAGCAGAAGTATACAAAATGTAAATTTCTTTTTTACTCATTCAGTCTTCTGTTTGCAAACTTTTTGTGACTATGAGTTATACCTTGTATATATAAGCTCTACCTCAGGTACACTGTATTATATCTTTAAGAAATAACAAATGGCTGACATCATTCAAGCTCCTGCTTGTAAGGTTTTATAATTTTGATCTGTGGTTTCCTTTCCCTAAACTAGTTTCAGTGATCTTTTAGAAACCTAGGATTTTGCAAGTTCGCAACTAGATTTCTTCTTCCTAACCTTAACCCCTATTGCAAAAATTTTTGAAGTTGCTCACTGGTACTCTCAGCACAGTGTCTTCAGCAACTGAGACTGTATGAAGGATCTATGCTGTAAGAGTAACATAGGAGAGTAGAAAGCAGTAGCAAAGCTGACTCTGAGCATATCTAGAAAAATTAGGAGTAATACAGAATTTAATTCCTTACATCCCAGCATGAATAAATCACTGTGTTTTTCTGGGGTAATGCACAATTGTTTCAGCCAGTACAAGCAAGCTACCCTGCTAGTCCAGAACAATTTAGCTCAGCATGTTAAGGTGACACGTAATCACCTATCTACTACAGAAATTGCAGGAGGGAAACCTCGACCCCTTGCACTCAACAGCAAAACTTGCACTGACTTTATTAGGGCCAGAATTTCCATCTATATGTGTAAGCAAAGGAGACGGGAGGAAATAGGGCCATGTCTCACTGAACTTCTTCGTGATCTGCGTGTATAAGGTCAGATTCTCATCTGGGATAAATTATTGAAGGCAGAGCCTGTATTCTTTCTGAAGATTAAATAGAGATTGAAAGTCAGAGATGAGCAGAGGGAAGGCTCAGCCCAGTAATGGGATGTTGCAGAAAACAGAGCAAAATGTAAGGTCAGAAAAGAGGGTAGCACTCTGTTGGTTCCTAGATTTAAACCAAAATTATTCCTGTAAGAAAAGATGAGGCCTTGAACTGTGGAGGGTTGAATTGGCCATATGGTTCTGAAAAACTTTTCTTACTATTCTTTTAGAGTATTTAGTCCACAGGGAGTGGTGGGTGAAAAGAAAAAAGGAGGGAAATGTGGATGTTTGGAAGCATCTGGAATAGCCAACTATTGACCATACCCAGGCATGCCATTAAACCTCACAACTGTTGATTAGTAATTCATCAGAAAGTGTGTATGTGCAAGCTGTGGAAAATAAGGTAATGCAGTCTAGGTAAAGGAAAACTTTCTTTTGTCTGTGTGGATAGGTCTAACGAGTGGAACTGCTTAAACAGATGTGCACACAAAAAGAGGCCTTGTAATAAATTATAACAATGGTAGAACGGATATAATCAGCAAGTAAACTAATGGAAACAGCATTAGAAACTGAGATGGTAGAGTAACTCTGCACAGAACTTGCTTGATTCCGTGTTGTATCCCATCTTAAAGAGAAAAAGAAAACAGCAAAAAACCCCCAAAAGACCAACCAACCAACCAAACAAACAAAAAAAAAAGAAAAAGAGAAAAAAGGGATTAAAACCCCCACATCTATGCAAGCTTCTCCCAATCTGAAAGTTGCATGACAATAAGTTAATAGAATAACAACAGATAAAAAGAAAAGCAAACTATGCAAACTATGTGGATGCAAGTACTATGAGATACTTACAGCATTTCTTTTTTTTGGTTGGCATGTTCATGGTAAGTCTATAAATTGAAAACAAAATTATTTAGTCAAACTTCATGGAATTTACTTAGAGAGGTAGTAAACATTATCTTTTTTTAGAAAACATGTATTTTATTTCCCCTTTCAATATGCATCTTGTTTCCCTTTTAAATGAGAACTGATTAATTCAAGTCTCCTTTACTATCCCTGTTACATGCACAATATAGTATTTCCAGAGTAAGTGGTAACAAATCATTTTAATCCTATAATCAATAAATGAATTATATAAAGGCATTAGTGCAGATGAACCAAACTAATAGTCTGGTGACATCCTTCTGATTATACACTGCCAGAAAGGTGTTAATTTCTGTAATACTTCAACAGACATCCAAACTGTTTTGTCAGAGAGGTTGGACAGTGATGGAGGAGGAGTACACTTAACTGTAATTTTTGTAGTAATTCATGAGAAGCCTCATTGACATGTGCTAATGGCACTTGATTGCCCTCAAGATGTTTTCACAACAGAACTCTGTGAGTGCCACATCAAGGTTTGCTCAGTCAAATAGTTTTTTTCTCCTTGCATCTAGATAATTTGTGACCACAGGCAAACTTTTGAAAATCCAAGGTGGTTTGCAACACTCCGTTGGGGTGAATCTGTCATCAGCCGGCTGGTACAGATCGGTGCACTAATGAAGAGCAAGCTCTTTGGGTTTTTTGTCATTTCTGTGCAAGCAATCCATTTTGTTTCTCCTCAGTGGCAGGGTATGTTATACATCTCATCCTGTATAATCTGACTTACATTATAATTTGATTCATACACAGCCTTTCCACAGAGATTAATTAGCAGCAGGCTTGAAGTTTGCAAGTGAAAATATGATAATTAGTTTTCTTGGAACGTTAACATTTCAACACTTCAGGTTCTCTCCATCTTTGTCTTCAATGAAGCTGCAGTAAACGAGCACTATTTCTCTTCTAAATCAGACTCTTGTGAGGTTTGAAATACAGACATTTTCATCAAGCTGGATAATTTCCATAGAAAATTTACTAGCTCATGAAATATTGCAGGAGTAATTCATACAATGACTCCCTCCTCCCCTTGGTAGGTTGAAG
The DNA here is from genome assembly GCA_014706295.1 of Lycocorax pyrrhopterus obiensis. Classification (NCBI taxonomy): domain Eukaryota; kingdom Metazoa; phylum Chordata; class Aves; order Passeriformes; family Paradisaeidae; genus Lycocorax; species Lycocorax pyrrhopterus. Next base: position 66,253,549 of record JACSVZ010000002.1, read on the forward strand.
TATGATGTGAGCAGTTCTGAAAACCCCCAGGACAATCACTTATTTAACAATGGTGATTCCTACTTTTTGTAACAAAAATCAGCTGACTCTTCATTTTTTGCACGAAACAGAATTAGCCAATAGGTCTCTCATATGGTTGTTGGGTAGTGCTGTAAACATGATTACATTAGTGCAGTAAACAAGGTTACTCCCTGCACTCATTAGTTCTCTTGGAGTGTTTAATACAGGTGACTCATTTGGCACATACAAGATCTCAAGACCAGTAACTTAGCAGGATTCTGAAAAGAATTAGCAATATATCTGAATAATGAGAACATTCAATGTTACAATGGTGAGTAAAAATGTTATATAAAATATCAACACTCATGATTTAAAGATATAATGCTAACATATGCTGCTTAAGAAGAAACTCACATTATGGAAAAATTGTTGTGTTGTTGTCCGTTATGGGTCGGTGTAGCTGTTTAAAAACCAGTATTTGTTTTATCTGTTAATTGATATATTGTTTATATCTGATTTATCCTCCTCGGTGTTAAAGAAATTTCTTTTGTTCCAAGGATATGGTTTTAAAATATCTCAGTCTTCTCTAATTCCTAAATTCTCTAATTAAGATGTAATTCATCTTATTACAACTCTGGCATCAGACATCCTCTGAGCTTGGGCAGGGTACTGTCAATGTCCATTGACTTGGTCAGGTTAGGGACAAGGGAAATTCTTAACCATGGTAGCATCTAAATTACCATGTGGGTGTGAGCTTGCATACGCAAACGCATGAAGTTCATGTATCAATTGTGTATGTAACTGCAAGCATGGTTTTGCAGTTATCACACCACAAGGGCTCTTTATTTCTTCTTTTAAAGGAAATTAAATTCACTACCATTTTGTGATTGTCGCACGTAAGGCTGCTGACAAAGACTGAATTTCTTTAGATGCATTAAAGAACACTTAAGCAGTGTTACAAAACTGAAGCCTCAGTAGCTTGCTTTCTAGTAATGACCTTTAAATATTCTGGGAACTAATGATATCTAAATGTAAAATTCCACACACTGACAGCAGAGACTACGGAAGACACCTGCACAGGGCAGAGCAAAATCTCTTTGCCCACTGAATGGGGGTGGTGGCATATGGAAAGCCGTGGTCTGGCTGTGTGTAACAGTTCCAGGAGACTTAATGGGAAGGCTGAGGTTTTGCCCACACAGCGAGTTTAGCACAGATACACACTTGATCTCAAGCCCAAACAGGTCCATTCTGTTTTCTGTCTTAACCTGAGCTCAGAAGGCAAAGTAAACTGTGCCTGAGCCTACCGGTGAGTTTTGTCTTAGCTAAAGCCAAGTGCAAGCAGAATGAATGTAGGTCATAGGACTCAGCGACGATACCTGTCCTTCCTGCTATAGATATGCTAAAACCTGTGGTCTCCGTGGGCTACAAACCCCAGCTTTGGCACAAGATTTGAAATAGCTACCCTTTGAAGCTTAGAAATATAGGGGAAGGATTAGACTTCCTCTGGTGAAGCCTGAAAGCACTGTCCAGAGCTTATATGCTGAAGTTTCCTGAAGGGGGTCACGATTTTCACCCTGACCTGTTTGTCAGGGCACAAATGTGCTCTCACTATGCTTCCCATCTACATCATTTTTCCTATCTTAGCAATAATCAGGGCATCTAAACCAACAGCAATTTCCTGGGTCTGTCTGAAACCTGGTGTGAGTGTCTCTGAGGCCGGCCAACGAGACTTTGTTGTTGCACAGAGACTTGTTTTCTCCTGATTGACAAAGGGGGAGAGGAAGACATGCCCCAGGGAGGTGAGGTTGTAAGGAATTCCTTCCAACAACAAAAAAGAGAAGGAGGCAAATTGACTGTTTTATTAGGAACATGATCTGTACTGTTTTTCATCTGGAGAGGGGATTGTTGCATGCTGATGAATACGGGTATCGTATCACAAGAGTGCTAAAATGCCCCTGAGCGAGTTTGTTCCTTCAGCTCTCCTTCAGCAGCTCCTGCTATCCCAGCCACTGACCTGTGAAATGTGGTCGCGTGCTCTGGATTTTTCCTGTATTTTGAAAGCTGTTCTTTTCATCTTGCAAAATATTAACCTAAACAGTTAAATGGGAGTTGTATTTGCAATGGTTTGTGTATCAATATTAATGGAAAATCTGACAGGTGGGGTGGCCAGAGAGGAATAATTATGCCATTCAGGTGACATGTAAGTACAGCAGGTTTTACAGATTTATTGTTTTGAAACTTAGTTTTGTCCAAAACAGAATAGACTTTTAAAAATCCACATTTTTTGAATAAAATACTACCATTCTGGAGAGAAATATCGAGAAAAGATCAAGAGAAAAAGTTGGCAGCTCCTAACTTTGGCATGCTCTGATGAAGATGGAGCAAAACTTTGAGCTTCACAACACCTTGATCGTAATGGGCACTGTTCAGACAATCGACTTTCCACATGAATCCTAGGGTTTCCTCTCCTGTTGACTTTGCATACTTCTCACTGTTCCTAACCTAAGGCTTAGGGATTGCCTCGACAGTTCTTCTGAGGTGTTTACTCTTCCACTGACTGGGTGCAGGGACTTACTTGTACATCAGGCTACCTGATTATGGCCCTAAAGTGCATAATTTACCCAGTGCCTAGGATCAGCATATTGATATAACATTTCTGTGCTACCATCAGGCACTAGGACTGAATTTCTGTTTCCTCAAAATGAGAGAGGAAAAGGGAAAGGGCAAAGCTAGGCAGTGCCTTAGGGAGCTGTACTCCTCCCGAACCATGCCTAGACTACGGCAGGGAGCAGCTCATCTGGTTTTGCAGGGCATTTGTCTGGCTAGAGTAACCATGAAAGGTTATTTAAAAATAGGAAAATTGCACCTGGTCATTTAAAACATTTCAGAAGGGGTTGTTGCGCCTGTCAGATGAACGGCCATTGAAATTGGCACGTTGGCCATGACATGAGTAATTCTTCAATGAATCAGTCTTTTTGCATAGAAAATTATCCCATCAGAAACACTCTGAGTAGCGCTAGCCTGCAGGCTTGAAGCTTAAGCTCAGTCACGGCATAAAAACCTCCCCAGCCTTGTTTTCTTTTGCAGCTGAGATTACGCATTTAGAACTCCTAATTTAGACTTTTCTCAGATAAACCCCCTTTTGTATTAATGAGTCTTGCCTGAGAGAGCAAGCCTGCCAACTGGATCCTTACCTCACTAGTTCACAAAGAAGGATGCTTATTTTAGCCTTATTGAACACACTTGGGCTATGCACTGCCGTTTAACAAGTGGGAAATAATGCAGTAAAGGTGGAAAGCTGGTTTCTGTCTCTTTCAAAGTCAATATAGACAGAGAAAAAAACATACACGGTAGTGCCTTGTTAAGCTTTTCAGGATTACTCTTCTCTTTACCTTGATTGTTTCCTCTTTGCTGAAGTCTGATGGGCTTCAAATAAACTGAAGACTTGTGAACCTGGGAGCCTAAGCCCTCCTGCTGCTAGGGAAACGTTTATAGACTAGTTGCTTTCATTATCGCTTTATAAATGGCATTGTTTGAAGCAGTGTGTACTGCAACTTGAATAACAACTTGGAGGATGTTAGTTAATTTGCTGTTTGAGAACTCATGTCTTTTCAAGTGGTTTTTGTGGGGTTCAGGTAATTGTTAGTATTTGAGACAGATGGGAAATATTTTATCAACAAAAGTTATCCCACCTCATGCTTAAGTCTGGGCAGCATCCATTGGATGTATGCAGGCCTTCAGGGCTACAGATAGCAGAAGGGTGCCTTTGGCTCAGTAGGTAGGCGTGATGCTGACATAAGCCCTGCATAATCCATCTGGCCCTTCTACAGGATGAGGGAGCCAGAACCTCCATCAGCATGCAGCAGACCTCTGTGGATCACTCCTCCCTTCAAAGAGCAGTGCCAGAACTGGAGCAACGTATTTGTATACAGCCTGGTTCAGCCTCAATGCCCTCCTTGATGGGGTGATCTTCTGTTGTTTGGTATTGTCAGCATCCCCTGTTTCAGAATATCTGAGTCTGTGGTGTCCAGAACACCAAATTGCTTGTTCCAGTGACAGAGAAAGAGATCTTTGGAATGGGAAAGGTCTAGGATGTCTGACTTTAAAAGTGCCTTCTCGACAGCTCTGCTCTTTCTGTCATAGCCCCATCCATTCTTGTTTTCTTCCACTCCAAACTTCACAGAATCGTAGAATCAAAGAATATGCTGATTTGGAAAGGACCCACAAGGGTCATTGAGTCCAGCTCCTGAACCTGCACAGAACAGCCCCAAGAATCACACCACATGCCCAAGAGCACAAATCTTCTTCAGCTCTGTCAGGTTTGGTGCTGTGACCACTGCCCTGGGGAGCCTGTTCCAGTGCCCAACCACCCTCTGGGAGAAGAACCCTTTTCTAATATCCAACCTAATCCTCCCCTGACACAACCTCAGGCCATTCCTCCATGTCCTGTCACTGGTCACCACAGGGAAGAGCTCAGTGTCTGCCCCTCTTCTTCCCCTCACAAGGAAGTTGTAGTCTGCAATGAGGTCTCCCCTCAGTCTCTTCTTCTCCAGGCTGAACAGAACAAATTACCTCAGCCACTCCTCATATGGCTTTCCCTCAAGGCCCTTCGTCATCTTTGTCACCCTCCTTTGGACACTCTTTAAGAGCTTAATATTTTTCTTATATTGCAGTGCCCAAAAGTGCACACAGGACTCAAGGTCCACCTCAGTGCAGAGCAGAGTGGGACAATCCTCTCCCTTGACTGGCTGGCCATGCTGTGCCCAATGATCCCCAGGACAGGGTTGGCCAACCTAGGGTCTTCTTTCTCGGTACCGTGGCTTCTTTGTGCTTGCCTGACCACTTCTGCCATCTCTTAGCCCCCCACCTCTGTGACAAGTAGGGGCCAGGATAACCTTTTTGTTCTTACCTGAACAAGAGAGTCCTGACCACTGTGGTGGTGACAGCTCAGCACGGGTGTGCAGAGGAGGGCAATTTCAAGATTTGAGAAGCATTCTTCAAAGAAAATAGATGTGCAATCAAATATCTGAAGGATGGTGAGCACCCACTGTGGCACATGCATACTGCTCATCAGAAAAGCACTGCAAGTTTTCACAATGTCTTTAAACTGACCAGATGTCCTGCCAGCAACTGAGAGCATGTTTTAGCCTGCACGGGGAGAGCAGAAACCTATTGCAGAGCTTCCTAGCAGGTTGAAATGGCCCCTTTTCATCACTTTTCATCACTCTTCATCTAAAGACAGAGATCCTTAGCTGTGCTGGGTCAAGGACCAAGGTGCCATGGCTCCCTGTACGGAATGCTTCATGGCTGGAGAACCCTGGACCATGGAGGCTCTTATGAAGAAACTCGAGGCACGCAGTTAGATGTTGTACAGAGCGACTAAAAGAAAAGGAGACCCAGCACTAGTAAAATATCCAAGATATTTTCTTGATCAGTTTTTGCAAGTACAAACACCTGTGCATGAGCGAGAATGATATGACAATGGATTATGGCTGGTTTTGAGTCTTTACCCTCAATTTCCTCTTCCTTCATTTACACTCTGAAAAGCATGCATGTGGACCAGGATTCATATCACTCATATACATCCAGCTTGAGAAGCTAGAAACAGCTTTTAGACGTTATAAGAGCAGTTTTTGCATTGATTTCAATGTCTCATCGGTGTTAATTTATTTGTATGTGATATTAAGTACTTGAAATCAACCCTTTGGGTAGCTTCCAAATGAGTACTTTGTGATGAAAACTAAAGGCAAATGGAATGGGCTTTTGGGGGGACAGGGAGGGAGGAGAAAAAAGCAAAAATGGCAAATAAGAAACAAAATGCCTCAAAACCAAATCACAACACTGGCATCTTTTTGTAAATACAAAATTCTTCTGCAGTGTTTACACTCCAAATGCTGGTGTACTGGATAGGGTAAGCGATCGAGAGTGAGGCAATACTTCCATCATTATTATTTACTATAAGTGCCTGTTGAATTTTTACTTATTGTCCAAGCTGAATGCAAAACACCATAAAAATATGTAAGTCAGATTTGCCAGAAAATAAAAACACCTTTGCTTTTGCACTGGTGGTGGTGCAAGTAGTTGTGTCTGTTGTAAGGGTCTGGAGACTGACTCTCGTTTATGCTGTTCTGGCATCTCAACAAAGCTGTAGCTTGGGCATAATGATGTGCCAGAGCTGTGTGAAAAGGCCTGAGTAGTGTACAAAGAGACAGAGATTTATGATTTTCAAACCTGACAGTGCCCTTTAAGCTAACTGTGGGAGAACTCTGCTTGGCCTGCCATGTATTGCCTTATCTCTGGCCGGTAAGGGTTACTACTGTCATTTGTTGACTGTGTGGTAGGATTTAGAGATGGACTAAGCTAAATGTTTCAGCTTTAAAAGTTGTTTGTTTTGTTTTTCTTTAGTTTCATGGAACAAGCCTCTTTTCTGCCTGTATAAGAGAGGTTGAACAGTTTAAACAAAACCTAATGAAAATTCTTGAATAAGGCAAAGATACTGCAGTTCAAATCTGTTCATTCTGTTTTCATGGTGATGTGGCATCATCATGACTAGAGGTTGGTTGTTTTTCTGACTGATGTGTAGCCAGGCAGAGATTCTAACTTAAAAGCTTAGGATTCAGACTCTCAGCCCAGGCTTTTTTTGGAGAATCATTATCACTGCGATTGAGCAAGGAGATGTTTTATGGAATAAACAAGCCAACAAAAATAAACAGAGAGCTTACTGTATTTTTTCATGTTTGCAACCCCATGACATTTTGTTTTTCATATCTGTATTAAGCATGTGATGTTGAAAGTTACCATAGGTCATAGGCTTTTGCTTATTTCCTGAAGGATTCCAATACTCCATTTCCATAAGGGAGTAAAAGCTTTTTTAGACAAGAGCACAAACAACCATTTTCATAACTTCCCTAAATTCAGAGAAATAATGAAACAATCAACTAGGATACGTCCTCAGTGGATAACTAAAGCATATTTGCTATCACAGTAATCCTGTTCTAATGCAGTTCTTTCAACTGAAAATTTTCTTCTCAAGTCTGGGCTGAATTTTGCTTACTCTAGAACTTCACTGTGTCTGGGGAAGAGAGAGAAGGGATATTTCTTCATTGTAAAGATCATGTACACACAAATAATTCACTTGTGCCAGGAAGCTGATCCTTCTGCTCTGAGTTCCTGCTGCCTTACCATCACCCACAGTACCTTTTCTGATCCTTTCACTGCAAGGAGAGGCCCTAGCAGGTAGGTTTGTTGCCAGACTGGCAAGGTGCTGTCACCTGTGCCTGCCACATGACTTGTCCGATCAGACATGATTCCCGTATCTGTGCCTCTGTTACCTCTGGAAGGCATTTTCATCTTGCACACAGTCCAGGGAGTTGTTGCATTTAGACTGAAACAATCACAGAAAATATAAACCAGAGCCGTATCACTGCACTGCGTTATTCAAATGAGAGGTCAAATTACCCCCACTGATGTAAGCAGGGTTGCCAAGGTCTAAACGAAGACACAGCTTGGCCAAAGGTCTGTTTCTAATGTGGGGTTTGAAGGCTGGTAGGTCTTGCGCCTAATATCAAACAGCTGCAAGTCAGTACCAGCTCCATTGAAAAATACACACACGTTTCCAAAAAGCCCTCCCCAAACAAAAACATAAAAGCCAACAGCCCTGATTCTTGAATTATTATTTAAACTTTGCCAGTGTTAAACAGAAACGATGATTTCTTGTTGTTGCCTACTATTTCAGTTTGAGTTCCTTGTATGAGACTATTTAGGTGCATTAAAGCATGCTAAAATATTTCAGTATAATGCTCATACTGCTTCTCCTCCCTGCTCCCACACACACACACACCCCCCCACCCCTCAAGGCCCTTTACAAAAGTGCAAGCCCAATTCTTGTATGGTTGGCACCCCTGTAGATCTGTGGCAGCTTCTCTTGATTTGCATTTAACAGCAGAAAGCAAACTCAGGATGTGAATTTAGGGTACTGTTAGCATGAGCAAGGAGAGAGCTCATTTATTAATCCTTGGTTTCATTTTGCAGTGCAGCTTTTGGTATCCTAAGATTACACGAGAAGACACTGTTATAACTATAATCACTCAGGAACTCAACTACAGACGTACATAATAAATGAATACGTTGCTCAGAAATTGTTAATGGCCAGCAAAGTATTCTTTTTCTGAATTACTGCCAAGTTTCAAAACTGCATGTGTCATCTTATCATGTACTATATATTAAGTGTTGGTCATGTAAGTCAGATCTGCCCTATGGGTATTTTAAATTGCAAACATAACTTTTTTAAACTCTATTGTAATGTTTTTTATTTGGCTTGGTTTCTAAATCAACATAGTTCATACCACTTCAATTGCTTTTTCCTTATTCTTTGACACTTCTAAATCCTTTATCTGAACAAGATACAAAGATCAAGTAATTTGTTAGGTAGCTGAGCATCTATTGCTGTCTAAACTCTCTATAAAATTTGTAGTAAATTTATGGTATGTACCTTTTCTTTTTCACATATGTAACCAGTATAGAAGTGGAACTTAAAACAGCATAGAAGATAGCCATGAAAGAAACATGTTATTTGTTTTTTTTCTATCAGGTATTGGTAAAAATAAACTTTAAACATTAAAGATAATAAGGATCTCAAAACATTTGAGTTTAGGCATCTTTCTTCTGCTGTACAGCTGTAGTTTTGTAGTTCACCTGATACCCTCCTGCTGTATAACATAGCTCTTAGTTTGGATATAGTCTCTTGTACAACGCCTTTGAGGTTTCAACCCACTGCAAGTCTTCCCTCCTCCCTGAGACCAACTGGACTGTAACAATGTCCAATGCCTATTTCGGTTTCTTTTTCCTTCCCACATAGTGGCTGACTCTGTAAGCAGTCTTGAAATTTCCAAACCACCAACAGGAATGTGAGGACATGCAGTTGCATGGTGCACCAGAGCCTAATTGACTTGCTTCTCCCTTGGATGCTATCTGTTCAGGAACTTTTGAGAACATTTTAGGAAGTAGTCCTTTACTTTGAGGATGGCGAGGAGCTGGCACAGGTTGCCCAGAGAAGTTGCGGAGGCCCCATCCCTGGAAGTGTACAGGGCCAGGTTGGATAGGGCTTTGAGAAATCTGGTATAGTGGAAGGTGCCCCTGTCCATGGCAGGGGGGTTGGAACTAGGTAATCTTTAAGGTCCCTTCCAACCCAAACCATTCTGTGATTCTGTGATTCTATGTTTTTTTTGTCATCTTCCTGAGTACAAAAAGCAGAAGACACTGATGTGCAGATGAAAAACTTGAAGGGAAATAGATAAAATTATCTCTGGGAGTTACAGGTGGACAAATGGATCAGTAAAGAGTCATATATTACATGCATAATACATCTGTGAGTTACGAACAAACTGTGAGGAAAACACAAGTCTAGAAAACGGAACTGCAACATCTCAAGGCAGAGAAGATGAAAGTAGTTCTTCCAGCCATTCTATTTTAATGAATTATTGTATATATAAATCCATTTATGCTGGAAGTTGGAGAGGCCATTTATTTCACCAATGCTAGTGTTATCCCAGGAAACAGAAACTGGATTGTGAAATTGGTTATTAAACATCACACATTAGGGTTTAAGATAGCTTGGGTTCCAAGGGACCACACACGATCTAATTCTGAGAGTCAAATTAGCATTCTGTTGAAATGGCTTTTTCCAGACAGGACACTACAGCACTTGTCTGCTTTAAGCTACATCCAGAAGACCAAACCTTATTGTCATCAGTCCATGTCAAATTCAAGACTTCTTTGCGGCACGGGTAAAATGGGATGTTGCTACCACAGGGACAGGGTGGTTTCGGCTGCTGCATCACAGTTATGATGGAGACTCCCAAGCTACCTCTGGTCTTGCTGTCTCTAGAGGAGCAGCCCAGTACAGGTATCTTCCCTGGCTGCAATAGCAGGCATCAGTCTGGCTGCTGGGCCACTTCTTCAGGCAAAAAAGATGGAGAAGAAAAACTCATGTCCCAGGCATCTGCCTGGAGCTGGTTCTGCTTCAAGAAAGCAAATAGTTTGGGCAGATAGAAGAGTGCTTTAATGGGTGATTGCATACTTACATAGCCTGATCTTTAATTTGTAATCTTAACTGGAAATCCAAGTTACAGTTGGCTGGAAACTGCTTAAGTAAGAGGAGAGTCAAGCAAGACTGCTGATCCTCTTGCAATGATGAGAAATGAGTCCTTAACATGAAAAAAAATTGTAAATACCCGGTCCCAGATTAACTCCCAGAAAAGGTCTCAAAATATTTTTTTCATTATTCTTTCTCAAAATATATTTTAACTTGAGAAAAAGATGGAGCATCCCCATTTTCTATGTGTTAAGACTTCGGAAGTCAACAGCCTTTTGGAAGTATTTCCCTAAAACCAAACCATTAAAATGTGCTTGAAGTAAGAGATATGCTGAGTGTTTTCTGATTTACTTTGAGTGGGGTTCAGCCATGACCGTACAAGATCCCCATCCCACATATTGTAGAAGGGAACCAGCAAAGAGCTGAGAAATGGTGTTCTGATTGGAAACTCACACTTCTACATGTACCAAAAAACTCGTGTGAACAGTTAAATCAATCTAAAGCAATTTCAGTACACAGAAACCAGCTCTTGGTGCTTTCGCTCCTTGAGAAGTATCAGCCAAGTTTTTGTCAACTCTGCCAACTTCAGAAGGCATTACACTACTCTTGGGTGCACTTGCCCCTTTTCTTCTTGAACAACACACTAATTTGATTGATGTTTTTCTATGCTTGGCATTCTCTGGATTGATATTTTTTTCTATGACAATGGGGAAATGTTCTGGTTGCAGTTAAATGACATAAAATGTATGGGCATGATACATTCCTGTGTTGCTGTCCAATATTCTAATTTTACTTGATCAAAGTAGCTACATCAGCATAAAAGCACCGGAGATGCAGTGAATCAAGCACACATGCAAAGCAGAAAACGGATTTTTAATGAGATATCAAATTACTTCAGCGTATTATCTAAACTATGATACAGTGTATGTTTTCCACTGGAATTTAAGATTTATATAATGTGATACAAATCCCACTGTAAGAGGCATAACATTTACTTAGAACAAATGGTGAAAAGACATTAGATCTATATTTTTAAGGATCTATTGTTAATTTTACCAATAATTTTATCAAAATTTGCCCTTTTGAAAGTAAATGTGTCAGTTATAGGTGCTATTTTTTGTATTCCATGTAGCATAAGCTCCGTCAGCTTTATTCAGACCACAGTAATTTTCAATGTTCACCTTTTTTTTAGTCTTCACTACGTAACAAAAATCTAGTATAAAATAGGAACATCTCTCATTAGTTCTGTGAGTGGATAAGAAACCTGTCCTATGTTAAGCTATCAAAATTGAAGCAAAATCATCAGGGAGTAAACAGTCATCTTCCTGCTCAGTATCCACTGTCTGATGCAATGAACTGACATTCTGCTTACATTCCATGATTTGTGGAAGGAGTTGCTATCCAAGCAGAGCAAAAAATAGATACCTGTATAAAACTTTGTTAAAGTTTAGACTTCCAGTTTTGTTTCTTTTGCCATCCCAGCAGCCTGCAGTTTTGTCTCCTTGATACTGCAATCGTCTACCCAGATTGAGCTTCCTTTTAATATAATAATTGAGACTGAGGTAATTTATTTGGGTTTCTTTTCCATACTTTACCATTCGTAACCTGTGATATACCTCTTGTGGTAATGTATGAGTGAACTATAAGGTGCTTTCACATAGGAAAGAGCTATTACCTCCCCCAGTTGTGGGCTGAGGGCTCAAGTTATGCCCTCCACATCTGTGCCTTTCCCGGGGCTCTCTTCCCTTGTCCCACGTGTAAGCACCGCTTGGCACTGCTCCCAGGGGATTTCATCTGGCCTACAGCCTCACTGCTGCAAGCGCCTCAGTGACCCCCAGGAGAGAGGACAGCGTGCAGTCCTTCTCTGCGAGGGGGAGAAGTGGCATTGTCCTCCTACCAGAAGACACGGTCACCAGGAGAGAAGTTGTGGGAGGAAAATGGGGGGGTGACTGCTTCTGAAACTTATTAACATATGTTCAGGCAACATGCATTTTATTATAACTAGATCTTACTATGAGTAATATTTCCTAATTAACCACAGGGATTCATGAGCTTTGCAGACTGAAAGACCAAGCGTAGGAAATGTCCCAGGTCTGTTTTTAATCAAATTTATGTCCTTGTGAATTGCTTGCTTTTGCAAAAAGTTTCAGGAGTAGCTAGTCTGAGGAATTACCCAGGGGGTGTAAAGATACTTCCAGTTACATACTTGAAACATCTCTGGAGCCATACCTGTGTTCGTTAGAAAAGAATTATCTCTACAGAACTTGAGCACACTTCTGAGTGGACATGGGAACGGTGGATGATCTCATTACCTCTATCCTCCCTAGATCTATTCTAAAGCTTTTCAAGCTCATTGGGGACTGTTTTTCCAGTCCATGTAGACCCTGGTGGGTCGTGAATCTGGAAACTGAACTTTTGCACACAGATGACGACGGACTTGCAATAATGGAAACCTTCAGCTCTTGAAAAAGGCTGAGTTTTTTTAAGTATTCCCTAATGGAAAATACTTTTTCAGGCTGATTTTGACTGTGCAGACACACACACACCCCCCAGTGAAGGACAGGGGGGCTGTCAGCATATGCTGTGTGTTAAAAATGTGGCAGCAGTAGCTGTGTAGATGAGTACAGGGGGAACCTGTGTGCTCATACAGATGACACTATCAAGGAGGGAAGAAGAAGAAGAAATTGGAGCACAGCTACCGAATTTACCCTGGGTCACACTAGGGCTATGTGTCACTCAACATCACAGCCCTATCCAGGACAAAAAAAGGCAGCTTTTAGCAGAGCTAATGCACAAGAAGGTGTGACTGGAGTACATATTTTAGCATCTTTCTTTTTCATGGCAAATTTGTATAAAGAAACGTGTTACAGCTAGGAGATGTATAATGTTTTTCTGGCTTGTGGCTATTGTCCAGACAGGAATATATTGTTTGCGAAAATTTGAGAGTGGCTACTTCAGATAAAATTATAGTAATCAAAAACTTTTAAAAAATTGTGCTGGATTTTTTCTTCTTAAAACCAAACCAAAACAAGCAAAAAACCCACAAACAACCTAGAAAAAAGATTTTTTTTGTTGCTTACTCCTATCTGGGCATGAACTAGTGATCCCAGTGCACTGTTGTGATCCTGTTGTGGAGTCACTGATGGCACCAGAGGTCAAAGTGTCTATGTTTATATGGCTGTGCCAGTGCACCAGTGTTGTGAGGAGCTCTGTGTAGTGGGCACCTGCTGAGCCAAAGATTTGAGATGAATAGCACCCATATTGATTTGCCTATAATGGAGTGGAAAAGAAAAATGTCCAGGTTTTGTTGCAGGTATTTTCATGGGGTATTAAATTGGTGGATTAGTTGCAAACAGCAGTACTGATAAAGTCTCCTGTCCATCTTGATGGTTGGGCCTTTCTATTAAAATGACACATAAATAACCTATTATGTCCCCCACCCATGGAAATTCAAATGCACCTGTCAACTTGATAAAGCACTTGCCTGGAGGGAAGCATTGTTTACATTTTCACTCCATTCTTCAGAAAAAGTGAGATTCTAATTATTTTTCCCACTGTAAATTAATGCTGACTGTGATGGTTAGCATATCTCTGTATTGTTATATCTATGCAAAAGTTAAATAATAGAACTGATCCATCATGTATTATGCAATGTGCATTTTTATGACAGGCTTCCCTCTGATCTTATTATGCCTTTCTTCACAAATACTTACTTTTTTTTTTTTTTTGTTAGCAGCTGGGGGAATCTTTGTTGACTGCTGGTTCAGAAGTTGAAATCTGTCCTGTGTGAAAAGAAAAATGTAATTTACATGTTTATCGGATGCTGAACTCTGCTATCTTCCAAGAAGAAAAAAATAAGGATATAAGAGTATACTCCATTAATAATAAGCTTCATTATAATAGGCAATTGGTCACAGTAGACTAAACCATTTTTCTACAAACCAAGCACATCAAATTCAGTAATATACAAAAATTGTTTCTGGATATCTCAGACAGTCACTTCTAATTCAGGAAAAGTAAACTAGTTAAGGTAAAATCAAATGCAAACAGAATCTTTTTTGCATGCATAAAATCATGCCACACCTTTGCACAAAACTTTAAGCTGTACCATAAACCATTTCTTAGGGTTCCTAGCAGTCATTTTTGCTTTGTTTGTAAATGATTTTTTTTTTATATTTCACGGTTCCTGCTTGAACTGAAGATAAAACTGCTGAAATACCACAAAGGGGCCATTTTTGCAGTAGTGTGCTACAAGTGGAAAATATTCTTGTGAGAAGAATCCTTGCTATCTGGTTTCTTAACTGAAGCAGGGAAGAAGGCATTGCTGGGAGGCTCTTGGTACACTCAGAGAGCCCTGGGAGACAGCCTGACCTTGCAAGTCACTTTTGCAAGTTTTGCAGACCCACCTGGTTTGCTCACCCTGTTGAAGGCTCATGCAAACTGCCCTGAACCTTTGACTCCTTTTCTCTACTTGCTACAGTGGATTTATATTCCTAGATTTCTAGAGAAGCATCAGTGCCAGGCATGGTTAAACTGTTTGCAAGAGCCAAAAATAAAACCCTGGCACAGGAAAAAGAAGGAGTAAACTGACAACAAGGAAATACCTTAGCAATTGAGGCACTTTTGGTTTGGTTTCTGATGAGCTTGCAATTGGGATGCTGAGCCCTGTGGAGGCAGAAAAAACATCCTTGGGGTGAAGATGGGAGAGGGGATGCGAAGAGAATGGAGAATGTCAGCCTTGATCACAAAGGAATACCCAAACCTCTGCCATCCTCATTTTCTTTCTTCCTTTCTTTTCTATAATGAAACCAGCATTTGCTTTAATACCACGGCTTACACAAATATGTCAGGCCCTTCCACTACTCTCCACCCTGCCAGGGAGGTGTTTGTGAAAGTTTCTTCTTTCAGTTCTTCCTCCATGGCCTATTTCTGCAGTGATGTCTGCAAGAAAGCATCTGATTGCTGGTGATTATTTGGAAAACCAGATGAGACAATTTATGGACAGTTAAAGCAGATAGCCACATAAATGTCCTCTGATCTCGACACCGGCTGTTTACTCCTTGTTCTGCAGGCAGCCCATTTCTACCTGTCTCTACAGCTGCTGGAGCAATGTGGCTGCAGTCTGAGTGAGAGGTTCTAGATACTTTCTGTGGTAAATGTTTGCTAATAATTAACATCTGTGCTGGAGTAGTCAGTATACTTATTAGGGTTACTGAAAGATCAGAGCAAAATTACAGTGTTTCTAAAAGAGGACAACCACCCTTCACAGATGTTCACATGTGTTTTGCTAAAAGTGTTTAAATTTGCTTTTCTCTTCCACCCTCATTTTCCTAACCCCCGTCCATCTGCTTGAAAAGAAACAAGGGGTTTAAACAGGCAAACTAGGAAAATTTTGATTCTTAGTAAAACCTTACAGCAGTTTTGCTATTGTTTTAATAAAAGAAAGAAAAATAGAAATTAAAATTTGGACTTGGTCAGACACCCAACAAAAGACACCTTCCACAAGAGCACCTTTCACACAATGCTCAACCCCACTAGCACAAGGACACACTAT
The DNA here is from genome assembly GCA_014706295.1 of Lycocorax pyrrhopterus obiensis. Classification (NCBI taxonomy): domain Eukaryota; kingdom Metazoa; phylum Chordata; class Aves; order Passeriformes; family Paradisaeidae; genus Lycocorax; species Lycocorax pyrrhopterus. The sequence continues at coordinate 66,269,196 of JACSVZ010000002.1, forward strand.
TCCACTGCCTGGACAGCAGGAAATTTTCTGAAGCTGAAGAAGATGCAACTAGGAGCCACTAGTCCAATGTATTTGAGTTTTAAGTTGTCAGCTGATTTACTGTCCATGTAATGATCCAGGTTTAAAAATGTTATTTAGCTGCCAGGAACAGATCTGTCCATCTGATGTAAGTCACAGGTGAATAAAAGACTGTCTCATTCCCAGACATACATCTTGAATGCACATGGTCTTGGACAAATTGAATGAAATCTGTGAACACAGGCTTGTTTCTTTTAACTATCCTTTCTCTGCATTTAATCAGTTCCAAACAGCAAAAATAAAATACTCACTGCCAAACAATTAATCAACAAACTTAGCCCTTTGTTTTCTGTTTACATATTATTTTTGAACTGCATTGTTACTTACAGATCTGTCAGGGTTATTTTCACAAATTTTTCACAGAATGTCTTCTGTGGGCAAATTTTATCCCATAAGATGAACTTCTCCATGGATCTATTTACCATTTGTTGTTTCTGGTGTATTTTTGGTCACCAAAGTCACATAGTATTATTTCTGCTTTCTGACTGCATTACATTTGTAAACACATGAGTAATGAATAACAAATGTTGATGTACAGATAATGAAGAGCAGACCCTCTTATTTACACAGATATGCCCTTGTATGCATTAAAATCCTGACTTCCATAGGGAAAATAACTTTTCCTAAACACTTTTGTATATAAAATCCTGTCTGTCTGAAGTTACTGAAGATGCTTTCCTAAGTAACTGATTCCAGCATCTCTTATAAAATTTGGGAAATGAGGCATGGAGAGAGATTTCTCTTGCCCATCTGAACCAAACCCACTCTGGGCTCAGAATATAGCAGGATTCTCTGGAATAGGAAGGGAATGTATTTTATCTCCTTTCCTTAGGGCAAATCAATGGACAAAGAAACTGCTATGCACATGGAGAAGCAAGAAAGCTGTGGCCTTTAATTTTTACTCACTAAGGTTTTTGCTGCATTGAATATCAGTTTTCCTTGACTTAATTCTTGAAATTACTTTTTTTCCCCCAGATTTATTATTGTTTGGAAGAGAGTATTTCTACATTTGTGTATTTTTTATGGGTGGCTGAAGTGTGGACACTTAAAACCGCAAAAGATTTAGATCTGAAAAAATGGGATGGTAAGCAGCAGACTACACAAGCAATGGGTGCACTGTAGCCAGGGAATATGTGGCTGCACTTTGTAATATCTAAAAGCAAGAGATGAAAATCATCCCCTAGAAAAGATCTGCATTGCTGTTCACTGGACATATCCATAAATATGATGTTATTGCAAATCAGAAACAAAAAGACCTGCTGCTGTTTCCTAGTGCTATGATGCCAAGCCGCTTTCCCATAAATCTATTCTGGGATTTCTCCTCAGTCATTTACAAAGAGGTTATCCTCTGTGTATGGTTTTTTTTCACCATTTAGTCTGTCCATGTCTGTTTGTTAAATAAATCAGGGAAGACTGTAACAACAATGCTTCAGGCATTCATAATTTGACTGAAACAAACAATTCCTGGATACTATTGGTCCATTATGCTGGTCCATCATGTTCATAAATAGAACAATCTAGAAAAGAGTCATCTCTCTGCAGGGTCACTGTGGGCAGTCAGAGGTGGGGGTATCACACTGGTTTGAAGGCTCTGTAGGTCAGGGTACAGCTGATACTCCATGTGTGCCTGGCAAGGGTCGTCTGCCAGGAGCCCACAAAGGCCTTTGCCAACCTGGGACACTCACATGCCTCATTATTGCCCCAGGAGTGCGAGAACACGCTGCTGCCCCACCAAAGTGTGCTGCACCTGTGTGAATGTGTGTGAGTGCTTCGTGTGTGTAAGGGTTAAACACAAGGAGCATTGGTGTGGCTTTCTCGTGATGGTATGATTTTTGGCAGTCCTAATAGCTTTTCTTGTTCGTGCCTTTGCTTGCCATTTCTCCAATTTCGTGATTTATTCAAACCGAGTTCATTTTCACGACTTGTAAAGTACCCCATCCTTCCTGCAGTGGCTTGGAAACCTTCCCCACTGTCACATCGAATTCTGCATAAGGTCCAGTGATAGCCTGACTGGAACCTAGAGGCCACCAAGGTGCCTTCGACACGGACGGGAAGGATGTTTTTAGATATTTCCATGTAAATTCTTCTTTTACCAGAGTTGCTGGCAAGGTTTTTAGCAACACTTTGTCAGAAATGGGGTTTGTAATGCTTAAGGGGTGCTGTGCTTCCCTCAGAAGTCACCACTAGCCAGCTTTTGTTTTTTTAATTGTAAAGCTACGCTGGTTTAACAAAGATTGCCTCCAGGACAGTAATTCCCATATTTACAACTCTTACCACAGAAAATGCACTTACCATGTTTATGAAAGTTACTTGAAGTAAATACGGCACCCTCGACTTTTGATGTCTTTTTTTTTTTCTATAATTTCAACACTTTTTTGCCCTTTTGACTAAAGTTAACAGCTTGTAACTTTTGCTAATTATATGTCATGACCAGTGCTTGGTTCCACGCATTCTCAACTGGCCAATTTGGTCCACTTTGCTCATTTTATGCATTTTCCTTTAATGCTGTTTTCAAACAATTTTTTTATACATGTTGCAATGCATGAGGCTGGAATTGATTCACGTGACATTGCTAATAATAATGCTGCTGCAAACAGTTAAGAATCACTACTAATCATAATCAAGTGTTTAGGCACACATGTATACTTCTCAACTTTTTGAAAAGAACTTTTTTTATGCTGATGCCTTTTTTTTAAGACACTAGAAGTCAGTCTTCCTCTCATTCCCACTGTAGCTCAGAAAATCTGAGGAAATATTCTTTCCTTTCTTTCACAAAAGCTGTCAAACAATAGAAAACATCATAGTACCTTTACACACTATCATGGCATTTTCTGTACCCTGACCTAGGAAATATTGGTAATATTAATAGGCTGTGCCTCAGTTGTGTAATATATTGATAAATATACATTTATCAATATATTTGTGTTTAAAATGTGTTCTACTTCAATAACATATTTCTCTACACTTGGTGTGGCATAATACATTTATACAACAAAATACACTTGTATTTGTACTTACAAGTGGTTTTTTTGTCTTTTTTGTAGGTTATGCCCTGTAATTTCCAGAGGGTTGACATAATTTACCTTTTTTGTAGGAGAAGCGTGTTCCACTCTTTTGAAAACCTGTGTATTTTTACATCACGGTGTACGTTAAAGGAGCAGTGATTGAAATCATTGTTGTCAAGGAAGAATGTATTAAAATTATTAGTAAGACTTAAACCCACGAGACTTACTGAATCATCTGATCTGACCTAAATTCATGACCCTTCCTCCCAGTTCCTCCCTTCGCATACTTGCGCAAGGATAGGAGGACCAAAAGGACAAAAAACTGCCAACATAACAAAGGCCAGTGAAAACTGTACATTTGCATTAGGTCAGTGTAACCTTTTATGATTATAATAACATAAACAAATAAACTATAAGGGCACTCACATCAGACCTCATTTCAAGCTGAACTATTATAAAGCGATTAACAGCCTCACACTCTGGCTTTAATTAAGTTATGCTGTGAAATATTCAGCATTTGAACCTGTTCTGGCCTGCCTCTTTTATCATTGAATTACCATCCTTAATGTGTTTTTCTGCTGAAAGATGAATTTCATTTAAGGATTACTGTACACTGCTCTGGCATTTTGTGGTTTCTTGTCAGCCCTTGTGAGTCTAGATCATTGCTAACTTCAGTTTCCCTGACATGTCCTATATGCACAGTCTCTTGACTAGCCTGTCTCGGTGGATTTATTAACTCATATTGTATTCCTGTAGAAATGAATGGACATTTTTGATTAACTTAATGATAGAAATTTCAGATGACAGTAGAGTTTACTTTTGGAGCTTACTTCAGGTTATGTAGGCCACAGCAGCTCTCTAGTGACCTATCACTTCACAGAAATGTGTTTTGAGAGTTTCAAGGCAGTGGACATCTGTCTGCCAAATACTTTCAGATGGTTCTAGCAAGGAGGGAATGGAAAGGTCCTTCTGTACTGGGGTCTCTAAATCGTCATCCACAAACAGAGCTGCTCCCGCCTCCGGGAATTGTAATTCAAGTGTTATATCCCTCCACATATTGAAGAGTGCCTTCAGGCAAACTCACACTCCCAGGTGACTTTGAGGAAGGGTTAATGAGTGACGCTCCAGCAAAGGGTCATCTTTCCTTCCTTTCTTATGCCTATCCCAGACCAAGGCTATCCAACTCACCACAGCACCATCAGTTTTGGTGGTGCCTTTTCTCTTTCAGTTGTCAGATGATCAATCTGTGCTATTTCTTTTTTCTTCTGGCGGGGGGGGGAGGTAGGCTAGTCACATAAGTGTCCTCAGAGGGAGTTCACCAGCTCTTGAAATGTGACAACAGGTCAGATGGGTTTGTGTACTCCCACTGTCCTGCAGAACTGTCTGCTCTTGGGGAGGCGGCAAGACAGAGACTTCTGATGCCATACCTGGTTCCACATGGATATGGTGTCACGGGTATGGCACCCAGAGTCAAGAACTTCCAAAGAAGGTCTTTGCCCTGGCGAGGTGAAGGTTTGCTCAGGCACAAAGGTTAGAGTGACATGGCTTTGGCTTTCTGCACAGTAATTATATGTTGTAAATTACATTTAGATCTGGCACTGATTGAAAAAATAGGTGGTGATTTATTTGTGTGAAAGTAGTGGAAAGTCCATGCTCTCCCCTGTTCTGGACACGTACATGTAAAACATGCTTGTGTGGTAGACAAGAAAACACAGGGCTTGTCCTGTCCTTATGGCTGCTGTATGTTCCTAACATGTTGTCCTCAGTGAAATCCTTTGAACCCCAGAGACTTTGGTATGGAAAATTCAGACCGTCCTTACTTTACCTTAAATTTCAGATGATCTTTCCTTGTTTTAAAACGTAAAAAAATTGATTAGGACTGATGTAAATGGAAGCTGGCGCTAAAATGAAGTATCTTATTGTTCTGTCGTTCCTGGAAAAGAGTTGGAGATAATTTCCTATATGTGTTCTTGCTTTCTTAATTCACCTAAAACAAATCCTCTCCTAAGGCAGTGGCTCATAATAGCAGCATGCACGTCAGGATCGTGGCATTGGCACACTGTGCTAGTTATGGGATTCCTCGTAATGCGTAAGAACAGCTGAGGAACTGTGAACTGGATCACAAGAAAACTGAGCTAAATGTAACTTCTCCCAAGTGACGGGAAAAATTTGTATCTGGTTTTTGAGACCTCTCATGAGAATCTGAGCTCTTCATTTCAGCCAAAAGTAAAAGCAAAACTATGCAGAAGAAGGCTTTGGGGTACCTATCTTAAATGAGAGCTTTTCTTTAGCTAGCTTTGTGAGTAGGTTCCAATCATTTCTGCCAGTGTAATACACATTCTTGAAAGAAAAAGCATGTGCTAGGCCAGCAAGAGCAGTATTTTGTCTACATTAAGTAGAAGTGTTTGGGAAGAACATGCTGATGCACTGTGAGGATGTACCAACACCACCAGTCCCTTCCTTCCACAAACAGGAGTAGCATCTCATGGGAGAAAAGGAATGACTAAAAGGTCTTGCAAAAGTGGAGGGTTAAAAATCTTATGCTTGCACTTCAGGGGCAGTATAAAAATAATGCTTCCCACCATCATTTCTAGTTAAGGAGAAAGAGTGCTTAAACCTTGTGCCATGATCCTTGGTCTGAAGTCTTGAATTCTGCTCAGCCTGTGTAAAGAATTAACATGGAAAAGGTTAAATGGAAATTCTGACTGATGTAGGGGGATACAAAACCTACAAAAGCAAACATGTTTAGAGCAAACTAGGAAGCTAGGCAACTGTTAATAAACTAGCTTTACACAATGCACTAAAATACACCTTATTTACTCTGCCTCATCTACAATTCAGTTAGCAGCACAAGGTTATTTTAATATTATACAGAGATCAGAGACTAAAAAGTGCTTGTGGGTACAGGAGCAAAGGCTTCTCAAAGAGAGAGAAATACAAATACTCGCTCACAAAATTCTTGGGAAGCTTTTTTTTTTTAATCAGCATTGCCATTTTATTGTTTAACCTACCCTGCTTGATCTCCCTACTTTTGGTTAATATGGGAGTCAATTACAGCTTCATCTGTGCAGAATTAACTTTATAGAATATACACTAGGGATTTGTCTATCTCCTCTATTTAGATCTATGTCATAAAAAAATATGTAGTAGAGAACTGTGTGCAAGCACTGCATATGGTACAGGCTTTGCAGATTTATTGTAAAATCATTTTAAATCGGTTAAGCTCTTGCCAGAAGTTAATTAAATATGTTCCTTTGGTGGGGGGTGGGGGGCCTCTGTGTGTGTGCGTGTCCGGGGGGCGGGGGGGGCTGTGTTTCACTAGGTGGCAGTGTCTGATTACATCTGGAAGGACCACGCCAGCCAGCCTGGTGTCTCCAGCTGTGACCTCCAGCACCAGGATGAAATCCCTGACGCTGCAGCCGGCTGGAAAGGTAGCACCACTGTTCACGTCTGTGTCTACACGGTTCACCTCAGCGGCTTCCGGGAGCTCTACAGGCACTTCCTCAGGCTACCTGATGGGGCTATCATTGAGGTAGGTCCGAGCAGGCTCCTCGCTGCCAGATTTTGAAGGCAAAGGGGTGCATTTCAGAACTAGGTCACAGTCAAAAGAGGAAAATAGGCCGTGCCTGACCCTGCCCAAAATACACACTGAAAGCTTCAATAGGAAGACCTCACTCCTAAATGGTAGTGTATAATCAATGAGTTAATGCTTTTTCAGTGCAAAGTAGCAATTTCAGATTGTTTATAGAGCCATTTAAAGGCAATTATGTAAGATATACATTGAAAGTACACACATAGAGATTATTTATAAATATATATCACTTAGAACCGCATAAAGTTTTTCTGTACAGGAATTATAATATATATATAAATATACAAGGTAAGTGCTGCGCACATTTAATGGACAGCTATTACTGCAAGTATGGTCATTCGCTTAGTTTGTACTCAGATACATAGAGCTAAGGCACAGTTAGATTTCCTACTGGCATCTTGCATATTTTAGATTGAATCTTGGATGTTGTCAGCATTTCAGCAGCTTGTGCACTAAAATACAATACAGGATGTTATTAAAGAAACGAATCACCCATTACTTGTTTCATGGGCTGCATTTTGTTCATTGCTTTGCCATTTTTGTTCTAAGTGCTTTGAAGAAGAACATTTCCTTTTTGCCTTTGGTCTTGTGTTGAGAGACTCTTAAAAAAAGATTGGCATTTGAGAGAAAGTAGGCTCAAAGAATATTACTTTACCTACCCCGATAAGGAGTGGGAGCATCATCACGAAGATCTTTTTACCAAAACTGGCACAAATGATGATGAAGCACAATGTTTTCAGCCGCGCACTTCTAAGGTGAATGTTCAAGTACATCTTTCCAGCATGAGGCAAACATTGTTTCTGCTCCTTTTGTTAATGTTTCAAGGCTGTTTTCTTCATTAAAGATTTTATTCTTAATGTCTTTGCCCTACTTGGCTTTTTAAAGGAAATTTAATTTAAAGGAAACTGTCCTCAAGGAATCCAAACATAGTTTTCTGCCTGGGGAACTTATGATTCACCAGAGTGAAGACACCAGAGTCTTCGAGCTGGCCAAAGAAAACAAGAGAAGGCATGTGGCCTACATGAAGTAGAACTTAATTACTGGAACAAAGAAACTGGCAAATCCAGGTCCATGCCCAAGTCTCTTGAAGAAACTCCGACGTGAATAATTACCTAGACTTTTGCTAAAACACCTTTTCCATGTTGGAGGACAACCAGGCAGCCTAACTCCTACTTTCTGCCTGTTACAAATGTAGCTCTTTGCAGAGTGGTGTTTCCCAATTAAGTTTTTCTCAGCTTTTCAGTGGTGAGGTTTCATTCACCCTCCATCAGGCTTTGGAAGGAGGGTCTTTGAACACCCGAGGCAATCTTAACCCAGTGCACTGTTTCAGCTCATTAATCTGTTCTGTACTTCTGAGAGAGAAGAAATGCATTCTCATACAATGTAGATTTTTCTTCCCAGGTGAGCTTTTGAGAAGCTTCCAACATCCACAAAGTAAGCCCTGCATAATGTGGATGGCTCAAGCCACTTCTCTGTAGTTTCCCACACCAGATCATAGCATAGCCGATCCCTAAAATCCATGACTGAGTCTTACCTCATTGTCTTGAAAGCTGCACATCTAATTTAGGAGATCAATGCATGCTTTACAGGGTTTTTACTTGTAGATCTAAATACAATTACATGTAAGAAATGTGCTTAACTAATAATTGCAGTAAAGCCTGTATACAGATCTTACATTTAGCTGATAACAGATGTAATTATACATTTGTGTGTTTTATAGGTCAGGGCTTTCTACTTCAGTTCCAAATTAGGAATATTTAATGAATTTTAAAACTATACACTGACAAGTGAGAAGTTTGCTGCCATGGGGAAAAATACACCTGAGCTTTACCACTCGCTGCTGTTGTCACCTCTCAGGACCATCTCTTTTTTCCCTTTACTGCAGCTAGACAAGCAGGGGTCCTTGAGTGGGGTTAGAAAATTGTTTTGGAGCTGAAGGGTGCATTGCAAATCTCTGTATAGTTTTTAAGAGTGTAGAAGATAAAAGGCACCTGGGCTTCTTGGAATAATCTTTTCGGTCTGCTCCCTCTGTTGACAACTTATTGTGTATAAGCCTTTTCAGTTTGAATATCTAGAGCTAGCTCTAAAGACTCAGGTAGTTTAGTTCACCTAACCCTAGTCTGTTTTAGGTATTTTGCTCCCAGTGACTCAATGGAAAGATTTTTCTGGATCCTTATAATCTATTTGGTCAGAAGCCTCCTCTTACTCTAAATTCAATCAGCTTCTATTGGATCACCAATCGGTGTATATAAGATTTCTCTACCAGAAGTTCACCTACATAATACAATTTCATAATCTTACCTGTTTTATGCCAGAATGGGTACAACATCTCACCAAAAGAAACAAGGTGGGTTCCTCTTTTGCTTTTCATTCCTCTACTCATCTTTCCAGCACTGGTGAAGGAGGGAAGGCTCTTCTTCCACAGTGGCAAGAGCAGAGAGTGTCATCTATTCTCTCTCCCTGTCATAGGAATGACAGCTGCTTTTCTTCTTTCTTCATGACCAGCAAGCCTCTTTCTCCTTGCCAGAGATGGGATATTTATATGAAATGTAAAACTGTAGGAACACAGCCTTTAAGAAAAGGGGTGGTCTGTGGCAATTGTGATGCGTCCTACTGTTGTATATACATCTACCTGGTCTGCAGCATCTACAGAGAAAGAAAACAATCAATTTTCACTTATTTTGTTCTTCTGGATGGGCTAGTGCTCTTGTACAACTGCAGAATGCAAGGAGTATTCAACATCATCTAGGAGCTGGGAGTTACATGCACCTCCTGCCTGCGAAACAATCCTGCTTTTTATTACAGTAACACACCAAAAGTGAAAATGTAATTATTTCAGTGTAAATTTTCATTTGTTTGTTCACTTTTATTAAGAAACTCTGAAGGCATATAACTCTGAAGACAGCAAAATCAAAAGACTTTGACTTTTCATTTCTGTGAGTTTCAGGAATCATACCTGAGAGAGCCATAACACTTTTTCCTAAATGCTGCAGTGGAACCTCATGAATTCAGGCATTTGGGGACTAAGATCTGTCTATAAGATATTTAATGCTTTGTGCCATTTACAGCATGATGGGTGTTGGTTTTGGTGGGTGTTCTTCAGAAATAATATGTAGAATAGGAGGAAATGAGCAATTTGGCAGAAAACAACACAGAAATTATAAAACTTTGAAAAAGCACGTGCAAATACAGGCATTGTTCAGAGGGCACCACCAGCACAAGCAGTAGCTTCTTAGCATTCAACTATCTGAGGTGTGTGTGCAGGCTGGTGAGGTCTGGGGCAGTGTTTCTCTTGCCAAACACACGAACACGAGAACAGCACTGAAATCACCAGGCCAAATTCTACCTCAGATTCGTGCGTTCAGCTCTTGGTGACTTTAACTTCAAATATGTTTCTGTATCTGCAGATATTCTTTGACAGGCATAAGAAGAATTTTGCATAATCTTGCTGTGAAGTCCTTGTATGCTCGCAAGGAATTCGCTTCCTATTTACAGCCTCATCCTATTCTTTTATATTTCAGTGAAAGCAAGATTTTCTCATAGCCCTAATTCAGCAAATCACTTCAGTGTGAACCTAATTTTACCCAAGGAGCCAAAACTCACTTTAATAATACTTACCTTTCTTTTCTTTTTTTTTTTTTCCCAGTAAGCAAGGCTAGTTTTTAAGTGCTGTGTGTAGAAGTACACTAGCTAGGAATAAATGTCTCTCTAAGCAATAACTTCTTTAAAATACTTATTTCTTTAAGTGTGGTATTCCCATTAGCGGTCCAGCTTTCCTGGTATAACTAGAAATTTCGTGTCTGGTATGAAAAGTAGTTTTATAGGTTTCACAGGGATGAGGTAAAACTAACTGTTTTAAAAAGAACATTAAGTACAAGGTGACATGGATAAATTGCCTTAGAAATGTTAACTAATAAGATTTTTTTTTTAAATGTGCAGCATAAAAATTATAGAGGTTAAACTTGTAGGTGCAGTCTTTTTATCATAAGCATTGTAAAACTCAAAGAATTCACGTGCAGTAAAAACCATTTTCCTTTTTACCTATAATATATTTCCCCTTTATAGTAATTCAATTTAAGTGTTGGCTAACCAAGGAATGACCTTCCCAAAATAAATCACTTTTCATGCTTTTCAGTATTCACTAATCTGATGTTATTGTAATATACAGGAAATTATTGAATTTTAACATTTTAAATGTATTTTAAATCCATGCACAGAAAAATTAATGATAGTGGTATGTGTTTGCTGTCTACATGGTGATAACACCAACTTGGTGATTTTTATCTCAACTTTTGCTGACTGGAGTTGATTTCTTATTAAAAGGGCAAAGATAAGTCACTTTAACTCAACAGAAAATCAGTTTCTTATTATAGGCCTAGTAAACCTCAGCATTGTAGAGAAAGTTTTTGTATAGTATGATTTTATCTATCAAATAAGCCTTCACAAATGTCAGGGATTCATCCAATTTAAACTCACTGGATAAAAGAGATCTGTTTTCCCTAATTGCTTGAAAAGTACCTAGCAGTAATAGGATAAGACAGCGTAGGTGACTAGCCAATTACTTAGTTTAAGCTATTTACATCAATCCATATGCTATAAATTATGTCTAAACCCTCCTGCACTTCTGGAAAAGTGAATAAAATCATATAAGTTTATTTTGAATACAAGATCAGATATGGTATGCTGAGTGACACTTAAAAAGAATGAAACAGTAACCGTAGCTTATTTTCTGAAGCAATCTTGACACTAATGCTAAATTACAGCTTGGAAACATCTAGCATTTTTACCTTTATGAGAAAAGGCTTTTTACATATTTAACATAATTCTAGGGAAAATATACTGGAATTATGTATAAAGATATGTACACTGTAACCAAAGGGCATTTATATTCCCCAGTAGAATACTTACAACAATTTTATTGCCATTTGGTGTCATTTTCTAACAGATATAAAATACAGCCAGTAAACAAACTAGACTTTAGATTTAAGCTGACAGCTGTTCCTTCAGAAGCAATATTCAGATATTTAATCTTAAGAATACTGAATATTTTACAATTGTTTGAGCAAACTATACTTTTAGCATGTGAAGGACTGCATGCTTTTATATACAGTTCTTGGATCTGATAATGACACTAAAAAACAACCTTAGAATAATCTACACATTTGTTGCTCTCATATATTCCCTGGGCAAATCAACAAATTGCCTCATGTTTTATTCTTAATTCCACAAATTCTTTTTTTATACACAGTGTTGCTATGAATATTGGGCCCTATTTTTTTTCCCATGTGTGCATAAGCCACACAGTTGACTCCAGCACAGTTTATGCATATATGTGAGTGCAGCTTTTTCTGGCCCTAATTTCATTAAGGGAGTAAATTGGCCACGTTTACTGCAAAAGCCCCACATGCTGTTTTCATAAAGTCTCACTTCAGTGGTCACTAGAGGTTTATGGAGGAGAGAAAGAGGGAGGATTGCTCCAGCTCAGGACCTGAGGTTGGTACACCATGACTTCATCCTCCTCTCACCAGACACCAGAAGGGAACAGCACAGCTCTGGCTTTTCTGTAAGCTGGGTCAGCTGTGGGGAGTGGATGAGGACTTTTTGGTGGGGGGAGAGGCTGGGCAAAGATAATTTCTTGGTGTAAACTGACCCACTTTGGCTGGCTTCAGCAGCATCACGTCAGGTCAACCACAAACATGGCCAGTTCAAAACAACCATGAGTTGGTCTCCTGGAAATCCCTATAAAAGCAGGGATTAACACCAAAGGTTTGTCCTACAAAAGAGGGATTAATGCATGCAGGTGTGTACATACTCCTGGGCTGAATAGGCTTTACCACACGCTGCCTGCCTAATTCTGAGATTTAATCTTGTCCCATTGAAAACAAGCAATACTTTGCAACTGCGTTCAGTGGGAGAATGATCTCTCTCAACATGCGTTGAGGTTCAGTTGGGAATCATACATTTTACCAAGTCAGCTAAGGGATACTGCCGTGGACATAGGCAATCGGATCAGTACAGCCTGCAAAATTACAGCCCTTTTGTTCAGGGTCATGGCAGTATAGCTAGTTTCATTGCAAATATGAATTAAACAGACTGTTTTAAGTTACTCTTACCAGTATATATTTCTCCTTTAATGTTATAATTCAATTAAAGATAATTAGTTTAAGAAAGAAATTAGTTGTCCAGGCAGCGCTTTCCATCCCCCTGAAAAGATGAGAAAAAGGAAAACAGATTTCCTGGAGAAATCTTGTACTTGTATGCTTTGTTCTTAAATTGATCCAGCTCATCTCACATGTGACATGTAAACCCTGTCCTGAAATGGACACAGTCTGTTGCTCCTTGCCCTTGTAGTGGGTAAGCCAATCCATCTGCTGCAGATGAAGTGGATGAGCACGTGTCTCAGCTGAGCAGAAGTTATTTCTCCATATCTTCTGTTTCAGGCTGTTTTCCCTGTCAAGTACAAGATGAGGTCCTTTCCTTTTTTCAGTAAATTGTGGTATAGTTTTAAATGGAAGCTGTATCTATTAATTGTTAATTTATTATCAACTGCAGTCAAGACTATGTTGCAACAGGTTGGAAATTCAGGAGGCAGCCTTGCAGCATGTGGCCATTTCCTCCTGCCCTAGTGTTCTACAAATCTCGGGTTTTACATACTCTGTACCCCAGAAAGTCACAGAGTCTTGTGGAAAAAGATTTATTTCCTTCAAGTGGCCGTGTCCTGCTTATGTATGGTGGCATCTGTGCTCTGATAGGAGAATGAGGAAAGGAATGAGACAGGAATGGTCAGAAGGACTCACTGGCTTTCAGATAACCGAAAAATTGCGGCAATAGCAGAACTACAGCATTACAGCCTTGTTCTCTATGTGAATATTCAAATTTAAATCATACTGTCTTCTTTTTTACTTGCAGAGAGTGTGGAGTGAGGAGCAAGAGTTATCTACCTAATCAACACATACACAAATATATTATGTTCATGGAAATCTTCATTTCTTTTTTCTTGGAGTGCTGAAGGGTTAGAACTGTTTCCGTCAGTTGTTTGCTGAAGGAATGGAAGCAAGTTCAAGCACACCCGTTCAGTCTGAGCCTGTGCTCAAGGGTAAAATGCTGCCATAGCTCTCTAGTTGTACTATATAACAAACAGCAGTGATGATAATTAAGGGGTACTTTAAAAGCGTTATTTTGTATTAAAAAATACATCTTTCAGTTTCAACCCACTTTAAACACCAAGATTTACTGTATTTTCAGTGATTTTCAGGATGATTTTATGCTGCAAGGGCAGAGCCACTGAATGTTGCAGAAGGTATTTTGTACTTTTAAACGCTTATAATCTTTATTCATCTATCACACAGTTTTACCTGAATCAGCAGTAAAATCTCTGAAGTCAAAGGATAATTGCCAAAACAGCATTAACTTATTTTATCTGAATAAAAAAATAACCTTTGAAAAAGTACCTTGCAGCTACACAGATTGACAAAATGCATCAATTATATTTTTGCTCACTTTATAATTACACTGCAGTAAATGCACAGTGAACTTTACTACATGGTTGATTAACCATAAGGTTACAGCTATTAAGTCACTCTCAGAAACAACAACTTGGACTTTAATTTAAGAACATAACTCTGCACAATATCTGATCAAGTTTAAAAATCCGACATATCTATACAAGCTTCAATTTAAAGTACAAGTAAATGATAGTGCCTTAATTGTAGCAAAGGTTCCTATTGCTTCAGCCAGACATGCTGGGTATGTGAACAATCAGGTTTGAAAGAGCTCTTGGTATGTGTTAACCAGCACCAAAGGAAAGGCTTTTACAGTGAGCTCTTAAATATCCCCTATATCCTCTCCTTTTTTGCATAGAAACAAGTCTTATGAAGAGCAGAGGAGGGAGCTGGGGTTGTGTAGCCTGGAGAAAAGGAGGCTCAGGGGTGATCTTATCAATCTTTACAACTGCCTGAAAGGAGGTTGTAGCCAGGTGGGGGTTGGTCTCTTCTGCCAGGTAACAAGCAACAGGACAAGAGGAAATGGATTGGATATTAAGAAAAATTTCTTGACAGCCTGAAAGGGTTTCCAAGCACTGGAACAGGCTGCCCAAAAAAGTTGTTGAGTCATCATCCCTCGAGGCATTTAAAAGACATGTGGATGTGGCACTCGAGAACACGGTTTAGTGCAGGACTTGGCAGTATTAGGTTCATGGCTGTACTCAATGATCTTAAAGGTCTTTTCCAAATCTACCTAAATGATTCTATAAAATGAAATTAGTTTTCCATCTTCTGAGGAATTAGGGTTACAACTCCAGCTATACACAGATGATATTTCCACAATTTTTGCTCAGATTATTGCAACTGGAAAAATATTTCTATTAGCTCACTGATGCTATAGGCCCCCTGTATATCTCCTTCGTATAATGCAAAACTGTTGCTATGAAGTCCTGCCATGATGTTGTATCTCTTTTTGACCTGCTCTGATGATTGTTTATTCCATGAGAGAAACAGCTTTGGATGACCTAAAACTAGACTATCTCCTAGTTTGAAAGAATAAAACTAAAAACAAAGTGGCAGCTGTTCTGTGTAAGTGGTATCTAGGTGAGAAGAAAGAATAGCCTGGTACAGAGAAACTTGCCTAGGAGGTAGGATACACAAGACCACTCCAATATTTAGTCTCAGCTTTTCATGCAAGGTGGGGAATATCTGCTACATTACCTGTTTCCCCCTGTTCCTGAGGTAACAGCACTTGCTAGCTTCACAGTGTATCAAAACCAGAAGTACAATAAAGATTATAAGATGTTCCAACAGACAGATAATAAGAATACACAAAAAAATACAAAAGAAATTAGAGGTTATTCCCTTACACTCACCTGTGTTTGTAAAATTTATTATAGCTGTGCTAAGCTAGATTGACAACAGTAAAATTCTTTAAAACTTAACTGTATTACTGGATCAACCTGCTTTTTCATGCTAACATTTGAGTAACAGCAGCTAGAAAGAGCTGAGCTCAGTTACTTCTCAGTGTCTGAAATTTGATTTCTGCTCAAATTCATCTGAGCAAACTTTCTCTTATATGGGCACTCCAAAACATGAAAACAATTGGAGTCAGGTCACTCTTGTGCAAAATGCCACCCACATGACACAAGCTGAGGATCTGACCTGTGATGTGGTAACTACTAATGAACTGAGCTGGATCTGATGCAGTGCCTTGGCTTTATAAACAATTTACAGTCCTATAACATCATCTCCTTCTCATGGCCATGATTTCCTCTTTGAGTGTATTCTTTATTCACTCAAATCTTCTCCATGTGTCAAGAACATCATAAGAAGAAATTATGAAAAGCAACGGGCGTAAAAATCCCCATTCGACTGTTTTACTAAAGCATTTAGAGTGAGAAAAATTAGGGAAATTCACATTTCACATGTGTTTAAATTGTTAATCTCACTGCTCTATCTGTATTAGTGAATACATTTACAGTAAGTTTTACTTTATAATATTTTGGCAGAACTGTTAGAAAAATTGTTATAAGCCCAGGAGTGGAACTGAACCATGAAAGCTAAACTGTAAGCTGCTGCAAAGCTGGGTTATTAGTATGACAGAATAAAATTTCACACACACTGAAACTTCTAAGCTGTGATATTTTGAAAGCAGGAAGAGAGGGGTGGGGAAGGGTACTCAAAGTCTTCTGTGTTTCCTCTGATATTTCACTGAACGCTGCCATAATAATATGTTGTTTTTGTCTGTTCTGTTTTTCAGGCATTTGGTGATATTAGTGAGGAAAGTCTTTTGTGTAATGAAGTGAGCACAGATCAGGAGCGCATAAGGGAGAAGGACAGTGTGCTGCGTACATCTACACGTATCAAGCTGAGGGAGAGGAAAAAGAGTACAGCAAGGTGGCAAGGTATTATATTCAGTTTTTGTGCCTGGCTGAAAAACAATCCTGATACCTAAATATAAAATGATGGGAGGGATAGAAAAAAGCAGATAGTTTTAAAACATAGTTTCTTTTGGGAAAGCTAGGGTGCTATCGGGGAGAGCTGAAATTTCACAGTTGTGTTTTCCAATGCGTCTTCATTCTTGGGTAGTTTCATCGGCTGTTGCAAGAGTCCTGAAGGCTGAAGTATTGTCCCTTACCCAAACACTGCCACGCTTTCCATTCAGAATCTCAATACAGTAATGCAATTCAGAGCGATCTAACTTAGGCAAGGACCAGCATTTAAAGTATGCTAGGGGCAGGCTTGTATATATATTTAGGTATGTTTCCAGACATATTTGTCTAAGTGCAAAAGTCCCAATCTCTCAGACTTGTATTGTGTTTTCCACTGTGTAGTGAGAGCCACTGGCCCCCTCACAGTGCCTAGAGAAGTATATGCAGAGTGGAACATCCGTGTCAAATTTTCAGTGAAGTTGCTCCTGACCAAAGGTAGTATCAGGGCCTTTGATGACAGAGCGCTACAGAACAAGCTGGGTGTCCTTAGGCTTCACTGTTATTATGAGATATCAATTTCCTCTTGTTCTTTATCCAGGCTCATTGTACCCGGCTCCACAAGATCTCTGCACTCAGCTGAGTCCTATCACTGTCAGTTTTCTAATGCCCTCTAAGGAGTAAAGTTCAGTTAAAAGTACCTTATGTTACTCTTAAATTCACAGTAATCTTGTTTGCCAACAGAGAAACCTTGGAAAGTTCACATGAGCACAAAATACACTTTTTTTAAAGGAAAACTGGTAAATTTAGTGTATGGGCTCTTGCTCCTTTATCCCTTTTGTTGGGGGAGGGAGGTCATATACTGTCGTTGGTGTCCTTGCATCACGTCTTTCTATACATCCTTTTTTCTAATCTTCAGGAAATCCCACTGTCTCTGACAAGAGCTAGTTCCTGCAGTAACATATGGTCCGTGGAGTTGTTTACATTGTGATCCACATCCATGGTATGGCTACTGCCTGATAGGATTTACGTTTCTGACGGCCACATCTCTGCCCCTGCAGTGTCGTCCTGCGAATGCTCCCTTCGTAGCTCTTCTGTGGCTTCAACAAGTTGTGCAGTGTGGTGAACTCATGGGATCAGATCACAGATTGCATCATGCAAACATAATTTTTCCATATGACTTTTTTTTCCCTTCCCAGTTGTGGGTCATTCCTAGATTTATCAGGTTTACATGTTTCTGCTTTTTCAGCTTTGCTTGTACCTGTTAGCTGTGGTGGGGAAAATGTTGCTGATTTGTTTTTTAAGTTTCACGACTAAAACGTTGACAGTGTTTTCAGTAATTGTTCAAAGCACAACACTATTGTAATTGCAAGACTACGAGAATGCCCAGAAGAGGAGCAATCATGGCTTCATCCACCAGTTCTGTAGCCAAGCCCCAACATGCTGCAAAATTTACAAGATCTGAGAGATCGTTTTTCTGAGGTTTTCGTGGTGGCCATACCTGCTTCCTTGTGAGCTACAGCAGCTTAAAGCAACCTGGAGGTTATGTTCGTGCTTTCTTAGTAGTATTAAAGTTAGAACCAGCCAGTTGTCTTTAGTTAGAACTAATCAGTGCCTATTCTATTTGGCTCCATACAAATGTATCAGAAACTGCCCATGTCCCAAAGGCAAGAACTATGAGAGAAAACAGAAGAAGGTGGGAAGGGGGAACACAGGCAAGAAAGTGAAATCATTCATTCAAGGCCATCAAAGTCAGAGGCAAATGGAGAAATTCAGGGCAGACTGTCAGCATTCTGATTCAGTCTTCCCTTTTTGTCCTGAAAATGAAGCTGGAAATGGGAAGAAGCTTACCTAACTACTGTTTTGAATCATTTATGTAGAATTCTGTAATCAATTAACATAGTAATAAGTGACATTTTTCTAGCATGTTATGATTTTATGTCCCTTTGTTCACAGTGGTATGGTAAAACTTTTTCAAATGCATTTACCTTTGAAAGGTCTTACCCAATATCTTGAGCACTGTTGATTAACAGTATTACTTTAATCTATAGTTCTCATCCACCTGAATAAATATTAAATGACATTAGCTAGTAACCTAAAGGCTTAAATGTCACTCCTGAGCACAGTTTTAATTTGGGTGTACAAGGTTTGGTTTCCACTTCTTTTCTTGTTGGTTTTTTTTCCAGTTTATTTGTGTTCATGTGCATATGTGTGTGATTATTTTATGACTTACACCCAGATAGAAGTGGTGTTAAAAATCTTCTGAATATCTACAAGAATTGATGTGATTTTTGTGGCTTTTATTGCATAAGATATTACTTGGATGACTTCTCTCTCTCATAACAGGAATAAAATTGCATTTTAATGTTTGCTTTGCCTGTTGACATTTTAAACTTTTCTACACAACTTTGGAAAAGAAACTAACTGAAGAGAAGCCACCCAGTAACCAATTGCAGTTTCTGAGCAGCCGTACCAAGATGCTGTGGGCAGCATCTTACAATGTGCATCCCCTTGGCCTCAGTTTTGCCTTCCAACATGACTGACTATAATGGTAAAAATCCCTTTGGGCAATATTATACCCTGGGTTTCTCACCACTGAGTTAAGATATCCCAGTCTGGTTCTGTGAGATTTTGACTTCAGTGTTGGTAATACAGTGTTGGAATTTAGTCTGATGGTAGGACTGACTTTATGTGCGGAACCATGGAACCACCATAGCTTGATTCTGATAGGACTGTGTTGATTTTTCTAACAAATGTGGATCTAGCACTGAAACTTTGTTCAGCATGAAGGACTTGACTAACCACTTTTATTCCTCCAGTTATATTGGAATGTCTCCACTGGCTTTCATTTAATCTAGGGTGTACAATTCTGTACATTATAAATTTGTGAAAGCTGAATTTAAAGTATGTTTAAATATTAGGTAAATTTACCTTAATTTTTTTTTTTTAAATGTAGCATCGTACCTATTAATATTGATTACTTGCATCCTATGACTTCCCATGTTTGTTGGTCAATATGCAGTGGGTGGCATTGGCTTTGAAATTGTTTTCTGAAGTGCTCTTATCAGCAGCACCATCCATAATGCTCAGTTATAGCTGGATAGTAATTGCCTGTCTATGCAGTGTTCCTTTGCAACAATTTTCTCCTGTGTAGCTATATATATGTAGTCATTACTGAAAAGTGTAAATAAAGAATCCTTTTAGTGGTGTAGTTTCCCTGGGTACCTACTGTGCTCTTATTATCTAAAACATACTCCCCATCTGTAGTTCTGTTCTCTTAAAGGATAAAGACGTAACTATGAATTAAAAATTAAAATGCTTGTTGTAGATTGGAGAGCAGGGTCTATTAGAATATATCTGGCGCTAGGCTCACAGTACAGTAGATAGATTACACTGAGCACCAGTTAAGCAAGGGGACGAAAAATGAGTGATTTTCATCATTTAGTTAAATATAGTGCTAAGTGGTATGTGCTAGCATTAAAAGCAAATTACTTAGCACTTCACCAATCACAGCATGAGAGCTTTCCATTGGAAACAGTATTTTCAGTGATGCTCAGTCCTCAATTTTATTAAATAAATCCACTGTTAATGCTTAAGGAAGCAGTAGAAGATGTATTGCTATGATAATAAAAGGATTGAAAATGTAAAAAAAAGAGAAGTAGTACCTCATTTTAATAAACCTGCTAAGAAATCCTCCCTCTCTCTTAACAACAAAACTCCAAAGTACTGGTAGATCTATAATTTCCTGTACTTTCTTTAGGTCTTCCTTTCTTACTAATGAATATGACCGTTCCTTTTTTTTTTCCTTCTTAATAATGACATCTTTTTTTCTCATAAATCTGCTGCCATGTCACCGAACATTTTGATGAGCTTTTCTGATTCCCTCTTATATCTCCTTGATAGGATATTATTATCCAGTAATCTAAAGATGGGGAGCCTGACCCTCAGCAAAGGTGCTTTTTGGCTGCTCAGTTAAAGACAATGGAGATGTGAGAATTACAGCACAAGAGGTTTTGACATTGAGGGCTACCTTAATATCACGTAGCAACATTATTTCCTCCACAGCAATGGGCATTGGAAGACAATCAGATCTGTTGTCTGAAGACGTGGAAGATGCAAGAGGTCGTAAACCTTTCTGAGTCTCAAACCATTCCTAAGCCACTGCCTCCTCCTAAAGAGGACTCACCCGTCAGGAGCTACACAACAAAATCCTTGGAAATGACACATGCAGGAGATGGTCCAAGGTTTGAACCACAGATGCATCTTCACTATCCAGATCAAATGTTAGAAGGAGAGAAAATTGCATCTCAGATACAAAAATTACAAGATCAATGAGCCTATGCATGAAGCTATTTTGAGTCCTTCATTTCCCTTGTAGTGTCATTCTTTGGGGAATTCAGTTTTGAGTTTTCTCTTATGACTAGGTTTGAAAGCCGTTTTCTTCGTAAAGTGTATTGTGTTTGGCTGACATGGAGTTCATTTTCCCATGGCAGTTCTCACAGTGCTGTTCTTTGTATTGGCAGCTGGAGGGGTGCTGCTGCCATGCCGGTGTTATGGCCATTGCTGGGACATGCCCACATTCTCTCTCCAACATTCTCCCCCTCACCAGTAGGCTGGGGATGGGCAAGGAGTTGGGAGGGGACACAGCCAAGACAGCTGACTAAAACAGACCAAAAGGATATTCCATACCATATGGCACCTGCTCAGCAATAACAGCTAAGAGAAAGGAGGACAACAGGGTGGCATTCGTTATTTATGACATTTGTGTTCCGGAGCAACTGCTGCAAATACTGAAGCTCTGCTTCCTGAGAAGTGGGCAGATATTGCCTGCTGATGGGAATAAAAACTTTTGTTTTCCTTTGCTTCCAATTTATTAAACTACCTTTATCTTGACCCATGAGGGTTTTTTCCCATCTTATTTTCTCCCCCCCATCCTGCTATGGAGCAGCCTGGTGGGCAACTGACGTCCAGTCAAGGTCAGCTCAGCAATAAAGAGAAACATGTAGGAAGGGATGTAGTTAATCTATTTTGAGTACAAATGCTGGCTGGAAGTGTTTTGAGTTTTCTTCTGGCCCTACATTTCTGGAGTTCGGTGGAAATTATGTGATCTTCCCCAAACAGGTACTCTTTCCCCTTTTGTTTATTGTGTGCTTAACATTTTAGTGAAATCAATGTAGCCTTATACGGCAGAAGTCTTTCCATTAATAATGTAGGATAATGACATTAGACCTGAAAGAAGTATTTTGCAAAATATAGACCTATTTCAAAAAGTTTCCTTGTGAAAAATAAAATGTATCTTTTAAAAAATATATATGTTAAAAAACAAGGCATTTAAGCAATGCTTTCTTCTCTTAATGCAGTCGATTTTTCATTCTCATTTCCCTGTCGTTTTCTACTTAAATATACACTCCAAAATGGGCCTTTTTTTTTTCTGTTTTGCTAGAACTTTATTCAAAGTACTTCCTTAAACCTTAAAACAACAGACCTTTTTTTTTTTTTACCGATAGAACCTTTCCATCTCAAAATATTTGAGCACATGATAATTAAGGTGGTTTTTGAAACATAGAATTTCTTTTTTCATTTTCCTGGCCGGCACGTAATGGTTCTGATGCATCTTTCCTGGGTATGCCAATCCTGTCATATATACTAATATGAAATAATGACACAAGGTTGACTTAACTAGACATAATAGGGCATATTTCTAAAACATTCTGTGTGGGAGATATATGCACAGATCTTGCTACTTGTTAATGAAACTGGAAATCTTCTTCAGTTGCACTACGACATATATTTATAACGGCCCCCTTCTTCAAAGGCACGTAGTCCTTACATAATAAAATAATAAAAATGAAAAAAAAAGAAAATGTTTTTTTCTCTTCTTGTTTCAGATGAATTTTAGAACTTCACCATTCACAGTGAATTTGGAGCAGCAGACAGCTATGATTGTGTCTAAAATCTGTGCAAGAATATGCATGTATGTGTGCGCTCATGTGTACAGAATGAGAGGAGGACAGATTTCAGTGGCAAGGCTCTGTATTTTAAACTTTTCCAAAGTTTTGTCTGTTGTTGATGCTGTTGAAGTCTTTATTTTCTATCTTGGAATAAAAAATCACTGTTAGAAGGCTTTTGTATTTTTTCCACAGACATTATCTGTGAATATATTAGAGAGTCTCTGAACTATCAGAGAACGTGCGTTACTTTTTTCATAATAGCTTTCAAATTAGAGATGAAAAAGCCTAAATTTTTAAATTGTCTCATCACATCATTTTTTTTCATTAACAAGTGGTGGACAGGAATGAGTTGCAGCCCCCTATTCCCCTCTGCTCCCCCTCCTCGCCCCCACTCTTTTTTAAGCACTGAAAATCTTACCATGTTATGTTGGCCTCCCAAGAATGCTTAAAGGCTGACTTTTCACTATGAACCAATAGCCTTATGCACATGTATCTACCTTATCAGGAACGCAACATTTTACCTGAGTCTAGGGCTGAATGTATAAGTTGAAGGCTTGTCTCCACCCCTCTGACAGCCTGAGGGATTTTAGAAAGGGTGTTGAAAGAGCCAATACAGGCATGGCTTGGTCCAAAAGAAAATAGTGAGCACAGATTGAGAGATGTTGTATTCAGGTTACTAATTTCTAGCTTTCCTCTCCTACCCTTGCTATTGTTGTGGACACATGCTCTCCTTTGAGCACAGCTGTGCCACCTGAGGAGATCATTTACAGCTGCTTTTTCATGCAGGAGAAGCTCCCATGGGAGCTTTCCCTCACCCATTTCAGATTGAGCAGCAAATACCTTCTGCTCCAGCTGCTCAAGCCTCACAGGGCCACGTTTAGCCAAAGCAGGTGTGAGAGCATTCACACGAACAGCTCTACTCGCAGTTCTGAGCGCAGTCATCTCTGAGAGAAGGGTGGTGAGGACAGGTGGGAGTGATGCTGTCATTCCCTCATCCAACACAACTGTGACTGAAGTGGATTTCTGTCCTGTGTGTCTGGTTTAAAGGTTTGTTTGGAAATCCTGTGTTTCTTATTTGATTATGAATGTTGTGAGTGATAAGACAGACCTTGAGGTAGACAAGACAGCCCACTGGCTGAGGATGAAACATGGACTTTAATGCTCATTTTAGACTGAGGTAAAAAAGAAAGCAGGAAGTGTGTGCATATTACATTACATAAAATGTAATTTATGAGGTTTTTTATTATTATTATCATTGTCCTTTCAATTATATACTCTGCTGCTGAGAAACTCAACCCGTGCCTAATTTACCACTCACGTACCTTGGGGTAAAAAATAGCACTAAAATGGGAGTTGCCAACCAGCTTCGGACTTAACAACACTGAAGAAGGAATGGAAGCCTCTGTATGTTCCCTGAACACAATGGACATCAGCCTTAAGAAGCTAATGGGATAATGGTTTCCTCTTGTACGTGTGCCAGCTGCTCTGTGAAGCTGTGCAAAACTCTGTGTGCTGGATAAGGAGTCGCGTTCACTCTGCAGGCTGCAGACTTGCAAAGCCCACTCAACACAGTCCCAGATTTTATACTCCTGGGCAGGATGAAATACAAAGATGCTGAGATAGATACTGCTTTGGGTGAGGGACCCAGTCAGAGGACTTCTCGAGGCTTCTGATCAGATGGGACATGAAGAGGAGAGAAAAGGGGCTTCATGCAAGGTCAGAGCTTTGTCAGCAAATGCTACAGTGTTTCTACCGGCTCTACAAGGTTCCAGAAAGGGGAGTGATTTGCCTGGGTAATTAGGTCAGGATTGTAGCAGTTTGGCTTCCTTTTATCCTTGTTATGTGGATAACTCGGATTTATTTTTTCTTCTCCACGGACTCAGCAGTACAATTTCAAAATTGACATGGTGCTTATCAGAAGGTAGTAATTGGATAGTGCAACCCATTTGTTTGATAAAGCTGAACTGTTCATTTTTGGTTTCTAAAAGCTAATAGGCATTGTTCCTTCTTTGACATTTGATTTTAATGGCTGTAATGTTGCTCCTGTCTCAACAGCTATATGTCTGGGTGTTTTCCTTGACTCCACGCTTCCTCTGCAGGAGACTATTTTTAACACTTTAGCTTCTGGCAAATGTAGTCGTTTCCTCGCTCCTCCGTATGCTGCAGTGTCCCATAGAGCTGGCAAAGGCAAAGTGCTAGGATTCAGGGGTGAATTAAAGCTGAAAGCAGAGGTACAGGTTTTTCCAGGTCTGCATTGCTTTAGTTTTTTCAGAAATAGTGTAATCATAAAAAACCCCCAAACCCCAAATCCTCTCCATTATAGTTTTGCACGAGCATGATCCTAGGAAAGGTGGTTAGATGAGGCAAAACTTTGGTATAAAAGGGATGTGTAAAACTCCTCTGACTCATTTGTCACTGAATGGAGTTTTCTGAGGTACCACTTTTGTTACTATAGGACTGGATTATTACAGCTCCTTTTTCTCCGGCCTTTGAGGAAAATCAATTCATGAACTATGCAACACTGCTTCAAGGCTCTTTTTACGAGACTAGCCTAACCTACATATGGCATTGTCCCTACTTTACAGTCTTTTAATTGGCTACAAGCAGCTTACCATATTGA
Organism: Lycocorax pyrrhopterus obiensis; assembly: GCA_014706295.1. Classification (NCBI taxonomy): domain Eukaryota; kingdom Metazoa; phylum Chordata; class Aves; order Passeriformes; family Paradisaeidae; genus Lycocorax; species Lycocorax pyrrhopterus. The sequence goes on from JACSVZ010000002.1 coordinate 66,294,355, forward strand.
TTGAAAAATTCTTGTTACATTTAGAGCTATGGCTAATTATGATCTTTCTCTTCTCCTTGTCTTCTTGATTTGTAGTTCACATCTCCTTCTCAGGAGCTCACTCCTTTCTCTTTCATCCTGGAGTCTCCTCTACTGGGTCTTATTCCCTCCCTGGTTTCATAAAACCTCATGGCTAAGCTGCTGGTGTTAGAAAGATACTGAATAATATGAACCTGGGGCTCAATGGCAAATTCTGCTTTCTAAATAAATCCTGGAAAGCTCTTGGTAGTATCATTAAATTATCTGAGATTGCTCATTTAGAGAATATTTCAGTAGCAAAATAGAAAATATAAATTAAAAAAAAAATCAACCCTAAATATTTTGTATATGTTTTATGGAGGCTAAAAAGAGGTTACACAGAAAAGGTCAGTTGGTAAATAAAATGTATTTTTCCTTACAGTGAAATACAGTAGCATCCTTACTCAAAGAGCTGTTAAAAACAATTGTCACTCTTGATAACTGTAAATGTATAACAAAGTTAATTCATCCACTTACTGTTACGGAAGGAATACCAAAAGAAAATGCTATGATGAAGTATTATTTTCCAGAAATCTGACTGTAGTAATTTCTCCTAGATGATGATCCAATGATCCATGAACTAATAACTCTTGCAAAAAATAAAAAAGTGTTAAATATTGAAGAACATCCGTCTTATTTTTAAGACTGTTGCATCAAATCGCTGTACAATCCTCACTGCTGATGTAATCAATGGGAAATCCGTCTAAGCAAGAAAAATGTGAAATGGCATGCCACACTGTCATGAGTAAAGTTGATCGAAAAAATTCCACTTGACACCGTGTCACAAACTGGGGGCAGAAATTTTAGCATAATTCAGGAACTCAAAAGAGAGTTATTCCAAGACCTGTAAAATGTCATCACTCTCTTTGGAGTAAAATGTGTGAATTATTTTTATTGTTGCATTCGTTAGTATCCATATTTCCTTCTTTTGTGCCTTATTTTACACATTTAATTCAAATGAGAGCAAATGTGTTCTGGCTGAATGTCATATACATGTTGTATATAACGGAACTATGATTAACTGTATGAATAATTACCAGTTGCGACTAAACAATTCAGATGGATAGTTTCATTAAGAAAACAACATGGGGTCATTATAAGGTTCTGGTCGCTGCCCCCAGTCTTAGAAAAAAAATATAGTTCTCTGAACCACCAATCTGAACTGGTGATAAAATATCCCAAGTAGGCTCACATTAAGCTGGATAATATGCAGGCTGCTTGATTTGTATTGAATATGTGTCTGGTGGCTGGAACCCACTGTAATGAACTAGCCCACAAATCACAGCTTAATGGGAATCTACTTATACATATTGCTTAATTAAAAGTTGTGAGCTTATTAACATGTGTCTTTGGCACTGAGCTTTGGGGATGTAATCTCTGTGCAAATAAGACTAGGTTGTAAAAGTTTTATAGATTGACAATGATATTAAATTCCATACCTTAATAACCCATCATTTTCTCAAAGCATGGTTCCCATTCTGTATTTATTCAAAGCTGTGACAAATTGTTTGTTTGTAATCCTTTACTCCCTAGGACTTTGCGTGATGCTTTATCTCAGAAATGGCATTGCTGGTGTCTCATCTACTTCTGCCCATTTTTTTTGGGTGTTGCTAGATTTCTGGCTGGCATAGAAGCTCAGAGACACTTTTTTATTATAGAGGCACCCCATGGCACAACACTTTAGTTAGAATTGTGCCAGTGTTTCCATTATAAACCTCTTGTTTTATGGATTTATAACTTTACTGTAAAAATTTGCTTCAGGCTTAAACTTGGACTAGAAGTTCCAAAGTGGGAGGGAACATTTTTTAACAATTAGAACAAAGATCTGCCATATGTTGCTCTTGGTTACATGACTTTCTTCATTTCTCTATGGCTAGTTTCAGAAACCCTTCTGTCCAATTTTCTGTTCAATTTTTTTTGTCTGTATCACATTTATCTCAGCTAATTTCACTTCATGTTCATTACTGAATTTATGTTACTTGAGGAAAAAAAAGGAATAAAGCAATCTCTTGAAATGCTTTAAAAACACTACTTCTTCTTTCCCTATGGAAATACTTATGTCAATGTATTTGGCACCTCCCCTTAGACTCTTGGCAATCTGATTATGCTATATGGGGCAGAAGAAGGTAGAAAATTGGTAAATGGAGATAGATGAGCTTTCAGAGGTAGTTGCAAGATTCTAGTGGTTTTCATGTATATCACATATGCCATAGCTGTCCTCTCAGAAAAAAATCACACATTTTCACATTACACCCTCTGAATCACAGATCTGTGAAAGAGCAAAGAAAAGCCCTATTCTCATTAATTTTGCTGTCTTTCTCTTCAGGAACTCAGCTTGAGAAAAGGACTGTTAACTGTGGATATGCCTCTTCCCCTTAATGCCTCGTTCCCCATGCCCTCACCTCAGTGTCCCACCAGAGAGCAGACAAGGTTTTCCCCAGCCGACCTGTTTCCCAAAGAAGGGTTAGGAACCATTTCAAACAGATGTGCTTCTTCATGCAAGAAAGTTGTCTTTCTTGCCAGTATCAAATCACTCTGAGTAAGTGTAAATGGAACTGGTCTCCTTAAAGGACTTGGAAGTGAAAAGTGAGACCTCGAGTCTCCATGAAGGGCTTGAACATGGGAGGTGAGATCAGTCTGAGGGGAACTGCTCTAAGCCTCATGCGGCTACCAGAGGTCTACATAGTCGTTCTACCCTTGAGGAGACAGGAGGGTGTGTGATACACCTTCGTCTCTGCACTTTACTATGATTCTGTCCCTAAAAAACATACCTGGGGGACAAAGATGGATGGTTGTTCAAACAAGCAAGTGGATGGGCAGGATTCTGGTACGGCAGATCTGTCATATCTGACACAGACAGTCTGAGACCTCTGCATCTGTGTTTAGCCCGAGGTTTTTCTGCAGCAGCATAAACACTGAGCGGTATTGCCATATCTCTTCCATGGTGTGATGTTATCATACCAGGATGGTTACCAATCCCTGGAGATCAACACTGAGAATATCACATTTGAGATGCCCTACAAGAAGGCATCTCCATCACCCTGGAATTGTGTTCAGTTACTGTTCCTGAGGCCCAAATGCTGTTGTGCCTTCTAAAGCCTTGGGCTGGGAGCTTTGTGGTAGATCATTACCAGGAGCCTACCACTAAGAGAATTTTTTACGGAGGAAAAGGAGGGAAAGAAGGGTCTGCCTCTGAAGAGGGTTTATGAATGGCCTGGATCTAGTTTCTAGTCCAGTCTTTTGTAACATGCTGGACACTGCAGTGGGATCCCATCGCGACAAACTGAGACTCAGCAGCCAGCAGATCTGGACCGGGCTATGATATCTCACAATCCTGATTTTTACAGAGCCTGACGCAATAGGTGGTCCCTGTGGGAGTTTTTACAGTGAGCGTTATACAATAATGAAGGATTAGCCACAAGTCACTAACAACTAGATAGTTCTTTCTAGAAGATGAATGTGTTCTAGTTGAAGTAATAAGTATTGTTTTCAATATGCATACTAAAATGAACTGTATAGTTGCTCTGTGTTCACAGCGGTTAACACAACTGCACATGAAAATTGAATAAGCAAAGTTATAACAGACTATCCATGAAGGATTTTCTATTTGTAGCCCACAAATTTTGAGTTCTGTACACAAACTGCTTTTATTCCAGCTCCTTTCCTTTTTTTGCGTTCATCAGCAGTTCTGACAGCTCAAAAAATAATTATTTCAGTTTGGCATGAAACTCAGTTATTTTGAACAATTGATTAGAAAAGCATCAAGTCAGATGTGGTTTTGATTTCACATTTCACAACTGTATAGCAAAAAGGAATTTTCAAACAAATGACTGTTTCAACCTGAATTGTCAAAATATTTAATTACAAAATGAATGCACTGACAGTGCTGAATTTCTTGAAAGAAATTATTTTGACAAGAAGTTCAGCAACTTGTCCATATTTTTATAAATCCATTTGATGGCACCTTTTTGTCTAATAAAAATTTTCCCTGCTTTCATCTGAAAGCCAAACTATTAGGACCTGACCCAAGAAAACAATTAAATACCACTGAAGCCTGGAACTTGAAAAAGCATTTGAAGTGTTGAACATGCTAAGTTTCTGGCCTGATTCCTTCTGAAACTCATTCTTTAGAAATCTACTCCCTCTTAATTAATTTGATTAAGTAGCATTTTATCTGAGACACCCTCCATTGTGAAGAAAAGGAAAGTAAGAAGAGCTAGCTGGCAGTTAGACTAATGAGAAAATGATAATTTCTCTTATACCCTGCCAGGGTCCAGTAAAATACTACTCGCATTAAAATAAAGTTATATTTCCCTAATCTTTTAGAGATGTGTGATTCTTTCAAAATTATATTCAAATCAAAGATTTATTACTGTCCCAAGCCTCAGCCCATTTGTTCCAAGAGGTATGTTTGAATTCCAGGGAAGAAAAAGGAGAATTAATTGCAAATCTGTCTTACACACTTTTGTATCATATCCTTTTCACAATTTTATATTATTTGGTTTTTAAAATAAAATTGAACATATGTATGTCTTTTGAATATCCTGATTCATTAGGCAGCCAAGGGCTGCTTTGGAAGAAATGTTTGTGTGTTATTTTACCTGGGCAAGAGACTCAGAGACAATAACCCCAGCCTTTGCTGTGAAACACAGACAGCTGAGCAATTAACCCATGAAAGTCCTCGCTTCGTTGCCGTTCTTATGCACGTTGGTTGTGAGAAAGCCTCTCAAAGGGCACCCAGAGACACAGCCAGGTTGATACCAGAGTGCAAGGAGAGTAAGGGACAGCCAGCAGGGGTGGTGCCATGTGGGACGTGTCCTGGGATTCTGGTGGTGCAGCACAGACTGCGTGGCTGCAGTCATGGCAGGGTGATGGCAGTGGTTGAGCGTTAATGGCAGTGGTGGAGTGTTGGGGTGCACTATGTGCAGGAAGAGAGACAGGCCCTGAGGGCTGGAGCGAGAGCCTCTTTCTTGGACCCAGAGGTGACCCTGGGAGTGCATCCAGGTCACTGGGGATGGGCTGAGAGAGGATTGTGGGTTTGTGGACAGGGTTGGACCTATGAGACATGATAATTGTAGTTTGTGACCTTATAGGGTATTTTTTACCTCTTACCATAACAGGCAATGTCTGTGCAATACCCCAGGTGATTGCGGGACACTGTGGTGAACATCTTTCCTGTTTATATGATGTGATATCCTGTTAGGTGCTGGTATTTAGGGAATATTCACAGCGCAATAAAGGCTTTGCACTTTCCATCTTGTGTGTGAAGTCCATGCCCTTGCGTGATTACTGCAGTGGAGGCTCCAGCAGTGACAGTGCTGCACAGAGTCACAGAATCTCTCATCCAAGGGAACCTGGCGTGCAACTGGGCACGTGCCTTCCTGCTTTTGGGGCTAGCCCACCCTCCCGTGCTGCCATGCTTACTGACTCTCTGAGGTTTTGGAGGAACATGTGCTGGCCACACAAAGGGAGTGTACTAATTCTGTAACATCTGGGGTACAAGTGACCACAAAATGGGCAAGACCTGAGAAAAATCAACCTATTGGTGCAGGTGCCTTCAGCGGGAGATTTTCAGCTACTGCTCCTTCTGTGCTCCAGAAGTCAAGCACAAAGTGACCTGCCAAAACCAGGGGAAAATCCAGAGCTAACAGAGGATCACAGACACTCCTGAGCCTTTACACAGGTCCCACCTAAATAAAGACAAGCTGGAGCCATTAACTCCACTCTTTTTGGGTCATCTGCCTGTGTGACTCAGACTGTCTCTGACACAGCACACAAGTACACTTTCTCAAAGCTCTAATTGATATTCAGACATAACTTTCTTCATATTAATGGAATTCATAGTTAATCTTCAGGGAAAAAATTCAGCATTTTTATGTGAAATTAGGTGTATATTGCTTAATCAAGGCTTTTCTGAATTAATTCACTAACAATACGTATTCACGCTGGTTCTCTTTCAAAAGTCTTTGTTTCAATATGGCTAATAATTTTTAAACAGTTACAGCTAATTATCAAAGAAAAACTAATGAGGCTGGTCATGACAGTACAAGAACAATTTCTGTTAAAATATTGTACTTTTTCTATCATCGAAATGCTCACAATTTTTTTTAGATTCTTCTGTACTGTAGGTATCCCAGGAACAAATTATATTTTATCTGCTACCCCAGAAAGCCATTTAACAGAATTGCATTTTCCACCAAAAAAGCCTCTGGACACCCCAGTGCTTTACAGAAAGAGGTGCCAAATCCTTCCTTCACCAGTACCAGATCAGCTTTCTGCCCAGACACTGGACCTGACAGAAAAGTTGCAATGCAATCCAAACTACAACACCAAGAATATAAATACAAGAGAAGCAAGGCCAAGAGAAGTGAGATCTAGAGAGACGTGAGTAAGTGGGTACATGGCCTTAGGGCCAAAGCTGCCTTTGATCAGGCTGAAGTTTACAGAGTACAAAGTATAGAAAGAGTTATTTCAAACTGCAGAGTAGTGAATGCCCACAGTGCCTGACGTCTGGATGTGCATTTCACTGTACGACCTTGGATGAAACCCTGCTCCCTCCAAAATCAGCTGGAACTTTGCCCACCTACACCAGGGAGCTGTCACGAATGTTACATGGCAACCAAAGAAGAGGGGTTTGACAATATTGTAGGATGTGATCCCCTTCACCTCACTCAGGAAAATAATCAGTGATTACTCAAGCAACTGAGGCAGAGATAAACTTCTTAGGTGATTAAGACAAACAAGATAGGGCTGCTGTTGCAATATTCTGAGAAAAGCCATTTATTCTCCAGATCCCATGAAAATGAAAAAAAAAGAAGAGAGAGACAGAGGCTAACAATTCTCTGGATGTGTGGGTTCCTAGATGAAAAATGGAATCCTGCTAGTTGAAACTTCTTGAGCTTACTGAGCAGGAACTGAAGGAATACGAGGTAATTTTTTTCATTTACTCAATAATGGTCTTAGAGGAAGTCAGTGCAGTGAAGAGATAAATGAAAATGTTCTTCAGTTGTTTAAAAACAATGAAAAAGAAATTTATTCTGACCTTAAACAGAATCATGAAAAGATTAGTGTATCTAATTTTAAAGCAAACCCACGTACCCATCTGGGCATATCTAGAACACTTGCTGAAGGACTTACGCTGTAATGCCAAAGATTGCATTGGTTTTTCTGGCCTCTCATGAACATAGGCAAAAATGAAAGGACTCTCTTTATCCACCATGCAAGCACAGCTGAAATATTGCCAATGCAGGCTTTTCTGTCTTGTCCTACTATTCTGTGCATCCCTAAAGGTAGGATGATAATTCATTCTTTTTTCCTAGAGCACTCTGGACCAAAATACTAAATGGGAGAAGGACTGCGTGCCCTAATTCTGAGGAATGAGACTAAAATACCAGTATTTTTGACCAGTATCATTGACTACTAGGTAATCGTCAAACAGTCAAATCACCCAGAGCCTAACAAAGTGACCACAGAAAAGAGAGGGAATATTTCCATTAGCTTCAGCTGGGCCTTTTGTGCTGTTGGGCTAGGTTTTATCAACCAAACCAACAAAAGGTATATCTGTGCTGCAATAGTCATGTCGCTTCTGAAGCAACTACCAAAAATTGTTTCACAGACACTTGAGTGGCAAAACTGTATCTGCATCCCTGTGCTACAGGGATTTTTGTCTCAAAACCTATCTAAAATATACAATATGCAAAACATTAGTCCATATTTGTAAACATGGCAAGTGCCTTCTAAGGCTCGAAGTCTACTCAAAATGATGAAAAACTTCTTGCCAACTTGTTACATAGGGATCACAAGAAAACATTAAGATCACCTACACTTAAATCCGCTGAATTAACCTTTCTAAAAGTAAGTATGTATGCTTGGGTTGTACTTTGTTCTTTCCTAACCTGGATGTGCCAAGTGATAGGGGAAGAGTTGCTTATTTTTGGTGTGGATTGGTTTTTTGTTGTCGTTGCCTTTTGTTTTGGTTTGTTTGTGGTTTTTGGTTTTGTCCATTTGTTTTGAGGTTTTTTTGTTTGTTTTTGGTTTTTTATTTTGAGCTCAGTTGAGAAACACAAATCTTGGCATTGTCACACCTGATATTTGCTGTAATTCCTATGTTACAGTGTGTAGTATCAGAAGGCTTGAATAAGCATTGTTAACACCTGAGATTTTCTAATTGCTGGCTATAATGAGCACCTGAAGCCCTAAGATAACACAATTTCTTTTCACCTTTCTCTTGTGAGGACATATTGCGCTGTGTTTCTCCTTGCTGAACAGAAGAGTGACTCCTGGTGCCAGATGAAATAAAATCAAGATATCTCCCAATAATTTGAGAGCCAATATATGTCACTGCTCTAGCTCCCTCTGCTCTTGACATCATTTAAGGATTTCTGTGTGAACCCACCTGGGAATGACAGAGACAGACAGCAATCAAGGCAGACCTTCTTGAAGAAACAACTGTAAATCTGACAGAGAATGAGTTTATTTACTCCTTTGCTTCTTCAGACCTTCACAAAGCCATTTGGGAATTACACTGGGGTGGTTATGTGAATATGGCCACTGTGAACTCTGCTTACTGAGAGAAATCTCTTATGTTTCTTATTGCACACAATCAGTACATGAAACTTCCTTGACAACGTACACACACAATATCAGGAATTTTACCTCTAGACATCTCAAAATGTAATAAAACCAACGCTTTCTGATGAGGAGGAGCTTATAATTAGGCAATGTGTTCGCTCGGTGCTGCTGACTCTGCATTTCTAATTTGTGGGATCTGAAAGTGGCTGCTTTATGAGGAAGCAAAGCCTGGACTGGATAAAAATTCCATGGTCTTCCCCAGGCTGCTCTCTACCCCTCCTTAACTTGTGAGATCAGCTGTGCTTTAGAGAGAATCCCTTCCGCCTTCCCTTAGTCAGCATTCGTATTTGCTATCAGAGGTCTTGATTCAAGAATCACCAGTGCTGGAATGAACCTCATTGCTGTTCATGAACGCTGGGAAGATTAAGTGTATGTCTTTCACTTGTTAACCTTTTCACATTGCATTCAGCAGTGCTGAACATCCTTGGATGTAACCCATTGAAGAAGTATCTTTGCTATACCAGGCAACGATCAGCTGCAGGTTCTGAGGCTTCAAGCAACAGACATAGATTTCTACAGGGGATCAAAGGCAGGGCAATAACTCTGCCTCCATGCCGTTGCAGGAGCAATCCAGCTCCAGTCGGAGAGCACATATATTAATGGCATATACAAATATATTGTGGCATTGACTCTGCCATCGTTTTCTTGTTTAGTGCTACATTCACATGAAGACTCGGTAAGTCGCTGCTCAGTCTAAGAATGGGGGGGTTTGTACACTTGGACTTGTTTAATTCTTAGGGCATGGCTTATTTATGCCTTTGCCTGCAGATATTTTGCTAACTTTTTTTTGTGTGCATGTGTGTGTGAATTTATTCTAGCATTTAGACTTCATGTTGTTTAGCATACCGCTGTTTACTGCCTCTTATTGAATGATAGTGGGAGAACACTGTTCCTGTTTTTAACCTTTTTTGAACTGTGCTTCCGCTAACATTTTAGTTTACAACACTGAGACCAAAAGCACTTACAACTGTGGTATGAGTATTACTGTGTGGCTTTGATTTCTACATAGTTAAGCCTTAGTTAAGACTATCCATATGAACTGCTGGAACAGTTTCCAATTACTCCTTGGTGTTTGGCTGTTTACTTCTGTATGTCAAGCTTTCAACTCATGTGAAAAGTAAGATTCATTACAAATTTATCTATATTGTCACAATTTTAAAATTTAATTGGAATTGTTTTAACAAAGGCAGTGTGTTTAAGCAGCAGCAATGTTAGTAGATTTCTGGGAGAGAAGAAAGGGTAAGCTCATACATTCAGTGCAATAACTGATATATATCTTAAAATCTTGGTATTGGTAAAAATCAAAATGCTTCCTACAAAGTAAAGATATCTGATTTCTTCTATTTCTAAAAAAGCACACAAATCCCATGTTAAATATTTTTTCTCTCAGGTCAGTGTTGCTTCCTTTCTCTGGTTCTTCTCTTACCTTTCTTTTTACTCACTAAAGGCTCTGGTTCTTGATCCTCTCTCTGTTTCTGGGTGCTGTCAGAATGAACACAAAAACATCTCCTTTTGCTCTGCTGCTGACTCCCATTGCTGCCTCACCTCTTTAGACCTGTTTCTTCCTACTCAAAAATACCAGCTCCTCTCCCTCTCTTCTGTCTCCAAAGTGTCCCAGATTTGCTCTGAAGTCCACAAGGCTCTCATTCTCTTTATTTTCCATGTGCAGCATATCCCTGTGCTTCTCACCACTGCTGCCCACCCACCAGGGCATGGTGTCACTCCCTCCTGAGTCTTGCAGATACACAACTCTGCATCTTGGAGAAGGTGCTGCTTTCTCAGAGCCTGTCCAAAGCAATCCAACCACTTCGGTAAACAGCTGGAAGGCCACCCCAAGGAGAAGTCTGTTTGTCAGTTGCTTTGGCTGTGTTACTACTCTCCAAGTATCTCTTCCACACTCCCCTCAGTCTTCTACACCAACTGGTTATGTTGGCTTCTACACACCCCAATTCCACCCTGCCTCTTTTTTTTTTTGCAGTCCTCAAAAACACTATTGCTTTTTTTCACAATTCCTACACAACCCCACCTCATGACTCTCCTTGAAATTCCTCCTTCAAGCTATTTTACTGTGCTGCAAAAAAACTACTGGCTCTGCCAAGTGCTCAGGGAAGAGTCTGATAGTAATTTACCATTATTCTGCAAAAAAATATTATTTCATTTTCCCTCCATGCTCCCCTGTCTGACTGTCTGACTTTATCTCTTGTGTCTATCAGTTGCATTCAGAGCCCACATGTAAGTTTTCTCTGTCAGAGTCTGTACCATTTTTCTATGGATACATATCCTCCAGCAGAAAAACCTGATCCTAGGAAATGCTGAGCCAGCAGCAGAAGATGATGTTCAGCTAAAGATTTTCGCAGTTCTTTTTCCCTGTTTTTTTCTGGAGAGTCTTAGGGTTTTGTTTCTTTCCTTTGCATTGTTTCCCTTTAAATTCGATGGTTTTGAATGCATCTGGCTAAGAGTAGCTTACAACAATAGTAATGGATACCAGTCTAGCTCTTGATACATAGCTGTCTGTAGACAGGCTATTGAAATGGAGGAAAGTAAGAGTGCTACACAGCAGAGGTAATCCTCAAATTGACATCACTGAGTGCTTCTTAGCTGGCAGAATAAACCCCAACAAAATAACCAATACTGTCATGCAATATTTACATTTAAATCTGAATCAGGACATACATATGGAAAAACCATATATGATGACATTGCAGATTGTCTTTTTTCAAGTAGGTCCTTCAGGGTAGCAGCTGGATTGGTTTTCAGATAGGAGCTTCTTAATCCAGGCAGATGTAGCTCTCATCAGAAGTTAATTTGCAGAGATATTCACATATGCAAATCATGTCACAATGGTGAAATGCAACCACGTAATGACTGGAAAATGTTATACCCATAAATCATACTACCACGATCATCAAAATTTCCACTCAGCCAGGACAAATTCAACAGCATTTATGTCTTTCCAGCTTTTAGCCCATAAAAAATCTGTGTTTTTGGAGACTGTGTTACACTGGTGATCTTAAAACTCCCAAGTCTGGTATAATGAGTCCTCAAGTGCGTTATAACTTACCAGTAATTACATTTCAACATTTCTGCTTTCAGCAGTTAGTGTTTTATTCATAAACATTTAAACACTGAATTAGGCATAAAATAAGAATGTTGGCAACAACCCGGCTTAATTTCATTAACTATTAGGTAAACGTAGTATTGCTTCTTCAAATAATCCTTGGTTTGAATGCTAAAGATGTAATGAACTTCATGGTTCATAGCATCTGACATTGCTTAATTAATGGGTGCATTTATAGTACATAGGCCTTGGTAATTGATTTATATGCATGATTTGCACATACAGCTGTTAGTTCCTGTAGGAAAGTCATAATTCAAATGTGTGCATATATTCAAGATATGGGGAAAGGGGAGAAAAACACACCTCACAAACTTGTCGAGTTCCCAACAAAACACGATAACAAACAAATAGCACAAGAAAAATAAATAGCATCAGAAAAAAACTACCAGAAGAAACATTAATGTGATCACTTTGAGTTTCCACAGCTCACACATTTCAAGTGGAAAACATGACAAAATGCTTCTCAGCATTTTTTTCCTCTTTACAGTAGATGTGGTTAAGTCTATATATGCCCACACACCTCTGTGAGTCTGTTCGTATTACAGCATATGCAGGGTGAATGGAGCCCACATTTTCCATGCCCATTTGAGTTTCTCTCCCTCACTCAAATACACAGAAACACACCCAAGGTATACATAATTCAGATTTAGGAGCAAGAACAATAAAGCTAAGAAAAGGTTACACTTAATATTACACATGTTTAGTCTTGGGGCAAATCTTCTCCTAACCGAAGCCAAACATTGGAGGCGAGGGAATTCAGCACAGGTTTTCTAGCCTGTCCAACAGATTACTTCTGAAAGCCAAAGTGGTGTGTTGAGAAGTCGATGCTGAAGAATAACTGAGCTCTGAGTGGAAAGAGGTCTCCAGTGGCAGTTTAAAAAGGTTGAGGAAGAGAAACAGCTATTTCTGGATTATCCATTACCTTGGAGCTAAGGCTGCATCCTTCCTAGTACTTTTCTTGCTGTTCAGTGCATCCCAAGCAACAGTCCCAGGTGCTGAAGCAAATATCCCCATTCCAGCATGCAGAGGTCCAATTCCCCCATCTTTCTCCCTTACACTGACAACTACCCCACATTAGCAGCAAACCTTATTTCAAGGGTCCTTGCAGGAAGGGCTTGCCATTTTAGGGTTTTTGGTTTCGGTTATCAAAGCATTTCATTGTACGTTAAGGAATGCAGAGCGCAGGCAGCTTGATGGCTTTCACAACCCTGGCTCCATTTCCTGGTGCTCTAAGGCAACACTTAGCTTTTCACTCTCCAGACCCTTATACGCTCTACATCTGCTATTCTAATGCCTGCATTCATCAGTAGACTGGCAATAATAAATTTTCTTCTTTCCTTTCTCTTTTTTTTCCAAAGGCTCTCCCTTGTACACACGTTTGTCATTTCTTCACTATTGACTGCTGACTGGCCAAACCTCCATGAACAATAATTCCATTATAATGTAAGCCAGGGGCATGGCTGGCTTTATGGTTTGACTGGAGGCAGGTGAAAGGGTGGAAAGGAGATTATTTTAAACTCTTAATCATCACTCATCTTTTTTCAATATTCATTGACAAGCTGTAGTGGAAACTATGTTTTTTCTTGTGAACCCAGGCACTCTTCCAGATTCTTATTCCTCGGTATTAGCCCAATGCTTTCCTTCTGAGAGTTTTACTGCAGTCTTCTGAAATCAAATCTTTCCCACAGTGTTAGTGACGATGCCCTTACAGTCTGGAAAGGCCTAGCACTCAAACTGGTGGGCTAAAATCATTTACATCACCAAGACCTAAGAGGCATGAAGAACAAGAGCTGAATAAGCCTAGTTCCCGCACAGTGCAGATGAGTTTGTGCTGTGTGGTTTGAAAGTCTCACACACCAGCTATCACTTGAGGAATGCTTCTGAGAAATGTTGGCTGATTCCATTTGATTCAGAAGGTAGATAGTTAAAAATAGAGATGGTGGCGTAAGGCAACATCTCCTTTTCTCCTTGTTGTAGGGAAGTAGAGGCAGTTCAGGAAGCTGTGAAGTGGTAAGGACCAGCTCAGCTCTTAACTTCTCCAATGCAGCATTGATGGGCACGGTAGAGCTGTCACAGAAGAACTGAATCACAGAAAAATTTGGCTGCAGGGATATGGTGCATGTCATGAGTGAGCTCAGAGCCAAACTGTATGACTGTATAAATATCCCAATGTTCACTTCAATGGTGTGTCTGTTTTACTGTCTCTACATGAAACACACACACTGTTCCAGCCTTCCTGGAAATGGACAGTCGCCAGGATTTAGTCCATGGAGGGAATTGCTGTAGTTGCTGCTAACTTTTATAGTGGAGGAAACTGAAAGGCAAAAAATTAAGCTATGTTTAGGAGACATTCTATTAACATTGGTTGATTTATATAATATGTATGAAAAAAAGAAGTAATTTGAAATCCTAAATCTAAAGAAGATGAAAAGTGGTAGAAGAAAACAGGAAAAAATACACTGCATACTTTGAGTCAGATGATTAAATGGCTTCTCCACTTGTCCTCCTCAGCCTGATTTTACTGATCTGACACACTGTTTGGAAGTATTTCAATTATGGGTTTAGATTTTCAGAGGCGTTGGCCTCTGAAATTATCCTGAAATCATTACATATTTTTCAGAGCAAGAGAATGAGTTTCTTGGAAGATGTAGGCAGAAATGGTGATTATCTAAGATAACAAATACTATGTAATATAAACATTTTCTGCTAACGCTTCCTCCTCTCCAATGTATAATCCAGTTCTCATTGATTTCAAAAGCAGTTGGGTTTCATCTGATCACTAGTTATTAAACGGCTTCTAAAGCTATAAAAAACCCCAAAGCTTTGCTAGAAATAATCTTTGTTTTCTTGCCAGGCTGTAACAATAATAACAATTATATATAAACATGCATATACACACATTTCCTTTCCATTTTTGTATCTTCAATCATCTGGAGTTCTTCAAGCATTTTATGCAGGTGAGTAAAAAATAATTATCTTTGTTTTGCAGGCACAAAGGGAAGGTATGGTTGAAGTTGGCAGAAAAAGGAGTAATACTGTGAATTTTCCACCAAGTTTAAAAAAGATCACATTTATATGAAAACTGCACTGTGTTTCTTTGACCAAATAGGCTGTGTTCAGTATTTTTTACCCTTTCCTTTAGTTCTCCCAGCCTCCCAAGTATCCTTGAGACAAGGTTTGAACTCTTACAGCAGTCTTGGCAGCATTCTCGATGTTAATTTGGACAGTTGTTAGAGCACGTGTTCCTTCTGTTGGGATAGGACCGCTGTTAGGTCTGCCATTTCTAAGAGTCTGATTCTGGTGCCCTTGCTTTCGCTTGGTGTGCTTTTTCACACCACATCAGGTGCAGGCTGGCACTGCCAGCAGGGGCCAGTCCCTGGCTGCCCATGCCTGTCCCTGTGCCCAGGCTGTGCAAATGGACAGCGTTCCTGTGCAAGGGCAGGCAGAACTGGAACACTGGGGCATGTCATGCCCAGGAGGTTTTTTTTTTTACTCCAAGCAGTTCCCTATCATTTGCCCACAAGGCACATGTCCTTCTCATCATGCTGCTGAGCAGAGACTGCTCATCTGCAGCAAGGTGACCACAGTCCTTCCCCTCCCCAAATCTGTCCTTACCCATGCAGAGCCAGCAGTATCCGCAGGGATAATGGTAGATGAAGAAACAGGCAAGACTGAAGGTGTTAGTTGGTTTATTAATGTGGCAGGATGGTGTTTACTATACATCAGATAGCACTGAAACAACTGATTTTTCAATCAGTATTAATGTTTCTTGCTGGAGGGGTGAATCTTGCTGTGTGCCATGTCCTCCTGACTGGTTTTAGAACGTGTTCTTTCCCATGCAATGGTTCCCAGATTTGTGGGTGTTTGCACAGCAGGGAAGCATGCTCAGAGCTTCAGCAGTCTTATTAGAACTATGTAAAAGCATATGGATGTGATCTTGTGATTAAAAATAAAGTTTCTTCTAAACAGGTTCCTGGGGAAGTATTTGTCTGTTCTGCAAAGGGATTGTAGTTAATTCTAACTAAGGAACACTTTAAAACTATTAGGAGAGGGTAATTTTAGCAGTTCTACAGATGATTAAAAAGTCATTTTCTAAAATATTCTCACTGGAGGTTTTTTTTGCTTTTCTTAAAGAAAACATTTAATTGCTCCAATCAACCATAGCTACTTTCTGTTCATGATGTAATTTGTATACAAGGTATATGGTAATTTTTCACATTTGATTAGGAAGGAATTCCCTGTAGTTCCTATCACTCACCTTTAATTGACTATAACTCACTCCTCATTAAAGAAAGAAGGACTGCAGTAATATGGAGAAGGGGAGCACTCTGGTTTTGCAGTAACATGACCTGGCACACTGGGTGATGTTCCTCTGATAGATACAGCTTTTATTATTTTTCCACTCCTGTGACAACAGCAGTGGAAGTCCCACCTCACAGACAGGTGAGGCCAACTTTGATTTTAGTTCCAGAATTTACCTTGGCATCACCCACCTGTGTACTGCAAAACCAGTCTCTGATAAGCAGAAGAAATTCTGGCCAGCAAATGCCACCAACGTTTGACAATACTTGAAATATGAAATAGCTTAAGTGGTCAAAGAATGGGACTCCTCTTCCCGTCCTGGGTGCTGAAGTTGGGCATATCTACCATGCAGCAAAGAAGGCTGTTTCCAACACACCACTCCTTAAACACGTGGCATGGTAAGTAACAACAGAGTCCATGTATTTTAATCTGTTTCTAACACCCTGTCTAAGCCCTCAGTTTTCCCTGATAACTTATCTTCACGTCTTGGATGAGTAGTGACGCAGGAAAATCAGGTATCCAGCCAATGTGCAGCATGCTGGCAGTCTTGCCCGTCTTTAGATTCTGCCTGTGCAATAAATCCAGCAAGCAATAACACGGTAGGTATTGGTGAGCGATGTACGTGGAAGGGCAGCTAGGCTGCCACTTCTCTGTAGCTTCCTCTTGGGATTAACAGGTTCATTTCGTTATGAAAAACAATCCCAGCAAGCGAATGCCACTACAGAGCTTTGAGGTCCATTCAGTATCAAGGGTCTGTGTTACCTTGTGTCTCATTCATGGGAGACACCATTCAGTGGTGTCTTACCATCCATCGCTTTATGGGGTTTTTTATGAATTTGTTTCCTCGCTAAAATAGACCCAGACACATTTTCTGTGGTATAACTCTGAATCCTAATTTTTTTTTTTTTGAGGGTATTGTTTTGTCCTAAGGACCATGCAACACTGAGCTGCCCATGGTGGAGCAGTTCTGTAAATGAGCTTTTGGCATGGTACCTGGCACATCTATTGCTGTGAAGAAATAGCCGCCAGTACTTAATCACTAAGACCACTCTAAAATTTCTTGTTTTCAAGGACTCAAATCCCAACTTTTTCTTCAGCATTTTGAATTTCCAGACCTTGTATGATAGCCCACTGAAACCCAAAACTTCAGTATGTTTTCCCCAAGAGTTTTCTCAGAAGTTTTGAAAGCTGAAGCGTTCTTATTTTCTTTATAATTGTTCCCAGGAGCATCTGTCAAGGGTTGGGTACTCTAGTGTCATAAAAACATGAAACAACAGAGTGCCTGTAAGCAAAAAGCAGCCACAGTTCAGAGCAGCGGAGCGCTGGCAGTGACTTGTTGGGCTCTCCCTGTTACTGCTGGTGGTGCCCAGAATGCTTTGGTTAGGCCTTTGAACTAGGGAAAAAAAAAGACCTGATGCTGCCCAGATTATTCCACAGCATGCCTGGCCTTGCCAAGTGCAGACTGCAGCTTCCCCTTCACTTGTAACCTTGGGCTGGAAGCAGTCACTGTTCCTGCTGATGCCCCAAACTCCATCTACCTTCCCAGATTTCTTGAACTCTTTCCCTACATGCAGCAACCTGTCTATTCTCCAGGTGGTTCCCTAAGAGGAGCAGTGTCCACACCTGTGTGGCTGTGACCATAACTAAGTTCCTGCTGACACAAGCAACATCATCCTTTTGAGTCACCACAGAAAACTGACCTCACCCAGAATGACTTGTACCTTTAACAGCCAGAGGACTCATTGTTAATGTGAGGTTTGGCCTTTTTGTCACCTTCTGGCTTACCACACTACAGTCTGATGGTCTACAGAAGGAGGTGGGGGCTGATCAGGACACCCTATTATAAGTCCTTTCCCCACTCTTTACATTTCTGTTCCCCTGAGCCACCCCTTTCCCAAAACACAGTAGTTTTCATTGTGTCATAACAGAGAATACTCCATCCAAAAAAGAGATCAGTGCTGAAGAAATCATTACATTGCTGTGCAGTCTTCTTTGTTCCATAATATTAAAACCTGGTAATTTGTTTTGACAAACAAATAGTTCATTTGTATGACTACTTAGTAGCTCCATTTTTCTCCCTGAAAACCAAATACTTAATTTCATGACCCTCTAATTCCTGTGTTTGGGTCGAACTGCTGAATCTACACCATTCCACAAACTTTCATCAAGGCATGGTCCCTTGCTATAGGCCCTTCCATCTGACCCCACCAAACAGTCATACCTTCCCTTTGCCCCTAGACACCTATCTTTCTTCACATCAGTTAATTTTGCCCTCACAAGTGTTGTGGACACATACCTGACTACGTATGCACCTATGGAAAAGAGAGAGCAGAATTTAACAGGGTGATAGCTGCCTCTAACACAGGTAGCTTTACGCTATCTGTGACCAAGGCTCTGTGTAGCTATCCTGAGACAGTAACTTTTCTGCCTGTTTTCTCATCTCTGAAACCTCCTTTGCACAGGTTCCTTGAGCCCTTTACCCGAGTAACCTTCCCTGAAAGCCCAGTATTGCAGTAATTAAAAAAAACTTCTCATTTTAAGGAATGGAGGGCTGCCTGGCCAGTGTGAGGTGGGTCCTGAGGAAGCATTGCAGAGGGGTGAGGGGAAAGGAAGGATGCCCCAGACACCTGTGTTGTTGAGACCCACCTGAGAGATGGCCTTGGGTAGATATCACATAGAGCCTCTGCTGACAACTGTCACCTGCCTTCTAGACAGCCCTGTAAGTAAGGACAGAAGGACATGCAAATGGGTATTGGTAGCTGTTGTGTTCCCTTTTTTGTGCTCTTTCAGACTTTTGCTTTGTCAGGAATCTTAATAAATGTTTCAAGTACATTTACAGCTATCTGTTTTCTACACTCATTTAATCCAAACAACTCTTAAACTAATCTGTTAAAATCCATCCTGGGGAAATGTGCTAAACCAAGCTTGCATTTTTAAAAAGTTAAATGAGAT
This sequence comes from Lycocorax pyrrhopterus obiensis, assembly GCA_014706295.1. Lineage (NCBI taxonomy): Eukaryota > Metazoa > Chordata > Aves > Passeriformes > Paradisaeidae > Lycocorax > Lycocorax pyrrhopterus. Next base: position 66,313,415 of record JACSVZ010000002.1, read on the forward strand.
CATGTGATCTCAAAATGTTACGTGTTGTTTATGTGTATTAACTCATTTCTGCCCCAGTATTGGGGACAGGAGTTGGTTTGTTTAGCTATCTGAAAACCCAAATTTTTCAGATTTGTGCCCAGCTATAAACTTTTCGTTTCTCTAATCCTGGCACTCAACATCGTGTCCAATGGAAGGCTGTGTGTAGCCAGAGACTGCTGTGACTTTGCAGGCGGTGGCTCTAGTTGTCTTTGCAGTTTTTTAGGTGAATGCAGGCCTGGGAGTAAAGGCATTATGCCAGCTGGACCCTCTGCCTTTTCCAGAAAGGCTGAGGGTTGGTACAGCTTCTGGTATCAACCGGTCTCTGATGATGCCATCACTAAGAAATTCCAGAAGAGAAGCTGTGTCCTGACAGAGGCCCCCTTGCCATGCCCTAAACCACTGCTGGGGTACTATCTCAATTGAGGAAATGAATTGGAGTAGAAAGCTTCTGGCTATCTGGGGATGCATTTTCACAATGAGTCTCCCTGGGTGCAGAGGTTCAGCTCTCTGTGAATTTTCATTGTGCTTCACAGAAAACCTCAGGTTCAACCAAAAAAAAAGCTGTGTTATAGCAAGGGAGAAAAAAGATGGATCAGGTAGTGAAACAGAAATAAAATTAAGAACAATTTCAGTTTAAAAAGTTTAAATGCTTCCACACCTCACAGGCTCACTGTGGAAACTTGACAGTCAAATATTAAACAGTACACCATCTCACTGAATTTTATGCCATTATAGTAACAGTGTTATTAAACTTGATATCGTTTCCTTTTAATTTCAATGAAACATATTTCCTGATCTTTTCATAAAAATGACCTTTGGGAACTATAGAAATCTAGACATTTCTTTATTTATGCTGCTGCATCAGCTAATGCTTCCAGTCAGAAGCTATATTGGAAAGCACATGAAAGCCCTTATATGATACAGTAATATTGCAAGCTAAATGTTGCATTAGAACATTTTACACTAACAAGCTGAAAGCTTTCTTCTATGAAATTACTTGATGTGTTTTTGTGAACAAGATAGTGTCAGTGGATCTGTAATCTTTTGCAAATATTTCTCTGTACTCTTCATTCTATTCTGGAATTTTATACATGTTTTTTTCTCTCTTACAAACCTTCTTTGTATAATACACCCTTTTCACAAAGTGAAAAGGCATATGTATACATCTAGTCTAAATAAGCCATTATTAATCTTTAAAAAAAACCCAGACAAAACACTTTTGATGGCTTTCCATTATATATAGCAGTATAAAATATTACTATAAATATTACTATAATATATAATATTACTCTATTGATTTTCACTGTTGATTGAATTTTATAGACAGCTGTGATTTCTGAGAACTGTCCAATAGACAGGAAGTTCTGGATGAATCAGGAAATCTTGAAGCCTGGGCTTAATTCAGTCTTCCCACAGACTTTCTTCAAAGGACATAGCTTTAAAAAAATGAGAGTGTTCCCATGTATATCAGTTTGGAGTTAATGAGGAGAATAAGCCTAAAGGACACCAAAAGCCTTGTTTGTGCTTCAAAAGGCTTTGTGAATGATCTGAATATTTCAAAATCAAGTAGTATTTGAAAATCTAAACTGGATTCACAAACAGCCAAGTCTCCCAAAATCACAGGCAGCTTCTGAGAATATGGACTTTTAAATGCTGGTCCTTAAATCCTTTTCAATGCACATCTCAAAAGAAACCAAGCCCAGTATGCAGAAAGGTGGAAAAATTGAAAATTATGAGAAAAAATTTCTCTTACTTTCAAGCATTCACCAAGTGAGGAGAAGAAAACATTAGAAAAGAGAAATTATCACATCCATACAACTTTCAAAGCAGGTCAGGAGTAACAAAGGGATTGCATTCTGTGTGAAGCATCGCAATATGGATTGGAAATACGAATAAATAAATAACACCATAAATACATAAAAAGAAACTTAATTTTTTTCAGAATTGTTCTACTAATTTAAAATAAATATGCACTGCAGAAGTTGCTTTCTGACTTTCTAAACTCTCTGTGAGAGTCAGGTCAAGTGAGAAATTTGGAGATCTGAGGTATATAAACAGTTGTAAATATCATTCTGCAGAAATATGTATGAATATGTAAACCAAACCACAGTTTTCAGATAACACTAAGCACATATCACTGTGTGTCAGATCCATCAAAAATTAAGCCCTTGGATCAAACAGATTTGCACCTGCTTACCTAGGAATTAACTTTAGGGCATGACATCAATTAGAGTAGGCAGAGCTGATGTTCGTGTCTGCTAATGACGAAATGAAATGCTGAGTATTGCCCCATTTTTTAACAAAATGGGCCAAATGCTGCCCTTGGTTACATTCCCAGGCCTCAGATAACATGAGTGTAATTGAAAGCAGTTTTGGTTCAATATTTCTTGTATTTTAGAAGCTATGGAGCAATCAAGCAATATGACCTTTTAGTGGTCCACCAAAGAATCAAGTTCTGTTCTGTATGGGATCCAGACTAATCAATATCTTATTACGATCACAGCCTGTTTTGTTTTTTTTTTTCCACAACTGAGACACATTGGGAGTAGCTTGGACAAAACATTTCTCCCTGGAACAGCTGAGACTTGGCCGATTCACAAACTATTATGGTGTTAAACCTATGCTTTTCAATAAAATGACATGAGTGTTTAAGCTGTATTGCACAATGTAGTGCAAACATACCCAGGCTTAACTCATTGAAGCACTTCTCATTAGGCCAAATCTCCAAACAACATCCACAATGAGAGAGAGTATAGAATGATTTTATACATTAATAAATACATAAAAACAACAAGTTCATACTAACTTGTCAGGTATAGTAGGGGTTTAACAATCAGAAGCATAGGATAAAGTCCATATTGGTACAATGTCTAATTTTTCTCTTGGATGACAGAAGACAGAATTGACTGAAGGAAATCTGAAACCCATAGGGAGCCAATAACTTTCCAATGAGTCAGGATATCATCTGTCATTTTCAAGCACAGGGGTGACTGACAGCTTCTTTGACTTGCAGAAATATGGAGTGAGATCCTGGGATGAGTTCAATGGCATCTCTCCAGCTCTTCAGCATGTTCAGACTTCCACTGGTGAGATCAGGCAAAATAAGGGTGGCACTACAGGTGTGCCTGAGCACACATGTTGCATACGTGTTGATGAGTAGAAGGAAAAAAAGCACCAGGCCTGTTCTTATTTCACAAGACCATCTCGAAGGAAGTAAAGCCAGCCTGTCTCCATGTGCACTCGGCTGTATTTCAGACCAGAAATAAGGAGGAAAAAGCACAAACCCTACTCAAGGTACATTTTTCCTTCAGAACAGGTTTGTTTTCTTAAAATCAAATAGTCACAGCCCTGTTATTAAAATCAATAATGAACTAAAGTCAGGTCATAGTTGTTCTTTGGCTTTTAGGATGAACATTTCTGAGGAATAAATCTAGTGGTCTTGTAGGTCAGAATAACAGCAGTTTCACTTGTTTGTGTTAGCCTCCCAGTAAGGCTTGCACGTGTGCATTTTACTGCTTAAAAATATTACACTGGCCATCATGGAACCCGGGGGGTGAAGGGTAAGAACTCTGTAATCCTCCAGTTGTTTTGCAGTGAAGGGGATGTGGGCAGGGGTCCTGCATTGCCACATTCCGGCAGCAGAGTGATGATTCAAGGGCGAGATGCACAGTGTGGAGCTGGAGCCAGTTGTCACCCAGTGAGTCCATGCCTCTCGAATTTGAGTTTCTCTGCAGTGGCTACAGCAGGCCGTGAAGAAAAAAATGGTAGGTGTAAAGGCCTTTTATTGAAACTTCATACTGCACCATATTTAGTATGCCTTTCCCTGGATACTTGTTTGGAAGAAAGAAAGAACCTCTAGGATCTGTCAAACTCCTATTTGAACTCAGTAATGTGCTAAAGTAAATGCATGAAACAGAATTTTTCTTATTTATTTATTTTCACACACATATGTGAGCAGGAAATCTGTAGCGTATCACTCTGTATTCTGCACCTGCTTGATCACTCTTTGCTATGCTAATGAAAAACTAATGATATTTGACTTTCCTCTTTGCAGGAGGCAAGAGTACTTTTTATAAGAGTGAGCAGAATTTTTCAAAATGTTTTAACTCCTCTTGGAGTCAAAACCATGCATCCCTGAGGCCATGGCTTGAGACCTGGTAAGCCATGAGCTAACAGTGTATGCATCCTTAAAACTGAAATAATGGGAAGTCTGCAACTGTTGTGGCATGAACACATTGGCTCTAAGTATCGAAATGAAGCTGACCTTTTACATACTAATGTTCCATTGCTGCTAATAAAAAAAAAAGCATTTTTTTCAGAAGTAGGAGTAGAAAAAAATATTACTAATACTTTAGTAAGATCTATGTATTCTCGCTGCAATGAAATGAGAAAGGTCAAATTTTCTCTCCCATCCTTTTTTTTTTTTTTTGTATTCTCTAACTTCTCACCCATCTTTGTTGTACTAATGAAATTAAGATATCCTTCATGATATAACTGTGAGCTAGGGGGATCTAAATTACCTTCATCTGGCATCATTCCAATATACTATAAATGAAGTAATTGTCCTTGACTATAAAATTTGCATTTTCAAGACTTAATTGCTATCATTACATCTTTTTGTAATTCTATTAATTTAACTGAATGGAGCATTTGGTTTTATGGTAAAAAATTTGCATTAAAACATTGTACATCTAAATAGAATTTTAATATTTGTGTCAAAAGCTCAGTACAGTTGTCCCACAGGACCTAAACAATTTCACAAGAAGAGAATAGGAAGCAGTCTCACTTTAGGTCAACAAACAGGTTTCCCTTTGGTGAATATTAATAGAACTTGCTGTAACAGGCATTGTGTGCTGAAAATCCCTCCTGCCTGGTCTCTGCAAAAGTGTTATTAATCTACGAATTCCATACCATAATTCTTAACGGGAAATGTATTTGCCCAGATACAGGGTAGGTAGGATGTATGTTTGTTCTGTCAGGAAACAAACTTTTTATTTTTTTTCCTTTCCTTATTCTTTTCTGACAGAACAAGGTACTTTGGTCAAAGACTATGGACAAATAGTTAAAGTGTGAGGACTCTGAAGTGGCTGAATACATTGCAATTGCAATGATGTCATGTGCACTTTTTATACATGGGGCCCAGTGGTAAGGTAAGAATGTGTTACCAAGTACACCTGATTTGAAACTGGGTCCAACTTCTTGCAGTGGATTTATGTGGTACTTGGGGACTGTGAGCTCTCGTTAGGTCTTTAGAGATATCTAAGCCACTGGAGCCCTTAGGAAGTAGGTACCCAGTGGGTCTGGTGTCCCACTCAGGCAGCACTGAGGGCAGTCACTCCAGGCACTCCAGGAAACCACTGACACGTGGATGAGTAAACAGTGTTTCATGCTGGTCGGAGAAGTCTATGCTATTTTCCATTGTGTGTTAATAAATACTACGGAGTTGTATAACATATTATTTATGCAAGTAATCAAGATGGATTGGCTTTACATTGAATATGTCTGTGATTTCTTTTTTTTTTTTTTTAGCATATGAGTAATATTTCACAAGAGGTAGAGTGTACTAGTGACAGAAATCTCATTAACTGCTCTTAATATATGTTGTATTTACTGGACTTCATAGTCATTGTGTAATTAAGGTTCACAACTGGCTTGTGAAGCAGAAAAGATGAAAGATGTCTCCGTGAAAGAGATTTATGGGATGGTGAAATTAAAGACAGATCTCTCAAAGTGTATATGTACCACTTTTTTTTTTTTTTTCTGGTGCCTAAATACCTCTGAGGGCCCAAAACTCTTGCAAAGCTGTGTAGTGAGACACTGCTACCAGGCTAGACCCAAACCTGGGAGCACAGGGTGAAGCCTCTATTGGGGATCATGGCTTTTGGCAAGTGCCACAGTGGGTTTGTCTTCTGCCCTTGTCTCTTGAATGGGAATCATACTCACTGTGGGGATTTTGTGATGGTTTAGGGTAGGCTGGAAATTCAATATAAAAGTCATAAGAGCAGGTAACCTGCTTCTTCTACAGCCATCTATATAGGCAATATTTCTGTGGGAGTATTGGCCTTTATTAGAAAAACTTCAGCATCACAGATGGGGGGCGAAGCGCTGACAAGAGTTTTATTTCAGTGCTGAATCTCCCAGACCTACAGATATCAGCTCTACCATGCCACTGGAATCTGCTCTGTTGTTCTAGGCATGTGCACAGGGTACGAAGGCTCACAGGGGATCTGCTGTACACAAAGACTGCATTTTTTCCACTTCAGGGAGGACCCTGAGTATGTTCTTTCTTAACAGGGGAATTTCATTTGATGTGAACATTATGTTAAGGCTGAATTTCTAGGCAGATAATATGATAGTGCATTAGAAGAAAAAAAACCAACCCACCCCACCACCAACAAAAATCCCCAAATCCAAAACAAAACACATATTCTTTTGAAAAATCCAGGTCTAGCTGTTAGCGTCAATTATTTCAAACACCTACTGACTTTTCTGGCACATCTATCTCATTGAATCTTGGAAGTGATTTTATGTGCTTTAAGCATTTGATCACATAATCAGCTTCTGCATAGCAATGCAAAGGATCCTGAGCATTGTCCTGGCAGATAGTCAAGTCAAACCTGACACAGAAACAAACATAAGGGAACAATTGTTGTCAAAACACATTGCATCACTTTGCATGGTAAAGCATTTGCTCTGGTAATCCACCATGCTGACGTGTCCCTCTGCTGATGCCATCTGAGCGGGGACTGTATCCTTAAAGTTGACACGTGCATCACATTACAGCAGTGATTTTGTTATATATCATCGGCATAATGGATATACAGAAGAGATTCATAATCTTGAAAGGTGGCTTGAATCCACAGATCTCATCGATGTTCTGGTGACTCAGAGCATTTTGGAAACTCATTTTATAACATCTTATGCTGGGTTGGGCAAAGGCAAAGTAAACAGTCGCCTAGGGCAGCAGACTTGGGAGGGAGGCAGTCCAGGTCTCCTTTCTTACTTGCTCTCTGCTGACAACAACAGGAATACAATCCTTCAACCTGCCTCTCCACTGTCCCTCCCACTCCCCTTTTTAATTTAATTTTTATGGAAATCTAAAGACACCTTTTTGCCTTCTCCCCATCTCTTTTTCTTATGCATTGTCTCTCTAAAACTCCTGCCAGTTTCTCCTAGCTTTTCTCCTCGGGGGAGATTCCACTGCTTCCTACTTTGGCTGTTCCAGGACTGTGAGAGGATTCCTTGTCCCCTCCCAGACTCGCATTTCTTTCTATTAATAGCTATTTATTGCTTATTATTTGCCACCTTTGCTGAGCAGCCTCAGGTTTATGGTGGAATGAGCTATATAACATAAACCTGTGAAAAAGCATACCAGATCATTTGCCTGTTGATAACCATTGCTTTAAAAGAGCTTTTTGATGTTGCGGAAAAATCCAGAGAGCTGTAGAAAACTTTGTTGTACTGCTTGTGACTCATGAGATTAAATGAGACAAAAGTAAGACGGTGTCAGCATGTTACTGAATCCCTGGAAAGGTGCGGCTTGCTCTGTTGGTAATGCTAGTCATGCAACATAAAATTAGATTGCAGAATTCATCGCCATGGGATGTTATAGAAGCCAAAAGGCATAATCGTCTTCAAAAGGAAATTAGGAAAATTGTTCCATCAACGACTGTCAAATGCAGTTATCTAGATGCAGCATCAAGCTCAGGAAACCCCTAAAACACTGGTTGCTGGAAGCCATTTGGCTGTAGCAGTGCAAGGATCACCCTCTCCATGGGTGAGAACAGTTCCTGTTCTAAGTGTGTTAAGGCTGAACTTTCGGTCTCTCTCATTAATACATGCCTCATGGTTAAGGTGAGCTGCTCTAGACTTAGTCATCTGAAAGTTAACATCATTTGAAAGTGAAGTTAAAGGAAGACTTTTCCAAGAGGCAGTTACTCCTGTCTGTGTTGAAAACACTTAAGGATGAGATAAATCACCTAGATTAAGTGTCCTGTACTTATGACTTGTACTTTTGTCCATTAAGTTTGATGACTTTGTCTGTAAAAACGAACAGAGTTCAGAAAGGAGTTTGTTTTTCCAAGCAAGAAAGTAAGACCTCAGATAGTCTGTGTGGGTGTTGTTTATGCCTATACTGTGTCCTTCCACACGGATTTATTTTTCCCCTGTCTCAAAGCTTTGGATTGCCTTAACTTGCTCAACTTGGCCAATTTCACCTCCTTCTGGCATACACAATATGCGTTCATTCCCTCAACCTACACTGAAAGAAGGTCAGAGGCGTGTCATCTCTCTAAAATGACAAAACAGCAACCTTCATTTGAGAGTACTGCAAGTTTCTGAAATCAGTAATTTGACAAGCTGTGGCAATTTGACACGCTATGACAGAAGTCTCTGGAAGCTTCTTGCACATCAGTGTATGCACAACTGCCATACATAAGAGAGCAGCAGATTCTTCACTCATTTGACTTGTTATTTTTGCCTAAGGAAGAGGAGCTCACATATGTAGGCATGTATTTGTCAGGGGTTTTTGCTCCACTCATTGCCTCAGATCCTTTCTGGCAATGGTTGTTATAGAGACAATCTTGTGAAAGGAAGCAAGGAACTGTGAGTAATTTGCCAAGTGGGAGGCCAGACATGATGTTTTTTGCTTACTGCTCTCAAAGTCTTAATTAGTACAATGCTTCCACTAAGTATTGGGATCTCTTCAGGAGCCAAAAAGGTGGCGCTGGTGGTGCCTTGGCAGAGAGTTTAGAAAGGATGGGGGAAAGCTTGCAAGGTGACATATAATACACTGACAGCTGGCAATGACTATGTTCAGTGTTCTTCTAATGCTCTTCAGGTAGATCTCAAGGAGGTCCAGTAAAAGCGTGACTGAGGATAAAATTGTGCCCTGGTGTCACTGGAGTTGATAACAGCTTGCTAGTGTCTTCTAGGCACAAGGAGGATTTTGAACCACACATGCCAGTGGGGTTCTAGCAGGACGTTTGCTTGGGGCTCAGGGAGGTTCAGGTGGGATTCAAGGTTCAAGCAGACAAGGCTGCAGGCAACAAAAGTGGTACAAGGAAGCATTACCTCTTTTTGACATCCAGAACCTAACTGTGCTCACTGTTTCTGGGCGGGATGCATTACTTTTTTCTGTTCAGTCTGAGACTTTAGTGGGATTGGTATCTCACATTCTTTCTTAGCCTGTTCTCTATTCAATCAAGTAGAAATCAGACTCCATATTTCTTCTTCCTTTAAGAGATGTGTATCTGTGGATACACATCTCTAAAATAAACCTCCAAACATTTGAAAGCTCATCTTTCATTAATTGTAAGGGATTCGAAATCCCTTACACGTATGTGTGTGTGTGTGTGTCTATCTTTTTTCTGTTACTTTCTAATCCCTTAAAATTTTTTCTCATAGAAAAGTGATAGGGTTTTAGCTGATAATTCAGCAGGTAATGAATTGGACTTTGACAGAGACTCAGCAAAGAACCTCCGGATGCAAAAATGGAACTGCTGGTGTGAAAATACTATCTGTACTAACCACTGGAAGCAGGCTGCAAAAATCCAGGTTGCTGTGCAATGTCTATGTTGCAAAGTAAGAACATAGTCAAGTACAACAAGCCCTGTGGTCCAAGTGCCTTCTCTCCCTGTTGGAGTCTGTTAACTGCTGTAGCTGAGATTTAGATCAATCACACTGCATATTGCTGAGATCATGTGTTTTGCTGACAGACAGGCTTGTATCCTACTCACTCTCATCCATCTCAGTCACATTAGCAGCTTCAAAGGTATTACGGAGTGAGACAAGCCTGACCTTCTTCTCAGCCCCAAATGACCTTGGGGAATTTTTTTTTTTCTGTGTTTGTGTGTGGACAACAGACAGCAGGTGAGTCTATGTAGACGCTATTAGTAAAGCTGTATGGCTCTGCAGCAAGTCATTCTGAATGAGAAAGTAGAATTTCTGAGAAGGTGTTTGTAGGTGCACACTTTTCAGTCCTTGATATTGACCTGCAGAGTTAAGCTTCTCATGAGTCAGTTTAGTATTTGTGGAAATGGTTAGGCTTAAATAGCATGAATGCATCCATTTTTTATTTTCTTTTTAGGTGATTAATCTGAAACTGTTTTTTAACAAAACTTTTAGGATTGAATGTAATTTCTGTAATATTCTCTTCACATACCATTTTGGTTTAACAGCTAAGGCAGAAAATTAACACACTTTTAAAAGCATTTAATGTTGTTACTTTAGAAAAAAAAATGTGCTTAGCTTCTGGAAATGCCTGTATGTTCGTTTTAAGTATTAGAAGCACTAAACAATTATTTTTCTATTCATTTATGGCTTAGCCCCATTTCCTGAAGTTTTCCTCCCATGTATGCTGGAGTGTTTTTTCCATCTGTTACCGCGCTCTGTTTATTATTCCTACAACTTAGAGTTTTATTCTTCCTCAGCTGCCAGTTTGTCAGTTATGATCAAGTGTCAAAATGAAAGCAATCATAAGCATCAATTACCAAAAATTACATAGTCTGTTTACATATTCATTAGAAGAAAGGATTTTTCTCTCAATGCCTACCGGATATGAACTGTAACTAGACACGTGAGTTCTCTACACACTCATTTTCACATCTGAAATCTAACAGCTAGGTTGGGTAATCCAGTATTCACCTGCCAGGCATGGACTTCTTGCAGGACATGAGCAATACCTTTAAATCTTTTAATACTGGAGGTTATTAAAAATATTTCAAGTAGGAACAATTTTTTGGTCTCTTCTCCATAGGAAGACTGTAATTCAGGTTACATGATCTTCTGCTTTAAATTCTTTTGCAACTTCTTCTCTCCGTCACCATCACTTTATTTTTTCCTCAACAAAATGATGGGCATTCTACAAAATTAAGGTTAAAAAAAATAGAAACTGGAGCATCACATTGTAGAAGGTTACTTTTAATTTTGCTTCCATGAAACAAAATCTTTTCTTTGTTATGGGAAAAAAAAAAATGAAACTGTTGATACTTTAGAATTTCCTTTTCACCCAACAGTTAAGAGAAATTATTTTTTTCAATTCACAATTTTTTTCAGTGTATAATCAGATTTTCTTTTTTGGTATGAAAATTAATTATAGACAAGCATATACACTCCATTAGAAGCAGAAAAAGTAAATGGGGTAAACTGGCAGTTCTCAAGGTTTTTTAAGTCACTATAAAGATTTCTATTTGCCTCCCCTATTCATTTGTAGGGTAAATGCTGCAGACATCCTTGTTGCAAAGCATTCTTAATCCACTCTAGAAACATGAAGTTTCCTTCAAGTTAAAATGTGCTGGAATTTTTAAGAGCTATATTGAACGTGCTTCTTCTGCAGTCTCTTTGGCCCATTTGATGCCAGTTGGGTCTGCCTAATATAAATTGGTTTGCCGAGGTGGGAAGAAAAATCAAGCAAAATCCCAGATTTGCGTACCCACAGATTTGCATTCCCACCTTGGCCTCTGTGACAGCCTTCGGCTGCTTGTTGTGCAACGTGAAGTAGATTCCTGAGTTCATAACAAGACTTTGGAAAGTTCTTTGTGGCTGCTTCAGCATAAAAACACAGCTCTGTGGAACTGATGGCAGGAATGTGGACTTAGACTGGTTTGGACAATGATGCTGTTATTCTTTCACTTGGTGAGCGGTGATTGAAATTGTAAACTAATTCTTTCCGCATAGATGATGGGGGAACAGCTGCTGCCTTGAGGAAAAATCAGAACATTTCAGTTCTAAAATATCTTTATAAAGCCATATAAATGTATTTTTCATTTTGTGTACCTGGGAATAGCTAAGCCCAAGCAGAGTTAGAGGTAGAGTTGTTGAAATATTGCAGTGAGAGTTGTCATCAAGCCCTTCCTAGTGTTTGGGTCACTTGGGCACCTGCAGTCGTAAGACTTCGAAGCTTGCACACTCGACTCAAACTCAGTCTGAAAGCAGTGTGAGTCTACTCCTTTAGAGATTTGCACCTCTGACAGGCAGCTCTGTTGAGGCTGGCAGCAAGCCTGCTAATTTTTACCAGTTGTGGCAGATTGTTTCAATGTCTTTTACCCTAAATATAAAGATGGTCTGCTCAAATGCCTGTATTTTCGTGTTTAAAGCCATTGAACCTTTCCTCACTGGTAAAGTCATGTATTCACTCTATTTTTCTTAAATGTTTCCAGAACAAGCAATTGTGCTGCAGCTCTGTACGTATTCCTAATTTCCTTCTGTTTGAAAGCCATGGAGATGTCCTGCGATGCTTTTCCCTGACTCTGAAATATCTAGAGCGTTTCTTGATGTCATCGGTGGGCTCCATTTTTTATTGGTCTGTTTGTAGAAGGATTGGAGAAATTCCTGGGTGTGGGCGAGCTTGAGAGCAGAACGATGGCAATCCCTGGCTGGCCACTCACCCCTTGGGATACTGTTACCATCCAGTGTAATCCAAAGCAGCCTGTTTTGGGTATGAAGGCAGAAGAAAGGGAACATATGACTTTCTTCTACAACTTACTGCCCTGTAAAAGGATTTTAAAGAAGCTTTGGGGAAATATTTAGGCCTCAGATGCACACATGTGGATCCCATTGAGTTCTTAGAAGGCCATGCGAGTGTGTACTTTAACAGACAAAATATGTCTTTTGATTTTTAGGAGCAATTAATATAAAATATGCAATCACACTCCTGTGCAATAGGATATTTTTTAATATTTTGTTAAAAATACTCCCCAAACTGAAATACAAAACAACATAGCATCCCAGGCCTTGGTCTTTTAATGTTCTATCTTCACCAGTGCTGATCTCACCTTTAATGCTGTTTGTAAACGTGTTTGGCTGTTATGCGTTGAAATTCAATTCAATAAAACATTTGTACTTAATGTAGTAACAAGCCCAAGCACCTTCCTGTCCTTGTATCTGTCCATGCTTGAGAATGCCATTATATTTGGAAGAGCAAGGAGAAATAGTTGTCCTACCTGCAGGGACTCCCCTGTGCCCTGGCCTTTTCTGCTACCACACAAAACCCCACTGTGATGGCTCAGCGCCCATTCCATAAGCCTGCAAGCGCAGAAACTTTTAGCACATGCTTACATTTATGAGCCTGCAGGTTGCCCAGCACCTCTTGTAAATATTGCCTGAAAGAGTGTGATGGATTAAAAGCCTCTGCTGACATAGACCTCTCAGGGGTGTGCAAGACTGACAGCTTGAAGGTGGCTCCCCAGGGTCTATCGACACCCTTAAACTGCTGCGGTTGCATCAGCCTGTGAGTGGGTGGTAACGAAAGGCAATGAACCTCAACTGGAGGCATCTTGGCTTTCGTTTTACCTACCTGAAATTCTCAGTGTGTTGGTCTGACCTAAATGTTCACTGTGAAATCTGAAGCAGCTTCTGCCTGGAAAGGTTCCCACAAACAGAAAAACAAGTCCAGGGGTGAGCAAGTGGCATTGAGCAGAATCTGTCTGAGACAGGTTCTTAGGAGGAACAGCAAACTCTCCTATTTCTTCACCAGGGAAGTAGCACAATGCGCCTTTTGAAGAAGAAACTAACATAAGGTCTTTTCAGGTCTCTATTGGTCTGTCAAATTGCAAATAAAAGGGAGATAAACTGTAGGAGTCACTTCTTCAAGGTAACAGTCATAGGTGAATAAGATTGTTGTGTTATCTCAGGGCAAGAATTTACACGTTTCCACTGAAATGAGGTGTGCTCCCTGTTCCCCAGTCCGTCAGTTACACAGAAGACCTTTCTCCTGAAAGGTTTCCTTAAGTCTTCCCAGCCATAAGACTGGTTTTGCTTCCACTTTTGTACTGGAGCATCTCTATTTTTTGGCTGAAATGTTTAGTATGTATTCAGGCAGAAACTGAATCCAGAACCTTTCTGTCTGATCCTTTAGCTGAGATTTTATGAAGTCATGAACAATGGAGGGAGGTGCAATAATAGAAACATGCATGTAGCCCTAGCCATAAACGGACCTTGTATTTTAGCAATAGTAATTACGTATTTTTTTCATAATTTTGCATAAATGCCCATTTCTATTTTGCTGATTCTCTAAGTCCAATGGGCTGAATATTTTTTTTGCTATTAGGCTTCATATATTAAAGCTAAAGTCCTAATATTCTATGAAAAGCCATCTATATAAATGAGTTTAGATTGGGGTCTTATTGTTTAGTTGATTGCATCAGATGCTATTTATTCCATTCAGACCCACACCTACAAAACATTTATTATTATTTTTGGTAACAGTAATTTGGTGTGCAAAATGACTTTTTTGTCTTCCTGCCCATCTCTTTAAGGAGTACTGACTAAAATTTTGCTGAAAAAAATCAAAGCAGCAGAGAAATAACAAAAGAACAAAAACGAGGACCTAAAAACAAACAAACAAAACTACAGAAAACACCCCAGAAACCAAAGCTCTGTTTTTTCATCCTTGTTAATCTATTAAAAAAAATACATATTTTGCAGCAAATTGCTACAAATGTGGAAGTGAGGAACAGAATACTATAGCTGATAGAAAAGTATTGACATAGCTGGAGATCAGGTATACTACCTAGCACCCATCCCCTGTCCTCTTTGGAGTGGGAGATATGCCTGCAGTGCTCTGGAGACAAGAGAAGCTGAAACCAAAGGACTCTCTCCATAATGCTGTATTACAGTGAACCTTTTTCACATGTTAATACAGTAAATTCCCCATTATCTGAATTCCATATTCTTCAATACCGTAGCTTGCGATTCAGATAAATGGGAATTACCAAGATATAAACTTGTACTGTATATTAACTCACTGGATATTAATCTCTTCCGAGTATTATTTATATAATCTGCAGCATGATTTGGCACATAAACACAGCAGGTTTAGTTTATTTTACAAATTCAGTGCAAATTCTCTCTTGCACCAAAAAATGCATTCAAGTTATACCTCGGGATACAAATCTGTATTAATGTTAACCAGGCTTTGTGTGTTCAAGTTTGTAAGCATATCCTAGCAGATTCATCAGAAAGAAGGCTAGTCAGTGCAGATGAAAAATAAGAAATTATTTTCTGCGTTGCAGCACACGTAGAAGTGGAGATAGGATCTACTTTCATTCTTTTCCAGCTGCAGAAAGATTTTAGATAGTATTTTGGATTACTTCTTTCTTCTATTTGTATTAGCAGAATGGAGTAGATAAAGTCTTGGAGCAACTGAAGCCCTGTGGTAAATTGATTGAAGTAGATGCAGGTAGATCATTTGTGAATTTTGTTCCTGGCACGACAACAAGAGATGATGCTGAAGGTAGCTTTTCTGAGCATCAGAAGTGCAGATAAAGTTTATTGTTTTGTGGGATGGTTTAGCTGGATGTAGTGCTGCTCTTTAAAGATTAGGCCAGCCTCATTAAACATGGGTGTACATTAACCACTTCGATCTACAGCTTCTGCCTGTCTTCACGTTTAGCATTTGGTTGGTGTTGAATGCTTGCTTCCCTTTTAGGTTTAGCTTGTTCATGCAGCTGAAGTTCATCTAGGCTTGTTTTTTCTGAAGGAAAACATGCACACTGGAGTCTGGAATGCCTCGCTCTCTTTTGGTGCTGTGCTACCTCCGTGCTGACTGCCAGGGATGGGAAGGGCCATAGGTATTGCCCCCTGTAGAGTGTGTGAATCAGGTGCGTTTGGTTTTGAGGTGGGGAAAAAAGTGCCATCCAATCCTGGTATTCATTTTGATGCTCAAAGATGGCATAAAAGCTGCATGCCAGGGAGGAATGCCCACTGAGGAGTAAGAAAGCAGCCCTGCACTCCTCTGTGATTGGGACTGACTGTGTTGTTGCTGGGTGGAACAGCGTAATGCTGTTGCTGCTCCTGCTCCAGCACCGTGATGTTTCTGTTCCAGATTGTGCTGACTCACATTCAAGAAAACATGATACACAGACACAATGCACTGTAACTCTTTTCCTTCCCCCCAGTAACCTCGGTAAGTGTTTGATTTTTTTTCCTCTCTTTGGCTAATGGGGTGCTAATATAGCTTTACTGTTAGAATTAATAGGAGGGGGAAAGGCAACCTTGTAAACAAACTGGTAGCAGACAAATTAATCTTGGAGAAGGCATTTAAATGCAACCTGCTGTTTGTGGTACCTCCACCTCCCTTTAAAGCTGATCAATCCTGATAACTCGCCCATCTCTACAAACTACACTTGTTAGACCTGTGTTCTTAAACGGGAGAAGTGCTTACAATGCCCATTTACAACTGTATTCTGTTTAATTAGTCAGCACAGCCAGTGCTGCAGGGATAGATCACTTGCCTTTAAAGATCTGAGAATGTTAATAGTACAGTATATCATTTTAATTATTATTGGATTAATGTTGTGTCTCGAAGAACATCTAATGCAAATCACAAGAAATGGCCTGAAGTGACCCAAGGGTTGTGCTTTATTAGAAAAGTAATAGGTCCATTGCTTAAATATAAAAAGAGGTTCTTTCTTCAAATGTCACTCTGCACTGGGCTTCTGTGTGTGCGTATGTGGAAATGAAATCCTTTTACTTCCACTTTGTCCACAGAAAGTTTCTGTAGCTCATGCATTAAATGGCTGAGACAGCAACTGTAATATCAAGAGGTGAAGAGGAGATCCAAAACAGCAGTGATGATGAAGACCGATTTCTGACTCATGATGCTGTAACAGCATCCCCTGATTGCTCTGCCAGCCCTTTGCTACACGGCCTTAATGAAGACGAGGGAAGCTCAGCGGCGCCAGAAAGACTGTCTGTCCTCTCCAGCAGGGCAGTGGCCCAGGTAAAAACCCTGACTGGCCCAGAGATGGTTAGTGGTGGCCAGGCACAGAGGACAGCCCCTGGGCTGGCTGAGCATCCTCTGGCAGCTGTAGATGCATCGTTAGGTGCCTCCTCATGCCCTGTAGCAGCTGATAGCCTGCTGCCTGTGGACGTTGCCTCCCTGCACTCCAAAAGCCCCTGCTGTGATGGCGAATTGAGTTCAGAGGCGCTGCAGGCCCCAAGGGAGCCCGGTGAGGCCAGCGAGGCCCTGAAGGCTGGGACTGACCCCGGGGACTGCCACACGCGGCAGGCAGGGAGCGGCACCAAGGGCAATATGGCCTCTTCCAGCTTGGGCCGTGTGATTTGGATGAAGACCACAAAAGTAATGGAGGCCTTAGAAAATAAGAAAAAGGAGGAAAAGGAGAAGTACCGGCTCCAGCTAGCCATGTATCGACGGCTCCTGCTGTTGCGCTCCATCAGGAGTTTGCATAGGCAGCTGGAGCAGCAGCAGGCCAGGCTGCAGGAATGCTATGGCACAGTGATAAATACAAAGAAAGAAGTGTTGAAACACATCTGCTCAACCTCACCCTCACCTTCGCCATAATCATGTTGCCGCCTGCAGAAATGAGCTTTGCAATGCCACCAGAGCTGCCAGTAAGCTCGCATGCCATAGGGGTGGTGTCCTCATGTGCGCCAAGAGTGGAGAGGAAACAGCAGCAGCAGCAGCAGAGCAAGAAAAGAGGAGAGAAGGTAAAGCGTTGGCCCCTGAATTTATCTGGAGGAAAAAAGAGCAAAGGTGAACCTGTGCAAGAAGCCGACTCCTGATGCCCACTCAAAGCCTCAAGGTGAAAAAGGATTTTTTTGGCATGTAGGTTTGTAAAAAGAAAAAATCACCTCAAACTGGGAACCTAGGCTGTCACCTGATCCGTAAAGGTGCCTGGATGCAAGGTTGCTGCCTGCTGAATATGTGATATGGCACATCTGCCTTCTACTTTCAGCGCCAACAAAATTTGAACAGAATTAGGGTTTATTTGTCTGCAAGAATACCTGAATCTAAAAAGCCAGGATATTTGAAACGCTTAAGCTCAGGCTTGATTATATCTACCTAGCTGGCTGTTTTTCACAACACTGCTAAGGACACTGTATGTTTGCAACCTCTACTTTCCTTTAAAATTTATTCAGATTAACCAGAAATTATTGTGGGAAGGTAGGCCAGCCAAACACACAGAGGAAAAGAGTGCAAAGGCTTAAGCCTGATTTCCTCAGGAAACTAAGCTAAAAACAAAGGCCTTGTAGTCTGACGTCGCACTGGAAACCCAGGCTGGCAGTGCCAGGGGAATGTTCAAGGTCTGCACAATTATTAATCTGCTGCTAATTCCCAGTGGCACTAGCATCTGCAAATCAAGCATATTTTGTGCCTTACTGCTGTCATTTAATGGAAGTTGGTGACAATTAGCACTTTTTATCCAGGTGTATTAGACATGTGGAAGACCCTGGAGCGCTGTTTCTCCAATTGCAAGGTTAGGATGCCTGCAGGGAATTTGATGTCAGTATGCAACAAACACACAGGGAAAATGAAAACAAAAGGATGTAACTTTTTTGTATGCATTTAAAAGGCAATGTGAGTCACTATTATTGAACAGCAAATTGGATACTTGAACATGCTGTTTTAGAATCGGAAGGAAAATATGTTTCAAGAAGAAAAGGTACAAAAATGTTTCCTCTTCTAGGATTTCAAGGGATATGGAGAAATCACATTTTTTTTTCAGATATTTATTTCTGATCATGACAGCTTTCCTTTCCCCATTGTTTTTGTTTTGTTTTCTTTTATATAATTGATTAACTAGATGAACAATCAAACAGGTTTTGCTGTGGGGTTTTTTCTGCACGAAAAGGCAGGTCTGCTTTTAATCATCCTATCTTTATGAGAATGTGTTATATATAGGAAAATTGTTATTCTCACCTTTCTTCTGGTGCCTATAGAGAGAGGGGTATGTGTGTGTTTGTGTATGCATGCACATGCACCTCCCTGTATTCAAGAGGTTGTGAAAGGCTGATGCTTCTTTTTCTGTAGCAGAAGCAGGAATAATCCCTCAAAATAATCTCTGCTGTCTACAAGGAGTTTGGTTGATTGGATTCACATGCACACATCTGTGAACAAGGTATTGAAGTAATTCAACAAATGAAGTGCAGCGCAACATTGTCATTATTCCATCTTTGTATTTCTGCACACCCAAAATTATGGAAGCCCCCTGGGTATGCACAACCTTAGATAGGTTCATTCATTTCCTTGGGCCCTTGTGTAGCCTCTCATGCAGCACGAACCAGTAACTTTGAATGCAGAATTACCATAGAAACATCCTTGGCATCAAGGAGATATTTGAAGGAGCATCCTCTACTGCCTCATTTGGGGAATTCAGGTTGCCAGAGGCCTTTAGTGGGCTACAGAAGAGAGCTGATGGTCACATGTGACTGGGAAACATTACTCCTGAGCTCTGATCCCATCTAGCTCTCGGCTCAGCCTTGGGAAAGCTGTTCCCTCTCAGCAATGCAGATTTCCTAAAGAATGCTTAAATACGAAACACACCTCAAAGGTAACCTGTTCTTTCTTCACGTGCCTCTCAAGAAGGAATCAAAGAGTTGATCATGGCCAATAGGGCTACGTAAAGATTTTTAAATTTTTTTCTCCCCCCATACTTCTTGAACTAGAAAACCCTTTTTGTCACTAGTTAAGAGTAATTGTTTTGTGAACCAAGTACAAGCAAACCACTGTGATGTCACCTCCTTTGGGGAAAGATGTATTGGGGAAGGGTCACATCTCAAAAATATTGCTGCATTTTGAAACCAAATGTCAAATTGTTTCCATTAGGAAGACAGTAAGATGACTATTGTTGTCAATGCTAGGCAACTTTTCTTTTGAACGGAAAAAGAATTATTTTTTAAAGTGTATTCAGGTTGGCTAATACTATCATGTAGCTTTCCACTGAAAAAAAATAGATCAATGAAAATATAACCCCCCCCCCCCAGCTACAAAAATCACTCTGTTAAAACAGAGTAACTGTTTTTCTTCAGTAGCTGCTGAAGTACAGCATTGTCCTGTATTTGCTGCAAGAGTGCCCTACATTACTGCATAGAGCTACCTATAGTGTTATATTTGCATTGAGGAGTGACTAGAATAAGATCAAGAAATGCTTTTAACATAACAGCCAGTGCAGAAATAGTTTGTCTGTCAATCTGTCCAACTGTAAATTCTTTGTGGCAGAACAGTGATAGTCTTTGTTTTGTACAACACCTCATAAAATTTCTTGACCCTAACTGGGATCAGCAGATGCTTCTTCATGATGAATATTAAATACCGAAAGATTTGTGCATGAGCAATGCTGTCTGATAGCTGGCAGGAAAATGAAGCCAAGAGTTGTTCTGTGTGTGCACACTCTTTCTATGTAGTACTTCTATGGATACAGGCAAAATAAATATTAACTGAGGAAATAACATCTGTCTTTGCAAGAATTTACTTTTTAGCTAGTGCTTCTAGTGTGGTTACTAATAAATGGAGTTGGACAAATCAGTTAAAAGCAATATGATTTTTAAAATGAGTTTATTTTATAAGCTTGGAAAATGTGCAGTGGTTTCTTTCCTTGTATGTTTTAGTGTATTTTGGGAGTTGAAGGCCGGTGAGAGAGTTCCAGAATGCCATGGGTAACTCAGGGAGAAGTTTTCAGGCATATCAGATTGAGCAACAGTCTCAGGTTGAATAAAAGTGTTTCATCTCATATTGTTTGACTTCCTCATGTTCTTAAGAGGTTTGGTAATTTGGGTGAGGTCCAATGAAATTTCTTAGAATTTGTATATTTTTGTCTGAACTCAGCTCATGGCCCTCACAGGAACTGGGGTAACAATGACAAAACAAGCAGTTTCAGTAGGGCCTTTCTCCCTATTACCGACTTCCAGAGCCTGCCAAACGAACGATCTCCTGGAGAAATTTTCCCTGCAACCTTACCACTAGTGTACTTTTACAGCAAAGGTTGAAGGTAAATGATGCTGCCTGAACTGAAAGGTCCTGCTGCTTATCTATTTCTGACATGGCAGAAAATAATCATGGGTTTACTGCGAAAGAGTGGAATATTTAAAAGGTGTCAGCCCTCTTGGAATAGTTGCTAACACTAAAAAAGTTGTAGCTTGTGCCGACCTAAAATCAGAAATATTCAAGAACAGAATGGAGTTATATACACTTAAAGGACAAAATGCACTACTGAGATGTTCTTTAACATAAGTGCTTTTCTTCTGCATCTCCAGCATTTCAGTTAGCTAAATTGCTGCCCTGGTCAGAACCATGTTTTTGCTGTTTCTGTTGTTGATGGCCATGAGTCAGCCAAGATAAACAGCCCACCTTCACACGTTCAGTTATTACCTTTTTTGATGTAGTTATGTGAGGGATTTGTTCAGTTCCTCCTTCCTGAGATTTTCTTACATGTCTATCATATTTTCAAATTAGGACAGTGAACATTTTATGGATTTGTAGTAAATTAATGATGTTGTGGTAAACTTATGAGCCATGTACTACTAAATGCAGATCCTTGGAACTGTGAAAATTATGGACTCTGGTGATGACATAAGCATACGAAACATAGATTTAAATATGAGGTTGTTTAAATCATCTCTGGATGATGAGTAGACTTGGAGAAACTCTTTAGAGTCCTTGTTACAGTTTATTTCTATAAATGTTATGAATCTAGAATGTAAATGCTTTGGAGAGCCCTTTTTGCTTATGACTGTTGAAAGCAGTGCAGTAACACAAAGATGGATTTGGGATATGCTCGAGTGGGACCATACTCCAAATGCACTGGGCAAGGGGTAAGCATTCTTCATTTTTGAAGCTCAGAGATTCAAAGTGTGATAGCCAAATGCCTGGATGGTGGGTGGAGAATAGGAATGGAACTACAAGGACAAGATGTTTCAGGGTTTGATTTTAATGCAGCAGGGAGAATGTCACTCTGAAAATGTTCTTTTCTCAGTTAAAGATAACCTTTTACTTCTTCTCATACCTGAAAAACCTCTTTTGGATCACTAGGCTAGATGCATGCTAAGGGTTGTTTGTGCACTGTGGGAGCTGATACCCATCTCTCAAGTTGAATGATGGTAGTTATTGTTGCCAAAATTTATACATACAACTTACTCCCCTAACCCTGGCTTCTACCTAAATTGTAATATATTGAAGGTGAGTGTCCTGCTGACTTTCAATGTCATTTGAATCCATGCCAGGACTTTGAGGTATACCTTGTTCATTTTCCTTCTAAATTTTGATGCATTTCTATCTCCTTGTGTCTTCAAACAATTACAAACATCTTGTATGACACTAATCTTTTTCTTTCTGGCTTTTCTACATTTTGAGAAGGCCTTCCCATAAGTCCCTTGTGCTATTAAAGAAAGGGGAGCTAGTTGTTTGTTTTTTTTAATTTAGTGAACACTTGAAGCAGATGAGAGGGTTCTGTGAAAACATTTTTAGAGGTTTTACTTAAATGTTTTGAAAATAACAAAGGTTCTTACAGCTGCAAGTTTCCCTAACTGTATTTATCATCTTCTCACACAATTTTAGCCAAGTCTACAAAACAAACGAAAAAGTTGCCTCCATCTCTGACAAATGAAGTCTCCAAGTCCACAGCCCAAAGTGACTTCTGTGTGCATGAGAGGCAAGGAATTCTTGAGAATCTCAATAAAAGTTACATTTTCTCTTTGATGAGTGGGGGTTGGAAAGGAAAGGGAATGTGTGACCATTCATCACAGCACCAGGCTCGTTAGTAGCCAGGAACTTTCTACTCTAAATGACAAAGAGTTTCACTGTCACCAAAGAGAAATTGCTGCTGACCTTAGACCTCTTTTTGGAAAGTAAAATAATGGAGCACAGGAGCAGAGTTTGATATTTGACCGAATTCTACGCAATTATCATGCATGTGTATATAATAAAATTAATTCTGTGTCTCTGCGTTGTAGCCTCAGGCAACCAGCGTACAATCAGTTTTGTATGTATAATAGATCACAGAGTTGTTCATGAATAATACAAATGCATTGAGCAGATACTAGTGAGTGAGGATGTTTGTCTTTGCATGGAATCGAAGTGAACATGTAATATTGTGATAATATATATTTGATGAATTCAGGTCTGACTTGCCTTTGCCATAGCCTGCTAATTCCCCGACAAGGGTTGCCACAATAATTGAGTTTCCAATAACATTATGATTATTTCCACATGATAATTTAATTGTAGGTATTTTTTAATATTGTAATAATGTAGATTTGTGATTATTATGCATTTGCATGCAGATTTTCATGGTGTCTTGGAGCACATCCCTACATTTATAACTTAATTTCCTCTATTATTGCATATATATTTTGGGATGAACTCATTAATGCAAACTAAAAAAAAAAGTAGATCTTTTTGGTCATTTTGCCTTTATTATGAATGGTTGAAAGCTTTGCTCATTTTTTTAGACCAGCCTAAACAAGTGAATAAACAAAAGACAACTGTAATTCATGGATGGATTAATTTAAAATAATAATGTAATTACAAATCATGGCAGATTTGTCTGGGGTAATTGGGATGTAGACTGGTACAAATTTTGCTTTACTGAAACAAAGCTTGTTTAAATGAATCACCAAGTTTAGTAGAGGCTGTTTTCCATTCTTCCAATTCCCCCATATAACGTGATGGCAAAGCAACGCTGGCTAAAAATTCACGGGTGCCTGTAAAAATGGGTATAACAAAATAGAACCTGGAACTTCTGTACCTACCTAGACATTATTTTGGCAAGCAAAATGTCCAGTAAGAATAGAATTGTGTATACAGAGTCATGACAGCAGCAGGGGTTTCAATCAGTCAATTTGTCCACTCTGGAAAGGGGCTGGTTGCTTGCCTTATAACAACCTTCAAACTGTGTTGGAAAACCTGGCCTGAAACTTAGTGGGACAAAGGGAGGTAGAAATAAACTCTGTTCCCATTATTGGAGGAGACATTTGTGTGATCCTGTGAGCATTCTGCTTCAAATAGGAGAGCTCTCTTCCAGACCTATCACAAATTCAAAGAGAAGGAAATGCCTTTAGCTAAGTACTTCTGTTTTGAAAAGAAACTTCCCAGAGAAAATGATACAGGCTTTGGGTGTTGTTCATTTTTCTGGTACGTGTAGTTGGAGGACTGTCCTCTTTTTATCCTTAAAATCTCAGCTCTGCAAATTGAACTAGGGTCACAACAGAGGTCTTGGTCTCTTTCAGGTCATCCATAGCTGATATGTTGTTTTTCCACTGCTTGCATGGCAGGAACATACAACAGGAACTAGGAGAACAGGCCTGGTCCAAATCTTCAGAAATGAAAGTCCAAAACTAGGTGCTGGAATATCTAACTTACTGCTCTCCTTTCACGTTGTTCTTTAGTGCACGGCAATGCTACTGTTTCCAGTGTGGTTTGGTACCTGCTTTCTACTTCCAAACATTTTCCTCTAAATTACCCATGGACAAGACACAGTGAGATTAAGTCTCTTCTCTTTCATCGTTCCTTGCTCTGTGGACCTAAGAGTTGAACAGAAAAGCTAAAGCCTGATTTAGGCAGTGAAGAGAACAGTGATGATTCTGTAGTATAAGATGGTCTCTATAGGTTCTGCAGAACAACAACTACGTGCATAGGTTAATTAGATTCTGCCCTGAAACCCATGAAGCCTTTTGTAAACTCCATATCTCACCAAGAAGTACTTTGGTAACTGGCTTTACTTGAAGCTGAAAGTATCAAAACCTGAAGATGGTCCCATTGACAGAAGTTTATAAATCTGTACCCATGCTTTTGTGAGATCAAGAGATAGTACAACACAGGATCTGGAAGGTCAGACTAACTGTTATTTTGTTTTATAATGGCCCACCAGCATAAAATTCAGGATGTCTTTTACCCTAGATCTAAAAATAATCTCAGGTGTTGTCATATATGAAGTACCATGGAATATAAATATATCATTCTTTCCATAAGTCTTGGATGCATTTTATAATTCTTGCTTGTTGTGAAGAAACTTGAGATTGTATCAGATAACAAATTGCTTATAATCAGATGAGTGTCTTCATTACTATATGTTTCTGATGTTACTTATACAGATATGATAGGTGGGTGTACATAAAATTAGAAGAAAGCCTGTTGAAAAGTACTGGTTTGTGTCATATTCATGAGTAATTTTCTCTGATGAAGAAATTGAGACTAAAATTTTATAATGCAGAGTATGTAGCTGCCCTGGCCTCTCAACCCTTTCAGCATCACAGAGGTTAGGACTTGGAAGAGCTTAGTCCCTTTTCTACCTTTACCTGATGGGTTTTGAACTTAAGTCACCGATTTGGTCAGAGATTTCAGAATTGCTCAAATGTTTTAAATTGGGAGAAGTGGAGTGGAGCCCCTCAGCCTTTCCTATTTGTGCTACTTCTCATTATATAAAAAAAGTTTAATGGTCTTTAAGGTCCCTTCCAGCTGAAACCATTCTACGGTTTTGTGTCCCTTACTTCGCTCACAATATGTGACAAGGAAATGTTTAATTTCAGGTCACTTGGAAGGAAGGCTTCTTTTGACACAAAATCATTTGTTGTTGCTGCTTTGTTCCTTCAGTTGAATGGAAAAAAAACCCCAACAAAACACCTTCAGTTTTCTTGCAATATTTTTTTTCCATTTATAGTTGTCTCTGAAGCAGTGGGACTATATCACTTCTGCATGAGGCAAGGATATGTTTTCTTGTGCACAGACCAACACTTCCCAGCTTATTCTTAAGGAAAGCATTCCTCAAAAATAAGGAGGTATTTATGTATTGCCCATCTTCTCTAGTGCTTGAAAAATGAATGAATCATGGCCACTGGTTGTTCTTCTCTTAGTGGGGAAGGTTTATTGGCCATAATCCTGGAAGTCTGGAAGTCCCCTGTGTGTCAAAGGATCACTGATTGTATTGGAAAAGGATGCTTCAGTGACAGCAGGCAGCCCCTGGGCAGAAAGAGGTGTCCCTTGTCCCTGAGCAATAACCTGTATGGATGATTGAGACTTGTTGATAGACCTCCATGAAAGTCTTACCTAGTAGTCAGGGCTTAGCAGTGTCTGGCTGGTGAAAGATCCCACAGTACAGGATGCTTGAACTTGATTTGTTACTCTCATCAAGGAGGGCATAAAGGTAGGCAAGAACTGAACATGCCTTGAGGCCCAGGCAGATGCAGTTTTACCACAGCCTCTGTCTTACAGGAGAGAGAGAAAGAAAGAAAAGGCTGCTAGAATTTACAAAATATAGTTATTGACTAATTTCTTCATCAGCAAGAGCAGTAAGAAATCAGTGAGGTCTCTCCTGAGAGATCAGTGGTGTCACCTCACATGTCCTCAGGGTGCCAAATGGTATAAAACACTCACTTTGAAAGTACTGCACCGTGATAAGCTTCAACTCCCAAGGGATGCATTGTGTGTACATTTTGTTATATGTAATGACACACTGAAAGGGCAGTGAAGCTGTTAAGGGAACGCTGCATGTCTAAAAAGAACTTATTTTTCTTTCAACCAATAAAAGAAAGAAAGAGTCTCTCAAAAAAGCACTTAAAATAATATCATTTAAAGGCAAGAAGTGATAAAATACTGCAGAGAATTCACCTGTCAAATGAAGAAATTTAAAACATGAGGTCTTCTATGTAACATACACATTTCAAATTGGACCGTTTTCCTGGTAAAGCAAGAGACCTCTGCAAAAACCTTTTAAAATAGTTTATATATATATATACACAAAATTTTAAGGCTGACACAACCAGCATAATGGCAACAATTATTTAAAACAGTAGATTTGAAGAATAAAGAATAAATTGTAGTAATTTCACGTAGTCATTCTAGACAATATATGAGAGGCTGTGAGTTTCAACAAGACCAAAGTTGGATGTGAGACTCTGGGAGTTTCTCAGCAAAGGTGATTTGGTGGAAAAACAGTTCAGTGCATATAAAAATACCCCTAGAGATGACTACAATGCTAACAACAATATTTTGAAATGAAGCTAAAAAAGACTCATGTTCCCTTCAAC
This sequence comes from Lycocorax pyrrhopterus obiensis, assembly GCA_014706295.1. Lineage (NCBI taxonomy): Eukaryota > Metazoa > Chordata > Aves > Passeriformes > Paradisaeidae > Lycocorax > Lycocorax pyrrhopterus. The sequence goes on from JACSVZ010000002.1 coordinate 66,340,196, forward strand.
CTAATTCCACGTGGACACATTCAAAAATTCTGTACGGCCTCAGTGTGCCAGGGCCCATTTTCCAGCAGAAATACTTCTGCCTACAAAATATATGGAAATGTATGTGAATGTTTTCATGTATTTCCAAGGCAAAAGTAGTTGCCCTCCTTAAACCTGACACAGAATGAAATCTGACTATATGAAATCCCAGTCAGCAAAGTGACAGAACAATTGGGCAAATGCATTTCTGATGAACTTTAAATGTGAAATTATAATTGGACAAATAATTCATTTGATATTATTCAGAAATAAACAAGGACTCGTAAAAAATAGAAAAGGGAATTGGATGGAATTGTGCAGTTGTATCTACTATTACTTCACTACTAGCCATCAATCACTGTCAGTTAATTATCATTAAGACTGCATAAAAAAAGGCCCCTGTGGGAGTTGGATAGGCTGCAAATTTCGTTCTTTCATTAAAAACAAGATAAACAATATAAGCCTTGTTTTAATTTTTTGTTTTATTTATTTTGGTTTGTTTAGTTTTTATTCATTTGTATCTTTTTGTATTCAAAGAAATTATGTGAAAAGGTGAATCTTGAATATTGTTCTGAGTTATCATATGGACTGCAGAGACGAAATAGAACAAGGGATTCAAAATTAAAGTTGTTATTTGTCAGGAAAAATTTAAAAATTTTTAATTTCTTTCTTTTTTCTTTCCTTCCAAAATCCAATCAAATAGCCTTTCTATGTTGGAAAACTTGATGGATTTTAGGAAAAAAAAAATGCTCGCTTTTTAATTAACTGTACAGTTTTTAAGTCCCATGGGTTTATACACCCAGTTTGGGAACCTGCCTTTTAAAAAAAAGAATTTAAAGCTAAAGTTATATGACTCCAAAAATTTATTCTTCAGCAGAACACAAACCAGCGTGAAACCCCACAAAGATACAACACACAAATTTTTGGAGGTTATGAGCTAATCTATGCAGCTCGTGAGCACTTGGCTAAAGACAGAAACAGGAATGCAGTTGTGGGCAGGAGCAGCTGCTGTTATTTCCAGGGTGCATCCGTGCACTGCTGAGTAGCCATTCACACTCTTACAAGTGTCAAGGTTTATCAATAGTGCTCACCAGCATCACAAACAGTGGCTGGTACCTGGGCTCTGTGTAATTTCTGCCTTGGATATAAAATTGGTTCTGTCAGCTGGTGCTTGCTCAGCCTGAGGATCACAAAGCTCTCCTAGCCAAGCACTCTCTCTGCAGAAGCAGGCTATAGAGATTAAACTAAGCTAAACTCACTGTGATTTCATTTATTTACATAAATTTTTATAACTGTAATCTTTCGATAACTTATTACAACTTACTATATATTATAACATTGAAATTATCAATTATATATTTGTTTATAATGGTTTTATACATTTATATAGCTATATAAATCTAGTCAATTTTATGTAAATTTATATAACTAAACTAACATGCATTTTTCACATCTTTGAGTAATTGCTTGTCTTCATAAAATATCTCTGTTATAGGAAGCATCTTTTGTTTGTTTGTTGAGATTTCACTTTGCTTTTTTAAGTGAGGCTTCCTTGTTAACTTTTTTTTCCCCTCAAATGACAGAAGGGCCTCATGAACAAGAACAATTTAAAGTCTGAAATCTTCAGGTCCAAAGGCCTCTCTGTTCAGCAAAATAATAATTAAAAAACCCGAACCCTTGCCCTTGGAATTAATCATGTTTTGATCAATTACTCAAATAAACCTCAGAGCTGGAGATGTAAATGCAAGGGTTCTCACACAGATGTCAAAGAAGCAAAAGGCCTGTAAATGACACAACTTCAAACCGAAATGAAGTCTTTAACACTGCTGAGCAATGGTTTCTAATGAGGACAAATGACTGAAACTAGAGCAGAGCTGTCCCATTTAGGTATCTTCAGGCTGAATGCAGCCCATCAGGACAATTCATCTGCTCCTTATCGACCTCCTCCTCCTCCTGGGAAAGCCTCTTTGCCCATACCCAAACTACAAGCAGCACTTGGGGTATGATGGTCAGCCAGATGGTCACAAGATAGAGACCTGTGTTTGGATCAGGTCAGATAAATCACATTGTCCATGCATCCATTTTATTTTATTGGGTATATTCTGATGTGTCAGGAGAGGTTATACTTTGGATAAAACCTCATCAAGTAAGCTCATTTCTATTCTCTTATCTTAGCTCCCTCATGTGTGGAGTTTCATCCTTCGTATTTAGCAATTGGAGAAGGAAGACACTCCAGTGCCAATTTTATTTTGCAAGGTTGGATCAATGTTAGCATGTCTGTAAACTAGTAGAAAGGGAAATTAGGCCATAGCAGAAAGGGACAGTGCATCTTGAAAGAAAACTAAGACGGAAACCCTAACCTCTTCTAATTTACATATGGTGACATTTTGCAGAAATATTGTAACATTAGCAGTGGCATAATGAAATTCTGCCTATCAGCCGTGGAAGGAATAATGTTACTGTAAAGGTAACCTGTCCACACTTTGTTATCAAGAAAATATTCATGGCAAGAAACATACATTTACCAGTGAGTGTTAAGAATAGTAGTTTTCCCTTATAGTTTTTCCTCATGGGCTATCCATCTTCCCCTCCAGATTTACTGCATGATCACTCCCTTTACATGCTAATTATGTGCTGCTCTGGTGAATTTGTTAGTAGTGACACTTCGGGCACCCAGTGGGACTGCAACTCATTATGTGGCAATGTCCAGATATATCAGATATTATTAGCTGTCATTAATCTGCTGTGGAAGCATTGAGAGCACAGCCAGGAGAGAGACCAGGAAATAGAGTAAAAATGAAGTCTGCAGCCACCCTGGCCCCCAGAAGGTCAGAGGGCAAATCAGCAGGGGAGAAGAATACACCTTAAAATGGCCAGTGCTTAGCAGCAGATTTTTAACCCATTATAAACCAGCATTTCTTAGAAGAGGAAAGGTAAAAAGAAACTATACTGTTTATATTTACTGACTGACTACGCCTTACTGGAGGAAACAGGAATACAGCCTCTCAAGCTAACTTTTTATAAACTGTTTTGTAGATTGAATCAAAGAAATAAATGTGTGTGCATATGAAGAGTGAGCAACACGTAGTGTCCATCTGAATGTAGATAGCACTCAGGCATAAAGCTTTGAAATTAGGCACATGTAACTCGGAGTAGGATTAGTCCCCCATACATTTGAAGGTCATATTTTATAGAACTGGACCTGGCAGTAGAGAAAATCCTGCAGAAATGAGGAGGTTGCTCTTTCTGTCCATCCAGTCCTGTAATTTGCCTGTGTAAGGGGTTTGCCTCTGGACTCTGAATGCACTGCTGATCAGCCTTTGCTATGCAGCTTTAAAACACAAATCACAATAGGTTGCATTTTTGCTGTTGTTTGTGAAAACTAGTCACTTGTGAGAGTTGTGCATATCTGTGTTTGTGCAGAACTTATTACATCTGTTTGGAGTGAGCAAATAAGAGCTGAAGAAAGATTCTTCCCAGAAAGCTCCACAGTCTTTCCAATCTCCAAGATGACTTGCAGCGTACTGTCCAGAACTGTAAGAAGCAGCATTTTCTTTCTTTACATCAGCTACTAAGGCTGGAAGAAACCAGTCAGGCTTTAAGGCAAGCAAGGTCTTCTCTTGTCTGAAATTAAACAAAAACCAGCAAAGTGGAGGTGAGAAATCTTTGAGTTTGGTGGTGATGTATTACATAGACAATTTTCAGATCAGGGGAAAGGCAATAGGTGGGTGAGTCTGTGTTCATTGGTAACTTACAGGTGCCTTTTGCTACAGTCAAAGGGCAACCTGAAAACTCAGTGACCTTAAAATAAAAGGATGAGATAGGCAGATTTAAGATAGGAAAAACTGCCTTTTATCAAGGAAAGTAAATATAATCTTTTGTTTCCAAGGTTGCAGGGACCTATGCTCCCTTATTTAGAAGTTTCAGTGCTTTAGTTAGAAGATCTATACAAAGACTAAAGGAAAGAAATCACCCTAAAATTCTTCAACAAATGACAAATACATGTTTGGGAAGTTGGAGTGAAGTTCTTCATTTAGTTGCCTGGGTATTTCCCAGTGAGCTGCCCGTCTGAGTTTCCTGAAGGAGTTTGGGAAGTACTTTTTTTATTCCTGTGTAAGGGATCTAATTTAATGCTTGACAATTGTTCACATACTATGACCTTTCTGTGCTCTTATCCTATCTTAATGAGGGTAATAACAGGAAGAATAAAAAAGGCCTGATGTTTTATTTATAGAACTGTCTTTAATTAGACAGACTCTGATAAACCCATGCAAAAACAACCACCATGGGATAAATCTTAGGTTGTCTTGAGTTCTGCACAATCCCATGAAATAGAAAGCAATGTTAGTATTTGGTGAAATGGCTCCCATTAAGACTTCCTAAACTCACAGCTGTTCATGAACTCAGGTTCCAGGAAATGATTTAAAAGTGATTTTGGTGTAATTGTGGGGTTTGCAGAAATACCTTGAAGTATTGGGGAGTGCAGTGTTAGCAATGGGAGAGGTGGCGAGTACCCAGGGAAATAATGAACACATCTTATCATTGGTCTTGAACCTTTGCAATTCTGGTGTTCAGGAGGATTGGTTTACATTTATGTGAGAACAATGAAATACGAAAACAGAGTTACCATCCAATGGTGTTAATGTGGACAAAAAAAATTATGAAAACCAGGTGCTATATGAATACATCCAGTAAGTCATTCATAGTTTCTTTGTTAATCTTCTTCTAGTGTTTATGAAATCTTACACATATGGCATGGCTTGCCCTTTTTCCAGGGAAGTGGAATAAAACTTCGTTCCAGTTTTCTTTTCCTTTGAGTTCTTCGAATAACTGAATATGAGGTGAATACTGTTTTAGTGGGAGGTTAATGAGTTACAGGTCAGGCTTACAGTGGAAAAACTGCAGTCAACTTCCATGGTTCTGTTTGCCAAATTTGCACGGACAAAGCTATTACAGCAGGCTCACTTTTTTTTTTTTTTTAATGGAGGAATATTTCTGTAATTTGCCCGTCAAGATTATGCTGTCTTTTCAGTGCCTGTGTTGCTCCTTAAAATCCTGCAGGCACTTAGTTTCACATTTAACATGATACGCACGAGTAACTCTCTCTCAACTGGTGGAACTAGTCAGGTGTAAAACTCTGATGGATGTACTCTTCAGGGTTGAGGCCCGAGCAAATTCCACAGAACACAAAAGTGTGTTACATTTTACAGCTCCCTGCATAATTTCATGTTCCATTGTTTATAATAAGGTGAACAGTTAGGTCTTACCTAGAGAAACCTGTATCAGCAATGCTAACAGATATCTGTACAGCTGTCTTTGATATTTATTGTACTGAAAATGATGTGTTAGTCACTAAGTTCAGTCTTTAAAAAGGTGATTAATATTTGTACTCTTTCATATGCATACCCAGAATTGTTTTCAAAGTAAAATCCCAGGGATAGGTTTAAAAAGATTGTGAGTTGTAGCATAATGGTAGGAGAAGGCCATCATCTTGAATACGGATTGTGGAGAGTGCTGGAATGCTCTTTTCCTTGTGGCTCAGACCCCTACCAGCAATTTTACCTTCCCGGACAAGCATGCATACCTTTAGGAATACCCCACACTATTAACTAATAATAGTTAGAGATTCATAGTGTTTAAAGTGTGCTCAGTTAGTTGAAACTAAGACTACATTCATCTTTGTGAAAGTTAAAAGCAGTATCAACTCTGAACTCGTATATTTTACTTGCCCAGGAATTGCTTTGGCCTGTGAGCTGTTAGATCAGTGGCAAATACTCTCAGAGGCTGTGGGAGGACCTTTCCTCCTGAATTTTAGGATCATGACATGAGCATCTGATTCTGCAACTCCTCTGCAAACGTATGCAAGTGTCAGGGCTCTGCCACAATTCTACTCTTCTTACCTCCTGCAGCTCTTTATAGAACGGAACACTACCTACACAGTAAGTGGTAAGTGTCATAAATTACCCCACCTCAAGTAAAGGGCAGTCAATACTTGGGGTGACTCACTGGTTTTGCAATGTTTGCTAGGAAAAAATGAAAGGAGAAATGAGCTAAAGTTTATAGAGTCACTGCAGTTTTCTGATATACATGGCATTTACTCATCATCATCATAATCACTCATTTAGGCAACTCAGGCTCTTGCAGAACAAGATACTGGTTAGCCTGAGTGAAGAAGGGAGGATCTGACTTGAAATTACCAGGCTGTGAATTGTCATTAACATTTTATTTTAAAGGATTTTGGTGCAACTGAGACAGGAACAAGAAAATGCAACCAGAAAGTGCAACCACCAAAGCTGAGGGCAATGTTTCAAGAGTATTTCTTGAAAAATCTAAAGATTTTTACTATATTTTTCAAAGTCACAGATTTTTTTTATAATTGCCAGTACTTTCATTCTGTTAGCACTAAAAGAATGGAAATCAGAGCCCTCTTGCTGTTCTTCTCTCTAGAAAAAAGGTAGGAGTGTTTTGAACCACAGAAAAATTAAATTCAAATGGATAAAACAGATTAAAGAGAGCCTTTTAAAAGTGTTTGAAACTATGAACATTTGAGAATTCATGTTTTGCTGCCACGAATCATCGCAGAAATTGTGTTGCACCTGTCCGTGCACGTTTCTGTGTGTTTACATGTGCTGAAAATACATATTGCTGGATCAAGAGTGAATAACAATTTCATAAGCCTCCACCAGACAGTTGTAACTGTCCCTTTCAGATAAAAACAAATGATTTCACAACCAAATATGGAAAAAATCTCCTTAATTTCACTTGAATTTCTTTTAGTGAGGAGTTACATTATGCAGTACCAAAACATAATAATTTCCTAGATTTATTGCAATATGTTTCTAAACACATCAGGTGTTTACTGAGGTTTTGTTTCCTTAGAAGCATTGTGGCTGTGCATTCAACTTTTGAACCTTATTCTGCAATGTTGGAGAATCAACTGCCTCTGGAGAAAAAAAAAAGAAAGAAACAAACAAATTCCCCCAAAGCAACAATAGACAAACAAACACAAACCAGAAACTCCAAAACAAACAAACAAAAAACACTGCTGAAATTTTTTCAGGAGAAAAAGATTTAGAGGTTTGCAGGTATTTTTCTATTCACCTTAACAAAGCCAAGGTTCTGCCCTGGTGGTCTGGACCTGGATCTAGCGTAACACTGCATTAGGTGGATGTCTCCTCTGGATGTGTTAAAGATCCTAGTGATCTCTCTCGCTTTCCTCCTCTGTGCACCCAAACCTACCCTTGTTTTGACGGCGTCCCCTTTTGAACAGCTTTATGTGATTGCTTCCATCCACAGGTTACTTCATTCAAGTTGATTTGCCACAGAACACTCGCCCATTAGCAATCTCGTCTGTAGCCTGCTTTAAAATCTGCTTGTGGTTATGGCCAGATAAAAGCATGTGAGGTCAGTTTGGTAGAGCAGAGACAAAATACTTTAACATAAGGTTTTCTATTCTGTGCAGGCAGCTAATAAAAGTGCCTGCAGGTGTTGAGAATTATCCTTCTCTCGGAGATTTCTTTACAATCTGAACCTAATCTTGGTGAAAGCTTTGGCAAGGATATCTGGCACATTAATTAAATTACTTTCCCTCCCCCACAGGTCTTATGCTGTAACTTTGATTAACCACCTCTGTGCCCAGGAAACAAACTGCTGGATAGGCACTATCAGTTTTGCAGGTGTATGGATGTTAGAGATAACATGGGATTCCTCCTCTATCTGGATAGATGCTCCTTGCTCTTTTAACACTACACAGCTTTTCCCTTAGCTACTGCTACAGGGATCCTGCAGGCACATTATAAGATTTTATTATGAAGACCTTTTTATTCAATGTGTACCTCTGGATGGCCTCTGCTGAGAAGTTTCAGATCCTTAAGGGAAAATCCCTTACTCTTCCAAAGCTCCCCCTCTATTTAAATGACTTTTCCTTGCTGCAGTATCACAGCTGCGACACATCAAAGCAAGTAGCTGGTGTGGCAGGACATGCATTCCCAAACCAGCCTCAGTGACGAAAGGTGATTTGCAGTGACAGGTTTCATGTCTTACAGTGTCATTTTCATGAATGGCTTTGTTAATTAAGTTTAATGTGGAACAAGAGCTTGCTTACATTCTGCCAGGCTTAAGATGTTCTTACTCACACCTCACTTAAAGAACAATTCCTACTGTTGAATAAGGGCTCCAGGATTTAGCCCTCTGTTAGCAGTCTTCCATAAACCCTTTGTTTTCCTAACATGTTAAAAACCAAGGCTTAATGGGTTCATGATGACATCAGTTATCAAGATTTGTGTGGTGTTGGCAGATGTTGAATTTTCAGTGGAAAACCATTAAACAGATTTTAGTCAGGGCAAGTTTCACAACATGCACGTATTATACCGGTGGTTACATGTGTTGACTTCAGCTTTATTTATTACAAAGGAAAACAGGCCTGTACTTATACAACAACAGCAATGGGAAATTAATCTTCCCAATAGGAAAATCAGTCTTGTCTTGTTAAAGGTATTCAAAGTTACTTGTTGAGCATGCTGAGCTTGCAAAACCTATGTCTGCAACCTTCAGATTTAATAAATCTAAAATTAAATATTAAAAATAAATATAAGAAAAAAAGATTTTTGGTTACCTGGGCCTTTTTTTGATATCAAGTGTAAAGAAGGCAGTATTTCAGAGAGTGTTGAATATCCATTTTTTGACAAACTTTCTTTCCAAAATGTCTCAAGTTAAATACATGTTTATTTTCCTCCCTGATTAGATTTGTTATTTTTGAATGGTCATTGCCTGTCAGCTCAGAACACACCAATTCTGTGCTAGTTCTAATATTCTTCAACATTAAAAAGTTGCTTTTTGTTATATGAGTACAAAGTTTGCCCAGTGTTATCGTCTAGACCAATGATGGTGTCCAGGCCTATACGTGGTGCGATATGTGCGTAAGAAACATATGCCAAACACTGAAACCAAATACACAGGGAGAAATGATAATAAAATAAAAGAAAGGTCCAATGCGGGGGAAAAAAAAAATCCCACAACAAACCAAGGTGATAACAGCAACAAAAATCAAAGGAGAGCACTTTCCATTTTGTGTACATAGTAATTTGAAATGAGATGGATTTAGCCACTGCAATGTTTGGTTCATACATTAATTAGGACTTCAGTTTGGAGATTTACTGCTGCAGTGTACTGAAACAGAAACGTATTTTGTCTGCCTTTCTATTCAACTGTAAATGTGTTGGAGACTGCATTTTCTTGGAAACTAAACTTCACACGGTTGTTACAAATTACTTCAAATTCTGCTCATGCATCGGGAGGCGTCTAATCTCAGTCCTTTTGTTTTACCGGTAAAGTTGCTCTTCTAATGCACCTTTTTCACACCTGAAGCTTTTCTTGAGTCTCTGACTGTTGATACTGCTAAGGCATGAAGTTTTCTGAATGCCAAAATTCGTATTGACAACACCTAGAAGGTTTCAAGGGGTACATCAATTTTTTTTCAGTCTAATGGCACACTGCATAGAGAATCATTAGAACATCAAAGGGATATATTTCACCTCTGTGTGTTTAAAAATAAAAGGAGAACCTAACATTCTGTCTTATGAAGGACTTAATTTTCTATTTTTTTTAGACACTTTGAGGAAACTTTGCTTTTCAATATGCTGATTTACAAAAATTTGAGGTCTTTCCAATATGGCTTTTATTCAGAAAATCTTAAAAATAATTTCATATTGAAATATTGCTTTGATATTGTGGGATTCAAAAAGGCTTTTAATTTTTGTCAGCCTTTCAGTTTTCTTCCCATTTGTCTTATTTAACATTATAGCTGCACAAAATAACATCAACATGTTTTGAACAAGTAATGGAATTTTCCTTCACTGTTCTTTCCACTATTTTAGGTTTAGCTCCAGGTTGGAACCGAGTCAATTTTTTCTATCTTGCAGTCCTGTATAAAACAAGACTTCAACTTCAATGGAGGGCTATTTTTCATCAGGCAAGCAAACAAAAAAAAGACCTTTATTGGGTCCATGTAAAACCATAGTTTCTTCATCAGCACAATTTTTCCAGTATGTGAAACCAGTCACCTGATAATAAGGTTATCGCAGATGATAAGCTTTGAATTAGGACCTCAGTTTTCACCAGCTAGAGAACAAATGATCATCCACAGATGCTAGTGTGCAAAAGGAAAACATTATTTCCCAAACTTTTCAAGCAAAAAACAAATGATGAAATGTTGGATAATTATAATTTCATGAGTTACGTGATCTCCTATTTATTACAAATGGTTAAATAGAAAGACTCTGATTATTTACACTGCTGACCTGCCCCAGGTTTATGGCATTTATTATAGTCAGTAATGTTTACAGCAAAACTTTTCTTAACAATAACATTTATAATATTTTAATGTGTGTGTACGGAGGGAAATAGTACATGAAAGAATTTCAGCACAAATAAACCTAGACCGTTTTGCATTTGGAACTCCTCTGTATTATTTTAGGACCCCGGTTCTCAAAACAGTTATGGTTAACTTTATTCACACAATTCCAATGGGACAACTCATGTAGAAAACTAAATCTTCTCTTAAGTGTTTTCTTCCTCATGTGCATGGGGTGGGTAGGTATGTCTAAACATATTCCTGAACATACTGAGCTGTCTCTTCATTCTCTGGAGCATATAATTTTAATAAAATAAATATATAGGGGTTTGTGTATGGATGAATGTACAGGTATTTGCACAAGTATTAATTTATTCAATGGGTATCAAGTAATTATCTCTTTTGCTGCAAGGGCAATTTGCTGCCATACTAAGCAGAAGGCATTCTTTTCCCAAACAAAACAAGCATAGCACCACTTTCAGCTATGTGCTGAAATGTTAGATCAGTATTATAATGTGTTAAGCATGGCATCATTATTCTAAAACCAGCCACAGAGATATAAAATGCACTGTGAGACTGCAAACTGAGCACAGCTTGATTGCAGGACACCCGGGTAGAGGGGTTTTGTATTAGAATATACATCGCATTTATAATGCCTTCTTCTCTAAAATGTAATTAGGTTTTTTTATGAACTGGCAAAATATAGTAAATAAAGGACTCAGGGGATTTCCATATAGTCACATTTATTCCCACACGTCTTTCCAAATCGTAAATGGTTGTCTTCCTTAGAAATGGATTAGGACAAATTGCATTAGGACACGATCGTGAATCTGATTAAGGTGGAACCATGATCAGGTTTTTCTTTTGGGCAACCATGTTTTCTTATAACAACCAGAAGACAAAAAAGCCTTTGGCAAGATGTTTCAAAAGGCCTTTCTCATATGCACATAAAAGCAGTTTTCATGCTAATTCAAAAATTGGTCCACACCTATAATTTTGTTATATAGCCAAGACAAAGCTTTGGGCAAAATTTTTCAGTAGTATATATTTCAGCTACAGACTTGTGGTTTCAGTGAAAGCTCCTAAAAAAGAATTTCCATGCATAATTTCCTTAAGGAGAACACTCTGAAAGCAAGCTGCAAGAGAGGCAGAAGATCATGCATTGATTCCAAATTGGTTCAGGGAGAGGAATGCTGAGAACAAAACCATCCCCAGTGGAAAACTGATGTAATATACATAATAAACACCTTTTCGAATGAACACACTCTCAGAAAGGCCCAGCCCCTTCTCTTCCTATGTTAGCAAGTGACCCAAACCAAGAATATTATGCGGCATTATTTGACAAAGAGGGAAACTAGCATGGTTTTGTCTGCTGATGCACAGAAATGCAAATGTTTGGAAAATTCCTATCTCAGCAAAAAAAGGCTGTTTCTTTCTTCTCAACTCCCCCTTATTTATCTTTTTTTTAAACAGTAGTTTCAACTCCTAACTAAAGGGAACTTAATTGCAGTGTTGTTATCTCTGTGTCACAGTCAAATCTGCCGGTGACTGGAAGGGTCTGGGAAGGACATCTTCGTTCATCTCCTTGGGGTTCCATGGCATATGAGTGTTTTGGTCCCTGAAACTAACATGTAGGATTCAGCTGAGAAGAAGAACCCCACTATAATCTATAGAAGTCTATATAAAAAAAGAAGTTCCCTGTCTCCAAGGACTAGTGTTTGACATATGAAAGTAAAGAGAATAGGTGGATCTAATGAATAAATTCTGGAAACTAAAGGAGCTCCATAATCTTTGTGATTAGTATTGTAAGTATCAGTGACGTTACACTGCTCAAGTAACTCTATCCATCTGCTTTGTGGCTGGTCTTACTGGTTTTCACTTGTTTGGGTTTTTTTTTCCAGTTAGACCAAGATTCAGTGATGTTTAATTTAAATTGTTCATGTTTGACTTGATATTAGCATTGTTTTGGCAAATGTAAGAATCTGAATTCTTCATGTGTTTCACGCAGGCATAGACCAAAAAAAAAAAAGAACTGATCTACACTGTGGTCCAAATTTCAGAGTGTATCATCTGAACTAGATTTTTCCTGAGGCTGGAAAACATCTAGCTATCTCTCGTATGTTGTTCTTGGCAACTTGCTCTGATTTCATCCAGAAGCTGAGGACCTGACGTGAATGTGGGTGGAAGCGGGAGCTAGTGACCCAGAGAGCGAATCCTCACTATTTTTCCAGGCTGATAATCTTTAGGTACTCCACCAGTCTTTACATGTTTATATAAACTGAGTGTCAGAAAGCATTTTGAATCAGTAACATTAGTTCATAGTCTGGTGTAATAATGACCAGACAAATGCAAAAACCCTTTTTTGTCTTTTACTTCCCCTGGCATTTCCAAATGGATTTGCTCACAGCTGGGACTTTCAACACAGCTAGAGGAAGATCCTGTTCAGAGGGAACAAAACCAGCAGTGATGGGGCACACTTCTGGATTTCTTGGCCAAGCTGGGATGGAGTTCTGAAATAAAAATTTGCGTGTTCTCCCTTGGGCTCTTCAAAGCAGAGGTTCAGTTACATTTCACAATAATATTTTTCAGCTGAAATAGGAAAGGTGCAAAAACCCTACCCCAATGTTTCCCAAACCTTCTGTTTGACAACACTCTGTACAGTAGAACATGCTCATGTTCATAGAGTCACGACTTGTACAGTTCAGACCTTTCCAAAATTGTTAGAAAACACAGGGTCAAAAATAATTATGGTGAATTGGGAAATAATTGTGTTAATCAGAAATAAAACAAGCTAAAATGGGAGAAAGAAAAGGTCAGTCAAAACTGCCACACCAAGTTTTCTTATCTATTGGAGTTTATCTCAGGTTTGTTCCTCTAGTTTATAGAAATATATGAAAAGAGAGTGAGCGAGACACAGATACACACACTTATATAAAGAAAAAATGTTGACATCAAAAATCCAAAATCAAAAATTAAATTATTACAGGATGTAAGAGACAGAACACCTTTGGTAAATTATTTAGATGGATAATCTCTCCATAACAGGTTATTATTTTCAGAAAAGGTAGTCCTCTTTTTCTCAGTAGTATTTAGCCTCTTCTGTGCAAATTTTACTTTGTAGAATTTCTACTTTGTAGAAACTTAAAGATTTCTGTGAAATGTAGAGCTCGTTGTGAAGTCAGATAAATTTCCATGAAAACAGTTTCTTTACTTGTATTTAAAAGTATATCCAGACATTTTCAGAATCTTCCCAGCTCTAAAGCTGACTGAGCTAGGTACTAAAATGGGGAAAAATTTTATGCTGTGTTCCATTTATTTTTCTTGACCATTTTAGCTGTTGTTTTAAATTGATAACAGGCCATTCCAATAGAACTGATAATTTTTTTTTCTAAAATGGAATTTTATGTCTAAAATGTTAAATGAAAAATTTCAATTACATGTCATGTAAACAATGTTCATATTTGATTTTCCCACAGATTCTCTGCTTGGAAAGTTCCTTTGAAAATTAAATAGTTCATACAATCTATCAGAACAGTTATCTCAATCACGCAGTTTTCTTATTTTCTCTGATTGAGTAAGGTTTAATAAACTGCTTTCACTTCTGCCTGAAGAAAGGTTTATTTGTTTCACAAAATTATTTTCATTTCATGAATGAATTAATCTCAGCTGCAGACATAAAAATTCATTCTCTTGACACTGCGTTCACACTAATACTTGTGAGAAGTAACAAAGATGAAGCAAAATTCAATGTTTCTTAAAAGTGTCATGTTTATTTTTCCTGTTAATTAACTGGTACCTTGCAGCTTGACCATCGCGGTAAATCTGTTCTTTAATTTCTCTACAAAAAGAGGTAAATTAGTCACCAGAAGGCCCTGCAATTCAATGTATGTATGGAAAGTGATTGGAAAACCTGGGCTCCTGGTTGTAATTATTCATATGATTTACCTGCAGTCATGTCACTTTTATGGCACTAAAAGATATGTTATATCTATTTATTCAGCTAATTGTTCCAATCAATTTCTGTGACAAATGTACTTAAATCCAATAGGATTGGGTGCTACATTCTTGGCTAGCTTAAAGCTTTAGGGAGTTATATCCGATGGAAAATCTGGCCAAGGGAAAGGTGGAAATGGAATAGACCAGAATAATCCCTGGGACATTTTTTTCTCTTTAATTATTCCTGTTATATTTCAAATAATTTCTAATGAAGAGATGTGCTGGAAAGACTATCAGAGTAACAGAATAATGGTGGCTGGGATGGACTTGAGGAGGTCATCCAGTCCAACAGCTATGTAGAGCTCCAATCTTTGGCCCATACAAATGTTCTTCAGGAAGACTCTCTCCAGTTTGGCCCTGTCTTTCTTGTACTGAAGGGCCAAAAAGTGGAGACAGTAAGAGACCTGCTTTTTAAAAGCTGTTATTTGCCATCTCTGACAGCTACTGTAACATAACGTTATTTTGGCTAGGTTTGTTCCATACTGCTGACTTTAGACCATCTGAACATTTTGCAGTTGGAAAAATTTCCAAAGCTTTCTCCAATTTCTAGCTAAACATCAATTATCTGTAATATTGGAGAGCTCTTTCTCTGTAGATAAGTATTCATATAAACAAATATAGTTGCCATATGCCCTCTAGATATGTCATACGTGCACAATCCTGCCTCTTTGAGTCAAAGAGATCACAGGTGTCACTGAGGGAAAACAAAACTCTGTTAAAGGAGGCTGTGAAAAACATCTTGAAGCAAGGCAATTAGGGCAGCAGTATCTCTTCTGCTCAGAACGAGTGATGGGTATGGCCTGTCTGACCTGATATACAAGCCAATGCACAAGTTCATGAATGCATCACCCACCATTCCCTCCTGCTGCCACATCAGCCTCTCTGCTAAGGAATTTTTACTCTCAGCAACTAAAGATCTCAATTAGTTCTGTGGCAACATCTAGCGTGTGTGTCTGCACAACAGCAGATCTAGCACATCCACTGAAATTAGGAATAGACCAAATGAAAATATTTTGGAAAGAAAATGAAAGTCATGACAGAAGAGCCTCAGACAGTTGATTGACAGACTTTGAAAGTGACTCGGAAGAAGTCATTCTGCTAAATGACTGAGTGAAGACACATCACAAGTATGTATTAAAGTGTGTGTATACATGTGGATGCATACATGTGCATGCATAAATAAAGTTGATCTTTTTCTTCCCTATTTCAGCAGTTTGTCTCAAAACCCAAGAAATTTAGATTATCAAGTACACTTTATTTAATCATCTTGCAATTACAAAGTCATATATATACGTTAAAATGTAAAAATCATTAATGTGGGTCAGGCTGATAATCTGAATAAGAATTTAACTGAAGGGGTTTACATGATGTCTTACAGCTATATATGGTTAGAAACTGGAGCTTTCTGATGAAACTGTTCAGGAATAATTATGGGATTAAAAAGCTGGAATAAGGTTATTTAAAAAAATGGTGTAAGGTAATGTGAGCCAGAACTCTCAAAGTCCCTTAATAGGAGTTCTTAACTCAGTGGTAATACTTTATTTAACATAATGCGCTGTGCACTCTTTAAATTGTTAGCCTGGAACAGATGATTTATGTTGCTCTTGCATCGAAACAAGAATTAATGCCTTGATCCTATTTGACTGGAATTGTTAAGCACTTTTGTTCTCAGGCTTGTATCAGAATGATAACAAAAACATAAAATCAGCAAGCTTTTTAACGAATGTGGGGTTAATTTGAAGTGCTCTGATTTACCGATATTAGAGTAATGCTCTCTTTCAAGTATTTACTGAGGTGTTAAAAAGTTTGTGTTCACATTCATCTCAAACAGTTAGTGTACTGCAGTTTCTTTTTTTCGAAAATATTATAAGGTTGCAGTTAAGAAAGCTATTGGAATCAAGTACCCTTTTTTTTTTAACGAACAGTGACATCTTTCATCATATTTTGAGGGAATCTCGAGGGAATTCCGCAGGTAGTTCTTTTGATCCTATTCAGATCTTGGTTTTTTTGGTTCCTGTTGTTTTCCGGGTGTTGTTTTTTTTTCCCCCTCCAATATTTTAGTTTAATTTTATGTCTTTCGTGCCTGCATCATGGTTTACTCATCTGCTTCA
Source organism: Lycocorax pyrrhopterus obiensis (assembly GCA_014706295.1). Lineage (NCBI taxonomy): Eukaryota > Metazoa > Chordata > Aves > Passeriformes > Paradisaeidae > Lycocorax > Lycocorax pyrrhopterus. Next base: position 66,356,672 of record JACSVZ010000002.1, read on the forward strand.
ATTAATTTTATTGGCTAATCTTGGTACAACTGGATTTTTCCAGTGTAAAAGGCAGTGAAAGCACAGTGACTGATGCAGTTACTTGCCAGTATTTCACTACAGGTGTGCAATATTATAGTCAGCTGTACAGAGGACTTTGACTCCAGATCTTTTTGGTTTAACTACTGAAACAAATGTGTGCACTTTCCTTTCTTTGCTGATTATTGTCCCCGTGGAGTTTTGCTGCTAAGAGTGGCAGAGAGTCCCCTGTCCGGCTGCTGGTGGTTAGAACTGTTCAAAGGAACTAAAGAAAAGGTTCATCAGAAGTTTGGTACCATTTGCAACTTTGATGAGAAAACCTTATGTCCAGAGCATTCAGAAAAGCTAAGATGTTTTTATGATCTGGCGTGTAAAGCGAGGGATATTTTCACCTTGACATAGTTTTAACTTAATAGAACCTCTAACAAGAACTATGTAGAGCATTTAAGTGATCACATGCTTGCATATATTCCTGAAAAAAAGAAGAAAATAAATAGAAGGGAAGAAATGTTAGCTAGTGAATGCTTGATGTGCACACAAATGAAAGGAAGAAAGTGGAAATAAAAGTTCAAGTCATGGCAATGAGAAATGACATTTCCTATGGGCACAGTAAAATTAAGTTCAGTGAGAACCCTAAGTGGCATCACTGGAACTGTCCTGAGATAAGAATAAGACAATTCCTAAAGCTAGTGAGATGAACACCAGCAGAGGGTTTGATGTTTTTCCAAGCCCTGTTAGAGCACTTCAACTTCCCCTGCTCTGCCAGACTTGCCTGAATATTCACCAAAATGTGATTTCTGATGATTGTGAAGGTCGGTAGCCCACCTCAGCTTGAAAATGAGAGAGAGTTATTGGTGACAATAAAGAGGACATACGCAGTATACTTAAATATCCTACAATAGCTAATTAAGCAGATTAGCAGAACTTTGGTCTGTGTGTATTTATAGTCCGATATAGTCCTTCCTTTCTGATTGATTCTTTGAGTCCTAAAATATGTACTAATTATTTAACACTGCAGGAGAGTGAGATTGCAGATGCCAATTTAACCTTAATATCTGGGTTTGAGGGGATGTTTCTTATAAATAAAAGCAAGTTGCTAGCAAATGTACAAAGCCTTTTCTATATAAAGCATATGCATAAAACATATCGCTTCACTTCCTCCAAATATGAAGGTCTTCAACTTGTTCAGTGGTTGTCTCCTTTCTTCTTCTGCCTCAACCTTTCAAAAATAGCTAGAGCCCTGATTTGAGAGCTGAGAATAAAGGGAGAGATGAACACTTACTTTTCAGTTTTGTGTCCTTCAGTCATTAAATGCTTCATGTCATGTGATGGGAAGAAATTAGTTGGAAAAGATATGATCTTTTAGAACTACTATGCCTCTCACTGACTTAATCTGAAGGACTTAGCTGTCTCAAACTGGGCTTCAAAAACTCTTGCAGTCCATAAACCTGAAGTTTTGTGGGAGAGGTCCTGGAACAGCTAACAAATCATGCTGTATGTGTGTTACATCAAACGGCTCTGAAGCCCTGAAAGGATCAAGATCCAGAGACTCCATAAAGACCCTTGAGACTTTTTCTTTTGCTATTGGTTGTACATGCAAAACAGTCATATACTCTGGAGATGAGAAGGAGAATGAAAGCCTGAGGAAATAGCATCCATTTCTGAAAATGTTACAATAAGTGACTTTGCCGAGGTCACGTGGGAAATGGGAGTCAGACTATATAAATCTAAAGTTTTCAGTCATGCCCCTCCGAAAGCAGCCTTTCTTTTTTTCTTTTTTCTCTTTCAACTGGAGCTGCCACAACGTACATTTATAATCTAGATGTTGTCCAAAAGAAAGGAGTAATGAATTTTCAAATTTTCTTTCTTTTACATTGTCTGTTTATTACACAGTGTTGTTCCACATAATGCCAGGATGTAAAATGATTCAGGGACTAATGTCTTCAGTCATAACGTGGGAAAACAGAGAAACAGTTGGATAGTAATTTCTCACACTGTTCTGCCGTGGCTGTTCTTTCTGCTGTGATTTAAGAAAGTGCAGGCAGTGGAAAAGGTTCCCTTTGAAAGTGTTTTAAATGTCAAATATAAGATTCATTTTTATACTGCTTTAATCCAAATGCCACAGGCCTGAGCTAATCTATCAATCTGACCAGGATTTCATGTGTTTTACCTATCCAAACAGCCATTTCTTGAACTGGAAGTCCTGCTAACACCAAGGCATAATATCAGAGTATTTTTTAAGAAAAGACAATCTCAATTGCTTTGTGAATGTGTGCTGTGGCATCCTTAGGCTCGTTTAGTGAGGTTGTTTGTGGCAGGGCCTTGGATTTGTACTAGCTATATTGTGCCTGGTTGTTATACACTGGAACAACAGGCTGGGGAGCCAAGAATATTGGAGCAAAGAAACCCCAGAATTATTCAGGCAGCGGAAGAAAATCTTTAGTGCTAAGGATATTTCATAGAGAGATGCTAAGTCTAGACCTGATCTCTGCTGTCATCAGATATGGCCTCTGCCACAGGGACCCTGGAGCTGGCTCTCATGCATTATCATGTGCTGATGCTCTGCTTGAAAAGAGCAAGTCTCTCAGAAAATCGGTCAGCTCTGCCTGTGAGAGTGGATCAACTGTTATTGAACAGTCTCTGTTCAGACATTGCAGAGGAATATATACCCTCCTGGAAAAATATATGCCCTCCTTCAGCTCAAAGTACAACTATTCCCAGCTTTTAGCCAGGAGGTCCTAGTTTCCATTTTGATACTAGATCTTTTCCTCCAGGAGAAATTTACAGTCTTCTCACATTTTTTGTCTTATTTTTCAGTCCTTTATTTATGTGATTCTTCTAAATTTTTCCAATTATTTGACCCATTTTTTTTTATGTATGGACATCAAAGTATATCCCAGTAGCACTTTTCTCATTACCAGATGTAGAGTTAGTATCACCTGTTTGCTTCTCCACAATGCCATCCTGTCTGGGACATCAAGTTAGGACAGTTAGCCACTGCAGTACACTGTTTCCCCTCTCCAGGGTGTTCAGCATCTTTTTTTCTGGGCTACTGGTTTCCCACATCATGTAAGGTCTACCTTCTTTCACAGAAATTTCCTTGAAGATATTTCTGTGAATTTTTTTACTGACTTGGAATATATATATATATATATATATATATATATATATATTTCTGTTGTTTTCAAGAGAGATAGTTGTGTAATTTTTAAATTTCAGTAGAGTAGAAATTTCCACAAGAGGACAATACCACTCTGACCTGTGAGGAGTTCTGGAGTGAACTCAACAGCATGGAGTGGCTAAACCACAGAAATTGCTGTCTGACACTTAACTCTAATAAAGCTTAAAGACTGTCTGACAGAGAGTCCATGTTTTCTAATGTAAAATAGAAAGATCTCAAATCTCTGGAAAAGCTGTTCAGACCAACAGAGATTACTTACCTAATTTTTTTTTTTTTTAAACAAAAAATCTACACGACCTTATGATTTACCTAAACCATAATTAGCAGATTATGGTTATTCAGCCACTCTCTTTCCAGGAAGAACTGCTCACTGGTTTTGTGTTGCAGGAAGGTAATTATGTTCTGTGGGAACCCAATTTTGAGTCATCAGCCTGGCGATGGTAAGGAAATATTTCAGCCGCATCTCCCTGCACCAGTCTGTCTCAGTGCCCTTGCTGTGTCTTCTGTTCCTAGCACCCATCTTCAGGCATGAATATCCAGGTGTGATTGTTTCCAGAAATGCTGCCAAGTAACAGGTATTCCCTGAGATTTAGTTTGTTAGAGCAGGCTATGTAAAGCAAGCATTGACATTGGCTTCAGGGGTGACCTCGACAGCGCTCACTTTCTCCCGTTTACTTCCCAGACATGTTCTGTCTTCCAAACATCTTTTTCATCAACCCCATAGCTCTTGCAGTTGGTGTGGGGATAATTTCCACACAGGCCCATTTGTTTCAGGTAAGCCAAGCTGTTGAGGTACTGGTTAATGAAAACTAAGGTGAGTCACTCAGACTGAAATTGCGTTGACCATTTATGGGTTATGCCTTAGTTAAATTAAAACATTTTAAACTCAAGCTAGTGAAGTTAAAGTAGGTACGGTCTAAAACGGAGTCTACAGAGACTTGCATCCAAATACCAAGATCAGGTTCTCCTTTTGAAGAAGAGACCAAGCAACACTCTAGTCAGGAGCAGATGTGCTTTGCATGAACCTCTGGAGGTATAATGAAAGTACTTTGTTTTTCTTGAACAGGACCATGCATGTAAAGCTACTCTTGGACAACTAATACCAAGGTATTTGTTATTTTTCTCTAGTGAAATCAAATAAAAAATTAATTAAAGGTTCCCATCATCTTCAAGCTTTTTTTAATAAGCAAACCAAGTGCTTCTGCAAAAGCTCTGTGTAGGCATGGTTAGAAGAGGAAGGGAGGGATCAGATTATTGCACAAGCTGTTTGAAGTTTTCTTTTGACCACAATTAAAGTCAAAGAGTCAATCTGAGTTTTATGTAGCAATTTTTCTTCGTGGAAGATGTGTCATCCTTAAAAATTAGGATGTGAAATACTGATTCTGTAAAATAACCTGGAACACTTCAGATGACTCGGGAAGGTCAAATATCCATCCTGAGCACCTAGATTCATATTATAATGTCTCTAGCACAAAATCCAAGATTAGACATTTGCTAAAGTTCTTATTTTTGCCGATTTAGGTTTAGCACTTGGTTTTGGAAGGGTGTGTAATACAGAGACCCATTTTTATGTGGATTTTGGAGTAGGAATAGGAGATCTGAGAGTTGTTTCCTTTTCGTTGTCCTCGTTATTTTTTAATCAATGTTGAAAAAGAGAATGGAGTTTTTAGAGATCTGCATTCATTTTCCCTTGCTGCTAAGAATAATGTGTTATAGAAATGCTCCCCCAGGTTTGAAACAAAATCACCGATAATCCAAAGATTGTCACTGTCGAGCAAGTATGATAATACATTTATGTTGCAGTAAGATTTATCTACTATCCTGGCTATCTAGTTTGAAAAGTGTTTTCTTTTTTTTTTCTTTTCTTCTTTTAACCTTTTTTAAACAGCGAGTTCTGTAAAACTGAGTAATAAGAGTAATTCTTGTGGTCAACAGCAATTAAGACTTGAAGCATGTGAAATCTGGCAAGATGCAGATGTTTGGGTTTGGTTTTTTGGTTGGTTTGGGTTTTTTATGTTCTTGTTTTGTCTTAATGTGTAGTTTAAATGCAATATGATGTTTGGAGAGCCAGCTCTTCCTTTGGGAAATCCATTCAAATAGTAAGCACAGCCACATCTAGAATGGGACTTCTGGAAAAAAAAAATATTATCTTATTCATGACTTTGGAAAGGAAACAAAGCAATCAGAAATACTTATTTTTTTTTTAACAGAGAAATTCTCTCAATCAAAAGCTAAACAAAATATAGTGGGCGGGTTAAAGGGCCCAGGCCCTACCTTGTTGATTTTATTCACACAAGCATTTCCATTGAGTAGGGCAAATATACTGTGTCCAAATGGGCTCCTTTAGGGGCAGTGGTCCTGTTAGAAAGCAGTGTCATCTTTGGCAATGGCAGAAGGAGTCCAAATTTCCTTTTTAACAGACAGGCTAATCAGTAGCAATTAAGAGGCAAAGTAGCAGACTAATAAAATATACTTGTCACCAGTTGTCATCTTAGTGATCAATTCACACCTCCACAACAATAACATCGGCCCTTCAAAGCTCTAATGACCCTGAATCCCCAAAGTGACAGAAGGATTCGGGCAAAGATAATGTGCTGGAAAGGTGCTAATGAAGTGGTGGGATATCAAGATGAGTTTCATCCTTGATAGACAGCAAAAGGGAGTGTTCCATCCCACTCCAGCTATGAGATTCACATGGATAAACTCTCATTGACTTCCACTTCCAGTCAGGATCGGGACCTTAATTTAATTAATTAGGGTTTTTAATTTCTTAGTTAAATCTGAAACATGCATCTTGATGTTTTCTGAAAGTAGTAGATATTTCTTAGGTAATTAAGTTTACTCTCCTGTGTTGTTTTGTAACTTATCTCTGCAAGTTGTATGTTGCAGATATTTGTGTTTGTATAATTTTAATTTTGTGCAATTAGTTTTACAGAGATTTAATTTTTTGTGTCTGTAGAATGTATACAACTGCTTTTCCATGCACTGATTTTTTTAAAAAATGAGAAACAGAGTGTGTAATTAGAGTGTAATGTCATGTATTCAGCAAAAAAATGGTGTCATCTTCTTGCTCAGCATTACAAGTGGATAGATAGATAGATAGATAGATAGACAGACAGATAGATACTGTATGGCAGTAGCATTTTGAGGTGCTAATATAGAAATGGTGTTCTAGTAGATGTTGTTGAAAATGCATATTTTAAAATGTCCGCTATGTTTAACATATAATCAAAATAATCCTGTTCATTAAATGCCACCTGTCTCTTGTTAAATTATACTTGAACTATATCTGTAACCCATTTCAAAAGAATATGTTGATATTAAAGTCGGGGAAAAGGGCACAACAGGCCAATTCTGGTATTTTAAACCCCGGTCTTCATTAGATGTTACTCTGCTGCTTCGTTGTAGCTAATTAACTTGTATATTGAAAACCCTTTAGAATGATTTGATACAGGGAGATGTGGGAATACATCGTGCTGGGATTAGCACATTTATATAGCTGTAGCCATGTCCCTGCTGTTTGGGTGCAGGGGGAGGTAACCATTTGCAAATTTAGCTGTATTAAGATCATTTTCAAGTGGTATAAATTCTACTGTTAGCAATTTGAACAAAATCTGCTTGACTTCACTGGGAGACGTATGGATAGATAGTTTGCTGCTGCACATTCTAGTGCCAGATTTTGTCTTGAAAGATTAGTTTTGAGAAGATTTATTTGTTTAAGTTATTTTGTGATTTGTGTGTGTGTGTGTGTGTGTGTGTGTGTGAAATAAAGAGCTTTCAAAATTCTGACATTAAAAAGTTGTATTTTGAAATGAGGTATTGTAACTTCTTTGATAATCAAAATAAAATTTTAAATATGTCTGTGTCATGCCCTCTGTTTTCCTCAAGATTTTGAATTTCCTGGTTTCTAACTTTACAGTTAAGCACTCAAAAATCTAGCTGACCATGCTGTACAAATTTTTCCTATTGTGTACTTTACACCATACAGTACTATTTATAAGTTTGTAAAATATTGCACGTGTGCTAATTAATTAATTCTTCATAGAAAGCTTAGCTTTCTGCAGAAAATTGGCTCAAAACTTGTTTCTTCCCCAATTTTAGGAGCAAAAAATGAAATTGATTGTAATACACAGCGCAGGTGCGAACTTCCCTAGGAGGAACACAAGCCGAGGAACATGGCTCAGACATTTATGAGTAAAAGTCATGACTGACATGTTTCAGCACCAGTAGTACATCCGTGAAGTATCATGAACTTGAAGAAGGAATGAATGAAATCTTCTAGCATGTCATACGACATTTCTTTTTAATTACCTAAATTACATTATAATACATTTAGTGTTATTCATAAAAACAAATAAGTCATTTCTGTTCCAGACCTTAGCCTAAGCTTGCAGTATTAATTTTGAGGCAGTTGCTGTGATGTGTCACTTCTTTACACCTTGGGAGAGAAAAGGAGCCACAAGACCTGTTTTGTACAAGCTGCAAAAGAGTTTCTGTAGAGAATTGACTTTTTGCCATTACCAGCTGGGGACAGAAGAGAGCTGATGGTCCAGCCTAGGAGATCAAGGCAGTATCTCCTCGCCGATTCCTATCCACATGTCAACACATCCTTATGAGAGGTAAATACCGAACTGCAGGAGTTTACTGTGGGCTTTTTTGTTCAAAGATGAGATCAGATCCTATAATTTGTAAGGCTATTGAGTTCACTACATGCCGAATGTGAGACACGCAGTATATAAAGATGAATATCTTTATTGCGGAAATGTGGTCTGAATTTAATATTCTATATCCATACATGTGAACCCTGTAATCTTCTGTTACAAGAAAGATTTGATCTTTCTTTACAGTTGCAGTACATTGGGGTAGAGGTACTTTTAATTTCACTTTGATATAGCACGGTGAGCCATTTTTCAAACAATATGTTCAGTCAGTCTTTTATTTATTATTTCCTTTTATGCTTAACAGATTGCCCATTCAAAATGGAAGAGCATGAGCACTGTTGCCTCGTCGGTCACCTTGCTGTGAAGTCGCAATGTAGCAAATGGCTAATGTATGCATACATGTGGGCACTGTTTTAACCCACATTTCACACCGCCATAATCGATTCGTTGGTTTTGAAGAACAAAACAAAAACAACCGCCCTTGTCCAGCTGCAGCAGGCAAGAGTTAGGACATATGCTGGTGTGAAAGAGGGAGTAGGGCGGGACACCCCTGCCGAAAACATCGGAACAAAGGGAGTGCAATCGCCTTGGCAAGGCATGGGATGACTTAAACACCCTATTGTATGAAATATGAATAGGTTGGCATTGTGAATTGCGGCGTGGGGGGCTCCTCCGCGTCACCGATTAGCCACACGATTACCCAGATTACACGGGGAAACGGCTAAGGTAAATAAGGCCAGCCTTCTGCCACCTCCTCCCTGAGGCCAGGAGCAGGCTGGCCCAACACTTCCCTGCTAATGGGAGCTGGAAGGGAAGAGGATGGAGGAGAAGTGGAGTGAAGTCATAAGCCCTGTGGATAACAAAAATAAGGATTTCGAGGGCAATAGTGTGAAAACATCTTTCTGGTCAAGTGATGTATAGGCATTGTTCCCTGCTACCACGCAATGCGCAAGCAAACTGCTTAGTCAAAAAGAGACATTGTATCCTCTCCATTTTCTCTTTCTCCTACCAGGTTAAGGGACAGCCATTGGGTGACAATCACAAAGAGTGTGGTAGGCACAATCTGTGTCCTGGGATCTTCTCTCCCCTCCATAATCTTGTGCAATCTTGTAAAATTGGTTTGTCTCTCCCTCCTCACCATGCAGCTCTTACAACCAGGGTGTAACAATGTCGAAACCACATTTATCCAATCTAGGGCAGCTCAAGGAGACATTATTTCTCTATGCTGGGGGTTTAAGGTGCATATAATCAGCTGTGATCCAAAATAAATTCACGTCTATATTATCTCAGTCTCAAATGAGATTCAATGTGTACATATTCACTGTATGAACTGTATAATGTGCGATATGTGTGTATATGTTATGGATTTCAGGGTGTCCAGCAGCCCCACTTGTTACTGAGTCACAGAATCACAGAATCACAGAATCACAGAATATGCTAAGTTGGAAGGGATCCACAAGGATCATCAAATCCAGCTCCTGACCCTGCATAGCACTGTCCCCAAAAGCCATACCACGTGCCCGAACTCTTCTTGAACTCTGTCAGGTTTGGTACTGTGACCACTGCCCTGGGGAGCCTGTTCCAGTGTCCAACCACCCTCTGGGGGAAGAACCTTTTTCTAATATCCAACATAAGCCTCCCCTGACACAACTTCATGCCATTCCCTAGGGGTCTGACACTGGTCACCAGAGAAAAGAGATCCATGTCTGCCCCTCCTCTTCACCTCGTAAGGAAGTCGTAGACTGCAATGAGGTCTCCCCTCAGTCTCCTGTTCTCCAGGCTGAACAGACCAAGTGACCTAAGCCGCTCCTCATCTGGCTTCCCTTCAAGGCCCTTCACCATCTTTGTAGCCCTCCTTTGGATGCACTCTAGTATTTTAGTGTCTTTTTTATATTGTGGTACCCAAAACTGCCCCCAGGATTCAAGGTGAGGCTGCCCCAGTGCAGAGCAGAGGGGGACAATCCCCTCCCTTGCCCGGCTGGTGATGCTGTGCCTGATACCCCCCAGGACACGGCTGCCCCTCCTGGCTGCCAGGGCACTGCTGATTCAAGTTCAACTTGCCATCAATCAGGAACCCCAGCTCCCATTCCATGGGGCTGCTCTCCAAGCTCTCATTCCCCAGTCTGTCCATACATCCAGGGTTGTCCTGTCCAAGGTGCAGAATCCGGCACTTTCCCTTGTTGGTCTTTCCTGTTGGTGACTGCCCATGTCTAATTTGTCAAAGTCTCTCAGCAGGGACTCTCTGCCTTCGAGGGAGTCCACAGCTCCTCCCAGTTTTGTACTGTCTGTGAACTTGCTTGATGTCCCTTGCAGTCCTGCATCCAAGTCATTTACGAAGATGCTGAAGAGCACAGGGCCGAGGATGGGGCCTAATGGGAACCCCACTAGTTACAGGTCCCCAGTCTGGTGTCAACCCATTCACCGTAACATGTTGTGCCTGACTTGTGAGCCAGTTGCTATCCATGTAGACTTAAGTGGTCTCAAAAGTGAAGATATTTTTGTCTCAAAGATGCTGTATCTTATTCTAGCTTTTCAGTTGAAAAGGCTTCTAATGTTTGTATGTTTTGTTGCATCTTTTACAACAATAATCTCCATATCTTTTCCAGAATCATAGAATTGCTGAAGTTGGAAAAGATTATTAAGTCCAACATTAACCCAGCACCACCATGTTCACTACTAAACCATAGCTCCAAGTGCCACATCCACACATCTTTTGAACACTTCCAAGGATGGTGATACCACCATTTCCCTGGGCAGCCTGTTTCAGTGCCTGACCACCCGTTCAGTGAAAAAAAAGTCCACAGTATCCAATCTAAGTCTCCCTTGGTGACACTTGAAGCCATTTCCTCTCATTCTGTCGCTTTTTACCTGAGAGAAGAGACCAGGCCCCACCTTGCTACAACGTCCCTTTGGGTAGTTGTAGAGAGCAATAAGGTCCCCCTATCCTCCAGGGAGTTTAACTGGAGGTGCTGTGGGATCTCCCACCTCATTACAAAGGTACTGTGGGTGCGTAAATGAAGACACAACATCCTTGCAGGGAGGAGCCTTTGCACCAGGAGCTCTTTGACGCAAATGATGTTCCCGGCTGCAAGGCACTCAAAAAACAGCTGGGCTCCCAAAGGAGACCACAGCTCCCTGGGCGTTTTTAGGGAAATTTTGGTGTCTATAACTTACCGTTGCTCAGAAAGTATTTAAGTGGGTTAAATTGAGACCTGGTTTTCCCTAGAATGGAAAAGAATCAGTTTTTCGGCAATAACTGGAAACACTGTTTAAAACAAGGGGAAAGGGGCCATTTGACTTCTGTGATTTTCTTTCTTTTTAGTTTCAGGTGACCTACTAAAAAAATTCAGCACGAGTTTATGAATAGTTTGTCTTGTCCCAAATTTGCATTCTTCCCTAAACAAAACATTCAGCTGGAAATTTTTGCCCAAGACTAACTTGGACTACTATGTTGAGATTATCAATTAATGGCAAAACAGATTAAAAAGCCAGCTATTGAATGAGAATGGTAACTCTTTAGTATTTAGTGGATTTTTATTCATAAATATTCAAATAGTGCCCTAGTTATGAAAATATTCACAAATCTTAATAGATCTCAGAGAAAAAGGTGCAACTTTCACTTTTGCTTTGACACACGGTTGGAAGTATAAAACAAATTCCATATCCTGTCTCACTGCTACAGAGATCAAACAATTGAAGTAGGAAGAAAAACCCCAAACCCTAAGTAAAAAAACACCAGCAGAACTTAAAAAAAAAAGGAATTAAGTGAAGACCCATTGCTTTTAGCAGTGCATACTTTAAATATTTATATTTCTAAATGTTGGAGGAACCCCGCAAAATATAATCTCACAACATTTATTCCCTGATCATCAAATAGAGTGCTTGTTGTACTTTGCCAAAAGTTCTGGGATCTGTGAGCTCCTTGCCCTTTCTGTGCTGCGAGCACTGATACCAGCATCTTAACCAATTTAGCTAATTGCATCATTTTATATAATCTAAATGTCTCATATTCTTCTCTTCATGCCATAATCTACTGTGCATTTTGACTTTGTCTAGTTATACGGTATTTGTGTTTCACTGAGGGCTGGGTTTTTACCTGTGTATGTGCTTTGTCCTGAAGGTGCAACCTCCTGGAGAAGTTATGTTTCTCTAATGACGTATTTCCTTACATTTTGGATTAGGAAAGACTTCTTGAACGTACTGAACTTTAATGGTGATTTCTGGTGAAGTCAAATGAAAAGTGCCTGGTTTACAGCCATTCTTTATTTTAAGACAATTTTTTTTCTTTCTGCATAGCTGTCTTTATTTGCAGTCTCTGGATGTCTAGAGTTTTGGGTATGGGCACTTCTTATTGTTACATTTATCAAATTCAATCAGAATAGTTCAGTGGGATAGAATGGTTTGTAAAAGCTTTATATTGCCTAAAAGGGGTATGGTTTTTTATTACATCCTTAATTTTTAATTTGATTTTTATATTGTGAAATTTTGCATGCACTTCTTGTTTAACATATAATTCTACCAGTTACCCAAACAGCTGCACTGTTATTGGGCATATAAACTCAGTTCAGATCTTTCTGTTGTTTTAAAATCCAGTTCTCTACAGTATTGTTTCAAGTGTTTGCCTTGTTTGTGTGCTCAGGAAGGGCGTGGCTAGCCAACCATATGTAGGTAGCGTGCCAAATAATGGCAGAGAAACTTCCTAGGCAGGTTTCTTTCCAGTGACCTGCTTGTTGTTTAGGACGTGCAGAGATTATCAATTGAGCAGCGAGAAGGAAGGGTAAATTGATCTGATAGTGAAATGATTCATTTTTTTGCTGAGCAGGGGATTTTTCTGGTGGAGAAGGAACAAATTGACTTATTGGTTAATTGAAGGAGAGAATTGACCGGGAGAGGCAGTGAGAATTTGATGAATGTCAACTGCAGGAAAGTAGGGTTCTTCAAATATATGTATGCATAAACATTTATTTATTTTCTCATTTGTCTGCCTCTTACTTAATGTGTGATAGACATGGGTGGCTTTGCTTTGACTCTTTTTGTCAAGATGGGTAGGCTGACTTTGTGTGAAACTTTTTCTCTTTTTAAATGGAAATTTAACTGGAAATGTTCCTTCATTGAAGTCTGCAAAAGTTTTTTGCTGCTATTTTTTCCTAAAGCTGTGCCTTCTGTTTCAGTTTATTAAGTCTGCCAGTGTATATGTATGTTCTTTGTCACTAGCTGCAGTTGACTAAACCTGGCCTGGGTTTTAATGCACATAGGGCACCTAACTTCCCTGGGAAACAATAAGAGTGAATAAGTTTTTTCTTTTAAATAATCTTCCAGATTTCACTACGCAACTCTCTGTATTGGTAGGACCAGAACTGCTCCCATGAGTATAGCCACTGGTCTTTCACCCTTTGAAGAAGGGACCATGATTTGTTCTGTTTCGCAGGTGCAACAGTAGTCTTATCTGTAGTGACGGCTTCTAAGTGCCGCAGCGACAAAAAAAAAATAGTAAAAGTGATACCAACAACACTCATATTAGTAGTAATAAATAGTTACATATTGGTGCCACATACATATTAATTACGCCAATGCTTAATTTAAAATCTAATTAATTTAGAATTAATTTCCTAATTTCTGTCTGGATGAGGTTGCCGTAACCTTCATATGGTACCTTTAGGAGACCAGAAGTGTTTTCATTCCTGTTTTACAGGAATGGCATTGAAGGCATCCAAAACTGTTTTTTGAGGACTCTTAACTCTTAGAGTGTCCTCAAAGAAGTTTCTGTCCTCTGCTTCGAAAGACTGTGTTTTTAATGGGGTTAGGGAAGAAGCCTATTCAGAAAATATTCCATGTTGTGGGGCAGCAAATGACAGAGTCCCCAGGGACCAGTGTGGTTATTGGAGCTCAGTGTTGCAATGTTACAATAATTTCCCTCTTGCAATGACATTACCATGGGGATTGTGGGGAAACTGAATGCCAGGGACTGATCTGACTTGTGAAGAAACTGCGTCTGTCCTCCTTCTCTCTGTACCCTTCCAGACTGCTCAGATGTGCCATGGCCTTATTTTTATCATCATTAGGAAAGATTCAGCTGCATTTTCAGCAGGGATATTGTGTGAGTGAGCTCTGCGAAGAAATAATAGTAGAGATTTTAAACTCCCAAGAGGAGAAGGAAGGACCTTTAATTAGCAAATAATAGGTTTAGCCCATAAACTACTCACCAAAAAAAAAAATGTCACCAGGCACCAGAAAGGAAAGGGATAAGGAAAAATCTTCAAATAATTTACACATAAAAAGAATTCTTGTTTGTGTCTGGGGCATTGCTTTATTTTGAAACACATTTTTTTTAAAAAAATATAGGAACAGCTTCTCTTGAAGACACTCATCCCAGACATTGACACTTAACACTTGTGTGTTGTTGAAGCAACACCAGAGGTAGGTGACTTGGGGGGAGGGTGTTTGGGGAAGTTTGTGCAGCTGGCAAATATCTTCAAATTTGAATTCTTAATGGGAAACTTATGAACATACCAGAGCTGAACAAATATTTCAGTGTGAATAATTTATATGACAATACCCCTCATAATATCAGGCTGCTGGAGTTCTATGGGATGGCTGGCACTGTTTGACTGACAGAGGAGGAGAGGTGTCACCATCACATGATAACCTTTGCTCTGTCTTGCACCGACTGGGATATCACCTTGAACTGAGCCAATCCATCATCCTGCTAAAGAAAAGATAACAGCTGGCTTTTTCCATAAAACAAAAGAGTTTGATTGAAGGAAGCTTTTCTCCATTTTCCTCCCTAATAACTTAGCAAGTTTTCCCTAGCAGAAAGTGGAACTTTAGAAAGTTTCCTGCAAAATCAAAAGCTTACCCACAGATTGACTGTTAAATGTGTGCTGTGTGTTTGTCAGGGATGCTCTAAGTGGTACTGAAGCTGACAGAATACAAGCAGGAGCTGACAACTTCACTCCAGTTTGAGCTGATTAAAGGCTGCAGAGGCCTGGGGGCCCCATCTCGGAAAGAGGACCTCTGCAAATTCACCAGAGCACTTCCAGTCTGCACATTTTCATAGGCTGGCTCAGAGTACTGCAGGTATTGCACTCAGTAATCAATTTCTGCCTCCAATTTTGGAGTATTTGAAAACAGATACAGAAAACAAGTTAAAAATGCAAATGAGGATTACCTTATTTTACATATGCATATTATTTTATGTGCAATAAACAGCATTGTAAAATGCAAGAATTGCATATGTGTGTACGTTTAGAGCCATTTGTGGCTCTAAAGCACAGCTTAAATCTTGAGGTTGGGTCCTCTCACAGCCTTCTCCCCATTCCCACACCTATCATGCATATTGAGTTCTTGAAGGCTGAGCATGTTGGCTGCTCAGCTTGGGAGCTCTTGCCAAGGCCCTGTAGTCAAGGTGTTCAAGTATAATCAGGGATCCAGCACGACCTAATAAGAACCATTAAAAAAAAAGAAATTATCAGGATCAAAGAGTGCTTGGCACTGCCTGGAAACAAGAGATAGATCACAGGTCCTGCTTTTCTGAATGTTCTCCTTTATAATTTCCAACTCCTAGTGTGTCTGCAGTGCTTGTGTACACTGTATATACCTTGTGCCTTAGCCTATGCTGAATGAGCACCTAATTGGGGAAATCTTTTCCTCTCTGTTCTTTCACAGGTCAGTTTTGTACAGTGGTCTTTTTTTCCTTCATTCCATCACTAATGCAAAGAGAACATCCCAAACAAATATCCCCTCCCAAACATGGATAATAAAATACCACTTCTTAAAAAATTTTATTTTACCAAAAAAAATAGTGAATTTTTCCTTGCATTATTTCTTCCAGGACCTTTCTGTTAAGCAAGACAACCACATTTCCTCTTTCTTCCCTAAATTTCAATTTCAGTCTTGCTTTATTAGTACCAGAAGTCAAATTCATAAAACTGTTGATTAAAAAATTCATGCAAGCTTTAGAACACTTTGGCAAGGTACTTTTTAAAACACTTGAAAATAAATCAGAACTTGTGGCTTAATAATCAGAACTGCAGACACAAAATATAGTAAGTCAAGTAACAGACATTTGTTAGCTTTTTTTACATTAATCCAGTAATATATTTTTAGAAATGCTAAATATTTAAAGCTCCAGACCGAGAGCTATTCTTAGGGTGATTTCTTCCCTTAAGTTGAGCTCAGGTAATGCTTTTGATCTCCATTTCCATTCACCTAACTAGAAATTAATTTTTCACAAGTGGATATTTGCTGAGAGGAAGACACAGAAGATATGCTTCCAAATAAAAGGAATTAAGGAAATATACTTGTCTTGATCACTTAGCTCTTTATAATAATTTAGACAAATTGTTGAACAGTATATCAACAGAACGTTTCCATAGTCCGAGTCCTCTTGTATTGATTTTTAAAAGGGAGCCAGAAAGACCTGGGGGCTTTTAAACTTCAGAACTCGAGGAATTTGTTAATTTTCCCATACTGAGCAATAAGAACCCTATAGAGGCATATTTCAGTGTGTATGTATCTGGCTGTATGTATGTGTCTGCATGTTTTTTTTATATGCATACATATACTTATTATTTAAGTATATACATGTGTGTGTATATGTGTATATATATATATATGCGCTCAGGCATGTATAAAATACATACCATGCATGCAAACGTGCACACACATACATGCATTCTCTTAGTCTACTTTTCTCCCAGTCTCCTTTGAGCCTTTCTTTTTTTGTTTTAAATCACTTTTTGACTCATTTAAGGCTCTGCTGGACCCATTAAATTCTGCCTCAGATGGTATATCAGACTTGCTTTAAATTAAAAAGAATACAAAAAATAATTTTGAGATAATAGAGAAGACAGTAATACAAAGATAATACAAAGCAATAACAAGAGAATATAATTTCCATTACTGGAATAGTTTATTAAAAAAACCCAAAACAAAACACAAATAAGAGATATAAATTAGAGTCCTCACATTAAAAATGTGTCCACTTCTGAAGGGTTGTTCTGATGTTTTGAGTAGAATTTGGACTGCCAAAAAAAGAGGATGAAGATGCTTGTGAGAGAGACCGGGAAAGAGAGCTTAGGACAGCAAATGTGCTCTGCAGAAGTAGTTCAGTTTGCATAATTTATTTTAAATATGGATCCTCTCTGGCGTGTGAGTACTCTCTCCCCCACCACCCCCACCCCCCTCTTTTCTTTTAAAAATAGGAGTTTCTGTACTGCTTGCGTTCCAATATTCCAGTTCAAATAGGGTGCCTGGTGGTAGCTCAGCACTTGTGTACTTGACTACTCACTGCTGAGGAGCCTTGCTTGCCGGTAATCTAGATTTATGGTAAGTCTACCCTTTCCCTTCATCTACAAGGTCCAGGGACATTCGGGTAGCCAATCTGCCCTTAAATATGTCTCTGAGGAAATGGTGCTAATTAGTATTGGAATTTACAGCCTTTCATTTTATTGACTTGTCCTACTTTCTTCGATAATTAACTAATGAGTAAAGTAATGAGCTATGTTAGTCAGTCATGATGTTCAATTAAACAGCAAATCAATTATTGAAAATAGTTTCGGACAGCTCTGGTGTCGTCACGGGGAGAGCGCGTGCGTGTGCGTGTGTGTGTGTGTGCACATGTGCTGTAAATGTGTGCCCTAGATGTGGCAGTGCCCCTCCCTGGAGGGCACCTGGCTCCTGGAGGGCTCTGTGGTCACAGCCAAACCAGACCAGTGGTCCCTCTTGGTTGCCTTGCCCACGCTCTGCTCAGCTGCACTACGCAGCGCCCTGACACTGCACCTTCACAGGCTGAGCTTATCTGTAGGGGGTTCCCAAAGCCTGAGAAAGACAAGATTGCTGTAAATTAGGGAGCACTTTTCCCGATGGGGAGATTGGATGTCACAAAGCAGGTGTTCCTGTTCACTGGTGTGACCCGTCTGCCTCTTTCTTGGCACATGCAATCTTTCCCACTGGTGAGCAGGGTCACCTGTCCCAGAGCTTAGCGTTACAGCAGCAGGGACTGACACACAAATATGTGTCCTCAGACCCTCATTTCTCTTCTGGCCACAGCAATACCCACGAACAACAGAGAGGCTGGCAGGGAGTTAAGGGTTTTTCCCCTTTGAAGGCTTTGCATACCAGCCTAAGCAGCAGTTGTCCATGGGAAGAGGCTTCTAGGACCATTATGTCATGAGTCCCCTGCACCAAACCCAGGGAAGCACTGCAAATACAGTCTTGTGCGGCCAGTGGCAGGTCAGGTCACAATTTGCTGGGGCTAAGCCATGACATTGGGCCTGGTACAGCTGTCTATCCATACAGCACAGACAACTTCATTTGGCATGGGCCAGGCAAAGACCTTTATTGGCAGGATGAGAAACAGGCATTCATTATCTACCTAACCCGGTGAGTTCAGTTGTGCGTAGGAAATGTAAAGGGCAGTTCCAGCAATGAACGCTGTAGCTGACATCATCATTCACTAACTTGCTGGCTGTTTAGGTTTAATTATACTTCCTTTGGAACTTTTTACCCTTCCTATTTCCTTCAGGTCTTTTGCTTCATCCTATCTTCTGCAGGAGCTGGTAGCACAGTTGCACCTGCTGCTCATGGCTCTTCAGGATTTCACACTCACCTTCCTGGCACCCACCTCAGTTCTGTGTTTGGTGTTGGAGTGCACCGCAGCATCATTCCCTCATCCAGCAAGCAAACCTGTCCTGAAGCTTCAGAAGTCTGTGAACAACTTTAACTGTCGTGTGCTCTGCTCACACAAAGAAATTTTGACTTGCCCTGTCAAAAGACCACTTCGTTTTGGACAGCAGCAGCTTTTAGAGAGGACTGTAATATTGCACTAAGCAGGAAAAAAAACCAAATTAAAGTTATTAGCTTGAAAGTTTGGGTTGGGATTAAAATTTTAACCTAATGTTTTTCAGACATGCTACCAGAAAGAACTTTCTGGCACAGCTCTGTTAGAATAGAAAAGCGGCACAAATAGTGCCATGCCATGCTTGTAGGTTCTCTAGTCATAAGAAATATTATTTATTAATAATAACAGCCATCTTATGATGGTTTTTTCCAAAGATAGTGAGCATGCAGAAAGCTCCCCCTTGGCTTCCAACTTCAGAAGGAAAAGCAGGCCAGTGAGCAAGCTGCGTAAATACAGAGAGAGGAGACTAAATGCACTGGCCTTAGCCATCCAGTTGAATCATGATTCATTAGAGAAAGAGCAAGCCAAAAGAAATCAAAGACAGTTCAAAAAAGGCAACATAAAGTTTTCATTTCCAAACAGTTTTAATTCACTGTTTGTGCTCTTTACTGAGAATATGCAAGGAACACAAACATTCCCATATGATTTAAATTACAATTTACATATGAATTACATTAGAAATATGAGCTACACTAAAGAGATAATTAGTGCTGTCCTGGGTTATGTGAGCACAAACAAAATTAAATAAGAACAATTTCAAAGCCAAGTTTTGTTTTGCCTTTTCAACTAAGCTGGTTTAATCAGTGATAATGACTGAAATAAATCCACTACATACAAAACAACGCACAACATACCATACTGTGTGAAATGTCATTACTACATCCTGTGCTTTGGTAAATCTCACAGTCAAACAGGAAGACAACATCCCCAGTAGGATGCTACACAAAATTTGCCATTGCTGGGTGCTCAGCACTGGAGGTGATGATCCCTAGGGCTTGCAAGGAAGCAGGACCCACAGCAGGCCAACATCACTGCACTGCTTCAGAGAGAGTAACAGAGAGGGGAGGGCTGTGAGGGTGTGCGCCAGGGATTTTTTTTAACATGACATATGAATGAGAAAGAGCTGCCACAGGAAAAAAAACGCCAGTGTTAGCAGAGAGCAATGAGAGGGAGGGAGGGGAGCTGGAGAATCAGTGGTCAGAGGAGGGGGACAGGGGAAGAAGAGGAGAAAGTGAGAAGTATAAAAAACACCACGCAGAAGCCAACTACCTGAGCATCAGTGCCTCAGTCCCTAAATAGAGCTATGGTTTATGACTACCTTGCCTAATGAGCTAAACTCTGGTGACCATAAAACTGAAATATAATTATGACATTAAAGATGCCTATATTTGAACTTAATTATTAATTAATTTAATGAGAGAATAGGAGGTTGTAAAATTGCTAATTAAACGGCTCTGTAAAACTGCAGACGGCAGAGGATTTACCAAATGATGAATCCCACAACAGTATTTGGGCTATATCAATATTCTATTAATATACAGTATGCCAGAGGTACTGGCTAGTACGCTACTCACAGTTAAGCCGATGTGACAGGCATACAGAGTGAAAGAAAATGAAGGACATAAAATTCCGGGTGACAACAACCTTGAAGACGATCTCTGCCCCCACCTCTGTGGCAATTTCTGAAATCAGTTAAATAAACTCAGAAATGCAGGATAAAAATCAATCTTACCATTGCAAATGTGAATAAATTGGCTTGAAGCAAAGGACCCACCTATGGTCTTTAGGCACCGTGGTGCTGTGTCGCTCTCTGCTTGTGAGCGGGAATGGTCAGAGTGAATCTGGACTTAAGTGCAACAGAAAGGGAGGGATGCAGCGTGAGTGAGTGTGTGTGTGTGTGTGTGTGCGTGCTCGCAAGTGAAAGAGAAGCTGAGCAAGAGCAAAAAATAACTGTCCCCGTGTGATTAATGAAATTAAACTCAAGTGAACCTTCAGGGGCTGAATTCGAACCTACGGGAGACAATTTTAGAGATTCCCACATTGCACTATCATCGTGTGAGGAATTTTGCTGTAAGATTTGAGCGGCAATGCCATTTGGATGACATTCATTTAAAAATACAGGGGAGGGGTGCAGGGAAATGTTTTCTTTTAGCACTAAGTCTAATTCAAGGAATGTCAAAAGAAAATGCATTGAGGTATCTCGCCCTGCATATCTCTAAATGTCAGTCATGATTAATTACTGGGATAAAAGCAAAAGAAAAAATTCAAATATCCCTTTTGTGGGAAACAATGAAACACCTCTGGGCAGTGTAACAGAAAACATGAATAACACTAGGTTAACTGTAGGAGGTACATTTTAATATTTGCATGAATCCTTAGAACTGTTGCTTTTTATACCTGCTATGTGGCATAGCTTTTCCTTTATACATTTTGGTTTTTAAATGCCCTGTTGACAGGCACAAGAAGGAATTTAACAAATAATATCAACAAAATCACGTGAGAGGGGACTTGCCTTTCACTCTAAGGGATACAATATAGTCATTACAGTAACATCTCCTACTTCTGAAAAATGAATGGAGGATCTTGAGAGCAAGGACGGGAGTTGTATTCCCAAGTCCTTTGTCAGTTCTGAAGAAACTACATAAATTTTCAGTGCCTCAGTTTCTGCTTTCTAAGCTAGGAATAAGGGCAGTTTTATGCCATTTATCATTCATGTTTCAGAACAGTAAATGGAAACTTGCACGTAATTTCTGAGGAAGTGATCTCTAGAAGTTGCTTTTTATTGACCGGTTTGGGAAAAGACTTTAGAAGAGTCACTTCTTGCCTTTTTTTTTTTTTTTAATGCCCATCTTTGTCTATATAAGCAAGGTAATTTAAAGCAGCTACGCACTTCACATGATGGTCATGTTACCTTGTCTCAAAGACACAGTCTTCAGTCTCTTGATGCTCAGAAACTTCACTGATGGGTTTTGTACGAGGATCTGCAGCTGAAAGAGCTGCTGCTTTAAAAAACCTTAGTCCCAATTTAGAAAACTACTCTGGCTGGTTTCTATCTTATAATATGTGCAATTAATAAACATGAAAGCTTCTATGCATTTATTATTGTTGTATCATGCCCTGCAGTTTTATACATCCAGTTTCTCAAAAAGTGACCTCATCTACCAGACATAAAACCAGACAGACTTCTTCTATTGTATAGTCAGCTATCAAACCTGCCCCTTGACTGGAGGCTTTTATGAGATCTGAATTGTGTTCTTTCTCAGTTTTCAAGCCTAGCAAGACAGGCAATGAGTTAAAATTGGTGGGTTTATAGTAAAAAGGAAATTCCAAACGGCTCATCATCACCACATTACAGGTTACACACCTAGAGCATCAAAGAAATTGCCTCTTTATCTGCACCAGAACTACTCCATGATTAACTTTATTACAGCAAGGTCTCACTCTTTGCTAGAGAGCAGCAGAGTGGCTGACTTGAAACAGAAGATAAAGTAAGGCACAAAATCTGGGAATGCCATTACCTCCAAGTTCCCTCGATGCAGCCATTGTAGCAGCTCCCTATGAAATGGAAATATTTGAGAAAGGCTAAATACTGGTTAGTTATTGTACAATCAAAATCCAAGGTGATGTTTTCTGTGACACTTGCTGCCTTCCAGTTATGAGGAGATCCTGGGCAGGGATGGACAGGGACCTCCTCATTGCAAGGAGCATGAAAGGTCCAGCCAATAGCTCTGAACCTGAATTTCATGGTCATCTTTGTAAGACTGGTCACTGCAGACCCTGGGAGAAACTTATTTTGTCTCGTTTCTCTGCTCCGAGGGTGGGGGCTGGTCACTGTCACCTGTCAGTGATTTTAGGGCTGAGCAGGGGCAGGTGTCTTTCTGGGTGCCAGCAGCCATAGTAGCAGTGCTGCTCCCAGCCTTGTGTCACCTATCACCCCAAAGTGGGTCACAGCTTGAAAACCTCTAGGATTGCCCATTCCTTAAACTCCATGGGTGAAAACCAGCTGTGGCTCAGAGCTAAATCGTGCGGCTGACAGGAGTTCTTGTCAAGCCTGATTACCAGGAGAGAGCTCCAAAGTGAGAGCAGTTGTGATTAACCATTACTGGTACGGCAGGCGTACGTCAGGGTCTCACTGTGATACGTGTGAAAAGTTTACAAACCCAAAGCTTTCATTGATCTGAATTAATTCCTGAGCATTTAAATTGTTTGTTTTAATCATTATTTAAATCTTCAAGGAGGTTAACTTGGTTTAAGTTATCTTGTGCTTTTGTTTGCATTAGTAATTTTTGTGCCCTTTAGAAAGATTTCCCCTTTTCAATTGGTTAGTAAACTGTAAAATATGTGACTAAATACATCCTGCTAAGTAAGCTGCTCACTTTGTGTATTTGTTGCTGATGGGAAAGATATTTTATATCTTTGCCCATTCAATTAGCCAGGGTTTTAGTTTAATATAATTTGACTTCTTCCTTTTTTACTTTACAGAATATTAGAATATAGTGAGTGTTGTAAATCTTTTTCATTAAGTCAATACTATTTTTGTTTAGGTATTTGTGTTAGAAAATATTTATAAACACCTCACAACATCTTTACAATTGAAGGAAAAAACACTTTAAAATAGCTCTTCCTAAGTATATAAATCTGTCCTAAACCCAATGGATGTGTAGAAGGCAAAAATATATTTACTTAAACAGATATTATTTTCACTTAATTTCATATCTACTGTATGAATTATAACATAAAGACAAAACCAAGATTCTTTTTAAGCTTCTAATTGTTTTTGAATGCTGATTGAATTATTCATTGAGAAGAACTAATTGAATACATTGAAATCAAGATAAAAACTTTCATAATTCCTGAAAACAAAATTTCTGCAGTCAAAAATTCTAAACTGAAGTAAAAAATTGCTGATTTTTTATTTCTTTACTAGTGATTTCACATGATAGTGTTCCGAATTTTTTTTAAAACCTCAGTGTGAGACTAGCACTGCTTCCAATCATCACAATGTTGCAGAGATAAAAACATGGGGAAAACACATGCAAAAGTAATAAAAAAATAAGTTTCTTACTCAAGCATGAAGTCTGCAGATCTGAAAGTTGTAGTCTGAAAATAGAGAATTACAGTATTTATCAAAAGGCAAAAAAATTTGCATTAGTTCCTGTCACTGCAAACTTTCTTTAAATCAAAATAAATGGCACAGAATGAATAAGATAGGAAATATATGGATTCAGCTTTTCCATGTCAGGAAAACAGGTCAATTATAACATTTGGTGTGAAATCTGAAAGGTAAAAGGTGTTCTCCCATGTACATGCATTACCAGTATGGCAAAAGTTCGGAGTGGAATTAAATTAGCAACTTTGTTGTTCCACAAGGTGAATAATCCAGCTGGCTCCCCGAACTAACTGAAAGAGGCTAGCAGCAGAAAAATACATAAGCATTTTAAAGACACAGGGATCAAATAGATCTGTGCAGCATTGAGGTGACAGATACCTTAAGATTACAGGATGTAGAAAGAAAGAACTGTTAATTTTTTATTACTTTTCCACAAGATCACAAGTTCTGGAAGAAAGATAAAGGAGAACTTTGGGATCTGCAATCTATAGAAAACTCTTGCCTTTCACTTTGCCACCAGATCACACCTTTGTATTAATCTCTGTACCCAGCTGTCCCCACTGTTTATCTATGAACAACTTGTGAATTTTCCATACCTCATTTAGATGACTATCAAAAACCCTCCTCCAAATGTAAAACTGTTTAGAGGACAGCAAGCAGGTTTCAGCTGCTGAAAAGCTGCTGTGACCTCTATGAATATTTTTCTTCAAGGAATTACACAGAGTTTCATATAATGCCATGAGGAAGGTTGAAGCCTGGCAACATTTCATGCTTGGCATGTCCTTGAAAAATCTAGCTGGGTACCTCTCTTGTGCTCCAAATCACAAACCAGGCAGCATCATAAACAAGAATGAGTCAATCTTTCTGCTCCCAAGCTCCGAATGTGTTAATCTTTTCCTGCCTCTGTGAGTTTTGATTTAAGTCTGGAGGAAAAGGAAGGTAAGGAAGCAACCTGACTGATGTTGGCTGCACCAAGGTCTCAAGCTGGGTGCCCAGCAAGGTGTCTCACAGTGTCCTTCTGCTGCAGTAGTGTGCTTTGACTACAGTTTGTCCAACTGAGAGAAGGCATTAGGAATAAAATCACTCTACAGACAACCCAGGATAGCTCTTTAGTCCACTACTTTTTTTTCCTTATCCATGGTTGTTAGTCATGTTATGCTTGAATGCAAAATTTGTTATAACCCCAGCTGATCACAACCGTGCTTAAAAACTGGTCTAAATACAGTTCCCCTGTCCTAGATTTCAGTGGGGCTGTTCATACAGTTAAAACTATGTGTCTGTATAAGTGCTAGACTGCATTCATAGGCAAATTTTAGACTTTGGGCCCACCTTAATCTTTTGGGGCTTTAACCCTTTTGTTTTGTGAAATTAGCTAATTCTTATTTGTTGTAAAATAAGTTTCCTTTATATATTAAAAGCTTACAGAGGAAGCCACAGTCATGCATGAAAAATACATTAAAAAACTTAATAAAAAGAAACTGAAGTATATAAAAAAATGTGGAAAGATATAAGTACTAGCTATAGAAAAAAACAAATTATCTAAATATAAAGACACCTTGCCTACATGTAGATGCAGACTGAGGCAATATTTTCTTCTGAAAGAAAAATCTAAATGTAGACTATATGTAGACTTATAATTTAAGTAAATATTGCCTGAAAAAATAACAGCTGTCTGTTTTCATCAAATCCACTTGAGAAATTAAGGATAAAAAGGAAAAGGTTAGCAGAGCATCTCAGAAGTGCAAGTTTTGCAGCACATAAAAAAAGAAGTTCCAAAGAGCTAGAGGAAATGATCATAATGCCATCTTTTTTTTCTAAAATGTAGAGATGCCTTGAAGGAGGATAGGAAGGTAAAGGCATGCATGTCGATTGTGAAAGACTTCTAATGCCCAGAATACGATTGATCTGTGGCTTCATCTTTGTGCTTGCGAAAGAAATTATGAGAACTGGGAGGTAAGCCAGTCTGTGCTCTGGGATGGGGTGATAAACCCCCAAATTCTTTAGTTCCTACCATTAGCAACAGAAGAGATGCCTGACACAGTAAATCAATTTGGAAGGATTAAATAACAATTTGGTATTTGCGTTATGAAAATTAAGATCCCATCTGGTCTGAGTTTTCTCCTTGTTTACAAATGTCTTAGTTTGAATGAAGAATAGAAAAAAAAAAAGAGTTATTGCTCGTTCTCCCAAGCAAATAGGAAATCCATCTGATGATGGTGCTCCATCACAGGCAGGTCAGCAGGATGTCATTTACAGATAGCCATGGACATTTCTTCAGGTATCTCCCTGTATATACATGCACGTGGCCATGCCTAAGCTTTTCTGGTGACATCATCTCCCTGAACACATATTTCTCTTCCTTTTGATGTATCCTGTCACAGTAACATGTTCTTTCACTGCATCATCAAATTATATTAGGACGCATGAGAGCAGCCACCCAAGTGGATGACCACATTCTTGCCCTAATTTGATCTAGCTCAGTCCTTTCAAGTGACTCAGGTGTATAAAACAATTCCCAGGAAATGGCTGAAAAAACCTGCCATTCCCATGGGCTGCATGTGCATTTGGGAATACCAACTGCAGTGAACAATTGGGCAGCACAAGTTCAAGTTACACAAAGGATTTAAGTAATGTGCTGGAAAATACCCCAACCACAAGTGGAAAGGCCTCCTTTTTTTTTCCATGCTTTCTTTTTAAGGGGTCAAATTTGAAAATGCAACACACAGTGAAAACGTTAAAGATAATAGTGGGTCAATCTAACACCCTTCTTGTTGTGATCAAGGAGGAGGAAAGCCTCATGTGTACACATGATGAACAAACATAAATACCTCACAGCAGTGTTAACAGATTCTCCCGGTCCACCTATGCACCTGTGATGTCAATACATTAACACATGTTTATATTCAAACATGAGAGGAAAATTTATTAAAGGAGAGGGTAAATGAGTAGTATCAGTTTCACATTTGAGTCTCTAAGCCACCTTCAGGAGTAGTCTAAGAGCAAAGGGCCTGATTCTTTCTTACACTGATAACATTGCAATGTAAAATAAACTTGGACAAGGGTGCAAATTACATTTAATCTACCCAATCTGATGCAAGAGGGAGACTAGTATAAATGAGAAAGTGTTTTAGAAATTCTCCCTCTGCAAATTGTTTAATGTATCAGCATTAGCTGCAGTTTTGTTATCCTCTAAACAGAAATGGCCTGGTGTTGTACGAGAATGAAAGTTTTTACTAAATGGCTTGACTTGAATACAAGGAAAACCAGAACATCTTTGTTTCCTCTTCTTCGTTTTTTTCCCACCTATGTCAGTTGCTCTAATGAGAGACTTTTTTCAACATGCCTTTCTCAACATGCCTTCTCTTCTGTCTCTTTACACCAGCATGGCAACAAAAACATTACTACCATAAAATTATGTGTTACATTTCAAAAATACAGCAGGAGAGAAAATTTTAAAATTCATTTTTCCTCCCCCTCTCTCCCCATGCTCCTCAAGCTCTTTTGTATTGACACTTTTTCCTGTCCTGCTTATAGTGAGGTTTATTTCTTCTCCAGCAATGCATTTTAGAGGCGAGTGGATCACAGTTGTGTGTTAAATCATGAACAAAACCAATCTCTCTCCCTCTCCCTCTCTCCCCCTTTCTTGTTGTCTGTCCTTTTTACTTAAACATAGCTTCTAGGTTAATGATTCATTCTTCTAAATGGCTGCTGTGCCTAACAGATTATACTGTAAAATCTGCCATTCTGTTTATGTTTAAAATACAAGATTAAAGCAGTGGTCATGCTGAGGGAAACGGTTCTCACACAGAACAAGAAAGGATCAATCCACATCTGCCGAATTCAGGCTGTTTTAGCAGAGTCTGCTGTTTTGGTGTGCTGCCAGACCCCGAAGAAACGCTGGTGAGCTTTGAAACTTCGTAGCCATTCTTAGACTGAGCACAGCAAGGACCTAAAATAAGGCTTATCACACACTGGTGTACCTCTGAAAGTTACAGCAGCCTAGCTGTCTCTAAATTGCAGGGAAAGCACTTGAGAAATAAACTACTGAGTCCTAATCAGAAATAAAAAGGTGAAAGTTTTTAATAAAAAGTAGCCTGTGTGGTACATTTAAAAGTATATGGGGCTAGAATTTGCTCCTGGTACTGTAGAATCAATATCCAGGTCATATATAGTTAAATTATCACTGGCAGAAATGGTCTTTTTTTATCATGTCATGCATTAGCATAAAAATCAGAGCCAAAGTTTTTTTGTTGTTTTTTATTTTTTTGTTCCTACAGTGTGACTTACTCACCAGATCAAATACGTTGATCCATAAAAACTAGTTGGGCATGTAATGCCAGCCAGATATTAGATTGGAGACTTGTATACACTTGAAATTTACAAAAATAGCTCATTTGAAATAATTGCTCTGAAACAGCTATTTGGGCAGAAAAGCTGTAGGGATATTTCTCAACCATTTCAGATTAGTTATCTCAGTAAATTTCTAAGTATAGACAAGCCCTCGTGATGCGTCCTGCCAAATGCAGATTGTTCTATTCAATTAGCTCTCATTAAGGAAGGCAGAGAGGGGTAAAAGTAGATTCTCATTAAATATAAATTTTCATATTTATTAAGAAGAAGTGAGAACACACAAATTCAAATTCGAATAGATTTTGTACTCATTAAGTGAAGCAGGCCTTCTAAAGAAGCCATGAGCCTACTCACTGGAGACTTAAAACGTGTCTGGAGAAGATTGTTTGGTGTTTGAGGGATCCAGGCTGACGGGGACACTGCCTTTTGGGTGAGGGTCCGAATCATGGTTATGAATCACGATTACAAAATACATTCAAGGAATGTTCATTCTGGAAACATGGTTTTTTGGAGATTTCTTTTCTCCACTAAATTTTTGGCTTTATTTTTAACCAGGACAGGGAGCAGTTTAAAACAAAAGGCAGTACTTTCAGGGGCAGGGAGAGAAAACACTGTATGTCAGGTGTCAGCTTCTCCATAAAAGTCAAAGCCATCCATAAAAAGACAACACCTTTTCTAACTGTGGTGTTTGAAGCAGAAGTGAATGTAAGCACTGTGGAAGCAGGGTTTAAATGGGAAATCCAGACTTTGACCCATTATGTCTGTGAGTAGAAAATGCTGCTGCTATTTGGTACTCAGAGTGGCCCTTGGCAGTGCTGTGTTGAAGCTGCTTTCCATCCTTGCAGTGCTGGCCATGACCTTCCCCTGTTCCAGAAAATATGTCTTGGAGAAAAAACACCTAAATTCTTTCTAAAACCTCATGACTAAAGAAATTACTACATGCATATGGATTAAAAGCTAGACTGTTTATTATACATATTTAGACCTGGATTGGACATAGATTACTATCCAGGTCAGACTAAACACTTTTAATTTAACAAACCAGTGCCGGCTATAAAGAGGGGGTGAAATAAATGTTTAATATATCCTATATCATCTTTCCCCAAATGGTTTCTATTTATCATCCAAGTACCTAATCAATGTAACTACATATAAAATCCACAGATTTTATAGTCCAGTAATAAGTACATGCAAATTATGTTGTCATATAAACAGACTGGCACAAAAAGATGTATAATACCTATCAGACTAGTTAGCCATTATCTTAATTACGAAAGGATTATCACTGTACAGGCAAGGCCATAATATAATAGGAGTTCTGAAATATGAACAATCTCTAGCTATGTTTACCATTAATTCAGACCGCACTTTTATTTCCATTTCCCTTTTTCCACTGTTTATTTTTGTTAATGTTTATGTGTCCCTTTGTAAGCAGCAATGTGGTACAGCATCCCATCAAATTCACCGTGAAAGCTCCAAAGAGCTATCCCAAGTATATTAATCCTCCATAAAAATAAATAAGCTATATGAGAGAGAGCATTTCTATAAGGCTCGAGTGTTAGTACTGGCAGCTGGACCATGAGGTGGCGAGAATGTGTGTGCCAACTTTGAGATTCATGCATGAAAAGCTTTTTGCGTTTTTTTTTCTGAGATGAGTTTTGTTAGTGATTTTTTTCCCCCTCTTAGTAAAGATTTTTCTGTGATAGTGACACCGTCTTTATCCCTCTTTCTGTTGAAGTCAAAAAGGTTTCCGGAAGGGCAGGCTAAAGGGGAGTCTGAAAGAGATCAGGTCACACAAGAAAGATGTTTCACAGTTGGGACTTTGCAAATAAAATATAGGAAAAACAACAAATATAAGTAAAACTTCATCTCTTCCTGACATTACATTTGCTCTGATGTATTTTCTGAAAGCCGCCCAAGTATAATTATTTATTTTAACTAAAGTAATCAAGATTAATGTCAGCAGTTATGACACACGCTGTTTGCTAAAGAACACATAGAACAATTGCTCAAGGCAAGCTTCATTAAGAAATCAGATAAAATTAGTAAAACTGATTATATTTCAAAACTCAGCAGCGGCAGCAGCTCAGATTGCCATTCAGGAGCCTCCAATTAACACAATTGGTCTTGTTCACAATCAGCTTTGTAATCTCATTAGCCTACTATATTTTAATCATTGGGATAACTGCACAACAAAACTTATTTTATTTTTGCACTGACTACTGATGGCATAAGTGAATGTGCAACATACTTTCTCTTTTTCTTTCCTTTCTTTTTTTTCTCCCCATCCAGAGAACAATGCAGACTCCTTAGAGCATTATCTTGGTTACAGATTATTACCATACACTCTGTCAGAGCTAGGGATCGCTGACAGCAGGCACCTTATTTGGCATTAATTGGCAGGGGACTAATTGCATAACTGACATTGCTAGTGAACTTAGAGAATGTAAGGTAGGGACAGTGCAAAGTACCAGAAGAGAGGGAAAGAGAGGGGAGAAAGAGCAAACAAACGCCTGCAGACAGCTCTGTGGACACACGCGTATAACTCATTTGCCTCCTTGGTGTGCTGCCTTGTTTCATAAATGTGTTCCAGAGATATTGGCCCTTGTAAAAACACAAAGTCTTTCTGTCCTTTAGGTACTGGCAGTCTGCAAATGCCTACAATACCAGTGTTTCATTGATATTGAGTATTGCCTGCTGCAATGAGATTATGTTCTATTGATGGGAACTGGGGTGTAACATAGCCATCTACAGAAAGCAATAGGTTGCCCTATTTTCAAGCTGAAAATGCTATGTATTTTATGAACTGCCTCTATCTTGCACACCAGGGATGTCTCTGTGGCTAAAGCCATAATAGGATTTTCCTAAATGATACAGAAATACAAATATTCTGACTGAGCACTTTTCTGAGCTTGTCTTATTTACCAGCAAGCTTTGATACAGTATTTTGCTTCCATCTTTTAAAGGACATTTTCAATTTCCCATTTCCCTTATGAGTGCTTCCTGTAAAGGTGTCAATAACCACTAATTGCGTTCTGCTTGGCCAGTCTGCAAATCAAAACAGCAGAGGCAGCAAGCCAATATGCATTCAAATCCCGTTACTTGGCTGCCTCATTCTCAACTGGAAAGATATGAGAAGGCAAACATTCACACAATTGTATGCCGGGAAATTTGGAGCTGCTCCTGTGATCTCCAAAGATACCTATGCGGCTGCTGTTAATTCTCAGACTTTTATTTTAAGAGGGTTACTGCTGGGGGTATTTCAGTATTGTTTCTTTTATCTTTGGTCCGGAAAGTGGCATGTCTTAGATCAGAGCAAATTTAAAAGGAAATAGCTCTGCAGTAAGAGCAGAAAGTATGCAAGAATTAAATTGAGAGCTTGCTCCCACAGGCAGGCAGGCCAGTGACAGAGTGTGGAGATTTTACTGTTTTGGTGGCCTAAGCAAAGGATAGGTGGGATTTAGCTGTGCTGAATATCATACAGTGAAAAAAGCCATTGATTTGATTACTTTTGCTCTTCTTTCATGACTTATATGTCATCAGAGTGTTGATTTTCTTAAATCAATTTGTCATGCCAAAGTGTTAGCTGCCTAATTTCTGCTTGTAATATTCAGC
The DNA here is from genome assembly GCA_014706295.1 of Lycocorax pyrrhopterus obiensis. Classification (NCBI taxonomy): domain Eukaryota; kingdom Metazoa; phylum Chordata; class Aves; order Passeriformes; family Paradisaeidae; genus Lycocorax; species Lycocorax pyrrhopterus. The sequence goes on from JACSVZ010000002.1 coordinate 66,388,288, forward strand.
CTGGAGTTTGGTTGAGAGCAGTCTGTTGTCAGCATTTGCTACTGCAGCTCCAACTGCTTTGATTTCACTGTTACGAGGGTCACTTTCCTTTCACGGTTTGAGGAATGAGCTTTCCATGGAGTCTGCCCACCAATAAAGGTTTCAGAAACACTTTCCACGGATATTTTTTTTCCAATTTCACTTAAAATCATCATCTTAAGCAAAGATTTCCACCAGAGAAATTCATACACAGAGAAAACCCTTACAGGAAGGATGCCCAGAGGTGCCAAGAGAGCCAGCTCAGGCTGATGGAAAACACCAAGTGCCTGTGTGCAGAACAATCCATTTCCAAGCCCATTTTGGTCTGTTCTGACATGGAGGGGAAGCAGAGGTGTCATCTCTTGTGTGTCTCCCCACCACGGCCCATTCTGAACCACACTTAACCTGGCTGCTAGGGGGCCACAGGTTTTACATTTCTGGTGACTGTAGGGATGACCCTTCCTGATGATGCTGGAGGATTGCTGAGTCACAGGCTTTTTCTCTTGTAACCATGGATCCAAAAGCAGCAATTTGCCCGTCTTCCACAAGGCATGTGAGCAGATGCTTGGAAGGAAGATAAATTATCATTGAGAGAGCATGGGAAGGTTGATGATCTTTCCTTTCATCTGCTACCTAGCATATCTGATTGTGATTATAACAATCAGACATTTAGAAAAGATGAAAAGGTTATTCCACCACATTTTTGGGGGGCAATACTTTGAATAGGTGATGGATTTAGTCATCATTTTGCCTAAATGACTTCCACTGTTAATTTCTTTTAGTGTAGTAATCAACTTTTCACCTTCTACCTTATTCTGCTAGTTTTCTATGAAAGACATAAAATACACTTTAGAAGCTGGATGAACTAGTGATATGATGCTCCTCTTCAAACTGAAAAATGCTAGGAGGGCAGCATAAAGATACCAGCTCAAGCTGCTGTTTGCCACTAGATGTCCTACAGTGGTACAAATGGCTAAGGTAAGTCAAGGCTGGCACAACGTTGCTGCTGTGAGATATTCAGTGATGTTTCCTTTGTTGCTACAACAGACTTAGGAGTTGCTGCTGTCTCTTTTCTTCACACCGTGTTTCGCCTAGGTCTTTGAATGAAAGCAGGCTCCAAAGGGCACTGGTCTCTAGACTGATGTGCCTAAATATGTTGGTGTATCTGCTGCTAGGCCCCTTCCCCATTCCCTGAGCGTTTTGCATCATCACTTCACTGCATGAGTCAGCTGGTGAGGATTTCTACTTTCCTGTAAAGGTTTGCTGGGGTGGGAGCAGAGGCCAGCCCGTTCTTAGTATCAAGTAGTGCTGTGGTGGGTAGATATTGCAGTGTCAGCCAGACCAAACTGATGCTGTTTAACGCTACAAGTCATGGTTTCTGACAGCTGCTGGCTTACTGGTGTATTTTGTTCACCAAGCATACTTTGCATGAGTTGCAAAGGTGATGCTATCAGTGGTAGTAAGTGGACTCATGATGGCAGAAATGTACAGGCAGCAGCAGAGCACCAGTGCAGCAGAAAGAGGTGAAGGGTGAAAGTTATTCTGATGTTTAAATGGAGTTGAATTCTGCTTCAGAATCTGCAATTGAGCATTTCTGACCCGTAAAGGAGAGCTTCTGCTGCTGTCACTCATGCTGATTTTACCCTTATCTCTTCCTTTGCTCTGGAGGCTTAACCCTGTTGACTTCAGTGCACTCTGGAGCAAGCTGCTTGTCATCAGCTGCAGTCAGAGTATGTATGAATATTCTCCCTCACTGCACCTGCAAGGCGTATTGGAATGGGGTTAAGCTGCCACCTCTCACGCCCATGAGACAAACAAGCTACTCCCCGGCAGTAGACTAAAGTATTCAAAGCCATGGTAGTGCCTCCATACAAACGTACGTAGCTGGCCAACTGGGAGAGACCTGTACCATCTTGATGGAAAACACCACTATGATGTGATGTCACCAGTCATGGTTTGTTTGAGAGTTAAAATGCATTCAGTACTTAGGGATTTTCTTAAGAAAATATTTGTGGCAATTGTGAAAGGCTGGTGTAGCTTTATAAATGCACCTAAAGACAATCATTTATGACTCTACCGAAAGAAATGGCTTTTTCCTTCGTAATTGCGACTGACATATATTAATTTATTTCTTTGCCCTTTACCAAGGTGGTTCACATTTTCTTTATATCAGGTTCTTTGCAGCTCTAGCCAGACATTTTAGGCCTGGGAACACAGCTACCACATTGCATGGCCAGGCTGGATTTTAAAATGCCTACACCTTGGTAGAATCATGAGGTTTCTTGCTTACAGAGCAGCTTCTCTGCTCAGACCTAGACTGCTTGGGTACCGTGTGCCCTGCAGCCATGTGTGTCATCTCCTCTGCATGCCTCCTTCTCCCCTTGCTGTTCTTTGTTTCTGCCATTTCCCAGTTTTTTCACTACTGGTCTGGGCACACGACGACTCTGGAAGACCATAAGCAAAGTAAATTAAAATGATGTGCCTTGGATTTTACACCAGTGGGCCTCAGTTCAGTTTCAGAAGTTCATTTTTAGTCTTCTGGTATGATAGCGACTCCCTCAGCAGCTCAGACAGCAGCAGCAGATGGGCCTAAGAGTTATGTTTCTGAGCCTGCCTGCCCCTCCTTGCTCTTCTTGTCTGTCTGAGTGCTCACATTTCGTGTTGTAAAATCACACAGCGTGTATCCCAACACCCCCCCCCCCAGCAGCAACAACAGAAAAACCCTGGGACTCACAGAAAATGTATCTGTGGGACCGAAAGATATCTCAGGATCCCAGGATCCTGCTTTCTGTGGTCCCAGGTTGCATTCCCTAGTTAAGCACCATCAATATCAATACTTAATGGTATTCTCTAAGCTCAGGCAGTGAAGAAAATAGGGTTGTTATCTATCAAAGCACATTTTAGTTTTTGACAAGTAAAAAGCAGCATGGGGAATGCAGTAAGTCTGAAATGAAAGCCTAAAAGAAAACTCATATAACATCTGGTGTCATTTATCCCCTGTTGGCCTTCCATAGTGTGATATGATGAGCTTGTTCTGATTTAAGATCAGATGATTTGGTTTGAAAGAGGGGAGTGGGGGATGCAGGCAGTCTGGCAGCAAATTGGGATACAAAATCTGCTCAAATAATTGGAAACACGACAGATTTTCCTTAACTGATGCCAGTGGCATCTTAGTTTATCCATCTCTCTCAGCTGAATTTGTTAAGTGCATTATCTTATTGGTTTTAAAGTTTTCATCTCACTTATTTGCAGGGGAAAATGTGAACAAATCGGTCATGATGGATTGCCTAATTTTCTGGGCTGAATAAACCAGTTTTATAAGACTGTTGATTCCTGGGTTATTAGTTAATAGAAACATTTATCAATTTCTTTATAGAGAAGAGGAAAAAAACTTTAACCAATGATTGCATTTTAAAACTTTCATTAATGTTTCCACATAATGCTTAGTGTTGGACATGAATATGGTAATCACGGATTTAAGGTTGGCTTGAAGCAAATTTTTTTTGTCCTTCCTCTCTTCTCTTTTTTCTGTAGAAATTAGAAAAAAAAAGTCAAGCAAAAGGATGTCATTAGATTGGTAATTATGTTGAGTGTTCTTTGATGAAGAAAAGGGACAGAGGAAGAGAAAGAGCATTTCCTAGCTAGCAAATGCAATGCCTGTTTCTATTACCAATTTTCTCTACACAAACAGGGCCTGATTCTGTGAGCTTGAACCCTTACAATTTATCAGTCTCTGTCTTCCTCTTCTTCTTCTTCTTCTTCTTCTTCTTCTTCTTCTTCTTCTTCTTCTTCTTGACTCAAGCATCAGCCGGATGTTAACCCTCACTTCTGTGTGGCTTGAGCACAACATTAAAGTTGTGCTTGAAGGTATTCCATGAAGCCTTTGAGGTACTTTGAGATACCTAAATCAATATACAAGTTTTTGTGTGGTTCGCAGTGGAAGCTCTGAAAATGTTGTGTTGCTGATAGAGATCCAAGCGATATAATCTATGTATTGACCCTATTAAAAAAAAATAGAAATACTCTTCCTAAAGACAAAAATTCTCCCTTCAGTCTTACTGAAGTGTCATCAAAATTTGTTTTTAAACGCAATGTCTCCAAGTAGATGAAGACCAAGTGTAAACCGAGGGATGATATAGACAGTGTGCTGCATTAGATGTGGCACCATACACTGCTCCAGCTGATGCTCAGAGGGACAAAAAGATGTCCTCTTGCTCTCACCGAGGTGTAGCTTGCCCTCACACAGGGTGCAGCTGTGCTGGTTAACTGCACTTTATAAAGCCCCTTGCATAAAGGGCCTTAATATAACTAAGAATCTTTGCACATTGATCAAACCAAGGTATCATTTAAAAAGACATCAAGTTCAGAGCAAGAATACATCATGTGTGGACTGGTGAATAATGAACTCATGTTCTAAATGAGATGCAGGATGTCCATTAAATTTTTTTAACACCTCTATTTCCATTTCCATCTCCTTTTTAACATCTCAGATACCTGTGCTGAGCCGTGGTTCCAGAAGTGCAAAAGACACTTCCTTCAGAATAAGAATGAAGGGAGTTAAAAAACTTTTATGCAAGTAGACTTTGCTGTGAAATGTTATCTTTTGTTAGTTCAAAGGTTTCTGAAGATATAAATTCTTCACAACTGCCCTGAGGTACTGAGAATGTAAATTGAATACTTTACAATTTGTAGACTGTTCCTGCAGTAATGTGTATCTCCTCTGTGAGTGAGTGTTTAGGGATTTTTCAATTACTGTAGTCTGAAAACTCTCTGAGATTCTTTAGGGCAGAAAAAAGCTTCCTTCTCAAAGTTGAGTCACTGATGTTCAAATTAGCTGCCAAAAGCATTCTAATGATCTGTGTTCCAGATTTTGCTAAACAGGGAAAAAAATTGGCCCATTTCACCAGGGGAAAGAAAAAAAAACACCCCAAGCCTTTCCTCCCCCACCACAAGTATTCAAAGGTTAGGCATTTTGCCAGGGTCAAGAGTGAGATGAATTGTTGACAATAAGTACACCTTGTTCGATAGGTCAAGGTCATTATTAAGGGATTCAAATGAACTTCTTTACATTTCCAGGGCTGTAGCATATGTGTGGCCTCCAGGCTCACCGTGTTGTTTAATAGCTTTTGTGAAGCTGTAAGTTAAATGATAAATTGGTTGAATATGTCTTTAAACCCAGTCCATTCCAAAACTGTATACAGTACTCTCACACTTTTATATACTGTGATCAAATGCACTTTACAGAGCACGGTACAAATGGTCAGAAATGCCAGCATTATGCCAGCTGATTATGATTTAGCAGTGTTTACCACAGACTACTCTTGCTACAGTTTATTGCTGCTAAGGTCAATAACTAATACAATTTAACAGCTATTGCATCTCTAACAAATAAAAGATCCCAGTGTATTTCTAAATGCAAGGTGCATCAAAAATAGTGCAGTTAAAACCACTGGGGTGATAGAAGTCTATAATATTAAGTAACTCATTAGGACGTCGTGAGGATCTTCTGTGGCAGCCAGCAGGGGTGACCATCCTGATCCCTCTGACTGTCCAGGGTTGAGCTGCTTCCTGGCTTGAGAGCAGGTGGGTGGGTGAACTACCACACCAGGCTGCATTATCTGTGGGACCTTTCCTAAACAGATGCATTGGTCATCTATTTCCAGATGCAGAAACTAGGTAATTTAGTCCCCAGATGAGTCAATGCCATTCATTTGCCAAGATTTGGATTTCTCATGTGGTTTCTGCACAGTGATTGGTCATTTGGAGTCTCTTCTGACACAGAAAGTGGGAATGTTGTCTGAGATTAAAAGGCAGCACAATGAAGCGTGATGAGAGGGAGTATTTCTTAGGATCATAGAATCATTTAGGTTGGAAAAGATCTTTAAGATCACAGAATCCAACCGTTTACCCCGCACTGCAATGTCCCCACTAAACCAAGTCCCTCAGTGCCACACCCACAGGTCTTTTAAATACCACCAGGGCTGGTGACTCAACCACTTCCCTGGGAAGCCTTTTCCAATGCTTGACAACTCTTTCCTTGAAATTTTTCCTAATATCCAATCTAAATGTCCCCTGGATCAATTTGAGGCCATCTTGTATGGCACAAGTGGTAACTGATGGAATTCACTGCCACAAAGTGACATGTTCTGAGAGCTGGAAAGGGAGAACTGAGAGAAAAACTCAGTTGTATTTGAAAACTCTTTCATTCTTGTAGCCTTCGGAATGTTCAGCCTTAATCTGCTACCCTGATTTTGTTTGAAAACATTTAGTGAATATTGCCAGTCTCCTCTCAAGTTTTTTTCCTGCCCCTGAGCCTGTTGCTCTCTGGCTTGTATTCTCTGTTTACAAACCTTGTTTTCATTCAGATCCTGCCTATTACAATCCAAAGATTCACCCTTTTCTATTTCATTACTCCCTATCCACCAGTATTAATTTGTTCCACTGCATGCTTTACTATTTAGCTCTGTGAGAGTTTCTAGTCATCCCAGAGACTTTGCAGCCATTTAAATTATGCAGAATGTGTATGCTTTTAAAACAAAAAGTACACAGCCTGCCTTTTTCAGTCAGTTTATGAAATGGTGTTATTGTAAACGAGACTCATGTCTTTGCAGCGTATAAATTCAGTTCATAGTCACCGGTGAACTTCTTTTCCCTGCCTCCAGCTCTGCCAGTGGCCCCTTTCTGCACCCCCAGTGGGCTGGCGGGTTTCTGGCCATGCCGAACGTGACACTGTCTCTTCTCTGCAGATCTGCCAAGGGTCAAAAGTCCTGCAGCGTGCTCTTCATAGACCATCTGCACTATGCCTGGCTTTCAAGAGTGTGATCCACAGGGAGGAGATTTGTCTGCATAGGAATTCTTCATAGGATACAATGAATGTATAATTAAAGAGGATTTTAATGCAAGGAAGTATCAGAAATGTAACTTTGGCCAGCCTGTCAGAGCTTAGGCATACCAGAAGCTTTACTGTGACTTTGAAGAAAAAGACGTCACAACTGATAAGCCTTCCTTAGCTGATCACTTCTTAAGCAAACTCCTGTGATAATTCCCCATCGATAACGTGGGAAACAGGGAAATAAGGACACTGAAAATTAGGTTAAATGCCACAGTTAAACCCCATGAGACCCAGGAAATAAAGAGTCAAGAGCAGTTTGGTGAACACACAGCAGACACAAGAGTATTTTCCACATGGGTTTCCTTGCAACCCAACTTTTTAACCCTGCATCTTTGCCTTTTCTCCAGTACTATTTAGTTGCACAAATTATCCAGGATAAACTGAGTAACTGGGCCAGATTACGCAGTTTGATGTGTTTATTTCTGGGTGAGCAGTTTCTGGGATCTGTTAATGTTTCCCGGCTGGATTACGGAAACGCCGAGTTCCCCCCTTTCCTGAACATGTCGGTGTTCTTCCTCACCGGTCCCTTGCCGGCGAGGATGACATAATCTGCCGTCGGGCCTGTTCCCTGGCAACCATCCCATTTCTTGGCTCTTTCCAGCTGAAAGCCAGTCTGAGTCACCCTGCACATTTCCAGTGTATCAAACAGACATAGGCTCGAGTTAATCTTGTTAGCACAATGAGGCAGTTTTCAAACATTGCAGCAAATCAAATCATCCCTAAGGACCGGGAGGGAGGAGAGGGCAGAGGGAGGGTGGGGGAGAAGGAGGCGAAGGCTAACCATCAAAGGTGGAATAAGCACAGAAGGAGCCCGGCTTCTACCTGGACAGCAGGCTCCTCCATCAAGGCACCACCAGATCCTGCTCTTCCCAGCACCGTGCTGTGCTCAGAGCGGAGGCAGCAATGGGCAGCGACAGTGAGAGAGCTCATCTATCTGCGAGGAAAGAAGCAGCTTTGATGGTTCCCCAGTGGATGTAATTGTGCTCATTACTGCCCATTTACATTTCATCACTCGATTATCACAAATGCCTCATTACTGTTGATAAGGGTTTGCTGTTGAACTACTTGCTAAGTATTCATTCCTGAGCTTTGCTGTCATCAGGCAGACCTGTGTGAGACAGGAGAGGACTGGGGAGGGCAGGGGGAGAGCGGGGAGCATTGAGAAGACATGGGGAGGGGGAGGAGAGACAGGAGGTGAGAAAGGTCTTCTATCAGATTTGATTAAAGGCTGTGATTTAAATCGATATTTAATAAAGTGGCTGCTGCCACATAACGCGTGCAATTCCCCATGCAGGCAGAATCATGAATCCGAGGGCCTTGCTGCCTGCTACATAACTCAATTGGGTTTTGTGCACTGGTCTGGCACCTGTGTCCCTGAGCACAGCGCCTCCGAGGTAATGGGTTTATGAGCCGATGAACAGAGCTGATAGGTTCTAAATGGATTAACTAGGTGTCTGCAGCCTAGTGATGAATACATCAGGAGAAAAAAAAAAGGAGAGAGAGAAAGGAAAAAGGAAAAAAATTGTCTGCATAAGCAGAGTGATAGAATGTGTTGACAGACACTGTGGCTGTCACGAACCCCACAGGGTGAAACACTGCTCAGCTCCTGTCTGTCAAGTGCTCTCTGAATAGCAGGTGAAGACAGTAGGCAGCAAGGCTTCATAAGCCCGCAGGTGACAGGTAGCATCACCCTGCTGCTGCTCCAACAAGTGCTGCAAAAGGCTAAAATGGAGCATGACTTGTCTCACAGCTATGGCCAATCTGGGATTTCCTCAAAGGCACTGCATATGCCATTTTGGCTGGTGGGCCTGCCTTCCACTACAGCTTAAGCACATGCTCCAGCCAACCTGCATGTGTATTTTTATCCCTGGGATATAAATTATTGTTGCTATTGTTGTGGTCTCACAGTGGTTCCTCAAGCAGGGTTGGATTTCTGCGGTGCTGAGCCCTGCACACAGACATCCACTGTAGGCCACTTCCTGCCCCTAAGTGTTTTTTAAGTGAATAAACCACAAGAGCGATGAAAGAAGCATTCTTGTGTTCCCAGATGGGAGATGGGAACTGACAGATTAAATAATTTGCCCAAGATTCCATAGGAGAACTGGAAATTGAAGCCAAATCTCTTAAACTCAGGTCTAATGCCCTAAATGTGGAGTCATCCTTCCTCCTGTGGACGGGGCCATTGAGTCTCATAGTCCATGACTGATCTACAGAATACATTGGAAGTGGAAAATAAAATCAGATAGACTTTAACGGTGACCTCTGTTTACTACCATGAAGCTACAGTGGTAGGTTGGAGGATTTAGTGGGTTTATGTCTTTTCTACCACCCTTTGTATTGGCTAACAAGATACACATTTTGTAAGTGCCATAATCTGCCACAACACTGAAAAATAATAATGATAAAAAAGCCATGTTTTGTATGCAGACATTACATAGACAAATGAACCGGTGTCTGTGTCTGCTGTCATAGTTACACAGGAGTTAACCAGACTGGTCTGAAGCTGTTCTTTAGAATATGTTGCCTTTTTACCAGAAATTTAAAACTGAATACTTTTATTTGAAAAATACTTCCACAGTGCTCATGAGAGTTATATTCTGGATTTTTATCCCACCATTGTTCTTGCTGTGTGATTCTCCCCAAACAGATTACGTTGCATATAATTTTCACCTCTTGCTGAGCTGCTGCAATGAATTATGGAATCCATTGGTTTCCCATGGGAAATGAAGTCAGAAATATCAGTACCCCAGATATTTCAAAATTGAAATCTTTAGTTAAAAAAAGTAAGAAAGGAGTCTTTTGCAAGAAATAGCATATTTTCTCTTTTTTTTGGTGAAAAATGGAGTAATTTTCAGCCTTAAATACGTTTAACATAGAAGAGGGTAGGCATATCAGATAGCTGCTTACTATGTTGTTGCCCATAAACCACAAATTAAAACCATTGTCGGATTGTGTTAAACCATGATTTCAAAAGTCTGCCCAGCCAGGGTGCATCCAGGAGAGTGAATTCTCTGAGGTATTGCTCTGCACCCACATTTACTGGTTACTTTTTAAATTCTTGTCCAAATTTTTAGTAAGTCTGTTTCTGAAAGGAAAAAAAAAATGTAATGGAATGAGTTACTTTTTTCCTACAAAATAACTTCTACAACAAAATTGTATGCAATTAGAGTGCCTTGAATCATTCAGTGTTATTCAGACCATCTGGGTAAATTGTATAATGCCATCCTGGCTATAGAAAACTGCATTCAAAAGTATTATGAGAAGAAGGAGGTTTTTCTATTAGGATTAATTTTGGAAAAAGAAAAGAAAGTTATGGCCATGGAGACAAAAACATCAATGAGCAGATGATAAGATAACAGTTGGTTCTGTGTAAGATAACGCAAAAATGCTCCAATCATAACGCTTGTCTGACTCACTGAATTTGTGAGGGATTACCCTATTTTTTTAAATTCATTGTGTATAATCCAGCCAGATAGCCACACAGGTAGCTGAAGACTCTGGACACAAAAGCCCCTTCTGAGTTCTGAAGTCTCTGATGTCTGTGACTATTAAAGGTACAGCAAATGCCATGATTATACATACATAAGTCTGCATTAAAGGAACAGCCATTAGTAACAACCAAAGTGGATCTTATGATGTCTGTATGTCTTAAGAGTTTCTTCCTTTTTATTAGTGATCCAGTGCTACAAAAACAGATTAGAGTACAGAATTCCCCCCCCGGAAATTTAAGAGGAAAAAAAAGGTGAACTAACCACTGCAAACAAGAGTGTGACCCGCCAAAAGGAAAAAGTACTCTAATCTAAAAATACCAGTGTGACAGACATCGAATGCACTATTGGGGGACTCACCATGGAGGGATGTGCTGTGGTACAACAAGAATATCTATAATTTTTTAAATGAAATTTTCAATTCTGGTCAAATTCTGTTTGCTTTGCTCAAAATTTTATTGTCCCAATTGCTAATGTACTGCCTCTTACCAATGAACATTCCTGATTAGTACTTCTCCAATTGAGTTGTGACTTAGTTTCACAGACAGATCACTTGTTCCAGACTTAAAAATATGAGTGCTGCCGACACTCCTACCATCAGTTTCTCCATTGTATATAGAGTTGGAAAAATGTACGCACTCAGGTCAGTGTACGCAGCACAGGAAGAAAGAAAATGTAGCTGCTTCCATTTGGCTGATCAGGAGATACCAAAATAAAACATTATATGGACACAAATCATGTATCATTCTAATTCCTGGTGTGATTTGGAAAATGTACGAACCTTTTAAAAAATATTTTCATATCAGAATGACCCCTTTTATTAAAAATATCAATTAAATATTCCTGCTCTGTCACCTGACTCTTCCCCCTGCCTTCCCTCCAGAATAAAAAGACTGTTATGAAGGAAGAGTAGTTGCCTCCTGGCATTAAAACATGGACCGTGTGCATCCATTTGTTCAGTGGAAATCATAGACCCTTGAGTCACATGAAATGGTGACTCAGAATCAGAATGAGATGACCTTGGGAGGCTCTCTGTCAAGCCAGTTCCGACACTTTTGTTGTCATTTGTGATCCTTGATGATACTTTGTCTTGCTTTCTGAAGGGCACTAATTGTTGTCCTCTGGAAGACAGATCAGTCAGAAATATTTTCTTCCAGGAGGTAACATGCTGTAGGGAGCCCTTTGATTGTCCTTAGTAAAGGCTCTCCTCCTTCTGGTTGCTGCCCTCTGTGTTTTTCCCTGTGTGGAGAAGGTTTTTGGCCACCCTACTAGCACGATACTTCCAGCTCAGCCCTACAAAGTCCTCTCAGATGCTTTAGTCAGCATTTGCTTCCTCTTTCTCATCCATTCCTGCAATGAGTATTAATGTCCTGTCCTTTCTTGTCTTCTACTTCATGTCTAACCCCATGAAGTATTAAGGACACATGTATGTAAGCATGTTTGTGTTCTGAGGAGTGATCCATGAGCTGTTTCCTCTGTTGTGAAATTTTGCACCACTGAGATATGCAAAACTGCCTATGAAACAGTTTAGGGTGCTGAGCACTCACAACTCGTACCTCAGGAAGAGCAGTGAGGGTGTTCAGCTCGCCTGGGTCTTGGCCATGGGGGCATATCTCTGGAAGGATTTAGTCATACCTCATCCAAGAAATATTTTGCAGATGCAGCTCAATGAAGGCATCTGGACCAAGAAAGATAATTAAACCAGGACAGAAACAAAGACAAACTCTTTTCATAACCTAAAGAGAATCTGACCAATTGAGTCCCTTTGTTTGTATCAGATAAACATTCGTGCATAGAAATCCAATGGTTAGAATAAATATTTGGTGCCTACTTGGTAATATTCATGAAACGCATTTACATGTTTAGACTTTTCCAAATCTGCATACCTAAACTTCAAGCATATGTGCAATCAGCTTCAAGTTTTCCAAACAAAAATAGACCAAGAAAGGGGGGAAAAATAGCATCTGCTCCTCAGCTAATCAAACCACCCAGGGAGATTGTCAATAAACAGTGCAAGGACCAGGTCCTCCTGCCGCTCTTTATTTCCTACGTGTCGTATTCCGTAATGGCCGTTAACTGAAAGCAGATCATTGAAGATTGCTGACAAGGGGTCGTTGCTTTTTGGTTTTTTATTTAAGAAAGGCCAAAACGTGTTTGAGTGGGAAGCACTGGCAAAACACTGGGGTGAGGAGAAGGAAGTGTGAGAAGCAGCTTCCTGATCATCAAAGTGAGAGGAGGGTAAGGAGTTGCTCCAGGTGTGAGAGCAGAGTCCCCTGCAGCCACTAGAGAGACCCTGGTGGGGCCAGGGGAGCTGGAAATGAAGGAATGAAGTTAAGAATGGGAATCAGAGGGTGAGAGTATTTTACTTTTTTTGCCTTTGTTCTTCACTTTTCAACTCTATTTTAGCTGGCGATGAATAATTAATAAAATAACTTAATAAGTTATTTTCAATGAAAAAAATTACTTTTCTCCAAATCAAGTCTGTTTTACCCATGAACATTGATAATTTTATTGATAATTTTTGGTAAACTTTCCCATCATAATTTTTCCTCTCTGTCCTCTTGAGGAGGAATATTGAGGAAGGAGTGCGTGGCCAAGGCCAACCTTCCACAGAAGGAAAGTCACAATAGCAGTATATAAGGGGATTTCCTTGACAAAAACAATTACAAGATTTTTGAGTATCAGGAGGCAATCTATAACTATATGATAGAGTTTATAATAAATAACTGGAACAAACTATCCAGTGTGTGTGTAAGCTATTATATTGTGCTGAAGAAAATGCCGAATCTTCCTGGCACACTTATGTATCCCTTAGGAAGACTTACTTGCCGTCTTATTTAATGAGTGCTTGAGCATATTGAAAAAGAAAATGTGACTTCTGTCCTTGCTGTTAGCACAACATTTTGAGTGGATGGAGTGCTGACACCTTGAATTGAAAAATATTGTAGTATACAATTTGCTTAATGTTACATGCTACTTAGAACTGTATCCCATGTGGACTAATGAGAAAATTAGAATAAGAAACATGCCAATACAGGGAAAGGTGAGGAAAAAGGGTGACAGTTATTTTATCTATTACCATTCCATACTAACAACAGCCACTTTTGGGTTTTTGTTTGGGGTTTTTTTGGTTTGCCTTTTTTTTTGGTGTTTTTTTCCCCTTCCTTTATTTTTATTGAAGATAAGGCTCTCTCACAGTTTTATACAATGCATAACGTACAACTCTGTCAGCTTGTATGTTATGTTATGTTATGTTATGTTATGTTATGTTATGTTATGTTATGTTATGTCTTCCCCTTGACGGGTCAACATGTGGGAGACATGCTGTCATGTTAAAACTGGCAGCACTGGAAAGACTCAGCATAAGCAGGATGGAAAGTGGTTGGGGTAGGAATAATGTGTATTTTCCCAGTATAATTTTTGCAGGATCTGCCAGTCAGAAGAAAGCCTGTGCCAGAAAGGAAATGGTGTCAGAAAGAGCCAAAACCTGCTGACTGTGGAGGTAAGGTGCTGCTTTCATTTCTTGGACCCGGGTTATGTGCTGCCAACCCTTTGGCAACAGCTCGGAGTATGTGACCATGGCTCAGTGCATGGCAGCACCACTGTACCTCTATAGTCCCTTTTCCATCTGATCAGGATGTGCCATTCTGTGCTTTTTAACATGTGGGCTGCAATGGGGAGTTTGTGCCTAAACAAGACATTTTGGTGTCAAACCACCAGGTCACTCTTTCCTTGAGTTGCAGTATGCTATAACACGCTGAGGGGGTTGCTGTAAGGTTCCCTCCATACCCTCACCCCTTCCTGTAAGCAGAGCTTAAAGCAGTAGCCAAGATGTATAGAGAAATTACTTCAGATTTATTTACAGAGACTCATTTGTGTTGAACTAGCAGTTTTCTATTGTGTCAGCAACTCTCTATTGCATTTATTTGTTACTGTGACATTAGGCAAGAGTACAATCCTATTAAACCTGTACATTACATTTCACAGAATTGTAAGCCTTTTTTATTTCACAGAATGAGAAGAAATATGAATTCTTACTGCTGAAAATTCCTGATACAGCAGTCAAGACTAAAAATACTGTCACTCTCAGAGTAGGAGCTTGGTGGGATTTTTTAAAACCCATGTATTTTATAGTAATTTCATTCCTAAAATAAAATTTACTGATTTTTGACATTCAATGGGATGATAAGGAAGATATTGAGACTTCTATCGGTGAGGAATCAAGAGGAAAGTTATCACTCTGTTCTTTACAGCTGGCATCTTGTTTAGCAAGGAGTTTCTTTGTTTTGAGTTTAGCCTCTGTTTTGCAGTTAGACCATTGATGCAAGGTTTTAAAACTCATCTGTTAAAAACACGAGTTTAAAATGGCAATTCTTTCTAAGCCCATGCTATGTAAGGCGCTCTGAGCATTTAGATGATTACAGAAAGATGATGGGTCTGGGATTTCCCCACATGTTCTCAGGGCCAGCTGAGGGCCTCACTCTCACCTATCCTGCAAAAAACCTCAGCAGAGACATTCTTCAGAACATCCTCAGGTAGCAAAAAGCACTCTGTTAAATCATTGTTCAGGAATGCTTTGGTTTTCTTCAGGGACAGCTAACATTTCGTAGCAGCAGTGCAGACCCTTTGAAAAGTCCATGCGAGTGAATGACTGCATAGTCCAAACTTCCTTTACTTTTTGTGAATGCCTGGGGCATAGGAAACAGATCATGATTGGAAAAAGAGTGTTTGGTGAGACAGGCATTTAGTCGTGTCCTCATTTAGAGTATCAATGGAGGAAAAATCGTATTTGTTCAAATCCCCTCCAAAAAGGGAGAGAATGGGAAACCAGCTTTGAAAGTCTCTTACCACTGTGGTAAGAGTGCATTATATCAGAGCCTATAAATGCAGCTTTTTTCTTGCTAACACAATTAACTATTTTAATTAACATGACAGATTCACTGGAAATTATAAAGAAATGAGAACTTGACTTTCGCTGGAGACAGAAGTCTGTGGTCCTGTTTCAGACTCTGAGTGGGAACCCAACAAATTCTAGTTCGTTTCTTATTTATGTCATGCCTTTGGTGTCACCTTGTACAAATCCCTGTGTCTCTACATCTGTTCTATCTTCCATAAAAAGATAGATGTTTTGTAAGGGTGTGTTTGCAAGGCACTTCAACATTTT
This sequence comes from Lycocorax pyrrhopterus obiensis, assembly GCA_014706295.1. Lineage (NCBI taxonomy): Eukaryota > Metazoa > Chordata > Aves > Passeriformes > Paradisaeidae > Lycocorax > Lycocorax pyrrhopterus. The sequence continues at coordinate 66,403,850 of JACSVZ010000002.1, forward strand.
TGTGATTGATCCCATTGAATTTCTGGGGATGAAAACTCTGTTTGCAAAAGATTATAAGGTCTGATTACAAGGTCTGTTCAAATACTTCCTTACTGGCTATTTTATTTGCTATGATACAAAATTTGTTGAAATTTTCACTCTGCCAACAATTTCTATACTATTTGTAATACACAGCAGTGCAAAGTTAAGTTATGATGCATTTTGGGCTTTAAAAAAGTGGCTGTTGTAAAGTTCTACTTGTACTTCTCAGTGTGAGATTGTTTACAGCAATATGACTTTTCTGAGGCAAATTTTCCATGGCACTGCACTGATTAACACCAGCTAGAGGCCTGGCCTGTTTTGTCTATAATAGTACTAATTATACATGAAGTTACAGTAATTTTAAATGTTTGTTTTCTGCCATGTACTTGTATCTAGCAATGCCTGAATATTTACATCTTTGTCTCAATTTTGTGACAAAATAATGTTTAGTACAAAACTGTTGACTCTATTTGGTTGTCATTTTCTTTTTTTATGGGTAAATTATTATGCAGACGGAAATGAATGAACATGTGTCCTATTATGAATTTTTATCCTCTTCAAATGTGTAGTCAGCTTTGAATCTTAAATCCCATACAGAATAAATACTTACATCAACATATATGTTATTTGCAAACTTGCATGCTGTGAATCATACGTACTAACATGGTAATTGTTTGAATGGTTGAGATGATTTGAGGATGCCCTTCAAAATCTTAGCTGGTGAAAAGTTAGAGGTACGGGGAGTTCTGTGAGAGCCAAGCAAGGTTTTTCAAAGTTCAGTGTTGAAAAAATAAGATGACATTTTTATACTTTTGGTACTTCTTAAGGTAATTGGCAATTTTTTTATTTGGCCAAATATTTGCATTAAAATGTACCTGTTTTTCTGCTTCTAAGGGAAGATTTTTATCCAACCTAATTCTCTAATTCAATGTAAGAAGATCTGGGGTAATACTGAATTCTAGCTCTGGTGAATTTCCTTGGATAAATGCTCCCCGTGGAAGCGCGAGTGCAGAGGCCATCAGAAAGCAGGGCTGGGGAGAGAAACGGGGTCCTCAAGTCTGGGACACTGGCAGCAGGGATGCCAACAACCCAGGCAATTCTGTGGCAGCCTGGTGAGGCACAGTTGAGGCACAGCTGAGACAAGATAAAAAGACTTCTCTAAGGCACACGCAGGACTTTGAAGCTCTTAAGCAATCTGGTATCATCCAGGTCAGAAGACAAATTTTGCCTGCTTTCTCCACGGTGAGTGAAGAAAGAGAAGGCAGTGTTCCCTGCTAGTATTCCAGAATTCAGGCTGAGGTTTGAAAGTGTTTCCCATCCCAGCGTAATTTCAAAAAGTGAGTCACGGTTGTGTGTGTACAGCATGACACACCTGAAAAGAGCCAGATCAACCAAAACCCTGAGCGTTTGATCTCTTTAGTTTCAGTCATCTCAAGATGGAGAAGAAACTTGGAGCTGGGAAAGTAGTCGGAGTTTCTACTCATGTTTGAAAATTTGTACTAGTTGTTTTTCTAATCCGTTGTGTAAATATCAGGGCATCCCCAATTCCTTGTGCAATAACCTGGTTTTCATGCACAGGAATATCCTATTTAGGAGGACATATTTAACAGCAGACACCACTGTAGGTTTCATATTATAAAGGAACATTTTTAAAACTTCTTTCTGTCATTAACTTTTTTTGAGCTAAAGTACATTTTGCATTACAGTATTTTACTACAGGTGTCCTGGGTATTAATGCAAGTTACTTTAAATATATGTGTGTTCGTGTGTGAATACGCACTATTGTACTCTTGATCTCTGTTGAAAAATGTGAGGCCATATCACAGCAGAGTATTTTCCCTTCAGAGCAGCACCTTCTTCATCAGCATCTGTAGATGGCAGCTCATGAGAATGAGACACCCTAATACAGCCCTTAGTGAAATGGATCTTCAATTATTTTTTATTATTATATTTTTTTTTCATGAGTTAGCATCATTAAGCATTTTCATTAGGACATGTGGAGGGCAAGTTCCTTGAATTCTGCTGATGGTGAGTCAGGAATATGTGGTGAAAGTTGCATCTAACACAAATGTATTCCTATTTACAACACTGGAAAAGACAAAACCTCAAGTTTATAGCCAAAGTTAGAGACCAGATGCAAAGTCGTGTTTGGCTAATCTATCTCTACCCACCAAAAGTAGCGATTTTTGGTTTTGTTTTTAATAGAGACTCTGAGCTCCTTTGAAGGGATGTGTGTGGTTTTTTGTAAATATTGTAAATTAAATGCTAAATAGGATTCATTGTATCAGGAAAAAAATACTTGAAAATCTGTGTGTTACTTTTCAAGGAAAATCTTCTGTCTTCTAAAAAGTTAAATGCATTAGTAAATGCTGATGAGTAGAGAAATATAATGCAATATGTAGGGGGCCTTTGGTAGATTGAGATGTCCGTTTAAGTCTTTTAACATAATAACTATTGTAACATTGTTTTGAAAGGTTTTGCAGAATTTTGTAGCTGAGAGAGAAATAATCCAGTGCTCAGAGAAGACAGAAAACATCTCGTGGTACAGCAGTGTAAGAAGGCAAATTAATATATGTGAATGCTACAAAGTTTGGATAACAAGTATTTTGTTTCCACTGATTAAAAATGGAATAGCAGAAGAGTTTGCAGAGATTTATAAAATAAAGAGTGTCCTCTTAGTTTTTAATACAAAAACATCTGTATAAAAGAAAGGCTAGCATTTAAAAAGTCTCAGAAACTTCTATCTGATCACTGGTAAGTATTGGTCACCAGTAAGAGATCAGCTGTTGCTAATATTTTTTTTTATGCAAGAGCACTCGGAATCTGGCAATGATACTCCAGTTCAGAAACCACTTTGTGGTGACAGCTGACAAACACCTTCTTTCTTAGTGTCAGTCCCAGTGATACACTAGGAACATAGGCTGGAAGATGAAACAAATACTGTGTGGACAGCTCAGAAAACTCCCAGTTTGCAATTTATTTTTCAAGATGAATTCAATTTGTTTGCTACATCAAAAAATCACCAAAAAGAATAGCATGAAAGACAAAAGAACTGGCCAACGATTGCAATTCGGAAACAGTGTAATCCCCCTGTGTGTTGCTATGAAAATTGTTCCTTTAAGAATAACAGTGTTGTATCAGCAGTCTCTAAGAAACCACTGTTAAGTTTCTGAAATGCATGATTTCTTAGTTCAAAAGAGAATGAACTATGTCAATAAATGGTGAGGTGTCATCAAATAGGCCAAGAACACTGCAAAGGTTTAAATTATCACCCTAAAGTAACTCTCATGATGTAAAGAGCTTTTTTTTCTTTGCAGCTTATTAGCATTCTCATTCTTCTAAAAAAGCCAGGTGGAAATTTTTTAAATATCAACATATATTAGAGTTTTCCAGAATTATTCCTGTTCCAAAACTATCATGTTGCAGGGAAAGTATAGAGTTGATAAATGGAATAATTTCTGTGCCACAGATAGCACATCTGTCACTCATACGTCACTCACTTGGACCTGCACCCAGGTGATCAGAGAATTTCCCACACTTACCATCTTTGTCCAAAGATATTTCTTTTTAAAGCACTTTGTCATGTCTTTCAAGATTTATGTTAGCGTTGTGAAAATCTAAGTGAAGTCTCCTTCCTCTATTTATTTTAACCCAAAATACAGGCATATATGTGTGCATATAAAAAATAAATATTATTAATTATAAAATAGTCTTTGTAGATGTGTTTCAGATTTTAGAATTCCCAAATAAAACAATATTCCCAACAGCATTTTCCTCATTTAAAATTATTCATATGGATTCCCCAGAGTACTGGGAAAGCAGATAGCAGAGGCTTTTTATATACAGCATATAATTGACAAAACCAGGTTCCTGGCACACAGATAAAAAGGTGTCCCATTTCTGCTGGATCCACTTTTTGAAAACCTGTGATGTGTTTTTTGATTTACTCACTGAGGGCGATGCCCAGAGAAGGGATGGGATAATTTTGGGAAGGGAAGAGACTCGTGTTTCAGGAAAAGTGATTACTAGGTATCCGGAGATCATCTGGGAGCCAAGTGAAGAGTGTGTGTGTGTGGTCTGAGGTCCACTGTCCCCATTGTTCAGTCTAGTCTGTCTCTCAATAATGAACAAGTCATTCTGCAAGCTCTGCCTTTGTAACAGAGCCAAGAATAGAGGGTGCTCCTTTTAAACAAGCATCTCACTGATGCTCACATTCGCCCCGACTGAATTTCATGGATGCTAAACTATTGCTTCTGAAAATGCTGCCTACTTTCTCTTACCTGTTCCACCCTGTGAGAAGGGGCAGGGAAGCAAAGGTTCTCCTCACATGAGGAGGAACAAGTCCTTTTCTGTGGAAAAGTTGGCAGGTCCAGAACTTTAAGCTGGAGGAAAGTTGAGGCTGAGGAACCTGGCATGCATGGTGCTGCAGGCATCAGCAGCTGGTTCTGCCTCTGAAGCAACAGCTGCTGTACCTGAGGCTGAATCAGGGTATGCTAAGTTTCAACAGGGATATTCCTAAACTTTTAATCTTCTAGCACTGTGTCTGTTGCTTTGGAGAAACAGTGAGCTGTGAGCAAAACTATTTAACAGTTTCTGTCAAAAAATTTGGAACCTCAATGGTTATTTGACTTAAGTATTTGGGAGATATTTTTCTGGAAAATATTTCAAGGCCAGAAGGTAATGCTATTTTATAAATATTTTCCTTCTTTAAACAGCACTCTGAAGGGGTTAGGTTTGGTTTTGAACATTACCTCAGACAGTTTTCACAAACACATTTTGGAAGATGGTGGCTGGGCTGGTTTTGTTGGAAAATACTGTTTCCCTTTTGTGAAATTTTATTCTAAATTATTTTTTGAATATGTGTATTGGAGCTTGTCATCCTAAGATCCTTGAACACATAGAAACCTCCCAGAATTAGAGAAGATAGCACATCTCTGTGTTTAATAGTCCTGACAGACCTTTCTTCTAGGTTCACTTCTAATTGCTCTTTTATCCCTTTTATTATTTCTGGCTCCAAAATTTCCTGTAGCAATACGCTTCATATTTTAATTACATGTCAAATGAGAAAGTGTTTACTTCTGTTAACTTTAAACAGACTGCAATAATTTCACGTTCTTCAGAATGAGAAATAATTGTAATTGTTACCTATTCATTTTCTCCATGCCATTTGTAGTATGCTTTACTTTTCTAGTACCATAATTTATTTCTTTCTGAATCAGTAGAGTCCTAATCTGTAGCAGGTCTCCTACACTGCTGATCAGCGGCATAATCTCTCTTTTTCTAGGAGACAAAATGCCACAGGGACGGTTTTTACAAGGTGCTTGTGTTGTCCTGGTCTATGCTAAACTTGGAGCTGTGAGTAGAAACAACTCATCTGATTTCAAGTGCTTTGAAGCAACCTAAGAGTGAGGATGGTTCTGTGTGTACTTTTCTCTTACCTTTTAAGTTTTAATGCATTAGTGGAGCAGAATATTTGTGGTGTTCCAAGAAGAGTGCAAGTCTGATTCATACACACCTGTCTGAACAGTGAGGGAGCAGTCACCTGCAATCACAGCAATTTTCCACCCAACTTCAAGGGAATCCCAATGATGGCCAATTTGCAAAAATCTAGTGGTGAGTGCACACAGGCGAGTGTGGGTTTATATCAGATACTTTATGCCAGATTCTGCTTAGTTTTAAAACGACCTCAGGGTAAAGGTGTGTGAAAGGAGGTGGAGATCAGTATCACAGGACAGTGAGAACCTTGAAGAGCTCTGCTGGTGCCATGTTTCACTATCCAACAGCTTGGTTGGTGGTCTGTTTGGGTCAGGCCCCAGTCACACTTCTCTGGTGAGCTGTATGCTGTGACACTTGGCATTCAGCAGACTGCAAGAGCCAGTGAGAGCTGACTGATGAGCAGGAGGTTTCTATAGCAAGAAAAACTGCAAGAAAGGGAAGATACGTAAGACCTGGCAAACAGAGATTTCACTACCAGCACAGCCCACTTCAGAGCAGAATTTCTGCATGTGTTAAAGCAAAAAGTGGTGTCTCTTTATCATAGCTGTAATTCTGAGACAGTAGGTGAAAATGCTTGGAAGCTAAGAAAGTTGGATAAGTTCTTGTTCTTAATGGGTGTTTTTAAGAACTGTGTTCATAGAGATGTTATTCTCTAGGTGTATGTCATTCAGTATTGCCATAGCTAATATTGATATTATGATTCCTAGGTTCAACTGAGCAAGAATTCACTGTATTTTCTGCTATACACTTTCAGTGAAGTAGAAATATCTGTTCAAATATTTTGGAGAGTTAGATGTTCTTTAATAAATTAATCATCATGTATTCAGGTGTTCTTTTTCAGTTGTCTGGGGGGAGCAAAAGGAAAGAAGGAAGAAAACTAGAGGGAAAACTAGTAAGGTGAAAGCTGGGTGATAGTTTTCATTTTATTTGAGGAGGGAAATGGAGAACTTTAATAAAATTAGTGTTTTCTGTCCTAGGGTTTAGTTTTCACTTGTAACAGGCCTTTTGTCTAGATCTACAGCAGTGAAATGGATCTAGTTCACTTACTTGACCATAATAATAATTAGGCAGACAGAAAAACATACTTGCCTAAGAACTCTGACTAGCTAAAATGGTAAAGCATTAAGCCCATGGACTGAGACCAATGCCTAAGATTTGCTTTCCTAGCGTTGTGGTTGTTTGTATGTTTGCATTGTATTTAATTTCTTCAGCCCACATGGCAGACCAGACAGACAAAAGAAAGAGAAGTAGATCTGCAAGAATGCCACCATCTACTGAAAAATACTGTAGGTCTGCCCTCTTCTGGGCAATAGGGTTCCAGAGCCTGCTGTGACAGGTTTTTGGTTTCCCTCATACTATTTTCCAGCCAGCTGTGTAAGATTTTTAGGCCTGTGAGCTGAGACAGCTCCTCCTGCCTTCTCCTCCCTGTTATCTCAAACTGTGAGACGGTCCTTCTCGCACCTATTAGAAATTAAAAGAAGTCAGGAATTAGGGACATGAGGTCATCAGCTTGCTGGGAAAAGATAAGCTCTGCCCTCCTTCATTGCAATCTCCTATGGAACCCAGAGTGCTCCTGAGGCAATGCTTTAGGATATGCTTAACACAAATCCCAGTCTCTCCACGTGTTGCCTGTCTTGCCCAGTCTTGAATGTCGTAATACAATGTCTTCTCACCGGTAACATAAATATCTGTGTTAAGCCTGGATCAGAATAAAAGAATCATAAGGAAAAAGAAAATCCAAAGAAGGAAATCTCAACTTAAAGACTTAGCATAAGGAAATAATCTCTCTAATTATGATGTGCAGTTTCACCAGGCTCATTCTGCATCCAGAAACCCAAAATGAGCATTTGCTCAGAGCCAATAAAAGTTAACTCTTCCTGTCTCTTCCATGGGTAAGTGAGTATGAAAGCATTTCTCTCTCTAGTTCTTTTGGGATCTTCTATTCAGTCACTTGACACATTCTGATTCTCAGTTTGCAACCATTTTAAACCCTCAGTGGTTTTGAAAACATAAAGGTGGGGGGTTTTTGTGAACATTTCCTTCTTTAGATCACCAGACTCTGGATCCACCTGGACCCAGTCACATTTGCAGGGCTCTGCAGTAGATTTAGGGTGCAGCCTGTGCTGTGAAATGGCATGGCTAGCCTGCCTGGGTTTGCTTGGGGGGACATTGTTCAGGGCCTGATTGCTGGATTATCCCAGTGTCTGTGAGGGATGTTTGCCATTCCACATCATGGTCTGACATCTTGTTATAATCTACCTTACTTCTGCATGTTTTCTGAAGGCTTGGCAGTTTTCTTCTCACTTAGACTGCGTGTGTGTATCAAACCTCTGACTGTGGATGAGAATGCCTGGAACTAAGAACATTCGCACCCCTCATTTTCCTTTTGTGAAGCTCAGTTTTCACGGTTGCTTTCCAAAAAGACAATTTGCATATTTCATCCATTGTTAGTAAACAGATTATAAGGCACTCGTTTGTGTGCTAAATCACAACAAACTGTGCTTTGTGGATCTGATTCTCATCTCCCCTTCATTCTAACCTGGCTTAACTCCATTGATTTCAGTGGAATTACTGCTGATTTATGTTGTGAAAGTGAGGGGAGAATCCAACAAGCAAATTTCCCTTTTGCACATGAGCGTGCCAAAAGAAGTCCTAATTTACCATTGTGAATCTCTTCCAATATAGTGCTGGCTTAATTTCTTTTGAATTACTTGGCTGGAATGTTACTGCAGTGAATCAGGCCCAGGATTCGTATAACTATCTTTGTGTGCTTCTTTCTCCTTGTTTGTTTTTTTTTTTCTCTGTGTGTATTACCTCACATGAAGACTGAATTTACTGTCGGCTTTGCAGGTGGCTTGCATATGACCTTATAAGGAAATGCATTTTTTGAAATCCCAGCATCAGTTCAACAGAAAATGGCTACTACAAATGGGAATTCCAACACAACAAATCTTTGTTTCTGGTTATGTCATACTATCTAAATAACCTGTAATTTCTCTCCAGTCTTTTTACAGTAGTATCTCAGTGTGTACTATAATTACTGAATGCTTTTGCTGTAACACGGCTTTGGTAATGATGTGAAAATGCTGCTCTGCCTTCCCTTTTATCTTGAGAAGGATATACATAACACAACAGCTAAATGTGTGATAACTGCTTACTCACACATAGCTGTATCTAGCCATAACTACACAAAACTTAGTTTTCAGCAGTCTTTTCCAGGTTTTGTACATTTACATATTTGTTATAAATCCAGTCTGTAAATTAATATACCTGTGCATTTAAGAATAAAATACAATACAAATGACTCCATCTTTTTAAAATCCAAGTGAAATATACATACAAAATGATAAATATGGTACTAAAATCAATATAAGAAACTGGCAAGAGTAACTGAAAGATTCATATGTTATGAATCTTTGGCAGAAAGAGAATTTTCTGTTTGTATGAACAAATTATACAATTTTGCATCAACTTGTTTGCACTTACTCTAGGTAACTTACAAACATAATATTGATGAGGAAAATATTTTCCATGACCCAGGTTTCTTTAGTAGTGGGTTTTGTACACTTGAAAATTCAACAGGATTTACACTCCTAAATTACTGAAGTGCTTTGAAACATTTCTTCTCCATCTCTGTTTGCTGTATACCCTACATAGAAAGCATAAGATTTCAATCAGCTTGATATTTGTGTTTCTGCAGCTGATTTAAGTGGAAAGCGGACAATCTCATGTGAAAGATTCCCTCAAATTCTCTTCTGAGAGAGTCCTTGTGAAGAGGAGAGGAAAACGCTGGCTGAGAAGCAGTAATGATGGGTGTTTGCACTACACTACAGTTGTAATCACCTGTGTGTGGGGTAAAACTTTGCTCCACACATCTACTGCTACCCTGGAGTGGCTCTTGAGGCACAGGTACCTGGATCCATCATTTAAGCTTTCACAAACAGTAGCTCTTTAGGTCCCTCCTTCCTGTGACAAAGGACTAGCTGAAGTATAAGAAGTTACAATGAGACCTCATTAACTTGGCCGTTACTGCACATTCAGTAATGGTTAGAAGAAAATCTGGGAGCAGGGAAAGACTAAGAGCACATTCACACACACACACAAGTAAAAGAAGAGATGACCTGAATCTTTCACAAATAACCATCAAGGTATCAGTTCCATAGAATGCTAATGTTAACATTATTACAATGAAAAATAATTAAACTAGAGTGATTTGAAAATAGCACTAGCAATTCTGCCCAAACACCGCCTAATGAGTAACTAATGACAATTATTGCCACTTCTTAGTCAATCTCCACAAACAGAGCTATAGAAAAATAATTTTCCGGCAGCCCACTGTAAGAATAACTATTCTAAACCCCCCAAACACAGGAGATGGCAACATGAACACCTTTAATTTAAGTTTTTAATCTATCATTTCATATGCTAAGTAGGGAGAATAAAGATATATTTGAAATGTTAAATGCTTTTCAGCATTTCTTAATTTAGCATGTCAGCATGTCAACAGTATTTTAAATATTGCGTCACATTTTCAAAGAAGTAATGTGGTTTGTTGAGTTACACCCAACTTTGTACATTAATATTTTCTCTCTCATGCACTCAAACACATCTGAATTCAAACATGCAAATCGTGTTTGTGCAGAAATGTGGATGGATGGATGGATGGATAGATGGATGGATGGATGGACGGATGGATGGATATCTGCCTCCCTTAGTGGTTTGTATAAACAGTATGTTTGTAAACGGAGTAGACGAACACAATTAAAATGAAGTGTCATTTGTTACTAAAGAAAATAAACACTTTCTGGTAGACTTACAGTATCAGTTGCCACATACTGTTAACTGTGTGTGTCCAATGTCTGAAAAATTGTAATAATGATTAAAAAAAATAAGAGAAGTAATATCTTCGTAACAATTGGAAAAGTCTGGGCTGTCTTTTGCTTCATTTGTGGAAGGTGCAGAGCAATACTATTCAATTTCTGTCTGCTTTAGGACAGCATCTGTCACATTATAGGACTGGACCATCAGTGCATGCAGAGGATAAGCAAGAAGCAGGCCAAGAGAAATGAAATTGGTCTAATGCCAGTGTTGCAATGATTGAAAGGAATGAGCTACAGCGCAAATACAAAATCAAATGCTGGGAGCTGCCATGGGACAACAGGGAAAGCTGGAGGGTCAACTTTTTTATTCCCTCTTTACTATCAGAACTAATGGTATAGATAGAGACCGTGTTTGTTTAACATGGTCACTTTCTGCTTGATGTATTTACTAGCAGGAATATCAAATCACGTTGTCCCCTAAAGTGTTCAGTGTACCCCTTGTGCTCCCTCTGTTCCAAGAACAGTCGTAATCAATCAGGCTGTTAAATGCAAAAATCTTTTCTCACAGCATCTAAGGATTTCCGGAGTATTTCACAAAGGAGAACAAAGCCTGTAGCCGCGACAATGAAACAAACGACACACGGAGCAGTAAACAGGCAGTGGCGCAGCAGGATACTCATACCACCAACCTCAGCCACCTGCTAAGTTAGGTGGTGAGGAGTCCCAGGCTTTTTGTGTAGTCAGTGAGGAGGGAGAGCTCTTCCATGGGGCAATTCAGAGAAGCAAAGAAAGTCCTCTCATCTGCTCCATTGATTGTGGTACATAATTTGATGTGGGTATTATGAATACTTCCTATAAAGTCGTAACAGGAAAACAACTGCTGCAATGACTGGAACAGACATCACAGACCCACATCCAATTGTTTTCTTTCTAAATTGTGGGAGAAATACATTCAAATTCAGAGTTGTCCTAGCTAGAGGAAAAAACTTTGGGAAAGCCTCCTCGCCAATGCTGTGGTGGATGCAAAAATTCTGGGCAAGCACAAGGAATCCTCAAAATGTTTGTGAACAGTATTTCTATGTGGAAGAGAAGATATGTCTACAGGAATTAATGGTGCTATAACCAGAGCTTTCTGATAGCTTCAAGAGCCCAGATTTTATACTACAAAGCTAAAATATCTTTGCAGTTTGGGTTATTAGTTTGAGTTAAGTTGAAACAGAAGGAGCCAAGTCCATGTTGGACCAGAAAGAGAGATGTTCTGTTGTGCCTGTTACATCCTGTCTGGCAGTAACATTCTGACATGGTGAAAGGGAAAAGAAGGAATAAGGCTCCTGGATTTGAGAAGTAAGAACGGCAAGATTGTAAGGGTACAGGTGCTGCTCATAAAACTTGACTGAGGGAATTTTCTCCAGCACTCATGCTTGGAATGCCAGCTAAGAGACGATATCTAAAATGAGTGGATAAACTGCAGATGGTGTTTTGAAGAAGAGAGTCTAGTTTGAGAATACAGAAGAAATTATGTAAAGAACAGTTTCAGTTTTCCTTGTTGATAACTAATACTGGTAATAATCTAGTGTGAATCTATGTGAGTGCCTATTTATGCCAACCCTGCTTTCCATCAAGGCTACAATACTGGCCAATGCTTTAATGGCACAATCTGGCCAAAGATGGGCATCGATTCAAAACAGCCAACTCAGAAATGAAATACATGGAAAGGGAAAAAGCAAAACAAAACTCCATGTGAAAGGAAAAAGATCCAAACAACTGATGGTCTTTCTGATCCCTGAATGGATGCCAGTTTTCCTGGGGCAGTGAAGTAGCCAACAGATCATTCCAAACTTTGAACGGCATCCATATCGCCACTCGGCCAGGCAAGGGAAAAAGAAACAGCATATTAAAAAAAAAGAGGAGGTAAAAAAAATACCCCAGCTCTCTGTCAACAGCCTTTATAAAAATGTCACTTAAAAAAAATGGATCTCAGGATGGATTTCCATTCAGTCTGCCAAAGCCACACTTACCCACCAGGTCTGTGCCCTGCTCAAGCCAAGTTTACCATCTCACAGCAATCCTCATGACTCAGGACAGCCAACAGGGATGACTAACAAAATTGCACTTCTCTGTGAACTATGGTAACAAGCACGTGGGGCACACTGCATGGAGGAATAAGTAGGAAATTCATACATGGCCACCTTGTGTTTGCTTCCTTGTGGGGGAAAGAAGCACAATCATCCACGTTCACAGAGGGAGCAAGCAAGCTTTCCAGATCAACTGGCTCCTTCATGACGAGAGCAGGACACGAGCCAGACATGTCACTCTCCCTTTCTGCCTCTTTTATCTCTCGCCACAACTAGGGACTGCAGGGAGGAGATTGTTCTGGCTGGAAGCGAAGGGACACAGGTGGTACCAGCAGCTGCAAGCTCTTTAGCTCTCGTTGGCTCCACTTATTAGAACATGCATTGTATGTTTAATACATTGCCTCCCGTGGTGTGGGAGCAAGAGTTGGAGGCTGGGGTCTCCACCACGGTCTCTTGTATTGCTGGGGAGGGAAGGCAAGGTGGAGGCTGCTCCTAGTTAGAGATAATTAGAAGCTAGGGCTCCTGAAGAGAATTTGGTAACTCCACAAGAAAACCAGCTGTCCTTGATTACAGTGATATATTAGTCACTCTATGGTTGCTGTGCCAGTCAGCATTTTGCATACAGCAAATAAATGCAGAGATATTTCCTAGGCACAAATATGTGGGGACAAAGTTCTATGCATGGCTTACCTCTGAGATGGGCTGATTTGTTTGTTTATTTGTTTTTATATTGCTAGCTATAAAGAACAAAGGATTTGGGGAGGTCTGAGCCAGCTATCTTCCTTTTATTTACTTTTTAAATCTAAGGATCACCATATTTTTAGTCTTGCCAAACTCTCTCTCTGTGTGATAATGCTGTTCACCTATAACACATATGGGGGAGGTTCTACCATGAACAGTATGATTTGAATCAGTTTAAATTATCTCATGTTCCAATAACTGAGTAAAATTTTATGATCCACTATTGACACCTGTGAGAAACTATTATCCGTGCTGCTTATTTCCAGAAATATTGTCTGAAAAATACTGTTTACTCCTTATAATCTTACTTTTAAAAACTAGCTGGTCATGATCTGTTACTTTTATTCAAGGTTTTAAAATAAAAGTCTGGTTAACTACAGGTCAGCACTTTTGATTATAAAAGTTATTGAAATGTGTTTTCAGAGAAAATAATAAAAAAGTGTGGAAACAAATGGGTGAAGGGGGAGAAGAATGCAGCACAGGGACATCAATGTACATTGTTACCACACTCAACTGATACTACTTTGTGGTAAGATTTTCTTAGACAAATGAAGTGCAGAGGATTTTGTCTGACTGGACTTGTGTGAAGCACTGGTATCACAGGGGTGGAAAATTACTGAGGCATAAAAGGAGGATTTGGTCAAGAGCTTTGAGGTGGGGCAGAACAGGTTAAAGGGCATGTGACAGTATTTTGTGCTGAAAGAGTAGGTATTGCAGTTACAGGTTCCTGCAGGCTCGGTCTTATGACAGGTTTTACTTAATCCTTGCATGATTGACCATGTCATATAAAGCAAGAGAGTGCTAATGAAATTTGCTGAGGTTTTCCTAACCTTGGGAAACCTTGGCTGCAGAGATATATAGCATACATACCAGAAAGACAGTACGGATGGGAGTCTTAATCAATGGAGGGAGAATACTACACAAGATATGAGCAGTACCATGAAGTGCTTGGTCACTTACCCATGAAGCAACAACAGTTTTAGGTGCCTTTTGTTAGAGCTTCTCACCTGGAAATAACAGAAGGGAAAGAATTGGGCATGCAATCAGTCAAGCACATCGATGGCTGAGACCCATCAGGCCGATCCTGTGGAAAAGGCAAATGCAGGCCTAGGATGTATTGACAACGAATAAAACCCAGAGTTCTCAGTAGAAAATCCATACCTATGTCAAATAGTTGAAAATAATTCTGATCTATAGAAACATGTTAAGTTTTGCTGACAAGATGAAATAGCAGCTAAGTTTCTGAAATGCTTGAAAACAGGTATTCAAGTATGTGCCAAAATAATCACAAACAATTTATTTGATTCATTCTCCAGATTGCCAGATTTTACTTATACTTTTGCTGTTCTGTTAAACCTAAATATAGTCTTAAGCACTTCTTCACCTATGTTGCAGAATGACTATGATTTTTCACCGATCTTCTCTCCATTCCCTCCCCTGCTCTTTGCGTGTCTGGCAGCAATGAGAAGCAGTTGAACAGTTGTAAGGAGGAAAGACACTCACAGAGGACAAAAAGAAACCAGTATTTGCCATCAAATGAAAATAACTTAGCCACATGCAGTCAAACTCTTGATGGGGACTGGGAGAGTTTCTGCAGTACCACAATACTTACCTGTCACATAAACAAGACAACACACATCCACATGAGCTCCTTTAGTCTCCCCACACCTCCTGCTCCCAATGAGCTGTATAGTCCTGAAGCAGTTTTATTTTATTTTTGAATGAAATGTGCAATTGTGTAACTCATTGTGGCACAGTTAACAGTTCTGACATCTAATGTATGTCTTTCTTTAGGAGATGCTGAGGAAACGGTATTCAAACATTTACAGTTTACCCTGAACAGTCACCATTGGGATCCATCCTGATATCAGAGTACTTCTACTACATTGTGATATCCTCAGCAAAGTATTTTTCTAGTTCATTAAACTCTGAAGTATATTAAAATACATGCTGTCAGGCTAGTGTACTTTAAATCCAGTGGAATAAAACAAAGCCTCCCATACAAGTTACACCCAGCTTCGTTGACTCGCTAATACGTTTTGTTTGTGGTGGTTTGTTTAGTACTGTTACCATCCTGGCCTAGAAGATAAAAATGCTCATTTACTAACCAGCTTTTCCATTATCTCTGTTAGCCCTCCCCCAACACGAAACTACAATGGAAAAAAAGGAAGCATGATGTACTTCTTACCCAATGTCAGTGGATCATACAGTCTCTAGAACCAAGATTTCCATGTGCAGATTAACATTTCCTGAGACATTAAGTCAAGTAATTATGAACACAGCTTGATTACTACATGTAATCAAAGCCAGGCTTGCTGTTTTGGACCAGTTTTTTCCAGCCAGAGTAAGCACTGTTATTACTAAGTCTTGCTTTTCCTGGTTTTCATCTTGTTTACAGGCTGGAAAAACAGAAATGTCATAAGTAACTGAGGGAAAACTAGGCTAAGTAGAAACTTGTCGTGGATTTGGCCTCATTTCACTCACACCCTTTCCCAATACTGCAAATACACTCCTGAGAGCAAGCATCAATGCCATGCAAATCTAATTGGAAAAGTAATAAACAGAAACCTATTTGGATGGTTTTCTTGCTGCTTATACCCTGGGAAGCCATCTAGAAATTTAATTCATATCACTGAGTCTGTTGACATGTTGACAAATAGGAAATTAGGAAAAAATATAAGTAAAATCAGGTACATTCTGATGCCTCTGATATTTGTATTTCATGACATATACAGTAGTCATTAGAGAACATTAACCGGTATCTCTCTGCAACTTCTCTGCATTTCCTTGTGTCTTATTCCTGAGCTATTTTATTCCTATGAAAGATAAAAAATTAACAGTCTGTAGATCAAGTAATTATAATCGTGAGGCCACAGGTTGATAGGGCCTATGGAGAAATGTCTACCTTTAAAAATGTAAGTATAATTACTACATTATGTCTTGGAATAAATGTGAGAGAGGGGGAGCTGCGGACTTCTGTCATGGCTATTGAATCAAAACGAAGAGGAAAGGAAACATCACTGGGTAGGGCAGAGATTGGGCAAAAAAGGAAGGTTGAAAATAACTGTGGGGCAGATCCTTGACAGTTTTCATCCATTACCTACCTTCTTTAGTATTCCTGCTAGCATTTCTGTTTTGTAGAGGTCTGTAAGATGTGCCAGGCTAACTGATTTTGCATCTCCAAGGCACATTATCTGTGCTGCTCATGTAGTAGTGCAGCGTTTCGATCACAAGCACAAATAAGTATGCACTGGGAGGAAAGTTTGTCTCTCTCACTCCCTTACTCCACAGCTGTCTGGAAACACTCCAGGCCTCAGAAAGAGGCTTACATTTGATCCCCAAAAGTCCAGTCTGTAAAGATAAGATGGTTGATTTTCTTTCCCCTGTGGACCTAGCTGTCCATCCTAACTTTCCTGTTCTTCTGTTTCCTCCAGGAAGGCATTGAGGAAATTTTACGTGAAGGTGGTCTTTTGGGAAATCAACACTTGTTTTTTTCTCCTCCTGGGGGCTGACTTCCTTGAATGTGACTTGATCCCAAGAGGTGACTGTGCAGATTGAACAAGTAAAATGCATACAGAGGTTTCCTCTCCCTAGATGATGCTGCAGTTAGGAACTTGTTAAAAGGCAGTTGACAATCTGTTGCCACATTTTCAGGCTTCAAATGAACTCTTTGGAAACCTGCACCTTTACAAAGGTATCCTTACTTGAAAACGACTCCTCTGACCTCTGCAGCCTTGGCTGCCAGCTTGGAAGCAAGGAAGTGAGGAAGACAAAGCAGAGAGGGAAGAAAGGAGTCAGTGGGCAAATGAAGAAAAGAGGAAACCTGGAATAATACCCACAGAAAAGAGTGCAGCTCCTACATCATGACAGGAACATGGTTAACCCTGGGTTATATGTATAAAACCATCATAATTTGGGAAATAGAATTGTGCTAGCTACTGGAAGTAGGGAAGAGAATTTGCATGATGTCATGCTAGAAATACTTTCTGCTGCTCTTAATTTCATTACTTCTCTTCCCTTTCTTCTAACCTGCTGGGTAACTTAAGACAAGGCTTCTAACATGCCAAGGCCTCTGTTTACTCATTAGTGAAGTGTGTACAGTAATATTACCTACCTCAAAGGTTAAATGATTGAAGCTTAATTAATGCTTTCTTCTACAATATCTGTTGAAAGATACTACACTGCTGCAATTCTCCTACTGTACTATTACAGCTTTTAAATTCTACTATGCCTTCCCAGCCTTTGTTGTCATCATGCTCTCTTAGTATTTATTTCACAAAAGCAATTGAGAACTCTTTCAAAATGGGGGAAAGGAAAAGTCATGCAGTAATAGAGAGGCAATAGCACTATGTTAGAAACACATACCTGTGCTGAATTCCAGCCATACATGGAGCTTTTCAATGTGGGGCCTCTGTGGGATGGGAGCAGTACGTAACTCCTAGGGGTAAGGAAGGATTTGTCTCACTGTGCTGCTGTTTTGTGCAAACACAAGGCCACAGAAAGGGCCATAAACTAAAATGTCAGCCTTGTCTTGGACGTAGATGCTCAAAAGAAAGTTTGCCTTTTGATACTTCCAAAAATCCCCAGTCAGAATTCTGAGACATGCATTCATTTTTTTTCTGCATTACACAGAATAGAGAGTAGGCCAACAAATAAATCTATGAAATATTTGAAGGAGAAAATAAAGGATGTAGTAAGTGGCTGGACTTACTTTGTAGCTGGATGAAATTTTGGGCCAGTGTGAGTCTAAGGGACAAATACCGGGCATTTATTTTAAAATCTGAAAAAGGAAAAGGGTTTTTGTCCACATGATCATTTTCTTTCCTGATGGGACTGAGGCCTGCCAGTGCTGGATCAGCTAAATCTGGGCTTGACCAAGCATTTCATTGCCAGAAGCCCTGTTCCTGGCAGCATCACACTTCTTTGTTTCTGCCCTTAGGTGAAAAGGCCCTTTGCTCCAGCAGGAATGGAACCATGGCCTGAGTATGGTGAGTGCTGCTGGATGCCAGAGTTGCCTCCTGCAACTGTGTTTGTGGAGAAAAGTGTCCAAAAATCTCACCCTTTGCCTCACACCTGTGTTTGAGCAGAGCAGTTCTGTGGCCTGTCTGGCACCTGCAGGACAGCACAATGTAAGTTAATGAAAGTTTGCAATCATAAGGATTCATCATAAAAAGAGAAAGTGAAATGGGCAAGTGAAATCCTACTTGCTCTGTTTGGATTAATAAAATTAAATAATTGCTTGAGATCAAGTGTGAAGGAATATTGTTATTCTATTATCGGTATTAATATTTATATGTTCTAGAAGGTAACTCTTTCTTAGAAATTAGATAGCTTGAATTGGACAGGAAGATTTTTCTCTTTTATTTCAGGGCAAATTTGAAAGAAATTAGGACTCCAAATTTTGGACAGCATTCTGCCACCAGCAGGAGTAAGAGAAATTAAACAGGTGGCTCTTTTTCTGGACCTTTGACTTCTGGAATACGTTTGATAACTCTTCCTGGCTACTCATGACATAAGAGTGAAAATTAGAGTATGATTTTTCAGTCCTCAATTGAGTTTGCATTGTGCAAGCATCTTCCTTTAGACTGCGAATTGTACAAACTTCATACGAAAATAACTTTTCGTATGAAGTTTGCACGATTTATTCCCTTTCTTAAGTGGGAATAAACAGGGAACCCCACAGTGCCATTTTTCCCATGATCAGAATATAAGTTAACTTAAAGATTTCCAGGAACTAGAAATGCATTGCTGCCATTTCTCTCTTTATAGACCATAGCAATAAAACCCCTTTCCATTTCCACAGACAAGCTAACTATTCAACTTTTTGGTGATTATTTCATGATTAAGACACTGATCTGAGATATGGGAGATCAATGTCAAATTTCTGGCCCTGCAATAGGTTCCTGTGTGACCAGGGGCAAAGCAATTAATACTTCTGTGATTTCATTCCTTGACTGCAAAACAAAGACGGTATTGTCTTGGCCTGTCTACAGGAGTACATTGCCAAGCACCTTTCTCAGCAGCAAGGTAAAATTTTGGAAGGAAAATAATTCTCTTCTTCCTACTCTTCATCTTCCAACCCTTTAGCTGTGTTAGTACAAGAGTTTGTAGGATCTGGTGGGTGGGGAAAAAAAAAGTTATGGGCATTTAACGTGGATCAGATCACTAAATTGGTGGGTACTGAACTGAGGAGATAGTGCTGAGGACCTGGAGTGAATCAAGAAAGCTTCAGCTGAGCATCTTTATTGAGAAAAAACTAAATGGAACTGTACCCCATCTTCTAGATGCACGTGAGCCTCACCAGCACAGTTGTTGTTTACAGCACCGTAGCTAGACAGCCAAATTGTTATTGGACTCAAATTGTGATAGACTCTAGAAACGAAAGCATTTGTTAAATGACTATTGTCCTGAACAGCTACTTTAGAATTGGATATGTTGATCAAACAAAATATCTCTGTTTTCCACTTGGGACAGTGAGTACAGGCTAATAAAGTAATTTGTTGACAGTTGAAACTGCATCAACACTAAGAACTGAATTCAGCTCCCTGCAACCCCTGCTTAGTGTTTTTCTCGGAGGCCTCTCTTTCCTCCTCACCAGCTTGAAGATTGCCCACATAAATTAAATGGATTTAAACTGTACCTCTAGTGGAATTAGTAAGTGTTTCTGCCAGGAAAATATTAATCTCCAAGGAATATGTTTTGGACAGGACTTTGCAGTATCATACAAATGCAAATAGTAATGATACTGCTCCAAGTATATGAGGTCATAAGTCAGAAGGAATAAATGTTTCCTCACCCAGAAAACAGAGGTATTCCCATTCTGCAGAGCAACACTGCAGCTTCCAAAAAGAGAGCAATAGCCAAAAGTGGAAGTTTATGGGTAGAGGTTTGTGCATTAAGCAGTCAATAGCACCTCTCACACAAGGGCCCTGCACGCCAAACCCAGTGCCTCTGCCACCATCCCTTCATCCACCAGTCCCTTTCGCTTGCCCTGCTTGAGGAAGCTCCAGGGTTTTAACAGCAAAAGAGATGTCACAACTTCCCGTGGGCTTCCCTTGGTGCTTGGGGCTCCATGTTGGTCCAGGCAGTACTCGTATGATCTTGCAGGGCTGACAAGACCTGCCCTTCTCCCACCTGAGTGTGGCAGGCTGCAGAGCCCTCCTGGGCCAAGCAGCCGGGAATCTGAGGAGCTGGCACAGGCACCCCATCTCGGACAGGCAAACGGAGCGTGTGGCTCTGCCTGCTGCCATCTGTAGCTCAAGAAATGGCTCTGTCAGTCGATTACCAGCATAATTACAGAGCAAGGGCACGGCACCTTCTCCCCCAGTGGAACTCTACAACCTACCTGCAGCATTAGTATCTGTGTATGGTTGATTGCTCTCTGCTGGGGCAATCATCTTGCTTTAATTTAGGACACTAATGATATCATAAGATAGTTTGATGACAGTGTAATTCTTTTGATGTTTGTTGTTACTGGATATAGCAGCTGGTTTTGATACCATAAAACACAACATTTCATGTTCTCCCAGGGAGTGGAAAGAGGAAGAAAGAGGGTGGTAGCAGGCAGACAGGCAGTGGAGGAGGGAGAGAAGGAAAGAGAAGTCGTTCAGCGCTTGCCTGATCTGCTATTTGGAGTGAATGATAATTTTTTAGTGCAGCAAAGCTGGCAGCAGTGCTTTTGCTATCAGGGTTTTTACTGTGCTTCTCTGCTTATCTCTCAGCATGACCACTGAAATCTGTGAGATCACACTACGAGCCATGGTATCCTGTCAGGTTTGAAATTATTTCCGACAGGCTACAAAAACAATTGGGCCCTCACTTTGGCTGCTTTTACACTAGTTGAAGTCTAATTTATAAGATAGATCATTCGCTTCACTGGTTCTGTCCTTGATACTTTTCAAGCTATGGCTGGTGTTGGTGACTTTTGTTTTGTGATTCTTGCATCTTCTGTGGGTTTTTTGATTTGCTTTGTTTTTGTTTTTGTTTTTTTGTTCCTTTTTCCAGCTCATATCTCTATTTGATAGGCACAACTTCTTTATCCAAATGCATTATTTCCCTGCAAGTAGCTACTTCACTGTTCATATCAGCTGTGACCTTCACAATACATCACAGCCTGCCTGAGCTGAGATTTATTTAATACTCTCTAGAAAGCTCTCCAGTTAGATTTTAATAGTATTTGTTCTACCTTTGTGTATGAAATAAGAGAAAGCTTATTTTCCCTTTAGACCACAGGGCAATGCACAATTACTGCTAGAGACTGCTAAAGCATTAGATAATAGTCATTTAAAGCTACAGTTTTGCTGAGCTCTGTTAGACCTGTCTAGTTACAAGCCCACTCTTTGTTATGTAAAATTGGGTTATTAATTGAAATCATACTTTATTTATAGAGAAATGCATAGTGAGACTGGGCTTAAATAAACTAACTGGGCTACTCTGTTCCTACCAAAATGCCTTTGAAAATCTCACCTCTGTGGGATTGACTGTAAGAATTATATATTCCTTTTGATCCTTTTGTCTCTAGCACAGAACGCAGTGTAATAAAATTTCAGTAAAATATGAAAAGTTAAAACTTGCACCTCATCTATGCTCCTTTGTGAATTGAAACCAGGTTATATTTTTATGATGACTGAAACATACCTATATTTAAAAAACTATTGTGTGCAATATTGTTTTCCTGGCGACATTATGAGCATTTAGCGTGTGAGATAGTCAGGGAATGACACCCACGTAAGTAAAACAACATTGTTCCTCTTCATCCCTTTACTCCTCTGCTTTCTAAAAATCTAAGGGTTCTTTGAAAATCCATGAATTCTTTGTACCTTACATCTTTCAAATATTGTGCATTCATGGCATCATAAGGGCTTCTGATCCTGCAGCACTGAGCCCCATATTTAAATGAAACATCCCAGCAGACTTCATGCAGCTCTTGGTACATGAAAAGCTCAGTGAAAGGAGCACTGTGGTCAAACTCAGGAGCTGGAAGTTTCATCCTTCTTCCTATATTTGCCTTGTGGTTTTCTGGGACAAAGGACTCAGCTCCACAAAATGCCTTGTTATGTTTGATGGATTACTGCTGCAGCCTGATGCTGTTCTAGAGCTCCTGTTTCACCATCCATTAAGCAAGGTCTGTGTTACCTAGCATTTTAGTGAAGTCCATGGACAAGATTTTGATGAAAAGCATCACATAGCATGTAGCTATTATTAAATGCTGGCCAGATCACCGTGCACCTTGTAAAGTGTTTTTAGCCAGGCTCTAAAATCAATGAGAAGACACAGGAACTTGAATTTCTTCTGTGCTAAAGAACTTTCCTATAACACGGTGATAGTTTTTAGGGCTTAATGAGAGGAAACTCACAGCATAGGAGATGCCATGAAGATGCCGTTTGTTATTTTTGCAAACACGATACAGTTACAGCATGCCAAGATCATTCTTCTCAACAGCAAGACTGCTCAGCTGAAGAAATGTGAAATTTCTGTTTCTACACTTCTCTTTCTATTATCTTTTTTGACTGATTCCAAGGTGACAGACGACTGGGTGGCAGAATGTGTGATGGATAGCTTGATTATTTTAACAATTAAATATGAAATGAAGACCTGGAAGGTTCCATGTAAGTCTCATTTTCACCCTGGTTAAATATGGTGTGCATAATTAATTTTCAAATAAGAAAGGGCTCCAGCAAGAAAAGAAATGAAAGAAAGTTGAAGAGATGGTGAATATTTTATCAAACGTCACTCATTCAAAACTCATTAATATACATAGTCCAGGAGTAACCACCTCTTACGAAGTTAAATGCAGCAGTACTTATTTTCTTGGCAAATTATCTGGTTTATTGTTGAACATAATGGTTTAATATCATCTATGGACCAAACCCAAGCTTGTGTGCCTCTCAGAGAGGCCATCAGAAGGTGAAAAGTCATGGCTTTCTGTGGCGAGGTCAGAGGTAGCGCAAATTTAAAAGAACGGAGACTTTGTTTCTTTGGTCAATACACAAGTTTCTTTAACAGTAAAGCCATGTGAGCCACTTTTCCTCATCTACAAGGGATTAATCTTGTCTACCTAGAGCCATCTCAGAGCTCTGACCTAAGAAAAAGGACTTCTTCAGCACTCACTGAATTGAAACAGACGTGTCTGGGGAGATTTTGACCTGCCTGTGTCACTCATGCATCTTGTGCAGAGACCACCAGTAAACCTCCGTCTCCATCTGTGACCACTGGTGATCAAGGATGAGTGAACAGTCTTGCGTTCCTGTGCTGGCAAGGTACTTATATGCATCTGAAGTTTGGGCATCCAAGTCCCAGCACTCGCCTTTCCCTATTTAAGAACACAATTGCCTCTTTCTTTGTGCTCTTTCTTCAGCTGGAGACAGTGAATTCCCCATTTGCTTTCTGAGACCCTGGTTCACACAGCAACTGGTTAGAGGTGAGGAAAATGGCACAATGCTCTGTCACAGTTTTGGATTTAATAGAGCTGATGAAAACTTGGACATTCATCTTGAAGGAAAATCCATTACTTCAAAATTTATGTGTTCTAAATTACAATATTGAAAATGCCTCTCTGTGCTATTCTTTTTTTCTTTTTTTTCTGGCTTTTTTTTTTTAATATATAATTGTGAAAATGTTTTTTAAAAATAGTCAACTAGATGTTCTATTTCAATTTGTTGGACCAAATCTGCCTGTCCCTTTTGGGCAGGTATTCATCTGAGCGTTTCAGTATTCTTCTGAGCTGTTTGAATGCCACAGATGGACACATTGTGGTCCTTATCTTTTCCCAAAGGAACTAGGCTACTTTGTCAGACTGAAAGCTCCAGATAGTCAGGTTCAAATATGAGCTAAAAGGAACTGTACCTCTCCACATCATAAAATCAGGACTTTAAAAAACTGTTTTCCTTTCAAAAAATTAGCAGGGAAATCCTGGCTCGTTCTATAACTTAACTTGTGAGCAGTGTGATTCATAGCTAGAGAATGCTTTGAAGATATATAGTGCTATGTAAATGCTAAGAAATAATAATTATAATAATTAGAATATTATTAACTACGGGAGGAGAGAAAATTAAACAATGGGCTTCATTATGAAATGCTTTTGAATGATCTAAGGCTGAGGACATTTATTAAATGCAGTGCCATTCCTCTGCAAAAGAAACATCTTTGCTCCTGCATGCTGCTTTCTGATCTTAGTGCAGGTCCTTACTCTTTCAGCATGAATCACATATGAGCAAGAAGCCTGGCATATGGAGGAAAAATTAGTGTAGTAACAGAGGCATTATTGTATTCTTGCTGCCAAGAAGAGACTGCTTTTATTCTTAATTACTCAATCACGGCTGGCCACCAAACTTCTAGATGTGTAATCCAAGAGACTTTGAGCTTGTCAGTGAAGCTGGAGGCAACATCCTGGTCCATCTGAAAAGTCAAACTTTTGCTATGCTGAATTTTCCGCGTGTTATTTCTTCTCACCTGACACTATGGACATAAACTTCAGAATGCCTTTCTTCTTTGCTTTTCTGAATATTCAATCTTTTAAGAGGAACCACTGATTGCTATGATTATTATTTACTAATTTTGTTTTTTGTTTGCTGTAGTCCCTAGAAGGGACTCATCAAGCTCAGAACACCACTATGCTATGTGCTTTTATTTAGCGTTTCACCAAAGCCCAGAATAACTGAAAATTATCTTCCAAATTGAAAGGGTCTTTATCACCTTGCTAAAATAAGGATTCAATCTCAAATAAGGAGAAGCAGTAATATCTCATCCCTTTGCAATCACTGTCAGCCTACCAATTACAGACTCCTTTATTTTGGCTGTTAACCACAGTGCTACGAAGCTCTTGGTTGAAATAGGGTTTCCTCTGCATCCCTGGGCACATCTGCCAGAAGACAGCAACTCCACCAAAAAGGGTGTACTGGAAAATATTCCACTGGCTCCCATCAGTCCCAGTTTACCTCAAAATGCGCTGCCGTAGAACAGAGGAAGTGGAAGAGTAAAGAGAGCAGCTTAAAAAGCTACTCCATTTTGTGTAGACAATTGTGACTGCCTGAAATACAGCCCCTGTGGTAGTCAGTGGCATCCTCAACGTTGACTTCAATGGGCCCAGACACTCTATGTCTGTGGCTAATGGACAGAGATCCAGGCTGAGTGTGGCGGGCCCAAAAGAGACAAAAGGGGGACACAGTGTGTCCATGGCTGGCTGGCCTTTATAGCGTCTTATTTATAAGTGTGCTTTTAGTTTAGGACCATCTGTGGTCCCATACATCATGAAAGTAACTGCATCCAGGAAAGCAAACTGAAGTTTGGGGCTCCTTCGGAGCTCTGTGTGTGATAATTTAGGTGGGTCATTTCTCTGGCGTTTGTGTGACCGGTCAAGCTCACATGTTGTTTCTTCTCTGTCCTCACCAGTTTTATTCTGCTCATGCCAAGTCAATGGTGAAGCTTGTGTTGACTTCATAGACTGCACTGACAGAGGCAAACTCTGTTCTTCTAGAGGAGCATCATATGCTAGAAATTTTGGTTCATTTCCATCAAATTGTTTTACGTAACAAATACTAGTGTCAGTAATTCTTGTTAAGAATCTGAGTTATCACCTTGTATCTCTGCAGATCACTGAGTCAGATCTAATGATCAAAGAACTTGTTGATCTTCCACATATTTTTGTAGTATTTCTTATGGGATTCTCTGTAACAGATATTATGTTATTTTCAGTATACAGTAAATTTTATGTAAAATTGTGGGTTTAGTTGTTGGTACATTGGTCTTCTATAAGGAAAACAAGTCTTCTAAATGCATTCTTTGTTGTTATTGCCTTTGATTCCCATTTACAGTTTCTTCAGTTCAGGAAAGTCATCTGTTCTTTAGAATATCTTAACACATGCTGAACTCCCAGAGTCAATTGCCCCAACCCACTTATTTATCTACTTTCCCCTGATTATGTCACTGAATCCACCTTGCTGTCCTAGAGCTATGTGAAATTTATTGTAAAGAAAATCTTAATGTTGCCAGTAGATAAGGCAATCTTTAAAAACAACTAACTTCTTGAGAAGTGAGACAGTGCAATTTTTTAAGCAGCACCATGTGCTGTCAATATCAGCAAGAGACTGTGCAGCCACTGTCTGTTGAGAAAATGGAGACCAGTGACTCCTTGAGTCAAGGTCACAGACGATAAAATGACAAAGGCCCAGAAGCAGGGACAGAAGGCCTAAATATCAGATCAGCTTTTGTGTCTTTCAATAGCAAAATAATTTCAATATTTAACTTTCTTTTCTGCCTAAGCCTTCAAGGTCCACAGTGGGTAAGAAGTCACTCAAGTTTTCTTCTTCCTCAGTTTTAAATCATTCCAAGAGATGCAAATCACTTCCTAACAGGGACCCCTCCTGAGCTGTGTTTGCATTTTGCAGAATAATAATAAGAACTTTTTAAAGCTTTCCACTTCATAAAGGGGCTAACATCTTCTGTTCTCTTTGTCGAGTGACTCTTGAAAGAATATGTGGTACTGTACCTTTGGAATATTAAAATGAAAGAGATAATCCCTTATTCCTCAGGGAGTTTGAAACCAAGATATTGCAGATTAAAAAGAGCATCTTGAAGTGATTTGCTGATGTGAGTCTATTATGAAACATAGTTTTTACAGATTTCAGCTCATGTCAGGAACAGTTTCTTTACAATAATTGATCTATTCCAACAATGCTTCTGGTTAGTTTGGTGGTTTATTTTCATTATTTTTAAAATATTAGTGTTGTGCCCGGTCCTGACCGGCCGCTCTTTTAGAATTCAGTTGGCATTTTTGACTAAGTACTCATTTTAGGTCTGTGCCAAGATAACAAGAGGCAAACACTTGTGCCAAGGAAAGAACTATAGGTAGAGGTATACTGAATGATGGATCTCCTCTAGATTACATTGAAATAACTATGTGTTCAATCACAATGACAAAATCCCAACCGTGTACTGCTTACATTTCTTAACTGAAACTGGCAGCGGAGGGACAAGGTCTAATTAGCAAGAGTTCCTTGTCTGGTGGAATAACATAAAAATTCCAATAAAGTGTTTATGTTCCAGCAGCATTTATACTAATCTTAATAGATCTCTTCTAACCGCATCCCAAAGACAAGATGGTTTGCCAAGCAGATGGTGGAGAAAATCTAGGCTGGCCAAGTGCCCCAAAAATTCTATTTAATGACAAATTTTGATATTTCAAGACCTGTTTTCACAACAATGCAGAATGAAACCAAAACCCCCAGTAATTATTTACACACACAAGCAATGACTCCACAGTAACCTCTATCTTACCTACTAGGACTCTCACCTGAGATGTGAGAAATAGAAGTACGAAATGTTGGAGGAAAAAAAAAGAGACAAAACAGTGCAAAAGTACCACAAAGAAGAAGACAGTAGCGTCTCTCAATATTTTGTCCATCATTCTGAGACTTGTAGCATGTGATGGCTTCTGAATGCATTCTGTTCCCCAGCTGTCATGAGGCTGAAACGCAGTTTTCAATAACTTCATTTAGAATTCAATCTGTATGGATTCTAAGATGTAAGCAAAGATGTCTGGCTTCAGGATCTGGGTCTGTGATGGTATTTTATCACGGTTTCACTTAAGCTAGTATTTTTTAGTTAAAAATTCGATCTGCAGGGCTTGTGGACATATCTTGATGGCACCTTAGAGTACACTTTGCGATCTGTGATCTGCAGACTTACTGTAATCAGTGAGTCATATTTTTAAACAATCCTGACGATGTGCGTCCTTGGAGATTCAAACAAACTCTGAGAGTTGCTGGTGAATTTATGAATTACTGACTTCAAGTGCTACTAAATATTTGTGCTTTCTTAATATCGGGTAAGAAAAGAAATTTCAACATAGTCTTAGAAAAATGCATCTTCTAACAAGAAAAAAAGTTTTATTCCATCACCTTATCCAGTTATTTTGCACTCTGTAGATTGGAACTACTTTGCATAGAGATTGTTTTTCCTCTGATCTCTATAAAATGCTCAGCACAATATAATCCTCATTACAGCCTAATGACATAACTGACATCAAGGGTGTGCATACAGATTTCTACCATGAAAGAAAATTACCAGGTGAATGTCCTGGTCCCCCAGTCAGTTGTACATATATGTATAGGGACATACAGATATATGATCAAATATGTACTTCTTTGCATCTGCATGTACATTGGAGATTTTCTGAATATAATTTGAGAAACAATTATGCAAAAAGAAATGTAGCTACATGCATTTGTCTCTGTTGGAGAAACACTCTGAGAATTTATAGAGGGAAAGGACTTGAGTGTCTTGCCTAGCTTAGAAGAAGAGAGAAAAGTTTCAAATTAAACCATGGCTCTGGGACACTCAAACGCCTGCTGCAAGTCAGAGGAGGAAAGAGGACTGTAGAACATGGCTATTTTCATCCAGTCAAAAGGCTCCTTCTGGCTACCTATAATGCAGACATAGCTGATTCTGGAGGAGGGTATCTTTCCATCTCACTGGGGATACCAGAGGTAAAATACAGTTTGCTTGCTCACCACCACTGCCCCATAAACTAGTAGAGCAGAGGGGTGGGAGAAGGTGAAGGAGAGAGCTTTGGCTGAGCAGAATCAAGGGGGCAAAAAATTGATTGAACCAAGTAGTTGACCAGCTGTCTTCACAGCATCTCGGCTTCTGAAGGCCGTAGTAGAGTTAGGATGCTGCAGTGCTCTACAAAACACTCACCTCGGTTTTAAAAGGTTTCATTGCACCTTATCACATCAAAGCAAAGCATCTGCATGTTTCAGTTGTGGGGCATCATGTGTCTGGCTCCCCTCTGGCTCTCACTAATCCCCTGGATTATCACAGCTCTCTAAAGCAGCTCTTAAAAACCCTGTGAAAATAGGACTCCAAGTGGGTGTGTGAGAAGTGGGGACTGAAGCAATAAGGCTGCCTGTGCCTATGGAATTCATATAATCACAGCCTACATTACCCAAAAAAGGTGTTGAAAAGCCTGCTTTTGCCCCAGCTGATCCCAGACAATACTGGCTCTCAGTGAGACAAAACAAGACTGAGTCTGGTTCATTCATTTGCTGGAGCACATCTGAACTGCTGCTACGAGTTATAGCTCATGCTGAGCACACCTAGGCACTGCTCCTCAATGACCTTCCATCATTCAGGTGTTTTGCTCTCTTTTCCAAAGTCACCATCTGCAAATCGGGGAGTTCTGCAAAGTGAGGACGTCCCCCCAGAGGGGCTGTGGTTTGGGCAGGGCGGTCTTTGGCACAGGCTGCAGACAGAGGAGACAATGTGGGAAGCCTTTGCTATGGAGGTGGTATCTGACTCTTCTGTTGCTGGTGTCTGTCCCTTCAGATCTGTGGGGAGGAGATGGTTCTCATAGGGCTGCTATCCCAGCAGTTCAGGTATGAAGAAAAGAGGGCTTCAGCCTGTACTGTCAGTCCAGTGCCTTTCATAATCCTCAAATCCACTTCAGAGAAAAGAAGCCAAGCAATGAACACCAAAGGCAAAGGTTTCACTGTGTAAAGAGGCAAGAAGTTTATGCAGACAGTATGGCTCTTCCCCTGTCTTAGGTCTGTTGGCTGCTCATTCCCAAAGGAAAATGTAATAATCCCCATGAAAGTCATGGTATTGAGAACTAAATGATGGTAAACCCTAAAATCTTCAGTAGTTCATAAGATTTTTTTTTCTTTTCTCTCATTTAAAAATAAAAAAGATTATGAATGTCTGACATTGACACAAAGCCTGGAGAACTGACCCATAAAGTAATTAGAAGAGGAATTCACCCTGTGCTCTGCCCCCCTCCCCAACCTTTCCCATCTCAAAGCCAGATCAGATGAAAGGCAAGCTCTGTTTACTTCCTGATCTGTCTAATTTCAGTAACAAGGACCATCCCAACTTCATCTTCCTGCAGCTGCTAGAAGTGAAACTCAAGAGTCTGCCCCAGGCACTGCAGCACCTTCTCAGAACTGCTTGACCTTAATGGATTAGCGTTTCCCTGAGCAGGTGGCAATTTAACAAGAGGAGACAAACTTTTACACTTAGGAGACCTCTGGTGAATGGCATCAAATTTCAGAAGGTTGAAACAGAGCAAAGAGATTTCTGATGCCTTCCTACCTTAACCCTGTGCCACCTTAACCTCCATGCTATGCACATAAGTTACAGCTTTCCAGCGAGGATCCTAAGTCCATTTATTAAGGAATCAAAGTAAAAACGACCTTATATTCTTAACATGTCCTACCCTCACAAATCCTGTTGAATTAAAGGAGAGCAATGGATGCTTTGATTTCAGTCTGCTTACGTCTGAGTGTCTGAATAGGGTGTTAGGAGTATTACTTTAGGCTCTTCATTTTGCAAGCATGTGCCACAGTAAATACATCTTAGTGAAAGCAATAATAACACCTTTTGTTTTGACATTGTAATTCTACCAAATAATTCCGGGTTTAAACAGGCAGTGCCAAATGCATTGCACTGTATGCTTTCCGTAGGTAGAAGAGCAGAAAAAATTGCAGGTTTATTTAAAAAAGAAAAAAGTATTTGTTAATTCCTCCTACACACGTCAGCCCTAGTAACAGACCAGATTCTAATTTTTCCTAGTGTACTTTCCACTGTTGACTATGATCTGTTTGTTTAAGGATTTATCATAATAATTACAAGTCAAAACTGTCAAACAGATGTCCAAGGTCTGATAGCAAGGTGTCAGTTACCATATCAAAACCTAAAGACAGAGATACCTTTATTTAGGCTTCCTTACACTAGCTCTTCATTTGCTCAGCACCTGCAGCTCCCACCATGATGACTTACAAGACCAGACTGTGTATGTTTTCAAACAAGTTAGTTACAAGATTTTCCAATCAGCAGCTAAGAAATGTGAGATTGTTTTTTACCACAATACAAAAGAGAGACAGACAAGGCAGTAAAACAAGAGCAAGTAAAATGTAGTGATAAAATGTCTTTTTTTAAAATAAGTAAACCTGCTACCTTCTGAATAGTTTGTTCTTGTCAATAATGTGTAGGAATCTTATGTAAATATGCATATGCATATATTAATATATTTATTTTTCCATATGCCTTTGTGTCTACTATTACATATACATATGCATGTGTATTTTTAATTCACATAAGGTGCTATGAGATATTTATTTAGCAGGTATTTATTTCTGGGCTCCAGTATTTTATGTATTTCTTTTTCAGCAGAATATGTTTTGTGTATTTTAAAGTTGTCATGTCAAATGATTTCAGTGGAAAGTACTGACATACTATTCACTTAAAACCTGCAGTCATTCAAGATCAAGGACGTTGTCCCTATAAGAAAATAATGTCCTGAGAAGCACGGCTTCTGGGATCACATCATGTGTTTGTCCAGTGACATCCAAACTGTTCTGAACATATCCGGCTCTGTATTGTTCTGTCCCTAAAGACTTGTACAGCCATATATCATTCATGAATATTAAAAGCACGATTATACTTTTCACCCCAGCATAGTTCATCTGTCTATCCAGATATGCGTCAGCTATTTTAACTGAAACTGTCTCTCTGGCTAGTACCTCACATACTCGTATAGTATTTGCATGACTTTATGAATACATCAAAATTGTAAAGCTGCATGTCCTACATGCACATTTTTGAATTTTTTTAGTAAGGGTGAATTCCCCAGGGCCTGAGCAAAGCAGGAGGAGAAGTAACTGTCAGACGGAAAGATCAGCGAAGATGAGATCAGTGGACTTCTCCCCTAGTCTGGTGGGGGCCCCTCAGACAGCACTTGCTGATACTGTGCCCGTGCCAGTTTTATGGGCAGTGATACACAGCTACGTCCACCCAAAAACCCCCTCCTGTCCTCTAGAAGAAGAAAACTACTGTAGAGCTCAGCAGTAGAGGCCAGGAGGTTTCAGCATGTGGCTTGATTTCACTCTCTGCACAGTGGATCTCCATGCCCTCAGACTTCCTCTGTGGACAGCCCAACAGGTGCATCTCCTGCCCAACGCACTCAGATGCTTTTTCTGCAATAGATTGGAAAGAGGAAGATATTACATGAGTGAAGTAAAGGCAGAAGCATTCAAACTAATTCACAGCACACATCTTTCAACTTCATCAGAAATCTCGCATAGATGCGAGAGTCAGGGAAATCCTAGAAATTTCTGGCACTCCCTTAGATTTGAGGGCCTATAAACTAATTAATGGATGGCATCATCTCTACAATGCAATAGGTAGATTTTTTATTTGTGGCAGATATAATAATGATAGTTTCTTTCATTAAGTTTTAGTAATAATCTTTATTTAATAATTAATACAAGTATAATTTAATACAGTACAAATTAAAAGTATTCTTCATTTCTCTGTAATGTTTCAGAAAGCCCTGTCAGAGGACAAATGATAGTAATTGCTTACAAAATACATTCATTAGTCAGATTATATGTAGACATTTACTTTACAATACCTAAGGGCCTTATCCTGAACACAGTTTACAACGAGGATACTCTTCTGAATAGTAAACTTTTGATTTGTTAAAAGAAATCAGTCATATATAGTCTGTATCCTTGCATGTTATAGCTATAAAATATGTGCAATCATTTTTGTTTGAACACTGAACTTCATGGTAACTGTTGGTCAGATTTCTCCCAGAAATCCTTCAGTAGTCACCATTTAAATTATGGTATGAGTCTTACTGAATAAAATAGTACCTCTACTTTCCATAGTTAGATAAAAGTAAGACTTTTTCCATGAAGGTCTACACACACAACTCCCACCAGCAAAGGCTCTGTTGACTAACAAGTCACATTAATTAAGTGGGGCACGTGCAATTCCCTGAGTATCTCCACCACAGTATTACAGTGACAGGTCACAGTCTTGTGGTATTTAAATGAGCAGAGCAGATAAGCCATTATTCTGCTGTGAGGTTGTTGCATCTTTCAGAGGTGATCCCCAGGCCAAAATGAAGCTTCCACCTTCAACCAGAGTCTTCAGTTAAGCCAAAAGCCTGCAACGATGAGCAGCAAAGTTGTTCTGACAAGATCAATTAATAAGGCCTATTTATCTTTCCTTAAACTATGGTTTGGTACTTAACTCTTCTTCCAAATCGTAATGTGATAGCAGTTATGATTTCCCAGTACTTCATGATTTTGATAGAGGAAGGACAAAATCATTTCATATGGCTAAAACTTAGCATAAAGAAAGTTAAACATCATTTTACACTCATTCCCGAAGTTAAAAGGAAAAATACGAGCACTTTTTCCGTCTTTATTTGAAGTTCTCATTGTTCTGCCATATAAAGGACTCTCAAGAATTGGTTTCTGACTACATATACAATATTAGGATGGGTCTTCCACTGCAAGTGAGTACTTGCTGTCTTTAAAAGAGCTAATAATTAGGCTGCATGTATACCAAAATATTTGGTTTTCCTCGTAACCATTAGAGACCATGGCATTTTCTGTTCAGATGCTTCCTACCCGCAGATAGTATCTTAGTTTTGGCTGGCTTTTCAGTCAAAAAACAGGAAAGGAGTGGCAAAGAACACTGAATTTTTAATAAAGAAATAATGGCTTTAATCTTCCTTGCTCAACAGTTGAAAATGACTGAAACATCAAAGAAACATAAGTAAAAGATGAAGAATATATAGCAGAAAAAAAAAAAAGACAAAAGTTGTCTTTTAGCTGTTCCCTTATAGGTGTCCTGTTTTCCAGCTTCAGATCCAAATCCACAAGTGGTCACAGATAAAGAAAAGACTGGGAGCTTTTTACAAAGAGGAATCAATTCTGAAATGGAAAAGAAATTGGTTATTGGTGGGGATCTTTTTCAGGACAAAATTGTGTAAATTTTGCATTATGCAGGCTTCAAATGCTGTAAAACCAGCTGCTAAAATAAGTGTCTGTGGGGAAAAGGCCTGGCTTGGGGAAAAAATCAGAGCGGATACAAGCTTTGTGAAAGAAACTCCTTTCCTCACCTTGGGAAAGATGTTTATTGTGACATGAGCTGGCATTTGGAGCTCCTGTGTGTTGCACCATATTTGTGCACCTTTCCTGATGGGAAAACAAGAAAGCCATTTGCATGAAGTTGCTAAGAAACTTGGTCCCAGAATGAAGAAAGGAAAATACTTGCTTTGATTACTGTGCATGCAAATGTAGGGTCTTTATGCCGTGTGGATCAAGATGATCAAACTCATGCACGTAATGAGCTTAAAAAGGAAACATTACTCATGACACATTTAATCCAAGAGATCTTTATTTATGTTGTCAAGAAGCTGAGTATTTTTATAATGGACTAGGTCTTCAGATGTTGCAAAAGACACATTTTTGGTGGATTTTCAGAACTCGAGATTTTACAAAACTTGATTGTTTTATATTTCTCCAAAGTAAACATAAAAGAACGTGAAATTGGCATGTATATGAAACTGTAGACTACTACATCTAAAAATATGATCTTCTATAAACCTGAGGACATTTTTGTTGCTTGGTGTGTTCAGAGATGTGCCACTTGTGGGTTTTTTAATTTTATTTTTATTCTTTTTTAAAAATTACTTTTCATTGTTTTAGGAAAACATTCAGGTAACTTCATGACCATCTACCACCCAAAATTCTCTCATTATTTCCAGTTGGCTGCAATATGCTCTTTCACTTCCTACCCTAAACCACCACATAATGTCACACCATGGTCTGTCCATCAGCTGCAGAACTTGTCCTTGTCTCTGTCTACTGATAGGAGACATCAATACTCTGGTCCAGATCTGTCCTGCAGGTCACATCCTCACACGAAGGCATAGGGATCAGGTTTCTTGTCGCCAAATGTCAGCTGGGAAATTTATACTGCCTAAGGATCTGGGTTTATTTATCACATCTAGCATTTTATTTGGAAAGCTTCCAGGGAAAAAAATCGTAAGAGAACCTCTCACCATGCCAATGGACTGGAACACCTTCAGGACTCTTTTTTTCCCCCTCTTTTCAACATTTCTCTGTTGCTTTAAATTTAAATTGTCTAAGGCTTCTGAGCACACAGTGAAACTTCTTTTAAAGAGATTTTGCTTGCCTTGTGTTTCTCAAACTCTCTACTCCATCTCTGACTCATTCCACGTGGGAGTATTTGCAAAACTCTTTGGCTCACCCAGTCTTTGATTGACGTCACCATTGTCTCCTTGCTATTTTTATCCACCTTGTCAGGGCTAGTAAGCACAGTGCAGCATGTTGATTCTGAGTCAATTTTTCATCAATGTTATGCAGCTTGAAGGTTTTAGTGATGTCTTTAAAGCTGCTTAGTTGATCTCCATGTGGCAGCTTAAATAAATGCTGTTTGCATTTAGGACTAGTAAATCTGGAGGATTTCTGTTCCTCATTCTTTGCCACCTCAGCAGCAGTAAGGTGCTTTGCAGAATTTCAGCCAGTGCCTACATGTCACTTATACTTAGTTATGTATTGGTATTCTCAAGATTCATCACAGAAGAGGGAGGGTGGCAGGGAATTTGTGAGAAAAGAAGAGGATGAAATAATACAACTGCACCTTGCCACAGTTTTCACATATAACCTCTGGCAAATCACTCAGTCTTTCCACCCCTGCGGTCTATGTCTGCAGCTGGAGATTCAGCACTCATTTCTCTCTGACTTGCAGAACTCAGTTCATGCCTGATGGAGAGGTGGAAGAAGAGCAAAGTTCAAACAAATCCTGAGGGAGAACCTGAAAAGTGGGGTTAACCTCTATTCTGTTGCTGTCATCAAAAAGGGACCTGTAAATATATAGGTTACTATTATGTTTAATTAACTCTTGAAGGCTCCAGGCACTATGGCTCAAATCCAGCTTCCACCTCTGCAGGCTTTGAAGTGCTGGAGGAAGCGTGTCTATGGTAGCATAATCAATTTCTCCTCACAAGGTGAGAGGACTTTAATGAAGGAAAGAATGATCGATGGATGTTTGCCAGCATGCTTGGCTTTGCTTCACAAATGTTCTCATTGCTGGCATTAAACCAAGCCAGAGGATCCACTTATCCACCCACATGTTACTTACTCATGGTGGGAGGTAGAAGATGGCAGAATGAGCAAGAGAGATCACATTTCTGGAGCTTTCTAGCCCACCAAGTAATCCATTCAATTTCCCAGTGTACAGGTCTCCAAAATGTCACCTTTTTTTCTTGGAGACTCTCTTGTTTATTCTACCTCCAAACCTATTTGCACTGTGGTCCTTGTATAGCTTTGCAAGTAGTTGCAGGATTTTGCCCCAAGAGCAGAGCTACTTATCAGGGCCAGGATCAGATGCACGGACTGGTCTAAAACAGCTCATCAACCACTTGCTGAAATTCCTGCTTGTTCAGCTGGTCTGTGTGCTCAGATAGCCTCAATCAGCTGCTGATTGCTACTTCAGCTCTACTCCCTGCTCATGTGTGGAGGACTTCCTATTAGACAGTTTTATGTTCTTGGCATGAGAGCCAAATGCTGGAGCAAATCTCTTCCAACCGATCATACGACACTTAACAACTTCCGCTTTTTGATTACTGAGGAAATTATTAGAAGAAGAAAGTGTGTAGATCTTTCATCGTGCCTGCCTTAACTTAAGATCGGTCAGGAATGGTAAGGGGAGGAGAGATTTGAGCAATCATTTAACTTTCTTAAAAGCTCTTATTCCACTGTTTTTTCTATTTTGCATCTTGTCTGCTACCTAATTACTTCCATATCAAGTTCTTTAACTCAGCATGCCACCTCCTGCAGGCTTTTAAAGCTTCGTACAGGTCTGTGCCTGGAAGTGCAATTGTGAGACCCTGTTTTCTCTTCTCACAAACACGGAGTCTGTAACTTTCAAAAACAGATGCATTACAGCTGAAACTTTCACCCACACTTGATATATTGCACTCTCGTCCCCCTGATGGCAATGAAACTGCACAGCACGCTCAGGTTCACTACAAATACGAGTCTTTTCTGAAGCTGGTCCCTAATGCGCTTGTTTGTGATTCTCAGTAAAATATTTGAAACTAGAATAACTGGAAAGGGTTTAGGTAATTTCAGGTACTTATTATTGTGACTTGGGCATTTGTGTGGTACGAGGTAAGAATCAGGCTAAAAAATATTATCTGATGCAGAATGAAGGAAGCCCTCAAGAAAAGCAGTGAAAGTGTCTTACTCATACCTGCAATACAACATGGTGTTTCTGTTCTTTGGAGCAGATTCCTGAAGCACAGAAATATGAGTTCAAGTTGCTATATTTTAATTCATATAGAAGAATGAATTAGCTGGGAAAATGTATGTACAGTAAGAGTTTTGTTACCATGGAAATTACAATGATTTTTAAACTGCTTGTAATGGGAAGAAAGTCTTTTTGATGAGAACTTAGTCTCTTATGTGGTGCTGAACTTAGACATTTTAATGGTGAAAGAAGCAGTTAAAATCAGTGCTGTCAGCTAACAGCATTTATTGGGCCAAATAAATAGGACTTAGACCTATATTTTAAAACATATTTCTCTTCAACTTCCAGTGCCTTTGACTTCAACATTAAGTAGGCAAATGCTCAGTTTACTGAAGGCTATTTGAGGTATCAGAGCCTGATCTTGTATGAGTGGTTTTGTGCTTAGTATTCAATTTGGGCAACACCAGCAGACCCAATATTTATAGGTTGAAATAATCTTTATACATGCAAATCAAAAAGTTTGATAGCTAAATGCCAACAACTGTATTTGTAACTGATGACACCTACATTCCTTTAGGCTAAGACTGACAAGTCAAGCCTTTGGGCTACGTTTTTCAAAAGCTTAGGGATTTATATGCATACTTCCCAGTAAGAGAAAAATAACTCGAGCACTCAGATCCTATAGTCAGCTTCAAAGATGACTTCCCAAATTCACTCAGCCTCTTCCATTTTCTACCGATACAGAGAACACTTGGACGCTTTTTGGAAACAATTCCTCTAAGAAAATGACCATTTTAACTAAACTGTGCTCAGATGAACGAACCAGGCTGGATAGCAAAAGAGGCAAAAGTTGTTCTCTGATCTTAAAGTGAGGAAAAAGACTGATCCTGAGGAAGAAGAAATGACAGGATAAGCTGATGGAGTTCTTTCCAACTCCCACATACAAGCTAAGTACGATGATCTGCCTCACGGCCCTAGAGGACTTCCAGTAGTTTCAGGGAGAATGGATCTTCTGTTTCTTTTCTTGACAGCAAAGTTTTCCAACAGCATAGATAATGCTCAATAAATGAGGGGTTTTTTTCCTGACTATTGGCTATTGCAATATTCCATTTTATTTCATATTTTCTGTACCATGTAATCTGGGCCTTGTACACAGTGTTAATACATGCAATAATTATAATTCTCCCTGACTGCATCATATTTAAAGGTGTAAGCTTCTCAATTCATCTCCTTGAGGCAGATTACCCAGGAGACAACCCGCACATTACAGATGGAGCTACTCTGATCCCATTAACTGAACAGTGAGGAGAGCATTTGAATCACAGACTCCAGAGCCTAGTGAAACCCTGATCTCATTAAAAGCAAAGCTGGCAAGACTGTACCGTTGGGGTGCCACTTTGGGTGTGCCTTTGAACTCAGGACTGCATCCAAGGGGCAAGTGTTGAGCGGAGATGGGACTGAGACCTTGGGATGAGGTCCCTTACACCACATCCACCTGTGCCTGTGAACTTCTGATCCTTTCTACCAGACACCTCTCAGCAATTTCTGAAGGTGCCAGGGGGCTCAAACCACCAAAGTGAGGCACAGAAGGAAAATAAAAGAGCAGACAACTTAAAACCAAGTGGATTAATTAAATAATCTATATATTTACCAGTGATAATTCTACAGTAAAAAGCCTCCGGGGTTAGACATTTTATAGGGATTTTAATTCCTTAATTTGGAAGGTTTGAAGCCCTGAGGATTGTTACTCTTTTTGGTTTTTTAAGTGATTTTGTGGAATTGTCATGGTGCAGGCTTTGTCTTTTGGGCTGTTTGCTGTCAATACAAACATCTTTCAAGGACAAGCTGTAAGACACTCCCACTGTCATATTACAACATGTAGTTCATTGATTTTTGTAGTGCTTAATGGTCTAGAGGCACACATAGTGATCTGGAAGATTAGAAAATCTGGACTACATTTGCTGCCTCACCAAAAAAACATCCTTTTTC
Organism: Lycocorax pyrrhopterus obiensis; assembly: GCA_014706295.1. Classification (NCBI taxonomy): domain Eukaryota; kingdom Metazoa; phylum Chordata; class Aves; order Passeriformes; family Paradisaeidae; genus Lycocorax; species Lycocorax pyrrhopterus. The sequence continues at coordinate 66,443,058 of JACSVZ010000002.1, forward strand.
TAGAACTAGGATAAGAGACTTGTTTACCAAACTTTGCATTTTGTTGTCTGATATCCTGCTATGGTGAAAAATATTCTGTGCAAGAATTAAGTACTGATTATCACTATGGTCATGTATTAATTCTAAACGTGGGTAAATACATTGCATCTATACATTGAGTAACTCTAATTCTGAAGATGAACAACAGAAAAAAAACATATAAATCTCACTTACCCTTACTCTCCCTCCTTCTTTGTCCCAAATGATCTCCTTAAAATCTAACTCCTGTCCCAAATTTTACATCTTTGTCATTGGGAAACACAAGCTCAAATACATTTTTGTTTTCGTCCTCACTTTCTTTTCCCATTCACACCTGTCTTCCCACCCCTTTCAACCGTACTTGTCAGAAATGAGAGTCTAATTTTGAAATGAGAATCTAAAACCTAAATGGCAGGCTTTTCCAAAGCATGGCTTACTGAAATTGTAACATAATGACAATGGGTTCAGAGGCATAAAACTCTTCATTCTCCTGCAAGGAACCTGAAAAGGTTTAAGATGAAAATGTCAGTGAATCAGCTGTTTAAGTAGAAGTGTAAGCTGTGTTCAAACTCCAGATGGACATTTTTGTATTGAATTAAAATGGCATCAAGGTTAAAAACCATGGCATTGCAAGTGTATCTTGAGCCTGAGGAAGTTAATTCTTCCTTGTTCTGATACCCCAGTTAGTGTCTTAGTTTGAGTCTTCCAGTATAACAGAGAGAAATTGCAAATCTTATTAAAAACCCAAACCAAAACAAGAACCACCCAGTTTTTTATTTCTATTTTTCTTTTTGGATGCAGAAATCTTTCCACACCAAGAGGGAACAGGGACACAGCATTATGTTTTGCTTTTAGGCGCTTTAGGGAGGGAACAAAGCAAAGGCAAACTAAAAGCCTAAACTAAATGAGAGTTAAACTTACCTTAGTGAAAAAGGGAATCAGAAGCTAGAAACAATATTTGCTCTAAGCAGTGATGTGCTATAGATAAGACTGTTTTTGTCCCAGCCTCCAATAAGTCCTCTGTCCTTGAGTGCTCCCGCAGGAGGGGAGGAGGAGAAATCAGCCAAATAAGTAACATCTCCTGCCATTTAAGTCATAAAAATTTTGCATAGCCAAGCTGAGGTGAAAGCACTGCTTAGAAAGCTGGCAATATTGAATTGCTCTGAAGGGGAGTATCTTTTTGATTTATCTGTACTAAGTTATATATTCTTGTAAGAATGGGTCAGACAAGCCCAGGGTGGGTGGGGGAAATGGCTCCTTTCTGGAGTGAGGTGCTGATGTCGCTCAGAGGAGCAGGAGACCCGTGTGACAGATGCAAGCGGTTGCTTCAGAGGGGATGGGAAGGCTTTCCCAAAAGACCAGGTAGGTTTAGCTGCTGGACAGTGAATCATAGCAAGTCAAACATAGAAACTGCAAGGACATAGCGGGCAAGACTGGAGTTGGATTTAAAACTTTTCCTTTCTTTTTTGGGGGGGAGTTTAGTGGTGGGATATTTTTGTTTCATTGGTCCAGGTTTGGGAGGGGTGTTATTATTCACTTATTTAATCTGTTACCTACTTGGCATACATTTTTTTAACAGCTTCTAGTTTTTATTCAAGGGAAGTTACGACCTGTTTTCCCTGTCTTCTCCATGAATCTCCTTCAAAAAATGGGCAGACCAACTTCAGCTGCAGCTTCAGCTGTAGTCGTGTTTCTCTCACTGTAACACTTTCCTGGAAATAGGTAGGTATTTTTCCTTAAAAATGTACTCTCTTTTGGCAGGTATTACTGTATTATTTTGACAGTGTTATTGTACAATGAATGTTAGAGATACCAGACCCAGTGGAACGTGTCAGTATACTGTAAAAATACCTGCTATTTTAATAAATCCAATTAATTGCAGGGGCAAAAACTATTCTTATGGAGAAGTATTGTAGAAAAGGAAGGGATAAATCATTGCTCACAGCAATGTTTTAGCCCCTATCCAGAGAGTCAATGTGTGTGGGAGAGATCTGAGGCAAAGAAAGCATCTCAAATTTCCCTCACTCTGGTTGCAAAATTTTAGAGAGATGCTTCCCAGATCCACCCTTAGCACGTCAGGAGTTCTAGGGTGGCCATACCTGCATAATGGTTGTTTTATTCATTTTTCTAAGAGAATTACTACAGAACTGGATGAGAACAGCTTATTACATTGCTTCTCCCCATATTCCAGGCAGCACATCAGTTTAGAGACTGTCCTAGTGTCTTTCCTGGGGTCTTCAGAGGCCACACAGCAGAGCTTCTGTGGAACTGGCACCTTCTGTGCATGGTAGAGTTGAGTTTTGTGGCAAGAGGCTACTTCCCTTTATGCAGCAGAATGGACAATGCAGGCCAATAACAACACACATCCATTGTACAGCATGAAAGAGGCTTCTCTGCAAAGTCTGTTGTTTGTTTTCCTTTGTGTCTTCTCCGCTGCCAAACACAGACTTCTTCTGCTCCTTCTCTCTCATCACCAGCTCCACTCAGTGTGCCTCCTTAGCACGCTCTGTGATGGTGACACACACTCCATTGAACCCTGCTGGAGTCTGAAATTCCCCAGCATGAGACAAATAAACAGCCTTTTTTTCTTTTTTTCTCTTTTTTTTTCTTTTTTTTTCTTTTTTTTTTCTTTTTTGTCTAACTTCTCAGACCGACATGCTGTAAAATAAAATAAACAAGGATTTTGAAACCTACGTTGATCAACACTGGTGTGGTATGCAGAAAATATGTTGTGAAACAAATGCTTTGAATTAGGACAAATGCAAAGGCTTAGGGCTGATTAATAGCTACTGCAGTCAAAGACTTCTAAGATTTTTTTTCAGTGCTGTGGGCCAGGATAGAATTTCAAACATATTAATTAGCAATAGTGTGCATGTTTGTTGCTGAACCACTAAGCAAAGGAAAGTAAGTGCTAGAACAAGCCAAGAAATACTTTTGGATACTCTGTCACAAAGAAATCAAAGCAAGAGTACCACTGTCAGCCTCTGCATTAATTGGTCTGTAGGAGTGGGTGACTTTGAAGATAGGGAGGAATGAAAGACTAATCGACTAAGGATAGATTTCACTTGCTAGTCATGCACCAATATTTGATTGATGGATTGATTCAGTCTGACTGACGAAAAGCTCTATCAGCCCTCTGCTGCATCAAGATACAAACATGTCCAAACAGGTAAAAATATTCATCTGAATAAACTAGTCAACCTAGTGGTGTTTGAATAGTATCTCTACTACAGCTGGAAAAATCCTTCAATTATGTACAAATAATATTTTCTTCTTTGATGAATTTGGTGAATTTTTGGTGAATTTTTGCTTCTAGATTTGAGAACTGTGGAATTCTTTTTTTTTTAATCAAACTATCCATCAGGAATGGGTTGACTAGCCCTCCTTTTTATCTCCTCCTTGGACTGGGATTTCACATGATGAAGACAGAGCTAACAATAGAAAGTTGTTGAGCCTCTATTATCTCTTCACCCAAAGTTAGTCAGAGGTGAGGAGCTGGCTACCAATCAGAAAAATCACCTGCCCTCATGAGCTGGTAACTGAGTAACTGATTATCTGACAAAGAAATCTGGTGATTACAAAGGAAAAGGTCTTAAGGTCTTCTGTCATCTCATTTATTGGGAAGAAGTGCTCTGCTACCTCAGTGGCTGCAGGAATAAGATGGGATGCCAGGTGCTTAAGGGAAATCAATGCAAATCTATATGAAAGGGGAAAGGCAAGATCCTGAAAGCCTAAAAGGACTCAGATGAATGCTCAAGAACAGGGGAAAAAACTTAGTGATATAAGTATATGCATTCTCTTACCTATTTCCTTTAGCTCCATTTAGCTTTTCTCCTAAAGCGCGGACCAATGGCATAAAAACCCTTTGAGAAGCTGTTGGGTTACATGTCTCATAGCATCTGTGAAGAGGTGAACTATGATCCAGTGCCTTTACAAAGCTGGCGAAAAAAGATAAGCTCAAGCAACTGTGTTACAGTGAGGGAGCAGCACTGATCCTGCTCCCTGGCTTTAGCAGCTGAAACCAAAGTGCCCAAGTTGAAAGAGAACTGAAACATGCTCTGGTTAAGTGAAGCAGAAGACCTTTGTCCACTGCGGTGGGACCCACCACTTTAGACTTGAAAGTGTTTGCCAAGAGACGATTATTAGGCCCCTGGTCTCCATAATATTGACACCACCGAGAAGTTTCTCTATCTGATTTCTCTCCAGTATAGAGCAGAAGCAGATACTTAAATGTCCTCTGAAATTTGTTGAGCACCAATTCAGGGCAGGAGATCCCATGCTGGGAAAAGAAAAATGTCCCTGTGAAACTAATCTGCAAGGCAGTCAGGCTGGGAAATATTTTCAGTTCTGACCACAGGGTGCTGCTTTATCTGGGAAGATGTCTAACTGTTCAGAGTTGTAAAAAAACGTATCTTGAGCCTGCCCTGGTAGAAGAGAGTCCAGCAACAAACATACTTCCAGTTTCAAACCAAGCATAGTGAGAGAAACAGAAGTTAGTACAGATACATCCAGAAATGGCATTGTTAAGGCTCCATCTCCTGGAGTCAAGCGATTATGCAAAACAATCATGGTTTCATGGTTTGTTCTTTTAACACCTTGCCTCAACATGGTTGAAAAGACAAGTTGGAAATTACTGTAGAGCACAAGGCAAGCAAAGGCAACCACAGAGTTCGCTGGCTGATTGGTTTTCAGTTGCGTGATCCAGGTAAGGGGGCAGGCAGTTCAGGGAGCTTTTCTTCAGCAGTAGGGAGAGCTTCCTCTAGAGGATTCTGTAGCAAGCACTAGCAGCAACTCTCATGAGCTCTACATCTGACCCCTTGCTGCTGTGACACTGTTTTGCTTCGTACCAGTACTATGTGAATGACAACACTCTGTGGAGGTGTTCCAAGGCCAGCAGAGCCCTATGGCACAGGATTGTGCTGTACCATATGAAACTGTTCTAAGTGCTGAGAAACCACTGCCTGAGAATCCAGATCTTCTCTTCTGGTCACTTCCAGAAACAAAAGTCAAAATATGTTTTAAACCACAACTTGCTCCTGCAAAACCTCAGCCATGCAGCACACGAGTCCATCCCCACCAGCACAACACTCCCCCGCAGGCCAGACCTGGTTCTAAGTCCCGAGTGTCGCAGATGCATTTTGCATCTGTTAACACCACACCCGCCAGGAAAGTGGACAATTACCTGAGATTACTCCAGCTTAAAATATTATGTTGGGGCTCCATAAGTAAGGTCATCAAACTGGTAATGAAATCTACAGAATTCGAGGAAGTTACAGTTTTATCACAACACTAAAGGTTTCTCCTATTCTCTGTTTTAACTGGTATGTGTCACACAGTGGCTGATGGCTGTTGTTTTCCTAAACCTTCCCTTTATAAACAAATAACATGCTAAATTTTCTGCTGTGAAAACTGATTTTACTAACTGTAATATTTTCTTTCATGAACCTTTGGGCTGTTGCTGCAATTATTAACCAGGTTGATTTTTCCAGTAACAATTTGTATCAAGGTATTAGAGTCCTAATCACTTCCCAGACACATACACACCTATCTTCCACTGTTCTTGAAGTGTGAGTGCAAATATCCAGTATTTTGCTTTCTAAGCTATAAAAGCATTTTTTAAAGTTCAAATATACCTAATCCATAAAACTAATTTATGGCTGTGCAAGTAGGAGAAACAAAGGTTACCAATTAATGGCCTCAGTTATTTAAAAATTACTGAGGTAGGCACTTTCCCTCCTGATTTTTGATGACTTTTCACATGCAAATGTTGGCCTACATTGTACACGAGCTTACTAAAGGTATATTCATGCAGATATGGAAATCCTTGCACAGTATTGAAAAGACAGATTTAAGGTGCACTCTGACTAAACGATAATGTTGTGGTGGCATACAGTACATCTGTTATGCATGTGCATTACTCTAATCACATGAATGTCTGAGAAAAAGTCTGGAAAAAAGTTCTGGGCCCAATAAAGTAAATGCCAGAACCTCTCATTGACTTGGGATGAGGAACAGTCTTCACTGCCTTGCAATGTTTCATGACTGGCACCATCAACATAAGATACAGTAAGAACGGTTTTATTTAATAAATAGTGTTACTTTAATCTCCTGAAGTTTCCTAGATATTTCTTTTTTCTTCTTTAAACAGTCACTTTCCCCCTGTGATACCCACTGAGTATATTGCTCTTTATGGGACCAAATTTAGTAAAACACCTACATGGATGTTTAATATCAAAGACTTCTATAGCCTATTTACTGAAAGTAGTGTGCTGAATGTTCGAGGTTTTTAATTAGACACCTATCTAAAATTTAGCTGGATTATGTCCTTACCTATCATAACAGTGATAAGACACAGGAATGTGTTTGATTATGTTTTCTTGATGGTTACTGAAACTACTTTAAATAGTGATATTCTACTGAGATGTTAAAAAAGGATCACCTCAGGGAGAACATTGAGACAAAAAAACTGTAAGGAAGAGAGTGGTGAGAACTCTGGGTCGCCCATGACCTTCCAGAGGATGCTTTACTTATAGAAGCAGGACAGCTAGACTGAAGACTAGTCAACAGCAGGGCACATTATGAAATGGGAAAATAAATATCTTCTTAGAAGTTTTCATAGACACAGTCAAGAAGAACATCTGTGGACCCAGACAGTGGATTAACCCTCCCTAAGCACAGTATTTTATGTGAATAATATGGAAGACTTTAGCCTTGATCTGGTAATACAAGCTTGATTTTATTTATGCAAATACTATTGGTTTATTAGGTACCCTTAACTCTAGATCACAGACCGGGAAAGGGGAGGGAAGGGGTAAAAAACTACTGCTTATTCACAGCTTTAAAGGAAGTCTTTAAGGCATTTTGTTCTGGGAGGTGAAATTATCTATTCCCCAAAAGGTTCAATGCAGAGTAGCTGAGCTTTTTTAATTGATTGAAACTACTCTTAAGCTTTGAGGTTTTTCTTGCCTTCTCTCTCTCCTCTTTCTCTCTCTTTCCTGCCTTCCTTCCTTCTTTTCCTGCCTTTCCTTCTTTCTTCCTTTCTTTCTCTCACAGGTTTGTATTTTTTCCTTCTGTATCCTACTAAAAAGAGTCTCAAAATATCCCTGATGGACTGAGGCTTCACAAGGAGAATAATAGGCATAATAACTATCATACAGTTAGAGTGGAAAAGAGGCATGCTGGGTATATCTGTCTCCCTATAGATGCTGTTCCATTTTTATTCAAGTGGAAATTGCAAGAGTTGTGTAGATGGGTCCTCTGAAGATCTCTGAATCAAACCAGTTTTAATTAATCTTATCAATCATTTCAGAATAATCAAATTAATGAAAAAAATGTGGTTGACTCTTTGATTCCAGCAGCAGCTACATTTTATCATATGAAAAAATGGCTTTTCCCTTTGTATTCTAAATGACTGAAATTTGAAAAATAGATTTGTTAACTTCATAAAGGGCAGTAAATGTTATTACAAAAGTGGTTGGTTAACTTGTCACTGTTCTGTTCTGAGGTTTGGAGTAACACTCACAATGGGATTATTGATATAAATAGCATCTTTTTAGGAGGAGGAAGGCAACATGTTCCTTTGCAGCAGTTCATTTATTAAAACCTCAAGTAATCTTCACCCTTTCAAAAGATGGGAGCTCCCTGAAAATAAAGGGTATATTAATGAGGGGCATATAACTCATCGAGTTTAGAGATATTCTATCACTCCTCAGGACCATAATATGGATTTTTGATAGAGTCAGGTGTATGATGAAGAGCCGTGGTCGCTGTGTGGCACTCTGCAAAAGCAACGGGAGCACCTAGCCCATCTGCTAACTGCAATTTAATAGCTTGATTTCTGGCACATTGCTGGCAGAAAAAGTGACAAGCACTGCTTTATACACTGAGCAATGTGCACTCTACACTAGTACCATTTTATTTAGACAGTAAACTCCTTGGGGCAAGGTATCTTTCTGTGCTGTGTTTGTCAAATACTTTGCACAATGAGGCTCTAAGTTTGGGACAAGATGTTTCTACACAGTGCAGAGATGCTCAGGCCAGCAGCACCTGAACTCCTGCTGGGAGCAGAGGCAGCCCCGCTACAGCGCTGTAGAGCTGTGCTTGCATGGCTGAGAAAGTGCCAGGCTCTTGTGTGTCTCTGACAAGGGTGCTGCTGTACCACGTCAGCGCCACAACGCTGCTGTGGGATCCATGTTGGTGGAGCTGTGCCCCCCAAGATGTGCCAGCTTGGATCTCCCCTAGCTCAGCCATCTTTGTGCCATGACTTGTATCCCAGGGCAAAATTGCACTTAGCCTCCGAGGTGCTACAGTGACACTGCTAAAAAACACAGCCCTGCAGACACTGCTCCGTGACCTGCACCCCAAGCAAATCTGCTCAAGCAGCTCCTTTTGCCAGACACATCCAAACCATCCCAGGTCTCCTGCTTGTTTGAGACTCGGTTCCACCATGTGCCTGTTCCTGCAAAACTTTTATGCATGGCAGTAGCACCAGAGATTTCACCAGATCGTATTACGTGTCTAATCTACTTAAACTCGATTAGGGTGCTTTCTTGATTGTATGTCTGAGCATTCTGTGTTTTATAGGGCGTTGCTGAAATTGGTTTTAATGGGATTAAAGAGCTTTCAGAAGTTGTTTCAATAGGAATTTGACCCAAGTTTTTGATGCTATAAGACCTACTGTGGCCATAGAATTTATTGATGTCCTGCAGATCCAGGGTGTGTTGGTTCCCCTCTCTTACCTTGTGTTTCAGGGTTGACCTGCATATTTTCAGTGGCACATTCTGGATTTCATTTCTCTGCTCACCTTTTTTTCTGTACCTTGCAACTCATCCCTGCTTTGTGAACATGAGTGCAGTTTGAGCAATGCACTAGTGACAGGTGACAGTGAAGTGTCTTTCTTGATTCTAAGTGCTGATGCCAACACTATGATGTGGTAATACTATAGCAACATTCACAGCATTAGTCTTGAGTCCCCCTTTTTCTACAGACATGATGTTTTCTCATCTCTGGTTCTCACTTTTCACAGTATCTTTCTGTGTGTTCCCTTAGAGCTGGGAGGCTGCTACCTGCACTTCTCCCAAATGAGAGAAGGAGAAGAGAGAGGCAGGAGACCGGCACATGCTCCTCTCTGTGCAGCTCTGATGCTGTGCCAAATATTGAGCTGCTAACAAGTTGTAGCAAAAGAGCAGGAGAGGGAAGGAGGCCATGCCAAGGAGGGAAAGCCTGTTATCACAAGAGATTTGAGTGGAAAAAGGGTCCAGGTACCTCTGGTAACACCTTGTTAATATCCTTTCAAATGATGGATGCAAGAACTCAATACCTAAGTTGAACTATTTTTTCTTTTCTAAAGACTCTTTCTTTTCAAAGAACTTTTTAAATACAGCTTAGAAATGGAATGTTCCACAAATATCAAGCAAAAGTAAACTAAATATTTTTACCATTTCAAATCATACTAATTGAATGAGAAGGCTGTGTATAGAACTGTAATTCTGTCCAGAGGCTGCTTGTCAAGTCATGTTTTTATTGTAATTACCTGATTTGTTCAGCTTTAATCGTATTTATTTTCGAAGGTCAGCTGTCCTGCTCTGAAATGGTTATTGAAGGCTGTGAGAATACACAACACCCATGGGGAGAAAAGCAAAGACCACATATGCTCTTTTAATTTTGACTTCACAGCAGAAGAGGTAGTATTTTCCTTCACTTCTTAGCAGTCCATATTCCTTCACCAATACTATTTATTATTTGGTACATAATATTTCCTAGAAGTCCTGCTTGTGACTGGTCTCCAGGGAATGCTTTGGTATATATGTCCATAATCAGCATCAACCCATACCTCAGAGATCTTATAATTTGAAGAGGCAAAACAAAGTACAATAAAGTATCTTTCTCTTCATAGCACTTATGTAACAGCAAAGGCACAAAATGTTGGGCTATACCCTCCCAACTTCACTTAATCATAATCACAGAGTTGTTAGCTCTCTCTACATCACATGAATGTGTAGGTGAACAAATTATGTTCTGTCTTCCTGTCTTGGTGAGACACGTACAGAAAAATACTTAGTCTACCTTCCCCAAAATCATTCCTACAAACGGGAAGAAAACCAATAAGTCTTAACAGTGAACTTAGAAACAATCAAATATACAGCATGAGTTTTCAAAGTTGCTCCAAGATTTTGTTGTTATTGTTGCTGTTTACAGTTTGATACTGTTACAAACTTAGGTGTCTAAAAAAGATATAAAGGAGAAAATAAACCTGTTCCCCTAGGAAGATGAGAGGTATTTGTATTATGCCTCCAACTCAAAAACAGTTTCAGGTTGAAAGTTAAACTTTGAGCCTCTAATCATTGGTGTTGGTATACCCTGCAAGGCAGACCTTTATGATTCAATTACCACATATAACAAAGGAAAAAGAGCAGGTTCAGTCCTACTTTTTAAAATAAAACTTTCTTTAAAAAAAAGGCTAGCTCATTATTTTCTTTGTTCAGCAGTCCCTGTTTCAGTTTATCAGTTCAGCCCTCGGTTTAGTTTCCAAACTCTGGCCATGCAATGGAAGACCACAACTGCAAGGGGGGCTCAGCGGCACCTGACTTGTGTTTTTCCATGGAACAGCCATTTTGTGTGCAGCCTGCTGATTAACTGTGTTGCAGCATAAATCCAGGAGAGGAAAATCCCCAAATAACAAAATGACCTAACATGTAAAATCAGCGGTAGACTTTTAAATACACTTCATTATTTTTAAGGTCCTTGTGTTCCTTACAATTTGAAAGGAACGTTAATATATTCACAAGCACTAACCTTAAGTCAGTGCTGCGTGCTCAAGCATAAATTCTATTATCAGTAGATCTACTGCAGTTCTTGGAAGAGGGAAAGTTGCTGAGTACTAACATTGTTGGCAGCTTCCTGTTGAATATAAGAACTTTCTTAGAGCTACCTAAAGAGAAAGACTTCTGTAACTCCTTTCTCACCTTCATCTTCTGGATTACCTTCTCTCCTATTCCTAACCATATTGAATCACTACTTTCAAGTAAAATTCTTCTTTACTTTTAAGCAAAAATCTTCTAACAAAGTTAAATTTCTGTATTAAATTTATATTTAAGGTATGAGCACAATAATTTTCCCAAGAAAATAATCTATACTGTTTTCATTTTGTAGAGGACTGGATTGTTCTCCAAAATATGTTGGACTAGAATAAAATTTCTAGCTGATTATTCAGCTCAAGTAGTTGGACACTGTGTTACTCAGTGGTATAGTGAAAAATGGAATGGAAAAACTCACCCACTTGTTCTTCCAAAGTGGGCAACATGGGACTAATCACTCTTCTACCAATCCTAAAAACAGCTGTATTAAATTTTCATGTGTTTACCTATGAATGCACTATTCAGGTGAGTGCTCCTTTCTGGAAACTTTAAAAAATCCTACTTTAGTATCTCCATTTCTGGGCCTGCATGAGCCTCTTTGACCCTCTGTTCAAAGGAGATATATTTCCAGTTTCTTTTCTAGTGAGATTCTTAGAGGACTGGAATAAGGATTTTGTACATCGTCAGTTCGCATTAGCAAAGCTGGGCAGAGGAAATGACACCACACCCGCTTATGCAAAGCATATTATATATCCATAGGCACACCTCAACAGCATTAAACCATAATCTAAAGAAACCAGAGGAAGTGTGGGACAGGGAGAATTAGGTCCATCGCAGGGTTTATCCCGACTCCCCCAGGTCCTCACAGTAACTCCCTGTGGCAGTTTGAGGTCTATCAGCACGGTATTTCCCGCAGCACACGCCTCCTCACATACTGCTGGCTCAAAACATGACTAGAAGGGCCCTAAAGGAAGCAGAAACAAGGTAAACCATGTAAATAAGGATACTACGGTTCATCTAAGCTGTGGTCTCCTCCTGCACATGAAAAATGCACCCTGTTGAAACACTGGACTCTTTCACCTCCCATTTAATGTACAAGTCAAAGGACTATTTACACAAAAAGCAGACCAAGTCTGGGCTATTCTATTTACTGGAATATCAAGGGGTTGCATATCGAACTCCTTTGCTTAGTGACACTTTAACATCAGCCCAAGATATACAGGAAGATGCTGATTCCATAATATAGAAAGCTAAAATCGAGAAATAAGGGCTTTTCCTTTCATCGCTATGAGATAGCAATGCTGGAACTACACTTAAAAAAAAAGGTCTCCTAATTAGAACTGAGGTAATTTTTTCTTTCAGTAAAATCCCTTCCCTAAAATTGACCTGTATCCAGTAATACTGCAAATAGTAACAGAACTGCCAACACTCCACTTTCTGACAGACATAATTTCATCAGACCCAATTCTTTACTTGTATATGTGAATAAAGAGCAGCTTTCTTCATGTCAACTGCTCCACAGTTTACCCACCTTCATCTCTGACTGCTTTTTTGTAAAGGATATGCTGTAATGATATGTTCACGTATGGGATTATGGGGTTAAATTAGCCAAACTCTTAATAATAATCCTATTATACACAATTCTATACTTTGTTACTGTCTTTTCAAACTGTAACCTTATTTTTGTTTTCAAACTTAGAATTCTTACTCTTTGTTATATTGTATGGTTAACAGTTTCGAATTGTTCCGTGTCTCCTCCCTCGCTTAGAAAGCTTTTGTTCACTGCTTCATCACTATCTGCATGTATAGACAGGCAACCATAGTCTGTGGGCTAAAATAATAGTGGCACACGAGATAACATCATCAGATCAGCTACATGCTACAAACTCATCTGAAATTTTCCATGCTTCAGAACTACCAGGAGGCTTGGTAATCTTATGAGGATTAGGAAACTTTCATTTATTACAATGGGATCTAGTTATGCCAAGGAAAAAAATGTCTTGCACGGAGAACTTGACACCTGAAAGATAAAATAAAAGGGAGACTAGAAGTGATAAAAAAGGAAGAGCAGAGATAAAAATGGCAACATGAAATTAGGCCAAAAAAAAAAAAAGAAAGAGAGAGAGAATTAAGTACATATTCATACTACTAATCCCTTCAGAAGAGAGAATTTCACCAAACCCTGACTTTTCTAGGTTCAGCACTTCTGCCAGAAACTTCCTTGATTTGAGTTTGAAGGCAGTACTTAGAACTTGTGTGACACGGGATGGAGAAGAGGCGGTATGCCTTTTAAAAGTAAGGAGTAACCAGTGGCTAATGATGCAGTCATTTCCCTTTTCAGCTTATGTTTTTAAGAAGCTCTTACTAATCATGACAGAGTTTTTTTAAAGGCATGAGTGAACTGCTTTGCAAAAAATAAGAATAGAACCAAAATAGATTACAAATTCATAGGGAAATTACAAGAACTGAAATTCTGGGGACATTAAGTTACAAATTTATTGACTGCAAAGTCAGATAGGCCGCTAGAAATCTGAGCTTCATTTCTAAGGTATCCTAGGCCTTTGCAATCCATATGCATTACACAGTATGAAGATCAATTATTTGTTTTTTATTAAAATACCTCCTCAAAAAGGACATAAGATCTTGATTTGGTGCTTTGTTGTGTCAATTTATCCCTCCTGACCTGTACCGTTGAAGATGTGCACCCTAACTTCTATCTGAATGGGATTACTGCCTCGTAATGAACTCTTGTTTTTCTTCTTAGATAGGACTAATTAGCTGTATTCAAAATAGTTCATTTGAACAAGCTTAGCTACAGCTGATCCAGGTCAGTTTGTGTGCCTTCCTCCACGATGTCTTGGTCACCTAGAATCTTCCACAGCTGCAATTCATTATTTCCCAGTTACTGATTCCCAGTACTGAAAATGCTGAACAGTAGTGTCCCAGTATTGATCCTCATGATAACTTCCCAGTGTTAGGATACAACTGTTCAACGGCAAGTCAGCATTACCCATTGACCACTGATGACTGTGATTTTGAAAGCTGTCAGGTGGCCAACTTTTAATCCATTTAACATGTTCTTTATTGGTGTTGCGTAGCATTGACTCTATAGTCAGAGTATGATGCACCACTGATTCAAAGGTCTTTGAAAAGTCCATTACATTTACAGAATATCCCATCAATAAATCCTCAAAACTGAGCAGTGAAAATATACTTTCTTCTTCAAGTGTAAAAGATGCTTATTTTCTGTGAGTTGTTTTTGTTGTTCCACTAGAAATGAAGAAGGCTGGTAATATACCTCATCATCAGATAGAAGGATACCATCCCCCTCATTTCCAAATGCAGGGACAGAAACATTTATTGAACTTTTCTGTCCTTTTTTGCATCCTAAATAATACTGCCACTTCCCCTCTACCGTGTTTTGTTGCCATCTTGATGGAAGAAACCTTCCAAACATTTTATATCATCCAACATCTCTCTGTCCTTTATCCTATGTTTATCTATTATGACAAATGTAGATTAGTACACTTTTTTCTCCTTCTCTTCCAACAAAAAATGTTTTATGGCCATGGAGGTTTTTTAGACAATTCCAACTTTTCATTCATATGTTTCTTTATGGATTTTGTTTAGGATTTTATCAACTTTTTCTTCTTTAAATCACCATGTCGAATGCATATATACATCATTATCATCAATCATTGTCAACATGAGAGCTAGTGGCTTGATAAACCAAATCTCTTTGTGTTGCTTCTTACTAATCTTGTTTCCCAATTGACTGAATATTGGAAAAATTGGTATGACAAGAGACCCTAAAATATGGAGCAGGCAGTTAAAATGACAGTCCCACAGAAGACAGTCACTGAGGATGTATGAAAGGAAAAAGAGTTTATGTGGTTCATGTGTATGAACTGGGCAAGAGACACAGAAGAATCAGCAGAACTGAGAGCCATTGTGGTTCTTGCTTGCTGCTGTGAAGAGGGAACTTTGAAGGTCTACAGGTTCTTTCTCAGATCCTGCTCTTACCTTTGTAAACGGCTATTCTCCACACAATTTCTTTCAGCAAAGCGAATTTTTTTTGTTGTATTTGCTTTCAAGCTGAGCCTTCAGTTCGTAATGAGTCGATTCATAATGAATTTTCCAGGTCTGACTTTGTCAGGTCTTTTTCTGAAAATCTCATTCATGGAAATTATCTTGAATAAGACTATAAACATAAATGACCTCTTCCACTTATTGAAGTTTTAATTCCTGCTAGAACTTTTTGTGTAGTACATGCCCTGCCAGAGGTACAGTTCCCTGCCCCAAGTTTGTAATTCCTCTGTGAATGGGGCAATCAGTATTTTTCCTTAAATTATTAATAAACCTAACGTCTCATTTGATTTCACTTTCTAGGAGCTCTTCATGGTCATCTGTGTTAGTATACTAAAGAGATAAAGCAAGAGCAAACCTGTTACTTTATCCCTTTCTGGAGTACAAACCACTTTCATAATATTTTTTCGGAGTAGCATGTCAATTAAGCATGTAATGTGTCACGTAAACACGGTGGACATGCCATCTTCAAGTCAAAGCTTTTTTCCTCCTAATCAAATCCTTTACAACCAGCAAAGCACACATACAGTTGGCACTAGTATCCCATCTTGTGATCTCTTGTGCCCCTTCTAGGTCTGACCAGCATGTGTTTGACACCGTTTGTAATTCCTACTTATCTTTGGGTTTTGCCAGCCTTTCTTTTGTAACTACTGAGGGAACTCACGTGCACTCCTCCTAGCTGACTTCCTGAGGCTCCAGCACGTGGAATGATCCTACCTAACAATCTCATTTCACCATATATGTAACTGTGCTTTGGACTGAGGCTACCCTACATTCAATGTAATCAAATCAGGTTCACTGATCCTTAGACAACTACTGGTAGTTCCAGCCAGAAGGGAATTAATTTTTACCCTATAAAGAAGTCTAGTAAGTCTATATCTTTGAATTGTAGTTCAAAAGAAAAGCATTTGGAAATATTTGTAATGAGCATCCTTTGATTACAATGGGACCAAGATTTTTTTTCTCTGCCCAACTTTTTGTTTCCATTTTGAAATGCTGAAGAATGGATAATCCATCAGTACTGTCTACACAGTTCAAGAACTATTGTCAGGACATATAAAAAATGTCTGAAATGTGAAGGCCTGACACAATGCACATTTATGTCAATAACAGTGCATTTTTCTTCAGAAGTCATGGACTTTGCATCAGATTTCATCACAAAGGAAATGATAAAATGCTTGAGAACTCCACTCCTGTTCTGTTAAATTAAATGAAATTGCTATAGATCAAAGGAAAGCCAAAATAGTTAGTATGAAGAAACAATAGGATCGTGCATTCTTAAAGAAAATGGAAAATAGTAATCATATTCAGAAGAAAAATGCAATAAAGAAAACAATTTGATGTAATATTCTGTTGGCAAAAAAGATATCTCATTTTCAATTTAATATTAAAAAATTGCTCACATTAATTCTCCTCAGTTTTCCAATATACATGTATGAGCTGCAGATTGAGCTGTGCAATTCATCATAAGTGTTATTTGCCAATATAATGTCCAGACTACTGACTCTGACAAGAGGGAACAACTTACTTGATACTTTACATCCTTCATATTCTCAGTTCCTTACTCCCTATGTATGTTACACTGTAGTAGTGTTATTTAGTTAATTAAAAAATAAAATAAAATAAAATGTATGTAAAATGGTTGATATTGCCTGCCAGTGTCTTTTATAAGCAGTAGTGCAAAGAGTATGTGAAGTCCAAAGCAACGGAACAGCAAAGACTGGGAGTACTGCAAATACCTTTTACACTGCCTGAATATCACTCCACGAAACATGTACATTATTTGTTTTTCATCAGGTGATCTCACTTCTTTATTTAAACAGTTCAGTTGTTAGTATCATGCAGATAGGTGAGAAAAACGGAAATATTACTTTACAAAAGATTACACAAACATGCTTAGAATGCTGCAGGTAGACCTCTGCCCGAATGGAAGAATATGGACAAAATGATCTCTTCATCAATTTACAGCTGTCCAGGTTGTCTTTTATCTCCAGTTTTTCAGGCAGTGTCCAGATTCCATAGTCCTAACTCTGCTGTCTGTGTACTTATAAATTTTGGGGAAAACCTGAATAGAACATATTTATTAAAAACCCAATCCGTAGAGAGCCAAAATTCAGTTTCACTGAGACTCCTGCTTGTTGCCACAATGCTGACTTATACTATCTTCTGAAATAGTAATGGGAGAGTCAACATAGACCACACTGAAAGAAATAACTTGTTTTCTTTTGGAGTTTCACTGTGTATTTGCTCTTCCATAGCCTGGCTGCATCACAGTTGCCATCGCTGTGTGTCCTTCAGGTTAATGTGATCCCACACATTGATGGAAATTTGGCTAGATGAACAAAAGAAACATTTTTTTAGTCTCTAAAGTAGGAAAGATATTCAAGGTCACAATTTTGGTGTAGAATAATGTGCTTTGAGATTTCAGGCTTCACAGAATGTCACATAAGAGTAGGATTGGTTTTGGGGCTGTTTTTCTACTCTAGTGCAGTCTTTGTTTGGCAGAACCATGGTTTGAACTTAGCCCTTCCATATCACAGGCAATGTTGTACCAACCTAAATATTGGCCTGTTGCAGTACATACCACAAATACAGCTCTTAATTGGGCTACAAAAATCTGTTCAGTCAAGAAGGAAGACATGTTCCAGACACAGGTAAAAAAAGGAGTTTCACAGAGTAGCAGGCCGCCATACACACAGAGAAATGACACAGGCCCCAGTGCCCATTTCCACCTGTGCCCCTGTGAATGCCAGGATGGCTGCAGCTGCCACCTGAGAAGCAGCAACCAAATTTATGATCCGATCATGCTTCTCTCAACCAGGTCCAGGTTTTCCTTTCTTACAGATACAGTGACTGTTCTTACCCCTCACTTCTGGATCAATAAAACTCATTTTCTGCCTACTCTACTGAGAAGCCCTGAGTTGCCTCTGCCACCAGCTTAGTTTTTACCACTTCAAAACTATTAATAAATAGATGGGCATACAACCCAGCCTACAGCCTGAATAGCAATTTGCCTTTCTTTTTTTAGAACCAAATACCAAGGAGATTTTTTTCTGTCCCTGTTTGTACCATATGCTGGCTTCTCATACACGAAGCAATTCACTGGAAATAGAACTCATCTCATTTTTAAGTACTTTCATTCTTTACATTAATCAGAAGTTAATCAGAGTAAGTGGGAGTCTCACACTCCCAGAATGGCCCCAGAAAGCATTCAGGAAGCAGGAGCTACGCTGGTACTCTTCTGCAAAAGGTTGCCATGATAAGAGAACAGTTCCTTCTGCTAAGTCTTTTTTTTTTCATTTTCTTTTTAACCAGATTGTTTCTGAGGTCATCTTGGGCAGCCAACACTATGTGAGAGAAGAATGAGAAGCTCAAAATCATCACAATAATATCAAAATAGGCTAATTTTCACATTATGTAACTAAATGGGAAAGGAAGGAAACAAAGTTAGCATTGGATGAAATTAATGTAGTTGCAGCCCACTGTAGTCAGAGTAACCATCTTGTGTATGATTTAAAAAGGAGAGGGTGTTTTATTTTTTTTTTTAATGGATCCGGCTGCAAGCAATTTTGAAGCAACTAAGTAGAATCAGTAATGATGGTCTAAGAAAGAAGCAAATGTTGTTTGCTTCTTTCTGGGAGGAAATTAAATAATTAAATGACTCAGAATCTAAGACAGTCAGACTCCACAAACAGAGCATTTGATAAGTCAACACAACCCAAAGGACCAGTTCTCCATGAAATGACCAAAAAGTGGTGTACAGAAAGATTAACTTCAGCCTCATAATTACCAGTCATCTCCAGCATCCTCCAAGTCAGTGGGAAAAGGCATCTTCTTTCAGAATAGGGGTTTTATCTGCCTGCTGGGATTTACATCCTTGGGCATCCCATGTCTTTCCACTTTTGGCATGTCCTCACTAAGTTCTCTCGTGACTATAACTCCTCCTTCACCTTCAACTGCTGTTGAAGTTAATCCTGATGATTCTCACATAAACCTTCCAGTTTATTAATAAAACTACTCCTAACTTTTAAACTTTTAAAAATTATCAAATAATAGAATCAGTTAGAAACTAAAAACAACAGCCACCAAGGCCCAAATTTAAGAACAAAAGCAGGTCCTGGTCAAACTTGCAAGCCAGTAAAGGGCTGAAATATACTGCTTGTCTAACAGGGATCCCTGGCTGTTCAGGCAACTGGTCTCTGGTATCTCATTTTCTCACACTGAAGTCTCCTTGTGATCCACACACCAGGGAATTATCTCCCATCTTGCCTGTAGTGTACCCAGCCCTTCACAATGTACTGCCATAGAAGGAGGGGGGAGGTGAGGGGGGAAAAGGGTAGGTGTTGATTAATTTTTCCCAAAAGCTGTAGAACATTACTCCTTTTACCCCTCCAACTGAAATAATTTCAACCTGCCCAGTGTGATTTACCCATCCTTAAGGACTACAGTAATCAAGTTGTCCTTCAGTAAAATGTAATTGTCACCTTTCCTCCACTGTCATGTAATACAGGAAGGACTACCTAAAGCCATAAACGCTGGAGAGGATTTAAGGCTGTGAAGCAAATCCTCATGCAGCACCAGATGTCTACCTCTCACTTAAATAATTAAATATCTCTTTCATTCCCTCAACAAACTGGTCGCCTCTGAACATTTCTTGATTGTCCCTTGCTGTCCTTGTTGCAAGGCAATGATGTGACTTTCATATTGAGTAATCCCACTGATTGCAACAGGACCGTTCAACTGCTTGTGCAATCTTTGCAGATATAGTTTTGACTTGGCCAAATTCCCACATGATAGAGCTGTCACATACTGGACGACCAAAATTTACTTTCTAAAGTGGAAAAGGAGACAGAGAATGGAAGAGAAAGGAATTATAATGGCAGATTAATTTCCTATCAGAGCAGACAGATTATAAAGGGTAATATTTCTCGGACCTTTTTGAATGCACCACTTTGTAGCAGTCTGAAATGATATGAGGAAACACAAACTATTACAGAGAGTGGGGGTCTTTGGCCTGCCTGTTCAATGGGCTCACTTTTGTGTTTTGTTTTGTTTTGTTTTTTGTTTAAGGGGAGAAATTTCATTGTTTGCCTTGAAGATTATTAATTTTACTCTGAAATTACAAAATCATGTCTGTCAAAAAATACTCTGGGATTTGTAAATATTAGACTTCTTGTATTCAGAATACTTGTGACTTCTCCAAACTATTCTGTACATATGAACACTTCTTAGAAGGAAGTATAGAAATGTTTTGTTAATTCTTAGCACTGCTAACAGTTTAAATGTCATCCTGCAATAGCCCTTATCAGCAGAGGTATCATTTCTCTTTTCCCATTTTAACAATAATTCATCTAAACAAATAAGTCATGCATCAGTTGGGCATGACCATGCTGAAACTAAATGTGGAGAAAACCATAAGTTATTTAGCTGGAATACGTTATGGGCAACGAGTTTTCAACTAAACACTAGTTTTCACAAACCTGTTCTATCCAGCGGGTAAATCAACTTTTCTCCAAAGGATACTTTAGGGATAAAGTACATTGTCAATAGGTTGTTCTGCTGTGTTGCTGAGATAAACAGCATGAATTTTATTGTACCAAATTCGGTATCCAAATAAGATAAATAGAACAAAAGACCAGAGAATTTGCAGGTGATTTATTCCATGAATTGCAGCTGTGAATTGTCACCGACTGGAATGTTGTTTTTCTTTCATTGACTACCTGTTGGAAATATTCTGATGTTATATAAATCATTCTTAATCACTCTTAGTTTGCCATTTACTCAGGATTCGTTCTACTGAAGTGGAATGAATTTTATTGGACTATGGCTAAATTTTCATATTTATGTACAGTACCATATTGACCTTGAGTTTACTTATGGTTTATAGTACAGATTTTTATTATGAGAAATGTAGATTTCACTCTTTTTTTTTTTTTTGGTGAGTTACCTAGACCTTAAAATCTTTCATTTGGACAAACATTCCCACCAATAAATCATTCACTAGAATTATCAGATAAAGTGTAGATGAAATATGCATGAACATAATTGAAATGAGTTTATTTAAGAGCTCCAATGAGTATTTGTAGAAAGCTTTCTGAAGAATTCATCCACCTCTACTGAAAATAGCATAATTATTGAATAAAAAGAAATGATACCTGATAAATGTAGCGCTGGAGGAAAACTACACAAGATATTACTGGGATGGCAAAACATTTCACGGAAAAAAACAAACCCACCAAACAATTAATTCACTGCATATCTCATGCTGAAAATGTTCTTACTCGTCTGGGCAAACACAAACATGTGTTGTTAAAAAGGGAGTTAAAATCGGAAGGAAAAATGCATGGTAGAGTCATCATAAATGCCAGTAATTCAAAATGCGGAGATTGAAGATTGTTTGATAGAATTGTGAATTACCAGGGTGTGTTCCAAAGCAGATTTATTCAGTCATTGGTTCTTTATACTCTACAGCAACACTGATTTCACATTCAACTTGTTTGCTCTTGTTTCTGAGGGAGAAAAAAAAAAAGAATGTTTCATTTATTATCTTATTTATATACTTTCACTCTGGATTTGTCATATTCCTCACTTAAAAAAGAAATCCAAACTAGTTATTTGGTGAGACTTCAAAGCCTTTTGCAGACATTAACTAGTTAAATTTCACAACACTTCTCTGAGGCAGAAAATTAAGTTTTAAAATTCCCAATTGTTGAATAAGAAAACTTAGGGACAAAGGTTAAGTGATTTACTGAGGCCACAGGAAACAGTATAAGCAGTGGAATAAGAACTTGTTCCAACCCATTCCTGTGGCTGGTAACATACCAGAGCACAGGACAATTATAAAATTTCACACACTTTATCCATAGTCTCCCTTTTTGCTCCTTCCCCTTTCTACCCAGATAAAAAACCATTTTCAGCGAAGTATTATTCCATATAAAGTACTTCTATTTCTGTCATCTTGTTTCTTCAAACAAACTGATTTTTTTACTCTATTGTTTAAAAGGCTAAATTATCTTATAGACAAATTAGTCTTCCTCTCAGGAATAAAAAGTGCCTGTGGATACTGAAGATGTGACCACCACCAAAGTGTCCAAGAACCACACTAAGAGAGACCACAAATGATGGCTCCACACCTTTGTTGGAGCCTTTGGAATGATGCAAATCAAGTTGTAAGTCAAACCAAATGGCTTTTTTCAAAGCTAAAATGTCATTTCATTGAAAATAGTTCCTGAAATAAAACTAATTTAAGAACATATTTCCAAATAAGTTAGACTGGAAATTTTAAAGTCAGATTAAATTTCTGTTTTCTGACTCAAATGTTTACTTATGGATTTAAAAGACCAATATTAATATATTAAATCAAAATTTTCCCCACTCTTTATTTTTATTATCTTTGTTATAGTTGCAATAAATAGGATAAGCCCTGGATTTATTTCTGTTACTCGTACCTTCACCTGTGTCCCCCCTCTTCCTATCATGAGTCCCTTCATTCAATTTTCAAAACTTCCTTGACTTTGGAAGGCAGAAGGGAATAGTGAAATAGTGTGAATAAGCTACCACACATCCTGAAGTATTGAGAAAATGGTAAAAAATTACAAAGGTGGAGAGAAGACAAAAAGAGGATGCTTCATAAATTAAGGAAAGTTTTGAGGTAAAGTGACTCAGAACAAAAATTTTCCCTGCAAGCACATTTGAAATGAGTATTTTTTAATTGTTTGGAGGTGGGCAGCGGAGGGGGGGGGGGTGGTGACAGGGTCTCTATTTAAAATTCCCCCTGAAACTTTCTTGAATGGAAAAGGTGAAGAGTATTTTGGGAAGCTTTTTCCATAAAGAAACCTGAGATTTTAGGTGAATGGGGCAAAATACACAACATCTTTTAGGGTATTTTTATTATGTTCACTAACAATAACTTTCATTTTTCTGCATTCAGGTAACTTTGTTTATGTAGGGCACATCAAGAAAAAGCAGTTATCAAGAAGTTAATTTTCCTATAGTCTTTATATAAACTTGCTCCAACAGGCCAAGCTTACTTGAAAAATTTCCCTGCCCTTTCTGCAAGCATCTTTAAAATACACAGTTTGTGTAAGCAGTGTGTTTTGTCAGACGGTTCAGGCTGCCTAGAAACAGCCTTTCCTGAGCAGGAGCTGGAGACAGACCCTAACTCCTCAGCTGGATGCAACCTGCACCAGGACACCTGAAGCATTCAGTGAGGCAGTGCTGTGCGATAAGCACAGCGAACACAGGACTGGAGTGAGAGGAGCTTGTGACATCCCAGGAACCCCTAGAACATCAGCCGGGCTTGCACACGTTTCAGGAGTGGTCAGGGTTGCCCTCATGCAGGCAGAGATTCGTTGGGCTCTGAGAATCTCTCACAGGATGCACAGCCCCTCAGTTGTTTATCCCATAGCTTCCAAGAGATTATGAAAGCCACTCATAGAATATCTTAAGTGTGTACTGGATATATGTGGATCTATCAACAGCAAAACAGGAAAAAGAAAATGCTTTCACATAAAATTCCTTTTTATTTCAGTTAAATTGGAACATTAATTTCTTGAATACCTTATCACAGGAATATGACAAATGGGACATAATACTTTCAGTGCTTGATGGACTTTCCCACATGATTCACAAAAACATATTTTAAATAATAGCAAATTCCTTTTAAAAATTGATTCATTTAGATAATACTACCAACAGAAGAATCACCTTAAGCACACATGAAGCATTTGCTAATGAATGTGTTGGTTAAATCTGAAGATTTAGTTTTAAAAGGCATCTGGAACGTGCCAGAAAAACGCAGCAGGCTTCCATCTGTACTTTGCTTCGATCTGATACAATTAAATGGACCTTTGTGTGACCTCCCTGACCTATCCAGAACTCCCACTGGCTTTCAAGATTGACAGTAATGCCAGGGAGAAGCTTATGAAACAGGGCAAATCTGCTAAGGCACGTAAAGTCCTTTTTCAACAGTGCCTCAAGCATTTAGGCACAGACCTTGGAAGGGATCTTAGCAGTAATAAACTTCCTAAAGACCACAGTCTCAATGCCTAAGTTTTCCAGTCTTTGGCATAACCTACTCAGCCAGGGGTCTTAAGAGTCTAAATGGTAAACACGCCTAAGGTGCTTTGAGATCCACAGACAGAGTGTGCCATACACGTTTAAACAAGTATATCCTTGACAAATGCCAAAAGCATGCCAAAATCCTGACTCAGGACTCTACTGAGTAGAGTTTATAAGCCACAGAAAATGGACAGTGATTGCAGCAGTAAGGCTGTGTTTTGTTTTGTTGGACTGTGGGTTTTGTTTTGTTTCTCATAATGCTTCAGATTATGGCCTTCCATTGAGCTGCTTTGTGGCCTTAGAGGCAAAATGCCAGTCTAACTAAGTATTGGGGAATTATTAATCCCAGGGCACCATGGAGTTAGTGTGGTCAGTCAGGACCAGTGACTATCCTGTAATTGAAGGTCTCTAAGAAAAGCCTTATACGGTTTTGACCTGCCATGAATGCATCTCAAGGGCAGGGTTATCACGCTTTAACTAAACATTTCACTTATGAATGCCTCTGCCGTTATCTAAGTTGTTGATATCTTGTTGAGAAGTTAACCCAGGGGAGTGCAGTCAGAAGAGAACAACACAAGAATGTGGAAATAATGGCGAGAGATAGAAAGAATATTAAGATAGAACAGAGAAATCTAATGGCAAGAGATGAAGAGGAATAAAATACGCCTTGCAAGGGGCAAGTCACACAAGGCATGAAGAGGGAGGTTATTTTGGAAAATGCATTGAACCCACCTCCATTTCTATTTACAAGCTGATTCAGCAGTGCCTGTCATTCAAATCATGTCTCAACAGCAAAGGAATTGTTGTGAGAAGCAAATCATAAAACCAACAGGTGCAGAGAACATGCTGCTGCTGCTATGTTTGAAAAAAAAATAAATTACAGGTCTCACATTTAACATCAACTACAAAAAGTTGAGGTGGAAGAAACTGCTATAAGAATGTGAGCCAGCAAGCTCCTATCCCTACAGTGGTTTGGTGGTGTTTTTTTTTTTTTAACTCATCACACTTTCCATGCAGGATCACTGTCTCTGTGTGTGTATGTGTTTGCATGCATGTGTGCATTTGTCTTTTGGGTTTTTTTAATCCACTTTGCCAAATTTCTCACTGGTTTCTCTAATGAAAGGTCTACTACTGGAAGACAGAATCTACTTTCTTCCTCTTATTATTTTAAATTACATTTTGTGAGCTGCCTAGGGACTTTGTGGCCACAACTGTCCTATTTACTTCTTCTTCCTTTTTTCTTTATTATCATTACTATTATATAGTAGTAGTAGTAGCAGTAGTAGTAGTAGTAGTAGTAGTAGTAGTAATAGTAATAATAATAATAATAATAATAAACCCTGTGAATGCTGTGACTGAAAATGCAGAATGCCTCAGCCCACACGACTGGGGCAGCAGAGCGTGTCCGCATTTGAGGGAGCACGGCTAACCTCACTAACTAGCGCATTTTTAGCCTTTTCTACAGCAAACCGGTACAGATTTCATGCGAGCTGTGCTTCTCCAGCAGCAATAGCGACAGTCACCGGGTGCCAAACCGATACCGCCGCACAAGTCCCCGCCCTTTAGCCACGGCAGGCACCCACGCACCCGCACACCACTCGGGCAGCAGGCAGAGGAGTCTCAGCCGAGCCCGCCAGCCAAATCCAGAGGTGACACGGTGAGAGGAAACCTCACACAAGCTGCAGTTAGCGAACTGCCATATGCCCTGACAAAGCTACTGACAGCAGTGGCGAGCCCAGGGAGGGCTTTTATCATTAGCCCCTCACCCAGCAGTGGAGGAAACTCATTTAGCCCCATGCTGGACTTTCATTAGGAGCGACTTGCATCAGATGGTCGCAGCGTTCTGGCACTGGTGTCGCCTGGTCCGTTGCTGGAGACGTGGCCATATCTCACCTCAGCAGGGATCCCCAGACTGGAGCGGCTCTTTGTCGACAGATGCCAAGACAGCAGCAGTAGTAGTGACAAAGGCAGCTTGGTTTCCTGTTATCTTTTATGCTGGCATGTTGCAGCCCTGAACTTTTCAAGAGGTGGCTTTTTACAAACTACTTATTCCTGCTGCAGACAGAAAGGCAGGGAGTTTGTATAGATGGGGAGAAATAATCTAAAATAAAATATGCTTGAAATTACCACTTGAAGCTGAAGCAAGCAGCAAAGAAGATGTCACTGACAATCATTATTTCTAACCTTGGGACTGTAATAAAAAATCAATGAAGCAAGAGATGTCAATATTCTAGTAACAAAGATGTGATACCAGCACCCTCTCCTCCCAACATCCTAGCTGCTTGTGTTAAAAATATACAAAAGTGGAAGCATAGATGTTGCAACAGAAACACTTTTCTCTTTCCAGAAGTAACCTATCATTTCAGGACAACTGCTTGCATTGCTTGTAGGAGAGGATTTTCAAGCAGAAGTGAACCAAAACAGTATTTTTTGACACTGAGCTGTGAATTCTTTGAAGAGCATAGTGACTCTTGTCAAATGTAATTTAAAAACCACCAAAACACCTTGACTGCTTCACTGCCTTCCTACCTGCCTTCCAAACATGGATATTCAGTATTTAAATCCCTCATACATCTTGCAGTTGACTACCTTACCATGCAGATACATTATAAACTGATACGGGCTAACAAAGAAACCTCTAAATAAATCTCTTGATTTTTATCAGTGCATTTTAATGAACTTCTGTGTTTAATTAAAAACAAACACACCCAAAGAAGAAAATGAGCTTTTTAAAAATCTATAGCTTCCCTCCCTTACTTTTCCCATCACCATGATAGAAGGCTCTCCTACACTGTTTAATGGGTTTGACTTTGGGGAAAGCAAAATATCAGTAGCTCCTTTTCATAGTCATGGAACAAAAAAACAGTAGGAGAGACGAGGTCCTGGCTTCTCGAGTGGAGACTGCAGCACTGATTTGCACTCAGAGGGGCTGATATAGCCCGTGTGAAAGGCAGGTACTGCGGGCCATGGGACGAGGCAGTCGGGAAGCTGAGTTGGGAGCTCTGTGGAGACTGTGCAAGGGGCTCACATTAACTTGACCTGGTGCCTAACTCTTCCCTGCTTCAGGTGGCGACCCACAGCCCAGCACCCTCTCCTGAGACAGCAGCTTTTCATTCCCAAAAGGGAGTGCTTCACCTTTCCACTGAACCAGTTTTGGGCGAGTACAGCCCTGCTGCACTCACCGTGGGACACCAGGGGATGTGAAAGCCTCTGATGCTCGGGCACCGACTGCACCAGTGACCGGTGCTGAGCCGGGCAGGCTCTGTCAGGCCTCGCTGACCCAAGACTAAAGTGGTTTTAATTCACATTTTTTTATAGCTCTTCCGTAAGCCAAAAGCCCATCGAGGCGGCCAGCCGGGCAAGCCGGACCGTGGCAGCGGGGTTGAGGCCCATCTTGCCTCTCCGCTTTTCAGAAGAGATCGCGCAGGGGGAGCGACCGGCGGCTTTTCTCATCCGCTTTATTATTTTAATTTTCTATTTCACTCCGTTCTCCCGAGCAGGCCGGGCCGGGCCGGGCCGGGCCCGCGCAGGTGGGCGGTGTTGAGGCGCCACCTACCGGGCGGAGGCGGCAGCGGCCCCCCTCAGCGGGGCGGCGGGGCGGGGGTGGAGCCGCGGGCGCACAACGCTGCCCGTACACACGGGCATTACGCAGGGTCAGTGAACACATCCCTCCTTTATTTCAGCAGAAAGACCCCCCCAGCTCTTCTGCCTGGCCGCGGGGCCCGGCAAAGGTCGGAGGCGCCGCTGCGTTAGGGCCTGGGCGGCGCACGGACAACGTGGTTCCTGGTTTTAATTGCTTCCATTTGGCCTCAGCCGGGGCTGGGAGCGACGCGGACGTAAGCGAATGTGTCCTGACCACAGGAAGGAACAATGTTAAACATTTTAATTATACGGGGAGTGAAACAAAGTAAAAGCAGAACAATGAACAGCAAATATAAAGAAGGGGAAGCTAATTAATGGAACATTAACGCAAGAATTTAATGCAACCAGGCTGAATCTGTTTTGCAGCATGAAAGGAAGGGAAACAGTGCTATTGTCCTGGAAAGAAGTGAGCGCAGCCCAGCTCCCAGCCTGTCGTGCGTGGCAGGGCTGCCGTGGCCCTGAGCGGGTTGTTTCTGCTGCAGAGATGTTTTTAATACTCAGCATCTTTAGGAATCTGGGAACCAACTATCTAGCTTTGAAATCCGTAGAAATGCCAGGTATGCAGCTGCTCATTCTGATCTCCACTGGTGAAGTGTAGCTCAGGGTATACTCTAAGCTACCCTTGCCACTTGCCACAGACCCACCTGTACAATAAGACACGTTTTGAAAAGAGCCATCCAGTTGCCAGGACACAGTTTTTAGCACATAGCGCACTTGGTTATTCTTATACCCCAAATGTGGGCATTTCATGAGGATCAAGTTCCCCCTGGTACCCTCTGTGGTCAGCAGAGAGGAGAAAAAGAAGCTATGCTAATGATATGTTGATATAATTCTAATATACAAACAATACCAATGTGCTAGTCTTGTGCAATGTGCTAATATGGCTGTGATACATAATAATGTGATGCTCATGCCAAAATTTGCTTTCTGCTCTTCCATGGGGAATAGCTACTCTCTTCCATTGGCCTGCTGACTACAGCGGGAGCCCAGGGAGACCACCTGGCCAGTTTAACTGCTCAGCATTGGACCACAGAGCTGCCAGGAACAAGTAACTTTCCTTCAAGGACCCCCTCTAAAGTCTGTTCAGGTTTCAGGTGAACTCTTTCCTATTCCAAGCCTCTTTGGTTTTCCCATATTAGTGTGAGGCATTACAACATATGCGCATGAGCACAAGAGATGGAGGTCAGGTTAAGGATCCTTTGCTTATTTGTCCCAAATGCTGTCTCAGGTTGTGTGACGTTTAGTGCTGTGATGAAGTTTTCATTACGGTCCCTGAACTTTAGCCAAGTTTGCAGACCTGTTGGTGACACTTAAGAAAGTGCAAAAAAATCAAAGCATTTTCAGCAGAAAGCATTCACATGTCATAAGATAGATATTTTAACCAGAAACTTGCAGTTCTTGGCAGACTGTGACTTGTTTAGTTAAACTTCCATAAATCAAAGCACAATGCACAGACTATGAACATCAAAAACATCAGAATCCCACAGACAGGTATGCCAGTGCCTGGCAGCTTTGGCCATAATTTGCAAAAGGGGATCAAAGAGCCTTTACTCAACATTTGAGACTTAATGTAAATCATAGTCATCCGTGTGGGGGTTTTGCAATTGCCTTTACTAGGAGGCAAAGTCGTCCTTCTGTGGGGAGGCAGGAAACAAGAAGAGTCATCCTTAATATGAAAGGGTGTCCTAATATATTCTGCAGTCACTTGAACCAGTAGTTGTTTTGTGTGCTGTTTTTTAAAGCAGCTAACTAGCGAGTATCGCTAAGTAGGTATGCAAGCAAGTCAATAAAGCAAGCAACATATTATTTCATAGTTGTCTTTTAATCATCTTAAAACGCTTTTATAAAATGCATGTTCATAGCAAATGCACTATAGATTTGAGGAAGTACTGCTAGTAAACAGTGAGATGGTAAATAATAGAAAGTGTACTTGTTTAAGGTTATATCATACTTTTCCAAATTTCGTTGTGATGTTTAGACCTGAATGTTTTCCACTGAATAGTAGGACCTTTTCCAAGTGCAACTTCAGGGACAAGTGTTAGGCTTTTTATGCAATGGATGGATCAAAGCTTGAAGTCTCAAGTCTTCAACTTTTGAATTTTGCTTGATACTAGACCTAGGCCAGGCTCAAACTAACCGTCCCCCAAATCTAAAAAACTTGCAATTTAAAAGCTGACTGTTGCCCAACTTCATGAAATTTTAAATCCAGAACCATATGTAGTTCTGATTCTTTCAACATTATCACCCTAATGCAGTGTGTCTGGATATGGGAGGAATACTGAAGCACTGGAGACTGATTTCATTAACTTTTTTGTGTCTCCCATCTTGTAGTTTATTTTATCATAAATATCTGTATTGTGTAACACTCTATGTAAAACTTCATGAAAATAAGCCATTGATCATGGAAACCAGAGTGAATATGGATAACCAGATTTTTTCTGTTTCTGCTGGAGATCTTAATCCACCAAAATTAATGTACCACCACAGAAGGCCTGCATTTGCTCTTCTGCTCTGCGTCTTCTAACCATATTCATAGTCCATTTCAGAAATGAAACTAATTAACCCATCCGTTGTCTTTTCCATTCCGTCATCAGAATGGATGAAGGAGGGTGCATAAAACTATTTGGAATGATGGCCTTGTCAGGAGCATTTCTACTGACTCAATGTTAGAAGATATGCCAGTGAAAACAGCTGTCAGATGGGCAGAGTTTGGAATCTCTTCCTCAGAGGTTTACCAGCTTCACCTTCGACTGTCCTTCTATCCACAAATTTTCCCCTCAAGCCACCCAGTGGAAGACTGTTTTGACCATTCCTCTCTTCCCGGAGTACTTGAGAAGGTTGCAGGGGCCAGACTGATTATCCTGATGGCAAATGGAGAAAAATCCCTGCACTTTTCAGAGGAGTCTAAGTGGGAGCATATCTGAAATCTGCAGTGCATTGCATCAATGATCTCTTTTGGTGCCGGGCCAAAGCTTTTGGGCCCAAATGTTCTCTTACATGTAGATATAGAAGCTCTTGCAAAAAGCGGAAGAAAATTTCTTCCTGGAGCTGATCACATACATAAGCAGTAATTCCAATCACCCCTGGAGACTCTGTGGTGTCAAAGCCTTCCTTCTGGACAGGATTAGACTCACTGTATTCTTCACTGAGGATAACAGTTTTCAGGTACAAATACAGCTGGTAGGGCAGAGGGCTTGGCATCACTTCACTGCAGGCAGCCAGCCCAGCTCTAACGAGAGGCTCTTCTAGACCCCACTAGAAGCAAACTGGTTTGCATTTTCCTTGGTACATGCTCTGTACCGTAGTGTTGTCACAACCTCAAGCAATGAAAGTGCAGCACTGAAGAAAGCTCTGCAATGGCTCTGTGGAGGGTAATGATGTGTCAGCAGCAAAGAAGCAGGAGACATGTATGAAAATATTAATCTCTGGCCTCATCTGCTGACACCTGGCAGGACTGATGCATGAACACAGAAGATGAAGGACATAAGCAGGCAAGAGACTAGCAAGTATCTCATTAATAGCTGACATACGTGGCTTCTTCTTTTGGAAGACAGATGAGCAGAAGGTACTCAGAAATAGTTCCCAACATTAGGCATGCAACAACAGCCGGTAAACTATAGCAAACTTCACAAACATTGGTGGTTAAGCTTGCTTCAAGTTCAGAAAATGTAGAAAGACTAGGGAATGTTATGTGCTGGAAAGTATGTCTGTGGTCTTCATGGTTTTCTCTCAAATAGGCCACAGACTCTTGACTGTTAGAAAATGTCTGTCTTCAGCCTAGATCAGATTCTGAAACAGATAATAGGCTTTGAGGCTACAATATTGAGGAGAAATAACAGATTTGCAAATCCATTTTACCATCCATCTCACACCTTTTAATGATGGGGAATAAGTACAAGGGATGCAGGGAAGGTGAACATATTTTTAATACTTTTTATTAAAGTGCCACTTCCATTCATATGAATGAAGTTTAGCAACAAGACGTGTGTATGTGTCTCCGTGTCCATGTATTTGCATAAGGTATCCTTCAAGAAGGATACACTGAATGGGCTTTCCAAGATGATGAAATAATTCAGTATGGTATCGAGACCAAAAATCTCAAGTGATTACCATAAATAGAGATTCCAACCTTTTGTTTTTAATGCACTAGAAGCCATTTTGTCTGTACGTATGACTTCTTTGCAATTCCTAAAGGAATGATGTAATGTGCATATTTTACAGAAAAATCAGGATATAGCAAAGACCTGCTTCGAATGTTATTAATTTAAAAGTTTCCAGGGTTTATTTATAGGGATCTGTAGAGATTTTGAATGCAATGTGGTTTTTCAGAGTAAATAAAAGGTACCTCTTAAATGATATTGTCAACTAGCATCACCTGTATATAAGGGAGACTTCACGTGACATCTCCATGGAAATGACCAATAACTTTCAAAATGCAAAAAACTCTTATCAAATATTCAGTATCTTAGCAAATTTTTATACGGAACTTAAAGCCTATTTCTGGCAAAAAAAAATTTAAAAATAGAGTCTACAAAATTTGGGGCGTCTTTGGAGTTTCTCATTTAGTGTAAAAATAGTTGCAATGGGAGAAATAACTTGGGGAAATATAGGTGTATAGGTAACATGTAAATTCAGGACATAGTGATGAAAGCATCTCTTCATGTTTTATGTGGTTCTAATGAAAAACAATTGCTAATAAGAAGTGACTGGTTAAATTGTGTCAATGACCAATCCTATTCTGCATGTTCTGCTGAAGCCAAGCACTCTCTGAGGACAGCTGGAGCTTAGCCAGAATGTCATGACCGTGGTCAAGGTCACAGGTCCTCATGTGCCAAGCAATGCAGTCTTGTTCCTTATCTTTACAAACTATTTTTTTTTTTTCCGTGGGGAAACAGACTGGAATATACTCAGTTAGACACCGTTAGTATTTTTAATCCTTATCTCCCTTTGATATAAAAATAAAGCTACCAGTTATTTTTTGTTTCATTATTAAGCCCTTGGTTTTTACAAGGATTTCAGAACTTGGCCTAGATTAGAAACAAAAATAGTAAGAGCTCCTTTTCACAAGAAATAAGATTTAAAGATATTAGGGGGCATATGCCCTCCTTTTTAGCAATCAGCACAGGGAGTTCTTTTTTTCTGACCCTGAAAAAAATCAACTACAGTAGCTCTAAATATGTTTTTATGGTTTATTTTTGTAAATGCTGTTTGTGGTAATATTCCACTAACACACATACACACGAGTCCTTTCACAGCCTTTTTCTGGCTAAAATTTGACTTGCTATGAATAGTTGGTAGGCAGCCCAGTGCAGGGGGATTGGACTGAATGTTGAGACAGGTGTATTTTTGGCTCAGCCAGCGCCCCAGTATGTAATTGTGGTCTCTGCATCAGTTTTTGCTTCTACCCTAGTTTTTCTGTTCTACTTAAACAAAAGCTTTGAGTTTTAAGGCATGACATCTCACTATGTATTTGTAAGTAACCATACCCAAAACAATGGTTTGTACTTGAATTCTTACGCTCCATTAGCATTGAAATAAAAGCAGCCTTTCAATGGTTGCCTCTTCAGAAGAGTTGGGCAGTTTTGACATCATGCTTTAATATTAAATTGGGCTTTGTTCAGAGCTGTAGTAGTCAGGAACAAACTATTATGTGTGGGCATGTGAATGAAGGAACAAATGGAAATGGCTGCATCCAGGACTCTGGAAATCATTATATTCATGCCATCACAGGCTACCACAGTGCACAGTTCTTTCCAGAATCAGAGCATCAGCTTGAAGGCCATTAGACTCTCTAGATTTTGCAAAAAACAAAACCTGTCTGATTTTTTGGAGGTTCGTAATGGTTGTGATTCTACATCCTGAATGAATGCCACTGCTGAATGTTCAGTGGCCTCATCAGTCTCCAACATTGATGCTGGCCAGTTCCCTTTCATTCCTTGGTGCTGGAAACCATGGTCTGATGCAAGATTAAATCTCTCTCCTCAGTGAGAGTGTTTTTTGGAAAAGGATAAAGTGCCAGACAATATCAGACTAGACCCATGGCTCAACTACTGTAGCACCTGCTCTCTGGCTCTCTGGCATGGAAGTAGTTCTCATCTTGATCTCTATGTTAGAAGAATTAAATGTTCACACCCAGCTTTGTGTGGTTTAATCTGCATTTCAGAAGAAAAGTGAAATAGTTTTGCATATTTTTATTACTGTTCAGAGAAATTTCCTCTTCACATTCCATGTCTTCTGGGCCTCATTGCCTAGGCACATTTCAATCCGAGGTGCATTTTTTATCTTGCAGTTCAACAAGGGCCTTCCTTCTCCTTGCACTGTGAGACACATTGACTCCTCCCAGCCTTTCTTATGAATATACACTATGTTCCCTAGTCTAAATTTAAAGGGGAAACTTTATTTCCTCATTAGGTGCTTGAATTACCTGAGGCCCCTTTATCATGATCCTCTTTCTTAAATATTCTGTAATCCTGCAATATCCTTTTGAAGTATATGACCATATACCGCAGCTGAGGTCAGGCATTGCTAGTGATTTATGTAACAACATTCCATTATTTCCCATATTACTGTCCAGTCTATCTCTAATTCACCTTGGTTGGGTTTGCCAAGCAAAATGGCAATCTCTGTCATTGCTTTTCTAGCAATTGTCTGCGTCTGTTTTGTGTCTCGTATAATCATTATTAAAGGCAGCAAATGAAGCCTAATGAGTTTCAGAAAGCCCAGTTTGGAACTCGTCGTACTTTTTTTGTGCAGACATGAAGAGTTGGCTTGTCCACAGACTCAGTTTAGATGCACAAGACTAGATAATCTGCAAAAAAATTCCATTCAGACAAGCTGAACAAGTGACCTATGACAACACTTTCCGTGACTAAATTCCCTGAATCTATACCACATGATACTTTTGCTATGCCTTCCTCATTAGTATCCCTTAGAAAATATATCTTTTTTTGTGAACTCTGCCAATCATAGCAAATAAATTCTCTTTGCTTCTCTTCCTGCACTCTCATCTTACAATGTAGCTGATTCACAAGTAAAGTAATCCCATCTAGAATTGCTAGTGCTGTCTGCTCATTCATTTGTAGATTTTTATGACTTTAGTGGCCATTTTCTTACCTTACCTGGACATGAGGAAAGCTGTGCAAATTGCCTCCAGTTGATGAAATGCAGCAAAAACATGAAAGACCAACAGAAAGACTAGTTTACCAGTAGGCTGGAAAAGAGAGTTACCTTACTTTTGTATTGAAAAAATGTATATGCCTATAGTCCATAAAAAGTGACTATTTAACCTGCTCTTGAACTTCCCAAAAACATTCCCACTCCAAGCATCCATATGTGAAGGATTCTGGTTGCTTCATGTTTGAATTCCTGAGCTTAAGCTTTGGTCTTCTGGGACAACTGGGCACAAGCCCAAGAGCCTGGCATTTTCTCCCTCTTCCCACATCCAGATAAAAAGCAACTGGGACTCCAGTCTTGCCCTGGAGACTCTTAACTGTTCTGCATGCATGAAAAAGTGAGTTCCAGAAAACAAGCTGATTGAAATAAGCTATTTTGCCAACAATGCACAAGATTTTTGTGCACAGTCAGCTGTGTGGTGTGGGTGCATGCCTGCCTACTGAAATGTGAGCTTGAGAGTTGTCAACCTAGCTAGTAAAAAAGGAAGAGTTAAAGAAGAAAAGCTTTTCAGGCCTCACAGGTTTTTTTTCATAATCATAATGTAGTTGGCTTCTCTGGAGAAACAGAACTATTTTCCTCTTTCTTCTCAGTGGTTAAAACTACATTTCTTGGGAAAGACTAATAAAATGAACAATAGAACCCTGGAGCCTGCAGAGCTTGGGTCCAGTTTGTACTAAGAGAAAACAAAAAACAACCCCAAAAAAGGCTGTTTTCTTAAATTTTGCCACAATGACCTCATGCCTAGAACCACAGGAGGAGGTCCACACATAGCTTGGCCATTAATTACAATTTTTGCATCCTTTTGGTTGTATTTTTTGATGACAAGAG
Source organism: Lycocorax pyrrhopterus obiensis (assembly GCA_014706295.1). Lineage (NCBI taxonomy): Eukaryota > Metazoa > Chordata > Aves > Passeriformes > Paradisaeidae > Lycocorax > Lycocorax pyrrhopterus. Next base: position 66,478,721 of record JACSVZ010000002.1, read on the forward strand.
CAACTAGAGAAAATCAGAACAGAGAGTTGTGGATCATTGAGTAACTTCTTGCTTTCCCTGTCTCATCTCAGGGGGTGGAAGCCCCTGGACTTATTTCTTCAATTTCTTGAACATTTTCCATGAAGTGCTGACTTGCAGTCTGCAGTCTGTATCACTTAGAGCGATATTCAGCATCACAAAGGATCAGATCCCATAGCTGAATCCAGCCAATCTGGGCTTACAACTTGTCAGCAGTAATCCACAGTGAGCAAGGTGACAGAGTACCAAAGATCAGCATGGCTGGATGGTTGGCACATGTGTCCCACATTTTTGGGGGCACATGTATGACTGTGTGTTACATTAATATGCTCTGACTTAGTCTTACGGTAAAGAACTATCAGCCTCCTTCAATAAATTCATTGTGGCTGAGTGCTCACTGATTATCTGTAGGAGTGCAAATACAGCTGTTTGCTAGACATGAGACATTCATTTAGCTCTCTGTATTGTCAAATGCGTTATTAGCTAATTTATAGCAGGAGAATCTTTACCTCCAGTATGTGTGATGAACCTCATTTGAACCTATTTTGCACCTATTCTTGCTTGCTCTGGGTAATGGGTAGTGATGTGTGTGAGCCAGAAAGAACTGCTCAACTTTCGTAAACATAATGAGCTTCCAAGAGTGGCAATTAAAAAAAGAAATATGCATGAATTAATTTCTAATTTCTTTCTGGTAAATGCAATGTATTTCGTGTTGATTAGCAAAGACACAATGCCCATGAAATCCTACAAAACCATTTTTTTCCCCAATCGTGTTTCAGAAGATAAATTTGCTTTAATACTTAGTGTTTGAAACAGCTCAAAATGAGACATGACAGTCCTAGAAATCCTGAAGCACCAAATATGAATTTCTCCGAAGGGATTTGGTCTCAGTTTCATATTCAGCATTTTTTCTCACTAGTTTATTTGGAGCATATAAAAGTATTAATTTATTGCTGCATTTAAAATGGAGAGTGGTGAGTAGCTGGATTTTGAACCAACCTGTCATTGCTGAAAATGTTAGGGCCAGTTCTTCAATACTCATTGAGATTTTTAGCTGAACAATGACATATATAGCAAACAAGCAGTCGAAGAAAAGCACACCTTACGTCAATGAAACAGTGCATAACATCACCTCCCTGTGACGACAGAAATTATCACTTTTAAAGAAATCACTCTGATTTTTCAGGTTTAAATCAAAGATGTGTGATAAGCCATATCTTTCCTTTTCCACCTAGAGGCTGCAGGATATAGGAACATATGCCATCCTCACAAGCAGGGAAATGTTCAGATCAGACGGAGGGAGGCCAGGAAGAGGCAATGAGAATTGCAAGAAACCCAAAGCACATGGGATGTAAGGAAAGACTGGTAGTCTGCTGGTGGTGGTCAAAAGCAACTGCTAACTAAAACTAAGCAGGGGGGAAATGGTAACAGTCTGGCTACTTACAAAGGAGTGAAAAACATCTTTTCATGTCCACTGAGGATACAGGAAAAAGTTATTTCAAGTAAGAGTGACTTAGGTTTAGATTTCAGGTATAAAATTTCTTGTGATACAAGTAATGAAATACCAGAACACATTGCCAAGAGAAGCTGTTGAATTTCATGTGTGAGTCAAGATTTTTAAAAATGCATTGGGAAGATGCTCTCATGTATGTATAGTTATTCCCATCAGAAATGTGGAAGGACAGAACAGATGTTCTGAAACACAGGATCCTATGATGAAGCCTATTTTCTATGGTTCTGTTATAGCTGCTTTTTCTGTGGTCTGGGAGTGAATTAACCAGCTTTAGACCTGAAGATGTTTGAAGCAAAAATTCTTACTTTTTTCACATTTTCCTGCTTCCCTTTTATTTTTTTCTTTATTGTTTTTTCCTTCTGGATCCATTGAAAATGGAATGTTTTTTGTCTCACTGCTAGACTAACCCTCTTCCACATATGTGCAAAGTTACTCTCCTTTTCTTGTGTGTTTCCAGAGTATGTCCCTGCAAAGTTATACTAAACCCTTGCTTGATTGTGCATTGGAATTACACAGTTTGCAATGACGGAACTAATTCTATTCCTGCAGAAAATATCAAGATTTGTTCCCAGCTTCTGACCCTCAAGTTAGCAGAAGCAAAGTTTTTATTATATGCAGCTTTGGTCACCATGAACTTGGCAGTTAAAGAGGATTCTCAGGCACTGAACTGCTGTGAATTTTTTTAAGAATCAGACCTATACAAAAGCTTGAAGTTACTTGCTGTTCTTCCAAAAGACCCCAGAAGTTTTGTTATACATTTCAGTAGCAGTAGGACTACTACTTTGTACTGGGAAAAGATTATTTACCCTCCTTTTTTTTTTTACTTTGCATGACAGTTCTCATAGAATACTAAATAATGCCAGCAGGATTTAAAATTGAATTCAGAATTATTTTAATTACCTTAAATGTTTTACTTTTTTTTCAAACTAAATGCATAAATAGGATCTGCTCAAACATGCCTAGCAGGAGGCATTTAAATGCCTCATGCAGATAGGCTGTTCCCTGCTTCCTTGTTTGGTTTGGTTTGGTTTTCCCTTTCTTGTTTAAAAAAATCCAGTAGTGAATGAATGAAACATAATTATGCAAATATGCTAAATCCAGTTGACAGGCAGGATGCAGGCAATGCTAAAGCAAAACTGGTAAGCTGAGGGCAACATCTACATTTCATTATTTATTAGGGGCCAGATATGAAAAGGCATTTGAGCACCCAGAGAGACAGCCAGTCAGTAATATTTACAAAAACACCTAAACAAATTAGGTGCATTATTCCCGTACAGTTTTACTGGTGGCAATGAGGGGAAATTAGTGGGGGAAATTAGTAAGCAGTGGCCCTCCAAATTAATCTACTTTGTGAGTCAGCAATCTTATGTGTTTCTCTGAATGCAAATCCCAAGTGCAAAGCAAGTGTCATGCATACATCTACACTCCCATTTTTTTAAATTACTGTATGCTATATGTAAGAAAAGAACATTTTGTGCAGTACATAGAAACTCTGCTAGTGACAGTTTTACCAGTTCATATTGAAATGCTGTAGGAAATTATAGATCATGAGCTATAATTTCAGTGGTAAACCCAAAAGTTATTTCCAAGTCTCTGCAAAGGTGTGTCATAAATCTGGTCAAAGAGAACATGACAAAGAACTTACGTAGTTAGCATTTTTCTCCTGTAAGGAACTGAAGAAAAACGGAAAAGAAAAAGCAGTGGCACTCTTGTTTCTATGTGCAATTTATGAAAGACATGATTCTGACACAGCTACTTATGGATGCTGACCTTTGTAAAGGAATAAGGATACAAATCATCATATGTTGAGGTAGATTGGCCGCTATGAACAAATGAATCGAGTGGAGGATTCCAATCAAAATAAACTCTAAAATTTGTCAGTTTCAGCAGTTTGCTATAAAACTCTCACAACAAATTTGTGTCAGGCCCAATCTATTGAACAGTCACATTACTGACTTGGACAATGAATTATGGAATACACATAAAACTGGCAGATGGCATCTTTCTGGGAGGGATTCCAAGCACTCGGGAGGACAAGATTATTACTCACAGCAATCCTAAAAATGTTACTGAAATACTCCAAAACCACCAATGTGAAATTCTGGGGAATGCTATGCTTGGGAAGGAAGAAAACCAACAGAAAATGTGAAATGGCTGAAGAGAAAAATATCAGGCAGCAATGATGAATTAAAACATCTTAGTATATTTGAACATTACATCCAGTCGAAAGACCAATGTCATTCTGGAGCATGCTAGGTGGCGTGCCATAGGTTAGAGATGGATGTCTTTATTCTGTCCTGTGCAGCAGCAACAGAACTTCAGCTAAAATATATAATCCAGTTTTGAGCATGGCACTTTAAGAAAAGACGCAGACTGACTGGAGTGGAGGCCAAGAGCATGAACACTGCTAAGAGGTTTAAAAACGTGACAGAAGGTTGAAAGAAATGGGTTTGTTTAGTTTTGAAAACAATTTTGAAAAGAGGAGCAATTCAGTAATCATCTAATATGTAAAAAGATTCTACAATGAGCACAGTCATGAGTTACTCTCCATGTTCACCCAATGTAAAAAAGAAATCACTGCCTTAATTTTTCAAAAGGGAGAAAAAGGTTCAATTAGATTAAATTAGACATTTAAAAAACCAACTTTCTAGCTACGAAGGCTTTTAAGGACTGAAAGAGGCTGCCTAGGGAGCTTCTTTACTTCATTGTTGAAGACCTCTATGAACAGATTAGACAAAAATCAGATGGTCTGAGAATACTTGACAGTCTCTCAAAGCAGGGGGAGCTGAGTTTTAAAGATGATTTTCATTCCTGCATTTCTATGATGCTACTGCTAAATCTCTTAGAAAATAATATTCTTAAATTACCTGAAATCCATATTTACTTTTTTAAGTAACTCACATTTATAGAAAAGATTCAATGCATTTAGAAATTCCTATTGATCATGTCAGTGTCAGATAGTCCCTTTTGGGACACTATGATTCCAGTTTGGAAGACTGCATTAAAACAAACAAACAAACAAACAAAATCTGGAGAAACTCTTTTTACTTGTCTTAGAAAATGGAGGAACAGTACGTATCCCTTTGAAATTTTAAAAGGCATGATTTGTATTGATTACAAGAAGGGATTCTGTGTTGTTCAGGATTGAGATTTGTTATGTTTCTTCCTGGAGAAGTGCACTTGGATTATCAACAGATTTGCAAAAATTGCAAGTAAAATTAAGTAGCACTGACTACCTATTAAGCTCATAAAGCATAATGTGTACATCAATTTTATGTTAATTTTAAATATGATACGCAGGTGTAATGCTATAAATTTCTTTTGTTGAATGTAGAATTTGCAGAGGTATTTCTAGAGATACTGTGTATAGCCTTGTCACTGAACTGTTATATCCTCTTAAACTCATGCAAAAGAATAACATTTTTGGCTAAAAAAATTCTTAAACTTGCACTCTTTGTGATTGCCATTGCCAAAAATCTTGCTAAGTAGCCTTATCTGAACCTTAAGTCATGACAGACAGATTGCAAAGATTAACATGTCTGTAATCTACATGCAAGTCATTTGATTTAAAAACAGTAGGACTTGCAGAAGGAAACTTTTCCCAGGTGCCAATGTGCTTTAACTATATGTTAGTAGGTAACATTGTAAATATTACAATTACAGACATTTCAAAGGGAGTCGAATAGCCTTTCCCTTTAACCCTCTGCCAAGTTTAATTTTTCCTAAAATTACAGAGTGGCTGTTCTTCAGACATTGAAGCGATCTGCCACATAGATACCAATATGCAGTTAGTAACAACAGCACCGTGCAGATCCATGGCAAAAAATACAGCAGCCTGCTCAAAATCAGGTTTTATGTTTATGACTAAGATCAAGAGCTGCCTCTTCCTCCTGTCTCACTGTCTTTTCCTTCTCATACCTGCTGCATTCAGATCACTTTTACAATAATGATGTTCTCATTGCGAGCATGTGCTTGAGACCTTACTTATAGCTTATAGGCTAATGATTGGCTTTACCCCTCCGAACATGAAGGTGTCAGTAGGTATTAATAATACTGTGAAAGAGATAACAGTATTTCCATAAATTGACCTTCTTGATGATGACTTCACCCCATTTTCTTCAGTTCAGTTTAATGACTTGAAGAGTGTTCAGTGATGAAACCATTCCCAAGCATAAATTATTCACCACAGGAAAAAAAGTAGTAGTTCCATTTTGCAATTTTCCATCAGTGGCTGAACCTCTGTAGGTGAATTGTCTGCAGAGGCAGAACAATTCTTCTGACCCTCGTAAACTTCTTCACACCCTTTTTTAAAACAAGATAGCAATAAAAAATTAAATAAGGAGAAAAAACCTTCTCTTCAAAATAAATGTTGACCCATCCATTTGTGCTCTTAAAAAATGTGTGTGTATATGTATATAGCATGTAGAAGAAAAAACATCTTTTAAAATACATTTACTCTAGGTTATTAAGAAGGAATTTCATGTAAGCGGTATGAGTAGGAAAGATCAAAGAGCTGGACTAGAACCAACATGACCATAAATATTTTAAATGCTTGACATTACATACCAGACACAAATAAATAGAGAAGCAAATTATAGCTAGTATTTCTAAAGATAAAAATATTTACCATTTGCATATTCAGTACTAGCTTTTTAGCTACGTTTCTGAAACGATGATTTTCCTAGTATCTCTCTATTGCTTATTATATCACACTGCCACATTCACCTGGAATTCGATGCAGAGAAAAAATCTCTGCCTTTTTGCAGAGAGAGTTTTTCCAGGTGGGATGTGCAGTGTATGCTGTCCTTTCCTGGTGTTTTTCCTGATCTGTTTCCTTGACATCTTGCATCTGCTGGAGGTGGTGGGGTGGAGGCAGCCTGCTGCTGGACCGCAGCGTCTGCTGCTGTCTGAGAGAAATGTGCTCAGAGATGAGTCGTAAATTCTCAGCCAGATCATAAGTATGGGCACCATACAGGGAAGCCTGTTTGCAGCTTCAGGATGCCTGTTTTCTGATTTATATTTTTTTTAATACATATCACAGCCCTAACAGACTGAAAGTGTGAACTTTTGGGGTACAAGGTCTGTTTAAGCTTATACACTGTCATGAATGGAAACTACTCTTGAATTTATGCTATGTATAAAGTCAGAGAGCAGAGATTTCGTTCCATCAGCACAATTTGGTCATATGATAATAGGCCTGTAGAGGATGGAAATTCTGCAGAGATTTTGTAAATTACTTTCCCACTTAGGCACATTAAAAGACGAAAACATTTCCTTTCCTTTTACAATGTATCCTTTCAATGATATCCCTTTCCCTAATGCTACTGGGACAATCATTTTTAAGCCACAAGTCAGAAGGTAGGATATGAGGAAATAAAAGGAAAGCTGTTGTATATATGCATCATAATCTTCTGATATTCAAGGGAATATAATCTTATATTAGGAACTACCTGGCTGTTCCAAGAGGTCCCAAATTATGAAGATCTAAATCAAACCTGGTAGACCATCATATTTTAGCAGTTTGATGGATTTTCTCTAGCCTTTTACCCTTATTACTGTGTAACCGCACAGAAGTTGTAATTCCTGAAAAGTCCCAGAATGGTAAATGCAGTTCAGATCTGGGCACTTGCTGGTTTCTCCGCTTTGAAAGGTAATTGAATGGGAACAAGTACAAGTGCAATTGAATATGTAGGCTAGAGGCACTAAGTTGCAGCCTCAAAGAGGTCATGCAGAAATGAATTTTTAAAAAGGACTATAAAATTGCATCTAAGATAGATGGGGTGCAAAAGCAATATTTAAATGAAATTGTTATGGATATAAGTCACTTGCCAGGCATTCTAACTATTTCCAACATAAAATATGTTTTCACTTCATATATAAAACATTGTTATTATTCACATCCTGTGTCATGTTAACATATTAAAACTTAAATGTTTAATGCATATATTAAAATTTTGTGTCATCATTAACACCGCTGATGAATACCCTTTAACAAAAATAATGGAAAAGATATGTCAAGGCAGATAATTTTTACAATTAGAATAAAAATATGTAACTTAAAGTGTGATAAGATAGAACCGCTTAATTCAAAGTTTCACGATCCCCTCTCCTTGCTCATGGGAATCCAGCTGCCATTTGTTTTCCTATTAAATGACATTTCAAATACTTTATTATAAACATAAATCACATCTCCTTTTGAGAAGGCAAATGACAAACTAAATTTGAGGTCTGACTTGCGTTTCTGTGTTCTACCCAGGACTAAATAGATGAGCAGTTGCTATATAGATTGTATTTGATGGATAAACAAAGAGAGGCAGTAGGTTATGGAAAACATGTCACTTGGAGCTGACATCTGCCCTCATAATTCGTGAGTGTCTTACCCTGCCGTGTCACCTCCGTAGACATCAGTTCCCCATCCTGGTTCACAACATTCAGGGGAAGAGATTTACTCTTTTTTAAAGTCAAGCTGCCTCCTGTAAAATGTATACCTTTCCCTAATGGGGATGTTCTCTTCCGTGTGGTCAGGTAGCCAGGGAGAAATGCCCTCAGTACTGAGGATGAGGTGTGCAGAACAACACACAGTTGCACGGGAGCAGGAGAATGTTGGCAGAGAGATGGGATCAGAGGAAGCATGCTCAGACTGCCCTTTTTGGGGATGCCATAGTATGGGTGAGACTACTCCCGCTAGCAAGGTGCCACCAGCATGGTCCCAGCTTCTTGGCCACTGGCTGTGTTTAAATGGAACCTTCCAGAGAAATTTTTCTCCATCAGTAATGATTTCCTTCCCTGACATGACGGAGGTGTTGGTGCTGGCAATCCATCAACTGTTCTCCCATAGACCCACACAGATCAAGTGCACTTATGGGTGCCACTGAGGCAAAACCTCTGTTTGACCAGCAGGGAGATACATCTGGGCTAGATATTTTAATATAGAGACACAGTTAGGTTTGTCTGTACCAAATCTAGATGTACCCTTGGACCCCACTGAATTCACCTGAATTAATGAAAAAAGGGTTCACTAATTAAAGTTTTACAAGTGGAGAAAGAAAATCAATTATCTTAATAAAATTGCTGAAAACTACAAGGTGCAACATACTAAAGTGGAAATCCCTAACATTTACATCACATCATTTCCAGTTCTTACATTTTTATTACAATTTTTATAACGATCAGGGTGTTTGGGTATTTTTTTCCTAAAAACACATTCTTACAATCATGTGGTTGAAAGATTATCTCTACTTTCATTTAAATATGGTGCACTTATTGATCATACAGTTGTAGAGAAAAAAATTAAAGATGTGACTCTTCAGGGTACACAATCAAAAAGAAAAGTAAATAAAACTTTAAGCTTTTTTTTTTTTCCTTTGGTAAACTTCTTGGGTTGCAATCGACTTCAGTATTTTGTGACCCGACTCAAGATTTCTGAAAGTTCGACATTGGCAATATCAATGCTTTTGTTCTGCAAGACAAATTGTCAGCACATATTTGGAATGACCTCCATAATTCATTCAAGAGTTACACATTCAACCCAAATATATATTGAAAAAGTCCTTTACCACGTCATTAGTTTTTATGTGGGTGATGTGTATTTATAATGTGCAATGAAGAAACACAAGCCGCTCTCATACTGTAGTTTACTTTTGATTTTCACCTGTTACTGTGGGTGAGAAAATTAGTTTAGTCTGATTATTAGCCAAATTAATTGTAATGGGGAAGAGAGTGTCCCACTAGAACAGCAAGACTAAACTTAATTTCACTCTCTTTTTTTGTGATGCAAATCAGTAAATGAGTTTAGATATTTGCTTTGTACCTAGTATGTCTCCGTCTTCCACTAGCACAAAATTATTTAGGAACAGTTGTTTAATGATATTTTTTTCATATAGACAGATTAACCACATTTATTTTCAGAGAGAAAGATCAAGCGGGCTTTGTAGAGCTTTAAAAATTCCTGTGAATAACTCTCACTTTTAAAAACCTATCTCTTAATATCTTTTAATCTTTCCTCTGTGGCTTAAGACCTTTTTCAGTTGGATCTTTCTTAGAAAATTAAAGTCTTTGAATGTGCTTTGGTTTTGTTTTAGGTTTTAGGAGCATCAGGAATATTAATTTTTTCTTTTTGTATTTTGGCTTAAAAATAGGTTTTTTAAGTCAGCTTATGTGATGTTGATATTCACGATACCTTAAAAAAATCTACAGGAACAACAATAATGAAATATGTAGGTTTTTCCTCATCTTTTCTAGGATCAGTTACTTAATGTTAGTCAATCTAAATTAAAAAAAAAAAAAACAAACAACTAACCATTATTTTTCTAATTATCAGAGGATGAAAGAAGTTTTGAAGGAAGATTGTTTCTGAAAGAATTCCATGACATAGAAAATGATCCACCAGTAAGCAAGAAAATAGGAATATTCAGTTCTAATAACTAATGATAAAAATTCCAGGAAATGTTTAAAACACCCTGACATGTAGCAGAACACATCAGGTTCAGGTGAATCTGATAAATACAAGGAATAAAAATTATAACTTTAGTAACTGTTTAGCATGTCATTTTATGCCACTGAAATCATTAAAGGAAAACAAAAAAGGGCTACTTTCTATAAAAAACCTCTACATCTTTAATTATCTGTTTTTAATGAGTTAGGCATAAATCAGTAGTCTTAAAAAATAAAATTTTCAGAAAATATATCCTTAGCCTTTGAAATACAAGGGTTACAACTATAACAAATTCTCTGAAATTAAGTTAAATTGAAATTGTCTTTTACCCTGTAATATGTCTAAAAAGGATCACCTGAAATATAATGTAAATGTCTACATAATGGAAAAATAATACCTGTGAAGTTATGGCAGATTTAATAGCATTCATATAAAAATAAATGCAGAAAATTTGACTGTAACTTTCATCTAAGTCATAGAATATATATTTTGGAAACAAAAAACTTTCATTAAATTGCTGAATTAAAAAAAAAAAAAAGACAAAACCCAAACATGACAGAGCTTATAATCATGATATCATCATGAAATTAGGGGGAATATATGAGGAGATAACTGTTACACAATTTCCTATACTCATGCCTATTTAGGAAAAAAAAACCAAACCTGTCATTTGAAATACTGTAGATGTACATCATGGATTACTGAATAAAAATGCATACGCATGAAAGTGTAGTGCAATTTCAGCTTCATAATGTTTTGTCCTGAGATGTTAATAGGGTAACTTTAAAAAGAAATCAGGCAACATTTGACCATTAATATTTTTCTGGAGCATTTATGTACTGCAGCAAATAATATTTTAAAACGCTTTTCAAAGGATCATGAGGGAGATACAATCACCATATTTTATTGAATTTGGTTATGCATTCCCTTATAGATTATCTTGGAAAATCCCAGTGTATGTAATAATACAAATCAAAACCACTGCTGTTTTATCCTTTGCACCACAAACAGAGACCTACTGCAGTCAGTGCTGACTACCAAAGTTGTCAGATTAACACACCGGGGCAACTGAGCCAGGGAGGTGATTTCCTCTTCTCAGCATGCAACTCGATAGTGTTTCACAAATCACTGCTCCGTATCTGTTTTCTACTGCTGAATCTAAAAACTGCCTTCTGTATTCATCTGTATATATCTTTGTGGAAGCAGATACACATAAATCGTCACTTTACAAATCTCAGTTTCTTAAATACAGCCATGCATACCTGGCCTGATGACAGCAGCCCTGAGCACCTGGCAGCTCCCACTGCTGCCAGCAGCAGCAGCTGAATTATCGACGCAGCTTTGGAGTCAGCTCAGGAACCAACGTGGGCACAACACAGGCAATTTGGGAAGACAGGAGACCATGCTCTGGTGATGACACCAACTAGCATAAAAGTCCTAGATTACCTGAAATAAGATCTCTTACTTTCTAAAACAGGACAGTTGCATGCAGACAAGGCACTGGAAATTATCTGTGCCTCCTCAAATCTCCTGAAACATGCCTAGGAATTGCTTGGGGTGATATCGGCTGGTGGTGCTAGCAAGTCCAAAGCAATGGAAGAGCCCAAATTAACAATTAATAGCACAGAGGGTCAGTGTCCAGTCCTAAGGAACGTTCCCTGGCAGGTTTCAGTACAGCAGCATTCTGGCTGCAGAAACCACATTTACTTTCCTATCAATAAAGTATTAGAGACATATCTTTTCTTCACCAGCCACAGGAAAGTAAAACCAGAGAAAAGCATTTGGATAAGATGAAAAACTGTGTTTCAGTGTTTAATGGTAATAGAGACTGAGAGTATAATGAATATTTTTTCCAGACACTGTGTATTTCACTCACAATTTAGTCAGCCCAGTGTTTCTGTGGCAAAGCTCTAACCAAACTTCACAGTTTAATCTCAGAATAAATGAGTGTTTAATTAAAAGCTTCCAGTTACAGACACGTTTCGGTTTATTTCTATATGAATGTTTAGTCAGTTAATGTGCTGGAAATTAGCATTTACTGATGGAAGGGTAACACATAGTCCTGAATGCCATCAAAATAGAAAATAAAGGAAGGAAACTCACAAATCATTATTTCTAATGAAGTGGAAAATATGAGGCATAGTGGTTTCAGCTAGTCTCCAGGTATCGAGGCCAACAGGCTGAGTTGCTCTAAATACACATAAACAGGAATGGGGAAAGAGCCTTTTCACACTCCTGAAGCTTTCTTTACCGGTCTTCTCACATAGGCTTGGTGTGGCTGTTGTTTTAAAAGGCTGAGGTCAAATATTCCGTTTCAGAGTTCAGGTTGTGTCCCCCTTTCCCGAAGAGTAGCCACTGTCTGTTATTTCCTGCCGGGCGCGTGCCAAGCCCATCTCATCGGGGCTGGCTGTCCTCTCTAGAAGGCTTTCCCAGGGAAAGGTAGGCTGACCACCCTCGTGATGATAGCTGCCACTTCCACAGCTTGCAGTGAGGAAATTCAGCTTGACTCAGGGAAGGGGGCCCCCTCCTGATTTCCACAGACAGGGATTGCAGTAGTAAGCAATAAATGAATGGAGGAAGCAGAAGGCATTCTGGAGTGCCAGGGGGAAAGTACTTTGAGAGTGGTTGAAGAGGGCTGAAGGGATGGGTCTGAAGGGACTGCGAGAAAAGGGTGCATGAACATGAAACACGGGGGAAGGGTGTCAGAAAACAGACAGCACCATGTAAGTGTAGGCTAAAAGAGAGTGCGGGGTGTCCAGGCAGAATACCGGAGGCATTCTGTACCTAGAAAATTGTTGCAGTGCTAAGCCTCCAAGAATAATTGCAGTGCAAAACCTCTGATGAACATGAGGTGCTAATGTATATTAATTGCTAGCATTTACAGATATATGTATGCATTCTTGTGGAATATACTTATCATTGCAATATCAGTAGGTAATACGTATACACTACATAACACATAATTCTTTTTTTATGTATATTTATATTTCGTGATTTTCAGGGTTTCAGCAGTACAGAGTGTTAGCACAGTAGAGCTGATCCACTCTTCCTCCATTGGCCATTGAACAAACAGAAGAGAAAGTTCTGCACTCTTTTAAAGAGTCGGAACACAAAAATAACTTTTAAAAAATGGAGCAACTGTGAGTTTAAGAAAGTATGTCTGTCTCTAAAACAAATGGAAATCAAAGGCTGTCCTGAGGACCTTGCAGACTAACAGGAAAAGGTAGAAGACACCACTAGCTTAAAAAAGTTACCCAGTCTGGGGACAGGGCAGTCATTTCACCCTCCAGTACAGCTGGATATGGTGTTAGCAGCTCTTTCACATGCTGGAGTGTGAATTGCCCAGACACCCCAAAATGTAAAATTCAGTGCAATGTTGTAGCCATTTTCCTTGTGTCCATAAGCATTTTGTCCAGTTGTCTACCTGTATAGGGATATAACCACATACAATATACAAACACATATAATAGCTAGCTTAATGCCTGCTGAGCTTGAATACACACACGTATACAAGTATTTCTTGAGAGAACTACTGCCTCTTTATCTCCTTTTGCATTTTAATAAAATCAGCCTTTCTGAAGAAACTAATTGTGTAGAGCCTCTGTATGTCGTAAATCTCACCCATCTTACTCCAATAAAAAACTGGAATACAACTTGCTTTTAGATTGCTCTGACCAGGAAGACCTGAAGAATGTTCCCCCACTCAACATCATTTCAATTCATCTTTATTTTACTTTGCTAGAAAGTGCGTCTTTGTAACTCGCGGTTCTGGGTGAAGTGCCCTGCTGTGACATGAGACGTCAGGTTCTGTCAGTCACATCAACTGATGTGATGTGACGGAGCCTAATGTGATGGGACCAATGCCCTGCTGAACGTGTACTGTGTCACTGTGGTATTCAGGGGCTGGTTTCTCTGAGAAGAAATGCAGTGAAGGAAGCCAGGCTTTCCATGGCTGATGAAGCTAAATGATTTTGTAAATGAAAGTGCAATAAGGTGTTTGCTGCATATGCATGCACAAGTAACATATTTGGCTTATTTTGTTTTTCTATTTGTTTGCAATGGCAGACAAATGGCATCCAGTTGTGAATTTTGCATAAGTTTTCTGTCAATCCTATAAAACTCTGACTAGCATCTATCTGAGGGCAGGACTGGAGTGCCGCCTCTTGGAGTGCTGCCTCTTGGAGTGCTGCTCTGCTTGTGACAAATGCTGTTTCTGGAAGACCCATCCACTACTCCCTTGTGGGTGCCACAGTGCAAATCTGAAGGTGTCCTCCTGCAGCCCCTCCATGGTTAGAGCCAACAGCCACTGCTTTTGCTAGCAGCTTTTTCACACCAATCCTACCCTATACCCCTGATTCTCAGCAACAAAACATCTTGAAGCAGCTTGTCCCTAGTGGCAGTTCCTCTCAGAATGCAAACTAGTCTCTGACAAAGCACCATAAAGTTTACTCAGATCTTAAAAGTGTTTTCAGAATACTTCCAAGGAAATAAACCCAGTAATCGCCCATTAAGACATCACACTTAGCAGAAATGTTGGCTTTTAAGGATATGGCTTTCTTTACTCTTTTGGCAGTGACAGCCCTCAGATCTCTGTACCTTGTTCCTATTAGCAGTCCTTCCACATGAGACAGCCATAGGAGCTGGTGAAGCCCATAAAAGAAAGCAAGTCAGTCCTGTCCTCATCATCTGCCAGTAATACAGCTCCCAGTGAAACTGGATGGGTGATGAGAGTAAATTATCTCTTTCTCAAGTCAGCTCCAGGTGAGAGCTCTAGCAAGTACTATTTATATCTTTTGGTTGAGTGTTCCACTCTGTGAAATGTTGACCATCCCAACACTGCATTATCACTAGTTTCACCATAGTGATCTTAAACAATCGCTCTGGCACTAAGCAGCTTTTTCATTTTAAGATAAAGCAAATTTTACATCCACTTTGCAAGATGGCTTTGAGGGTCACCTCAAACAAAGAGAAATTGCAGATTAGCTTGTCACTCCTAACCCCCTCAGTTTCTGTACATACTGGTTACGGTAGAAATGCACCCCTGTTTATTATTCTCATTATGGAGTAGTCCAATAAATAGCGTGCAGCAGTGTTGCAGGAACAGGGAAAGCCCTTTGGATTACGTATAGATATGGATGAAACATTGTCTGTCAGAATCCATAGAAATGTGCAAGAAAGGTGATATACATCTTTTGGCACAATTTCTTAGGAACATGTCAGCCATGTTGCTATTATACAAAAGCTCATTAAAAAAACCCCAAAAAACTAACAAATAAACCCCAACTCAATCAAACATATCAGTTTTTATGTAGCTAAACAATAAATTTGTGCTCCCACTCTATTTAAGAGTCTCATGAGTATTGTATATTCCATCACTGGAACTCCTTTGTTTTCATTTTACACTGGAAATTACTGGCTTAGGGAAAGGTGGACCAAGCGCATCAAAATGGAAAAGTAAGCCAAAAAGTTTGCTTTTAAGGAAAGCAGCATTGGGATTATTTGTTGCTAGTACAAAATGTGTTATCTTGGTAGAAAACAGAAAAAGAGCTGGGTGGAGGAGCACAGAGAGAGAGACAGAGAACAAACCTAAGAACTGGAACTTAAAAGGGACTTGGAAAGCATCCATTTCAATGAGCAGAATTCACCAAGCCAAGGTCCACATACCAAAAAAAAGAGGAAGTTGTGCGTCTCCACAGTCTCAACACTGAGATGAGTGGCAGAGGGGTTATCAAAATGAACTCATACCAAATGCTGCTGCATGGAGCACATGAACAACACCTTCCTCCACTGCCGTTCAAAGCTGCCAACCCACAGCATTGAGTCAAGCAGGTTTTTAAAACTCTTACTTTAAGCCAAGATATGGTTTCTTGTACTTAGAACTATAAATCAGTCTCTTGAATGTAGATGACTGTCTCATTCCTCATGATGGGAAGATGAGCTGGCAGAAATATCATTCCTTCTGGGAAGTAAGTTCAAACCCTTTCGAACTGTGTACAAGGCTCAGGTTTCCCAGTCATGTGCAAGAGCTCCAACCTACTAATCAACTCCCATTTTCCAAAAGGAAGACTTTCCTTTTTGACTGCACCACACCCTTTCCCCCTCAGGCCTTCACACCATGTCTCTGACTGACAGTGACTGTGCACTTGGGTAATGACAGTGCTGCTGGGTGCACTCCTACCTCCCCAGGCCCATCACGAGGTTCAGATGTTGGAATGGTAAGGCTGCAAAGCACTAGAGGGCTTTGGCTCCTCAGTGCTCTGTCCAACTAAGATAAGGGCAACCCTGCACATGTGGTAACATCACTTCAAGGCTATAAATAAGCTTTGTGGTGTAAACATAGGTTCCTGGATAGGCTCTCCTACCCTTAATAGTTAGGCAATGTAATTGTTATTTATTTTTTTAATCGTTCCCTTTGATTTAATTGCCTATATGCTCCCTAGGGTGCATTTTAATTGCCAAACTACTACTTTGGATCCTGGCTAAGTAGTTCCACATAAAAGTGAGTCTTGAAATTCAGGAAAAGGTGAGTTCCTCATTGCTGGACAGCAGCTGGCAGTGGCTCACATTTTAAAATCCAGGATTTACAATGTACAGGTGAAAATCTCTCTCATTCATTGGCATAAGTGGAGACGGTTGGTGGGGAGGAGGTTAAGAGAGTGACATCTACCTATTTTCTCCTTACCCATTAACGTGCATGGATGAGTGTGGTGGCCATGTTCCAGCACATGGGGCAGTCACGGTGCACTGTGTCCCACCTGCATTTCTGCAATGGCTGCTGGAGAGATCAAAGCTTGCAAGCAGGAATTTCCAGGAATGGGCTGTTCGCTGCCAGCACTGCTCCTCTGGGATTTGGGACTGGTAGGTGCTGACATCACAGCTGCATGCTCTAGTGCTCCAACACTGGAAGGGAAGACGGCAATCCTGCTTGAAGAATGTCGTCAGAGCATCATCAGTCTGTCTCCAGAGGACAAGGAAATATTTCTGTTGTGGACATGGTTTCTGACAGGGTGCAATGAAATCACTGCCATCTGTGATGGCTGAAAAAGCTTTGGGAGTTGTCCAGGAGGAGGGTCACTGGAGGGAATGGCTGTGCCTCGGCAAGAGATGACTTGCATGATCTCCACCTCCAGTATTTATGACTCCGTGATTGTTGGTAAGGAACGAGGTAGAGAAAGACACAGCAGTTGATGGATTAGGATGCTGCTTAATTTTCATTACGTGTCTCTTCAGATGGAAAATGAGACCTTTTAACCTTCTAGCAAGCTCCCTGCTGGAACCTCCATTGTGGATTCTGTAAAAATGAGGCTGTTTAGAAACTTAAGGATGCTTATTCATCCTTTGTGTGAGTGGCTGTTAAATGGTACTTTTATGTTTATATCTAATATTTAGGCACTTGGATTCTGCTTGTGCAGAGACAGTAGCAACCCCAATGGGATAAGGCAGTACTGCAGAGAGCAGTAAAGATGCTTCTGTCAGGGTATCTTGGCTAGTCTTTGTTCAGAGCAGGATAGCAATTATAAACATAGACTTTGAGGCATGAGTATGAAAATTAAAGGGTCAGTTACGTTTGCAAGGGAAAAGAAGATTCTGTGGCTTGATTAGTCTTAAGGCCATCTCAGATAATTTTTTTTTCTTTCTATGATTATTTCTGAGACACTTGACTCTTTGTTACAAGCAACGGAACAAACTCAAGTCTTGCTGTGATATCCATTTATTATGCGCAACTTTTCCCTGTTTCTTCCTATATGTGACTCCTCCTTTAGTTTCAATCTTGAAGCAATATCATGTAAAAAGAGAATAAAACTTTATTTCAACTATCTCTGTGCATATAGGCCCCAAATGTTTGGAGGAGCAGCAGAAAATATTATTTTGTCTGTGAGTTTTAACAAGCAAAAGAAAAAGTGACAGCAATTATATTTGAAGTGTGGACATTGTACATAAAATAATTACATTTCATGGCTTCTCCTTTTGTGGAAAAGAAATGCTATTATAAAAGTAGTTTCCATGGGGTGAGATTTTCAAAAGAGCCAAGCATCCACAATTGGGACCAGATTTCTAGAAGGCTTTAGCTCTGGCATAGGAATAAGTGGCCAGATGTCCAAAGAGCTCTAAACACTAGATGGTGAGCATTTATAAAAATCTGGCCTGTATTTAAGAGCATAAATGGGAGCTGAGCTCTTTGGAAAAAATCTCACCTCCATGCTGGGTGTTGAGCTGGCTTGAAAAAAGTCTTGGTCTGAGGCTGTTTTGGTGGGGGGATTGTTTTTTGTTTTGGGGTTTTTTGGTTTCATTTTGTTTAGAGATTTTTTCTGTTGTTTTTAAAAGAGAACTGGTCTTGCATGTCGTTAAGTTGTTTACTGGTTTTGTGGAGCTTTTCACTTCTAAGCACATATTTCAGTTCATCCATCCAAACAGTCCAGTTGCCTTTAAGCAATATTGATGTACTTAAAACTAAGCATGCCCTTTGCTGGGCTGGAGATTGAATTTACCATTTGAAATACCTCCCTGTTTAGCTATGAAATGTACACTGTCTTTACCAACATGGCCACATGTGTGGAGGAGGTGTGACTGAATGGGAGCCAGTCAGAGTAAAGGAAAGCTTATCTCAGTGTCTGTGTAACTCTGATAATATCTTTGCAATAAGCTCTAAATATTGCAGTTGAGCCACAAATAAACATGAGAAAGTTCCTTTAGGTAAAGTAGTGACAACATTTCTTCTGGACCTGTGCAGCAAGAGTTGAGTAGGCCAGAAATGTGCTGGAGCAAGTCCAGAGAAAGGCAATGGAGCTGGCAAAGGGTCTAGAGAGTAAGTCCTATGAGGAGAAGCTGTGGGAACTGGGGATGTTTGGTCTGGAGAAAAGGAGACTTGGAAGTGGCCTTATCACTCTCTACAACTCCCTGAAAGGAGGCTGTAGCCAGGTGGGGGTCAGTCTCTTCTCACAGGTGAGAAGTGACAGGACAAGATGAAACGGCCTCAAGCTGTGCCTGGGAAAGTCCAAGCTGGACATCAGGAAGAATTTTTTCACTGAAAGGGTGGTTAAGCATTGGAACGGACTACCCAGGGAGTTGGTGGAATCATCGATCCCTGGACAGGTTCAAGAAGCAGCTGAACATGGCACTCAGTGATGAGGTCTGGTTTACAAGGTGGTGATCGGTCAAAGGTTGGACTCGACGATCTTGGAGGCCTTTTCCAACCTAGATGATACTGTGATTTCTGTGAAAATGGACCTAAACCAAAAGAAACAGGGTACTTGTATTAAAAAAAAAAAAAAAAAAAAAAAAAAACTCAGGCTGTAAAGTCTTTTCAGAGAGTTGTTCTAAAGAACAGTGAGAATGGGCACCCTCCATTCCCTCTGAAGCCTGAGTGTTGGTTAGAGCATTGAAGGGTAAGGTAATATATCTTCTATTTCTTTTAGAGGAATATATATCTACTTTAGGTATCAATTCAGCTTTGGAGAATAATTTAGTCATACTTGTAAATGGCATTCCAACAAAAAAGGTCATCAGGTTTGACAGCATTGGATTGACTTATGGAAAACTAAGGCTGACTTTCTGGTGTTAAAAATGTTAACCCTTTTCCAGCAGCTACTGATGCCAGGAATCTGCTACAAGTTTCCATGAAGGTAGGTAGAGATAGGAACATATAACTGCCTACACAATAAGCAATTCTTTCAGAAAATCACATCAAAACTTACTTTGAATATTGCATCGTATACGTAAGCCTAAAACTGTTATCAGATATTGAAAAGGCATGGACAACAGCTGTTGTACAGGATTGAATGGATTGCAGGTCAGGCGATCTCAAGGTTGGCTGATGGATGAGATAAACACCTCTCATCACTATGCTGGATCAATCCTTACTTAAGTACTAGATTTATGACTGCTTCTCCCATCCATTTTCAGATTCTGTCATTGTTTCTGCTTTGGCTCTGGGCCAAATGAAGTTGTTCTACTATAAGTCAATGTTTAGAGCCCCAGGTCTTGGAGTAGAAAGTGATTTCGCAACCTCTGCTCTCAATTAAAAGAAAATACAATTTTTGTGAATCAGTGTTTGTCAGTGTATAGCACGTACTGCCTTCACATGTCCGCTCCCTGTTCTCAGGGCTTTCAAAAAATGGGTCACTGCAACATATAACCCTGACTGAGATATTTTCTGGAGATGACATGACCTGACTTAATTTCTAATTCTTCTGATCCCAGCTTTTGGTAACAGAAAGAAAAAAGGGACAGGATGAGCAGTTCTGTCACAGGCATCCAATTTCGCTTCACAGCTGAAGCCACCACATCTCACAGCCCCCATGATTTTTTGGAAGCGTTACAGTGTTTTCCTTCCACAGAAAACCTGAAATTTCATGCACTGATGAGATTCCAATCCAGCAGGCAGCTACTGTGTTGAAATGCCACCCAGGTGTGGGTGTGGCCAAGCTGTGACAGAGAGGTCAGCACCTTCCAACATCTCCAGGTCTGCCAATCTCAGAGCTAGAGAAACCCACAGGGAACATTTTTCATCTTCTACATAAACTTCTTTCAGGAGCAGTTTTTTCCCAGCAGAAAGTTGCTGAGCATTGCCTTACGACAGCTTCATTTTGACCATCAGCAGCGCTGTGCAGGCAGACTGCTGTGTCAGGCAGCTACCATGAACACATGTCTTGGAGCTCCACCAAGCCTTTTTCCCATAGAGATATTGTTCATTTCTGCTGGAGGTACTGAATAGCACAGTAGCTCTTGCCAAAACACTTCCTTGTACATTTATTTAGCATGCATGAAATAACTATTCATCTAGCATTTATCCACCCCTATTCACCTGCCTTTTCTTTTTTTTCTTTTAGAAATATATTGTCAGTAGTGAATTAAAGAGCCAAAAAGTGTTGTTTAGCCTACCTGTAGAGAGAACACCATGAAACAAAGCATATGAAAAACTAATCCAGCCCAGGACTGACAGCTGGACTAATCATCATAAAGGTATTCAGCATGAATGTCTTTCAGGGTCCACAAAACATCTATGCAGACTTTTTTAACCTCATGTGCCAACAGAAGTTGTGTCCATGCAGACCTTCTGTGGTCTGGTAAGAAAAAGCTTGGGTGCAGCAGCACGACTCCTTATTTGAGTATCCACATCCACTGATGTTCCTCAGGCAACCATTACTGCAAGCTCTCAGACAGGAGCAGAACCTTGCAACTCCAAAGCAGACATTTAAGTGGGAGGAGCAGCCTTCTCTGCCTCTCTTAAAGTCTTGCACAAAACCTTTACTGATGAAAAAGTGAACTGCAATCGCAAGTTCTGAATTCAATAGAATTTCTAAATCCAGAGCAAAGTAGTTCTGCTCTCATGCTAAGAGCCTGGTAATCTTCACTAAGCAAAAATCTTGATCCCTGAAAGGCCTGTGAATAATATCACAGCTGAAAATTTTTCAGGGATATTAATTTGCCGTCTGAAAACAGATTCACTGATGTAAAAATATCTTGAAAGACAATGATACAATATATCTAGACAAAAATGCAAAAAAATATGCTTAGCTGTCACCAACATAAAGCAATTTGATAAAGTCAAATAATTACCTGAAATTACGTTTACTGGAGTTTTTAAACAGCTATTTTAATTTATTTAAGATTTATCTGGGATGTCAGTGTCCCAATCTAAGCTGAAATAAAATTTCAGTTTAGATTTGTCTCTTGCATGGAATTTAAAGACTAAATTCTCAGTATGAAGAATTACTAATGGAAACAAAGTTTTTATTCCAATGTGTAGCTGTGCAGCACTGGGGCCTGCTAGAAACTAAGAGAAATGAAGCACTTAAATGCTGCCATAGAGGAGGGGACTCACTTCCTTCTTCCGTGATTTAATCTGCCCTTGACTTGAAGAGTATCTTTCAAGGACTGAATATATAAATAATGATCATGTAACGCACTTAATAAGCAGTCACTTGCTGAGTACTGTCTATGCAGTTACTTCTAGCTGAAATGCTGGTCCTGAATATTTGAATTCCCTCTTTTGCCTTTCACCTCCTTCTTCTCTGCCAAGCTGCAATTTCCATACTAGGTTATATCAACAGTGGTGGGAATAATGCTTCTAACTGCATCTCCACTTCTATTAAAAACAAACGTTTCCACATAAATCTGCTAATGTAAGGCATGGTATTACTTACATTTTTTTTCCCCTGTTAATGATGAAAACAAATGAGTAAGATTTATCTCTTTGACAAGTCATGTGGGTGTGAATCTTTAATTAGCATATAACAGGTTTAGACTTCAAGTCCCTATAGGCGTGGGAATCACTTAAAGAAGAAAATCCCACTTGGTAAATCTTTGGCTTAGGAAGCCAAGAATGTTATTTTAAGAGATACCTGTAAAGATGAAGATTGCAATCTTCGTGCATGTCAAGGTAAAAAAGCAAGCTATTTCATCTCCCAGAAACTCGGTGACCATACTTTGATGACTAGCCAGATGGCAGCTGTTCCCCTAGCCTGGTGCCAAGAAAGATGATTGGAGCTGCAATTTACCTTCCGTGGTGAAGCTCAATGCTGGAGCATACCACAGCTGCGGATTTGGCTGCTGCCAGTAGGTGTGTGCACAGTTGGTTTCCTCCCAATTTGGATTCATCAGGTAAGAGGCTGTATCAGTACCCAGCAATTATGAAATTGGCATGCATTGGATTGTTTACTCACAGTAATATTCCTACTGGACTTTATTAAAACACCATCTGTTGTCAGTACAGACAAAGAATCAAACCAGAAATATCCATGGATAGAAAGTGTGTATGTGCACGTGTGTGTGTGTGTGTGTATCTTCAGCTGTGTTGCAGGATCAGGTCACATTTCATATTCTCTTTTCTTCTTTCCTCTTCCTCTACAGGTAGCTTTTCATAAAATGCCTACATTCCTAATCAATTTTTTTCCCCTCTCCTAATTTCATGTAGAAAAAAAAAATTAGAGTGGAAAAAAATAAAAGCTGGTCAAAGGGAAGTTATACCTCTGTGAGTCATGCTGGAATGGAAATAAATTAGTCTTTGCATATGGGTGGAACAACATTAGCTTTACTACAAATTAAGGCTGAAATCGTTGAAAAAAAAGTCATCTGACTGAGTGATGTTCAGTTAGAACTTCTGAGTTAATGTGTAGTATATAGGGTGAGTAATAAAGGATATCTGCCAATAATAATATCTTTAGGGCTTGAGAAAAAAAAGGGGACTAGATTTTACAATCAGCTGTTTGCTCTTGATTACTATTTTTCTTTAATCTTTCAAATGGGGATCAGATATTCTTAATACACAGCTGGTCTCCACAAATGGCCAAAGATAATTTTTCATATACCTACATATAATTCCAGGTGAAATTAATTAGTTGGAATTCTTCATCAGGTAAAACACTAATAAAATATGATGCAAGTAATTAAAAATGCAAATACAGGGAAGAGAGCAGTAAAACTTAGATATGTCATTTCAGTCCTACAAAAAGGCATCTGTCAATTTAGATCTTTAGTGCATGCACTCACACATACACATACACAAAAAAACCCTTTAAAAATAAAAATGTAAACAAGTCCCAGTTCACATCGTAAGATTAAAGCTGTAATAAAGGCAGAGAACACAAGCCAAGAACATCCCCTGGGAGAAGGAGGGAAGTGCGTTAAAATGCTTGGGTTGTTTATGGACTAAGTCTTTGGAGATCTCTCAGTGCTGAATGAAGGATTTGGGGTATTTTACAGGACCCACAGGGAGGTTATTTACTACTATGGGGAGTCACTAAAGCCTGTTTTGCTCACTATACCCAGCCATCAGAAAGAAAATATTAGTCCTAATATAAGTGTGTGCAATCTACCACCTGTGGTGGGATTGTGCATAGTTGAGAGGGAGGGGATTTGCCCCAGATATGAGCCCATCCTTGTTGCACTTTTTAATTTTATCCTCATGTGGGCCAAAGTTCTTCCCTAAGTTAAAGGCACATAGCCATTGCAGAAGTTTGACTCTGGGCAGGATAGAGCACAATTTCCATGCCTAAGGTATAATTCCCTCCCTTTGTTTTCATCATCATCATCATCACTGCTCCTCTACCAAATTGCTTAAACCCTATGTGCTTAAGTCTTGTAGCCTACTCTGCCAAGCCTAAGATGGACCCACTGCATTAAAGCAGTAACGTCTCCAGCAATAATGCCCCCAAAATCTAGGCCCTTGTTTTTTGAAGCTCACGGAGGACTAATCTCCTCAAGTTTATACCAATATTCATCAAATCAGGAAGTTACAGTGCATTGCTTTTGTGCTTCAGTTTTATGTATCTATTTATTTCTCCTGATGGGAGGAATGTAACATTTTGCCTTGACTTATGTATTTGTAGAACCTTTTTGTTTTTTTAATCATCTTAATAGTAATAATCTCAGTAGTTAGACACTGGAAGAAGTTTCCCAGAGAAGTTCTGGATGCCCCATCCTTGGAAGTGTTTTAATGATTTGATAGTCTTCATTTGCTCTGATAATACTTACAAGCAAGAACAAAACTTCCCAGTAGTGTCAAGCTTTCTGAAGAAGAAGGAAGACAGTTCCCATAGCAAAATACATTTTTATTCTGCGTATCTACTCAGCCTCCAAGCCTCCTTTATGGGGGTGGTAGGCAAGGAAGAGAGGGGGAAAAAAAGTAAACACGTAAAATGGAGCTGCCAAATGTTCCACAACAGAAAGGTTTTTATTGCCCACAGGTCCATCAGAAATTCAACAGAAGCAACTAATTACAAGAACCAAACAATCCTCCTCCCCAAAGTGCAGCATGCAGAAATGACCTGTTAGGAAGGTGGATGCCAAATATGTTTGCCAGCAGCAGGGCCAGAGTTTGCCCCACGCAGGAGCTGGGAGGGCACTGCTGGCACACAGCCTCCTGCCCTACCTGTGCATCAACACTTCCAGAATAGTCTGCCACGCTGTGCACTGCAAACATGCTGAGGCTGTATAACATCTGTGCCAGCACTTCTGCATCCTCATAAATCATTTCCCAGCTCTTGCTGGGGCAACAAGGAAGAAAATGTTGGCATATAAATGTAAATCACTGTATGTCCTATGGAATAGAATAATAATTGTGTTGATTTACCAGCCATGCACTGTTCCCAGGGATGGATGGGAAATATTGGCAAAGAAAGGTTTGTACTTCCAGCAAAAGAACAGATTTGCTGAACTATATAAAAATGGTTGGAATAATCAGATGCTTCTGTCTAGGAGACTTGTTTCCTGTTAGACTGAGTTAGGCTTCACCTCATTGCTGGTTGAAATGTAATTACTTTGTCTCTAGTCATGTTCAAAATAAAATATCCAGAGATGTTATTTAATCAGTTACATGGTGAGCATGGGCAATTTTTTTCCCCTCCTATGTGTGGTTGTGGATACCTCTGAAGTCACTTGCATGCATTCCCTGTGCATTTAATCTCAATTGAGGTCAACTTTAAAACTTTCACTGGGACCAAGGTTTTATCCACCAAATCTAAAATCATTTTTTGACTGTAACTGTGTAGCCTATGACCCACTTTGCAGGGTTTTGTATGGTTTTTTCTCTCAAATTTTTATTTAAGATAATCTCACTATCATGTTTATTCTATCTCACCACCTACAAGTGTGTTATGAAAAGAACATGTTTATTCTAGCACACAGTAAGAGCATCAACCTAGAGCTACACCGGTGGGAGGAAATGCACACTAGTCAATTCATACTTTCTCATTAGCTTCCAGCAAGAGCACTTTGTTTAATTTTCCATACCGTATTGACCACAATAAACTATGTAAAGCAATTTTACAAATGTTTCAGGATTTTGTGGGAGACTGACAGAATGCTTTTCTTGCATGACAGTTACATGATGCTAACAATTCCTGTCAAGATATACAATGACGTTTCATAATACTATTATTCTCTCAAAATTCCCTATGTTCTGCACCTGTACTTTTCGAACACACAACCACCCAAGCACACGTAGTCTAGTACATTTCATCGCATTATCTGTTCCAGTTGTACTGCTGAAGCTGAAAAACATTTTTGTCACACCGTGCACCAGGGGCTGAATTCACACCTCAAAGCACAAGCAGAAGTGTATGAAAAATCATGTGATACAAAATTTTGTTCTAAGGCATCTAAACCTAAGTGTGAAAAATATACCTATATGTACCACCTGTGAAATAGCACGCTGTATTTCAAAGCAATACTGTAGCGTTAGTTTGAATACCTTTAAAGTATTTTTTTCTGGTTTTACTTATATTTTTACGACAGATATTTTGAGGATTTTCTTAGGTTCCAGTATTTTTTCCATGTGTATAACTCTTTTATTCTGAAAGATCCAGACACTTCATAATTTTTGAGCGTGTGCATGGCTGAAGGTAGTAATGTTCCAGATCAAAATTAAAAATTATGCAAAAATCATAAGATTTTTGTCAAAACTATGTCAAACAAAAGCTGTGATAGCAGGTATTAAGCTCAGTAACAATTTTTCCATAATTATATACACAGAATAGTGTATACTACATGCTACTTTATTCTTATATACTTCATTCTTCTACATTATACAGTATTATTATATAAATTATTATATAGTATTTCATGATCGATCAGTACCTTACTGTGAAGATCACTGAAGGCCAAACAAAGCAAGGCAAAAAGCATGCAAAGCCAAATATCAAAGTCTATTTTCACAACTAAAATAGTGTCATAGTAGCTCTAATGTATAGCACCCCTTATTTTAATTTCTCAAGTGAACAATACCACACAGTAAATTGCACAGCAATCAGGGTTCCCAGAATGATAAAAAGATCATACAGTATTTCAAGAAGTCAAACCTTAGACTTTCCAACACATCTCAGACCTAAAAATATTCCTCTTACTTGACATAAATTACTTGAATTCCCATCAAATAATCTAAGCAAATTATATAAGATGCATTTCAGGATGGGACGAGTCATCCTCTGGGAGTGCTGGCTTTCTCTTTAGTGGAACCAAACAACTTGTTTCGGCTACAAATTAAGTTCAACCAACTTTAATTCAGACAAGCAGCTAGGATGCAGGAAGAATGCATTTGGGGACATAAAATGAAGAGTTCTACAGAAGTTACCTTGCTGTTCACGAGAGAGGCAGACAAACACAAAAAAGGCGCTGGGTTTGGTTTTTTTTTTTTGAGAGTTCCTGCTCAAGGTGGAGAAACTGTATACAGCTTGGGGTTTGCAGGTTCATATGCCCAAACTGAACATAATTTTTAAAAAAGGTATGCCAGATACACATGTTCATGACCTCAGAGTCCATGCCCAAGAATTAATTAAGTACAGTTGAAGAAATGGAAGCTAGGTGTATGGGTCTTCACTCTTACCACATCAAAGAAACCTGGCTGACTAGCACCAGTCTCAACCCATCTTTTCCCAAAGAAAGATGCATTTCCTACTTTTCCTGCAGTTCTCCTACTGTTGATGACAAGTATGTCCCCCTATCCACCACTGGATAAAGAGGTATTCAGTACTTACAGCACCACAGCTATAATTCAGACTTCACACTCTGTTTTCTAATAAGAAATAAAAACAAGAAAAAGAAACCATTAGTGCCATTTGGCAGATGTTTGAAAGCTCTGACAAGCAGATTTAGAGCCAATGGTCAGGCATTTTTGGTTCCCATGTAGTCATACGTCTCCTTTGTAAGACACAACTGCACACATTCTGTGCAACACATGTAATGCTGCCTATCATCTAACAGTCTATTTCTACCTCCAAAAGACAACAGGTGAATGGAAATGAACTTAAGAGCCTCAGGTTTTCCTACCAAACCAAACTCACCAGCAAATCAAAGATAGGTTTCCATTGGCAATGCAGCCATCAATGAATTTCCAGCTCTTTTCTCAATACCTTATACCTCATTACTTAATGTCTGACTTGAAATCAAGCTGGTGAGGCAATGTATGCAGGGGTTAAAGCAAAACAAAGTCTAGATAAGGCCATCTGGTAAAAGTAATTCTCATATCCACCCAAATAGACCAAACCTTATGAATACTCAATAAGATAATTCTCATAAATGCCATCAAAAAAAAAAAGAGAGATTGTTATTTATTGTTGTTATTCTAGCTATTTTAAAAAGTCGTGGGATACACTCAGACAAAAAGATGCTAGGAGACACATAAAAAGAGAGGAGGAGAAAGGGAGAGAGAGAAAACAATACTGTGTTTTTGGAAATAAGAGTCACTTTATTGAAGAAATAAACATTTCCTACATAAATGAAACTACTAATCACTGCAGTTTGCATAAAAGCTCTGCCTACGGAATCTGAATAAGAGATATTTCTCTAACTTCTGTGTTTTCCCTGCTCTCTTTTTATTTATCGTTTATTTGTTCTTCTGTTCTACTGATCAAAACAGAAAAAGGAAAAGAAAACCCAAAAGGTGGGGAGTCAGGCAGCTAGGAACAGTAAGCTAAGAAATAAAGCTTTTTCTGTTTTAAAAAAGACCCCAAACAAATAATTTTAAGGAAATCCCAGAATAATCCCACCCATTACCTTGTCCACATTCTCAGCCGTTACAAATGGATTTGCTTCCATTGGTGAAGCTGTGCTTTGTGCTGGGATCTTTTAGAAGACCTAACTCTGAACTCTGGTATTCAAATTTGCTACAATTCTCCATGGCGTTCAGGTATGTGTGCCTGGTTGTCATGTCTTCCACCTCTATAGGCATAATGCCAGTAGATACTATTAATAATATGCCAAAATCAAAATGCATTTAGATTCATAATTATTTTGGTGTTCATATTTTTGTATTTATTTAAATACAGAAACATGACACTAGATTGAGATGACTTTGAGCTTTAAAAAAATATTTGTCACACCATTTTTACTTCTCTTGATCCTCCCTTCTTGATTCCTTGTTTTGCTAATTTATACTTTGCCTGATGCACTAAGTTCAGCAGTGAAGATATTTCTAGCTTTTCTGGAAAGATGGGACCCCAAGTCCTGTTTTGCTTTTCTATCTTGTAAGTATTTAGATAATTATTGCAACAAAATGTGTATATATGTAAGTACTGCACGTTCATTCATTGATTATCTGCAAAAGCCTAGAAATTCTCTCATGAAAATACAATAGAGAAGGGACATTACTTGATGTTTTCTCTTCAGCATCTTCAATTTTAATGAAAAATCTTTTAATGTGGAGTAAATCCTGATCAGCAATGGAAAAATTCTGTTTCAGAGATTGTTTATTCTGCTTCTGCTACCCCAACCATCAGTTTTCATTCTGAAGTACAGCTGAGTTTAGCAGTGCTACAGGGATTTTCTCTGAGGACAACAAAACATCCTGAAGAGAAGCAAATAGCTGTGGTATATTGCTGCTTTGTACCAAGCAGGCACCTAAGTTCACCACTTCTGTTGTATAAGTAGCATTTATCTGTGCTGTGTGGATGCAGCCTAATGACCAGGAAGCAGATTTTTACCAGCAATTATACTGACATGAGTCAATGGTCATTGGTCAGAGACATGGCAAGGCTCCTCAGATCCTGGTGTTTAACAATAGGCCCTTTGCCTTGAATAATTACAAATCTTATATGGCTGACACATCTTAATTCATGAGATCCTGGTGTGTATAATTGGATAGAAGTATGAACTTGATTACACTAGTGAACTTGCTTTCCAGAGGGGGAAAAAAAGTGATAACAGGCTTCATTGTCATCAAAGGGTAAAGAAATGTGACAATCTGGGAACCAGTTTTAGGACCCCATCTGCTAAACCAGAGAGAAATCAAGATTTTACAGTTCTATAAATATTTTAGTGTATGCCATCATTTATGAACTCTGGCAGCTATCATAAAATCTCTCTGACTTTTGTTACAACTGCATATAAGGCCAGAAAATTGCATCTCATGGTAAACCATAAAAACCTAAGTAAAAGCACCATTCCTTTCAGTATATTCTAAAAATATACAACCTCCCTGTCAGTACATGGCAGGGTTGTTACCATCCCAAGATGCCTGTTTCTCTCTCATTTTTTTTTATCTGATCTTACCCTGGTCTTTTCAAACCCTTTTGTATTTCAGTATCCTTTTATGTTCCATAAATAACAGCCATCACAGTATAACAGCTGAAATAGCTTTTACTTTGTCACAATGTACTGTAAGCAAGAGACACTTGGGTGATGCTAATGCCCTAGATACAGGAAGAATTTATGCGGACCTTTTCTCTAATTGTTCCTGAAATGATTTTCATTCAGTGGTGAGTTCCTTTAGAGCCCTGAAATAGAGCTAGCCTCAGAGCAGGTTTTGATGCTTTAATCACCCAAGTAGAAAACCTCCGTAAAAAAAAGGATATAAATATAGAATTATCCTGAGATTAACAATGCTCCTTCTAAACTTAAACTCCCAGTCCTGCCCTGTGTTACAAAGTGTCTCTAAAAGACACAGAAATCATGAATCATCAAGGTTTTGATTGCAGAGGCTATTCTGACATTCTAGGTAGCATCTGCACAGCTTGAATTACAATACTGTCTAAAATAATCTGAATAATAGTAATATACATTTTATCTCTACAAAGTTTCTAGAATATATTTACTTAAACAGGTTTGGGGGAGGTGGTTTGGGAGCGGGGAGGGTGTGTGTGTGTGGTTGTGTGTGTAGCCAAACAAGAGAAGAGACAATCACTCTATTAAAAAATAAATACAGAAGTCAGTTGGTTGTCAAAGACCCTTACTTCAGGAAAGGTATTTACCAAATTTAAGACTGAATTTCAGAAGATGTCTAGACAGCACAAGATGTGAAACTTCTGTCATCTCATTTGCAGAGGCAAAACAGAAAGGTGAACATTGGAGTGATTGCACATGCAACTATTTCCAAAATAAATGCACAAATCAGGTTTCTGACATGTTCATTGCACACCTGATCTGGGCATGTGCCTTTGCAAAGGCAACTGGCTAAAACACTGCATATGTTGCTTCTCCTTTTTCATCCAACAAGACTTCCTGTAGCTCCTAGTATTACTATGTCTGAAGACCTGCATTTCTTTTAACCAAACATATGCTTTGATCTTTCATAAAAAATACAGAGTTGTCTCATGTATATAGATGGATATATATGTACATATATGTATTTATATATGCACATTTTGTGCTGTATAAATCAATATATATAAGGTATTTTTGGACAGTATGGTAGCTATCAGGCTGCATACTTCTTGTTTCATAGCTCTCACAACAGCACAAAACTCTCATCTACTGAAAGAGGAAGAGGTAAGATTTAAATGAAGGGCTAAGGGGAATGACCAAAGTGTAAATAGGTAAACACTTTGTCTGTAAACCAGGAAGCTCTAGTATATTCCATCCTGTGGGATCAGTGCCCACTCTCCCTTTAGCAAATTGCCCTGGACTACATACCAATTTCAGAGCAAATTGGTACAGAGTTGTATTGGCATTGGCTGGGGTAGAGTTAATTTTCTTCATGCTGGCCAGCATGGGATTATGTTTTGGATTTGTGCTGAACACAGGTTTGGTAATATAGAGATGTTTTCATTACTGCTGAGCAGGGCTTGTGCAGAGACAAGGCCTTTTCTGCTTTTTGTACTGCCACACTGGCGAGGGATTTGGGGGTGCGTGGGAGGTTGGGAGGAGACACAGCCAGGACAGGTGATCCAAACTGACCAAAGAGATATTCCCTATCATATATATCAGTACATAAGGCTGAGGGGAAGAAGGAAAAGGAGGGGTGTTTGAAGTGATGGCATTTGTCTTCCCAAGTACCTGTTGCTTGTGATGGGGCCCTGCTCTCCTGGAGATTGCTGAACACCTCCCTGCCCATGGGAAGCAGTGAATGAACTCCTTGCTCTGCTTTTCCTATTAAACTGTCTTTATGTCAGCCCAAAAGTTTTCCTGCTTTTACCCTTCCACTTCTCTCTCTGATCCCACTGGTGTGGAAGTAAACATGTGGCCGAGTGGGACTTGGTTGTTGGCTGGGATTAAACCATAACAAGAGTGCAGGACCAACACTGGTAATAAATCCTAATGGTGATCAGAAAAATATACGTATGAAAATATATATGTGAAAATTATAAACAGCTTCACTTAATACTCTCAAGTTTATGTATATGCTATTTAAGATACAACACTCATTTCTCTAAATAAAACACTTTATTAAAAAAATTAAAATAAGAAAGTCAATCAATGAATCAGTTGATCAATCAATCGATCTTTCTGCTGTTGACAACTCCAACCTTTAAAATTAAGATCCCTTTTCCCCAGATCCTACAGGTTCTGACTCAAATGAAGATTGAACCTTCAATTCTTGGGACCTTCAATTCAATGGGATAAATTCTTCATGTCCTGTGGCTGGTGTTAGATCACAAGTCCCTCATCATTAGACTCTATGCAGAAAGCCTACACACTGTGCTCAGATTGCTCTTGACTTGTGGTTAAGACAGGAAGGTCTCCCTGCTCATCTGCTAATGTACATGGGATTTCTGAGGAAGCAGCAGGACAGTCATTCCGGCTTGACCTCATAACACTTTTTATTGTCTCTTCTAGCTTCCACTTCAACTTCTTCTTTCATCATCAACAGCTCCTGCACCACCTAGTATGCAGTGGCATCCTAATTTGCCTATAAGGCCAACACTGTAGTGGACAGTCAAGAAACAAGGAGCACAAATGATCTTTCACATGTTCATCATTTCAGAACAAAAAAAACCAAACAAACCACACAAAAATCAAAAAGCAAGTACCAAGTTTTCAGGTGAAAATGTGGTTTGCTTTGTTTGTTTAATGATATGGTTAGTCACATTTATTTCTACACCTCACTTGAAAAGCAAATAAGAGCATGTTTACTTGTGAAAAAGTTTGTGCAGTCCTACTTTAACAGGATTCCAACCCCCAACTCTTTTCCCTGATGTAATGTCACGTCTGTGTGGAAACTACATGGAAACACCTTTAAAGAACATAAGAAAGAGGAGCCCACATACCAGCTCACATCACCAGCAATCACTTTGAACTGACACACAGTAATGGGCTGGTGTGAAAATATTAGACTTTTAGAAATGATGCTGGGGCCTGGAAATGCCTCCACCAGGAGGACAGCAGCCTCAGCCTGGAAAGCAAGCATCTGTGGGTTGGATGGTGCAAACCCAAGCTTTCACTTTATGAAAAAAGTCAGTACTGGTTTCCAGCCAGGGAGGCATTGCCTAAACCAGGCACAATTGTTCCACTTAAGCTTCCCTCTGTGCCTCCTGCTGTGTCATGGCTGGACCATCCAAGTACTGGCATATCATCAGTTGAGGCAACTTATTTGGCAAATGGTATCTTGATGTTTTTATATGTTTCCATCATCATGAAACCTGCCTGGAGTCCTCAGTCCATGGACTTGTTTGAGTGAGTCCAGAGGAGGCCATAAAAATAGAGGGCTGGAGTGCCTCTCCTATGAAGACAGGCTGAGAGAGTTGGGACTATTCAGCCTGGAGAAGAGAAGGCTCCAGGGAGACCTTAGAGCAACTTTCCAGTACCTAAAGGGGACCTATAAGAAAGATGACAACAAACCTTTTAGTAGGATATATTGCGATAGAACAAGGATAATGGTTTAAAACTAAAGGAGGGTTGGTTTAGATTAGATGTAAGGCAATTTTTTTTTTTTTACAATGGGAGTGGTAAAACACTGGAACATGTTGCCCAGAAAAGCTGTGGATGCCCCATCCCTGGAAATATTCAAGGGCTCTGAGCAACCTGGTCTAGGTGAAGATGTCCCTGCTCATTGCAGGGAGGTTGGACTGGATGACCTTTAAAGCTGCCTTACAGCCCAAAATATTCTGTGATTCTGTAAATCTATTTTATTATCATGCTGATAGTACACAATGATGGGAGACATCAAGTTTATGTCAAGTCATTTCTACAGGTGATTAAAAATAACTCAGAAATAAGTCAAAAGATGGAAGTTTCAATGGCTGGGGAGAGATTACATCAAAGAAAATTGTACATGTGGAAAAAGTAGATGCTACACCAAAGCCTATGTAAAAATGGCAAACATAATTTAAACAGATAGAGACCAAAATCAGAGGTCATTCCATATTTGCACTCTGGGTGCTGTGTTGAGGTACCTGATTCATGAACTTTGATCAGAGAATGACATGTGACTTCCCTACATTCCACTATTTTCTTTGGGTGAAAACCACTCAGTGTAACTGTGCTTCAGGATCTTTTTGCTAGAAGGGATGTTTGCATTGAAATCTCAAAAAGATGTGAATAGCTGTAAACTGCATTTCTAACTCACAGACTTTCAAGAGGTTTGGCCTATTCAGACCTGTTTAATTAAAATGCCCCTTTTCAGTCATCATCTCCAAGACTGTTGGCACCAATACATTTTTTTTTAAAGCTTGATAAAATTTTCCAGTTTTGCTTTGCATGGCTTTTGATTTATTGTTAGTTTGTTTTGACACTTTCAGGGACAGATCCCCACTGGCTTTAAGCTGGTATTCAGAGAAGCTAGCTTCTTATCGTAGAAATTAATTCAGTTTATGTTTTCCAGAATCCAATTGTTTGATGGCAAAATTCAGCATAAAACTCACAGATGTTTTCATCTCTCCATAGAGAACTAAGTTTATGGTCATGAAGAGCAATCAGCTGATTGCTGTAAAAAGTTCTGTCGTGTGAAAATACTGAGATTACAAAACTCAAGCCAGAAGAATTTGACCCTTATTATTGCTAAACCAGTAACAGAACTTTTTTCATAGATTCTGTTTAGCCATAAATGTTACATATACTTTTAGAAAATTTTCATGCTACCAGGTTTATTTTAGTAAAAATTGTTCCAGGAAGTAATCTTTTAAACTAAATATTTAGCAAAAGACTACAGTAAGAACATAAACATTTCAGCCAGTGTATCTAAACCATTCAACCAGGACAAAGAAAATGTTCTTCTAATATTTAGGTAGAGAAAATTAATATAGCATGTCATTCCATTAATTACAGCTGGTCGTATTTTCTTACAAATCCATCAAGAATGTCAGCGGTCCAAATTTCATCATTTTAAAGATCTAAAAGGAAAAATCCTACCCTAAAGTTCAATAAGACCTTCTAACAAAGCAACAAGAACTGATGAAAATTACCTTTTAAAGATTTATTGAAAATGGTCTTCCTGAAATTAACAAAAATTTCCCTAGATGACTGTTCTTCAAGTCTTGCAAAATTTTCCAAGACTGACCCCTATTGACTGAGTATAATGGGAGCCTTCTCCTTGGTATGTGTGAACAATGGATCAAAACCTCACTTTAATCAACTCTGTTGTCCAAACCAGCCCAGGAATCCAACCACAGCACAGATAGAACAGATTTAGTTGTAGTTATCTGCTTGATACTGGGAATATGTGCTTCCATTAATACATAACGTCAGTCTTCAACTACTGGAGAGTGTGAGTGCAAAACTTTGAAAGAGAGTGCACAGAAAACCCTCAAAGTCCATAAAAAAAGAAAATTCTCTGTGTAAAACCACAAAGGACATGAAGAAATAAAAAATAATAAACACCTAACATCTCATATTCAACTATGACATTTAAAAGGCACAAAAATACAAAAATGAACTCAGCAACAACTGGGAATGGCAAACACAGGTTTACAAAGACTCTCAGCAGGAAGAAATCAGTGTGTGTATATGATAATGGCATAGGGCTTGGCGGAAACAGGGCAGTTGGGCTTCTTGATGGTGTTTAAGTCCCTTTCATCCACTCTCCTTCTCTGTCTCAAAATGGGGCTTGTTTTTTTTTGTTTTTTTTTCCTTAAATATCTGTGCAGAGTGGACCTGTAGCCAAGTTTTGAGTCTGAACAGATAGATTGCCCCATCCTGTGCCCTCCATGCCCAGATGACCTGCAGACGCACTGTACTCCCACCTCAGCTGTTAGTTCCCATCCGAGTTTTTTTCCAGTTTGGTTTGATTTTTGCTCCAGAAGTAGTGTGCCGTGGCACGTAAACATTGCCAAGTGATGAGTTGCATGTTTCTATTCTGTAGCTCCCTTTTGTTTCAGTACATCTGTGGTCCTTAGAGTACATTTCCTCTTTGCTTTATTAATATCTCCAGATTGTTATTATTGGGTCATTTCTACCTCCTATTTTTTCCAAATTGTATTCACATATTATTTATTCCATCTTCCAGACTGTTAAAAAAGATACTGTAGAAAATAGGCCATATGACGATTCCTGCAAAAACTCAAACTCCCCATGTCAAAAACCTGTTGTCATTCATTCCTACTTTCACTTTAGAAACTTTTAACCACTTTCAGCCCGTGAAACAGTGTTCCCATCCCTACCACCTGGCATTGTTTTCCAAAGGCAATTTTGTGAAGCACACATTCTAATGTTTTTTTAACATTCAGAAATATGACCTCTATTCTCTCCCTTTTGTCTGCCCTTTCTGCCATAAAGCTGAGAAGAGCTACACTACACAAGTTGCTGTGGCGCAGTTTGGAACAGGTACTTCCTACTCATGTAGTAGTTTTTGCTACCATTTTTCAGATTTTCTGTGGCTCCATCATTTTACTGGACAGATTACATTTACTGGATGCTAAATGACCATATTTCTCTATCCCAATGCTCACTCCCTCTGCACTTTACAATGTAAACTTTTCATACTCTATTTTATGCAGGGGCCAGGGGTCTGGCTTTGAAAACTACCTCTTAGTGGTTCAGTACATTCACAAATTTCCTAAAGGTGAAGTAACTGCTGATCTGTGCATTTAATTTTACCAGGTATTTACTTACCTGCATTTATCAATAATCACACCAGCTATGATCTTCATTGCTTCTTAATTGCCCATACTCTTTTATTTCTCTTTAAATGATGGATTCAAAAAAAGCAGCTTAGTGGTTCAGTCATATTAAAATCATAATTGATTTTGCCTCACTCCTCATTTATTAATGGACTTAGACTACCTTCTTGCTAATAAACCTCCCAGTAATGAGTTTAGTCCACAGAGGATACATTTCCTCCTCAACAAACCACCAAGCAATTTAGGACAGTTGGTAGTCTCTGCTTAAGGGAGTCCGAAAACTGGAATAGAAATTTATGCAGGCCATAATTAAAGTACTTTCTGGGAGCTGTGTGGGGAGTTTACCGACATTCTTTGCACCGTGCCCATCTGTGGTCAGTGTAATTAATCCCTGACTCACAATCCAATGAGAACTAATCCTCGCTTACGATTTTTGATAAAGATAAGGCCTCAAACCCTTATGCAATGATCAGACTCTGGTTATTTTCTTCCTTTGAGCAGAAAAGGTTTGTGAAGGTGATGAGGACACCTTTTGGACCTGCTCAGTGCTGGGGATGGCATGCAGACAGCAGAAAAGCCATTTGCTAGGATAACAGCTGTTCCAGATGTGTGAAAAGCCCAGCACGGACAAAAAAATCAGAAGCAGAACTTTACCAGTGCGCAGTTACAAGAGAAGATTACCTCATGGAAGTAAAATATAAATTGTTTCTACTGGAATTACTTAATTGAAAGCAAAATTATACATTTGAGGGAGGGTAGGTCATTGGGCTGAGGGATAATACACTGCGAGACAAGCTGAAACTCTGAGATTGCGAAGGTTTAATCATGTCTGTCTGTGTTTAATGACAAATCCCTGTGACTTCCTTCCCTTCTGGGACTGAAAGATTTTAGGAGCAAGAAACTTATTTGTCCAGCACCTAAAACACTGGGTTCATGATATGGGATGGGGGCTCTCATAAATCTAAGCTTGTAGTGCTGCCTATCAAGAAACTCCTGTAATAATGCAATTTTCTCCTTTCTTCACACAGGATTACTTAGAGACGGGAGAAAGAGGATAGTGAGATAAGTCTTCCTCCCTGCTGCTCTGTGGGAGCAGCATAGCCGATCTTTTTCAGACTGATAAGATGCTGAGGGGAAGAAAATGGGCTAAACTGGGGGAGAGGAGAGTCCTGCTGGGAGCGATCTCATCAGAGACTGTTGACTGGGAGTGAAACACTCCCTGTTTTCCACCTCACAGGGAGAGTGAGGCTGAGGACTTGCCTTTTTAATTTGCTGATACTTAATGATACTTGGCAAAGTAAAATACCATCTAATATATAAAGGACAAGCAGGTCTAGAAAGAGTAACACTTGCACAGAAATTACTTATTTTCTTCTGGACCTCTTCTTTAGGAATCTTTGGATTCTGGAGGTATAATTGGTATTTTTGGTGCACTTTGGGAAGGACAAGGAATATTTCTCTTCCTGCCATTTTCTTACAGTTTTCCCCATTTTCACACACATAGATACAAATGCTAAAGGGAGATCAGTTCAAGACTTTACATTCCTCTATATGCAAGTAACCCACATACAGTTTTATCCATGGTATTTTATCACCAATAATTAACATGGACACACACACTAAAATGTGGATGCCAACCAATCAGAATAACAGCAAACTGAACTCCCTTTGCAAGATAAAGATAAAGAATTCTACTGAGTGAGGAAGAATGTAGAATTTGGGAGAGGTTTCAGGGAGAGAACACAGGAGAGTGTAGCTATTCTAGGGGCATTTCTAGTTGTCATTAAACACAGTCAGGGTTTCCAAAGCTAAAATACATGTTAACACATTCCAAAACACTTCTAATGGAATATTTTTTCAGTACTTCAGTACAGCAAATGATGCAAAGCCAAAATTCCCCAGACAATGCACAGAACATTAGAGAATTAGTTTAACATTCTTACAACCCTGCAATTTTATTTAAACAAATTCTTCCCTACCCAATTCCCTGCAGAGAAGTATTGTACCCTTTTGTTGATTGTAGTGGACATATTGCAGATCTCCGATTACCTTCCCAAAGGACCACCCACTACAAGAAGTTTTTTGTGTTGCAAGCACAGCTTAGTTCATTCCCCTCCTAGTCACCTTCTTTTTTCTTTTCTTCTTTTTTTTTTTCCTTTCCCCCCCCCTCAATTTTAATTTTCTGAGCATTCTTACAGGCTGTGGATGAACTGACAGACTAGCCTGCCATCTGTTCTTTCATGACATGGTGCAACCTAATCAATTATCCCCAAACCACTTTGGAGTAAATAACATGTCTACAATAATAATAATTAGTCAGTTAAAAAGAAAACAGCATCATGCAACTCCTGGTGGGAATTAGGTAGATTTCAGAACACAGCATTTTATTAACTGAGATTTTCAGACCAGGAGAAGACAACTTTGGAAGGAAAAAAAATCACCTTCAGTAATTTATTTTGAGATATGAGTACAAGACAGCATCCCTAGACTTTGGACATCTTTGACCCTTTTTAATCAGTGATGCCAGATTCAAGTTAATGTGCCGCTTATGAGTTTCTAAGATTTTGCTATTAATATATGTGTTAGAATAAGCCTAAGCACTTGTATTTGTATAGGAACCATATTAAAATGATAAGAAGTATTTAAAAAATCACCCGATGACGAGGATGTGTCATTATTATAGTGTTATAGTGTAGTGTTATTCCTCACACATGTGTGTAAGGCCTGATATCTTCAGGGAGAGATTTGTCTTCAGCAACCAGCACAAGTAAAACTGCTGAGCAAGAGGAGTACATGACACATGCACCCACTTGAAGGACAGGCAAAACGCAGAAACGTGAACTGCTACAGACAGAAAACAGGTTTGCAATAAAATAATAGGACTTCAGAATTTCAGGAGGATTGCAGTTAGTATCAGTGAATACCAAGATCACACAAAGCCATTCTTTATGAAGTTAATCTGAACATCATTTTTCACAATGGAACTGTTTGCTATTTTGACTCTATGACACCAATTTAGACAGAGTACACTAGAAACTATTCAACTGAATCAACTGCTGGACATTTAAAATACATCTTAGCATATGAGTGCTTAGCACATGCTCAGTATTTTCACTTTTGCAACATGATGGAAGCAATAGATCAATTAGAAAGATTCAGTGTTCCAGTGAGCTTATCAGCAAATTGCCAACCAAAATTTCAGTCAATGAACCAGTGCAATCTCAGTAAATAGATCACATTGATGGATCAGAAGGAAGAATTTCCTCACTACTGTCTTTACTTTGAAAATGAAAGTATTGGTATTGTGTACATTCTATGGGTTGTATCCTGAAAGAAGACAACGTGTGTAGATGTGCTACCAAATGGCATTTCTGCCATGTTTTTAAGTGTTAAGGACGTGGCAATAAGTAAAATAACTTCAAATTGGCAAGTGCCGTCCCAGATCTTTTCTAAATGGTCAAAACTTCTCATCTTTTAGCCAGGTTCCTTTAACCTTCCCCCTGGAAAACCAATCCAATTTTACCAGTAAGTTAGAAAACAACATAGCCATGTGAGTCTGGACATTTTACCCAAAACTGCCTGATCTGCCTGAGACAATGCAGACTATCTCCTGCAAAGTAAGGAGCAAGAAGAATTGTAGAAAATATCTTAGAGGCAACACTTTGACATATATAAATATCAGACCACCTACCGTAGTATATCATTATCTCAGTAACTCTAAATGAGAATACTGAATACACTGGATATGTGTGTTTGCTCCCTCATCTACCAAGGCAATTATCCATAAATTATAATGCATGGCAGCAAAGAATCTCACACTTTATGATGTGGTCCTTCACATGCTAGATTTTGTCTGTTCTTACTCATAGATGGTGAGGTGTGAGGCAGACTCAAGCTCACACACCTGTGGCCTCGTTGCAGCTTTTCAGAAAATAAACAATTAGGTGGGAACACGGAGAGAGAGAATGAAGAGAAGTCTCTGCCATGATGCTGGCCAGTGAAGATAAAGCAATGAGCCACAGATGATCTTCATTGGTCCCTCCGTGACTGCTCCGCTGTGATTTCTGTGACATGTATGTATCAACATATTTGCCTGTTTAGGTTCTTGTACCACTCCTCCTCCTGCAGAAGCCAAATGCTTCTGGCATCCTGACAATTATGTTTCACTCCCAATTTTCTAGGTCCTTCAAAGGAGCGTTCACCTTTCTGTTGCAGCTGCTGACCTCTTGCTTCTGCCTGTTTGTCCATGTTTTACCATCCACTTCAGAAAGGGGCTAGCAATTATGTGCCTGATGTTTCCCTAACCTTGACCACCTTGAAATGTGATTTTGTGATTTTTGTTGAAATGTAGGACATGGATCCCTTGCAGGCTTTTACAAACATGAGAATTCCCATGTGTCGTTGACACTGATGAATTGCTAGATCACTACAGAACAACTTGGAAATGGCAACGGGGCTGGCTCCACTGCAGCTAACTGGAGCTCCTGAGAGGGACCAGAGGGGTTTTTTGATTCTTTTTATTATGTGATATCAATTAAGCATTTAACAAGTTACAATAAAAAGCAACTTTCCAATGGAATTTTTAATGCAATGAAAACAAATTACCTTCAAGATGGTTATCATTTGGAATCTTGAGGAGAATGGAAATAAGGCAAATGCCAACACATATTCATCCAGATTGCCCATAACAACTTGCCAGGCATCCCTGTTTCAAATCAAGTAAATCTGTGCAGCTTCTCTTTGACAGCAACACAAAATCCCGTGTGAAATGCACTGAATGGCACAGCTGAGGCAGAATGTTAGCAGAAGATACTGCGCCAAGCAGCTTTTGTTTTGAAGTGGGTACTTCTGTTATGCAATCCTCTTAGAATTTGCTTGTTTCAAAGAATGAAAGACAAAAAAAAAAAGCCTCAGCAAACAAAAACCACAAATCCCATACATTTCTCAACTCGGTTGATATTTCTGCACTGGGACACAGTCTATTCACAGCAATTCTAAAATTCTGGCATTGTCACAGAGACTATATTTGTAGCCCTCAGCTGGAGTAAAGGACCAAACAATGCATGATGGCTGGGATGAAGGTGTTTAGCCAAAGACAGAAGCTTCAACTCTCTAAACAAGAATGATGCCCATAGAAAATAGGGGTGGAATTCACTAATATCAACAATGTGCTGATTAGGCACATGAGCAGCTTTAACAACTCACTTTAATTCTGAGACTTTCTGTAGTCACAAGGAAGACGAGACTATGAACAGAACTTTATGGATATGAAAACATTAATTTACAAGCTTAAGATCTTGTCCATGTAATTTTGCATCTATCCAAGAAAAGAAAACCTAAACTTAATGCTGAAAACTTCTGAGCCATTCATCAAAGACTCACTTGAGCAACAGGTATGAAGGAGAGTGCAGGCAGTCAACTCCGTGTACCATTTCTCACACAAAAACCAGCCACAAATGCACTCTCAAACTGTGGGGATGAGTAAAATGCTTTTCCTGTCTCTACTTCTTTGCCCTTGGGAGAAGTGGGGAAGGAGGCACACAGTGGAGAGAAGATGAGGTGTGGACTCTCTTTCCTGTCCATGAGGCACACCAAGCAAAACAGAGTATGTGTGAAGGCATGGACAGTATTGCTCTGAAGAGTGGT
The DNA here is from genome assembly GCA_014706295.1 of Lycocorax pyrrhopterus obiensis. Classification (NCBI taxonomy): domain Eukaryota; kingdom Metazoa; phylum Chordata; class Aves; order Passeriformes; family Paradisaeidae; genus Lycocorax; species Lycocorax pyrrhopterus. The sequence continues at coordinate 66,521,037 of JACSVZ010000002.1, forward strand.
CTGGGCTCTGCAGGCCACCTGTTCGGAAGGGAGAAACCGTCCCTCCCTGAGCTCTCCCACATTTGTACAACATCTGACACTAGGCTTTTGCAACCTCACTCTACATATGTTTTCTCACCAGTGTACACAATGTTACAGGCACCGTTCCTCCTCCCCCAAACAAGAGGATCCTTTCATTTCACTCAGGCACATTGTCATAGCTGCAGATTCCCGCTGCTTATTTCTGGTGTGATGTCCAGATGCACAGCACTTCTAGAGATGTGTTGCTGTCTTTGCAGTACGGGTAGAGAAATATCATCTTTGCCATCTCCCATGACCAATGCTCCCTCCACAATGCACATTTTTTGGAGATTACTTATTTTCTTGTTCCCTCTGTTCTCTGCAAAGTGTATCCAGCATGTCACAAGGCAAGAAGACACTTGGTGCTTCCCAGGACACATTAGCAACTTTAGTATCTTTCGTCTTCTCTGACCTTTTCCATGATGTTCTCAGAACCTCAGAAAATGGCATGACAATGTGGGAAAAAACGCTCCAGTGCTCTGTGCACACATGTGGGCTTTCTCTTGTGTTGCACTCAAGTTCAGTTAGATGTTCTTCAGCCTTTGATCTTCTTTAATCAGAAGAAGGAAGCAGGCCGAGGAAGGAGAATATGAGCTTTCTTTCATGCTCGTTCTAATTCTTAGGTCCAATAAAGAGAACAGAACAAGGATGCTCAGGGAATTAAAAGCAAGACAATCAAAGAAATGACGGAGAGGAGTCTGCACCCTGCCAGTTATCCTGAGCTTTGCCCCTCACTCATATGGTTAAGCTTTGGGGAAGGAGGGCTTCTCTGATAACAGGGGTTAGTGTCTTTACTCTCCCCACCCCTTCTCTACCACCTCATGCTCATCTTTATTAGCTTTTTCACACTACACAGTCCTCTCATCGATTACAAGGGCCAGCACAAAGCAGCCTAATGATGGGTCAGTCTTAATGAGAAAAGCGGCTGCTCTTGAAGTGATGTGGCTTCGTCCTGCACCCTGCTGAGTCCTGGCATGCAGAGCTTTGCCTCCTTTTAGAGAACAGTGCCATGGAAAATCAACAGTGAGCAGCCTGGTGCCTCAGAACAGAAAGGGCCATGTGCATGGCTATTTAGTGCTGTAAAAGAGAGAGCATTTGCACAAATGGGAGTGAACATAAGGAGGCCTTCAGAGAAGAATGGGGCCTTGGCAAATTTATAGACTCCCCTGAAAGAAAGTGATTACAGATCATTATCCAATTGAGGCAGATTGATGGGTTAGGGTCAAAGTAATACTGCAGAGCTCACTGGAGGGACAATGCCTGCTTGTCAGTTCTGTCCAGGAAAAGAAAGAGAAGGGAAACTACCACACAGAGAGGAAAAGCTTAAGCTTTTCCAGCTCTATCTGAGAAATTGTTTCTTATCTTAAACATGTGTCCTTTAAAAAAAAAAAAAAACAAAAAACCAAAATTGCAGGACCAGTATCACCAAGTTAAAACTACACATACAGAATTTTGAAATAGTTGTGCAAATAGTGTGCAAACAGCACGCACCCAAAGCCTTGTGATCAGTACTCTCAGAAATCACAATGAGTACTAGCACGAGTATGGGATAAATTGCATCTTTGTTTCATTTGTATTAAAAAACCCAAAGAGATCTATTAAAATAAATGTGTAATTTTTTTTTAATTTTGGTGAAAGAAGGGTGTTTTGTTAACAGCTATGGTTGAACAGATTTGAAACTCTGTAACATCTGGTCAGGCAAAACTCAGCAACACTGACATTGAATAAAACAAGAATAAATGTGCTTCTATTGTTTCTCCTGTATTAATTTTTAGAATGTTTAAAAGTGCTTTGCATTCATGCGCTTTTCAAATAGCCATAGAAATGGAAACAGCATGGCCCGAAGAGAAGCTCACAGCATTTATTGTGCATTTGCCTCACATTTTCCAATATGATTTTGGAATGTAAAGAATTTGAGCAAAAAGAGAAGACAATGCATTCATGAGAGATCTGATTTGTTTAATTGTGTTTATTTATTAACTTCTCTGTTGTTCCCCATGTCTCAGAAGTAGAGCACACCACACACTTTAATGGACATGTCCTCATGTACCAGTGGATAGAAGAGTAACACTGGCCTTGTTTCAAGTAAAGGCTCAGTAGGGCAGCTTGGCCTCGGGGCCACTGTCTTGAGAGTTTAGCAAGGGTTCCCTCAAGTTTTGTTACAAAACCTCCACAGACATGAAGGTTACAGCCCCAGTACTCACTGTGTCTTTCCTGGAAACTCGTGTACTCTTGCAGAGGGTGTTCAGACACCAAAGGACCTAGCCTCACTCGGAGTCCATTGGAGAGAATATACCAATTGGCTTCATGCTAGAGTCACCTGAAAAATCTGTAGGAATATCAGGTACATGTACTGGTACCCTAGCTCCCATCTGTTGCAGTGATAGAAATTACCTGTCCTGCAGCCATTAGAAAAACTCTGGCTCAGCTTTGCAAATAACTCTGAGTCCACTCCAGTTTGCTAGTTCTCACTTAAAGCAGTGGGGATAACAAAGGAAATAAAAGCATTGCTGGTGTCATACTCATCTGCAAGTTCTAAAGATGTTAAAAGCATCAGGAGAGACTCACAGACTCTCACCTCATGCAGTATCTCTTGCATTCAGCACATGTTGGGTTTTTTTCATATGGTAGCAACCCAGTTGCAGGATGATCATGTGCCTTCTACAGAGTACTCCTAAAGTGAGTTCTCTAAAATTTTTGCTGAAAGGAAAGAGATGACTCATCAAATTACTCTTTCTTTTTGTGGGGGTTCCCCCAGACTCTTAGCACCGCTGTTTTTATCTTCTCTTTTATGATTCTCAAAACCACTGAATTTTCAGTGTAACTGACAGCCTTTCTCCACTGCCCTGAGATGGTTTGTCAGCTCATATTCTATCTATAAACCAAAAAGGACGTAAATGACATTCATTCCAAAAAAGTTCTAGAAAGAGCCATGGGGTGTCTGTGCAATGCCAGTCCGCATAAGGCATCTTGCCCCACCTTGGCTTCAGTGAAACCAGAGTTATATTATGTAGTTAAAAAAAAAAAAAAAATCTGTGGTTGGTTGCCTACCTTACTCGGTTGGCTAGGCTGTAGTTTTAACTGGTATATGTAATCCCTGAACTAAGTTTAGCTCTTTAAATCTTTTCCCATTTTCCTCATTCATCATTTTGTTATTGGGTGATTCCATGTCACACATTCTGGAATCTCTCAGCATACGATGGAGCTGTAATTGAGACAGGATACTACCTATAAGATGACATACATTGTGCTAAGATATGTTTTGTCTTGTCTTTCCTTCCAACTCTTTTCTGTTTTCTACTAACAATATTCTTTCTTGCTGTTCATGGTTTAGAAACAACTTGTATCTACTCTTTTCCTGAAGTTTGCTTGCATTTGTTTCCACTTGCTTCCTCTAGTTTGGCAGAAGATGTGCATATGTGCAGGACTCCATATGTTTTCAGAGATAATCTTCTTTTTACTACCAGTAAGAATAACCTTGAGTACATATTGCACTGTCACAGCATATTTTCTGTATGAATCAGAAAGTAGAACTGGAGCATTGGAAAAGCAGACCATATTTTTAAAGGCAAATTCATAAGCCCTGCTTTTATGAACAGAGAAAGCTGAGGGATGGGGGTGGGGGATATCACAGGAAAACAGATGTGTGCTTATGATCCGAACTCTCCATCCTACCAACATCATGTTATGCTGGAGCTGATCCATGGAGAAGTCTCCCTCTAAATGGAAGCTGGGTGCTGAAATGTCCATACCATTTCAGTGAACTCAGTGTGAGCGCACCAAGTGGAACACAGCACAGAGCAAGGTCGAAGGAGCGAAATGGCTGTTCCCTTCCACTCCAATCAAAAAAGCCATCAGCTATTCAGAGAAAAAAAAAAAAAAAAAAAGAAGAACAACAGAAACCAAACCACAAATCCTAGAATCACTCAGCTGGGAATAAAGGAGAAAAAAAAGAGCATTTCTCTCAAGGACACTTTCCATTCTATTTATAGCTATAGTTTGTATGGTGCTTAATGCTTGACCCACAGGGTTCATAGGTAAGTAAGAAATGCACAGATGTGTGTATTCGAAGTTATATTTCATCCATATGTGCAAAAGAGTCAGAGGAGAGCTACAGAAAACTACACACTTGGGGTAGCAACCTTCCTAGCCCAGGAAAAACATCTGATTCATGCTAAGTCTATCCTCTGGCAAACCTTTAGTTTCAATAATGATTGAGTAAAAACTCAGAGCAAAATCCCGAGACATTCAGCATTAGTGGAATCTTTGTCACAAACTTCATAGGATCCAGGAGTTTAGCATGAGTAAGCCTTGCTCTCTAATTGTTTTCACTGTACAATGTTTACAATACTGTAAAGTGGCAAAGAAGATACAATCTTCCCTCAAAAAGGATGTACATACAGCCTCCCAGTGTGAAAAGGGTAAGAGAAGAATCAGGTCTGCTTCAAATTTTGGTATCCTGGAAGAGTTTCCTTAATTTTAAGTTCTTGAGGCAAAGGGAAATAAAGAAAACCCCCTAACTTTCTGCCTAATAAAGCTTCCTCTGTTTCCCTTATATTTTTTAAGTAGCTTTTTATTGTTGTTGTCTGAGTTATTGGCTTGGTATTTTTTAGAGAAGGGAGGCACCTTGACTATGTGTGTGAATTGGACTCACTAAAACATGTTTCTGCCTGCTGAGTCTTATTGTAATGGTTTCCTGTGTTCTCTCTGTTGATACAGCATCCCCTCTACACAGAGCTTGAAGAGTACTGACAACAACTTCAGATACATAATTTGTTTAAGAAAAAATGCCAAAATTGGGCTGTATTATCCATTATGAGTTTCTCAATTCTGCCTACAAACAACCTGAACTACAAAATAGGTTTAGGGCCTTTCTTCCCAGGGAAGATCATCTCCCTTGTGCTCTCAGGTGGAGAGACTCCTAGGGATGTTGGCATAGCAGGTGCCTACACTTGATGTGTAAATGCAGATTCCTACACAGAGCAAATATCCCTGAACATCTGCTGAAGTCTCCTCTTTACCAACAGAGCAGCTCTTTTACTTAAGTTATACGGGGCTACTGCCTTTGGTATATCAGAAGATGTGTCCTGGTGTTACATTACATATGGGCAGCAACATTTTTGTAGCTATAAAGCCTAAGAACATGAGTAACATCATATATATATATACATAGTTTATATGTAATTTCTATTTAGAACAGCATAATCAAGTGCAATATTTTAGGAAATATTGACCAAATGAAATGTATAGCCCTTCTATAGAAACTTGTATTTATGCATAAAACCATGAGTAAAAGGGTATTTAATTTTACCAGTTAAGTAAAAAATGTCTAAAATTTACTTTCACATTCTCTATTATTTTTCCGTCCCTAAAGACATTTTTGGCCACTGAAATCATGGCTTTATGCACAACAAAAGCTGAAGAACCTCTCTGCCCCAGGTCGTTCCCTCAAATCAAACCCAGGTCTATAACACGGCTGAAATTTGTTACCACATGCCTGCTCTTTACAGGTCTGTGTAAAGGACAAGGTGGACAAACTGTAGCAGCCAGACAGGCTTTAACACCTTAAGAAAAATACCAAGGAAGCAGATTCAGCAAAAGAGGTCTGAACATGAAGGATTAATTATATCCTGTACCCTTCCAAGTGGTCCTGCCCTATTGAGACTGAGAAAAAATGAGGGATGAAGACGCTGAAGCCTGTACTTTTGAGCATGTGAAAACTATTCTGTGACTAGAACAAGGGTCACGCATTTTCAAAGTCAGTTCAATTAAGCAAAACGCCAGTCTCGGTTCCTTGGACCCACCAATTAAACTGCAGCCAAAAATGTTGCCCCTTTGCTCCACAGAAGACTTAGTGTATTTATAGTCCCCAAATGCCTATGGTCTAATCAAAACTGTCATATAACAAGAAGCCAGCCAAGAAACTCAGACAGTTTGGTTAATGAGACAAAGAGCAGCTTCGTATTCATTCCCTCCTAAACAAAGATCTGAGGAAAGGGTATGGACTGGTGGGGGAGAGAGAGCACAAGTACAGCAGGCCCAAAGAGAAGGGCACAAGCAGACAGTCAATTAGGCAATGCATCCAAGACTGATCTGGAGACTCATGGCAAACAGAGCAGCCATTCATGCACTGACATGCAAGTCAGTAGAAGTAATCACATGCTTGCCTGGTGCTTATGGATGTGTCCATGAAACAGCACGTGGCAACATATGATGAAACTCAACTTCTGATCACACACTACAGTGACAAAATGAAAAACATCTTTGAATTTTTTCCCATTAAAAAACAACTGTATTTTTTGAATTCAAAATACTTTTTTTTCCCCCACAGAATAATTATCAGTAATTTTAAAGGACTGTCCATGTATTGTGCTCCATATCTGAATTGTTTCTCTTTCTGGTTATCTGACAATTTTTATCTTCCAAGAAAATATATCAAGCTCTTCCACAAAACCGAAGATGTTAACTATTCATTGGCACAAGACAAATGCATTCTCTGTTTCAAGGCACACATTGATCAAAAGAAAAGCTAGAAAATAATTTTCCTTCCTATTGGGTGCTACTTCCTGTTTGGCCAGATGCATTATCTTGTTTGCATTCTCTGTTTTTGAAGCATCTGCTAGCAGTTACTGTCAGAAATGTGATAATGACCATGGTCAACCAGTGTCTTTAGCTGGTGGATCCTGTGTTCTGAGCAAACTGCAGATATTGCTTTCACTAACTCAAGCAACACGTGCCAGCAAGCACAGCAGAAGAGTTTGGCCTCTGTTTTCTGCAAGGACAAGATCAAGCCTATCTACAACAGATCAGAAAGCCTCAAAATGGAAGAAATCCAGGCTAAAGGTTTTCCAACAAATAATCACTCTATGGGCCCTAACAAGGGCTTGTATCTTTTTCTTTGAGAGGTGAATGAAGCCATTCAGCTCACTAGCAAGTTTGGGCAAAGAGGTTGCTCACAGGGCAAGACCTAAGAGCTTACAAGCAGTTCTGCAACCCCAAGCTTGTTTAGAAGCTGCAGTAAAATTTAAAAAAAAAGAAGAAGAAGAAGAAAAGAAACATAAGTTATCACTCTCCTGGCAGGGTTTTGGAAGCATTTGTAATGTTGGCAGGGGAAGGAGCTGTTGAGTTGTACTATTGTCTTTAGGAGGTGAGGTAGAACGGGATTTCTTCACCTCTCCTTTTTTTCAGGTGTCTAGTGTGTGTTTGACACCAAGAGACAAAGCAAAGAAAATTAGAAGAAACATCAGCATGAAGCGTCTATTTTAAATGGGGAAGCTTTCACACATATTTGTTTTTCCTAGCAATACCTTGGAGGGAAGGCAATCAAAACTCCAATATATCCCAAGAACTGTATTTTCTGCCAATATGATATGAAAGCAAGAATAATAAATATGAGGAGTACAAATGAGCTGGTTGGTTAAATGTGGTCACAAAACAGTGTGTTAATAGGAAAAGGGGCAGGGGATGGTGGGGGGGAGAAGAGCAAAGACACAGTGTCACCTAATTTGTTAAATCTGTGAAGACCTGACATTGGAAACGGTTCTGTACATCTGCCTGGCAATCTCCAAAGATTAAAAGGGCAACAGAGCCAATTTTAGGATTGCTGGTACAAAAACTTCCTCAAATAAGGACTACAAGTAACTGTGGCTTTCATACTGATCTAGAGGAGCCCTCAAAAGCTACAAATAATTTGTGCAAGCCTCTTATCATCCTGAAATACATGTGATTAGAAATCTGCTAGAACTAAGCTGCCAGAGGCAGCAGTCCCGTTACATACTGTTGGCCTGTATGTCTGATACGTGACATTTTCCTAAATCCTGTCGGGGATAATCTGTCACATAACCATCTTTTAGATTACACTTTGAGACTGTGGTCTTTTCGTACAAATAGAAATATGCTTAAATTATTATGCTGCCCATTAGGAGGATGATCACTGTTCTTGTACAGAGGAAAATATTACCAGATATCCAAATACATACTAAACACCAGAGTAACGTATCAGGAGTGAACAGAAGCACAAACCAGCCCAAAGGCTGAGACACAGAAGTGGCTATGGCCTAAAGAGATTTTGTCTCCTCTGCTTATATTCAGGAAATCCAGGTTTGCTTTTCCACCTATAGGAGAACCACAGATCTAATGGAAGGGCAATACACTTGAGTAACTGTGCCAGAAACCGGTCTCCAGGAAATATCCAGATGACATAGTAATTTTCTTCTGAAGTCATAGGACACTCCCGAATGCTGTTATTTCCTTTAATGTAAAATGGTAAGGTCTTCCAATTAGGTTTTTTTTCCAATATTTTCATCACCTCCTGCTCCAAATCAAATAATTTTCATTAAGTCTTGCATGTTGCCAAATGTAGGTGGAATTTGTCTTGAATTAATCTTAAGCCCAAAGTCTTCTGATTCTGATTTTTTTCTGTGAGAATAAAATAGCACACTGGGTTTTGGCATGGGAGAAACTGGCCACCAGAAATATTGCTCAATAGCTCAATAGCACAATAGTTCAAAGGCTAGCAACTTGAATATTAGACCATTATAGCAATGATGAGGAATTCACATATTCTGTAGTGAATTATTTAATTTTGTTTTATTGATAAACAAAATATATTGGATTTCAGTAGTATGAACACATTATGTGGGGCAAGCAGGAGTGGAACACGTTGGGATTCCACTGAACCTATTCTGCAACATCTGTTGTTCAACGTACTCCTGGATGATTTGGAAGACAGGGTCAACAATGAGGTGACTAAGATTGGGGTTGATACAAAGTGATCTGTGGTCATCAAACTGACTGTGAACAGCTGCAGAACGATATCATGGCATTGGGTGCCTGGGTAAAAAAATGGCAGATGGAATGCTTTGGTGGTAAGTCCAAAATAACACATATGGGAAAAACATATGCCACTGCATATAACTGTGCTGTGTTCGATACTGCATCTGCTTCTGGATAACCAACATCTCAGGAAGTATGCAGGAGAGTTGGAGCAGTAGGGACAAGAGCAGTACAGATGATCCGAAGTATGAAATTGTTTCCCTGTGAGTAGAGACTAAATAATCTGGGACATGTGAAAGAGACACCTAAAATGTTAAAGGTCATAAAATCGTGAATGTCATGAAGAAAATTATCATAGATTATTTTCCTTTTAAGTTATGTGTATATATGTGTGTGCATATTATCTTCCATTACCTAGGGACCACAACTGGTAGCAAAAAGCATAAGGTTTAGAACAATGAAAGAAAGTGCTTGTTCTCAAGAGACAAAGTTTTATCAGTGGGATGCTTGGGATGTCAGACATATAAAAGAGTTCAAAACATCCTTAGACACACTCATGAAGGAAAGATCCACTGGGATATCTCAAACACAAAGACAGAAATACAACACCCAGCTCAGGAAGGACAGGTTTTCAGGCATGGAAGGCCTTGCCAGAAGCAGCATCAGTCTGTGTTTGCCCCGCTGACATCCTTACTCCCCAGGCTCCTCTTACTAACCACAGTCAGAGACACTTGGGTTTATATTGCACCAGAGGGGAAAGTCTGCATTAACATGCCTCTGAGGAATTTAATTCTAAAGTGAAACTAAAACGCTGGGTTGGTTTTTTATTTTTTTAGGAGATCAGTTCAGGATTTCTCATTGTATCGACAAATATTTGTTGTATTCACCACTTTTAATAATGATATTTGTAGTTTAATCCTCTGATTTAGTAAATACCCTCCCAAGCACTCCAGGTCTTTGAATGCAAAACAAGCTATACACAAGTAAGCCAGGAGTGGACACGCTTGGTTGCCTGGTTGTTTAATTAGAAACTGAAGCAAAAGGCATCCTGCCGCAGGGAGACAACCGGGCTGCTGATTGTGACACTGCCATAGCCTTGCTCTGTCTCTCTTTAGCCTTAAGCAAATCTGATCTTGGGCGTCCTGACCCTGACTAATTGCATACTGTTTCCTGTGATGCTGTGAAGCTCCTTCCACCCATTGCTGGACTATTAAGCTTCTCTGCTCTGTCTGGTAATTAAGCAGCAGAATGCCGAACTCTTTTTTGTTGCTGTTGTTTTGGGGTGGTTATTTTTGCATCCTTCTTCCCTCCTCCTCCTCCCCAATTCTCTTGTATACAAAGGCCAGTTGAATTCTTCATTTGTCATTTTGTTACACCGGTGAGGGGCAAAGATGCCATATCACCTTTCAAGAGACGAGGAAGTTGATAAATGCACTAGCTTGAGAGACAAAGTGTCAGGACACTAATGAAAATCTCTAGTGACTAGACAGCGAGGAGGACCTCATTTTGAGAGACTCTGTAAAAGAAGAAAACTTTTTCAGCCTATGCAAATGTCAAGTCTAAAGTACACTGGTTTAATGCAGCAGCATATTTTTCTGTCAGGAACAAAAGTATAGGCAATATAGGGAATTATTTGCGAGTAATTATGTAAGCAAGTTTAAATGTCATCCGTAAAATAAGTGAGATACAGGTCTTGCCTAGCTCATATCTTGGCATCTAGATTTACAAAAAAAATGATGTGGCCTAGATTAGAAGACTTGTTTTTCAGATATCTTTTTTTTTTAATTTAATAGGAACTGTGTGTGAGAATGACATGCATTTTTGATTTTTTTTAATGAAAATGGAGACTAAAATAATCCATCAAAATTTTAGCAGCCATAAAGACTTCACTGGGTCATTATATTAGTTTATTAGATAAAATTAAATAAAAAGACACTTTAAATTAATTACAACCAGCTTGCAAAATAACAAGTATATTGTGTATGGGAAAAGTAGCTCCATCTGATGTGCACCAGCCACCATGTGTAACATGGTCATTATTTGTCCTGTCCTTTTGAAAATCATTTTATTGGAATGTATCAGTTAAACTAAAACACATGACCCTCCTTCTTGTGACATGAAAGAAACCACTGAAGAGAAGTCTCTTTTTTTTCCTCCCTTCTACTCATGTGAACTTTCTGGGAAAAAGTAGCTTCAAGGATTTTTATCAGTGTCTGTGTAATGACAAGTGCATCACATGCATCCTGAACCATTAGCTTCCTACATCTGAAAGAATTTGCTCAACATTTAGGAATTCACTTAATGAAAGGCTGGCCTATTAAGCTCTGCTAACTTTGGAAGTTGATTGAGCCTTTCTTTTCAACTTCCTGCATCATTGTAAATGATGCTATGCAGTGCCCTCATGTGATCTATTCTAGACAACAAGTTTGCTTTGTAACACCAAAAGAATCCAAGAACCAGGTGATACATTTCTGATCAGAGATGCAACTATACGGTACAAGACTCTTCACAAGTCTGTGTGAAATCACAAATTTAAAGGGCAACAGCTGCAAAAAGCATCCATTTATATTTGATGGAGATAAAGGAACAACACTTGCCTCGTATATCCACATGACTCCTGAATCAACAATTAGGTAAACAAGTAGAAAATCAGTAAAAGACCAAGAGTCAGTGGATGATATTTCTTCTCTCACACTACTGAAACCAACAAAGACCAGAATTAGGTCCCCTAACTACTTGCCTTTAATTTTTGGCTAAAAGATGAATTTGTTTTTTAATGACTCAACACTCCTGACATTTCCAGACCATTGTGAAGGGGGCTGTGAGAGCAGTGGGCTCTGCACTGGGTAAGCGTTGCTGCCTCCTGAAACCTGTTGATTAAGGTAAATGCCTGATGTGGGGGCACATATAACAGGATGGCATTAAAGAAAGAATTTACCATGGTAGGACATATGAGAAGGGGAGCCCACTGGCTCGTGGAGCACTCACCTGAATCCCAAACACAACTATATTATCAAATTTATGGGATGAGCAAAACATGTTTTCTCAAAATTGCAGAGAAACAGGTTTCCTTTCTATGACCTCATTTTCTCTTCATGGTGAGTCTAAGCAGCACTAAACAGTGTCAGATGGGCGGCACTGGAGATTGGAATTGCTAACCAAAGAAGTTTCATCTTGTTTTGGGATTTGCAGGCAGAGTGCCCATGAGTGAGGATGGGACTGGGCTCCATTTCCATAGGATAGGTAAAGAACAGGATAAAACAAGAAAGAGTTATTCTGCTTTTGAGGCTTGGGAAGAGAGTTGTGTCACATGAGTTTGGCACAGGGCCCCTCAGCAAGACATCTGATGAATAGCTTATGAAATTACATTTATGAAATTAAATTTAATTTTAGAACAAAACTACAGACAGCACGCATTCCAGTTAATTTTTCTTCAGGCTCCAAGGACTGAGGGGTTGGGTTTTTTGGTTTTCTTTTTGTTTCCCAAACTGATTACCCACTTAACTCTTCGAATAATTACCCCTGATGACTTTGATCTACAGTTACTAGTGAAATAACACCTTCTTCTAGGGAGGCAGGTTGCCAGCTTCCTCCAAATGAAAGGCCTGGGCTTATGAAGTCATTTCTTGATGATCTCACTAATTATCTTCTTGTCTCTGATCTTCCCTTTTGGGTAAGGTTATTGGGAAAGCTGAGTAAGGTAACTGTAGTCTCAGGACAAACTTATCCTCATCTATTGTGTGTCTTGTCTGTAAGAGTTGTTGCAGCACAGACTTTATTACACCCTGTGGGGAAGAGCTCAACATAATGATGGACAGGAGAGGGGGCAAACATAGATGTTTAAGTGCAGGCAAATCATAGCTCTTATACCAATGATCAGGAGATTTTCTTTCAAATTGTGTGTGAGTTTGGTGTGGAGTACGGTCATACTGATCCCGAATTGTTCTGCACCTCTAATTCAAAATAAGTCAAGAAAGTACCCATTGGTACTTGATCCAACATCCCCAGAAGGAGGGCTTCTCCAAGATAAATTCCTTTAAGACCAATGACAACAGAAATAAGACCTTATACCATGTTCGTAGCACTGCGCTTGTATTACTGGGGTCTGGCTGAAGGCAGAATACAGAAGTTGCTTGTCATAAAATCCAATTTTCATGACTCCCACTCTGGTCAGATGTAAGCAAACTCCCAGCCAACACAAAAATAAGTGGCTAAAAATAGTGCCAGCAGTCATAATGGCTGGAATTGGACACTGGAGGGAGACACAGTTGCACACACTAACCCAAAGATACTCTTGTCCTTTCTCGCATGAGTATTGAGTGCATGCCCTAAGAATGATGCATTGAAATCCCAGCTGATCTGCCTCGATTCCTCATTCTCCACATCAGCAAGGAAGGAAAGAGAAAAAGAAAGCCTGGGCCAGTTAATGAATCATAAAGCCCTACTCTTTTTTGTTGGGGGAGGAGGAGTGTGAAGTTCCTGTAGAAAGCCTGCAGGAATCCATCACCAATGGTGTGGAACTGTTTTTTGAATCAAGCCCTGAGAACCCATCATGATTTGCATTCATGTAAACACCTACATTTTTTTGTTAACTGAACTGATTTAACTGCTAATTAAAACTAGTCAGTAAGCACAACGCAAAATTAATTAAACCATTTAGTCAGTAGATGCAAATGAGGCAAAGTTATGGCTTGGACACAATGAAAAGAAGTACAAGTACTACTCATCATCTGGCAAAATAGTAAATAGTTCTTGAGGTAAATACTTTCCCCAGAGATGATGTAAAGTAATAAAAAAAAAAAAAATCACACTGCTGACTACATATGATCTTTTATTGATAAAATGTGCTGGAATCCAGCTTCTTCTCTTTGAAACAGTGATGAAATGGACTCAGTGGATTTTAAAAATGCTCTTCCATACAAGAAATATTTCATAGTAAGGTCTGGATTTCCGGCTCACTCTACACAGGCATGCAAACTTGCTCCTGTCTGACACTGGCAAGTGTTTTGCCTCAACCTGGACCTTACATTTTTGACAGCTACTTTTATAGCTTTAGATTTTCTCATGGGGAAAGTATCTGCTTGGTGAACTACATTGTCTGATGATAAGTGGAAGTAGTATTTTCTCAGAGAAAAAGCCAGAAATGTGTGGCTCTGTCTGCAGTATCTCTGCATTCTGCCTCCTCTTTTCACATGACCCATGTGCCTCACAACCCTAATTGTACTTATTCTACTAAGATCTGCCCTAGGACAAGGATGCACAGATTTGTATATGTTGTATAAATTGTGAACTGAAATAGCTTAAAAAAAATTAGATTAAAAAAAGAACCACGATGCACAAAGGTGTGGTCTATGAGCTATTTATGTGTGGAAGCCTGAACCCAGGAACAAGCCCAGTCCTCATGAGTCACTGGGCTGCCTCTGAGGTGCTCGGCAGTGCCCAGTTGAGTTTCCTTAGGCAGGTTCTGGTATCTAACAGGTGTCTGCCCATGTGCCATTCAGACCTAAGTGCGATGCCCGCAATTAGAGAGTGCAAACCATCCTTCCACCTTTTCCCTTATTTCAGGTGCCCCACAATAGCACTGAAAACAAGAGCCCATGGAAGGGGAGATGTCTGAACTCAAGAGACTGTTCAGCAAAAAGTGCTGGGGACAGAGATGGGATTTAAATCTTTCTTCTTCCTCTGGCTCTCCACATCAGCTCTCCCCTCTCCTCTGACTTCCATCTCCCAGCACATGGCTCTTCCAGCTGAGCACACACAGCTCACACCTCACTCAGGAAGAGTGCAGGATTCAAGTTCTCCTTTCTGTGGCACACAGTTGCTGCCGTGGTGGCTTTTTGCATTCAAGCAGTCCTTAAAACACTCATCCAGGATGCAGGAGACCTTGCTCCATTTCCTCCCACTGCCTGAGAGAACGCAAGCTCACACACCCTAATCCTGGGAGTCCAAGCCAGCAGCCTGGTGGCAGTGCTGGTAGGCACAGGAGAGTGAAGGAGCTTGCCTCCTTCCTTCTGAGCACATGATGTTCCACAGGAATATTCTTGAGGACCCTTGGGCCAAAGACAACTTCCCAGGGCAGTGGCTGGGGAAGAACTGCTCTCAGCTGCTGACCCTGCTCACAGGACCACATCTTGTACCTGTTTCACAGACAGCTACTGGGCTGGCCCCTGAGGGGTTTTCACTAGCAAAATGTGTAATTCCTGACTTCCCAGTGGGGTTAGGTAGGAAGGTTTTGCCAGGAAGGCTGAGGAATTTCTATCAATGAATGAAGTGTGATCTGTCAGTAACTGGAGACAGGAAAATGTAAAGCACCTTTGGAGGTTAGAGGCTGAATGAGCAGAGAGCTCAGACTTTGGCCAGGCCTAAGGCAATGTGCTTGAGGTCTCCAGTGAAGCAGGCAACAGTCCCCAACTACACCCACAGCCCCCAAAACCCTCTGCTGTCACTCCAGCCTTCCCCACTCTCTCCTGAACAGCAAAACTAGCTGAGTGCAGGAAGGGCTGCATATGCTGGTGGGATACAAGGATACAGCAGCTGGAAAGGTCCCTGCTTGGCTGGATCCTTCCCAGGCTGCAACCAGCCCAGCAGCCAGGCATCCTGAACACCAGCAGTCAAGTGCCGTGCAAAGCATCATCCATTTTGCCAGAACAATGCTTCATTTTTATATCTGGGCTACCAAACTGTTTGAATGCAGTTGGAAAAACTAAAAACAACAGCTTGCTTATTTTTAGCTAAGTAAAGGAGTCTGCCAGCCCCACATCTGATTGCTGGTTGGTTTTCACTTAATAATAGTCTTCTGTTTGAGATGTTACCACATCCTTTCTCGTTACCATTACAGTTATGACACTGTAAGAAATCTTTGTTTCTTTAACCATTTTTTCAGCCACCTTTAGATGTATTTCTGCCTTTAGCCACTTCCGTTCTAACACATAAAACACATGTTAAAGGGAAAAAAAAAAAAAAAAGAACAAATGAGGACACTTCCCCTTTCCTCGGATGATTCTGGAAGAAGGGGGAGCAGGGCAAGGTCAGGTCTGTATTTTAATATCCCCCTCTTCCCTTGTGATTTCTGCTGATGGTAACAATACCCCCCACTCCTCAAGTGTTACAGTCAGGGTGATGCTTATCGTGCTCTGTCTCTCCTACTTCTATATGGACCATTATGAGCTGTGGGAGACAATACACCGAAGAGTGTGTGGAGCTCCTGCCACCACAGCGCCCCTTACACGAGACACCTGTTATGGCTGCTGTGCACCAGGCTTGCTGGCTGTTAGCTTTGAGGCAAACCTAATGTAGTTACACTGTCAAAGGTATGGTACTTATCTGCATACTGCAAAGATGGAACTAATGCAAGCGAAAATAATTTTTCTTTTCTTTCTGTAAGTACCATTACTAATATATTTCACATGGTTAAAAATGCATTATGTCTAGGCTCCTTCTTTAAATGTGCATGCATAAATTTAGCTTGGATACTGTTAAATATAATTTCAAGCAGCAGAAACAAAATAGCATTTTGTGAAAAAGCATTTAAGCAGAAACAAATGCATTACAGTTAAAGTTTCATGAACACTGATAAGATTGCCGAGCAAAGCTGCTTAGTAAAAACAAAACAGAAACAAAGGACCCTATACCTCAGTTAGGGCTATGGGAGGCAACTTCAGTTTACAAAATCCACACTGTAGGGAAAACTCTATGAACAACTGTCCCTTTTGAGTGACGAGGGCCACAAGGCAAGTTTTACTGAGCAGGTCTTTAGCTATACAGGTGAAAGGAGCTGGTCTAGAGGTGCTGAGGTGCAGCTGCTATCTCAGCTGTGGCACAATGCACAGCTCTGCAGGGTCACTTAGAGAACAAGTACTGAGGAACTCAGCACAAGTATGAACAACTAGCTCTCTGCTTGGGCTGCTTCCTCCTGGCCCTGCTACAACAGCAAACCCTGTCCCTGTCTAAGGCAGCAGGCTGCTGCAGCCAGCACAGTAGCTGCCTATTTTGCCTGTTTTCCCAGTCCCTGGAAACTCTGACTGCTGCAGCTGCCACCACCAGTGAGGACATAGTCAGGAGGCATGGGTTGTCCAGGACACCAAGACGAACATCCCAGTAGTAACTGTATTTTCTTCACTCTTTTCAACCTATCCCACATCCCATAGGCTGATTTAGAAGCAGCAAGCCTGGTTCACTAGGCTCACTAGACTTCTCCATCCTGCCTCTGCTACTTTCCCTTTCCCATCTCTGTTGCCTCCTGCTCAGTTTTGCCAACACAGCTGGAGGATAAAGGAGGCTGAAGGTATTGGCTGGATGTGATGGTTCTAGAGTTCAAGACAGCCCAACAGGGCTGCACATCACTGTACTGTATAGGTACATGCCCTGAGTTAATCATCTCATTGTCTGCACCGCACAGGCCCTGCATCAGCCATTTGAGCAAGTGCCTTTCTACCAACTCAGAAAATGTATCATTTAGTTTGACAGTCCTTTGGAGCAGGGATTGTCCTCTGCCAAACACCTGCATGGTGGCCTGCTGAATAGAGACTGGCTTCTGGTCAATGCCTCATGGTAATCCTATAACTGAAACGATTTTCAGAAGAAATAAACATAATGTCTCACATCAAATGTCTAATGATTTTGTTCAAGGCTCCCTGGGGGTGTTTCTAAAATTTTTTCTTATCATAATAAAAATGTAGGGTCTTGGTATAATTTCATTCCCTTCTACAGTATTTTATATGACCAAGAGGCCTTTTTACTCCCGGTTTCATCCACTTATAATCTTATGGCTATTGCAGGGGGAACAAAGAGAGACTAGAAATCATACATATGATTATAAGAATCTACACTTTGTCACAAACAACCCTATCTCCCTCCATCTCCCTGTGCCAGAATAGTATTACTTGGGTTGCAAAACCAGGCATTCAAAAGTTTGGAAGTTCAGGTTTTATCTACATATCTAATTCAGCCACACTGTGTGTGTTACAACAGCATGTGAGTAATTAAAGTCTATTATTATCAAGTGAATTTCACCTTATCCAGAGCAGACTGGATGGTGCGCATTTAATGAGTGACTTTGTAATAACTCTTTCTCCTTATTTCTCTGTGTGAGGTCCCCAGCTCTGCAGCTGGAACTCTATTTAGAACTTAGAATAAATTTTTCATAATCTTTTCTGTGCCTTCACCATTACTGTGCTCTATGGGTATCAGTGCTTGGTTTGTTTTTGTTTTTTCTTAATATCCTCCTGAGACAACAATTGATTATCTGTGTTTTACAAATAAGGAAGTGGGACACAGAAAGGTTGAGACCTTATGTGAAACCATGTTTTGGGTACCTGATCTGAGATGCCACTGGTTTTCATAGATCTTTCCAAGTGCAGAGTGCTACCATTTACATCTCTAAGCACGATGCATTTCTCTTGACCTTGTTCTAACCTCTCATCTTGGGTGGACAAAAGAAGTAAGATACCACAATCAAAAACCATCCCTGAAAACAACTGTGAGAATCTGATGGTAAGGGCAGAAGAGGAATCCTACTGATCTGGGCAATGCCTAAGTGCCTTTGCTATGAAAGTAATCTCTTTCACATGCAACTCCCTACCCTGTGCACCTACATCTTGCAGATCTATCAGACAGTCAAACAAGGGTCCCTCAGACAACTGTCTCCTTCATTACAAAACCTTGGTTCAGGTCCAGAGTAGCCTGAATAACAAGGAGCCCAACAGCCCCACCTATAATTATGAAGTGAGCTTCCAAATGCAATATCAAACACAGAGGCTTAAGGAATGTTAACTGTGGCATGTAGAACAAGCTCGAGTTAAAATACTGACAGATTTATTTGTTCCAGTTGAAAAACCAAACAACATTCACTAAATTTAGTGCAGGATAGCAGCAAACAGCAAGACTGCTACAGAGCACACATCAAGCCTCAGTGTGTGAGGTTTCCTTGTTGGCCATCTTCTGTGCAGAACAGAAGATCTGCATCGGAGAGAGCAGACACAGAGCATCACCAGTCTTCCCATTGTATTTACCAGTAAAACATTCATGTCAAAATCATTTAACATGTAGTTTGCAGCAAAACCACAATATGTGTTTTTGCTATAGCACATCTCTACATTTGCTATTTCTTGGATAGCAGAGCATCTCATCTGATAGCTGGTGCAGTCTCCATGCTGTCAGAGGTGCCTGGAGCCACAGCAAGGCAGGGGCAAGAAGGATCCCCAGGAGGGTGCTAAATACACCTGGGCTGTGCCATTGACACTGCCAGCAGTGCCACCCAGGTCTGTGGTTGAAGTCTGTCTACACTATCAGCATGATTAACTACACCAGCAACTTTTAATTACCTGCAGATGGGGTGGGAGTATGTGGGGAAATTACTATCTTGTAGAATAAATCATCACCTCTCTTCCTTTTACCCCTTATGCAATAGAGGACACCGAGTCTGCCTACCGACAGCAATAGGACCAGGATTTCCTAAGCCTGCTATTGGGGATCTAGTTCTGAAAATGATGGAAAATTTTGGCAGCATTCTGGGAAGAGTTCTTCCAGCTGGAAACCTTCAATTTTGATAAATGCTCTGTATGTGTTGGCTCGACAGAAAGCGTTAAACTGGTGTAGGATCAGACCCATCACTGAGAACAGCAATGATTTTCTTCTTCTGCCTGCTCAACATATTTTTTCTCTGATGCCATCAGGCTTTTTGAAAAGAACCTAACCTTCTACTGGAGCCAGTGAAAGAGAAGAAAAGCAAAATGCACGAGGAAGGACTTGGTAAGTTTTTGAAAAAGATTAAGCCTGCTCAAAATTCTCATTTTTAAACACTTTTAATCATGGATCAGTTGTAGCAGTCAATACTGAAGGATCAATATCCTTAGAAGGAATTGAGGTCAATACCTCACCTTTCTCATGTGGAGGCTCAGTATCTTATATAAATCAGGATTCTTCCAAGATTCATGTGCATTCATATGTATCTCTCATTTCTGAATGTTTGAGGCAGTAATCATTATAAACATTTTGCTAGCTTGCAAAATAGCAAAGAACCTTGAGTTCAGTCTTTTAAACATTATTCTAACACAGTTAAATTCTGTTCTGTACACTGTTTCTCTTTGTCAACAAAGAATTTATTCTATAAGCATTGATATTAATTAAACGCAATTTCTCAAGGTTATTTCAACTAAAAGCCCAGCTCTGCCCCCTTAACTTTTATGACCCCTACCATCAACATGTGTGACAATCTCTAATAAGGAATGGTTTTGTGCCTATCTTCAACATATTTTTCTTTCTTTTCTTCCATATTTTCAATCAATTTTGTCAGCTAAGCAGAAGATGCATGTGGACTGTCCCCTGTGTACGCTGCCTAGCCACATACTTGCCTCCTGACTAGCCAGCCAGTTTCTCACCCACTGGGTCAGTCAAACACTTTGGGAAAGGGCTAAACTTTATGCCATGGCTCTTTCTGGATGAAGGAGGGGACAAAGCTTTTCTTTGCGACCCAGCCTCAGTTTTCATAAGGCATCTGCTCCTCTCTGCAATTTGAGTGATGTCCTGACTCTCAGGTTCAAAAGTTTCTAGAAGAGGAGTGACGGATGGACATGGAAGACTTGCAACTCCTCCAGCCACAAGTATACTCTGACAAGAATAGTATGTGTTGATGAAAAATTTTATGAAGAGAAACTCACACATATCTGAAACAGAAGGAAATATATATCAAAAAGCACAGCACAGCCAGCATAGAGAAACAACATATGCAATTACTTCAGTATATACCAAGAGAATTTTGTATACCATTTAGGGCACGTCATACTGGTATTTAAAAAGAAAATCCTTTTAGTTTTCATCACACTAAAAATTTACCATCTGTTATATGGAAGTTTGTTTTTCCCTTTTGTTGTAATTAACTTTTTATTGAATTAATTACTCCAGGTGAGCTGGAAGCGGCTGTTCTGCCTCACCTGGTGTGGCTGAGTGTACCCACGCCCAGCCTTGCCATTCACCATTCAGATGCAAATCGTCCCGCTCCCCATCGTCCCGCTCCCCACACGAAATCCTTGGCACATACCCAAAAAGCCTGCTAGCAACAAAAAACAATAACATGGCAGGCAGCTGCTGCTGCACAGAAGGGAAAAAAAGTTTTGGTAAAAAGGACATATATTCCCTGCTTGGTCATTTAAAAATGTGTATTCTACTGAATAAAGCAGGTGAGAAAATATTGGAGATAAAGACAGAGTGAATTTTAAATAACTTGCACATGGCACCTACAGGACACTGACCTGTTTTCTGCATGATAATGAATATTTTTGCTAACTTGATACATTATACATATGTGTAGGTCTGTATACATATATATACACAGGCACAAGCAGTGAAGAAAACCTGTCAAAAAATTATAAAAAAGCAGTGAGCTCAACTGGATTATGAAAAAGTTCTGTTAATTGCAGTAACATTGTACTTAAACATGCAATAAGGTAGAAGTCCTCATCCGAGGAGCCTGTCTGGAGAAGATGAATTAATTCTATGCACATTTATAAATTGAGGTCACAAAAGAAATAGATGAAAGCTGCTTAAAATGAAATTACATATTGCATTCATGATTATCTCTCTATGAGACAGCAAGAAAGAATAATCTGTTGCTAAGTTTTATTTATTTCAGCTATTTACTAAGTGTTCCTTTGGTGAAGAATAGAAGAGAAGATAATAGAATGGAATAGAGAAGAGAGTGGCAGAAGCCAAACCCTTGTGGATTGGTAAGTACTACACCATGTGGCACAATCCATATATTTTGAGAATGTCCTGAGACACTATGGCAGCTTTTTGCAGTAAAGGTGGCCTCCGCCTTGCAATGGTTCTCATGCATGTGCAAAGCCCAATACAGCAATGTGGCCTGTATTGCTCTTGAGACAGCACATGCTGTTCTTTTTTTACCAAGTCAGTACCTGTTCATGTACTTTTGCTTTTCGTTGTTTTGATGTACTTTTCCTCTTCCTCTTTAAAACCTAGCTAAAGCTCACCTTGCTGAGAGACAGATGCGGGGATGAGGTTCCTGTTATCTGGGTTGTTCATAGCCAATAGAAGAAGCAACAAAATAGGATCATGCAGAACAGGCATTCATGTTATAGCTGTTAGAGAAGTAATTCCACACTTGGCACTCATACAGGCGTTCTGCTTGCCAAAGCCCTGGGTGGAAGTTTAAGAAGAAAATGATTATCCCTATTCAGGGCAAAGCTCGTCAATCAGTCCTTTATCAATTCCCCTGACACAGCAGCACAAGATTGTGGTTGACTTCCCAGAGAGCACATGGGATGTCTCCAGTTAGCTGAAACCCACTTCTGAGTGTATCTATCCTGAAATCATAATCCTTGGAGGCAATGAGCTCCAGTGACTTGCTAGAAAGGGTAATTCCATAATAAGATTCTTTTCTGGTCTGGATGCAACATTACAAAATAGGAGAAGATGCAGTCAGGAGAAACTCTAATCCACACAACAAACTTAATAGTAATAGGTTTGCCTACCAAACTAACTTTTATGCTTTTCTGAGTACTGCTGTGGAGCTCAGGTTTTGATAGCGATTGTCTCAGTAACTATTTGCTGGCTTGAGTTTGTGTAATTGTGTCACAGCTAAAATGGAATAATGTGCTGAAATGATCAAAAATGAGAAATGTGTAACAATGACCAAACCCACCACAGAAAATGTAGGGAAGAGTTCTCAGAGCTGGTGGAACAATACTATTGCAATACACTGCTGATGTGACTCAAGCCAATATCTCTGCATGATGCTGCAAGACACAGTGTGGACACAACAGCCCAGGGCAAGTTTAATCCAGCACCTCTGCACCACATCATTGCACAGCACAGACATGCCAAAGAAGTCAACATGGGGCCAGTTGGCACAGCAGCTGGCACAGACACTCTTACCTGGCTGACCAGCCCTCAGTGGCAGTGCAAGGGAACATCACGACACAAGGGACACTGGCCCCCATCATGAGCACAATCAAACTCCATATCAAATCTCATGAAAACTCTTACGTGCCTCCTATTTGTCCTTTGCTGCCCAAGCTATCTATAGCAGTTATTTATGACTTCATTTATTTTAAGAAGATTCATCCTCTGAACCAGCTGCTAAACCAAGGATGACCAAGCAACCACTCAGGTAGGGAGTAGGATCAACAGGATTACAGATCTGGTTGAAGTTGAGCTATCAGGAGCTGCAATAATTAGGTTGCCTGGGGACTCAGCTTCATGCCCAGCCCAGCATCATCATTGGAGGAAATGGTAATTCTGCTGGAAATTTGTCATCTCTTTCTTATAAACCACATCA
The DNA here is from genome assembly GCA_014706295.1 of Lycocorax pyrrhopterus obiensis. Lineage (NCBI taxonomy): Eukaryota > Metazoa > Chordata > Aves > Passeriformes > Paradisaeidae > Lycocorax > Lycocorax pyrrhopterus. The sequence goes on from JACSVZ010000002.1 coordinate 66,544,165, forward strand.
GGAGATTTCTCTTCTCTCAAGCACGTCTTGTGCTTGTAGCCACAGAAATACCATCTAGTGGGTGGAGAAAAAAGGCAACCTTGAACTAAATCCTTCTTTGTTTTGTATAGAAACTGGCACATGAATGGTAAACTGTAATTTTTATTATATTTAAAAGCTATTTAAAGATCATATTCACATGCTGATAAACGTGTTATTAATTTTGATAAGGAAAGTGTGAATACAATTTCACCCTTATTACACAAATGTGTGAAAGGACAGCTAGAGCATTCATCACATCAAAAATTAGTCATATTTATTTCCATGTGAAAGTTATTTAAATGGATGTGCAAATCTATGTGACTATATATGCATTCTATTTATTTAATATATATTTTCATATATATATTATTTCTATCTCTACAGATAGTCTCTATATTTATTTAACAGTTATTTATACATCTGACCTATGTGATTTTTGCTCAGTCTTTCTAGGCTGTGACATACTCAAATGTGACTTAAAATCACTATGATTTGCCATTTGCTTGTAAGAAAAAGTTGTACATAATTACGAGCTTCTCATTCTAAATAAAAAAAAATATTTAGTGTGAATTTTACTCTGTGAAGAAAACAAAAAAGTCTTCAGTGGCTTTAAAAGACAGGAATTTTCCAGTTTTTTATTAATATTAATAGATTACATTTTCACATGCCACAAATAGAACAGAATCATAGAATGGTTTGGGTTGGAAGGGACATTGGGCAAGAATATCCTGAATGATCAGGTTACCCAGGGCCCCATCCAACCTGGCCTTGAACAATTCCAGGGATGGGGCATCCACTGCTTCTGTGGGCAACCTGTTTCAGTGCCTCACCACCCTCATAGTAAAGAATTTCTTCCTAGTCCAAACCCACCCTCTGTCAGTTTAAAGCCATTATCCCTTGTCCTGTCACTACTATCCTTGTAAAAACTTCTCCAGGGTCTTAAGCTAAACTCCATCAACTTCACCAGGAGTAAGGAGGTCCAGCCTTGAAGCTCCTCTTTGTGGAAGAGTGTTGGATACACTAAATAAAAATATCAGCATGCATTCATGTCAAAACACCACCGACGAAACACAGGTGCAGGAGCAGCTGAACAGAAGCTCTTCAGCTGCGCTCGGTGACGGCTTTGACATGCACTGGGTAAGCTGCTGGATGACACCCACACACCCCTGATTGCAGTGAATATTTTGAGCTCAATTTGAATCCAGAAACACTGTCCGAGGAAGGGACCCTTACTCCATGCTCCAGCTAGTTTCCACTACTCACATAAGTAAAAATTACTCGGCTGAACCGTCCCTTGGTCTGTTACCACAGGCAAGTTACCAAAGTATGAGGTTGTTTGGTAAGGTTCAGATCACTCGTAAATGAAACCACGATGATAAATCTAAGGCATGTGTGCTGTGTGGATAACTTTTTGAAGAGGAAATTGCACAAACTATAAAGATGCATTGTTCTTTTAAAATCTTCCTTTTCAGAAGTTTATACTGATTTTGGCTACTACCTCTAGCTAAAACGCAGAGATAAAAGAGGGCCAGGGCTATGACAAGAACAACTTGGCTTCTGAAGGAGCAGTGTTTGTTTTCAGTTATTACAAAGTTGTATACAGCTAGTACAGCTTACAGCCTTCTTCATTCATACAGACGGCTCTCAATGAAGTGTGTTTACACATTATTTTCCTAGACAAACATTTTGATAAAACCCAAAACACAGCAATGATCCTGTAAGTAAATAAAATTATTTACTCTAACAGCACATGAATGGTATTATTATTGTAGCAAAATCCACTGATCCCTGGAAACCCACTGGAGATGATTTCTGATATGCAGGGTTTATGGGATGCAGGGTGTTTATTTAGATGCAGGCATACCCCAGAAGGTTGCTAAGGAACTAGCAGATATATGCATTTTTTGCAGATCTGACATGTAAAATATATCTCTGTTTCTTGGATTAGGCAAACTGAGAAAGCTATGTGGAATGAGATACTCACAACAAATTCTCCTTATTTCCCTTAATCAAGAAACCCCTGAGAACTATAACTATGAATAATTCAACCTTTCACTAACATTTGGTGCAATTAATAACAGTACTTTAAAGCTGCTAGCTTTGTTTATCTTTTTATGCATAATTAAAGGGTGTTGATATTTAAGTTTTCAGCCAAGAAGCAAACTAGGTTTGGTTTTGCTGGCAGCAGCTGCTCCTGGCTTAACTACAACGTGATAACCTGATATTGCCCCATCTCAGCACACGTGGTGCAGTCAGCTTTCTTCTCTGCCACCACTTCTGTTCATGCTTAACTGTGCTGTAATTCTGAGCTCTGTCTGAATCAGTAGCTGACTGTCTTCTTTCTCCTCCCCTCTTCTTTGCCACACATGCACTAGCAGTTTGGAGCTGTGGTCAGAACTTGCCTAATTTTCTCAGGGGTACCAGTCACCGAAGGCATGGTTTCTGCAAGGCGATTTTCTGTTTCATGCTTTCCAACAGTTTCAAATGTAAATATAAAATAAAGAAATCTGAAAAACAGACAGATACCAGCTCATTAGATTTTCTGCTCCTGAGATTAAATGGATCCCTGGCTTCCAAGGCATAAAAGAAGTCCAGAAAAATTCCCATTTTAAAATATGTGCTCCAAATTTCTATGGGGATGCTACATGCTTTGTCATTTCAGTTTCCTTTTGTCTCATCAGAGAATTCCTCTAGCAGATTAGTTTATTACTTTTGCTGAAAGGAAACTCTCCAACAAGGTCTCTAGTAAGAGATTTCACATAATTTTCCACTTTTCTCAGTGTTTTTATTAATTAAAAAAAAAAAGTGATTTTTAATTTCCAGCACTTTCTGGTTATTGGGAAAGTTTTTAAATTAGGAACCAAAAGCAACGAATGAGTGATTGTATTTTTCCATTAGGTCAGAACTTAAACTGCTGAACTTCTGATTTAATAAGACTATGAAGGCTTTCCTTTTACATTTTCTAGAACTTAGCTGGTTTCTGACCACAGGGCCCTTTACATATGTTGAAGTGGCACACATGGCTACATTAGCATCACCATTTTAAGTCCCATCTGCATATATGAAAGCTATTACCTTTTTCAGTTTTTCAGACTTTTAAATCCACCTGAACAAAGAGAAAAGTCAAAATATGGCCATGTTTTCATCAAATTAAACAGTCAACTGCCGCCACTACCCTACAACCTCAAAACAGCCCCTGCTTCCAGAACTAGAGTGAGAACAGACTTCTTAGGTGTGGTTTCAGCCAACTTCCTCTTGTGGAATTCAAACACCCTTCTGGGGTAAAGTGCATTCAGTAATTTCTCATTTTCTTGTGAGAGCACGCTTTGTGAAAGCAAAGTGATTACAGGTAGTAGAGGCATCCAGTTAGGAACTACAGCACCCAGTTACATGTATTCACACTCACAATTTGGTTCCCACCTTTTCCTGTTTTTCTGGTGATCACATAGCCCATGTTCCTGAATCCCTTCAAAGTGTTTTTAGAGATGTATGCATGACTGAGTAGTCCCTGTCCATCTGAGAAAGATTTTCTCAGTAACAGTGGAAAGAGGGAGAAGGGAACATGGTGTTTTCTGTGGACCCAGTCTGGATTTGTGCTTCAAGAGAGTTCACTGAACAGAGAAATAACACATTTTGTTTTCATTCATTATGTTCATACTTTGACCTAAGCTTGGAGAGAGAAGTCTGTGTTCAACTACTTATATCCATGGTTCCGTGCTTTGAAAGGTTGTTAAAAGGTCTGAATACCCATGAAACCAACTGACCCCAGCTGGAACTTTGGGAACAGAAAATCAAAGTTAATGTTTTCAAACATGACCATGTCGTACAGAATCAAAAGTCTCAAAAGTTACAAAATGTCACAGGACCAGAACTAAAAAAACAAACAAACAAAAAAATGAACAAAAAAAAAACTACCAACCAAAAAAACCCAAACAAAACACAACAAAACAATCAGACTTTCGGGAATGATAAAATCTTGAGCCCTTAGAAGGGCTAAAATGATGGATGGGCTTCATATGGTGCCCTGGTTCCTAAATCTCTGAGTAACATTTGAAATAGTTTTTGGTTCTAGAGGTCACTTAGCTACCTCAGAATATTTTTCTCCCAGATACTAAATATGTGATTAAAGAGTCAGTTGCCTGTAAGGCTATTGGCTTGTTTCCCTAACCCAGGAAGGACTAACATCCTGCCAAAATCTTTTTCAGTCTTTTCCCTCAGGCTGACTTTATTAATTCAGAGGGGGAAAAAAAAAGAAGAAGAAAAGAAAAAGAAACCATCTCTCACAAAACATGAGCTGCAGGGGCCATTTTCCCATGCTGCAGCTCTCCTTGCTCTAAAGCCAACATCTCTCCTTTTATTCCTCATCTTAATGAGCTTTCTCAACTCTTGGTAAGCACTGTCTGACCTAAATGAGTCAGGCAATGGGCAGAAGTTTCCGCCTCCTGGGGCCCTTGACCCTTACCGTGGCTGCCTCTCCTGCTGTCGTGCCTGACCTCAAACTCCAGGACTGGCATTAAGCTCTTTAGGAAATTAGCACAGTAGACATATAGTTAAGTACCTACTTGGATATCCAATTTCTAGCTTCTGTTTTTGAGAACTTGCCTGCTGTTCCCTCTGCTGAAAGGCAGGATGTGGTTATTGCTGGCATTAAATGTTGTTCTGCATCCTTAACTTCTCATGGAAGGGAAAAAGTGAGCTAGGTAATTCACAGAGTGGAAGCAAGGTGCTCGTACAGGGCTGTCAGCTGGCTTAGCATTAGGTACCTACCTAGAGCTGTACTGGTACCAACACATGCTTTATAAAGTTGTTGCTGCTTCTGTTGTAGCATTTCTGCTACAGCTCCCTAAATAGAATAATTGGCCAGTTTTCTCAAAACGTGGCCTCAGTCTCTAGAGGGCAGGTAGAACAGAGACCACGTTATTACAGTGAGCCACAGTCCAGCACTCTGTCATTTAAATGTCATGAAGCACAAAGATGGATGTTGCATAAATATCAATGTGGGCAGAACAAAGGCCCCATTCTATAGGTGGACAACAGTGCACACAGTTTAAGGGGAAGTGCTCTAAGTCACTATGATGTATGGAGGTGAAAAGCATAAAGAAGGCCAACTTTGCCCTCCCAAACACTGCCAGTGTATCCCAGGCTCGCACAAGCAGGTGCCCAGCAGAGCAGCAACAGCCTTCAAGGAGCTACCCTTTCCCCATCGCAGATTCACTGTTACCTCCTGCTTTGGGATGCTGAAATCTCCTTTTGTAGGTCTGTTCTCCACAGCCAATATGTCCATACATTTATATACCAAGTATTTCCCTCTCGGATCTGTCAAGCCTATATCACACCTTAGTAGCATGACCAGCCACTTGCTTTTTCTTTTTGTAGTGCAAGGATGTCACCACCTACAGTCCCAAGACCTGAGAATGTCTCTAGCTTGTTATAGTTTATATTAAAAGAGCAGTTAGGCAGCACTAATGCTCTCTGTAATTGCAGAAGAAGGATCGTGCAATTTCGATAAAAATTCATGTTAAATAAATGTCTATGTCTTTTAATGCTGGAGAAAGGAATTTTTTTTCATTTGTTTTTGTTTTAATCTGGTTTTGCTGACATAGAAGTTTAATGGGAGGGAAAATTTTAATGCAATTCAAAGCAGGTCTTTTTTGAAGCAGGCACAGGAGATCAGAAAACATACCCTATGCAGGCAATAACTTTTAGCTAGAACAGCTGGGAAGGTTTGATCAGATTCTAGTTCTCCCAATGGGGTGAATAGAGAAGGAAGCCAAAAAGACAAACTACAGGGGGAAAAATGTTTTATCTTTGAAGGTATTGTTGTAGTTCCTTCCCACATGCATCTCCACAAGGGCAATAAAAGCAAATTACTAATCTGTGCTCCTTGTTTTACCACGAGTTTGAGATTTTGTGTCATTTGACAAGGGTTGCTGTCACTTAATAATTTCTAGAGTGCATTAGGTGAAAATGGCACTTTGCAAACAATTTGAAAAGATAGACTCTGCCTGTCCCAAATGTTCTATAGTCTAGGGACAACTCTTTACAAATCCTGGGGCTCTGCAGCTCACATTTATGCCACAAGGGCTCAGGAGCACTCAGGAGTCAGCACTATTTCAGCTGGATCATTCTCTGAATGAAGTCAATGGGAATGTTGCCAACGACTTCATTAGTTGAAGGCACAAGCTATAATTCAGAGGACCAGGATGTCAGAGCCAGCAGAACAAGCTTAGAAGGGAGACAGCAACTCATGAAAAGGAAAAACTGGCAGAGCGCATAACTCTTCTGTTTGAGGTGGGACTTCAGCAGCTTGGGAGATAATAACCGGGATGTGGCATGGAGAGGGAAGACTGTGGGAACAAATCCATCTTGTGCTACATCCTTGACTAATTCCTTTGACTTCAGCAGGAGTTACTGGTCTGAGTAAGGCAAGGATTTAGATGTGCATGTTCCTACACAGCACAATGCATGAACTGTAGACATTTACAAGCATTTCAGACTAACACCCAGCCTGTTAAAACCAGGAAACTGGCCACTTGAGATTAACCTTGCGGTATGATATTCATTATTCACCAGCATGGCAATCCAACAGAGACTGACTATGAAGTCTGATATTCGTTAAATTGCAGTACAGCATCTCTGAGGTAGCCCGTGGTGCAGCCCTGTGTGCGCGCTTATGTAAATGTACTATAAAATATGATGGCAGGAGGGAGGGACGTATCTTTTAGAAAGGACACAAATTCAGCACAAGCGGCGGCTGGCCTTGCAGGGATCTCTGGTAAAGATGCCAAGTAACGTTTGGCTTCCAGGTCAGACAAATTTTTTTTTATCCTAAATCTACTCATGCAAAGACACAGCTTATAGCTTGCAGATGGCTCATTCTGCTGATCTGCCAGTATTCACACTCAGAGTGTGGAATTATATCACATGAGCAAGGGGATTGCTGTCTTTTTTCATGGCTTTGTTATTGCAGGCAAAAAAATACAGCTAACCAGAAAATAAGAAAATGGAGGATACTAAATCATTATTTTTGGAGAGAATTTTAAATTTAATTTAAAAAGACAAGGCAAACATGAGGTCCCAGTCAAACACTGTCTCCTCCTCAAATGTTTATCAAGACAGCCAGAAAATGAGGATGGATTATATATTTTAAATAAAGGATCCACTAACACTATTAGGCAAAAGTTTTTTTCTCTCATTCGGATGATTACTTGCATTTTTCACACTTTGAAAAATTCCCTGAACAATGATAATCATTAAGAATAATTGCTAATATTATAAATACTAAGAGCCTCAAATTCATTAATAACACCAAGGAAAACAAATTAGCATGAATGTTTAAATTCAGTTCCTGAAAAGGAGAAACACAATCTATTTGCACAATATTATAATCAATTTCAAAATCTCAGAAGAGTTGCACTTTTGTAAACCAGAAGTGATTGTATTAATTTATTGAAGTTATCTAGGGATTGTACCACTATAGCACAGGAAGGTTGACCTGTGAAATCTGTAGTCTGTAAAAAAACACTCAAGAAATCCATTGATGAAATTTGAGCTAAAGAAAAAGGTTAATATTTTGTCCTTTGGAAAATTATTTGGCTTGATAAAAGCTATTCACACATTTGTGATGAAGTAGTTGGGTGTTCTCATCTGAAAGCGCATTTTTTAAAAGGGAAGGGCTAAGTGTTTCACAATAGTTGCAAGACAACAGAAATATGGAGCCACAAGAGATAGTTCAGAAAAGGGCCACTAAGATGATGAAGGGACTAGGGCATCTCTCCCACAAGGAAAGGTTGAGACAGCCAGGACTGTCCTGCTTAGAGGCCAGAAGACTCAGGGGTATCTTATTAATGTATACAAATACCTGAAGGGAGGTTTTGTAAAGAAGAAGGACCCAGGTTCTCTCCAGTAGTGCCCAGTGACAGGACAAAAGGCAATAGTATAAACTAAAATACAGGAGGTTGTCTCTGAACATCAGGAAGCACTTTTTCACTGAGGAAAAAATAAGGATGACTGAGCGCTAGCACACGTTGCCCAGAGCACTGGAGGATTCTCCACCCTTGGAAACATTCAAAAGCTGTCTACAAATGGTCCTGGGCAGCTTGTTCTAAAGGACCTTGTTTAGGCAGAGGGGCTGGACCACATGACCTTCAGAGGTCCCTTCCAACCCCTGTGATTCTGTGATTCATCATTTCACAGCATCACAGAATATTTGGAGTTGGAAGGGACCCACAAGGATCAAGTCCAGCTCTTAAGTGAATGGCTTATATCGGGATTGAACCGGCAACCTTGGAGTTATCAACACCATGCCCTAACCGAGGTAATCTCTGATTTTTCTGTTTGGGTGGGGTTTTTTTGTAAGTTTCTTTGTTTCTGAAAGATGTTCTTTAACTAAAATGAGCCCTTTTTTGTTTGGGTGAGGAAAATGATAAGGAAGAGCAAAGAGATCCTTTTAGCCCCAGTCTTAGCGTACTACCTTAATCTTCCTCGGTTATGGTGCTGACACACCGTAAAGCTCAATCCCCTGTAGCTGTGAGGGTCACTGCCATGTCAGAGGCCTCCAGACAGACAGACAGACCTGCTGATGGGAGGTGTAGCTCTCCAGCCCACAGGTTGCCAGGAGTGCCTGATGCCTCTTAGCAAGGTTGGGTCAAAAAACAGTTCTTTTACAGAAGCTGTGCAGTGGTTGAGGAGCTGTGTCACCTGGTGAAGGAGCTACAGGTAGAAATGAACAGGCTGTGTAGTATCCAAACAAATGAGCAAGGCATCGACCAGTCACTTTCAGGGATGTTAGAGTCTCAAGAATCTTGGGAGTTGGGAACCTCTACTGTGCAGAGAAGCAGGTGAACTCAGAACCCTGCAGGGGAATTAGTCAAGGGTCCGATGAAGATGGACCTGGAAGCAGGTCACAGCATGTGCCAGGAGGAAGGTTCCTCCTCCTCCTCAGAATGTGCCAAGTAAGAATGGTACCTTCTGTAACAGGTATGAGGCTCAGGAATCAGAAGGCCAGACAACTGATGAGGTGGACAAAAGTCCTACAGGGATAGTGGGGTGTCCTAAAACAGCACTACCTGTACCCCTCATCATGACATCCTCTGTTAAGAGGAAAAGGAGCAGAGTTGTAATAGGAGACTCCCTTCTAAGGGGAACAGAGGGCCCGATGTGCAGACCAGACCCAACTCACAGAGAAGTCTGCTGTCTCCCAGGGGAGATAAGGGACATCACTGGAAAACTCTCCAGTCTAGTGAGGTCCTCTGATTGCTATCCACTTCAGGTTGTTCAAACTGGCACTGACAAAATAACAAAGTGAAGTCTGAGGGCAATCAAAAGGCACTTCAAGGCCCTGGGATGATTGGCAGAGGGATCAGGAGCACAGGTAGTGATTTCCTCGATTCTTCTGGTAACAAGGAATAATATTGAAAGGAATAGGCAGATCCATCAGGATCCATCAATGCCTGGCTCCGAGGTGGGTGTCAGCAGAAAAATTCCAGCTCAGCATGTTCTGTGATACTGTGAAATTATTTCACCTTCTTTCCTCCATTCATCCAACAAATTGAAAGATTAAACTGCCCCTTCTCTCAGCATCATTGTAATCTGGTGTGATTCCTTATTCAGTTTTCATTTCAAAAAAATTCCCTAAAATAATTGGAACTAGCAAACACCCTGTTAGACCCATTCTCCTCCTTTTTGCCTGTACTTCCGTGTCTTTGGTCTTGATTATATACCGAAGGGAATTAATTTAACTGAGCTTGTGTGCTCAGCTTGAATATATGTGAACTTGGCAGCACAGAGTGGCCTAAAACGTGTGAAAGGAACCAGCAATCCCTGTGACTTGCACCATCTAGTCCTCATTAGGAGTCTTTAGCCAGGGATCTTTGCGTGTAATAATGTACAAAAAATAAAGTGTTTTCTTGAGTAGTTAAGACTGGAGTTTACTTGGACAACTTTGCAGGATTTTGTCACACTACGCGTTAGAAGTGAAGAGCTGTTGAGCAAACTCTATAATGAGGTTGCAGGATAGATGCATTTGCAGGTATTTGATTTCAGATGGTAACTTCAACACAGGACAACAGACTGAAGTGGCACTAACGTTTTACTTGTGTTTCCACAATCCTTAAGATGGCCAGTCCTAGACTGGGATCTCCATGGCAATCAGCATCACACAAAGATTAATATGATGATTAGAGCTGCAAGAGATTCCAATTGCAATATAAAGAAAGTTATTAATGCTTAACAAATGGAGATCCAGGGAGTAAAAAGAAACATGGAGAAAATATTGATAAGAAGGATAAGCAGTGGACAATAGACTTAAGTCTATGACATTTGGAGAAATGTAGGAAGGCAAGGAGAATTTTAAAGGAGGCTTTGAAATGTAGGCAGTGTAGTGGCCCTGAATGTTTCTGTTTAATTTCTCCTATAAATGAAGGGCAGAATAAAAGACATCATAGGAATAGTTTGAAAATTAGCTTAAAAGTAGTGGAACATAAACTAAAAAACCTTAAAAGCCAAAATACCTGTCCAAGCAATGCAAATAGAAGGGGTGCCATGGTTTAATTAAAGGGATAGAAAAATCATATTTGTAGCATTACCTGTAACAGCACAGAACAGTATTTGTCTAGAGGAACCAAAAAAGAGAGAAGAAAATACTGAACCACCACATTGTAAAAGCCCAGACAACAGTTAACAGCTTTTCAAATAGAGAATAAGCACGTCTTTGAGTTGTTATACTGAGAAAATCAGCAAACTTACAGCCTCGAGAAGGTCACTGCAGAGAAAGGATCAAATGAAAGATGACCATTTGTGAATCTGCTGACGAAGGAGTAAGCAAAAGAAAGGAATGATATGGAATATTCAGCTAAGAGAAAAAGAAGAGAATGAGGTTTCAGGAAATGTGTGCCCAGGGAAGAAGAAGAAGAGGATAAGGAAGTAGGGAATAGAGAACAGCAGATACGAGGAAAATAGAAAGAGCAACTAGAAATTCATGTAAGTAGTAAACACGCTATACTAAAGCAAGTTAAATACAGAAAGTATTTTTCCAATACTTCTCTTTGCAAAAACTGTGTCTTCTGTTACAGCAACCTCGCTAAGAAGTCTTGAATGGTGAGAAGGTGGTAACACATAAGCCTTTAAAACTCTGTTAAAATTCTAAGATACAAAGATATCATATAGATTCTGCTCTCAGAGAAGAAAATTAACCTATTTGATAAGCAAAAACTACTTGGAGAGAATTCTGATACATCCATTGTCCAAGAAAGAAAGCAGCAATAGTCAAATAATTTTCAAATTCCATTAAAAAAATGCATTTTAAGAGAGTATTGGGTCTCCTTTTCCCCCTATTTTTATCTATGCCAGGTTACCAATCCCTAAAGAGGATAATAGTTTCTAGAGCACTCCTTTGGGAGATTTCAGCTAGGTGTGGCCTAATTGTGAGATGTGCCGCCACATGAAAGCTTCTGCAGGGCAAGGAACAGAGATTATGTTCGCATTTAAATCATTCTGTGGTAGGCAAAACAGCGGGATTTGTAACCTGGAATGGCTGCAGCACCCTTCCAAATAGGGTTTAAGTGACAAAGTCAAGTCAGGATATGCAGAATGAGGAAAATGCTGCAAATAATCCGTGTGGAAAATCATGTCCAAACGCCCTCAACTCCAGTTGTGAAAACTCTTGAGAAGCGTAATGAGAGACTGGGGATCAACAGGGCTATGGAAAATAATGAACAATGACAATGAACCAGCCTACTCTAGAGTCAGATTTCTGATCCGTAGCTCTTGGTGTTGTCCCTGATTCATGATCCTCTTTACCCATCTGTGAAAGAGGAACAGGGCTATTTTACAGGGTGGGGGATGTGAACCTTAATTTGTTAACATTTCCAAAAGAATTGTGAGATCCTAAGATGAAGGGGCCAAATTTAATGCTCATTGTTTAGGCTCTAGTCTGTTTGTGCTCAGACAGAACTCCCACTGAGACTGGGAGCTGAACAACAATTCCTGAAGTTGGTCCATTTTTCCTAGGAAAATGAGACAGTTGCAAAGTACAGTTCGTTTGCCGCATTCATTCAGTACCCTGGAGATACAGAATTATGGTTAGTTACACATCTCAGAAAGCTTCTTCAGCAATATTGCAATGGCTTTGAATTCTTACAAGGCTATGCAGTCCAAGTAAAACAAAGCTCCTGGCAAAAGTAATAAGCCAGCACTCCACACCTGATTAAACAGCATTGTTTTTTGTCTAGCACCACGCCAAGTTCTCAGTGTCCATGTGGATGCACAGTATCCGAGCACTGCTTAAAGTGAAGGTTTTACCACAGCAGCAGTGAGCAACTTGCTCTGAGAGCAGGTATGCCTAACACTGTTTCCAAACTCAGCAGTTTTCAGGAATCAAGCCCCTCTCTACACACACACACACACACACACACACACACACAAAACAAAACAAAACAAAACAAAAAACCTCCAACAAAAAAAAGACTCAACAACCCTTTCTCAAATCCCAGAGGTGATGGAATGTAAATAAGGGAAACTGAGCCCTTAAATGATCTGCACATGCACACACTACCTACAGCATTTTTGGTTGCTAACTGTAAGCAGCTGCCAATTTCCCTCTATGCTCAGACGACTTGCTAACTGATCTGCAAGTCCCAAAAGTGTGTTATCTTTAATGTGCCTCTAATTTTGCTAAGAGCCTACTATTTATAGTGTGTCATTTATTTACTTATTTACCTTCAACTAATTAAAGCTATCATCTGAAAAAAAATGCACTGGAAAAGAAAAGCACTCACGTGTGTGTGTGTGTGTGCGCGCGCATGTGTGTGTGTGTGTGCGCGCGTGTGTGTGTGTGTATAGAAAACCCAATCTGTTCACTTAACTGGATGAAAGCTACAAAAGTTCTGTTTTGCTTGGAAAAGCAATGCATGAGTAAAAGCTCCAAAACCCTGGCATTATTATCTCTAATTACAATTGGCAATATGTGGCAATCATAATTATTCATTTATGCAAAATAGCTTACAGTGTGTCTCATTTTTTATTCCCTGTTAAAGGATGGCTTGACAAAAGAAGAAAAAAAAAGATTATAGTGCTGAACATAATTGTGCTAAATGCTCAGTCATTTTGTTTAAAAAATACTACAAAACTAAACTGCTATTTCTGCAGACAGAAAATAATTTAACAAAGATGTATAGTATACTCTGCAGGTGGCAATCCATCTAGAAACCTATTTCCCTGAAAAGGAGAGGTATTTCACAACAAAACTTAAGAGCATAATTTTTACCATTTCTGTCTTACTTAAAAAAAAATAAGGAAGGAAGAAAGGAAGAAAGGAAGAAAGGAAGGAAGAAAGAAAAAAGAAAGAAAGAAAGAAAGAAAGAAAGAAAGAAAGAAAGAAAGAGAAAGTCTTCTTGTTTTAATCTAGCATGTGCTTCTCCTGTTAGTAAAATGCAAATTTGCAAATAGTCAGAGGAGAGACCGTGACCATAATAACTTGCTACGGTTCTGCAATACGATGCTGTTCTATTTCAATTCTACCACAGTACACTAAGCAATTGAATAAGATCAAGCACACTTCATGACAAAAAAATAAGGAAAGACGAGTTCACGCTACTCACATAAGTAATCTCTATTTATGCATGTATTTCTAGTGGAATATCACCCTAATTTTTGGTACGCAGCCTGTAAAAAGCCACAGTTCATGAGAGTTGCCAGTCACCCTTTAATCAGGCACTTGGGGTCAGATGCTTTAGAGGACCACCTCCCCAGATAAAAAGGACTCAGATTCAGGACGCCAGGTCCAGAGATTCAGTCTCAAGAAAATAAATGCTGAAATGGCTGCTTATTAGGAGAAACTGGAAAGATACTCTGAAACCTGTCTGAAACAGACAGAGATGTTTTAATCCTGACATGCTGCACCAGATGAGCAACCTTTATTCTTGGATCCAATACCACTCCTTCTTGAGCAACAGCCTTCCTCTCCATCATCCTTATTCCTGTCTCAGGTAATGAGAAGGTAATGGAACTATTTCTGTGAAAAGGATCATCCACCAAACCGATGGGGTTTTTTGATGGCTAGGCATTTAAAACTTTTTCAAAGTGTCTAAGATATATAAAAATGTGGGAGACTTTAAAATCAAATAGGAAGCAGATTTTTTTTTCCCTGTGCTGGTGGTGTTGATTAGAGCAGAGGAAATGGAGATCACCATTGGAATGCATGGGAAAAACCAGGCATCCAGAATAATATGATAAGTTGCGCTATATATTTTTACCAAATAAAAATTGGTCTGCTTCACAGAGTTGTTAAAAGAGTGGAATTTTTCTCCTGACTTAGTAAATGATGACAGAAAATGAGGGAAACATGGCAGAACATCATATATTAAAAATTTAAAGCAAGATAAATAAAATCCAAATCTGAAAAAAACAAAGGACAGTATTGCCATTACTTTCCACTTGTTTTTCCCATCAAACACAATAAACGATTAGCATGTGAGCTTGTGTCTTTTTTTCTCCCTTGAGCACATGATTAGGATGCAGGAGATACTAAGGCCCAGCAGTGATTTCCTACTTTAGATAATTCATTGTGTCTTGGTCCATTACCACTAGAAGACTTTTTCCACCCTTTACACAGAACCAGGAAGAAACACTCTGTTCCCACTACAGTAAATGTCAAAATTAATTTCTTAATCAGAATATAGAGCTCTGTCTTGTGTCTGCTGTGCGTATTGTAGCAGACAGCTCATGCCTGCTCAGAGGTCTGGGTTTGCTGACACTGCCATCATTTGCTTAACACAGCACAACACCTACATGAGACGTCCTGATTACAAAAACCAGACTGGTGCATTGTTCCACACTATGATCCACAAACAAATGATATCAAACACTAGGACTCTAGATGTACCTTTGGAGTAATGAGAAAGAAAGCTTTCAATCGTCACTGGGATCACTAAGGACTGTTTCCATTAAGTAAAGCAATATGCAGAGTACTAAATATGTTACCTTAGGAGAAATGTGCAGAATACAGAATTTCCAGCATGAAGAAACTGCCATTTCTGCATCATTCTTCTTATTTTAGGAGGAAGTGGCAACCTGTCCAAAATTAAGGAATACAAACCAAAGACTATAAATCAAGAAAAATATTTGGAAAAAATAGTACCACTCCTTTCAACATTTCTCTTTAACTTAAAGCAATAATTTAGGCTTTCTTCTATCCAAATGTTTCATGTACTTCAATAAATCGGTCAGAATTGCTTCACTGGTGGTCATCTCTCTTACTAAAACTATCTCATGGCAGTCAGAAGAAAACATACAATATATTTATTTTCTCCTATAGACCTGGCTTCCTGGCCAGACAATGTATTCCTTATGGCATTCAGAGAGTTGTAATGCTCATGACTGAATTAAGACAAAAAGAATCATCAGTGAATCACAGGAGGAGTAGGACAATTTCCAAGACCATGACTACAGCACAGACTGCAGACCTAAATTACAATTTCTAACAAGATTGTAGCTTAATACTTGAATTAACTCAGGTCAAATGTTACAATGAAAAATATTCTGTCATAAGGAAAAGTTTCCTCAAAGTTTCCTAAATGAAACTTAAAGTATGTGAGACAGTAGACTGTCCATCAGAAAAGCATATTGTTTGGCATTTCTAGGCAGGATTTTAATACAAGGTATGTTCTTTTCGCTTCTCTTTATAAAACAATGATTGGCTGGCACAGAATGTAAAGATTCATAGTAATATGGATGATAATAAGGATTGCAAAAATAATATACATATTTTAAAATTACAAAAGCCAAAGTAATTGCATTTTCATATATCTCAAAATGACCCTACAGGTTACCTGAAAGCTTTTTTCCATTGATATCTCTGTGATTTCACAAGCTACATTCTTTCTACTAATATTATGGCTGGTAACAGCTTCTACAAACACTAATCTTTCCCTCTCCATCCAAGAAACTAATTTTTCTAGCCTTAGAATCATTGTCTTAAGTTATAAATAAAATTAAATTCTACCTTATACAAAACACAGTAGTTTTAGGTGAGTTTTTTTTCCTATATGTCTTGTTAGTACAGTGTGTCTCCAGAGTATCAACAGGACTGTTTTTAAAGAAGACTGGTAAAGCAGTTCTCCATATCTTGGAGATGGTTTTCAGAATCATAAATTATATTTATCCATAGTTTTCTATGGTATTATATATAACATTTGAAAACGCAATCTGAATATTAACTAATCCATCCTCTGGCTGGGAATTAATTTGTCTTATCTCAGTTTTTCATATGTGGAAAAAATACAAAAGGACTAATACCAGAAATGGAGAACACTAAATGAAATTCACAGGGGCTTGGTGCAATGAATTGGGTAAAGCACATGGGTTATGTCAACTTAAAAGTGATTCCAAAGCTCAAGCTTTGGACCTTTTACTACAAGTCCCTGAGTTTTACCCATAGGGGCAGTACAACCCAAGTCTGACCTATCTACTGCATTTTCACGTCTTCAGTCTAGCTCATTCAAACTTTCTCTCCTAGTTCTTCAGAGACTATTTAGCTCCTCTTGGAAATAAGCAGAGTACTTGGTAACACAAGCATACAAAATCCTTCATAACTTCTTACAATAACTGAGCAGCACATCAAGCAATTACAAACTAAAGAAAGGTTAGGAACTTTCCTGAAATAAAATTTACGCCTATTTTTCCAGATAAACATCACATAATGAAGTAATAGTTAATTTACTGATTAGTTTCCAAAATTTTTTTCCCCTGGTAGGAAATCATGCCAATGGAATAGCTTGATTTAGCTGGGCAAAAATCAGCTAATGGAGGGCAAACAATTGCAAACTCATAAAAAACATGTGCACTTCAACAGTAAGGTTTTTTTAATCTTTCCATCATAATTTCCTTCTTCTAGATCCTTCACAATCTAACTTCAAAAGGGAAAACTAAGCACACTTTAGGACTGGGACAGTCAGTGTATGTAGCTCTGATGTTCTGCTTCCAACAAGTACCACGGTGCACTGGCACTGTACAAAAAGGGATGTAACAGCCAGGTGGACGGAACTGTGTCCCACTAACTCAAGGGCAAGCCTTCCACGGACTGTAATGGGGCCACACTTCGTATCACTCACTGTCCCATTTAATAAGAAAATACGCCTTTTCCTCTAAGAGGAAACAGCTTCCCTTCAGTATCAGTAGTTTTAAGATGATATAAGAATGGGTATGTTTGCAATTATTTGGCTTGAACTGTACACTGAGGACTAATAAACAATTACTAGCTTGGCTTAACAGTTTTCAAAAACACAAAATAAAAGGTTCTGAAGAATCATAGGTTACCCAGGGAAACCTTACTGTAATTCACCGAGAAGCTTGCAATTTCTCCAGCTTAGAGTTTGAAAACAAAGCAAAACAAAGATTTGTCATGTTTCATATTTCCAAGCCAGTATGTCTACACTCATGTGGTTTCCATCTCTGGCAGAGTGTAAAGAGGAAGTAAAATGTCAAGTTGTTTATTTCTGTGCAATTTTCTTATCTCAAAATAACACCGAGTTTGCTAAATCCAATCTGTCTTTAATAATAGACAGAGGAATTCCTTTCCTCGGCACTCTTGCTTTTACAGAAATCTTATGATCTGGGAAGAGAGGAGTTAAATCTCTTTTGACAATTTTGTCAAAACCAAAAATGTCATCTGAAACAGCAGCCTTGTTTTCTAAGGAAATAAAGAAATTGTTTTCCTTTAGTTCAGTCTATATACCACCTTTTCTTACTATTTTCTATTTTTTTAATATATTGTTTTACTACAGATGAAAAAGAAAAGCAGAGACAGACAAAAGGACGCCTAGAAATTCACTCTTCATGATCATGAGCTTTCACTTAATAGTAAGAGAAAAATGAATATGCTTAAATCAGCATATTCAGTTGTTCTTTACCTCCACAGAACAATCTTCATTGTCAAGTATGTGATCAAAGTTCCCTGCCTAAAAGTCGAGAAGCCACAAGTTTTTATTAGACACCCTAGGCCTGATTTCAAAGTATAAGAGAGTCAGCTACCTCTTTCTTTTTGAAAATGAGTATATATTTAAGCATGTAAGCCTGTGCTTCTGCCCTTTTTAACTGTCCATTTCAGAGATTAATGAAATGTAGGAATACATAAAAGTTCTCTGTGCTTCCATATCCTTTGTTCTTAAATCATACTGCAGATTAAAACGATATCACATTAATTTTTTAAAAAAGCATTTTCAAATCTATCTAATCCAAATTTGATCTATTTATATGTCTTTCTATGTCCATACTGCATGCATTTTCAAATGCACATGTAAGTACCCACTTCCCCAATCCTTTACACTTAGTAAGGGAGATTTAGGTGCAGCAGCATAGAGACCCAGCAGTCCCAAGGAAAAACGAAAAGAGAAAAACATTCCTTCCGTTGTTCCATTTTGATTCCAGTTGCTCTATCCAAAACACTCTACCTATCTCATGGATTTCAACAATGAGAAGAATAAAAGTTTGTGCCTCTTCCCGCAATCATCTTTGACCTCGTGGTTAACATTGTCTTTCTGACCTTGATATAGGGTAGCCTCAGATGATGGTACTAGACTTTAGCACAAGGCTATGTATCTCATTGTCTCTCTTGCATTTACAAACACGTCCCTTCCCACTGAAAACAAATCCCTTAGAAGTGACAATACAAGACTCTAAAATGGCTGACTAACAGAGAGAAGAAGAGCAAACCCTCCTGCCATAGCTAGCAATAAATACAAAACTGCAGGATGAAGTAAAGCCTTCACAGACCAACACAGACCTTCCTTTTTGTTTAAATTCCTATCCTTCTTGCAGAAGCATGATTAAATGATTCAGGACTGGTTCATTAGCAGAAATGAGTTGAACACAAATGATTGTGTTCACATTTAGTGTCCTTTAACATCTAGTCCAAAGATACAAAATCCGTGTAGATCATGGATTTTTTAAACACATTCACAGCCAACAAGAACATTTTAGATTAAATGCATGTCTGTGTCCTGCTGCTCTATATCTCTATCCATAGGGCTAACAGAAAGCGAGAGTGCCTTCCCCTGTAAACATGGAAGATACTTCGATATCTGAAGACCAAATCATTCTATTGGTGTCTACATCTTGAGACTGTAAACCTTGTGATGTGGACAAACCAAGTTTTGCAAACCACCCACAACCCTCTTGCCCATATGTCTGTTTTATCGTCCCTCACAAACGGGCTGAATTCCTCTCAGCGCACACAGGCAAATGAGGCACAGGAATACCCACAGTGAAATGCTTTTTACCTTTATTTAGCTACTTAATACTTAAGCAACTTGTTTAGGCCAGACACCCAGGCTCCCTCAGTATCAACGGGTGCAGATACAGGCACCTGCAGGGGGTGATTCATCTTCTTCAAAGATAGGGGTCTAAACCAGGGCTTACAGCTGCCTTCTGGAGGTGCCTATCTCTCACGTTGACTATAGTGGGAGCCTAGATGACTAGCTGAGATTAGGTGCCTAATTTTTAGGCAGATAAATTGTCTTGCCTGGGGTTGCATGAGAATTTGTGGCAGAACCAGGGTTTGAACCCACGTGTTCCACACATAGCTGGTAACGAATAATTTAGTCAAATCCAGCGCTTTTATTACAAAGGATCTGTGTGTCCACAATAGGTTATTAGACAAGAGACACACACACATCAAAAAGTCTAATAAATTGGTGATTAGTCACCCATCTCCCACATAGCTTAGCATATGAAAAACCTATTTTAAATGTCTAAAACAGGCAATAAGAAATTTTACCTGTGGTCTGCCACCTTCCCAATGAGTGTCCTAACAACATTGATTCTCGGGGATCTTCTGAGAAGTCTGCAATATAGTTACAATATTTTGCGATTTATGAAGATGGAAGGAGACAGTTACATCAACACGCATAAAAACAGTGATAACAAATTCTTAGGGAAGAATTGCATGGAACATGCCTGAGTTCTTGGTAATCAAAAAAAGTCTTCTCACTTAAATGCTGCCTTTTTAGATTAAACAAGCTCAGCAATATCCAGGTACTTCAGAAGGAACCTCTTCACACATATTTAATACTCCACCCAGATTTCTCACATTTCTGGCCAATGGAGGATGCAAAATATTACCCTGAGAAACCCAGACCAAATGGAAAGTTGGCCACATTTGTCTGACATGCTTAGACTTGATTCCTACAGTTTGAAGAATTCAGTAGAATCTGCAGGGATTAGTACAAATACAATCATCCAGACACCAAACCCAACTGGATTGTGGGGAAATGGCCAGATTTGTTCACATACGCCTGAATCCTCTGTAAAAACAACTGAATAGTTGTATTTGTCAAATGCTTGTGTCACCAAGGAATTATTTATTTTGGACTAGCTGCATATATTATATTTTCTACGTTTCTACATTTTACTTCTCACCTATTTTTCCCATTTGATCAAAATATGTTGGCCTCTTGGAGAACTAATTATGTGATAAAATGGTTCAATTTGTAATTCCGATATTCAATTATGACTCAACAACATTATTGCTTCCTATATATCACATTTTTTGTGCATGTGTAACTCAAAAATAGGTTCATTGCTCTCTTTTCAGGTTCACAGAAATGCAAAAACCACTGAGGATAAGAAGATTTACATCAGTCTAAAAGCTAATTTGGGAGAAAACTTAGAACTCCCTTAAAACAAATCTTTGCAGAAAGAAAGTTCTTTCTGATATGCAACACAAATTTTAAGATTTTTGTCTTGAAGCAGTGCAGATCTTTTATGATATATTAATAAAGTAGGAATATTACAGAACTTGGAATAATTCACTCTGATATGTTTAGAGGAGACTTTACCCTTTTGATATTTTTCTACTTTATTTTGAGGTACTTTCTACCCTGGCACTTGCTCAGTCTT
The DNA here is from genome assembly GCA_014706295.1 of Lycocorax pyrrhopterus obiensis. Taxonomy (NCBI): domain Eukaryota; kingdom Metazoa; phylum Chordata; class Aves; order Passeriformes; family Paradisaeidae; genus Lycocorax; species Lycocorax pyrrhopterus. Next base: position 66,565,078 of record JACSVZ010000002.1, read on the forward strand.
CAAAAAAAAAGCCAAAACCAAAACCCCAACACACAAACATACAGAATTGTTCTCTTGAAGTCTTATTCCCATCACACTAGGATCTGACAAAATAATTTGAAAGTGGGTAATGCAAACAGTCTGCTCTCAGAATCCCATTCGCACCAATCTGAGGCAATGATTTCAATGCTATAAATAACCATTTTATATCATTTTCATACTATAAACATTTTCTAACTACTCTGATATAGTTCAGAGGTTTTCAAAATACTAAAAGTATTTATTTAGTTCCTGTAAAACAACAGGAATTCTTAATCCTGTCAATAGATCAGGGAAGTGGCCTGGGAAGGGAAGATGAAGAAGAGAGAAAAAAGGAGAAGAGAAGAGAAAGAGAAGAGAAAGAGAAGAGAAAGAGAAGAGAAGAGAAAGAGAAGAGAAGAGAAGAGAAGAGAAGAGAAGAGAAGAGAAGAGAAGAGAAGAGAAGAGAAGAGAAGAGAAGAGAAGAGAAGAGAAGAGAAGAGAAGAGAAGAGAAGAGAAGAGAAGAGAAGAGAAGAGAAGAGAAGAGAAGAGAAGAGAAGAGAAGAGAAGAGAAGAGAAGAGAAGAGAAGAGAAGAGAAGAGAAGAGAAGAGAAGAGAAGAGAAGAGAAGAGAAGAGAGAAGATGAAAAGAAAAAAAGGGAAAGGAAAGGAAGGAAGAAAGGAAGGAGTTGTTCGAGTTCTTTGTGAAATGCTGCCATCTATGGAGTTCCAGTCGACACTGCTTTCTGCGGAGATGTCAAGGAAAACCACAGGAAGGTTACCTCATAACGTGGTTAGTCCAGTAAATGACACAGTTTTTTTCATCAATAAATAATAATATAAATTATGGCTTTGGCTATAACGTTAAGTTGGCACTAGCTTCTACCACAATTATTTCTTGGATGTATAAGCAGCATTTGTAGTTATCTACTGCAAGGTTTTCCTGTGATTTGTTGGGGGCATGTATTAATATCAACATTTCGTGCTGCCGTGTTTTAATTTACACTGGTTTCCGAAATTGCAGTGCATACAAGCAGAAGTCCTTCTTGTCTTTCCTCATGTACATATCCCCAAGCATACTATTGCCTGCATTCTCGAAATGGCCTAATAAATAAGCAGCTAATTATAATTTTCTCACGTTACCTGTATTACACCTAAAATTTAAAGTATTTGTCACTTTAAAAATACTATAAACACACACATCACTCTTTCTTCCTTAGCATTTCTGCTAATGATAAGGCAGGAGCTGCACCTGTGGGTAATACAAGCGGACAGAAAGATAACTTTGAAGAGATAGAAGTATTAGAACTATTTGTCAGCTGTAACAAATAATAACCATTTCAAAATTCCCAGTTTGGAAGCTACTCAGATCTTCAGGAAAAAGTTGTCGTAGTTCAATACTGCAAAGATCCAGAAACCTCTTTATCATGCTCACTAGAGGCCTAGATACAAATGAAAAGCAGGTGTCATTTTGCTTACTTAAATTGCAATTTAGTGACCTATTTAACCATTAAGGTTGGTGTAAGCATAAACAGCAGTAATTCTAGGGCTGCTGAAAATTTGGACCCCCAAAGCAATTTTGTATCCAGAGGCTGTAATGTAAAGACAGAAGAAAAAGAGTACATGGGAATTCTGAAAGATGTCTCTTTTAGACACTGCTGCTCAGGCCTGTTTTCCAAAATCACAGAATCACAGAATCACAGAATCAATTAGGTTAGAAAAGACCTCTGAGATCGTCGAGTCCAACCCTTGACCAAACACCACTTTGTCAACTAGATCGTGTCCAAAATGGCAAGCACAGTCTTTCCTTAAACACCTCCAGGGATGGTGACTCCACCACCTCCCTGGGCAGCCCATTCCAATTTCTGATCACACCTTCTGTGAAGAAACTCCTCCTAATGTCCCTAAATTGTCTCTTGCTTGCCACAGCCTTCCCTTGCCACCCACTCCCACTTGTGAAATGTCACCAGTGGAGGTACTTCCCATGTCTGGAAAATATGGTAGGAATAAACCTCATTCATGCCTGCTCTGAAAGACAGGGCCAGTTCAGCTCTCATCCGTGGGTGTCAGCCATATCAAAGAGAAGGACATCGGTGGAATGAAAAATAATATCAGCCCTACACTCCCTGACAAACAGCAGCTATTCACCTAGCAAAATACTTACTTTCACATTCTCTTGCTCTGTCCAAATTGCTCAGTGTCAGCAAATCTTTATTATCCTAACCATGAGTTAAGCTATCTGCACGAAAAGTGTTGCCTCTTCCACTTTGACTCCCCACAGTTCCTTTTGCAAGTGTTTCCCATCTTTACACACTGTCTTGACTTCAGAGGGTGGCACTTGTCTAGTAAGCTGTGATGGAATAATCACCCCTTGAGCATAAGTATCAGCGGACCAAGTTACTAAACCTCTCTCCCTCTGCAGGTCATTCAACAGGAAGATGTTGGAATCAGTGGAGCTACATTAAAAATTAATTGTATTATAAGCAAAATAAGACTCTAAATGAGGTTAAAATTTACCTCCTACAGAAAACTCTGCAGACGTCAAAGATGAGACACTTCTGGAGAATGCCCAGAGGCCGAGGTTGTTTTAAGAAATTCATCCTCCCCTGTTTGACTTCCAGCTCCCAAACACATACCCTGTTCCTGTGCTTTAGAGGGGAAACAGTGGCCGAAGGTCCATTAGCAGCAGCCACAGCCACACCAAGCTCCTAGATGCTTCCTTTGTTGCACATCTGGTAAGGCAGCCAGGTCTACCTAACGCACTTAAAAAGGTGTGGCAGCTCTATCTGTCTGGCTCTTGGTGACGGAAATTCTAAAAGATGGTCCTTCTGGGTTTTCCTGTTTGCCAGCTCACAACGATCATATGAGGTATGAAAATATTTGCCAGCTCACAACATATAACCATAAGAGGTGTGACAACAACCACTTACTGCTTTTGGAATGATTTTGTTTGCATTGAATTCAAACCCATCTGAACAATGCTGGCTCAGATAATGCTGCCCATGTTGCAGTTGGTGTTTTATCGGGAGGCTTGGAAGGGGCTCAGTTTGTTGCACATCCCTAAAGGAACCTCTTTCTCACTGCACCCCAGTGCGGAGGCAACTCCAGCATGCCAGGCTATGGCCATGGCATGAGGACAGAAGGCAGACCTGCCACGCTCGCATGTGCTTTGGGGAAGGACCACAAGCCCTGGGGCTTAGTGGCCATTGGACTGAAGGCCACAACAAATGAGACAGTCTCCAATTGCTCTCCCGTCTACCTCATGCAGAAATGACAGCAAACAGGTGGACAGCGTGGGTTGCAAGCACTAGAAGAAGATGGGAAGTGTGGCAGTGGTCTCCTTTGCTGAGGAGCAAAAAACTGAAGCAGTGGTTCAGGTTTATGGCTGGGTTCATAAGCACAGCTGATCAAATGCAGCCAAGCCTCTGACTGTGAATACTCAGCCGTGGTCACCTCCTTCATTATTCTCCAGTGTAGAAATCAATCCCTTGTACTTATGGGTTTGGACCATTTTTCCACCATATAATGCCATGTAGGTGCAGAATCACCTGCCATTCTGAAATGGAACATCACCACTGATAATTTGTTTAAAGAATGTTGGGAGAGAGGGCTGGGGAAGGGGGAACAAGTCCCATTGCACTCACCGGCAAATAGGGATATCCATTCATGAACAACAACATGCACAATTCATGTCTATTCGTCACTTGTTGCATTAATTATTTGGCTTTTTCAAGATTTTCTGTCACCAGAGTAGTCAGAACAAACTGTTGCTGAGGAAACCAATCACCACAAATGGGGCAAAGTGAACAGACCACCAAAACCTTGCAGGCTGAGAGAGAACGTCCAAGTATCTGTTCAGTACCTGTATGTAACGAATCATGTATTGCTATTATCTCACCAAGGAAAAAAATGCCATATTTATCACCTAATGCAGTTGAAAAATAATTTGGCCATTCTGAAGAATCTGAGATGCACTCTTTTCATGAAATACGTCCTTCCCACACCCTGTTTCCCCTCTACTGCAGAAAGACTCCAATTTCCCTGCTTCGCTGCACAGATTCAGGTTTGCATTTATATGCAAGCGAAGTTTCTTGGCTGACAAATCTCCCTCAGTCACTGAGGGTAACTCCACATTCCCAGAATGATCCAGTAAAGTTCTTGTTGCTGAAGGTACTGTACGCTACAGTATATGTCTTGCTCAAGAATTCAGATGTCGCCCACCTGCCATTAGGTACAATGAACATTTTTATAGCCAGCGCAGCTGCCTGGAAGGCAGAACAAGATATGAATAACCATTGCCTAGCCCATTTTGTTCAGCTGTGAGTCTTCTACATTGCTGAACTGCTTCAGATATTAAGATAGAATAACTAAGACTGGATCTTATATATGAAATGGCATCCAGCAGGAATACTAAGTGGTAACATACGTGAATAAAAAGTGATTACAATAAGTATGAGCCAAATAAATTAATATTTTGCCTTGGATAGGATTCTTTATGTTTGGTAACTATTGCTTGTGCTGATGATATAACACATGCTGACACCAAATATCAATTCTAGGTAAATCCAATTAAGCCCAGAAGCAAAACAGCTGGATTAGCAGTTCACTGCATAAATTATTTTTCTTCCATTTACTTTGTCTTTTTGCAAATGAGCCTTTTAACATAAAAAAATTTAGCACTCAAGTTCCCCTTTGCTTATTAATCCCAGAAGCCTAAAATGAAGAAGAAGAAAAAAATGTATTTTCTTCCTTTGTTGTTTGTGGGCATATGCTGTTCACCTCCCTTGTGTAGTCTCCTCAGACTGTAGGTAGTTTTCCTTCTTCCTTGAATAAGCCACTCACGTTGCACTTACTATGGTGTCAGACCAAGAAATTCACTTTTTTGTTTTTAATTTCCAGATGATGCATTAATGCATGGTTACTTTATATTTTATATATATTTTTTTTAATTTCCTGATTCTATAGAAAATGAAAACAAAATTGGTAAGGCTGGAGTTGAACATGCTTATTATTGCTTTATTCCAGTTGCAACAACATGGACTATATAGGAGTTGTTTTATTTGAACTCTTTTTTTTTCCTCATTGTTTTTCTTCATTATATGGCTGTCAGCATAAGGGCAATGTAGAGATTGGGAATCAATACCTGCTACTCCTGTAGATACACAAATAATCACAAATTGTAATCATTGATTGATTTTCAGCATTCTGATAGTGACACATTGAGTGGAAGGGACTCTGATCTCAGTTGTGCTAGGGGAAATCTAGAGCAGTGATTCACAGCTGGAATTGTAATAAAGACCTGCCTGAGAAATGCATCATTTCAGTCAATGAAACATGTAACGTAGAGTTGGGGAAAATTACTTTTCCCTTCTGCTCATGATCAGGGCTGAGAACAGCAGCAGAGCCATGCTTCAGCCTCCAAGGTTCAGTGCCACCAGTTCAATTCATGACTTACTCCAGAGCCCATATCAAACACAGTGGTCTTGGCACTACCGCACACATGCATTCCTCCTTCCCGTCCCCTCAAAGCATATCAGTTCAAGATTTCCATCCCTCTAAGCCTGAATTTTCCCAGAGACCTTTCGTGTCGTGCATACACAGGAGCCTAATGTCAGCTTTCCCAGTAAACAGGTCACACATGGGTATCTACAAGCACCATGCAGAACAGAGGGTCATACTCCAGATAAAAGATACCCACACACCAGATGTCAGGCCAGTAAATCATACACAGTCCAAACAAATATATCTATACAGACATCTACCTGTATATAAATATAAAATAATGACTAGAAGACTACTAAATTATGCCTACTGCATAATTAAAATCACTGAGGTGATTTTAAAAATATTGTTTCTATCATTTGTCTTTATACATATTAAGGATCTTTAAAGAAAAAAAAAATCAGTCCTTTTTCCTTAACTGAAGTGGAAGACGATGAAATATTTTGGCTTTGTTACAAATGCAGAAAAACTTCAGGTTAAAAAATGAGGGCCATTTTTGTACAAGCTAAAGGAAGGAGATGGACTACTGTTAACAGTATGTTTCTCTTATTTTCCAATAGTAGGAAAACATTTCTTTTTCCTATTTTTCTTACGTAAAGTACCTTCCATATAAAGACTGATACTTCTTCCACTGGCATAAGCAGTAGCTTTGTTGTGGACTTTCCTGGGAGCAGACACAGGAGCAGGTAAGTCATAGATCAGTTTTATAAATAGGTATTTTCTTAAGCAGATATAATTTTGGAGAAATAGTACTAACCTGTACCATCCCATTTTTAAAAAAATAAACCCTTTTTCCTAACAAACAGAGTGAAAAAATGGAACACACAAAGTGTCTATGGTGACACAAAGAAACCATTTGGCACAAAATGACAAGTGAGTCTAAACTTTCAGAAATCAAAGACAAATGAAGAACTATGAATTCTGGCAGGAAAACTTCTGTGCCTGATGTGCTTCACCAGCATTCTTGAATATGCCTCTTTGCAAGTGACCAATGCAAATCCTTTTGTTTTAAAAACATACATGGAAAAATGCTTACTGGTCACCAAATTGATGATTCTTGTGCGCCCCTTCTAACTCATTAGAATTTGATTCTAAACTGGCATGGCTTGAAAATCTGCCATTATTTGAAAAACTGGAGAAAGGGGAGAGGAGAAAGGAAAAAGGATTATGAACTAAAGTAGTAATTATTTTTTTCCCATAGGTAAGAAGCATTGGCATTTGTATTCACAAAAAATGTGATTTTTAGTTTGATGCACCTTCATATCTACTTCATTAGTTTACACAGAAGAATAATTTTTACCTTTTCTCACTGCTTTTGTTTGTAGAAAATTAGGAAATTTCACACTCTATCAATTAGTAAATACAAAAATATCAGCTGACAATCTCAATAAAACTAAACTAACTTTGCAGAGAGAAAATGTCTTCTGCTTTGTTTATAAGCACTGCAATATTCCTGAGGAGACAGGGTCCTGCTGCCACTGCCTTGTGAGAGCCAAGGGCCTTGGTTATGGCAGGGAAGGTGGCAGCTCTGTCATACACCCAGTGCGATACTTTCAGTGGCCATTGGTTCTGCCATGGGTAGTAAATATGGACAAATTCATCTTCTGACACAGAATTAGATGAGTAAAATTACAACTGGGTACACGCAAAATTATTATAATTTCCTGTAAAAAACCTCAAAGTTTTAATTTTTGTATGAAGAATTGTTATTCATTGAAGGAACTGAACTGTAAAGTTGGGCAAATGGCAATGTATAGAGAGGTATCTGGAAGCAGTGTAGCACACTAAAGAGATATGCTAAAATTTTTCACCCCAAACCAAACAATTGATTTTGTATTATCCATATGAACTTGTATATCTTCATGATGCTCATTAAATAAATATCTGGCTAATACACCCTCAGTAATCATTTAAAGTTTTTACCTTTAAAGAAATGTTTCTGGATAGTTTTCAATATTTATATTTTACATTTTTATCTTTGGATATTAAAAACCTTCAGCTTTTACCTTTGAAGTTCCTGATTCATAGATGGGAGCTAAACACAGCCCTGATGGGGATGTTCTGGTGACTCTGCACAATTACCTGGTGGGCCTCCACCCCAAACTGGGTGTTGATACAGTGAGAACATCTGAATGTGTGTATTCAAACTGTTGCTGTTCTATAACACTGAGTATCATAGTGACCTCAAATAGCCTCTCATCCCATTATACCCCTAATTTTGTTACTGCCTATTCAGTCTTGCTGTCTATCCTCAAAGCAAATTAAATGTTTTGTCAGTTAATATCCCCTAACTTTTCTTTAATAGCACTACTTTACTTATACAAAGCTGTGCTCAACAAAAAGCAGCTGAAATAGTTTAATTTTCAATTAAAAAGTACCCATCTATTCATGAGGTCTCAAAGCATAACTGAAAGCAATGGGTTAGGTATTTCTCTAGTATCTGTGTTCTCATGATACAAGTGTTGGAAGAAAATTGTAAAGTTATCCAGTATTTCCCAAACAAATCTTCCACAAACGATCAGAATAAATTTTAAAGTCTCTTTATTTAAGACACAAATGTGCAAGGAACTATTTGCGGAAATGTGCAATGCTATGTGATGCTACAAATAATAATACTGTCGAACTGTGCATTTTCTAACTGTGATCTGGCAGCTGAAAACCAGATATAGAAAGACAATGCCATTTGTCCTTGCAGTGGTTGCAAAGAGCCGCAATTTGAGAGGCGGTCTTCCATGCTGAATGTTCTTCTATTCTTCTATATTCAGTTCAAATACAGTCATTCTGCATACGACTGTAGTGGACCAAACAGTTGTGCCAATGCGTGAAGTCCACATAGGATGTCCTTTGAACTCAGCACCAATGTCCTGAACAAGGATCTCAGACGTAGATACAGACATACTCTTTCTCCCCACCATTCCTTCCAAACACTCAAAAGTATTTACATGGCAAATCAGCCAATGAAGTGGGTACAATTCATGTACAAAACTATGGATTTTCTTCAATGCAGGCTCCAACATAGCACTTCTCGGCTTTTACAGTCTTCAAAAGAGAGATTCTCCTTGAAGAATGAGGAATTTCTTTCATAGCTGTGATTTAGCCCATCATGAAATATGTATCCCTAAGGTTTCCTATCCCAATTTTTTAAGAAAACTCCTACCTTGGGCAGCATTAACCACTCATTTTTATATTTCAATAAACCCTGAATGGATAACAGCTGGGGATCTGTGATTTATTTTAAAACATCTTCTTGACTGCTTTCTGAAAGTATGAGTACTTGCTGCTTTTACAAGTTGGATTGGCAACTATTACTTCACTCACAGATTATTAAGGGATGGATTTTTTGTGTCTGGGTTCCCCAGTGCAAGTGGAATGGAGCTTAGATGGGACTGTTTGCTAGCGGTGCTAACCAGACTGGGTAACAATTGGGAGGTGATTGATAATAATTGATGCTATCAATGCTCAATGCCTTTTTTTCCTTCATGACAGCATCTGAAACAATGCTAATAATGCCAAGGTTGTGGGTTTGATCCCCATATGGGCTGTTCACTTAAGAGCTGGACTTGATGAGCCTTGTGGGTCCCTTCCAACTCAGAATATTCTGTGATTCTTCTGAGAATAACTACTTAGCAACTGCTGCCATCATGACATGAACTGCTGGTTCCTGTCTGTGCCACAACTCATCATTCAGTACGCAAAGCTGTTATTCAAACCCTCTGCCCCTTTGCCATGCATACACAAATGTATATATTAATGCTTTTCTATTTCACAGTTTTTCCATAAGGCCACCGAGTTCCACATAATACTTCAGAATGGAGGAATACTCTGCTCTAACTGTGCAGTTTAGAAGCTAAATCATACTGCAGTCTTCACTCTCTTTAATTACTTGTGAAAAATATTTTCACTGGCAACAGTAAGTAATTGCAATGCTACCTGTTGTTAATAAGAAGGTTGAATGTGCATTTATCATACACATCAAGAAACAGCCAGCAGACATTCTAACACATAATTCTGAAAATATATTGCAACAGACTTTTTATTTATAATATGTAAACAAACTATATGGATTTTAATACTAGACACATTGATAAGTAGCACTTTTTTTCCTTTTAAATAAATCTGGCAGTACATGAATAAATTGAATTTTCTCCTGTTCTCACTTGGATAAATTGCAATACTTGCAAAACAACACATAATCTCAGCCAGTTCCAGCAAAGATTTAAAATATGTGAGATACAAAAAGAAAATGCAGCTCACCAGGTTTTCATGTTATCAATGATAAAACTCAGCAGTGGAATATCACGAAGCATTTTTAATTGTATTTAAAAATCCCTAAATAATCAAGATCTTTTTTGGAAGTTGTTAACCAATGTAACCCACACTTTAAATGATTTACAAGGTCCCATCATTCTGCAATTCATGTTAAAGTATACTACTACTACTAAAAATAACAACATTAATAACACACAAAGATATGGTGCCACAGCCCTCATTCTTTTAGCTTGCTTTGTGCATTAATACAATCTTGAGGTCCTATGCCATGTGAAACACCAGATTCTTACACATTGCGTTAAATAGATATTTGGAGGCAAAGCACAGCTCACGTTACTGAGGTCATCAGAATTTGTCTCCTTGTTAAGATCTGGGAAAATGAAAAAAACCTTAATCAATTGCCAACATCATGCAGTTCCACAGCTACCTTCTGGAAAACATCCCAAAATAAAGTCACAGAATGTGATTAACAGAAAACACAAAAGGTTTTAGTGTTTTTAGGAAAAGAGAAAAATAAACAAAAGTTCTTTAGAAAGCTTAGAGACATTATATAGAGCTTCCCATAGTGGGTTTTTTCACTAGAAAAGGAAAGAAAATCCAAGCAAGACTGGCTAAGTTTTCACTGCTTTATAAATAACTTTTCTTTACATTTTATTTACCCGGAATTATATTATTTTTATGTCCCAATGCCAAGAAATCTGGTTAGTAAAGTACCAGATTCTTTTATTTGATTTTATTTGATTTCATTTGATTTCATTAGGGACCATCAGCCTTGCTGCTTAAGTGCCCGACTACTGTTTGCAGTTAAACATTCATTAGGGAATCCCCAGTGGGTTCATTCATTTCACTGAGGTCCAATTACAGTGCCACAAAAGCAGTTTTTGCAGCAATTAGCTGATTTTTCCTGTTTATGTTCTGTGTCTTTAGGAAGACGACTATTTTGTGGAGGTCAGATTTTTAATTAGGTGCAATTTAGGGCTGATAAGAAAACTGATAATTTACTAAATAGCTGTGGTGGACTTAACTGCTCAGAGCAGAGGTAAATAACACAACAGGGACACCAGGAATAAGCTCTCCTGGTGTGCAGAGCTCAGAGCCCTACAGTGTAAGGAATAGATTACGTGTTAAATGGCTGTCAGGGCCCTCATCCCGTTGCCTCTATCGCCAGCCGGCCTCACCTCAAGAGCCACCACGTTATTAGCAGTGGGTACAGGGAAACCAGTCTGGAAAAGTACCTGCAGAGAGCTGCTGGCTTCAGGTGGCTGCAAAAAGATCCCAGGGTGAAAGAAAACAACAAAAAATCAGGTTCTGCTCCCTGAATATTTGGCAGCAGCTTTATCAACTTTTTCGTCCCACAAAGCCGATGATATTAAAGGGTGTGTGAGGCATGCTTACAGTCACTCGTATGTTCTTCCCAAAGTGGATAACTATGTGATAGATTGTATTTCTGCAAAAGTCTGTGCTCTCTACCCTTTAACAACACATTGTATTTTCAACAATGTGCATAAGTTGCCTTACACTTTGGGAAACTAAGAACTGGGAGAGTAGAGGAAGAGCACCCACTTAAAGTGAGGTCTTCACAGAATCATAAATATCTTCGGAAAAATTCTGAGCAGTCTTGCTACCCCCAAATTTGCTCATCTAAAGGCCATGATAGCTGAATTTCAGGCATCGTATCACAAGCAAATTTCTGAAGAGACTCACAGCTGGCTGAAATGTCTCTTTCTAACAGGAAATAGGTAAGGAAGGGCCAGAAGGTCACTGCATTTTTTCTTCAACCTTTGACCCAGCATTCAACTGCAAAGTCGTAGCCAGGCATGTAAAAAAGCAATACCATCAAGAAGTGTAAGTTACAAACATTGAAATTTCTTTGCCAGTCACCATTTCTGGCAGGATTTATAAAACCATAAAAAAGAGTAGGGCACAAATTACTGTACCTTCTAGTGGGAAGGAAAGTGTTCAATTAAGCTGTAAATGTGCAAAGAAAATGTATGATGGCTTTGTGTCTGATTGTATGCAAAAATATAACAACAGAATAATTTTTGATAACCTGGTATCTTGATGAAAACACACTCTACATCATGCCTCTTGTTCTTCCCATGAAAACTCCCCATTCAGGCATGCAGTCCATAACCATGGATACAGTTTTTAAGTTTTTTTAATTGAAAAAAATAAACTCTGGAGAAAGCATAAATTTTCAGAAAGCTTTAGATCATGAAAATCTGTTATTAGGCAGTTATTCCCTTTCTTACTTAGATAGCCAAAAAAGCATCACTTCTTTTGTCAATTCATCAGTTTTCCTTGTACATAGAAACAAGATTGAAAGATGCTGGCTAAAAAACCCCAAGAAATTAAGCAGTTACATTTCAAAAAGCTGAAACCAAACTCTCAGGTCAGCGGGAAAACTAAGAAGATGTCTATAAGGTGGTCTGAAAGGAATCTATGCTGTGGGTGTATGGACAGTGACTCTATGGTCTAAGCTATCTAAAACAGTGTAAGTTCTGTTCAAACTTGCATCCTACTTTCAATGAGGGGTCTTAAACCCCTAAAGTAACAGAATAACAGGAATGCGTGAATTCTTTGCTCCCAGTCAAACACACATAGAGTTGAGGAAGGCCCGTCTTTTCTAATATTTTTTAAAATATTTTCCACATTTCAGAGAAAGTTTTGAGGGTTTTCAAGCAAAGGAACAATTTTGTAAAAATGTTATTGAAAGAATACAATAAAACAAGCAACACACTTTGCAACATTAACTCCTAATTACTTTGGAAACAAATTTCATTTGGAGTCCAGCTTGACTTGCAAAGAACACAGGGTGGTAATTAATAACAATCAGCCACTGAAGTAACTTTGTATAAATAATGTGCTGAACTATGTCCCAAAAGGGCTAAAACAAACACATGGACTCCAGCATGAACTCAGCCAAATGAAAAAAAGGAAAAAAAAGTTTTGCAAGTGACTTAATTTCATACTTTTTATGCTTAGCTGTTCCCTCAGTGTATTGCACATCATATCTCAAAGGCCAGGTTTTTTGTCATTAACATAATCAGAAATGCAATTTTCATAATACAAGTCCTATAAACAATGAGCTGAGGGCAGCTAGGGGACAGGTGTCATCTGCAGCATGTAGCTCTAGTGGAAAGACAGATACAATTAAGTGACAAGGAAGCATTACTATTACAGTGAGAATAACTTCCAAATACATGAGATAGAGAGACATTTTCACAGCTCAGAGAGGCATCCCAGTCAAATATCCTGTTATTTGCCAGTTCACATCCCTCTGCATAGGAACAACAGTAGGGCAGCAGGAACTAGGGACAGAAATTAGTTGTTAGACCATAGGATCTTAGGTCAGTTCAGGTCAGAGGAGAACGAATCCAACCTCCTGCTCAAAGCTGGGTCAACTTCATCCATTCTCTTGTGACAGCATATACATAAACTAATCCAGGTAAAATAACGTGTATATAAAAATAACATATATATATATATGTATATATGTATATATGTATATATGTCTATATGTATATATGTATATATGTATATATATATTTGTATAGTAACTACGGCTATTAAAAAGTTTCACAAGTTAATCCTGGCTTCTTAAAGAAATTAATGATATCACATTATAGTTACTGTCAGCTGTTAGCCCATTGCATCCCTATTTAGCAGAAGGCTTAGAGGTGTGAAGGCTTAAGGAGACAGAGAGGAAAGGTGGTGGTGTGAAGAGCCCAGCTGTAGAAAAAGCTTCAAACAAAAATTTACCTTAGTAGAGCCAGCAAAAACCAAATATCAAACTTGAAAACACTGAAAAGTGGGCCTCGTATTGCTTCCTTTTACGTACCCCATCTCTTCCTTAGATGCAGATGGAAAACAGAATGACAGGCTCAGAAGGGGTGAGCACTCAACACTTCCAATTTAACTAGAAGCCCAAAGTAATGGAAATCCCATAAGAAAGGGAATTTTCTGCCATTTGCAGGATAGTTAGACAACTTGAGGTGGTCTCAATGAGGCTATCTATTTGAGGACCTTCTCGGGCCTTCAGATTTTCTTTCCCTCTGCATAACAACCTACAAGTGAATCCAGTACTTCTGGACCTTCTTAGAGGTCAAAGAAAGCTGCTTATCCTAAAGCTTTATTTCACCATCCTGATCTTCTCCCTGTGAAAACCAAAAAAATATTCCTAAAGACTTCAGCTGTAAAGGGACCAAGTCCTGGAAAGCAGCATTGAAATCATTACATGGGCAAGTGATTAACCATTTCTTGTAGGTATTTCTTCCATGTTGCTATGCTGGTTTGGAGAGTCGAACACAATGGTCAGGTCACAATCTGCACTGCTCTGTTCACCTGTTCAGCCTTTCCCCTCAAACAGAATTTTGAAATCCAATAGGTGCCAATTCTGCACACAGCCTTACAAAAATTTCTTCAGAAAATTGTGTAGTTAAGCTTCAAATTATATTTTGCAGATTGTTAGGCCAGAAAGCTAGTTGAGGTCACCTGATATTTAAAAACTAAATGAAAACGGGCAACTCATTTAGCTTTGTTACTTTAACTGTACATCTCAAAACTGACTGCTTCATGTGCCGCAAGACATGTACAGGGTGGGCAGCTTTTTTAGTAATGGGTCAGCAACCTTTTAGAGAAATACAAAAGGAGGGCAAATAGAGAATCATTCTTAGCACAGAAAGAGCTTTTGAAGGTTCTCCTGACTTCAAACATCACAGGCAAGAACAATCTTACTAATAAATACTACAATAACACAAAATAACCTGTTACACTGACCTACACTGCAGGTCTAGCATTACTTGATTCAGTGTGTGTAGGAAGTGCAGTGATGATGCTTTTGAACAAAACAGTCTCGTGTAAGAATTTACTGCTAGGTGTGTTTTGTCAGTCACCAAGAAATTCACTAAGAAATTACATTTCCTAATTATAGGACACCTGCAGAGACAGAAGATTTATCAGTTTTACTTAGAGTATTTTGTCACTGTGTTTTGCACAGAGAAAGAAAAATAAAAAGAAAATAATTTCCTTTCTCTTGCCTTCCTACTGTCATTGCATAAACGGTAGTTACTGCATTCTTATTACTGATCTGCACATTAGAAAAAGAAGGCTGGTCAAATATGGTCAACTAGCCAATTTTCAAATACGATTCATTTGTCTGATTTAATATTCTAAAATTTTCAACTGACCTTAGCCCTCATTCCGGGTGAACAATCAGTATTTTTTTAATAAGCTTGTTTCCAATAAAGGAAGAATTAAGGGGAAGGAGCAGAGGGGAATTGAGAAAATTAGCAGTTCAGCTGATCTGCTAAATTTTGAAACAAAGAAAATAAGTACAGTCCAAGGTGTAACAACCTTTAGATGCAAGCGAGCCAGAGCAGTATTTTGCACCTGAACTATAAAACCGCATACTGAAAACTAACTTCACTGCCAAGTTACATGCCATGGAATCATTCTGCATTTAATGAAATCACATGGGGTGTAAGTCAGGCCAGAAATCTAGCCTTGGTTTTAATTTGAAACTGACAAAAATTTAGCTGTAAAAAAGCACATTTTCTATTTAATAGTGTTATGTACTGTGCATTTATTCAAATATTGTAGTTATTGCAGTCATCACCTGGACTCTGTTTCATCTCAGTCTTTTCCTTCTGAAATTAGTTCATCTGTTGTTTCCAAACATAAATGCAACAATGATTTCAGATTCAAAAACACAAAGCAATTCAACATTCCTTGTCTTGAAAGTCGCCTTAGAAAAGACAAGCTACAAAATTATTAAACAGCATCTAGATACCAGCAAGCCTCAAGAGCCTACACTGTGCTCCAAATGAACGCCCAAGAGCAACAGAGTTGACAGAGAGATTCAGATATTCAGGTGACTTCAGAATAAAACCTTTATCTGAACATCGCCTTTAACATTCATCTTCAAAGAAATGGGAATAGGAATCCTGTTACTGAACAGTCTGCAGTCAGGCAGACTAAAGGTGTGAAAGAGTATGTTCTGTGACACATGAAAGCAGTCCACATCTTTCCTGTAAAACTTTTCCCAAGTAATTTGAACAACAGAAGATGAGAAGACAAGAATGTGTGTAATACACCATATTGTCTAGGAATGGGTTGTTTACTGCTAGTCTAGCAGACACACTCTCAAAGCTCTCCATGCTTTCCCATCATTTGCCACGATAATATGTAGTATGTTGATTTGCTTTTAAGGCTTGTGAAGACACTCCAGCCTGGAATGCCATGCTTTAGATACTTCTTCAGTACTTAGGTTGTGTACTCAGTGCTCACCACCTTGAGCTTGGTACTGATGGAACACTTGCGGCACCTCCAAAGAAGCACCTTTAGCATGAGCTCATCCCAGGAGCACTTAGGTGGTATCCAGAGGAGTGCTGCTTCTTACACCACTGGTAGCCATCGCTGTGTCAACACCTGTTGAGTCTGGGACGTGTGAGGTTCCAGAAGAGCGAAAAAAGGAAGGACAACAATCAATATATAATAGTGCTGCGCGCTCTTGAAGTGAAGAGTTCACTTCAAGTTGACACGACTTGGACCCAAGAAAGGCTCTGCTCTTTATTGTACCCAAGCATACCCGAGTTACTGGGAAGTATTAACCTTGAGTTTATACCTGTCACACACTGCTTACACAACTGATGAGGCCAGGTATGGATGACCATACCGTTCTTTGGAGGAACATTTTAAACATTGTCACGATGGTCAGGCACCTCTTTATGATAGATTCTATGAGTAAAGCTGGCTGTGCCAATATGGGCAAAGTCTTCCTCAAAACAACATGGCTGGTAACACCAATGCCTCTGCCAGGCCCTTGTCTCTTTTGACTATCTCCCTTTCCTCTTTGAAACAACTCTCCCTGTTCATTGCCAGTCCAGAACCTCTCTCCATTGACAAAACTGCAGGCAATAGTGGAGTCACCAGCTGGGAAGTCAGGTGGGAGCCCTACCTGCCAGCTCCTGAGTTCCAGCCAAAAGTCTAGGATATTACAGATAGCAATGCAATATTACTAGCTAGAAAATTGATCACTCAGGAGCACATCCCTGGAACTTGTAACACAATAGAATAGACCCAGCTAGTGAGAACAATTGCACTTGACATCGTTTCTGTCACTGAACATGAGAGGAGGAACTCTGCTTCCTTGCTTTTTAAGCAGAGAATTGTTTCTTCCACTCTAGGCAGACAGGGTAAGAACAGCCATACGAATGCACTGTGTTTGTAACTAGATCATATCTTTATATAGTGTGAATAACCTCCCCACTATAGAACCATATTTCCTCTCCCATCTCGCTCCTCCATTTGGTGGTCCAGCCTGAATCCTCATGTTGTTTCTGGGAAATTGGCCAATCTAAAAGCTACAGCCCTGAAAAAGTTCCTAAGAAGCAGCTTGACTCCCAGCATCCCTTTTTCACCCAATTGCAGCTTGTTTTAGCTGTAACAAAATGGCAAGAAAGGAGGAGGTTTGCCGCTGGAAAATAATACAGGTGTCTCCAGCTTCTTGGTGGCAGAGATTTTGCCACAAGACAGCCACTCCAGCACCCAGTAGAGCACAATTCCTATAGCAAACCCAGATCCCACTTGTAGGGAATGCTAGTTTAAAGGCTCTAGTTTGCTACCTGCTTTCCACCTGAATGCAGTACACACTCGATTTGTTGCAGAGCAGCCTTAAAATCTGCCAACTACCATGACAGTGGCATGGTTTTTATTCAGCAAAAGCTTCTGTTTGCTCAAGAAAGCCCTCAGCTATCTCCTGCCCAGCTGAAGATCTCTGTTCCTGGGGACAATCTGAAAACACATACAGAGTGCCACAGGGGGATCACCGACAGGCTGGTCTTTCACAGAATTTTCTTTACCCGTCTGTAATTGAGGATGATTCAGTCTGTCCCTAGACCTAGCTTTTCTCCTTTTCCCCCACTCTCCCTCGCAGAAGCAGAAAATGATACCGTTGTGAAGAGTTTACCTCCTGGAGAATGTGACTTGTTAACAGTTACTGAAAGCACATTGAAAGTTTCATTTCACAAGCCATTACACAAACCAACCCTGCAGACTTTGAACAGCCCTAGTGACAAGTCACTCCTTCCCACTCCATTCCTGACACATTAAATAAGACCAGTGCCTGCTGGAACCACATCAAATAAACACACTGGCCACTGAATATTCATTGGGAGACATAGAGTAACCCATAGGAGTGGGCAATGCCTTTCAGAGTGTACGTCCATAGCAATTTCTACCAAGAAAGACTGAGCTGGAGTACACATGTTGGCAATTGTGCAAAATTGGATAAATGTTTTATTCTGCTACCACAGGAAGAGTGCTTGGCAAAAGAAACAATTAAAGAGTAATGAGACAGCTTTAGGAAATGGGAAATATGAATTGTTGTTTGTTCCACTTCCTCCTTTACCTTAATGCATACATGAAAACTGCAATCTGAAATTTAGTCATCTTGACAGGGAATATAATGCTGAAGACACCATGAGGAGACAAGAATCTTATTTCAATATCATGTATGGCACTGGAATACTTCTGTTCACGTTCCTCAGACTGTTTCTGAGTTACTCATGTAACTACTTCTTCAAATGACCTCCATTACCAATAATATCCATGTAGAAAGTGGAAACTGCTGGAAAGACAAGAAATATGGCACAAACAGGAGCAAAATAAATAAAATTAAATCCATTGTTTGAAACTTTGCAAATCAAGAAAGCCTTCTGATGAGCAGAAAGACATTGATCCATAGCCTTGCATCAGTTGCCAAGCAGTTCATCAAATGGCTTAGATACACATAAAATCACAGAATCATAGACTGGTTGAGGTTGGAAGGGATCTCTGCTATAGTCCAAGCCACCTGCTCAAGCAGGGCCATCTGGAGCTAGTTCCCCAGGACCACGTCCAAATTGCTTTTGAGTACCTCCAAGCATGGATCCTCTCTGAGCAACCTGTGCCAGTGCTTGGTCACCCTCACAGCAAAAAAAGGGATTGATGGGATCACTTGGAAAGGCAGGCTCAGGGCATGACTGTACCATGAAATACAATTGTACATGTGCACGTGTGTGCTTGCATTTCATGAGAGTGTGTGCAGCCCTGCTACCGCAGTTTCTGCCTGGAGTGCAGGGACAGTCTGAGGCACAGTGAGTGCTTGCAGGTACTTTCTTCTGAAATGTTTGTTTTTCTTTCTCACTGGTTTCAAACATGCTCAGCATATCAGTGAAACAAGAGGTAAACATGGTGCTGTCTCAGATTACATCTGTTCCCCAGGCGATCTCCAAAGCAAACATTGGTCTCCCAATGAAAAATACAGCTATTACCCATTATTGGACATATCCAGTCACTGCCTGACCACCAAGTTGCACAGTTAATGAATCTGCTCATTTCTAATAAAAATAAACCAGACAAAGGAAGTGGTCAGCTTAAGCTGAACTTGAAGAGAAGAAGAAAAGAGATTTAATAAAAAATACTCAAGGTTGACATTTCCTTTTTATTTGAAACATTCCTTTCTCAAGAATGACACGATCACACAGATACTATTAGTAAAGCCACACACTGGTGCCAGATTTTAAGATCTTTACCCATATGACTTAATTTTGGAAGCAGTAAAGGCCAAAAGGGAAAATCCTCTGGCCCTGTTATTTCACAGTTCAAGCTTCAAATTAAAATATTTCAAAACAGAGCATAAAAGTATATCAGTCAAAATTAACCAAGCCACTTCTTATAGAACTAGCAGAAACAATATTTAAAGATTGTATCTGTATTCCCTGGTTCCCTTCCTGTCTATTCAAGTTATTTAGGAATCAAGTCAGTTTGTATAAAGCAGTGATCAAGAAAAGCTCCAGCAGAAACAGTCTACAAACCACAGGTTTTTTAAGAGAAATTTTACAGGATACATCCTTGATTTTTTCTTTCCAGAGAGTAAATCAGTTCACATGTAGAAGATTCTTTCCAAGTTGTAATATTTTTTATTAATCCAGGATCAACATTTCTACTGAATATAAATTCAAGTGTTTTACACTTCAAATAATTTAGTTAAGACACGCTTTAAATGTACACAAATTATTTCCAAGTGAAAGTTTGAATTTCTTGCTAGAATTCCCTAAAACTGTCAGTGAGACTGTCCTTTCTTTTCCTGTAAATTTTGGTTATGAAAACTTTTTCTTTTTTTTTAGCAAAAAAAACTTCCAACATGAAAAAAATAATTACCTGAAGGAGATTTCCCTCTCTTGCAAGAGGCATTGAGAAACTACAACTGCATTATGCTTTCATTGCTTTTTTTCTGCAAAGGAAAATTGCACATACTTTTACTTTAAGTATTTTTTATTGACTTAAGGAAAACAGGTTGGGACCAGGAGAAAAGAAAGCCAGAGACTGTAATTTCACTAGTCTTTCCAAAGATTTTGATTTGCATTCTCCAGCAATGACCTTAATGTCCCACAAACGAATTTACCAAATGCAGACAAAACCATGAACTAATTTTTACGTTGCAGAAACTGGCATGTTCTATGTTAACTGGAGATCCCAGGCTTCATATTGTGACAACCCACTGAGAGTTTTTGAAAAGAAACCAGTAGTGTTTTTTTCTCCAGTTTCTGGAGGGATTTCAGGATTATGAAATGTCACACTTTAATTCTTTAATAGAAATGAAGAATTTCAGTTGAAGCAAAATCTCTTAGACATAAGGCAGTGGATATTGGTTGTGTTATCAGTTATCAGTGCGACAATTCTTCCTTCCTCAACTGACCTAACTGCTCTCTTGGCAAGCAAACAACACCAAACCCACAACCGGAATGCTGGCAATCAAAAGTGGCTCTCTTAAAGAGAGCTGCTCTCACAGCTGCAAAAATGTTCCATGTCAGCTAATAACAATACTGGTAAAACAGAAAAGGGATGTGATTTGGAGGTGTCTGACCTTTAAGAATGTCTTTTCTTCCATCACTGATTGGTCTGATCAGCCTTTATGAATTAAATCAAGCCAGAGTTACTGGTATAGCCTTGAGCCTCCATTAATTTCTGAATGTGTGAATGAACATAAACTCCCCTTACACGAGCACACTGCATAACCAGCTGCTGGGTCATTTGATTCTCTGCCCTACAAAAGGACCTGATTGTGCTACCCCACAGTTTCTCATAGACAGAGAGAGCAGGGTCAGTGTGTGGGAAATGCATTTTACTTCCTAGTCTAGCTTCAAAATATCATTTGTGTTATCATATTTGTCTAAAGGTAATGAGTTTTTCCTCTTCTCCCTCTCTTTGTAGACCTTCTGTGAATTCTATTTCACCTTTCATAAGCACTAACTTTAAAAATACGAACTAGACAGACTGTCATGGCTTCTTTGGTTTCAGTGGAATCACCACGAGAAGGTTGAGCCTAAGACTGTGTTTATATAGAGTCAGCAGCAGCAAAGTATATTGTAGTTTCATATCATTCTAATCTAACTCCTCTATGTCTTGTTATCTACTTCAGCAAATTAGCATATAAAACATATAAATGATTTGCAAAAATTAACTGTACATTTCTACTTTAACTAACGATTTGCATGGCATTACGGGGTGGGGGGGTGGGAAGATTAGTTTTTCAAGATATAAACAAGCATTATTTTGCAATCTTTGGCCTGTAACTGAAAGATAATAGTTTTAATTTGCATTCAAATAAAGTAAATCTCTCAGTGTAAAAGACTTTTTATAGTTCCCATAAACCAGAAACAGATTAAAGTGTAGACAGTGTAAGGAGGACAGGAGGATAAATCAACCAGACAAACAAGATGATCAAAAAAAAGAAAAAATAATCCTTTCTAAATGTTCACTTAGTCAGCTTCACAAATCCTGTGGACTGGACAAAAGCGTGTGTGATCTCTCCAGGTTTCTGCCATTAAAGTTTTGGCTTTAGCTCAAAAGGCAAGGACCTTTACTTAGGGATACCAAGCCTGGAAATACTCTTTCTTGTTTATTCCAAATCCTTTTATTTGGAGACCCTGCCAATCTACCAGGAAGGACTAAGTACCATCAGATCCTTAGACCAAGTACTTTTCAAAATATGCTGTATTGTACCTTTACTGTGGCAACAAGAAACACAGTTTTCTGGTTCTGAAAGTGTAATATGCCCATGGTTTCCTCTGAAGTCAGTGATGATTATCAGTGTCCTCAAACTCTGAAGAGACCTGCCAGATTTTCCGCTGGGGGAGTCACTGAAGCAAGGTATGTGTCACTCTCAAAATTATTTTTGCTATTTATTTGGTTATAATTTAATGTAATGCATGTGAGCAGCTCTGAGAACAGATATCAAGAACAGGACACCCATTTACAGTTTGGCAAACGAAGCATGCAAGATAAATAAGCATATGTCTCATAACATATTTCTATGAGCCAGACCCCTGATTTTTGTCCAGTTGCTGTTTGCTGTCCAATGCCACTCCTTCACCTAAACAGTCAAGCTGTTTTTCCCTCACAGCCTGGGATTTAAGGTATTCACATGGGAGATGTGCTTCAGGCCTCCTTTGGGAATAGTAGATTACAGCACCTGGATGAGTACATTAATCAAGGCTAATTTACAAAAGGTTCATTTTACCTGTTGGCAATGCTCTATGAAAGTTAGCTCAGCCCTTTAAAAGAAACTCTTTTGGGCCCCTGCCCTCAGGAAAGAGTGCCAGTCCGTGGGTCCTGTAGTGACAATGCCAACACCTCAGCTCTGAGAAGTGATAGGAGTCAAAGCCAATCCTTCATTGAGTATTTTGTCCTGGTTGGCTGCAATTCTCCATCCTTTTGCTGTTATTCTGCCCTTTGTATGAGCCCTTCTTTTGCCAGGAACTGCACAGAGAAAGCCCTGAGGCTTTGGATTCCACTTGGAGCTGGCACTGCCCAGAAGTTTAACAACGGGCCTAGCATTAAATGGGCTTAGTACTGGGATAAGTGCAAATAATCTGTGTTTTTCAGGTTGCAAAATAAGGGGAGTGAAAGTATAAAGGTGACAACTAATTTGAGAATTCTACTTAGCATTAAATTATGTTAGAGTGCGACAAGTCTTGAAACCAGGGACCAGCTCCATGAAGATCCCATTTATTTGTAAGCATAAATGTATGTACCTAATTAGAAAATTATTTACAATAATGCAGTTATTGATTAAGCTTCATGTCCATACATTCATATGTATACATTTTATTGTGAGGACTGTAATTTCACTACACTGTGAGAAGTATGGAATTGATCTGCCCTGATGGATCTAGGAACTTGTCAGGAACAGCACTTGTACGGCTGAGTCTTCTACCAACACAAATATGCTTCAGTACAATTGTTTTGAGTGAAATCATGTAAGGAAATGCCTCAAAATATTTTGTCTGGCTTCCTATCTTAGCTGAAAAGTCCTGGGTTTTAATACACCCAATGAAAGAGAAGCCTAATCAAAAACTTTTGAGAGATCCAAAACCCTTTTCTCCCTAAAGGCACAGCCTCCCATCCCTCATTGTAATCAAAGACTGAATGTGGCCTCAAACGGCAGTGTCATCACCTGTGACAACAAAGACTGAGGAAAGGTTGTGCCCTCTGTACCACATATTTTTTACACAATGAACAAAAAAAGTAACAGTTGGGGTTTCTGTAACAGAAGATCAAGTTTTAGACTGTGTTAAAAACCATTCTGAATCAAACATTAGAAAGCATCATGCATAGTTCCTAAAAAACAATCTTGCAAGAAACTGTGTGTCTTTTGATTAAAAAGCAAAGGCAGGATGGTTTTGTGGTACTTTGTTCAGTTTTAAGCCAATAAGAGGCAGGAGCTTCATGAAGGCATAGAAGCCGAAAATAGCATTCTGTCCTCTCACTACCTGACTGATCTTTGTTTTAGAAAAGAGTATTTAGGAACAGCTCTAACAATATGTAACATTGTTTCATTTGGACATGAAAAGTTATGAAAATGCTGTATTTTTTTCTAGGGATATCTCTCTCTACACATACACACACACACACACACACACACATATATATATGTATATCTTTAAGGCTACTTTGAGAAACAATTGCTTTTGAGGAATGAGAATAAAACTCAAATTCTTTCCCTTTCTGGAAGAGTCTGTATTTGAGGACTGCGTATTCAACTAGGAAGACAAACTTTTTTGTGCAATAGCTTTACAATTATCAGCTTCACTGACTTTAAAGAGAAAATGGCAATTTTGAAAATGAAAAGAAAATGACAACCAATGTGGCTGAACTTTCATAGTAGCTAATCCACCTTCATATTCTTGGCACTAAGGTTAATGTTATTATTCGTATGCTTGAAGTTAAATGCTCTGATGATCAAGACTACAGAGCACATCTTGGTTCTCTGTAACAAACTGTGTCTAAGTTTCTTATAGTAAAAAAAGAACTTTGTGCAAATAAAATGTAAGAAATTATGCAAAAAATAAGGGCAAGGTTAGTACTTTAAAGCAAAGAACTGATGGCAGTGCAGGAGGAGAAAAAGTGAAACAGACTTGGAAAACGGAAACAAGTAGGGGTCTTTGGGTGACCCAGAGGACCATTCCTCTTTTTGAGGTGGTATAAACATTCTAAATGTCCCACCCAGTCATGATGACATGCACACACAAAACAAAACAAAACAAAATGGAAGAAAAAGAAATAAGTGTTCAGCCTCTTATTTAGCTATGACTAAAGCTATTCTGAAATTTAGAAGAAGATCAATGTTGGGTTTCTCTCTTGGTAGATAAGGCATTCCTCTACAGCATAGGGCACAACAATAGGTGGCAGGATGCAGCCCCCTGTAATAGCAGGCAAAAATGCATCTTGTTTGAAGAGACAAAATACCTTTCTTTATATAAATTGAAAATATCACCCTGTAAGTGTGCCTTCTACACTTTATTAAAAAGTAAGAGTGAAATTCAATCAAAAAATCCAATTTACTTTAAAAAAAAGTTAGAGCAATGCAAAACTGACTATTGCTTAAGTTTCTAGACACAGGGCAATAAAGTTTTAAGACCTCATCTGTCATGGCACCTGAGTGGCCTTCGCAGTGTGTATGCACAAGTGCAGAGGGCTGAATTCAGCACTGACAGAAGTGGGGGCACCTGCAATGAAACTGTTTATCCAATGCCAGGGGTGAACTAAGCCCGCAGTGTTCAAAAGGAAAGGTTTTATAAAACACAACAGAATCTGCTGATACGAGCCCCTTGAAAATTATTTAATGACTGGAAGTCTTTCAGGAAACAGAACAGATGAAGTTCCTCAGTGGCCTTTTACAATAGCCACTCCACTAATGAACATCTGGAGTTCTTGCTGCTCTCTCAATTTTATTCAGTCTAATCCATACTGCATTAGACCTTTATGCGTTCATGATAAACTGGCAGCGAAGACAGCCCTAAATAGAAAGAGAGGATAAAGACAATTTTTCCATTAACAATACATTTCCCTTTGGAGTCAGAGGTACATTATTGATTTGCTCCAAGAGCAGAACATAAACTGACTCCTATTTGTGAAACATTATTATTATTATAGCTTCTACCTGGAGATGTTTCTTGAACAAAAGCCTCAAGACTATTCCTTCTCACAAATCAAACTAAGATACCATATACAAGCACAGGTCCACCATAAGACACATTGGAAAAATTAATTCACACAAATTACATGTTTTGAAGTGTGTGGTTCTCACTGATTTGTCAACCAGCTGCTCCTAAAAGCAGCACTGCTTCAGTTCAGCCCTTCTGCAAGGACTGAAGTATGAGCCAGCAGTCACTCAGCTCTATACACTACTGTCTGCTGGGACAAGGTGGTGCTCATAGTCCACACTCCAAGATGCTCACAGGGTCTGAACCACATAGTTTTTTGACTGTTACAGTCTCATGGAAGTCAAACAGGAGATGATTGCTTGTTCTGTCAGAGCTCCAACTTTATTTTTATTTCTTTACTAATGCCATCTTGCAAACATGGCCTGATTGCTAGGCAATTCCTCCAAAATACCACAGGAACACCTACAAAAATTTTTCTGAAAACGTGCTCCACTTCCCTGCCGCCAGCCTCTGAAGGCCCTCACGGACAGCAGACTCCTTCTCCTCCATTTCTTTACTAGCAACTCACCCACAGCAATCTGGTACCACTCACTTCTCTCTGAATCATTGTTTATGCTCTTCCTTTTCAGCAACTATTCTATAAATAAAAAACCATTCACATGCTCATTAATAAAGAAATAAAAGCCTTGTAAACCTAGTGATACTATGCTGAAGATTATATTTGCAAGGACGTTACTGAAAACTTCTATGTGCTACATTCAGCCAAGCCTGTTAAATCTCTTTCTGCTCTTTGTTTTCTCGGCTTTTAGTGCATTGGTGTTCCTTCCAAAACTGTACTCTTAAATGACTTCCCACCTCATTCAATTGTTCAAGCATTTCCCTTTTCCCTTCAGCCTTCCCTTCATGAGTTTCTCCACAGATTTTAAAATCTGTCCTTTGAAGCTTATCCATCACGACGATACCTGTTTGTTGTGGTCAGACCCGTCACATTCCTCTGACATTCCAGGTGCGGCTCCTAGGCTGATGTAAGTGCTACTGACTGTCACAGACTTGTGCTCCTTTCCCACTACCAAGAGCCCCCAGGCTTTGCTGTTTCATTATAGATTTCTCTACAGTTTTCAATAATCAGCCTTTTTTTGAGTTTCAGCAAGTGCCTAAGATAAGTCTCCTTCCAAACTTTCCAAACTTACTTTTCTTTTCCCCTATTTTTTTTTATTATTTGGCAGGCTAGAATTGTTATGAGTCCTCTACTCTGAAGCACAGAGGCAGAAAAACTTTCTCTGCATGGGGTAATGCTGTGCTGGGCTCCAGCTCAGAGCCTTAGCTCTGACAGTAAGGAAGAGAGCACATTAGTAGTGTATCTCTCTGCTCCTGCTTTTCTTTTTGGCAAGGACTGCTTCTCTAAGCCAGCAGGTGTTTAATGCTATTAAATTTATGGGTAGTGAAAGCTGTTGAATTTTAAAACATCTGGGTAACATAAATTATCAGAACTTCTTTTTTTTTCAGTATAAGCCTGAAAAATGGTTTTGAGATCTGCAGAGAAGCATTAGCAGCATTGACAAAACCGTGTTTATTTTTGAATATTTGACCATATGACTCTGGGTTCCCACAAGGATCCTCATATTCGTAGTTACAGTGCCCATAGATCGTGAGCTAGGAAATGTCAGGTAAATCTCATCAACATTCAATTTTTGGTGTGTTCCACGTAATATGCCAGAAAACATCAAAAGCCACGGCTGTTTCTCACATGGTGTGCAGTCTCCTGGGTCTCCTTCAGCAGGGTTTGATCCACATTCTTCTTCCTCACATAGGTCTGGCTGCTCTTAGCCATAGTATATCATGAAAAGTGTAAGAGGGGGAGGAGGCAGAAAAGGGGAAGGAAGGTCTTAATTTGGAGAAGTTCACGGTTGCTATGATGTGAAAGAGCTAGTGAATAAAGTGAGCAGGTAATAAGAAGCATGCAAAATGCTTTGAAGTGTTTAATTTGCTTCACAGCCAACCCTCTTGACTTGGGTGGAAGCAGTTTGAGTTTCTGAGACACTGAGGATCCGTGGCCCAATAGGACTGAGGATGAATGACAGCCATTGGATGATGACCTGCAGGATGCTTTACATCTTGGAGAGTCCAGCCCTAACCTGAAGGCTTCTGAAGCCTCACTGATTCATCACAGACTTGTAGGCTGCCTGAGACAAGCCTTAGAACTACCATCGTATTCCCTGGGTCTGGCATCACTGAGCATGGGATGTACTCAGGTTGTGAACAGAGAGATGTGATCTGACAATGTCTGTTGGAGCAGACCCAAGTATCACTGGCTAAGCTGCTCCCACAAGGCTGAGCACGAGGTCCACACCTTGTAGGAGACAACAAATTTCCATCTTTGTGGGCAAGACAGACATGCCAAAAAGCAGCACAAGAGATGAAACATGAGGTCCACGCCCAAGCTAGAAACATAATTCTGATAGCCTGTGTTTTCTTCTCTACGATACTCTTCTGCCACCTATTTCCTCTCTCACTCATATTTTCGCTATGATTTTTTTTTCTCCCCTCCATCAAGGTTTCCTAGAGCTCAGAACTGATCACCTCTATGAAGAATTTCAATTCCATAAATTCAATACACAGATGAAATACTGCAGTGGATTTTTAATAGTTATAATCATCAATGCATGAGAAGTAGAAGCCAAGGAAATAAAATGCTTCCCATAAATGTTTTTGTGGGTTTTTTTTTGTTTTAACAGCAGTTATTTTAAGCTTTGTTACACTAATGTGGTTTGTACAAACTAAGAAGATACATTTCCAACATGGGTGATCGGTGTCTGGTCTACATCAGCTGTAACACAGGAGATAAGAGAAGGAAGAGGAAAGACATAACTACCCAATAGCACAACATAATGTGCACTAGGTAAACATTTCCATTAAAAGTACATACCGCATGCACAACTAAATATTTTCTCTGATATGATTCTCTGATGGAACAGTGACCTATTTCCAAGCACTTCTGATTCAGGGGAAGGTCACATACAAATTAAAATGTGATGTCTGGCCTCCAGCTTTATAGTAAGCTGTGTCTGTTTAGGAAAAAAAAATCATATTTGGGTTAATATTACCATCTCTGGACAAGGAGTGAGTTGAAATACTGGTTAGGCACGTTATCCCCTGACTAGCCTCAGTCATGTTACAGCTCTGATTTCTTTCCCTCACAACAGAATTTAAAAAATTATTATAATAAAATTATAATAAAAATAGTAAGCCTGGAAATTTCCAGGTCACCTTGGTTTGAGTGATGGTTAACCAACCTGAGTGCTTCCCTTCTACAGTTTTGCAGATCTCAGCCAAACACTTTCCCCACACGACTGTGCTTTCCTCAGTGAAGCAGCCTGCCCTATTCTGCCTGCCCTACTGCAGCTGTGGAACATCTGGGTGGGAAGATCCTTTGTCCCCAGAACTCCCCACAGCACAGTGTGGTTACTCGAATGGTGCACACGGAGTATGATTTGGCTCTCTACATTTCCTGTTGTGAAATTTTAACCTACTCTGATTAATGTTTGTTTTGATATGACTACCAAGTTACTGGAAGTTCTTTTCCTCTTACCCTCACCTTCCCTGGATATCGTGTATACAGACACACACACACACACACGCACACACACACACACACACACATATAGGCATTATTAGACTTATTTTTATTTTGAACTATTAAAACAGGCTTTATAATAAAAGAAACTCCTCTTGTCTCAAAACCCATGGAAATTCTGTAGGTTCCATTTCATTCACTGTCAAAATCCCCAATTAAATAAATTTTTACTTTTCCAATTTAAACTGACTTTTTAACCAAAAGCAAAACAAACATAGGCAGTTACTGTTGGCACATGTTCTTAAATTTTTTTTAACATTTTTTTTACCAACCATTCCCTTAAGCTACATTTCAAAACCACAGCTTATTTTCTCTCCTGTACAAAGGGAAAGGTTCTATATGTCATTTTCATAACTACACAAGGAAATCTATCATCATTTTTACTAACCAACTACTTCCCTTCATTCATCCCCAGATCTATCTCTATTGTTAAATATAGCACAATATAGAATAAAACCCTACACAATAAAGTGGTTACCTCATCTAAAAACCTCACCAGGCTTCTTTGTTAACTAGTGATTTTCCATTACTCTCAGTGCCTGAATAATATCTTAAGAGCTTAAGGCAAAGGAAGTACTTAAAGACAGCATTCTACTTATTAAATACCAAACACTCCCAAAATATTCAGAGAACAAACTAGAACAATATTAGGCTGCACGCTATAAACTTATGTTATTTTAAAATTGTTTCCCCTCCAAATTTCACAGGTTATTTCCCAATACTAAAATTGGTGGATGTTCACCATATAAAAGGGTGCTTAGTGAGGAATAAGGTGCTAGCCGCACATTATTTAAGACGTGGGACTCTGTCAAAGTGTCTTACTCTTCAAGTGCCCTGTTCAGGACACTTCGAAAAGGAGAGAGAAATACCCACTTCAGCCCTCCAAAGACACCAGCAGAATACAAGCAACCCAGAAGCACAGCTGAAAACATTAATTTGTTCTCAAGGACTGTTTTGGTATAGCAAGATTTAACAGTTGGGCTCAAGGGTTAATCCTAAATTGGCTCTTTAATCAGAGGACAGTACAGCTGGGAAACTGAGGCACAGATGCACAGGACACTAGAATAGAAGCAATTCAACACCATCACAGAGACAATTAAAGAGTAGGGAATTTAGGAATCTAATAACCCATATTGGAATTTAGCCAAGATGCTGAAGCAGATGCACAAAGCTGTTGCAAGGATGCTTTGTGTATTCTTTATCATTTTAATATCTTATGTTATACCATATGGTCCCACATTTCAATCATTGCGATATAAGCCACAAAAGAGGTAAAAGAAACTGTTGACAAAACATTTATAGAGATTAAATTCCCTAAGGATCTTTTGGGTCTGGGATTTTATAGGCATTCCATTTTCAAAATGCTTCTAGACTTAAATAATCCTGGGGAAATATCCCTTTCTCCAGGGCACAGTTGGAAACACAAGACAGAGACTGTGCCCAGTGATAGCGCCAAGTCCACAGACCAAAGAAAAATAGCAAAGAAAGACACTCAAAATCACTTAAGAAGGCCTGTGGCAAGAAAGTGAAGTAGTCAGAGCAGGGGACATCAGGCCAGGAAAGAGCATGGCCAGGAGAAGCAGCCAGGAGAGCTACCACACAGCTGTTTCCTCTTCTGCTCCCTCTCCTAGAGCTTTGTCCTTTAGCTGACTCTGGCTCTGGCCGCTTCAGTAGGCTTCCTGCTCGTTGGAGAGTTAAACAAATTCTTTGTTATTTGCTTATATGCTTTTGGCTGTTTGCTTTGCAAAATGCCTTTCAGTATCCCCACATTTCTGTCTCATATTTACCTGCCATTAATTATAATCCTCTTCATAAGCTGAGATTTTCCCTTCCGGTACAGAGACATGTTCAGCTTTTCCAGAATTTTGCCTTTACCTATACCTATTAATTTGCAATCCTACTCTTCGAGTTGCTTTTTTTTTTTTTCTCTTTCCTCCTAGGGGTAGTCATTTATTACTCATTTTATGGGATATTTAAGTAGCCCCCATGCTGAGCTGCAACACTTTAATTTCCTCACTTTTCACCTTAACATCTTTTTTACTAGCTTACTCATTTTTAAGCCTCCAATTTAGTGCACAATTTAGCATCAGTATACTGGTTCTCAGTACAATTCATCCTCTGAGGACACTGCTCAGAATTGTACTATTACTTAAGCACATCTATGTTAATGTCACTTTTGTGAGGCTGCCTTGCAAGGCAGAGATACGTGACCCTGCTCTGTGTCAGCTCATCTACTGCTCATGGGGCTACAGCAGCACACAAAGAACACTAAATTTGCCCTGATTTTAAAGGGGTCACTGGGAGCTCTGCCCTAAAACCAGCGTGTCCCGATAAGCAGTTTTACACACAGTGGATTGTGAGGCTCCTAGTACAGAAAACTTGGCCATGAGCAGTTGCTTAAGGGGGGTGGTTGTGGTGGTGCTGAAGTTTAGTTGTTTTGCTTGAGGGGTTTTTTTCAGTTTCATGGTTACACGTATGTTCTGTTGAGTTCTCCCTTGCACAGGTATAAATATACAAGAACTCTTAAGAAAACAAAAACTGATCTCATTTTTTAAACTCCGAGATAAGATAAGAAAGGGGAAGTTGGGAAAGGCTTTGCAATCACCACCCTTATGAAGAATACAGTCACTCCAAGAGACAGCAGGAACAAAATAGATCACACAAAAATTCCGGGATACTGGTACCTTTTACTGAGAGTTTACCACACAATGCATGTGAACAAAATATCCCTTGACAGAAAACACTGATAATATTTGGTGTCTTCCAGAGAAAATGTTGATTTCCTTAAAACCTGTATTTGTGATAATTTCAAAGGCTTTTTAGTCTTCTGTACCTCTATGGTCTCTTTCGGGGCATGGTTTTTCTTTGTGGGATTTCATGCAGTGCCTGTTATAAGATGACATTAATCTTTGTTCAAATGCCTGAACCTTATTCTAATTTCATGTTTATAGTAATCTCCTGTTTCAATTTTATGGCTGCATCTCTTATTTTTCCTTTCAAATGTGGAGGATAAGTCACCTGAGTGCAAAAAATAAACAAAGAAAACTATATTTGTTCTTCAGACCATAGTGTCACCCAGCAAAGTTGATTACTTTATTTTTTGAAGCCAGCTGAAAGTTCAGATATGCATTTATCACAACAATGGAAAACATAAATTGGCTTCATTTCCTTTTCCTTTGTATGAAGTCATTACCAAACATATTGGCTTGGAACCCGAGGGATTTGGAAGCAGTCAGATTTCGAACAGGAATAAAAATACTAGGATTTTTCAGCAATAAAAGAGTGAATTTGAAACTGCAAAGGAAAAAAAAGAGTGAGGAAGCCAAAAACAGTCATAGAATTGAGACTGATTATTTTGTAATCGGAAATAATACAGTAAGGAAATTAACGGACTTGGGAAATGTGTTAGACTTGCAGAGAACATTAAAAGTTGATTTTTTTAGTATGAAAAGGGAAAGACCAAAGATGTAAGGACAATAAATTCACATTTTCTTCAGTAGGAAAAGGGTTAAAATACAAGTGACAATGGAGGAGAAGGAAAACAGGGAAAATTACAGCTTTGCTCTAGCCTTTTCTTAACTCCAAAACTGAATAACTCTAAGACATCTTAAAAAGCTCACTGTGTGGAGAAAGTATATTTTCACTCCTGTTGGCATCTGAGATGCCATTAACTGTGGGTTGGCCACTGTAGGCAAAAGCTTTGGTGCAAGTCTCAGTGGCACAGGGGGCATGTGGGGTGAGGCAATGCAGAGCAGTGGGAATGGCAGTCTCTCCACCCTCCCTGCCACCCGCATCAGCTGCCCCAGCTCACTGCCAGCACAGAAAGGTGAGCCTTCAGCCTGTCTCTGCCATCTGTCCCTCACTGCCCCTTGCTTCTTGGGCAGTTGTTGCTTTTCCAACTGCATGTTGATGAGATTTTTAGCTTCTGTAAGAGGGAAAAGATAACATTCCAGCAGACTTCTGCTGCAATATCCGTCCCTGCTCAAAATATTCAACAGGAAACTAAAAATGTTAAGCCATTCCCTATCCAATAATCTCCTTAAAAAGACATCCTGGATCCAGTTGCTTTATGATGCTTCTGGTAATGCACATCAATAGATAGCTATACAATTATGTTCCAAACCCTATCCAAAATGGTCCATAATCAATTTTTTTACCTCATAGGAGATTCAAAATTCAATCGTCTGGAAGCCTAGGCAAGAGAAAGCTATGTTTAAACATCATCCCCTGCATGCCTGCAGAGTATAATACTTTTTAAAAGCTCATTTGACATATAGAAAAACATTTCGCTATCCATAAACACAGTAGCTCCGTGTATAAAAGAGTGGGTAAATTAAACTATCTGAATGAAAAAAGAGCTGAACTCTGGGAGCAAAAATCAGCTGGGTTAAAATAAGCAAAAGTTGAAGCTCTTTGTATCAAATACAAAGAGTGAGGAAGGAAAAATATTCTTCTGAAATATTCATGTTCTGAAAACATGCTTTAAGTATATATAAAAATCCCAGCTTTTTACTTTTATCAGGTCATGACTTAGTCCCTGGATAGGCACATTTTGACCCAATAGCTCTCATTCTGGGATCAGGGCTTAAATGACCTATTTGGATCTTAGATAGAGCAGCTGCTCTGGGGAGACGCAGACTCTCTGCAGCATCTGTCTTCCTTAATGGAAAGCAACTTCCTATTTGTTTACCTGCAAAAGGCTGCAAGTGCCATTAAAAGAGTGTTCAGGACAGTTTCAGTGTCATGTCCTGAGATATAAAATTTTCTTTGATGTTTTACATTGGTTTCAATCAGGAATTTTCAACCTACTTTAATTTTCCTGTATTCCTTGCACCCAACGTTAACAGTAGGAAACCTGAAACATCCCCAGTGTTACTAGAGTTGTGAAAAAAGGAGATACCCAGCTTACTGAATTATTTCCAAGTACTACTGTAGTTCTCCATGCATCCCTAGTATAAAGGGGAAAAAAGTGAAACGTAATCATTAAAAGAAAACCTGTTTGGATTGTTTGAAGTGCTAAGGTCTTGTGTTTTGTAGTTAGAAATTACACTTCTTTACGTGTTTCTTAATCTGATGCAGGTTTTTCCTTTCCTTTCCGTCTTGCTTTTAATTTGACATGCCAGTCCAAGTTAACATTAGGAAAAGCAGCAAATATAAACCTGGTAAATTATATGCATTCATGTTGTACACCATAATAGCTCTCATCTTGGCAAAAGTTAGCAGATTGTTCTCTGCTCTCAGGAGGAAATAGCATTCATTTTAGGCTTTAATGGAGCTTTAGGGTTATAGTAACTCAAATTAAACTAAATCATCATGAATTATTTCTGAATCCCATGTTATGTGCTCTCTTTCCTTTGCTGGTTTGTGAACATGTGAGTTTCACACAGTGGCAACTGGAAACTTGTGCACTAAATAATATACAGCCCCTCAGTTTGAAGAGGAACAACAACACACCAGACCATTCCTGAAATGACAGGAACCCTGTCTCAGCGACAATGGCACATGCAGACTCATGTCTGCTACTGTCCAGGTTAATAATGATGTTATCATTACAGACACCACATTTCTGTCACCACAGAAACAACAGCTACGAGTATAAATTCTCATGCACAGGTACTTCCACCAGAACACTGCAACTGTACTGGCATTATGTCTCATAAATAGATGAGAAACTAGAAGCAAGCATTGGCAGCGTCAATTAATTACTGCTATTTGGACAAATGTAATGTAAAGTTCCAAAAGTATTCTAGAATAGCTTTTCTGCAGCTGAAAGAGCAAGACATTCAGATCTGTGAATAGAAAATTTCAGGTTATGTTTCTCCATTTATCTAAAACCTGTTTCAATCTTGAATGGGAATGCACAGATAGTCAAGCCAACTGGTATGATAGCGGAAAAGGGCATACACCAGCATGAGAAGTTAGTTTTAGCATAAATTTCTGTGACATTACCCATAGCCACCAAAACATAAATCTTATTTTAATGTTTTTCTCAGGAGGCTGGCATCCTTTCTAAGGTATCTTCCTGAAAGATTTGTCTGTACTTGCCCTTGTGCTCCTACAGCTGAGAGATATACAGATTTGCAGTACTTTTCAATGAGGTTTGTCAGCTACTCTAATGAGACAGTAGATTAACTCCACAGCATTATGAAGAACCAAAGAGCCTGATGATATGCCAGATGGCTTTGGGAACTACTTTTGATCCAGACAATTCATAATTTCTGTATCTCTTTGATATATTTGGACCAGACCAAAATGTTACTGGACTTGAACCACAGAAATTCCTTTTTATTTCTACAGCCTCATCAGTCAGAAAGATTAAATGTTTTTTGGACAGTACCTGTTTAGAAATCATAGGAGGTTCAGAAGTTCTTCATATTTTGAAATTTTGATGTGTATGATGCAGTGATGTGAAGTCAGTGTCATTTCCATTTTAAATGCTAAACATTTAAAGTAGATCCCAGGTACTTATGGGTTCCGATTTTGCCACTTGTGCTTTGCTGGCATATTTTCTTTTTGATTAGGAGCCATCTAGGATGAATAAGAAAAAGGATAAATAATTTCTAGGCTATCTACACTCGACATTTTTGTTATACATAATCAGCTATGAAAAAACAATTGAAGAACAAGATACATGTAGCCAGCAAGTTATTGGTAGCTGTGGCTCTTCAGCCACTTGGCATTCACTATGTATGTGATGCACCATGTAGGGATAAGGAAGAACTGCTGACTTCCTACCAGAAATAAGATTTTCTGCACTCCACATATCTTCTCACACAGAACATAGTCTCACCAAAAGCAGCATAGCTTCAGATAAGGAAAACCTAGGCACTTTGAAAAGCCATCAGGGAGGCAAATGCCTCCATACCATGCCCAGCATTGGTAGTTCACACACTGGAAGAAAAAATGTAGTTTTGACATCCTTTGGATAAATCTACTGATGTAACTTGACAATAGGGTGCTACTGCAGTAGCAGTGACATTCCTGACTCTTTAATTCCCTCCTCTTACCCCTTCTACATAGCTGTATCTTCTGCTGTCTAACAACAGAATGCTTTTACCTTGCAGGACGTTGTACCTGAGGCCACTTACTAGGAAAGAAAGAATGACACTATTCTGCAGCTGCAGGTGCACTGCACAAATTAACAACCACTAGCATCTAACAAAGACAAGGATATTAAACAAAAAAAATCAACCTTTTGGCGTCCCTTCATGATCTTGTTTCCTGAAAGAAACTAGACCTATGTGATCCTAGACCTAAGAAGGAAAATCAAAACAAGCTTTGGAAATAAAAAAGGTGCATTCTGCATTTCTTCAGTTTTACTGACAAACTCTGGAGGTTAATAGCTGTAGATGTAAGATGTTGGATAAAAGGAATATGCAAATCTGAGGGACATCCTGAAATGAGAAGGCATGTATAATGGAAACTGCTGTACCATCTGTTTTGGATACACCAGCACCCACTCAAATACACAGCAATTCTTCTCACTTCCTTCCTTCACACTATTTAATTTCTCCTTTAAGTAGTAAGCCTTGTTTCTTTCTTGTGCTTCAGTGTCGTAACAATGGCTCTCTTTTTCTTTCTGTTCTTTCTTCTCTTTCCTCACACAGTGACAAAGGCTTCTTCTGCCCGTGATTCCTACTGGGTCTCTTTCCCTACATAATATTTTCTAAAAGTCCACCCATTTTCCTTTCTACAAAGTTTAATCTTTCCACAAAAGATTTAATTACCTTTTTAACCCAAGTATCTGAAAGGATGTTCCCACAAGTCAAGGTAGTAAAATGCAAGAGTTGGCCCCATTATGTTTATTTTAAACACAGAGGGGAGGAAGGGAACCTGTATGATAAGAAAAATACAAAAAGGAAAAAAAATTAAAACAAACACTTGCAGTGATTTCAGCCCCAGTGGAAAACACACACTTATTGGGAAGAATTCTCAGCAGTAATGCTGGAAATCTAACATTTTCTAGTTCAATTACAACGTTGGATCCTAGATATTGGTAAGAGGCTTGTTTCTCAGAACTTTGATACTGAATCAATACTGTGCTAACTTGTGATGCATTAAAACAGTGCAGGAGGTGTCCAAATGTTATTAATAGTTTCATAGCCTTCCCATCTATTCTGCCAGACATACTTAGTTATTGTCAAAATTACTGTTTTATTGAAATAAAAACAAGCACGTTATGGGCTTACATGAAGTTGCACTTTGAAAGACAGCCTAACGAATTCCAGGGAGTCTGACTGCTCACTCCATTTTTTTTCCTTCTCTCTGCACCATGATCACAGAAATCCAAAGGCTTCACTTTATCTGTGGGCTGCTTTTGAACACCAGGAATGATGGTGACCCCAAAACCACCACCACACTTTGGGCCTGGTGCAGGGTCAGTGACATTTAGGAACCAAGCACATGGCAAAGTCCCCAGATAGGACAGGCAAGCATTTCAGTATGGGATTAATCTTCTCCCACTTCACAGATCTGCAGGGGAGATCTCTACATCCCATCTGTTGGTACAGACTCCCTTTCTACTCAATGCAGAAAAGTAAGCACTTGCAGAGTGCTTACAAGTCACCTCCTGTGCCTTAAAAGAGGAAAAACAGTACTAAGAATCACCTGACTTTTATCACAGACCTGCAAAGCCAAGCAGATGGAGATATGGACACTATTGATTCCTGCATTTGGACAAACAACTCCCAGCCATGGGGTATAAACTGAGTAATATGGATGGTCTCTTCAGCCTTGTGTCCTGGAGCTATTCC
Organism: Lycocorax pyrrhopterus obiensis; assembly: GCA_014706295.1. NCBI lineage: Eukaryota > Metazoa > Chordata > Aves > Passeriformes > Paradisaeidae > Lycocorax > Lycocorax pyrrhopterus. Next base: position 66,602,724 of record JACSVZ010000002.1, read on the forward strand.
ATTCCCCTTCATCCTCTGAGAAGCCCCATATGATGACTTTCATATTTTCTTTCTGTTTTCATCAGTGTTTTAACCGCTACTTCATTGGACTGAATTTCCATGCTGCTTTCACATTTAGGCAGCTCACATATCTAATTCATTTCCCTCCTCACATCTTCTAATTGTTGATTTCCAGTTTCACAGGAGGACACTATTGTAATAAGTCTCTTGATGGTTAGGTAATTCAGAAAATCCCATCTCACATTTCTCTCTTTAAAACTTGACCTATGATTCCCTGTCTATTCACACAGTCATAGGCTCTGTTAGGAGCCTCCAACACTATAAATTAGAGTTTACTGGGATGACTGAGAACTTTTCAGTTTATTTTTATGAAATGGATTATTCTCAGCTGGGACTTAGATGTTGACCTCATTGATTTTTTTTCCCCCACATAGGCCACTAATGCAGCACTGGAATGTATCATATTTGACTGGACACAATCAAAGCTGCTGAACTTGCCTATAACCACTTTTGTGTGTAGTTCTATTAGGCTGAGACTCCCTGATGCATGTGACAAAGTTTCTTTCCATGTTGGTGGAACAAAGGGAGGAAAATTTCAGAATATTTGGCCAATCACAGGATTAGAGGAAGGAATTATATAATGTAAATAATGAACCAAGCACAAATCATTGATTTTTGAGGAAGAAAGAGCTATATAACCTTCATATGGTTAAAAGAAAGCAGAACCAATTACTCATTTTTCTCCTTTCCAAAGAATTACTAGTTGACTACCATTTCCTTCTTTAGGGCTAGTGCTGATGAAATTGCATATTTAAAATCTAACCTATTAGTGTTTGCAAAAATGACACTCCGTTAAGAAATAAATTAATCATTCGTCTATGATGGTCACAAAAAGCAGTGAGGTTTTTCTTCTCCTTCTTTCTTCCTTTCCTAATCCTTGGATTTTACCTATAGCCTGCATGCAAGTAATGCACATTAGTCAATTAATAAGCTGTTAAATGACAACAGTTCCAGGCAATTTAATTACTGTTGGTAAAATAAGAAATGAGTTATTGCATGTCAGTAACTAATTTCAGCTCCTTTCCTTGGAACAAATCAACTTTGAATGTGATGGCTTATTTAGAAAAAAATAAAAAACAATTTCTTCCTAGCAAAGGCAAACTACTGAGTCATTTTTTGGAAAAAAAATGTGAATGCCTTGTCGAAATCTTCTGCCCTTTGCTCCTAGTGCCAGGCAAAGTTTATTTTTAAAAGTATGTTACTGTTTCTGCAACTAAATATGCTAAAAAATGGAGTATGAACATAAATAAAGAAAAAAACCATACAACTCAGAATGCTCTTCTCTCTATTTCAGCCATTCTGTATGTTTATCTAATAAGTATATTACAATGAATGAACTTTAACCATCCACTGAAATACATAATTCTGTAGTAAAACAGACTTGTTTGCTGTGGCTGAGGGTTTGCACAAGAGATAGCACTGGCAATTGTGCATTAGTTTTCTTTTCTGAAGTATAAAGAAATCATTTAATATGGATAATAATGTCTAGCAGAACAATTTATAATCCTACATTTTTAATAACTCCCTGTAATAAAAGGACATATCCAAAACATGTTATTAGGTGCTGGTCTCAAAAGACATCAGCATGGTTTACAACCTCTTCTGGAGGAAGAAGAGGAAGCACCTCTTTAGGAAAATCTCATATTAATGTTGGTATTTAATACCAGAAAGAATTCAGCAGTACCCCAGTGGCTCCACCTCCACGGTGCAGGTTCCATGGCATTTCTGGAGTGAGTTGACTCCACCAGAACTCTATGACTAGAAGACTAGAAGCTTTCTCAGAAATTTTATTTCAATGTTCTGTGACATTTTTTAAAGGGAAGTAACTGTTAATGCAAAGAGCTCTGAGAAAATTTCATTTTCCCATCCTTGCATACACGTGGACTGCTCAGCAAATTACTAACAGGCTCTTGAATGAGTGCCTAGAAGGAAAGCAAGGAAAATCACTGGAAATGTTTGGGGTATTTTTTTTCATCAACAGGTCATTTAACACCTTCTCACTGCTGTGACTTGGTGCTTGACTGAGGCCTTCTCACCAAAAATAAGGATCGTACAGATGGGGTTCATACAAGCATTAGTCAATGCAAAGATTGCCACAAATAAAAAAACAAACAAAAAAACGTGGCACCACCAGACACCTTTGCTTTTGCAAAATCTTCCCAAAAAAATCACTTTGTTAAACAAAAGATGCAGCAGTTTCTTGAACACTTAATAAGAGTTACATGATAATCAAACTGGAGCAGTTCTTATAGAATTAAGTCAAGTGAGTAAAAAGAAACCATTTTACATCAAAGGTCAAAAATTGAGCTAGTCCAAAGCCCTCAAACTAAACAGTTTTCACTTAAAAATCATCTGTGCAAGAGAGCTGCTCAAACTCAATCATGAATTCAAAGCTCTAAAAAACACCAAAGCAAACAAAAATAACCCTTACATCCATATATTCCTGGAAATTTTTATATTTGCAATTTCTTTTTAAAAAGTTTTTTCAGATATCGCAGACCTCAGTGTGTCCAGAATGCTTACTGCATTCATCTTTATGGGCTAAAATCCAGTGTATATTAGAGCAATCAAAACACCAGTTTTGTCTCGCCTCAACGGCCATAAAATATTGGAAAAAGGATTAGCTAAGAAACCCCATTTTCATCCTCCCCATCAAGTACCAGTTCCTTGCTGTGTAATAATATAGATGAATCCTTTAATAGTGAAATTGAATTTGACTCCCAAATGGAGCAACACAGATCTGAGAACTAACACAGATCAAGATATGAATGACCGGCTGCGTAAGAGCATCAGACACATTTCCCAAGCTGTCAATGATGAGATCCTTACCCCTTCTCTGTGTCCTCTACTGGAAAGACACTCCTTACAACTGAAAGCTCTGCAAATATGCCCTCTTGTGCCTCTGGCCTCTGCACTGACAGAAGGGGGGAAGCAGAGGGGCAGACACTGATCTCTTCCCTGTGGTGCCCAGTGACAGGACTCGAGGGAATGGCCTGAAGTTGTGTCAGGGGAGGTTTAGGCTGGATATTAGGAAAAGGTTCTTCACCCAGAGGGTGGCTGGTCACTGGAACAGGCTCCCCAGGGCAGTGATCACAACACCAGCCTGGTTCAAGAAGTGTTTGGACAACTCTCTAAGGCACGTGGTGTGACTGTTGGGGTGCTCTGTGCAGGGAGTCCAGGAGCTGGACTCGATGATCCCTGTGGGTGCCTTACAACTCAGCATATTCTGTGATTCTATGAAGCCCAGCATCTCTGGAAACTTCAGAAACAGCTACACCAGGATGGAAGAGAATCTCTACACTTTACTCAGACAAAAACACTGGATATTATTATGAGAAAGTCAGACCTTTAAACCCCTGTTTCACTGTCCATTTCTCAGACTCTAGGCTTATCTCTTCTCTATCACATGCCTCTCTTCATATTTTATTGCTGCAGCAACCACCTATTGTAGACTACCTATGAAGCACTGCCTTGTCCTGCAACTCTGATGGAACTGCTCCATTGTATGGAAAATCATGTCTTACTCAAACTCAAGAAATTTTATTTCTGCTTTTGTACTTATTTTGCTGTACTCTTTATTACTATGCTATCCTGTACAATTTCATTGCCACTCTTTCAAATGAAAATTAATACAAATTAAGTGCACAGAAAGAACTGAACACACTCTTACCAGGAATTACTGCTCATACATGACAGATATCAATAGTAGTTTTGCTGCAGATAAAGTCTAAGCAAGCTTGCTAAATATAGATATTAAAATTGTGAGGCTGATCTAAAGACTCACCAGAACAGATATTTCCTAGAGTAAACCTGACAATCGTCTGCGGTATGAGAGTGCCAACAGCTTAATAATTAGGAGCATTTCTGTGCACAGGATTACTTCACTTGTAAAACAGTCTTCATTTCCCCTTGAAGTTCCTTGATAGCTCATTCCTTGATATAACAATCCACTGGCTGTTCTCTAGGTATAGATACAAGACAGACAAGAAATACTTCCTCTGAACAAGAGTTATTGTATTTCTGTTCATGACTCTGTGGACGTGAATAGTCCTAGTTTAGATGCACAGTGAAGCAAATAAATTTGATATGTTAGGATTCACCAGTCATAAAGAGAGGTGCATAAAAAACAAGTCAGCTCCAGAAATATCCACTTTGTTGTGCAAGTGCAGTGACTGTCTGATGCATGCAGTTCATCACCCAACACTTTCTAAGACAGGGCAAAAGGCTGTTCTGCACAGAGCTCAGGCACATTAGCTATAACCAGCCTGCTACAGTTACATCCAAAATACTCAGCAGTAGCACAGAGAGAATCATCCTGCCTGTCAGAGCAGAGTACTTGAAAATATTCCAAACCTATGAAGTCCTGAGGCACAGATTAATCCCAGGGCCAGGCAACAGGAATCAGTGGTCTATTGCTTAAAGCCCATAGAATTAATCAACTAGACAAATGCATTTGCAGGTAACAGGACCCTCCACCATCATAACACAGTGTCACCATGGTCACCGCCTGGTCAAAAGTACTGGGTTTGCTCTTTTCCAGTCGTACAGATCACTGCTGGCTCTCAATAGAAAAAACAAAAAGAACATTTTAATGTTTATGGCAAAGAATAATGGAATTTGAAAGCTTTCTACAATACTGTAAGACCTTAAAAATTCACATATTCATTTTTAAGCAGAAGAAAACAAATCTATCTGTCTTCCATCCTGTCTACATTTAAGTCCTGTCTAATGCAATTACTCAGGACATAAACATTCCTCATTAATCCCCAACAACTCCAAGATTTGGAGCCCCATTCATGAGCATATGCTTTCCCAGAGACAACCTTACTCCATTTATTTCCTCTTACAGCTGCAGACAGGCACCAAGAAGGAAATTACCTTCCTGGTATGCTCTGAACAGTTTTGCCTTTTAACTCTTCCATAAAGAAGCAAGAGCTTCTTTAAGTATGATTTACTGAATGAGCTGGATGATACCCTTCAAATCAGAAAGAAGTGTTCACACAACCTGTTGTATAGCTACATCTCTATTACTTAAGATTACACTTTCACTTGCATAGTAGTTGTCTTGTGTTGGCAAGTCTCCATATATTTACAGGGCAAACGTAATTTATTGCAGAAGCAATAACAAAGAGGCGGAGCACAGGTAATAACAGGAAAACTACAGTCAGACCTAGAGTTTCTGCCACAATGCATTGTCTACTTATCAAAAACTACTTAGTAATAAATAAAAACATCCAAAGGGATCCGTAAGGCATCTAGAGAACAGAAGCAAGAAATGTGGTATGGACTACTACAGAAGAATATTTCAGAAAGCCTCTTGTCACAGGCACTGTCCACTACCTTTCCTCTCCTCTCACAAAATGCCTCATAACAGAAAGGACAGGAACAAATACTGCCTCAGGACATGTGCTATTTCAGGTAATAGAATGCAGGATTTCACAGGGATATTAGCAAGTGCAATTGCCATCCTAGATGGGACTTTGCACCCAAAAGGTAGGACATGAAATTTTAGGGAGTACCTGATTATCACCATTCTTTGAAAATCCAGCTGAGCAACCCCTAAGCAATATAGAAGCCCCTCTTTGGATGTCTGTCCTTTCATCCTTTCTCTAGTTATCAATAGTCATAAAGAATTATTGCATCAGAATGTTTTCAATACCAGACTATTAAAAAAAGTGTATCAGGCATTTTATAATGCAAATATGTCTTTTTAGGACTTGCAGAGGGAATGAATCCAGGAGTTATTGTCCATTCATCCTTTGACCTCTTGTCTTCCAAAGCCTCTGGCACATCTACCATTTTCCTTATGCATTAGCTATTAAAGGAGCAGACTTCAGAACTGTTTTCCAAGGAAACTCACATTCAATCCCCCACTTGTAATAGAGATTTACAGTTTAGTTATCTATTGTGAATAATTAGTCTCCTAGAAATTGCTTTGGTAACATTTAACGTGACACGGGTTCTCTGCTCTGCTCTCCTTCCATATTTCAACATTTCATATTGTAGCTCCCTTTTGACAAACCCTATTAACCAAACCTTCCAGGCCTTACTGAAAATGTCAGGCTATAGAAAACAGATAAGAATTGTCATTCTGTAGTGCCAGCAGAGGCCTCCTGATTTGAATCTGGCAATGCTTTACTAAAGCTATAACTCACAGGGCAAGAGAAGCAACAGCATCAATGGCTAGGGCAATGGAAAAGTGAACACAGCAGGATGTTTTACAGTTTGCTGTGTTCTGTAGTTAGCTGCTATCTTCTTTTTCTCTGAAAACCTACTGAAATTACAATCTTCAAACAAGGCAATGATGAATTGAGTAAGATTAAAGAAGTGTCTAGGTTGCAATGCAGTGACCAGTGCAGGACCGAGCATTTCAAAACACATTTGATCTCAGAATCAGTTGCTAAACCAGCAATTTTAAGAAGCACATCCAAATTCCAGTGGCCTTATATTCAAAAGGGGTTTTCATTTTGTTGATAAGCAAGATGATGTAGGAAATGTCAATGCATTTTGCATATATAGTCCCATTTCATTATTTTAAGGACTCAATATCTAAAGGCCAAAAGATTTTTTTCCCATAATTCGAAAATTTGTGGTCCTTTGAGGAAAGAAAAATGCATTTTCTTCCAGCAGACAAAGAATCAAAATTTATCATTTTTGCCTTTTGCAGTAGCTGCTTCACATCATTCTGCTCATAAGACCAGATTTCGGAAATAGAGCTCCTGGACACATTATTGCCTGTAAGGGTGTCCAATGCTGAGATCCTGAACAAGACTGGCCTCTTGTTTTGACTTCCAGAGTTTAAGCATTTTCAAAAGGCAGGCAGCTAGTGCTTAACCAATCACAGCCATACTCATCCCACAGGAAGAGCCTGTTGTGGCTAATCACACACCACAGCAGGTAGCCAGATAGACCCCACATCTCATATTGAAAACCACAGATGTCGGTTTGAATCTCTCACTCTCAGTTCCTTTCCTTTCACTTCTTTAATATGCTTTGGCAAATCCTAGATACCCAACTGCATCCTCAGGCACTTAAAACAAGTTTTAGGAATAAATCATGCAGACCACCACCATTACCTGCTTTACCCATGCTAGAAAGCCAAGGTGAAGCAACCGCAGTGTGTATCTTGGGAAGCAGACCTAAAAGAATTACCAAGGCTTCTCTTCCCACAAATTGCTTCTTGCTCATGGCTTGGGTACATTCAGTCCGTCTAATGAAGTCAGGAGTACCATGTATAAATGTTACAATGAATGAGACACCTCTTTTTAAAGGTGGTTCAAAAGGAAGAAAACAAACTAAAAGTTGTTGGTCACGTCAGTACAGTCACAGCACCCTGGAGCCTGCTGGTCTAGGACAGGTGATCAAAACCAAAAGTCCTTACCTTTTGTGAAAGATTATGTCAGCAACTGCACTCACCAATAAGGACTGCCACCTAATGCTTGTGTCATGGTAAATGATTATAGGCAGACAAATCTGCTGCTTTGTTTTAATCAGTTACTTAATCAGCTTCCTTGGAATGAACTGGTTTGGCTCAACAGACTGAGTGACAAAACTTGTCAAAGCGGAGGGTGTAATAAAAATGTACTGATAAATCATGGAAAAGTGATAGCATCATTCTTTTTATTCACCGTTTTGTTTCTATCAGAGCAAGTTAACCTCAGCTGCTTTCATTCATCTTTTGTTGTTTTTGCTGGGAAATTTAGTATTTAACTCAAGATGTTTCGCATGATGAATTATTAAAAATCTTTAACTGTTGGACAACCTTCTAGAGGTATAAGGTTTTTTAGGAAAAAAAATTATCCCTTGTTTTGCTGTGAGGGGAGACAGCTAATGAAAAATGGTCCAGAATTATTGTGAAACAATTGTCTGTAGTGTAATCAAGTCTGCTTCTGCCCTCCAACTACTCCAAGATATAATGATACATGTATCATTAAGCAGCTGCTATGGATGCCTGAGGAAACTGGTAGAAATTTGTACCTATTGTTTTTCTTTCTCCATTTCAATCTGCTCCGTTACACTCCTTCCATCCACTTCCCACTGCACTTTTTAAATGCTACAGCCTTGGGGAATAGCGGCTGGGAAATGCCCAGCAGAAAAAGACCTGGGGGTGCTGGTCAACAGCGACTGAGCATGAGCCAGCGTGTGCCCAGGTCAATGGCCAATGGCACCTGGCCTGGATCAGCAGTAGCATGGCCAGCAGGAGCAGGGCAGTGACCATCCCCCTGTACTCAGCACTGGTGAGGCCACACCTTGAATCCTGAGTTCAGTTCTGAGCCCCTCACTACAAGAAGGACATTGAGGTGCTGGGTCTGGAGCACAAGTCCTGTGAGGAGCAGCTGAGGGAGCCGGGATTATTTAGCCTGGAGAAAAGGTGGCTCAGGAGGGACCTTATCACTTTCTAAAACTGCCTAAAAGGAGGCTGTAGCCAGGTGAGGTTTGGTCTCTTCTCCCAGATTACAAGTGATAGAACAAGAGGAAATGGCCTCAAGTTGAACAAGGGGGAGGGATTTAGACTGGATTTTAGGAAAAATTTCTTCACTGAAACGGTTGTCAGTTACTGGAACAGGCTGCTCAGGGAGGTGGTATAACTATCACTCCAGGAAGTGTTCAAAAAATGAGTAGATGTGACACTCAGGAACACAGTCCAGTGGTGGACTTGGCAGTGCTGGGCTATTGGTTGGACTCAATCTTAAATTTCTTTTCCAAACTGAAGGTTTCTATGATTCTATATATTTTCAGCTGGATGCTGCCACTGGCTACACTGGTGTAACCTTTCACCCAAAGCCATGTCTGCTGTCTCTGGGAAAAGATATTCCTGGACTAAGTGGCTCCTTAATTATGCAATCTTTCAAAGAAGCACATTTAGGGTTGTGATTTTTAACACAGCAAGTAGAGGGCAAGGGAGAGTGTGTGACTAATGTTCAATTAGAAGAGCTAAGAAATTAAACAATTGTTTGTTTAATGGTTGATAAACACTGTGCAATATTAAAGACTATAATTGGGTGTGTGGGATTCTCCTACCCTGTTCCCAGCCCCCTCGCACATGGTCTCCGGTTGGCAAGCTATCCTATGCAAAGGAACAAGGCATGCTTTTCACAATAGGCTCCTCGTAGGAGCCAAAACCACTCCTGATGGTTGACATCTTCCACAGTGGTCTATTCAGTACAGTATTTTGAGGACTTTAAAAAATAACAACAATGTTTAACAGTTTATCTCAGTTTTCGTTCTCTTCAACCAAGAGGCCACAATACAAGACATAGGAAGGAGTAAAATACGGGGAGTACTTACTGAAAGAAGGAACATGGATATGAAGCATTTTCTTGAGCTCTTCAACAAAAGAATTCAAATCTGGTTTCTAATTTTACTTTAATTTTTTTAAATGAATAAGCTGTCTCCAGGGTGCCTGCCAAGAGAAATTTATTTCTGGCGTATGTTGCAGAATGCTAGCCTCCGTTTTAGTCATCAACAAAGACACTAATGTGATCATGCCAGCACACAGGTATTCAAGAAGGTGGACACTGATGAGTGGGTGTCATGGAAATCACTGCTGAGGGACCTCTTTAATTGTTAGAGGTGGTTTATTTGTACATGGCAAAAATCCACAACAGCTTGATTTTCCTAAGAGAGAAAGAAAAAAGCTAAGCAGCTCTCAACTAAATTTCTGTGTGCTGGCAAAGAGTGGGTAACAGGGTAAAGCTGCATGAAATTTTCCTGCTGAAACCTGAAATAAGGCTAGATCAAATCCAAACCAGCCTCCAGGAGTCAGTGAAGCTCTGGAATACTTTCAGCCAAGGAGATTTCTCCTAGATTTTGACTCTGTTTAAGGGCAGATAGGATGCCTCCTCTCCTATACCCTGTGGCCAGACACCTGATCAAGGGCCTCTGTCACTGCAAGGTCCAAGCAACCAGCTTTACTCTAAATCTGCTACCATTGGTTCAGTGACAGAAAGCTTTCAAAAAATTCCAGCCCAGAGAATCTGCTTTTATTTGCACAAAACAAAGAAAAATCTAGATCTTTCCACATCCAAAAAGACTGATTTGCAAAATACAAGTCAGCACAAGCAGTCAGAAAATATGGAAAGGTCTGTGGCACCAAAAAATCATTTTTCATAGACGTCATTTCAGACAAGTTCTGGAGGTTACTGCTTAAAGGGCTAGCATCTCCAGCAGCCTAACTGGCCCATTAGTGCTCACTCTCTCAGGAGCAGCAGCAGAAAAGAAAATATTTGCGCAGTTTGTTCAGACAATTTTACTTGCCATGGTGATGTAGATGGGACTGCATTATTACACCAGACTGAGAATGAGTCAGCTGGAGCACAGGTACTTGTTACCTCCTGGTTTTGCCTTCAGAGGACATGGGAAAAGGTCTGGGGAGACAGGAATAGCGAAGTCAGAAACTACACAGTGAGATTCGTCACAGAATGTCAGAGGTCCTATTCTGTCACAGGCAATTCTGACTGCTACTGAAGAAAGAAGGAAGGCTGTGATTTTTTATGTGTTCAAGGTACCAAAAACCCTTGTACTAGCCATGCCACAACAGAAGCCAGATCTATTGCGATAGAAATACTTGATTTCAGCTTTGAAAATATGTTTTTGCCAACAGGATGTTGGCACAAAATATTTTCCAAAACATAATTAATTAAAAAAACCCCAGTAGTAATCTGTAAAACATCAATAATGTGCAAGTCTTATGGTGCTCTTTTATTTTTTTCATGAATTAGTAAAAGAAAAGGAAAAAAATGTCTATTTTTAAAATTATTATTGATTTTTCTTGTCCATATCACTTCAACTTTGACCCATGAGATTTGTCTCTTCTGTAAGATCAATACAAAGCATTGGACCTTATAGGATATAATTTTTCACATCCTCTAGATGACGTGCTATAGATTCATATTTTGGTCAGAATTTCCCCTTTGCAGCCAGGCATTGATGATTTTGAAAGCACTCATATTAATTTAAAAAAACCTAATTAAGACTAGTAAATGAATGATAATTGCACTTCTTATTGACTGGGAAGACATTGAGACTGTGAGAAGACATTGAGATTCTCTGTTCTGTGTAAATTTGACAATTTACATACTACCGTAAGATTTCTGACAGGAAGAAGCCCCCCCCAACCCAGAAAGCACGTGTCTTCAACAAGGTCATCGACAAAGCAGCTGAGGAAACAACACAGGACATCATTCAAACATCAAAGCTTCACACCACATGTTTGCAGTCTATCCCTCGTCCAGTCCTTGAACTTTGAAACACTTCTTGATGCCAGTTCTCTGTCACATTCTCAGAACAGAGACATTTACTCTCTCACCGTTACAGTAAGTACGGTAGGAGTCACCAGTTCATAGTTACAAATCAAAGTTAGAAGTGGGAGAAACCAATAGATCACAGGTCCTTTCCTCTTGCCCAGAATAACCTTCCAGCACAGAGAAGCCTCTAGGCAGCACAATTCTTCTATTTGTGAATTCTGTGCTTATTTTGAGAATTTGTTCACAAACAACACTAAAGTGATGACAGGATGTTTTTAAACTTCTTGCCCCCTCAAAGAGTAACCAGTCAAAAAGCTCTCCTCACAGACAAATTATTTTCTTCTAAGAGTGACTGCACAAGAATTTTAGTCTGAATTATATAAGGAATTGTGTGGTTTTTTACTTTCCAAATAATCAATAAAAGTTGTGGGAAGCATAACTTGGGACTGCATATTAATCTTGCATTCAGCCTTCCTTGCTAGTTTTCAAAAGGACCTATTCATCTTGCTGACTCCGTAGGAGTGATTTGTTTCATCTGTATGCTCCATGCACCACTAAATATAAAACCAACTTCTGTTTAACAAAGTGCCTAGCAGCATGAGGCCCTTCCTGAAAGCCTGAGCCTTGGCAAGAGCATCGTAAATGGTGAGAAGTTGTCAGCTGGGAAAGCAACCACTTTATGGCACAAGCCACACTCTGACCAGATCAGTTTTGAAAAGAAACGCTGTTGGTTTCTCCTCTAAGTAACTCCACAGATACCCTGTGGACATTCTGTGATGTGATATATTTGCAGGAAAGCACAGTAACACAGGAGCCTAAGAGCAGCTGGATTGGATCAGGCCACAGGTCTGTTTAGCCCAGTGTCCTGTATCTGACAATGGCCAAAAGTGGATGAAAGAACCAGGTAATAGGAAAAGCTGTACATAAAGGTAGTTTCCCAAAATACTCTCCCAGCTTTTAACTGGGAGATGTTTAATTCAAAAGATGTCTGTCTGCCATAATCACCATGTTTTTTATCTACAAAGTTATCCAATTACTGAACCCATGCTAACACCAGATTCCGATCACCCTGTAATAGGCAGTTTCAGTGCATTGTTGTGTCCTTTGTAAACACCAATTTTTTTTCCTGAAATGGCTAGCCTGGCTTCATCTGATACCTCCTAACTTTTCCACAAGTTAGGCAGTTCTGTATTCACCCACATCTCTCCCCTCTCCATGCTGGGCTGAAGCACCCTGGCTTACCTCAGCATTCCTTGGGCAGAAGTGGCTCCATTCCCCTGAAGGCATCCCCTTACTGTTTTTAAATGTCAGCAGAGAAATAGTACATGATGCCAACAAACCAGTTCTGTAGAAGCCTGGGGAGATAAAGAGCCCATGCACCACTGAGCTGCAGGAGGAGGACAGCTTCAGTGTCTCAGTCAGGGTTTCTGAGGGGATGACCTGCCAATGCAGTCCTGTGATTTTCCCTTGGTTCTGTTCGGCTGTGACATAGGGCATCAGCAAGGAGCAGGAAAGACAGGCCAGCAGTTACAGCCCCCAAACACTTCTCACCCCTTGCTTGAAAGGCTTGCAATATCTGCTTGTACTGAGACTTCGTGGTCAGCAGTGCTGTGAAAGATTTGGATGTTACCCACCTGAGCCACTCTCCTTCTCACTGGGTATTTAAGAAGTGACTATTACAGAGCAACTCTGAATTTCTTGGTGGTCTCAGTGCACTACTGTACCACAGTCATCACCAGGGCTTTCATCAGTAAAACCAGCCACGGGAGAAATTTTGAAGGCTGCAGAGATTTCCACTTGGAAATTTGATTTCTGGGGACTCAGCAGTTTTGTTGCTTAGTCAGGCACATGGTTCAAACAGAATTGCAGAAAATATTGGTGGCAAAGGTGCAGGACTGGACTGGAGTGAAGTTCAAGAGAGGTGAGAAGTTCAAAATGTCCATCTTGATTTTTCCATTTGGTGCCCAGAAACTGCTGCAAGGAGAGAAGAACCTGACACGGTACCAGCCCTCCACAGGTGAACGAAAAGCTGCATTTTCTGCAGTGCAACATTTTTTTGAGAATACAGAATGCAAATCAAGCAGCTTTTGTTGATATGTGGTCACCTCAAGAGAAGTAGGGAAGATATCTGAGTAATTTTTTTATAGAAATTTGCCTATATAGTCTTGCTAAAGTCTTATGTTTTGAAACAAAAATCAAATTAGTCTTAATACTAGGGGTAGAATTGCAGATTAGAGAAAAGAAACAGCAATATTTTTAGATTCAACAAGCCACAAAAAAACATGCACATGGAAAGAGGGAACCTGAGAAAATAAAATACTCTTTTTAATAAAGTTCTAAGATAAATTACCTAAATTTGGGGGGAATCAGAGAACAGGAAATTTAATTCCTTATTTTTTCCTTCTGACTTCAAAGGAAAGACCTGATTTCTTATGCATAACATTAAAGGAGAATTTTATCAAAGAATAGCTACATGTATCCCATAGAACAGAGAAATTTAAAAGTCTTTTTTCCCATATGTTTTAGCAATACAAAATATTCTCTACAAGTTCTAAATACTAAACAGAGCTATTATTGACCATCCAAAATTTCCTGGTTTCTACTGTTTTCTAATGCAGCAAAGAGGAAAGAATTTGTCTCTGTGGTCTCTATAATTAGCACTCAGATTCTCAGGGTGCTTCCAGGCCTCCTTAGGAAGTTGGAAAACTGAGTAATATTCACTTCATATATCATCAAGAATCACTGATGCATAATAATATGTAGCAATTCAGAAATCTGACTGCAGACCACAGTAATATTGACTACCAGCACTATACTGGTATAGCAATTATAAAAGTAATTAGCATGTCATCTTCTTTTCTGACAGCCAACTAATCAAATAACAGAAGAAGAAAGTAAGAAAAATATAAAGAGAGAAATGCAAATAGTTGCAAATAGCTTTTTCTACCTCTTGGTGATACATGTACACTGATGTTTTTCTTCAGAATCACTGATGAAAAACACAGTAGCACAAGAAAATTCAGGATCCTAAACAAGAGGCTTTATTTTCACACCTGCCATGTAGTCTGAGTCAGCTACCAATAGTGAGGTCTGCTCCAGGTAGTATGTGTTTGCAACTTAAAATCATGACAGTAGCCGCAAGGGCTTCTCAGAAAGGTGCCACTCATATTAGGATAAGGAACTACACTTCCTGAGCTTAAAAAAAGCAGTCATTTTCTACAGAAAACATTCTGTAGGGTGCCGAGCCTTTTGAGCAATTTCTCCCAGTGCTTGCTGGTGCATGAGACAATGCAGCTGAAACAGCCCCAGAGGAGCCAGTGGCAAAGCTCTTGCTTGCACCAACAAAACACCACCCTCTTTATTTGCAGACAAAACCCCAAGTTGCTTCTATCATTTCTATGCACCGAATGCTTGGGAAAGAACTGGCCTTGTTTTAGGGAGCAAAGAGCTGAAGGCAGGTGAGCCCTTCCCACCCAATGCCACAGCTCTGATTCTCACACAAGCCCCAGCAGATGCCCCCTAGACTGAAGAAGAGGAGTTTGACAGATTAAATAAGCAGTGATTTAATGTGGGCTACGCCTGCACTGTGAGGGGACTCTCACAGCTCCTTCCTGGAGATGGCTGCTGAGGTACCATGGACACTGGAGAAGCTGGCTCTGCTTCACCGTGCAACTACCACAGGACTCGGTGGGGGGACTTCCAGATGCGCAGTCCCCGTGCAGCCTCAGTAACATAATTAGACCTGGGATTTATTTAGCGCTATTCAACATGTTTTCAGCAGGGCTGATTATGTGCCATTCCCTTAGGAGCCCTGTTATAATTTGGAGCTTCCTCAGAGCTGCAGGGATTTGAAGCGGGGGGGGACTTAAATAGCATTACATTTGTAGTGCCGAGGTATCCCCTTTCGGGCCAGAGGTAGCTTAGCCTCCTACCATGCCCACAAGATTTTCTTTCTGTCAGCACATCTACAGTTGATAATTTGAAGCATTTTCCAGGGAGCTGGAAGGAGTTATGCCTCTCAACAGTTGTTATTCAAACACGTTACGGATATTTGGGCATTTTGGCAGAGAGTGGTTTGATGTAATTAGGATCAGTTTCTGGTTATGGCCATGCCAGGCCAGAGGCAGAGGGCACTTCTCGGAGTGGGAAGAGGAAAAGCCAAAGGCAACGATTAAAACAGATTATTATACACTTTTGAGCTAACATGTGGAATCAATAGCAAAACATTAGCAGCTGTGCTCAGCTGTAGAAAAGCCTGCAGTCTTACTGTAACCAATAAAAATAAATTATGGACTGAAAGGAAGGAATGGAAAAAATGGTGGAGAAAGCAGAGCAACATTCAAAGAAAAAATGTTATACAAACATTGAAAATAATTTCTGACCTGAAACAGTGGGTTTGTTTGGTTTATCTTCAGTTTGTTTGTTTTTTGAATTATATTAACAAGTTGAAAGCATGTTTTAATTAGTGGGATCCATGATAACCAGGGCAATAATGGCAACATCCCACTCTCTACCAAGCTCTGAAGGTAAAAACAGAGAAAGTGATCATCAAATTGGCAAATGTTAGATTTTGCACTCTGTTTTCCTAATAAAGTGGAATGAGACCTTATCCTGACTTTTAGCTTGGCAGAAATATGAGGAAGGAAAACTGCAGACCTGAGAAGTTTGCTTGTTGTAAAGGCACTGTACAGTAAGTGAGCAGATAAATACAAGGCATCTGCTTGTCATGCAGAAAGAAGGTAAGGGTCCAACTTGTTGGTTACAAGCAAAAACCGAGGATATGATCTTTTTCTGCTAAGGTGCAGCACAAGCTTGACTCAGGGTAAAGGACCAAGTGCAATATTTAGTTCCAAAACTCAATAATTTTTGTAGTACAATCCTGAGTGCTAATGTATGTGATTTGTGCAAACAATTAAGTTTGGTCAGGGTCGTATGTTAACCATAAATGTTAGGAAGTTCTTGGGAAAAAATCTATTCATATACACTATCAGATAAAAAAGGTGCGAGTCTTCTCTGATACTAAATTTCTGCCTCATATTTAAACATGTTACTGGACCAAAGTAAAAAAAGATTAACAGATTTAAACTCTGAAGAAAAAAAACCCAAAACAGTAGTGATTTTAGTAAAAATGAGAAAGCTAATCCTGCATCTTAATTTCCACTTAAATAAACTTGTGGCTTTCAGTGATAATTTCAGCATGACTGGTCAGAAATGAAGCTAACAAAAGTAACAAGTGTTAATTGACCCATATTTAATTTTAATCTAATCTGACGGTCAAGAGTGACTAATTAACTTTACAGAACAAATGAAGACTTTGTTAAATATCTAATTTCTTCATCCCTTCGGTTTTGATGTTAGAGCCCATGAGAAATCATCTCAGACATTGCCAAAGCATCTCAAAACAAAACAGAGAAGGCCTGAATGCATATTCATAGACTTCCTAAGAAGAAAGGAAAAGAAAGAAAAGCTAGAATAAAGAATTTAAGTGAATAAGAAAAAAGATTGAGTGATGATTACCTTTAACACTGCTCTGGATTCAAAATACAGTCAACAATTTTCATACAAATAGTGTCCATACAGTTAAGATAGGAGAACAGTACCAGATCTTTCTTGAAAAAAGATTCATACACTCAAAGATGATATGCTGAACATCCCAAAAATCTGAGACAAAACCAGAGATCATATCCTTAGCAAAGCCAGATCTTACATGTTTTTCCCATACCACAGAAAGCTTTGAGTCTTCAAAATTATTCCATCCTTTTTTTTAATTTCAAGTTTTTCAAGTCTACAACAAATTTTTGCAATACAAATGAGAAATTACCCTCACTGACTCATAATAGCTACTAACCCCAAAGACAGGAGTCACACATTCCAGGACTTTTCCTGCTGGATTCAGCAAACAGATACAAACCTCATCGCATCCTAGACTTCACTTTGTTAGTAGAATTTCTGCTTTAAACGAGACACTTCAAACATAACCCCAAATTTAAGGATTTTATTAACCCACATTTTACTTTTGGAGGACATTCTTGTTAGTAAATTTCTTTTCTGCTGTAGTCACGACAGTCCAGCTCTAGAATCAAAACCACATTATCATTCCTTTTCCTGGTTGACATTATTTGTTCCTCTTTTGGTGTTTCATTAGAAACCTGCCAGGATAAGTCACACATTAGTGAATTAGGATATTCTGTAATAACTCTAAAAATGTATAGATCTCCTCTTATCCAGCAGGACACCAGGCAGCAAATGCCCCATCAGAGAAGCACAGTGCATTGTATACCAGCAAGGTCATCTCCTGGGTACTTTGGTAGCAGTGCAGGGGTGGGAGGCTGAAACCATTTGTGCTCCAAAATGCAATACAAGTCACGTTACAGCTGCACATATCCAAGACAGTTTCTGTTGTATGGGCCTGGGCTGCACAGCTCCACCAAGCAATCTGGAGGAATCATCACAAGCTCAGATGGATAATGTAATTTTGCCAGCCTTTCAAACTGTGGTTTCAGGGACAGTAAATATTTCATCTGGGAGAATGAGATCACTATGTAATCTCTCCCAGAGCTAGCTGAGAGCTTCATTAAAACAGGTTTCCCACTTTCTTTTAAAACCAGTATCAACATAGATATAGAAAACACTTGTGGTCTGCCTTTTACATCCCAGATTCCTACCTTTCCCCCTTGTTTGCATATCCCAAGAATTGCTCTCCTCAGCCTCCATGGAAGCAAGAAGCCTGGCATATGCAAAATAGGAGCACCTCTCCAACCCCAGTATCAGCTATGTATATATGCATATTTTTGTGCCATCACAAATATATTGCAGGGAGTAACTGACTGTTACAGGAAACTGCACAGAAAAACTTGTTTAATTCTCACAGGAAGCATATAACTAAATACCAACATGTCCATTCTAGCATGACTTCTAAGTGGTTTGTTCAAATCTTACAGTAAACAAACATCTAGCTCAAGGAGCAAACTCATGGATCCTTCATAACCTCCCTCAGAATATAATCCATTAGACACCATTGTCTCAGTTTTCTTCCCTGAAAAACGGGCTTGATAACATGCTGCATATTTTCAACCGTAGTGTTAAACTACAGTTTACAGTGCCTGAACGCATGAGTAGTCACTCTGAGATTATTATATTATAATTAACTCATCTATGATTCCTGAAAATCTGTTCTCCACCTGTTCAATACAAAACTAGTTTTTTGGTTTATCAGTTTTTAATTAATCACCCATGTTTGTACCCCTCCATCTTCACCCACTCCCATGTTGGTTGAACTGAAACCAACAGGGAGAAAAAACCCAGCTTCCTCTAACTGCAGAATTAGAGCGATGTCTTTCACGCCCTTAACTGCATCCAAAATAGTACATAAATTTTGTGTTGCACTGTAATATATTTGTAACTTAGTAAGAACAGGCATTCTTTGTATGAACATGATTATCACCTTATGTGTCCTTCCTTCAATTCCCTATTAATTCCTTAACTGCTACACTCTTTCATTAATTAATACCAAATACCTCTCATTCAGTCTCATCTATCACTAAATTATTTTCAGTATTTTATCTGCAGCTTCTGATGAAAACTACAATGTAATCAATGTAATTGATGACCCAAAACGTACTGATACGCTGGGACACAGAAACTGACAATGCAATGAAAACCACTTTACTTAACATGCTACACTCTGAGGCAGTTTAGCCACTGCCATGTGAGCAACTAGAATAAAAACTTCTGGAAAAGTAAAACCTACAGCCAGTCAGAAGTAACGTGAGTTAGCATCCTGGGCACACGTGCTGGAAAACAAGAGAGGAAAGTCCCTTCTATTTTTTAAGATATTGCTTAACAATTTCACAAACTCCTCATTTTCAAGTGGCAGTGGAAAAAAAGGTTTGATTTAACCACAGTCCTAAATATGTAAAAATCCACGGAAAAGTTAATTGCATACTTATGATTAAGAGCACAATTGTCTTGATAAGAATTACAAGACATACAGATTATATTATTTTGATCTCCTCCCTTTTTCAGCCTATCAATTTCTCAGGCTTAGAGAGTGGAATAGCTTCAAATGATTTTAAAAGAAAAAAATAAGAAATCCTGTGCACTTGTATATCCAAATCCATTTACTTGAGACAATATGCAACTTGAAAAGCATCAATCCAGAACAGAGAGGTTATCAATATCTTCGTAGTCTTGGTTGTTCTCAAAATGATGAGCGAAACGGAGTGCTGTTATCTTTGCCACGTTATCTATGCGAGTAACTCCATTAAAGACCAGGCTAGGCTCTCAGAAACTTCTTTTACTCAATCAATGACCTCGTTTCCATGGCAGGCTAACACAAGGTGCCATTGATGATGACTTGATTTCCTTTCGCATCTGAAGTGGAAAAGGAGAAGACAGACTAAATGAAATCCCATCCATCTTAATGAAATACAATTATATTCTCCTTATTAATCATTTAAAAATCAATATGTCTCTTCTTGGCAAACCCCGCCAGAATTTGTCATTCTGTGCCAGGCCTCAATACATCTTGTCCTGCAGTGATTTTTATAAGTTCAGTCACCTGTTTCCCAGGGTAAATAACAGTGTTTCTTTGTGCTGTGATGAGAGCACACAGAATGACACTGGCAGGGAGGCTAAAAAGCCTACACATTTTAATCAGTAAAAACAAGCATTTCTTTCCTGTGGACATTTTTAAATGAGTAGTGTTCATTAAAAAAAAAAAAGGGTTAGACTAAAAAAAACCTACAGGTCAATTGATATGTACAGTTTCATACAGAGCATTATTTATCTTGTCAGCAAATAGTTTCTGCCTTAAATAATCTTACTTATTGCATGGGATGGTAATAATTGTCTGAACTTGCTTGCAAATCTCAAGATCTGAAAGAACAGTGTGAGGTGGAATTCTTCCTATACCAATTTCTGCTGATTTACAGAATTCTAGAAAGAATAACTCTCACTGTATCTAAATATTTCCATTTTCTCTATTTTAGATGCAATAAAAACTTAAAATCTTCCGCAACTGAAGCATGCATTATACTGAAATAAAATGGAAGTATTAATTGAAAAATGCTTGTGAGAGGCTGTTCTAGTCTTTAATGATATTACCAATAATAATAGGCAATCTCAGAAAGATATTTATATCACACAGAACACTAGGATACTTATTAAAACTTGTGCAAGGAGGAGTGAAATTTCAAATTTTTTTCCCTTTAAGAAATCTTCAAAAGTCGGGGATAAAGTTTTCAGAAAAACAATCATCAAGAAATCATACCATTTTTAAAACAGCTATCTTAGGGATGCTGCTTCAGCCAACCATTCCCACATATAATCATTGATGCTCCCACGAGCATGTCATTAATGTGTCTCCAGTGGGTCAAAAAGACAACTCACTGCAGCTCCAGGATAAATCCTTGGTTTCCCTGGCTCCAGCCATGGCGTGGGGCAGCTGCAACCCTTGACATCTCTTACATTCCCATTCCTCTCTGTTCCTCATATCGGAGTGGTTTGTGGGAAACCCTGCAGAGTGCCTCAGCTTCCCAGTGACATTGTACATTGGCCATAAAAAGTTGCAACCACCAGGATTCCATCTGGTGTGTAACTGACAAAAAAAAAGAGGCCAAATTAGCTGACTTTTTCCAAAAAGAAAAGAAACATAGCTGAAATAACTGGCAGGGGAAAGGAACTCACAAGCAAGTCCGACAAGATTACAAAAACACCCTCCCAACTCCTGTTCACCTCTTTGAAGCTTGTGATATTACGAAGTTTGCTCTGTACAGCTATGCAAAACATGCACCACTTGCAAAGTCAGAAGGGGATGTACAGTAACGCGTGTTACCATTTACCGCTGGTGTTGATTTCTTCTCTTTGTTCTATTAACCTCCTCTGCTTTGTGTTCCAGAATGGAGTCAAATACCTTTCACGACAATTCAATATTTACCTGCCCAAAGTAAATAAGAGATCCCTGAAGACCTACATTCAATATGTATTGAGTTTCTAATAAATCCTGTTTGCACATGGAAATACAAGACTTGCCAGGATGGATGATATTTCAAACCCATTTAGTCCAATATTCTGCCTTAGTAAATGGCACCAAGGTGCTTCAGAGAAAGGTAAAAGAAATCCAGCAATAAACAGATGTATAGATTTATATATTTTGGTGTATAAGGGACTTCTGGAGGGCATCTGACCCAAACTCCACTCAAAGCAAAGCCCTTTTTCAGGTCAGATTTGCTGTTTGTACAGAGATCATGCAGGTAGGGCCCAAGATGTGATGGGGGGACAAGTCCTCGCATGCTACCAGGCATACCAGAACAAGAGTTACGGGCAGGCCTGCGAGCATTCATACTCCTCTTATACACAGGGATGTGTGAACTATGCAGGTGAGCATTCACATGGCGTTTGCAACCACTTCTGAGACTGCTCTTAAGAGCTCTCTAGCACTTTTCTATGTTCCTCATAGTAAATAAAATAAAATGTCCAATCAAAGTAGCGTTACCACCTGGACAGGATAAGTAGTGGGAAGTAGCAAAGTACTAACACAGACACAGTCCTCTGGCACACGCTGCCACAAATGGTCATGCAGAATTCAGAAACATCCTCTGCAACCTGATTTGTATCCCCCGTAAATATGTACTAGCTAGCAATAATTTAGTATAATTTTAACAATTTGTAATAAATAGATTATAATAAAATAATGGGAAATTAAAGGGTTTTTCTTCTACTACAGCCTTCGTGAAAGATTTTGTTCATGTCTCTTTCTCCACACTATATAATTTGAATACCATAGTTTTAATAGACAACATTTACTTTACAGAAAACCGGCATAAACATTTCAAACAAATGTACTAAGCATAGTAGATTTGTTTTCCAAGTCCTGTGGTCTCTGCTGTTCCCATAGGCATAGTCTGATAAGTCTGATATAGTCCATTTGGGTTTAAAATAGGAAAAAAACAGATAGATGCAGTAGTTCCTAATTCTTATTCTCAAAAAGGATTTTTACCTGTGGTACGTGTGAGATTTTTGTGGGATTTTCTTGTTAAAACCTTAACAGAGGCATCGCCAAAATAATGACCTAACAATAGAAAGCTCTTTTTCATAAAGTTTATCATTTTGCAGAACTTCTTTTATCAGTGAGAACTTTTTTTCAACTCCGTAGGCTTTAAGGTTGAAATTGTACATCTGTATTTCATGCAGAACCTTCAGCAGCTGGAATAACTCTAGTGATCGGCAATTAGGAAAATGTTAATGAATCTGCTGATAACACAGTCTAGAGGAAGCGGTTGTCACAGAAGAGGTGGTCACACAAAAGAAGACTGTCTGGTACTGGTGACCAGTATAAATGTGATACTATCTCAAATGGCAGCAGTGTGCACCTTCTCAGCATTTGCCGCACCTTACTGACAGACATCCCAAAGTTTAGTTCCTCAGCCAACACAGAAGGGAATGCAATGGGCATCTCCAGAACCGAGTCATCCCATCCTAAGAGAGGAACCTGGGCACCAGCCTGGGCCTGTTACTTCGATGCTGAACTTACAACAGGAAATACAAGCTTGCTCTCCTTCAGGAAATACTGATGATGATTCTTCCCATAAACTACGGGATCATCAGGTGGAGGAGATGAAGGAGCAGAAAGAAACAGTTGCAGTAACCAGGATGACTACTTGTCAGCACTGTGTCCTTGAAAACTGTGTTATGTTGCAGTGGTGGCTGCTGCTGCCCAAGTTGTTGGAGAGCCACAGGGCCAAACTGCAGTACTAAACTCATGGTGGGCCAGCTCAGTGGTTTGATATCCCCCTTGATGGTTAAGGTGAGCACCCACAGACCCTTGTGTTAACCACTCAGCTATAATTGGTTGTTTCCCCACCCCTTTTTATGCATGACCTCTTGAATATGCATGACCCTGTTGAATATGTATAAGTTCTAGAAAGTTCTCCGTTATTCGATACCCCATTGGTTCCCCCCTCACTGCTCCCTCCCACCTTGTCTCTGGTTGGTCCATTTGTACTCTCCCCTCCCCTTTGCCTAAACCTGATTGGTTAATGCACCCTAGAAAACCCCTGGGCCGTCGCCTGGTAACGTCTTTTGTCACTGGACCCTCTGCTGGAATAAACCCTTCAGAACCCACACAAAAGACCCTCTCTGTCTCTTCATCTTCGGTGTGCACACCTGGATATAGCCGCTTGCATTTGGGCCTGTCATCGCTCCTGGGTCAGTCGGTGTTTGCGTAGTGGCTCTACAGCCCCTCCTGAGGGTCGCCAACCACGGATGGGGACTCCAGAGGTCTCCAGATCTGTGGCGGGCACTCAGGGAAGGCGCAGCACTGGTCCTCTCCCAGATACAGTGGCTTGCGTCACTCTCCTTCAGGAAATGCTGATGATGGTTCTTCCCATAAACTATGGGATCATCAGGTGGAGGAGATGAAGAAGCAGCAAGAAACAGTTGCAGTAACCAGGATGACTACTTGTCAGCACTGTGTCCTTGAAAACTGTGTTATCCCAAGCTGCATCACGTTCAGTATTTCCAGAAGTGGAAAAAAAACAACAGCCCCTGTTTAAGGATTTGTGCGGGGGGACTCATTCAGACCATGAAGCCCCATTGTGGTCAAACACGTTTAAGATCGATTAGTTTAAAGAGTAGGTACTGAACAGGAACACTTGAAGTAAAGGAACACCTATTTTATTAGAGGAGCCCAACAGTGCACTGCATGTTTAACAGAGCAGAACAAAGGCTAAGAGGTGCCGTGATTGCTGTCTATAAATGTATCAGGGGGTAAGCAGCAGGGAGGAAGAAAGCTATTCGCGTTGAAGGACAGCGCTGACACAAAACAAATAGGTATAAACCAGCCACAATTATGCTGGAAATTACAAGAGGATTTCTGACCATCAGAGCAGTGAAATATTTCCTGATGGGAATAGAGGGGAACAAACCACAATGATTTTAACTTTGGACCATGACGTGTTTATGAATGGGATTAGGGATGATGTGATTATCCTCCATATACAAGGACTAGTTTAATGATTAAGGAAGTTGCCTCCCTTCATTCACCCCAGGTATTTAGCATCTTACTGCCTAAATACAATAGACTCATGGTCATTTGCATTTAGCCCATTGTTAAAATCAGTAATCTGCACAAGTTTCATCTCTATATTTAATATTTACTGAATAATATATAGTTATGTATTTAGATAAGAAAAAAACTCACACAGTGCCTATTATTTCCTCTTTTTCACACTGTACTCTCACAATTTTCTCATACATTTGTTCACATTAAATTCTTAAGTTCCTACAAAAACACTAATATTTGTACAAGTAGAAACCACATGGAAATGTCACTACTTCCATCTCTGTAAACTTTTCTGTATAATCTGTTCCAAAATGAGGGAGCTGATTTCCTTTCAAGAAAAAAGAAATTTAATTTTTTCAGACTGGTGTATTATCTTCTCCTCTTTTTTGTCTCCTTATTTTGTTTTTCAAGTTACATTAAATCCTCTAGTTTGACTCCATTACTTGTCCACCCTTGTTGTCCAAATTCAAAATTGGTGGAAAGAAAGCTAAATTGTTTAGAGTCTAGAATAAAATCATTTTTCAAATGCCAAGGAAAAGGAGGGATTAATGCACTTTGATGTTAATACCATGTCTTTTGTAGTTTTCCTGTTTGTTTGTTTTCATCTTTCCCTATTGTCAACAATGCACAGCATTTTATAGGCAGCCTAACACAGAGCAGATGCTGATTAAAGGAAATGTGGTTTTCACTGTGACATTTAAAAAAATATCACTTGCTCCAGTCTAAATGCTATATTCCTAATGAGTTTTATTTTATTAACTGTTGTGTGAAAATACAATGAGCTTATATTTAATTGAAACAGAAGTTTTTACAGCTAACTTGATGGACTGTGACTAGGCAGTTAAGATTGACCAGAATCCTCCTGCTGTCTACCCTGAGGGGTGAAATATAAGGTGCAGGCACACATGGCTGTTCTCTCCCATGCTTCCATGTGGCTGGACTAGAGTGACTGCTTCTCTCCATGGCACATGCTGACACTCTCCTGCTACTGTTCCCTTCTTTTCCAAATCTTATCACCTTCCTTCCCTTCTGCATTCATCAATACCAGCTCCATAGGGCAGAGGCTGGCTATTCTTAACTTAAATGAACCCTAATTCTCACCAGTCATCACCTCAGCAGGCATTTGAAGATACAGTTGTATCTATGGTATGCCTGTAGATAATGGTACGCTTTTTACATCTGTAGAAGACATAAATTGTCCCAAATGCTGGTAGCCTAAAGAGACATTGCAAATGGAAGTCAAAGAGCAGGGAAAAACTTGCATATGAGAAAAAACTTAGTAGCAGTACAAAAAAAAAAGTTATCGCATGATGATTATTATGAAATTGTGAAATATGTCTGTTGACTTCGGCTTAAAATAAAAATTAATGTTACCTGAGATGCAGGTGAAAAATATAAGGGATGTTTCATTATGCTTTAATTTTTGAAATAAGGTCCCATAATAGAACAGTGTTGGGCAGGCTGTTCATTGTCACAGGCTTCAAAGGAACTAGAGGAACAGCTCACTTCAGGACCAATACTGGAACAACATAACTTAGTAAAACAGCTACTGAATTTAAGATGACCATGATCTGATTCTCCCACCTGAAAAGGTGTGGCACTCCTCCCAACCTTTCTGTAGTGACACTTGATATGCTTTTCCTTCTACGTCATATTTGTACTGTGAACAGCAGGTAGTGACAAAGGATTCTTTTCTTAGCACCATATCTTTAACAACGTCAGCACTCATAAAGCAATCAGCAAACACAGATGAAGTAACCCAGAGGTTAAATTACTGAATATGTAAGTGTGCCTGTTGCTTTTATAGGAAAACCAGGGAGCACAGCCCCAATTTTCCATATTATTTCCATCTCTATTCAAGAGTATTTGCAATACTGCACACGGAATGAAAAGACATTCAGAAACCTTTGACCTGTAAAATCCAAATCTCAATTCACCAGACTTTCAAGTTATTTCCATCTTTTCATTGCACAATGATAGCAGCTCATACCTGATTTTCACCATTGCCCACCAGATCAAGATGTAGCAGACAGCTGACCTGGGAAGACTGATCAATGAGGAAGAGGAGTAGGGCATGGCACAGATGCCCAGAGTATGAAATTTCCAGACACATTTTCTTGTCACCACAAATAAGTTATGCCTCACTCTTGATATACTGCTCATTTTGAAGCTGGGCCAGCCTGACCTTCACTGCTCTGTCGTCATTTCTAGAGCATGGTTGGATTTTAGCCTGTCCTGTGCAGTCAAGCCTGCCCCAGACTTGCAGCTGTATGTCAAATGGAAAACAAATTAAGACTTGTTCTCTTTAAATTATTATCCAAGCATCACCATACAATGAGGCATGGCAAGTTGTAATTCATATGGTTTTGGCCACAGCTGGCAGTTTATGGTTATCACAAGGCTTGGTCTCAATGTGTTCCATCTCCCTACAGAAGGCAGATACAGCTCATGTGAAATATATTCCTTTGCCTGATGCCTTCTCTTTCTCCAGGTCCAAAATATAATTACTACTAGCTTCTTCACTATCCTTTGGCTCCTTGGGATCTCACCTTCTCAACACTATTGTCAGAATTCTCCTTCTAATTGAAACCCTCGATAGGCATTTTACCAGCTAACTTACGTGATTTCAGCCACTCCAACTGCTGTCAACTCTACAATTACAGGAAATCTAATTTTTCTTTATCTTAGATTTCCATTACTGAAGTTCTCTTTCAGAAATGGATGAACACCACCAAAACAAAATCCAAAACCACACAGCACATTAACACGAGATAATAGCAGTTTGGGTGACAAATCCTGCAGCCCAGTTCATGAAAAGACTGATCCCATTTAGTTTAGATGATCATATAAGGAGGCCAGAAGACTCTACCCACAAAAAGTCAGCAGAAGACAGAAGAACAAATATCTCAGGAGTCTCTATAGATTTTCAGGGTGTCTTTTCATAGCTTCTGCCTACAACAGCAGAGGGATAAGAGTTTATCTGACTGTGATTTCTTTTTGTCAGACATCTTCCATCTTACAGAGAGGAAGGTGCTACAGATAGACACATAAGACGTCCAGGAAGCTGCTTTTGACAAAGAAAAGATTAGGCAGTGTTCAGCTAGACAAATGCTGAAAAATCATGTTTCCTACAACCCAGGAGAACAAATCTTCTGTATTCAAGCTATTATTGCCTGGTATGTAAGGAAGGATTTCTAAATGTTTATCCTAGACAAGGCCCTTAAAATATCAGATCCAGCCATGACCTGGGTTGTGACACATGGTCTGCCCAGACTATGACTAAGTTCCAGATGTGTGATGACCCCTGCATTCCTCTTTCCTATACCCCACCTGCCTCTAGGCTTTGAGGGACCAAACATGGTATAAGGTCAGGCTGCAGGGGTGGTACATATCTTGCTGCCCTAGGAGAACCTGCAGACCACATGCTGGCAAAATACCTCAATAAACCTCAGTAAAAACAAATGGAGAAACTTTATTTAACATACTCAAAAGGAGACCATTTGGAGGAAAACAATTGTATTATCAGGGCCAATTATTTACTTCAAGACAAGTCCTCTGGCCTGGATACTTCCTTGAAAGTAGGCTGTCATTTCCTAGACTCATGCTGATCCCAATACATGGCCATATCCTTAGTTTATGTAAATAACTGCAGCACTGTTAATGTAGGCAAAGCTGTGTCAACTTAGACCAGCTGAGGATAAGACTGAAGCTCTTATGACATCAGTAGAGACAGACAGGAGGGGATAAAAGAAGGAAACACCCTTAACCACAAAACAATAAAAATAATGCAAATCATTACACTTCATACCTAAGCTTGTAGACAAAAAAAATGGCATCATACTGGATTTGTGATGGGAATTTGCAGGGAAAGCAGGCAGGGATCATCATTTTATTCCAGCTTTGTGCCCATAGTTTCTAACACAGTAGCACTGGGGAAAAGATAAAGCAAGTCTCTGCAGTCTCTGGTTCTAGCTGTACAAACACAATACATTCTTTTAGAGTAGGGAAATCATGCATATATAATTCTTGTGTGTGTGTGTGTGTGTGTGTGTGTCTGAGTCTCTAAGACTTTGAATACTGCAAGTTAATTCCAAACCAAATCCATCAGAAAAAGACCAAAAAAGTGCCTTGACTAAAGATAGCATCATTAGCAGCCTCACTATTAGCTACCAAAGAGTCCACACAGGACCTAACCACAGATTTCACAAGCTCTTTGCTCATAGAAAAATTTCCTAGTCTTTTTTTTTTTTCTCTTATCTACCATGGATATCTTTTCCTCACCTGCTTCAAAGAAATTTGTAATATTTCAAAATTTTGGTAGCAGAGAGGAAAGAGGACTTCAAAGACCAGCTCGTGTTCAAACTCACACTTTGCAGACAGACATTATCTTTCTAACACACCATCCCCAGACTGGTAGATGTGAAAAACATCAAACTTTTAATTGTTTACAATCTAGATACAGCAGTCCAGACTGAGGATTTCGGCAGTCACAAAGCTAAATAGGTAAAAAGTTCCTTAGCTTTGGCTTTGTGAAAATAGCAAAACTCAGCACCTGCTGAAACAAAAAGAAAAATAATTGTGTTGTATTTTAGGACCATGGGCCTAAACCTGCAGCTGAAACAGGACTGAGATAAAACACTTCCACAGAAAGTTTTGGGAAAGGAGTGGAAATTTTCTCATTCGTTTGTGCTCCATTTCATGTGTGCACAACACTTCACAATATGGGATCCTGGTGCTTGTGCATGGGTTGGGACATTCTCGTGTTACAGCCATTCAATTATTGTTTTCCTATTGATGATTAATAACAAGGAAATGTTAAGTAAAATTTGCTGGTTGGAAACATAGTGAAGACTTTGGTCATGTTTCCTTGAAATCCACTATAAAAGGAAAAGGCAAAGCTATGCCACATGAACAAAACCAGATCCAAAACTCTTCCCCAGAACCAGACACCTTTCACAGTGTGACGTGTCTCACAGTAATACCCCATGGTGGTGCAGACTTGAATTGAAGCAAGAAGACTGAGCATTTATATTTCTTTAACATGGTTGAAACACCAAAGAGTCCCTGATTGAAAGCAGTGCTAAGAATACAGTTTGCTTTCCTCAGAACTGATCTTCTATTGTTTGCTTAGTCCAGCTGTGGTGTAACATGTAACACCTTGTGTGAATTTCTTCCTCGGTCATGGATTATCACTATCACGGTGATTCAAAAGGTCTAACACAAGTGAGTTTATTGTTTTCAATATTTTCATTTAAGCACTTTAATCAATATCTGCCAAGGCAATTAAAGGGCTCAAATAGTTTCCAAGAGGAATTTTCCCTCTGAATTGATTTTTTTAAATTTTTTTGTATTCCTCTATTTAATTTCTTTTTAATACTAACAAAAAAAAGTTAACACCATTTCCCCAAATTCATCCACCATTCTTATTCTTGTTTTATAAAGGAAATGAAATTTGTCATGCTGCTATACATCATTTACACTGCAGTACAATGTCCCATCTGTGTGTCAAGTACAAAACAAAAGCATTTTGTGAAAAATTGCTAAAGTAGTAATGATTTTTGTCCTCAACTCTTTGTTTTGCCTTTCAATAAAGAAGGCGACATGTGCCACAAATGATATATTATTGTTTAAGTACAACCCTAGTAACACAGTGCATAACCAAAACCATGTTTCACAGCAGAGAAACTATAGTTTACTGCCCCTATGGCTCTGATGAGAATATAATGTTCTACAGTTTATAAATGCTTTGAGGTCAACACATGATTTACTTCAGCTTGTTCATCCAATGAGCAGGAGGTCCAAAAATATATCAAGCTATTAGACAGCCCACTGGAAGCTTGGCGGAGGCTCCCAGTGATGGAAAGCATGCCATGGAAGCCTCTCTGTCAACTGGAGATGAGATAATTAGATCCAGGTAATACATTGGAGCCCCATCAGGGAACAGGACAGCAAACATGTCATCTTTACGATTTTTTCTCATCCTCCCCAGTACCACTGGCCTGAGATAGTAAAACGTGTGAAGGATTCATCAGTTCCCGGCAAAAGCACAGCAGCGGGATAATCAAACTATCATCTCTCCATCATCCTCATTATCCAGAGACCTGGTGTTCTGAATAAACAGCAAAACAACATCAACTGTAGACTGAGGAGCCGTGCTAGTTAGCTCCAGCCTTTGTTTTATGTTCCAGGGTAATGCCACACAACACTGTTGGGCTGGAATCTTGTAATGCCAAAAAGAGCTTGAGAGCCTATACTTAAATTACAAAAAGCATTTTGTTCAAAAATGTCTTTCTACTAATTACTGACCTGAGATTCAACCCTTCGACTAAATATTCCCAAATGGAATATTTTGGTGGATCAGACCATGTGTGACTGCTGAGGTAAAGTAGTTTTATACAGTACATTCAACTAAAACCTGTCCTTTTCTCTCATGCACATCACTACATACACATTTTTTTGGAGGACCAACTAGCTAAAACTTGAAAGTGGAGAGTCACTACAAGGAGGATCCCCAGTGCATTAGAGTAGCAATTCCTTTGCATTAGAGGGGTAATTGAAAAACACCAATCCATGTGTTAGCACAAAAAAAATCTGTTTCAGACTCAAATCAACAACTTAGAAGATGCTTATGCTTTCCTTAGGCACTCATGCACCCTTGAAAACTAGGTGAAAAAAAGAATTTTGAGAAAATGTGGTCAGAAATCAAAATAACTTTGAATACAGTGTACTCTAAATACATAATTGTTTCCATTTTTCTGGCTTTTTATAGTCACAGAAAAAGCAAAAGGAGCTTCAATCATGACTGATCCAATGTTAAAAAATCACAGTCTTATATGTGCTCATCAATTATTGCTAACAACTTTTTAATATAGTTATAGAAATACATACAAACATTATATACAGTAGAATTCCTTTTCCTAAAACCATATAGATGACTCATGTTTCATTTTCTTTCCTCGTAGCTGGCATTTAGAAAAGTCTTTCTTCTCCTTTCTTCTTTCTTTCACTCACACATTGCACATAGGTAAAAGGGGGGAAAGGAAAAGAAGAATCAGGCATCATCTCAACTGCAGGAGTCCACTTGAAGCCTCACTGCTGTCAGTGACACAGCCCCTCACTGGAGAAACTGATGAACTAATTTCATGGGCTTTATCCACATTTGCACTATCATATTTTACTTTTCCTGAATATAAATATTCTGTGAACACACCAGGAGAGGAAAACAAGAGGTGGCTCTTGCGTGTTGGGATTTGATTAACTCCATTTCATACTTCAGTCTTAAACAATCTTAAAACCTGAAGCCGTGAAAATCCACAATCATCATGATCGAGTGTAGAAGTTTAAATGAAATTTCTAAGTAACCTTTTAAATAAATACATCCATGCCTCAGAAAACATTTATTGCCATGACACAAACTCAACATTGCTTTTAGTTCTTTTTTCAGAAAATATTAAAAGAAAAAAAAAAAACCTTAATGGAAAGAAATTACCAATATTGCAAGCATGAAGTGAATTCTAAAGAGAATCACAAAACTCAGAACTCAGACAACACTACCTCTAGAAAAGCAGGCTGAATAAAACATCCTGAAAGTAGAATGCAGGACAAAAATGTATTTTTTCCAATTGCCATCTAAGTAAAATTGATTTTTCTATTCTTCCCCTTTATAAGTATGACAGTGAGTATCTTCATGGAGCTCCAGGAACCTAAGAGAGCAGTTGTGGCAACCATCATTGATGCGACCAAAGGTGAGTAAATTTAAGCAACTGAAAACACTAAAAGAGGAAAAATTCATGTCTAGCAGAAAAAAGTACTAAGATTAAAAATGAAAAAGCATGGGTAGGCTAGATAAAATCAATATAACTTTTCCCAGGGTGTTCTTTTATAAACATTACTTTGGTTCTTCCTTGACCACAATATATATACAGAAAATAAAATGGCATTTTTATGACTCATAATCCCAATCTTTACCTCCATGAAGTTGTTCACAAAGACTCAGAAGCTGAATGGATTTAAGACTGGAACTATAATGGCAAATCATACCCTTTTGCATCACACAGTTAGGGAGACACATAGCATTTAGGATTCACATCTATAAAAAGGAGAAGCTAATGGCAAAGCCAAAAAATACTGCTACAATTACAGGATCCAAATTTAAATTCTGCACTAGTAGTCATGAAGAAAGCTTAGCAATATAGCTCTCAGCTACATGGGACATGGGGAAAATTACAGAAATTGAATGTTTAAGACCTTCCTACGCATGAAGAAAACGTAGAAATCATGTACATGCTTCAGAGTATTGTGTATTCAGAGAAGAGTATTCAAGAAACTGCAGGCTGGACAGCAAAAGCCTTAAGATTGGGCTCCATTTAGCTTTGATAATAGGAGAAGAATATAAATACCCTTATATCCCCACTTTTTCTTTCTTATTTGCTGCTATAAAGTACAATGTCTATCTCAAGCAGCCTAGAATTAGGAAAAAGAAATAATCCCTGCAGACCAAACAGATTTGCCGGCAAGACATAAGAAAAAACTCTGTTAGAACAACTGATGAGCAACAGCCATGCAGGAAAACAAGACATAAACAGTAGAAGCTGACTGATCTTATGACTTAAATTAAAGAAGAGAGAGATATCTAAGAATTTACTAGCAATGCACTCTGGAATACCTGCCAACTTTTACAGATACAGAACAATGACAGAAAAAAAAAAAAAAGCTGAACTGAAGCTGAAATACTGTAACAAAGCAGAATTAAGACTTAAGGCAACTGCATAGCAAAAAAGGGACTGGTTTAGGGCAAGAGGAGGAAAATAAATCCAGAAGGTCTAGGAAAAAATACACAATTTAACACAGGATAAAAAGGGATTTTAAAAACAGGCAGAGATCCAGCATGTTAATGAAGGGCGTGATGAGAGGATGTTAGAAGCAAAAAAAGGTACAACTGGAGGAAATCTGGATATCCAGAGATAAAATCACAGAGAAGAAGAAATGTACTCATAGTTATCATGACACACCATAAAAACCCCATATTTAAATTTTTCTTATGATTCCAAGTTGAAAAAATATAATTCAAAAACCAATGTGATTCAGTCTCCTGATTTTTTTTAATGATTTCTAATAACTAATTACTTGGAATTTCCATCTGAACACTTTGCAACAGTTTTATTTTCCAGTATGACTGAGGAAACGGCACAGCCCACCATGTTGGACCATGGCTATGGCCCTACATGGGACTTGCTGTCTTCAACCTCAGCAAAAACAGGACTGGTGAAAGACTGCAAATTGTCCAGGGAGGCTTTGAACTAAACTTTTCATTTGCTTCAGTGAGCAGAGCCACTACAGATCCAGCATTTTACCCATTGGAAGTAAGCTCTTCAGACAGTGGGAGCATTCTGTGCAAGACTTGATTTCACTCTGGAGGTCTCTCATAAAAGTTCAACAATATTTAATTTCCTCACAACAGTTTGTTGCCTACCAGAGCACTATGTGCTTTTTGTAGTACTAAACACAATTTCTTTTTTTAAAAGACTGTAGGAAACTCACCTAGAAACTTTCATCATAACTTTATTTTAGAACTTTTCAAGAAACTTCTGATTGAGTTTCACCACCACTCCCAAAACAAAAAGCACCCTAACCTACCCAAAAGAACATCCAATCAAAAAAGCATTTTTGATATGGTGTTTACCATCCTCTTTGAAAGCATCTCAACTAAATGTGAAAAACTGCCTATGTCACAAGTAGTCCAGGAAAAAAAAAGGTTAAAAATATGAGGAGATGATATCCTTTAAGTGGCAGGGATTGTGTTGTCGGTAGGCTTTTGCAAAGATATGTATGGGGAAAAAGTAATTTAGATGAAAAATGAGCACTTAGAAATTAGGATGCTGTCAGGTAAGATATCTGGAATCAGGTTGCAAAACATTAGGTGGATGAGTTGTAGTGTCAGTCACCAGTGATGTACAATATTAGTATTGGAATCCATACAAAAAGTTATATACTTCATGCAGAACCGATAATGTCATGAATGATCATTAATCTGCTAAACAGTAGGAAAGATTCCCTCAAAATAACAGATTTCCTTTTTGAAAGAATAATGATAATAGAAGAAATCAAAGAAATAAGTGGATCATATTTATCTTATGCAATAATATTCTTTTAATGATAACAACTGAATCTTACAGTGTACTCCATATATAAATTTCATACAAGCTACCTTCAAGCACTCAGTAGATCAATTTAATTAAACCATAATTTCTCAAAATTGTAGAATAAATTTTATTCTGTGCCATTACCTCAGATTAATACAGATGCATTTTTGAAGTGAAGTATACAGACTGTAGAGTAGATCTTCCTATAAATGTAGAGACTACTCAGTCAAAAATATTAATTTATTACCTTTGTCTTTGTTGGTGCAATAAAGTGTAATAGTAAGTATACTTTTACACTGACATCTAGCAATGAGAGGGTCAAGTCAGTGTAATAAAGCTGGCAGACAAGCACAAGTGTCTCTGCTTGTGTTATAAATATTACATGGCAGATATTTCCTGAATGAGAATGTGAAGGAATATTCCAGAAAAGGAATGCAAATTTACCATGAACATCAGAAAATTGAAACAGCCCTGAGTTCAAATTCCCATAAGTGTAAAAAGTAGAACCTAAATCAGGGAGGTGTCAACACTTTGACATTGCTATCTCAATGCAGTTCAGAATACAGCCAGGAAACAAGTAACATGCATATACAAAGTGCCTTCAAACATATGTTTTTATCAAAACCTGTGAAGATTATTACAAGACAGTTATTACATTTGTGAACTATTTTTAAGCTCTCACATAAAATGCAGATTAGACACTTGATTAGTTTGCCACATTTCCTTGAACTCTTTCCAACCCCATAAGAATATTTCGTATGTGGCATACACCTTATGACACATCTGAAAGGAGATTATAAATAGTATGGCAAGATGGAAAGCATTATAAAGTAAAACTAAGCCTTTGGATTGTGTCTTTTTCTTGTTGTTGTTTGCTTAACAACATGCCACTGGGTCAGAGTTCTTATGCCTCTGAATCATCTGGTACTATCCATTAATGGATAGTTTACCAAGTTAATTGTCTCAGAATATATAAAAAGAAAATCTCCAAACCAGATCTCATCTTCTAATCTCCAGCCTAAAGAGGTATTGCCACTTCTTTTTCCTAGCAGAAACTGGGTTTTGGCTGGACTAGCAGAGACTTGGGTGATTGCTGTCTTTGTCATGGAACTTCATTGAACATGAATATTGTTCAAACCCAATATTTGTCAATACTGTATAATGACTGCACCTGTTGACACTCCACATTCAAGGTCCTTTACACATGCTATATAGCCCTGCTACCATTTCCCAACACAACTGTAATTTGGCACGTGGCAAAAGAGAAGGTAATGCATTTGCTTATGGTCAGACTGCTAAAGTCTAGACCGGAGACAATGCACAAGTTTCCCCTTTTGAGTGATGTGGGGTTTTTGCTCACATTTAATACTTTGATAGACCAAGTGTTAGAGTGCGTTCCAGATGCCATGTGCTGCTGAATACAAATCTTTGGCAGCAGCCCATGGCAAACTTTGCAGACATCTACAGCAAAACGGAGCAGATGCATGCATGCTTTCTGGCTGCCGAGATCAGACACCCAGGTAATGCTCAGCCCCAAGTGCCAGTCCCAAACACCCATCACACCAATGCTGCAGCAGCAAGTTCCCTTTGCAGACACAGGACGACGCCAGCATGCAAAGGAAGGGAGCCACTGCCTCTTCATCCGTTCTCACACTGTGGTCATCTCTCGATCCATCAAACAGCTGTGAACAGAATTGTGCCAGAAACAGCACCATGGTGTTTCTGTAACTCTGCTAATTCCCTATGCTCAGTTTAATTATATGAACTACTCCGGATACTAATCAACACATCACATTATGATGATGCAGTTATAAATGTAATTATGAAAGCAACATGAATAATTTCATTAACTACATTTCAAGCTGTCTCCTTCTCTCCACTCCTTTTGTTGGCAACATACTATGAGTCTGCTCAGATCTTCTGGGAATTAGGCCACATACGTATGACGTGTTTGTACTGAAAAGCACAATCCTGCAGACCTGAATCAAGGAAAAAGTAACTTAGATGTCTGTTGGGAGTTTTGCCAGAATTATGACTGCAGTATTCAGGCCACTGTGTGCCAAGGACTCTGAAAATAAATGCTCCCTTACAGAAAATAATGTTTGATTTTAAAATCCAATTCCAGTACCCAAGTGGCAGGAAGCAAGTCTGCCAGTGGCCCTATAAACACACTGTCAATAACTGTCCATTCTTCTTTCTGCTGCTCACTCTTTGTAATCCAACAGTACTTGGCAGGCTACAACAGGGAGAATGGCCGCACTTGCTGTGTGCTCTAGAAATAAAGGAAAGAGAAAGCACCAGTCTCAGACAACACATAATTTAGGATTATAAAAGACAGAAGGTGAAGAGTTAAAAGGACAAACTGCTCCTCCACTACAAAAAAAAAAACCCAAAAAAACCAACCAAACAAAAAAAAAATCAAAAAAACCCCCCACCAAACCAAAAAATTACACGGAAAAATTGTGCCACAGATGGTTTCAACAGTGCTTGTGGATCAGCTTTTAAAAAATGCCTCCCTGCTGCCTCCTGTCCTGATACCCACACCAGCTTTTCCTTCTCCCTTCTTCCCACCTATAAGCCCCCTCCTCTTCTCAGGCTGAGACCAAGAAGTTTCCACAGCCCCTTGCAAGGAAAACCAAGCCAGATGCCCACACTTTAAGACTTCTTCTGTCCTTACAAGCTAAGCCTTTGTCATCTTGATTCCTGTTTTAGAGTAGATGGCACAAGTGGAGGCAAGCAGAACTCCACCAGAGCAAGTGGCTTTAAATTACAGTTATAGCATGGTAAGTAACCTCAGACTGACCACTGATATTTTGCCAGGTGATGTACACAGTCCTCAGGCTGTCATCTGTGCACATTATACAGCACACCGAACACCCAGGCCTGTCCCATTTCCCAGGCTCATACTGCTCCAAAGCTCAGCTCACATCTGGATCCCAGCGTGCCCCCACACGTCAAGAACACAGAGGGTCTGGAGTGCGATCAGCCGCGTAAACACAGCCACATCTGACAGGACAACAGGGACGGACACTTAGCACCTGACTGATTCAAGTCCTGAGCAGCCCAGTCGTGGACCTGTCGGGGTGGTTTCAAATCCTGCAGAGACTATAGTTAAACAATAAAATCTCAAAATGTTCCCACAGAAATGCTGCTTCTGTTTGCAGCTGATGGAGTTTTGTCGAGCTAAAAGATAGGGTGAAGTTTCTTTATTAGCTTCATATATGGGACTTTAACTTGCACATGCTATAGGAACTATGAATTAAGAAGCTAAAATAAATACGTTTTTGAGATGAACAAAGAAAATCCGTGAGAAAAGAGAAGGAATAGTTGACTCAGGCTATTTTTCTGACTTGTACGAGGATGTTAACAAAAATTTTATCCAGAGATCCCACATGGGAAGTATACAGAAGCTGACTTCTGAAATAAGAAAACCTATGCTAAGTTCATGAACATTTTAAAATCCCTCCTTGCATTTATATCCAATATAATGACAATTTTCTGTATTAGGAATGACCTTAAAACAGGAAGCCTGAATTACACATATAGCTGGGGGATAAGATTCAGATGAATCCTACAGAAGCATGAACTTACGACTAAATTAAAACAAACACATCATTAAAAGTATGTAAACAGTCTCATTCATTGAAGTACTCCTTTTCTTGAAGGCAGCTTCAGTTTGGAGAACACAGACAGTGAGATTAGCTTCCTGTGCATTGCCAAGCTGAAGAAAAAAAAAAAGGAGAAAACAGTTACAATTGTATTTTCTAATGAAATATATGATTTCAGAATTATGTAGGGAATTCAGACTGTATAACTCTGATTCTCACTTCTTACAGACACATTTCTGTGGTGTTTAGCTTTTACATTACAAATCTTACTTTTATGATTTCTAACTAGGCATAAAATCACACAGTATGACCAAGGGGGTCAGTTTAAGGTCTCATCTTGGAAATACACTACTATTTGTTTCCTCTGTAAATTTTAAAATGCTTTTGAAGAAAGTTAGACACTGTGATTAAATTGAAGGGAAGCAACAATTAAAAATCTGTCAGTCCCAAGTATTTTCTGCTCCTGTGTAACAAATAAAGAACTCATGAGTCTAAGTGGAGCTATTTTGAGTGACAACCACAGTGAAAAAATAATTAGGACATATTGCACTAATATACAGTCCCACTGGATTCAGCTTTAAAGAAAAATAACAGAAAAAAGAAAAAAGGAAAAAAATCAAGCAAAGTGAACAGCCATGAGAATTCTGCAAAATAAATTTAGGAGACAAATATCACTCTTAAATTCTGCATTTTCTTGATGTTTCAGAGGAACTGTTCTGAAGAACTTGGAACGTATATAGAAAAAGAGCATGTGGTATCTTGGAAACACAAAGGCAGCAGAGAAGTCAAACTTTGCAAAACTTGGAAGATTCTATGCAGAAAGAAAAACATAGAACTGTCTCATGCTCAAACAGTAGAAGCGAGCAGATTCAGTTAAAACTTGTATGAGTCCCCTTAACGTTTCTGAAGTGTTGTGCTTAATAAGGACATTTCTAGTAAGCTCTACCATAACCTGAAGGAAAAAGTGAAATTGCTGAAAAGTTCATGTGTGGAATTTCTGTTTTATATTGATCTGTTGATTTTGGTTTTGTTTTTAATATGACAAACATGAAAACATCAACTTATTTCACTTGCTTATGTTCTGATCAAAGTCAGGCATGATTTCTGCATGTTAGATTCATAAAGACAGTTTAAATTGAACTTTACAAACTATCAAGGGACTGTGTTAGGTTTTGAAAACCATATTCCTCTTCTTAATTTCACTCTCATATATGTGACAGCTGGGGAAGAGCTCAAGTAATTTCAAGAGGACATCATTTTCTCTGGAAGAAATACAGAACCAGTGATGTGTACAGAGCAGCCTCATTTTTTATCTGACTACAAAGACCAGGATATAAGGGCTCTCAAAATGCATTATTTTAAATTTGGAAAAATCACACTGACAATGCAGACCATTTCAGTCATAACTAAAAAATCACATATTAGAAGAGCTCTAATAAATCAGTGACATTTTAAACCAAACCAATTTGTATTTAAGATATATCTAAAACTAAAGCCCTCCACTGAGAACTGGAAATTGAACGGCTCAAAAGATGTTGAGCTCACAGAATTTGCTTTTTAGGTGGAGGTGTCAGCCAGTGGTATGTCATGCCGTTGAGGGGTCTCCCCTGAAAACTTTGATGCAATCACATAATTTCCCTGAAACCTTCAGAAATAGAATATCTGAATTCAAGCAGACTCAGCTCATTCCCAGAATTTGTAACTAACAACGACACACTTGAATAATTTTTTTTTTGGAATATAAATCGAAATTGAAATGTCAAAAATTTCGCTCTCTGAACATAATGTCCCTGTTACATATGAGCCTTTTTTCTTCTCCGGGTTGTGGTTGCTTTCATGCTCACACTGAGAGCAGGTGGTCAGCATAAATATGTAGAATGTTTTGTTGTTGAACGCAGAAAATATTGAGCACTAAAAATAATACATACATTGTTTAGATTCCCCAGAGGAGCTCCCCAGGTTTCATTGCAGCTTTTGGAAACTCCAGTACACAGTGTGGAAATAGTAAAGTTTAATGTGCTTTTATAGAAGCTCCTTGACACCTTCTGATGAACAAATGCTGGAAAACAACAATCTTGAACGTTTCCCTAGTGTCAAAATAAATAAATAACAAATGTAAATTTGCTTCAAAGACAAGCACAGCCCTTTGAATAAGTTTTTCCACCTGTATTTTGGTACACATGATACATCCCTCAGAGAATACTTAGACAATTGAAGGACTTTGGCAAATATATGCAAATATGTTCACACAAAAATTTGCCCAAGGGATGGCTGTCCTAAAACCTCTTCACAAAAGTCTCTTTGTCAACCTGGGGTAGTAACAATGCCCTGTAAGGAAGGTGATCTGTCACAAACTGCAAACAAATAAGTAGATGAAAACACACACAAAACAGTTTGCAAAACAATCACAGGCTTTAAAATATGTTTCCATAAGGGTTTCCTGACCAATTTCAAACTAAGATTCATTTCAAACTTCTCATTCCCCCTCCAAAAAAAGAGGGGTGAATTCACCAGATGCATTATTTACCACATCTGTCACCTTGCTGTCAACTCCTAACACTTTTTTCCCCACCGCTAACAAAAAGTTCAAAAGGGGAAGATCATCTGATTTTTCTTGACAATCCCTTTCCTATTTCCCA
Source organism: Lycocorax pyrrhopterus obiensis (assembly GCA_014706295.1). NCBI lineage: Eukaryota > Metazoa > Chordata > Aves > Passeriformes > Paradisaeidae > Lycocorax > Lycocorax pyrrhopterus. The sequence continues at coordinate 66,643,482 of JACSVZ010000002.1, forward strand.
ATCTGCAAGCATATATATTTGACATATTTAGCTCTGGCTGGTTTGTTTCAGGTTTGATACTTTTCAGAAGCTTACCGTATGTGTGTTACCATATATGTCTCAATATGTATTTTAAAAAAAAAGGAAAGAAAGGGGAAAAAATCATTCTGTTTCAAATAATGAGCATGTGCACCTTTTTGCCTCAGGCCTTCATACACAATTTAGCCAGAAAGCCAGGGCAGATCATGATTTAGCATTTGACATCTCTTGCCTTCAGGCCAGGGGAGACTAATACAGATTTCTGACTCTGAGCACACCATGGAAAAAAAAAAGTGAGAGAGAGAGGCCTTTTATTGACTAAATGATAAAGAGGTTTGTAATGATAAATAACAGTCATTTTATTGTGGAATTCCCCAGAAAAGATGCATTCTGCAGTGTCTGAAGAAGCCTAAAAGCCGAAGCTGGTTCCCTGTGGATCCAAACCTGTTAAGCTCCAATCTTTCCAGGCAGAAATAGAGGTCGCAAATTGCATAGGACCTGCACTATTAAAACTGTATAAGCGCGATACATAATCACTGCTGCATCCAGGACAGTTAGCACTAAGAGGATTAGCTGAAGGCTGCTTCTGGCTTTCTCTCCCTCAGCCTGCATCTAAAACAAGCCTGGTACACACCCAGACTGCTTGAGAATTTTCTGCCAGCTTTGATCGATAGTTTAATTGTAAACTTTGGGAGCAATAATGGATAATTCAGCTTGAACCGTCCATTATATGCGCTGTTGCAGAGGATGGAGCTTTCAAAATTAAACAAGAGTTGTGTAATATTATTACATTTGTACTGCTCACCTACAGTTAAATTCCATTTACAAATACTGTCTTGACAATGTATGGAGTTCAATAAACATAGGCCCAGGTGGGTTGAGTGAGGAAAGGAAAGAGGAAAGAAGCTGAAGCCAATTATTTGCCATCTATTCCAGCACGATTTTTATTTTAACCTCACATATTAAAACACATAGAAATGGAAACAGGATGACAAGAGACAGAGACAGATTCAAGCACTGAACTTAGTTGTGGTTACCGTTTTGATGGAAACATGCCTAAATGTCTGTGGAGGTATTGTGGTACAGCAAAACCAGCAGAAAAATATCCCAGGGAAGCAGTAAACATGCACGGCTCACCAGGTAGTCTACGCTGGCATAATCAATTTTTTAATAGTACTTGCACCAGTTGGTTGAGCTAGACTGGAGATATTCATGCTATCATATGGGTCATTTTCTAAAACACGAGAAGACACAGCAGCGTTCTGTGGTGAGAAACCATCCTGTCTTGGAAGATGAATAGACAAAATGGCCAGGAATTCAGCTATCAAGCTTTCTGGAAAACACACTCTACTGTACTACACATACAAACACTTCCATACAATTCTAAAATGAGAAGTGAGGAAGAGAAGCTTGTAAGAACATGGATTTTGAAATAAAAGCAGCAGTTGTGCAGGCACAAACTGAATTCTGTTTACAGAATCAAGCATTTTTCTAGTTTTATTAATAAATTAGTTGCATGAACAAAATTTGCTGAAAAATTACAACGTGAGGTTAGAAAAGTAGCTCATGCTACCAGCTTTCCAATGAATTTAGGAACTCAACTCAAATTTACTCCATAAACCATTCCACACCTAATTTGAATTAAATGAATTCACTACTCATAACAACACCTGTGAGTTAGGAAAGAGTGTCAAGGTCACAAAGAGCTTTTCCCACTCCTCGTAAAGGCCACTGACATCCATCAAAAGTCTCCACAAGTCCATCTTAGTTTTCACAGTCAAACTCCCATGTTTTGTGCTAATGACTAGGACTCATGGCCAGAAATATTTTGTGTTGGCTTCCTTTGTTTTTGAGAACGTGTCATACATATTTAACTGTGTACTACATAAAAAAGTCAGCTAAAGCTCTTCCTACATGCTCTCTCATGCCTGACTAGCATGCAATTAAATGCATAGTATTCCTACTGCCTTTCTTATCACCCAGCTACGACACCTTGACAGAAAAATGCCCAGCATGAAGAAAAGGAGCAAAAAAGAAAAGGGTTTTTTGTTTGCTCGCAAACCCAAAGCTCCACTTGAAAACTTAGGCAAGGAGAAAACAAACTGGACAATTGAACCAGTGCAACTTCCAAACCAGGAAGCTGCTGGACTTGGCAGATGAAGCCAGGTAGCACCAATCTCTGCAGCACAACAGCATTTGTGTGTAAGCCATTCCCATAGAAATGCTCTAACTTTCATGGCTCAGTTATCTTCAAAGAAATCTTCATCTCATTCCACTCCTTTTCTTTTACAGCAAAGACACATTTTTCCATTTGCAGTAAGTTCTTTGTAAAATGATGCAGATGTTGGCATCATAAAGTATCAACACATTTTTAGCCTTTAACTGTGGCTTTTCCTCTTGGGAAATGAGGCAAATAAAAGTTTTCTTTGCTGATCATTGGTTTATAATGCCACCATATTGCTGCCAGCTCCAACAAAGAACTCCTTGCACCAACAAAGACTCCCTCAGGCTGTAGGAAGAGACCAGAGTTTTTAAATGCAATCTGCATTCCAGGGAGTCAGGGAATTACCTATGGCTCTAACATTGTATGCTTGGAGAGAATCAAACTGCCATCCTCCATCAGAAATAGTGTGGCCAGCAGGGCCAGGGCAGTCATTTTCTCTCTGGACTCGGCACTGGTGAGGCTGCATTTCAAATCCTATGTTCAGTCTTGGGCCCCTCTCTATAAGGACATTGAGGTGCTGGAGCAGCTTCAGAGAAGGATAACAAAGCTGGTGAAGGGTCTGGGGACCAATGAGGAGTGGCTGAAGGAGCTGGGAGTGTTTAGCCTGGAGAAAAGGAGGCTCAGGGGGAACCTTATTGCCCTCTACAACCACCTGAAAGGATGTTGTAGCCAGGTGGGGGTCGGTCTCTTCTCTCAAGTTACAAGTGATAGGACAAGAGGAAATGGCCTGAAGTTGAATCAGAGGAAATGGCCTGAGGTTTAGATTGGATATTAGGAAAAATTTCTTCACGGAAAGAGTTGTTAGGCATTGGGACAGACTGCTGAGGGAAGTGGTGGAATCACCATCCCTGGAAGCGTTCAAAAAAACATTTAGATGCGGTACTCATTTTTTGGCAAATCTTTAATCTGACCAGGCAAATATTAGGAGAATGTTACAGGAACAGTTATCAACTACAAGCACAGGGCAGCTTATGAGTAATTCTGCTTGGTAAAGGAGGTTTTGGTTTTAAAAATGGGAATGGACTGAAGCTGTTGACATAGAACGGTTTTTTTCAGGACATTGAGGCTAGAACTGAAAGACTAGGAACATCAACAAAGTCCAACATGTCTTCCAGCTTTCATGGGTCCTTCGCACGAAAAGAAATTAAGACAAAGCTCTGCGTGTGAAAATAAGGTGGAATTTGTTGGTCTAGTTATTGTGGTGATGGACAGAGTTTAATCTATCAAGTTATGTCTTATGGTCACAAGCCACCAGCCTGTGCTCAGCAATCACAGGTTCAAGAATAATTAGTCAGTGTCCCCCAGAACTGAGACAATATTATCCCAAGTACAGGTTTAATAAAAGCTGCCGATTTCCTCCTCCTTTCCTGAGAAAAGGGTTAAGAACAATGTATTTATTCGAAGGGAAAAAAATAAGTTAAAAAGTAAGCTATGTACATAAAGCTAAGTCCTTTTGGTTGGGTAATTTACAATACAGTTTGGCCTTTAGTAATAATTTGCTTTGCTTAAAATGGAGAGACCAAAAATCACACAACCCAACTGAAACATCACGATTCACTTTAATGCCTCTCTCTCCTTTTTCCATTTCCCAGGGTCACCCACCAGTCTCAAGACTATCAGTCGCATTCCCCCCATTTTTTAATTCTTGAATACCAAATTCCTGAAATTTACTTCTACCCGAAAGCTCAACTGAGGTGTAACAAAAACACATGCAAAACCAAACCACTGCAGATAGGTACACCTAATTATTCACTACATATAAGCTCATTCTGTCAAGGGGCAGTGCTGTTGTTGCCCAGAGCTCTGGGTTAGTTTATGTAGAATGAGCTCAGATCCTTCAGACCCTTTGTCTCTCGCTTGCACTTGACATGCAGTGAATGTCCACAGCACTCTCTCACTCAGAGCTGGATATTGGAACAGTTATGAAAACATTTAAGAGGCACAAGAGTTCTGTTCTTTCTCAGCAGGCTCATGTGAAAAGAACTAAACTAGCATTTCCAATTTCCTTTGGCTCTCAATAGCATTTTTTCTCAAGACTAATTTCATCCTGGTATATCTGATAAAAGATTTTTAAAAATACACATTTTTGGTGAAGATACAGTATTCGTGTGGGCATGCAGCCATTTCTTTCAGAAAGACAAAAGTACTTTTGTGCAAGCTCTTTAGTTTTCTATTTGTAGAAAAACTACTTGGCAGATGCTGGTTAATTGATATGCACATTTCCAAGGTCACTTTTTACAGCAAAATAAATATTTCTCTCTGTTCCCTTTCTAAATGCCTGTATTTTCCTCATGCTGATATCTATGACAACAGGACTGTGTGTTTGAAGCATGGGGTCACACTCAATTTTTCGCAAGCATACACATTTCCTTGAAAAGAGGTTTTTGCTATCTACCCAGCAGTGCACTCTAATGGCACACATGGCAGTGTGAACAGCTTGGGAAGAAAGAGTGGCACAAACATCGTGCAAAGAACTCCAGTTTGGGAAGGGCTTCACAAGGCAACAAGGTTTATAACCACAAGAAAACCATCACTAAGAAATACTGGTCTTCTGATACACTGCTTAGTAGGATCCTGTTCTATAGCCCCCAGCTCTGGCTAAGCTCCACTGCCATTATAAACCCACGATAAAACTCCTCTTGATTTTAACAGGATGAGTTATGTCAGTTATATTGCTCGCTTTTAAGCCCCCTAACACAGTGTCCTTATACCCAGATCAGATACACACAATCAGCTGGGTTTATTTAGTTACCTACTGTCCTTGAAGGTTTTGCAGCTTACTGTGGCCTGTGATTTACTAGGAGAGGTTCAGCTCCATTGTCTCCATCACCTCTGAGCAGCTCCTGCTTCCAATCACTTGGTGGTGCTGCAGGAGAACCAGAAGGGGCATCTCCAAACCTGCCCATAGGGAACATATTGTTCCCTCTTTTCTGGAAATGATTAACGAAAAGAGTAGTCTGGAAATATATTTTAGCCAGTCAGGGAGACAACTGACCAAACATTTCACCTATATCCCAGTGCTCCATACTAGCTCCGTGGTTTTTAGCACCAGTTGGAAAACAAGAGAATAACTCCTTCAAGGCCATGAAGTGCTGGTATCCATGCTCAGCACGAGCAAAAAAAACCCAGATGCCTTTTAAAGTTAGATGGGCACTATCTTTGGGATTAAAATGTCATTTACTGCCACCTGTACTGTAGTAATAGGATCGACCTGGTTGTGATGACACACATTAAACAAGAGGCAATCCATGCCAAAACAATCTTACAGTTTCAAGACAAAAGAAGGTGGGCAGTAGAAGAAACAAATATCAGTATACAAAAGATTTATTTCCAACATGAACTGCAAGAAGGGAGGTCACTACCACAGTTCTGATGGACCTTTCTCAGGAATTCAGAAAAGGCTCTTTAGCAGAGGCAGCAACAACAAATTGCTTTGGATTTGTGTGGCCAGGTTTTGGTGGCAGCAGAGCTCCAGGGGTGGCTTCTGAGAGAAGCTACCAGAAGCTTCCCCCATGTCCGATGGAGCCATTGCCAGCCAGATCCAAGACAGACCCATCACTGACCAAGGCTGAGCCCATCAGCAACAGTGGTTGTAATTCTGGGAAAATGTGTTTAAGGAGAAAAAGTTGCCACACAAGAGCAATTGCAGCTGGAGAGAGGTATGAGAATATGTGAGAGAAACAGCCCTGCAGACACAAAGGCTGGTGAAGAAGGAAGGGGAAGGAGGTGCTCCAGGTGCCAGAGCAGAGATTCCTCTGCTGCTGCCCCGGGAGGTTCACAATGGAGCAGAGATCCACCTGCAGCCCGCAGAGAACCAGGTGGATCCCCAAAGGAGGCTGTGACCCCATGGGAAGCATATGCTGGAGCAGGCTCCTGGCAGGATCTTGTGGCCCCGTGGAGAGAGGAGCCCACCCTGGAGCAGGTTTGCTGGCAGGACTTGTGACCTTGCGGGAGACCCACGCTGGAGCAGGCTGCTCCTGGAGGACTGCGCCCCATGGAAGGGACCCACGGTGGGGCAGTTCATAAAGAACTGCAGCCTGTGGGAAGGACTCACCTTGCAGAAATCCATGGAGGACTGTCTCCAGTGGGAAGGACCCCACACCAGAGCAGGGGAGGAATGTGAGTTGCCCTCCCTCTGAGGTGGAAGGACTGGTGGGGACAATGTGTGATGAACTGATCACAGTCCCAGTTCCCCTTCCCCCTACACCGCTGTGGGGAGGAGGTAGAGAATTTTTGAGTGAAGTTGAACCTGGAAAGCGGGGAAGGGTAAGGGAAGGTGTTTTTGAGATTTAGTGTTTCATTCTCATTATCCTACTCTGACTGGTTTGGCAAGAAATTAAACTAATTTTCCCCTTGATTGGCAATAAATAAAACTAATTTTCCCTAGATCGAGTCTGTTTTGCCTGCGACAGTAATTGGTGAGTGCTCTCTCCCTGCCCTTATCTCGACCCAGGAGCCTTTTGCTATATTTTCTCTCCCCTATCCAGCTGAGGAGGGCAGTGATAGAGCAGCTCTGGTGGGCACCTGGGTCAGCCCACCACATATAAGTTAACATAAGTTAAAAGTTAGCACAATTATGATTCAGGGTACACCAAATTTCTACCAGGTCCTGCCTGTCACTTAAAGAAAAGTCCTAGGGAAATTCAGATAAACAGAACGCTTATAAATGTTTTGTAAAATTTTGTAGAGATGAAAATGCAGTTGCATACCCTGCAGTATATAGGCTATCCTCTATTATTTTGTGTGAGTGTTGGTAGATTTCTGTTAAAACGTGGGTGCTTAATTTCTAAGACATTAGTTTTGGTACAGGTGATGTTCAAGTCTTGGCTAATCACAGTGGGAGAAAAATCCTCACAGAGGATTCTTGACATCTTCTACCTCAAAATAGTGAGGTCACTACTCTCAGGAAAGCTGACCAGACAGCTCTGCTAGCAGCCTCCGTGCATGTGGGAGTCAGGATTCCAGTTTTAATACTGAAACCTGCAATATGTTCTCAACCTTACTAAGGCAAATTTTCCTTGCATGATGCTTTTATGAAGATCAGCAACTTAAGGAAACAAACATTGCTCTAAGCTTTGGCAATGGCTTGTCCAAAACCCTTCAGCAAAGAACCAGTCACAAAAAACAAGACAATAATTCCCTTGTGCTGACATCCACTTGCAGTCCTCGCTGTAGCAGCAATTCACCTTCGCAGTGTTAAACACATTTCCATCTGCAGGCTGCCAAAAACCAGCATTTACTTTGAGCAGAAATGAACAGACTTTCGAGCACAACAGAACTTTTTTTTCCCTTTTCTGTGTGGGTGTTTCTTTACTTGAAAGAAAGCTGTATGAAAGACAAGGAAAGTGTCTTTGATGTGTATGTGCCATTTTAAAATAAAGGCTCCCTCTCACATACTCAGAATTTTACCAAGAAGTAGCAATTACAGGATTATCTGTGACTTCAAGCATAAATTCTTTGGATGCTGTTCTTGCCTTGCTTTGTTACTTTAATAATTATGTTTTAAGCAGTCTGGGATTTTTTTTCATATTTACAAACTATAGTTTGGTAATAAATGTGCAATCACAGGATTGCTCACCAAAAGGGAAGTTTGCTTTCTGTCTTGTTATAACAAGTTTCAGCAGGTAGCTAATTAACATAAAAGAAATCTTTCTTCAGTCCCTTTACAGGAAGAAAGAGGGTAGACAAGCTATGAATTTCTGAATGAAGTTTTGGGGTTTGGCTTTCGTAAGACCTGATGAAGTAAGTGTGCTTATTACTCCATAAAAACTTGCATTTGAAATTTGGAAAAGCTGTCTTCAAGGCATACAGAAAATCATGCAAGCACTGATCATCAGGCAAACTACCAGCTGTTATCAGCACTCATGCTTTGCTCAAGAACATGGGAATTTTTGATGAAGTAGCTGACTACAGTCTAACCATAACCAATCAAGACATTTAGAAGAGCTGGTGGCACAGACACTGCTGGGGAATGGGGCTGTGCCAGGTGGTGACCTGCACCAAGAGACAGAACAGGCAGTCTCTGCAAAGCCACAGTCAAACATTACAGAAAAGAGCTCAACAGTTGCCTTCTGAGGTGTCCTAAATACACATTAGGATAATAACATCCACCAAGGCAAGACTCTAGAAAAATGTTTAAGCACTGGAATTTAACATGGAAGAAATTTTGTCACTCCTGTGATTCCTTGGGAAGCCCCAGGAGAGGAGACACACAAATACAAATATCTATAAATCAGACTGGAGTCCAAAGGCTGCAAAGATTGTTTAAAGTCACCTCAGCTTTCTTTTATGCACTTATGAACCTGTAAGTTCATCTTTCAAAGAATTTTACTGTTACAATAAACTCACACACAGTTTGGCTGAAAAAAAATACGGGGCTGGAACAGGAAGTAATTGAACATGTCAAAGAGTAGCTGGGGGTTTTTTTCTGACAGAGCTATTTCAGAAACGTTAAGAGTTTCACTGTCTGAAATGTAAAAACCATTCTGCTTCAATATTTTCTAAAGAAAATTGGTTTTTTGAGAAGGACAGTTTTTATTTTACAATTGACCTATGACTTCAAAAAAAATTAAATATTTAAAAACAAACAAACAAAGAAAAAATCAAAAACCCCACATTTATACACCATGATGGAACAATTCAATATATGCTCGCCAAAGCACAGTGACTGATTGGAAACATTCTTCTTTTTATTTTTTTTTTTTTTTTAGAGAGAACTGAAAACATTCTGTGCTGGTTCAACCCATGAAAAACAAAATATCCTTTATTCACAGAAACAGTCATAACACCTGTGCAAGCCACAGAAATAGTATTGTTCTCTTCTTGAGGAAGCTGAGCACACAATAGTCCAGTGACTTACCCAAGATCACATAAGAAGTCAATATTATTGCAGAGAATTATTCCCTTCCCCTTTCCTTGTTAGTGAAAAGTATTAACAGGGCTGTCAGAGAAAACTGTCACCTCATCCTGCCAGTCTCTGCAAACAAAAAGCCTAAGTGAAACAGGAGTTGGAGGTAGATCCTATCAGAGCCATCTTGCACCTACCATACTTAGAATTTTCATTCTGAGAGTGGACTTTTTGTGTGGCTTTTGATTTCTAAAATCTGTGAAAGCATTGAGCATATCAGAACATTCAGCAACACTTCACATCAGGCGGAAGCCTCCCATGCTTTGGTTTTTCCTTCAGAGATTTCCAAAGCCATACTCTGTCTAAAATACTTCCACCTACATGAGAATTTACACTCGGTTACTTGGCCTGCAAACCACCATTATCAGACAGAATTATTCTATTCTTCAATGGCAGCTTCCAGGTGATCCTGTAAAAGCAGTTCTCAGCAGAACAGGAAGACCAGGGTATTGAGGGCTCCTTGGGATTGCACGTGCGCTCAGAGAGGAGTTTCAGCGCACTGATGACACACAGCTCTGTCTCTCTGCTCTAGGTCACCCTGCATGTTAAATCTCTGCCCTGCAGGAATACCAGAAAGATATTTACAGAAGGAGGTCTCTGAACTATTTCATCCTGCATCTAGGGAAAAATGGAAACCCTACTACTGGGTGAAACAGTGCTTATACGGTTGATTTGCCATGATTGCTGCTTTTGCTGCTAAACAGCACAGCTTTGTTGTGACCCCATGAGCACCAGGTTTGTAGGGACGTGGCATATACAAACCCCAACTTAATCCCAGATTGCGCATCTTCTACCACCCTGAGATTTTAGTCCCTTCCTGGACTCCTGCATTCCACTACTATTTCATCAGGAAGGAGGAACAAAGACTACCTTATCTAATCAGATTGAAGGATGTCTTTTATTCTCCATGAAAAAGCATGACCATGATGCCTCAGAAGTAGTTTGAGTCTTTTATATTTACGGTTTCAGTTTGAGCAAGCGGAAAATAATAGGTTTAGCTTTTGTAATTCCGTACATACCTCCCAAAAACACTCCAGTCCTATTGTGACCACAGAAGTCCTTGCTTTCCAAATGCAGGCATGTGTTAGATAAGCCTGGATAGAAACAGGACTAAAATGAGACCACTCTTGGCACTGAAATGTGGGTCTAGAAAGATGCCACAAAGCCATTTTGAAAATAGTTTCCAGAGTACAAAGCTAAAATCTGGGTTTCATTGCACTTTGTCCTGCAGATAAAGATTTGTCCTAAAGTGTTTACAGATTGTAGAGGAAGCAGACATGCATTTTGCCTAAATATGCATGAAAAGATGATGGCAGACTGAGGAGCTGATCCTGTTCTTCCGGTGTGCCATACAGATTAACACAGAACACTTTGTGCATTTTTACTTGCATAAATATTTTGCCTGTCCTGTTGAGGTGACCCAAAGTAAGCAAAGGCCACAAAATGTGCTTTTTTTAGTGGGAGAGCATCTCTAGAGAAAACAACAACGTTTGCACTGCCAAAGATTACGATAAAAAAGAACTCAAACAAAAAGACTCCCACACAACTCTAGTACTGTTGGTACTCCTTTATAACAGGAGTTCTCTTGTGCAGAAATAGGAGACTGTCCTTCCACACATCTCAGGAACTGTGCACGATGCCTGTCTGGTTTAACATCCCAAAGACAACCACATGTAAGGAAGATGATATTGCACATGCCTGAATACTGTGAAGGACTGCAGTGAAGACCAAGACCCAAATTACTGTTAACAAAGCTGCTTCAGTAATGGCAGCCAGTGGTCAGAGGGAGGCCGAGCACCACTGACCTTGCCAGCACCTCTGCACAGAGCTGCACCAGGTGTAAAACATCACAGGGGAAATGCCTGGCATGAGTAGAGCTGCTCAAAATACTTTGCAAAATGCAAAGTGTTGTCATGGCCAGAACTTCCTGCAAAGCCACATTTGTGTTTTCTATTTTGCCAGATCTGGGCTCAGCTACTCTACTCTAAACCAGACATGTGCACACAAGAAGGCTTTAAACAATTTACTTTTTGTAATGAAAAAAAAAAGTCTAAGACTAAGAATAACTATGAAACTAATTTCTGTTGTAGCTCCATCCTAATTATTGCCTGCCCACTTGTTGTCTGACTCTATGCAGCAAAGAATATGTAATGCAAGACATATTCGATGCAGGTTTTTAGAATATTGAAAAATTATGTTCACATGTATCAAAATCAGTTTTTAAAGGCAGCATCCTGCACTCTTTCCTGACAACTGCTATGGTTCATCAGTTGTCCATCAGACCTCCTGTCACACTCAAATGAATTGACAAAAAATCCCATTATTAAATGCAGAAAAGAAGTGCAGTTTCTTCCTGAAATCATATTTTGTAAGTATTAAATCCAGACTATGCAAAGCAAATATCTTAGTGGAAAGAAAAGAAAAATCCTATAACTTCACATGGTAGCCAAAGAACACTGCAAGCCTTACAGACACAGTCTTGATAAAACTCTCTTCAGAGGCCTGCAGACTCAGGCAAAAACATTTAATGATGGAGACCACAGGAATCAGGGACTAAAACGATGTACTAGACTACAAGAGCCAAGTCCCCTGCAGCCATGTCACAAGAAAGTGGGTGATCCACAACTTATCAATATGGAAAAGTTGTCAAAGATTATGTCACAACAGGAAACAATGGTGGGGGAAGGGGGAAAATAATTTAAAACATAAGTCAGAAACAGCCAACATTGAACCAGAAGTTGAGAGAGAGATTCCCACTTCAGTATTAAGTGGTCTCAAGATGTTCACACACCCAGCTCTAAATCAAAGCGAAGGCTCTTAAGTGACTTACAATTGTCCAAGTTACTAGCAAAAATGTGGTAGAGGACACTAATACCTTAGAAAAGATTAAAAAATACTGAGCAGGTAGCGTAGTAAAAAATAAGTGACAATAATAGACAGTAAGCAGGAAATCATGTGAATGTACTCACATGGTAACAAGTTATGATTATACACTGTATATAGAACAGCATTGACCTGTTCAATAATTAATTAGTCCTTATTGGGCAATGGTTAACTTATACTAATCATTTTATCAATTTTTTTATATAAAATGTGAATGAAAAAGTGCTGGTGGCAATCCTGGATATGAGAATAACTCAGTTAACAGGCTGACACAAAAATCCAAGGAAGATCTATAAAACAGGCAGTTGAGCATAAATTCCATGATGTAAGTCTATGAGTTTTCAATGCATTAGGATTGGTCAGCAGGGTCAAATTTAATTGTTTTAATTAAAAAAAATATTTGAAGAAGCATCAAACCTAAAGAAAAAGTTCCAGCAAAACTCAAGATGTAAACAAAGTAATAGATTACAGGAACATCTTCCTGTGATTTAGGGACTAGTTACCAGTTTCCAGTTTAGGACGAAATAGAACATGGGTCCAACAACCTGAACAAAGAACATACATGACAGAAGAAAGTAAGGTAACAGAGAGGTGGGAAAATGTGCTAAATTATGTGAGCTAGCCAAAGCTAAAGAAGATTAGTAGGAGATTTAAAAGGACCCAAAAACTCTAGGGCACCATGTATTTGAAATTCAACACAAAAAAATAATTAACTTCCTCTGAAAGGAAAAAAATTCTTTGTTTCACACATGTAAAAGTAGCTACTGCATTGAAAAATAAAAGAAAACCTAGAACACTGCAACAATAAAAGGAAAGCAATTTGCACAGCTGTGTGAAGGCATCTTACTCTTGACCACCTGCCTACACGAAAACTTACTACAGGTTCCATTTATGGAATATCAACAATGAAATAGTAACTTTTGAAAATTATTACGTTTCTTTACTTCTAACAGTAACTTCATTATGATAAATTCCATCTTAAACAATACATAGCAGTTAAAGAAAGGGCACAGAACTTACTAGTGGTACTGGAAAACTTCCACAGGAGTAGAAATAAGGAAGTTTAACACTATTCCATTGAAAGAAACACTGACAAGAGTTAATATAATGGGGAAAAGGATGGGTACAAAGAGACAGTCGACAGTGTAGCTACTGGCTTAGAGTAACTGTGATTGCCTTTCCACTGCTCTCAGGGAAACTCAGTCTTCACTCCCAGTTTGTTCACATACAGGTGCTGGGGTCTGTCCTGCAAACACAAGCATCTGCAGATGCAGCGTGAGAAGTTTTATTCTTCCCTCTCTACCACCAACATTTCCCAATACTTGGGGTTCATTGATGTGACATACGACTCCTGACAATCCTAAATGCATAGTTTTGCATCTTTATCACTGCATTTTTGGGCCAATGTTTTATGAACAAACAGGCTTCTTTCATGTATACCATCTTCTGAAATACCTGAGCACGCAGGGATTGACAGAAAAGATATGGATATATTTTGCCTATTTCATAAACAGCATAACTGTTATTAAGAAAATATTTATTGGCTATTGTTCAGAAAATATTATCTTTTAGTCTTCTACTATTATTTGAAACAATTCCCAAACTCATTAAGGTATCCTTATCCACAAAAACATTGAGGATTCAGAAATTCGGGAATTTCTGAATTAGCGTGATGTAAGGACCACAAGACCTGGGTCACAAACAAAGTCTTTTACTTCCAAAGCAAGCTTCTATTACTGTGTGCACCGATTCAAACCTTGTCTTAACAGGCAAGAAATGATGAGTGAGTTAACAGCACAGAATTGCCATGCTGAAAGACAAGGGGAACTGTTCCGTGCAGGTGCAAAATTCCGGGGGCTCGAGGCACATAATGTCAATTCTCATAAGTAATCATCTTCCAACACTGCTTATTATTTCAGGTGCTCCTCACTCTTTACATGGAAAAAAATTGTCATTATTTCGTCATCTGGCCACTTCGGAGAACTCTGTAGGATTTAGATAATGCTTTTAAAAAATTGCATGGATTATTGAATTAAACCAAATTGATTTCTTGGCTTGAGGAAGGGGTGAGAAAAAGAGCCTTATTGCCATTACTCAGTAAGTTTCTTACAGATTGTTCACTAAACAAAAATTACAGGCTTTGTTTGCATGTTGTGTGACAAACTTGAAACTACAAGTGTTTACATGTGCTGCACGCATACACTTTGGGGTTTTAATAGCTGGTTGACAAGAGATTAAAGGCAGAAATATGGCATTTTATTAAAGCAAACATATCAGTATGCCTACCATGATAAAATGATCTAGTTTTCTTCAGACACAAAAGTTTCTGTTGAGTGATACCTTTGAAATTCCTTGAGGGCACCCTATTATTCACTTTCCTCAGCAGAGAGCAGCTGCAAATGGTCTCCAATTTTCAAAGAGTATTGCCTGGTCATTCTTTACTGTCAAAATGAAGAAGAGCATAAAAGTTAAGTCAATAAAGTAATATGAAATGCTTAATATAAAAATTCAAGAATGAATGATTAACCATTAAAAACTTACAGTAGCTATTTCAGCCAGGAAAAAAAAATTAACATTTCCCTTGAAACCTATTAACACTCCTTGTAAACAATATTCTTTCTTGAAATATATGACCTTTCCTAATGCTCTCCATACACATGGCATTTTTCTTACATCCACTTTACCTTCACTGATATGCAGCTGAATTCCTCGGGAGAGGGTGTTTAGAGCCCCTTCCTCTGATGCACTGCAAAAAATGTATCCTTTGATTGCATTCCCCTTCACAAATACACCTAACCTTCAGCTTTAGATCTTAAAATCCTTTCCTCATCTGATAGTCCCATGGCCTGTTGTGGTTGTTGACATGCCACCACCATTCCAGCCACAGTCAAGCACCGAGCATAAAATTGATCTCACTCATTTGAGCCACCGGTAGCTACACGTATGAACAGCAGGTGAAATGACACTGCCCTGCCACATGTAGCTGAACAGAACATTTTAAAATCACACTATTATCTCAATTTCTGAGCCTTGGGTGACTGCTTACACTGAGCACTGCTCATACAACCTTCTGCACAGGAAATATGATCCAATTTTTAGGAAGACAGCAATTCTCTCATTTCGGGGCTTTCTTAGCCACCAACTTTTCCCTAAAAGTTCTGAATGTGTGAACTATGTATTGTGCAGGTGACCCTGGGGAAAAAATGACATGGAAAAATGCCCGTATTTTGCATCTGAGACTGACAGATGTATTGGTCTAAAACTACCAAAAGACGACTTTAGGAGTACACACACAGGGTTAGAACCTGAGATTCCACAGGTTCCACAGTCACAGTGCAAGCCAAAATGATGTTAAGGTAATTTGTAGCTTGCTGGAAGCAGTTACATTATTAGAAAGTGTTTGTGACAAAAATGATTCAAACAGTGATGGAATTGGTAGGTGCACAGCAAAGGTGAGCATCCATGATGTGTGAAGTCCCAGTATTAAGTCCCCAGTTGAAAAAGATGTCAAAGGAAGGGCTGGCTTCCCATGGCTCACTCATGTACATAGATAACTGCCACTGGGGCTATGATTTCTTCTCCAATTTCTCCTTCTTACTAGGATTTATGGGAACAGACCAACAGGCCAACATTCTGTGCAAGGCAGCACATCACAGTGACAGCGACTACAGCAGACTTCTGAATTTCATGTATACTGGACTTTGCAAGTAGTGTCTGACACAAGACAACACACTTGCTGATCACTTCAGTTAGATCATCACCAGATTTGTGGGGGAGGCAACGTTAGAGAAACATTGATTAGGAAAGTCAAGGTAACCATGGCTTGGAAAAATGAAGCAAAAATAATAAATAATACCACCAGCAAATTAAAGTCCTTCCATTAGGAAAATACTCTCTAAAAAGCACAGCAGATCTCACCTCACATAATGCAGATGACACAGAGATCCACTTGTAGTTGCAGCAATTCTAGAAGGACAAGTAACACAGGTTATAGGGAGTTAATTGTATGCATCATTCAAGAGGATAACTTCATTATGACTTTAGACACAGGTGTCTAAATACAGATATAAAGACAAATACAGACATATCCTAATAATATTTCAGGGCCCTTCAAGGCAGGCTGAACAGGGCTCTGAGCAACTGGTTCTAGTAGAAGGGCATGGCAGGGGGGTTGTAACTAGATGATCTTTAAGGTCCCATCCAACCCAAAACATTCTGTGATTCTATGATTCTAAGTTTTCTGGTTATCTGGGAAACTGGAATTCCCACTTCACTAGCTGCCTGTGAAATAGACACAGGATCTGTGAGAAAAAAAAATACATAAACCGGGGATCATAAGTCACACCTCAAAACGTAGTATTTGGAAAATTGCACTAAAACATGGGACTCTGTCATTACTACATAGAATGAACCCACACCAAAATAATCACAAGTCTAATTTACATATATCCATAAAGATCTTTGAACAACTTCCCTGAAGTGCTGCCCAAATGTATCTCCCAATAAAGGGAAGATGCATCTACATTTTTCACTGGACAACTAAAGGTGGTCAAAGGAAAATCATCTCACACCAGGTCTACAGAAGTCAGTGAACTGAAGCGAACCCCGCACTAACAGGCTTTTTAAAGCAAGGCCTTGTTTCCATGTTACAAACCTTAATGCGAACTGTTAGTAACTAGATGTTAAGTAGATCTTTCAAGATCGCGACTTAGAAAACAGAAAGCCACAAACATTAGTGATGGATACTGCATTTGAAGTCACATTTAAAACAAGGATGGTAAAATCTGCATTGTAACTGGTGAATCCTTTGATCTAGTGCTGCAGTGCTACTGCGTTTACTCTAATAATCTTGGAAACGCACACTTTACATATTCTCTGATTTCAAACAGAAATAGTAGGAACATTGGATATTAAAAGCCTCAAAAGACTTTTCCGCAAAGCTAGGAAAAATTCAGTGGGGTGTTGAATTTAATAGGAACATTTTAATCAAAGTAGTCTTAATTCAAAGAAACAAAAGTGAGGATTGCTCAAACAGGCTTACACAAGCCTATTGAAAATCTTGTATCTCTGCTTAAACTAACATACTTTGTTAAGTCCCACTGAAATTTTTAGCTCTTAGATGAAAAAAAAAAAGTTTTATTTTCTTCATTTTCCTAACAGGAATCTCAGTTTTCATTGTCTGACATCATTAAAGAGTGCCATTCCCTCCAAAGAATGATTTAGACCACATGGTTTAGACCCTTATTGCTGATTGCCCTGATAAAGTTCTTTATCAGCTGGCCTTAGTGAGAACCACCATGACTGGTCGTAGGCTACCCAATCATTCCAGATTTCTTGTTGCAGGAAGAAATTAAGCTCACTTGTGAAGCAGACACCCAATTAGAGTAAGTGGGATTGCATCATATATATAGTAAAAGAGTGAGCAGCTCAGACATATTTATTGCTTAAACTTCACAAAATTTAGTAAAGCTTTAAAGTGTGAGGTTATTGAAATCACTGCACACAGATGGGCACTTGCAAGAGAGGAAGCCCCAAAAGTAAGACACAGGATGTGGTAGGCAGCAAATAGACAAAACACTCTAATAAAAAGCAAGACAGGTTTAGAAGTGATGTGTGGTAATAATAAATTACGTATAGTCTTGAAATGGAACAGAATAAGCATTAGAAACTTGCTAATGAAGTCATATGAAAGTTTAAAGGCAAACCAGAGATTGAGGATCAGATACATCTGAATAAAAATAGATGTGGATGATGTAGACCTGTACATTTGAGCTCACTATCCAAGGACCCTCTTATATAGACAGTGGTTATCTAGCCATGAAATGGCTAGCAGCACAATTCCAGAAAAACACATCTTGTCATGGTTCTTACTGTAATTTTTTCTCCTTATACAGTATAGTAGAAAAGAAGTGCCAGCACACTGTCATGACAAAATAAGTGTGCTCAAAAGTTCCTTTCATACCTTTACTTATCTTCTTGAAGATGTGCTAAACACCATCTACACTGAATAAAATGTAAGACTAGAAGTTGATGTTAATCAGCCTTTTTTGAAAACTTCTAACACAGACTTCCTTCTCCCAGAAGAAAAGTATTGGTCAGGAATGAGTACCCAGGATCATTTTGTTTGTTTTAAATGCATGGTTGTTTTCTAGATGAAGCTTCTGTGAGTTTTAGCTAAAAACTAAATTACATCCCTTAAAATTTATTATTGGCATCTAATTTGTGCTCATGAATTAAATTCCTACAGGTCATTTTCCTTATAAAGGAAGATTATAGAAATAGAAGAAAAATGTTAACGGTCTGCTGTGGCATATTTTATATGATTTCCTGTGATAAGCAGCAGAAACCTTCTATCCTTGAATCATGTTCCACTGCCAATCAGGCCACATCCATCAGTGAAAACAGCAGCACTAATTTGACTGTTGTCTACACAAAAATGGAGTTGTCACAGAACACTTCAGAGCATTTTTTATTATTAGGCATTTACTGCAAGCAAAATACACTCCCCAGTTCTCTCTCTGTATAGTTACTGTTGTTTGGCAGGTGGCCACCATCAAGACTGGTGAGAGTATGAACAGCTCCAACACATTTGGGCATTCTATTTTACTCTTTTTAATGACACACCTTGATATTGCTTTGCCTCATAGGCATGTACCATTGGGTGTAATTCTAAAAGCCCCAAATCTCAGAGCACTGAGTAAACTTTTCTCAATTTTAAACCAGTCTCATGGGTTTAGAGGATATGGTCTGACACGTGAATTCAGCAGGTGTAGCACCAGTAGGGACATTGCACTGCAGCAGATGCTACAGATGTCAAGGCAGTCCTGCATAACTAATAGCAGAAGCCCCATAAGAATTTTTTAGGATGCTAGTAAAATTTTCCTAAAACATTTTTGTAGCTGAGACTGTACAGCTCAACCTCAATGAGTGCCATTTTATCTTGTCTTCCTCTATGCATTCATTTATGATTTATATTCTTTGCCTCTGCAATGAATTATGGGGCCCAATTCAGGAGGAACAGGATTGCACTCAGTGGAACATCACAGTTCTAACACACACTTGAGATGAGAAGAAAATCTCTAAGACACAGAAAACACAAGATCCTGAATCATACTAACCTTAAGCACAGCCGATTGCATTCCATTTTTATTGTACCTCCCCGCCACAGCAAAAGCACTCACAATGTGAAACAGCTTCTACAAAATGAAATAATCTCAGGAGGAGGCACAATTCTACTTGGTGACATTTTATTCTAAGCTTTCTTCAATCAGTCTCATAAAGCATAGGGTAAACTCCTTTTTTTCCATGAATATTCCATTCACAGCCTTTTGTAGAAAATCATTGAGAGCCGTCCTGATAGAGGGTGACATCTTGATCTCGCATTGACACATTACATTGCATCCCATCTTCTCAAATCATAAATGAAAAGAGTGGCTGCATTCCACAGTCTCTGAATTCTTTCAAGACAGCTCAGCAATCTACAAGTGAAAGGTAGGATAAATTATTACAGGAGACTTCTCAGCATGGCTGTTCTAAATCAAATGCTGTCAAATAATTTTTAACTTTCTTTGATCTGCACTCAATCTCGTTCTTTGCTGACCTATAGCACAGACTCTCCTTGACTTCCACGCCTTTCTTTTTCAGTCTCTCTGCTCATAAACTTTTATTTTCCATTTTTTTATCATGTACGTGTAGAAATATATAAAAAATACCCCTAGATCCAATGGCTTGGTGACTTTTATTTTATAGTTTCTTGAAAAAAACCCACCAACATAGTAAGTGTGGTAGGAACCTAAAAAGAAATGAGAAAAAGACAGGAAGTTAAATAATCTTGCAAGAAGGAAAAATATTATATTTTGGGCTGACAAAGTATTCGCCCTAAGGTGTTTTATGGTTAAAAGAGGCACATCACACAAACTCTGTATCTGCTGGCTCCTACAATATATTTTATAGGAGTAACAACTATAACTTAAAAAGCTGGACAGAGAGGAGACTTGGGCAGGCAGGAAAATAAAAAATAAAAAAGGAATATTAATGAAGAAAAATAAATGACAGCTAAAGGGGAAACAATATAGACATAGAATAAGACAAAATGAAAAGGAAATGACATGGATTAAGAAATAGCATAGTAAAATTAAATACATGAATCCACAGTAAATGCTGACAGCATTGATTGTGATTGCTACTGAAATGGTGCTTAGGTACTCCAGTGCAGGGTCTTGTTGCATTACCCGCTGCATGGCATTGTATGAACAAACTCCAGACATGAAAGACACTCAGCTGTCTTGCCAGGGTGTAATAGATGAATATGTGGACAGAGATAAAGAGAGAGGACACAAGGAAACAGTAGGTCAAGACACCATCAGTCTGAATGTCACACTTTTCTGTTTATTTTGGGGACAAATATGGAGCCTAGTCCATATGCCCTGAACAGAAAAACTGTTCAGCTTTGCACTCCTTATACCTGAGCAGCTTCACACGCACTCCGAAATCTGGGAAAAGCAAACTTACTTAATTCCCTTACCAGTTCCTAAACACCTCTTTTGCAACACCTGGGTTTTCAAGTGCCTCATCTGTGGTAGCAGAGCACAGTCACAGCTACACACTGACTCTTGATTAACTGAAGCTATGACAATTTATTGGTTTGGGCTGTGCCCTCTTCTCCAATTCTCAAAAAGTGCAATGCAAGGTATCAGAACGAGAACAGTTCTCTGTTTTGCACTAGAGCAGGTAGAACATACAAGCAAGAATTTGTGCAACCTCCTTAAAAGTCTCCACTGCCATTCCAGCGATTAACTTAGTTACAGCTAGAAAGTCCCTCCTAATGTCATTCATTTTTGTTGATAAATGAACAAACTGTTTCCTGTCATGACTTTGCTGGACCTGGTGATGTGTCCTTGATACATCAGAAAACTGCTTTGTGTCTCTGCAAATTTCTTTTTTTTCTGGAAAACAAGAGAAACTCCATTTTTTAAAAAGGTTTTCCTTGGTGAGTTCTACATCACGATCCTTTTCTTTTTTTGTGCACTACCTGTTAGACTTCTCTTGAACACTCCACAGCCTGTCCATATTTATTCCTAAAATATAATTCCCAGAACTGGGCAAAAGCTATTCCAATTGAATGGCAAAGATGATACAGGTATCTGACCTTATATTCAGTCACATTAAAGTGTGCTATAGAAGTTCATGCTTGATACTAAACACAGGCATGAACCATCCCAATTAAATTCTGTTTAAATGCCAACCCAACTACAGAGCATCCTCAACAGCACCTCACCCTGCTGCTGAAACCATGTTCCAAACTCTCATTGCTCACTGCTCTTAATACCAATTTAACTCCATCATGAAGTTGCAGGGAATTTGCAGGACAGGCAGAGATGGCAACTCTGATTTCTTTTTAACAAACAATCATACATGAGAGCCATGACAAAGGAGAAATAGCTGCTATTTTACATTAAAGAGGGTGGCTGGATGCAGATACACTCTAACAGCTTGACTGTAAAGTCACTAAAAAGGACAGAACTTGGCAGTTGGGTTGTTTTCAATGGCCAGTGATTAACAGAGTCTCAAAGAGACCTGGATTACTCCTGCTATGAGAACATACTGTGAACTGTACCTCTCAGAATTGCTCATACCCTTTTTGTTATATGAACAAGCACCCTGAGACTCCAGTCAGCAAAGAACACAGAAATCTGTAGGAAGTGTTTTCATAGTCCAGACTTACTTCCTTTCACACTTTTCATCCCTTCCAAATTGCCCCAGGAAAGTTACAGCTACTGTTAGAGCAATGAAGATACCATTGTTCAGCTTTGCACTGTTTTAAACCTGAGCAGCTACTGGAGTTCATATTTTGTTTTCCATATTTCTCCTCTTATGCATTCAAATTCAAATTGACAAATGCCTTTGTATATAATTTTAAACCCTCCCCATCTCTAATGCATCAGTATCTTGTTACATTGCCTTTGATTTCATTGTTTGCAATGCTACTATCAGCAGCATGGAATTGCCAAGGCACTAAGCAGCCCAATTTTTCTTTAATTTCTCAGAAAATTGACAGCTTTATGAACTCTCTCTTTACCTATGCCCCATAAACATGTCAGGCTGTGGAAAACCATTCTAATTAAATCCCGAGGGATTGCAATGGAAGATTATAGCATCTTGGCAGGTTATTAAAAAACAGTTGTTCATATATACACAAATATCTGTACTAGAAGCTAGCATTTGACGGAACAGTCAAGGAATTAACCCCACTGGCAACTCCAAATAACACTCACCAAAAAAGCCCAAAACAACAACAACAAAACCACCACCACCAAAAAAAAAAGCAACAAACCACTGAAAACCAACACTAGCCCATAAACCATGAGCAAAAGAACCTAAGCCAACCAAAAAAGCCAAGGAAAAACAACCAAGTTAATTAAAATGGGAGTGGGCAGGGACAAAGGGGGGAGGTGCCTTTGTATTTGATTCTTTTCCAAAAGCTGCTCATTCAAACTGTCATCTGGAATCATCACCTTTCATCCTTGATTTACCTGATGTAAAAGAAAGCAGAAAAACACTTGTAAGGTCCATAGACATGGCCCTGCTAACTACATAGTCTTGAAGTAAGTATATTAGAGTGGATGGATAACGCAAATCATTCGATTCAGCATAATATTCCTTCTGTCTGCTCTGATCATCCAAGGGAACAGATAAGAACTTCTGATGGTAAAATGTTTGTTAGAGGTCAGTGTGTATCCTTCCCAACAACTTCCTCAAATAACGACGCCTATGGATACTAAAAAAGCTTCAGCAGGGAATTTCTTCAGCCCTCTGCAGCATTTTGTGAGAGCTCTGTCTTTCCCATGCAAATTATTTAAAACAATGTTACAGTTTTGTAAACTTCTTGCACCTGCAGGTTATTTTTGCAGTATTGTTATGGCTCTAACTAGAAAAATATTTAGAAGTGGGTGTCTTAGAATTTGGCCAATCCCCTCAAGGGGTAGATGGCCAAAAGACCAATTACCTTATGCCATTTAATACACTCTTGTGAACTAACATATAAAAGCCTTCAGAAAAATTATTAAATCACTTCCATTTATCCCTGAGCCTGGACTCTGTGTCGTTTCTCTACCCGTTCTCGGTGCGACAGCGACAGATGCCTTTGAGAGTAACGCTTGTTGCCCCTGCTCTTGCACCTGAAAGAAGTTGTCCAACCTCTCACCTCAGCAACACATATTCAGGATATAAATACTGAGGAATTTCTGGGAGGCTGTTCAGCAATTTGATTTTGTAACCTGTGTCTGACTTTTCATAAATGAACAGTTTGCATTGTGAAAGCAACTTCCAAAATGCTATTTTGTTGAGAGAGCCTCTTGAGCCACAGTTACAACAGGACACTCTCGTCTCTGCCCTAGGGCCTGCCATCTTCAAGGAGAGCAGCCTTGTTACCTGAGAGGAGGAAGGGAAAGGGAACAAATTAAATATTATTGCACCAAAGATAGCTATGAAGAAACAAGTATAGCATCACTGAGCCAGCTGTGTAATGGGTTTTGCAACTAACTGGACTTCTGAGGAGTTATAAATTATTTTAGTATTTATTTTTTTGAAACATGTTCTGGTGTCACCAAATATAATCTGTCATGCAAATGTTTAGTACATCACTACTTAGATTTGCTGGTGTTCCACATTTATGTGAATAGAATTTCAATCAACATCAAGTATGAGAAATATCCAAGACTTAAAAGACTGACACGCAAAGATGCACTGATTTCATGGTCTCTGAGATGACAGAGAACCACACTCAGAGGACTCTCAAGTTTTTATCTAAAGAAAACTATATTAGCTGCACTTTACATAAAAGGAGCTTTAAAAGAAATACCTGCTACTCCGACAATACGTGTGAAACACCAAAAAAGCTGTGCATCAAACTGAAAGGAAGATGAATAAAGAACGAACGCAGAGGTACCTGAGTATAGCACCAGATTGACTCAAGCCAACAAATTCAGAATTAAATATATCTGGTATCATCTTTTTGTTGATGAAAATCACAGTGCTACCAATGACAGTGAAGAATCAAGTAAAGATAAGAATTAAAAGTTACATTTTAGAAGTGTGTTGGACCTGACAGATGACTTTTTCTCCCTGCCAGTTACTTGATTCATTCACTCATATAAAATATATGAGATATACCACACCTTGTCTATTACTTGGCTAGGAAATTATTATGCAATTTAAAAAAATACACAAAACCTTCCCCAATGTCCACACAGTACATTAAAGGTACAGGATGGCTACTGGCTACATTCCTGCCTTACGTGACATCAGGGCTTTATTGTTCTGCCTCTATAAGGAAATACATTAACGGATAATGACAAGTAGAATAAACATTGGAATTTGAACCCTGATAAGGTTTTTTTTTTTGGATAGGTGAATTTATATTCTAAATCACTTAACAGCTTTCAACAAAGTGCCAGTCTTCCTGTTATTTGTTTAATTTAAAAAGGGGATTACTTTCTTACTCTTATTGGAAAAATATGACAGAGTATCTGTTTGACTGTGAGCAAGGACACTTTCAAAGTGATAGGGACATTTTCCTCCACAAATTAATACATTTAATTTTGAAAGCTATTCTGTCGGCCTATAGTTTTTATTCATGGTTTGGCTTGTGTCATGCTCAGAAACTTCATGATAAAAATGCACTCATCAAACTATTTGAAGAGAGAAAAACCAAGGCAGAAACCATACTTGTTCTTCATTTTAAAAAAAGCTAATCTGGCTGTCTACTGACACAAGTCCATTTTATTCAAGATGAAATGGAGTTTGTACACGTTTAGATAAATCATTTTATTTTTAGGCTACTCACAGTTAAGTGGTAAAAGTCTATAGCTACCATAGTGAAATGGTGAAAGTCTATAGCTGAAGAAGAAAACTGAGAGGTGGGCAAATTCTAGAAAAGGATCATGGTTACATTAAGTCATACAGTGGGGATGTCACAGGATGAAAACCCAAGGGAGGAAGTACCACTTACAAAGGTAAGTCGTCACCCCTACCTGCCTGAAACAATGCCAGAATCAGACACCTGAACCTCCTTTATCCTTGCGTAGCATCTCAGGTCTTCCTCTGAACAAATCAGCTACCAATTCACTGTATGGAATATGATTTTACTTGGAAGGCACCTAATTTATATCTTCACATACTACCACAACACCCATCTTTCTCCAAATCTGGCTTCCTTGCTCTCTAATAGCTAGGTTTTGTTTACTGGAAAGGGGGCGGGGGGGGAAGTGATTTTGATTTATGTTCCTGCAATCACAGGATGGAGAAAAAAAAGTCTTGAACCACAATCCCCAGTTCTCAAAATGAAAAAATGAATCATTTGCTGGTTATAGTTGTGGAGACTGATTTACCACAGTCTAAAAAAAAAAAAAAGATTTCTTTTCAGAAAAATGTTTACCAAAAACGCATGTTAAACTCATTTTCTTGCTCTCCACTACAGTAGAGGAAAGAAAACAAAAATGGGGAAGACATAACATCAAGTATGAAATAATTCAGCATTCTGCCATGTTGTATATCCAACCATTGCCCAATCCCAGTGAAAGCTTAATGTTTAAGAGTTAAGTCAGGACTTTTATGAAGACACTAAGGCAACAGAGTGGCATGAAACCTTGAGCAGCATACTGAGTTAATTTGTAAAAAAATACAGACTTCTTGCGTAATAAGGTGTACCTCCATCACCTGGTTGTCAGTGTACCTCTCACAACAATATCAAAAGGAAAGGAAAGTATAATTTAAGAAGGAGAAATGGTGTTTGAAGCACAGAAGTGATCCTTAGTTTTACTAAAGGTGAATGCACAACCAGAGATAAAGTCAGAATTGCCTTAGACTTTTTTTGGCAGAAACACACATTTATTTATAATTAATACTACGATAAATTAATAATTATGATTGGTTCTCTGAAAGCTCTAAAATCAGGTTCAATCCTTCCTAAAGAGCAGTGGTGACTGAACCTCTCCATGTTCAATGAAGAAGGCTAAGGAAGTTAACTTAGCCTTTGCCAGAGGCTAGCAGTGTGAACATGAACAGTTCTTTTCCCTCTTTAATATTCATTTATACAAGTCAAATTCTGATCCCATTTATAATAACATAAATCTAGAATGACTCCCTTGCAGTCACTGGAGTGAGTTTAGATTTACTGCAGACTCTGTAAATAAGAACAGAATTTAGCCCATACACATTTAATTATCTTGTCTAACAGATTATATCTCTTGATGAAAGGAAAAAAAAAACCACCAAACTGCCTCAGACTTGGGAATGAGCAATAAAAAAGGTAGCACTGAGCAGCTCCTGCACCAGCAGGAAGGTCCCCAGGAAAGTAGGTAAGTACAACCTAAGGGACAAACCTATTTCTTTATGTTTTTCTGGAGATCTTAAATTCTGTCAAAAATATATTCAGCTCTGATAAATCGTAAATATACTGTAGACTTGCTCCATTTCCTAGGTGTGTTGCTGATTGTTAGTAATTTACACTCAAGATATAGCAACGATTTGCCATTGGCTTGGGGGAAATTGTTTTGCTGCCTATGATTTATGGCTATGATTTGCCTAAGAGTTTTATGAGGCAGTTTTTCCTGAATATGCCCTCAGTGAAAGGCCCCCAAACAGAGGCAGCTTACAGAGACCCTCAGACAGTATCTTATTTCTCCTTCACCCAAATAACAGGAGACTGTTCAAATTTTGTATTACTTTCACCCTTCTTTCTCTTACTCAAAAAAAAAAAAAATAAAAGCACAGGCAATATTGACACTATATTGACTGAATGCTAGGTTTTCATGGATTTCATGATATGTAGCACATGTAGCACATGCCTGTCTCAGCATGATATATCACAGCATTCTCAGTGACAGTGACATATCAGTTAATCTGGGCAAGGTATAATACTTGATATCTCTATGATAAAAGTGATGTCTGGTTTCGTCTGCATCTCATGGGAAGGCACATAGACCTTACAAAGCAGGAAGGTCTGACGATGGGGGAAAAGTGCCAAAATCTCATTTCTGAGTACTTGAAGCAACTGTTAAGAAGAGTCCATTTACTTTGTCAAAAATATGCCCAAGAGGATGTTCTGTGGCCTGTTACTGCTGAGTACCTGACTAGGGAATACCACATCTCATCAGTCATGTTTTGAACCTAACTCATCAGAGGGCTCAGAACAGCACTCAGTATTATGACCTTTTTCTGTAAACTACTTCCCTCCCTTTTTTTCTTTGTCACATATTTTCTCCAACAGTTCTAATCAGTTTTCGAAAATACATATGGCCAAAAAGTTATCTGGATATTCACAGATGTTCTATATTTTATTTATTTAGCAGATTCCCTTATGCTATTGATTACTTTTTATTGCTGTTGCATTAGAACTTCTGAAATAATTAGGATCCCATTATTGTGCTGGAACTTGGAAAACACAGAACAGACTAATTTATTACAGCTTAGATGTAGTTGCATGTTAAACTTCCCAAGGTCAACACCAGAAACGCAGAAACCAACCTAGCAGTTGCTTATTCCATTTCAACACTTAAGTGGATTTAGAGGTTACAAGTAATTTGTTCCAAAATTATTTGTCCAGATCCCTGTCTTGCACATATGTTCTCAAAACATTCCATAGTGACTAGTGACACTCAGTGGCTCATTAAAATCCCTTCCAGTGACCCAAGTAATCATGTTATAAAGGCCAGATGATGTCTAAGTGTGTCACACTGGAGTGCCAAAACCTAAAGTACTTAAAATCAGCACTGTAAGCAAGAGGATGATTACACACTGAATGTTTCTCGTGTTTTGTTAGGGCATTAGCTAGGTATATAAACCAACCAGGTTGCAGATAAAATATCACACGTCTTCTGGCAGAAATGAGGAATCTTAAGGATATTACTTGTTAAGCAGTATCTCAAGTATGTGTTTGGCATCCTACTTTTCTCGACACTACCATTCTGTTTTGTAACCTGAGGTGTGTCACTCATCCTCCAGACCCACTTAGTCTTATCTTGCCAGCACACAGGCAGCAGCATGGACCTGAAACATCCAGCAGAGAAGGAAGCACTTGCCTAATTCAGATAGCCTCAGGAGAGAAGTTCGCAAATTGAACCATGCACCACCCTACATGAACTATTCAGCACCTTCTCAGTTTTGCTTTAGTTTCTGCTTTTAGTTCAGATTTCATGTTTAAAAAGAAGGAATGCTGATTTACATATTAAACACAAATTTCTATAACTTCAACACTACGTAGTCTTTGATCACATATCATTCCCTTAAACTTATAAATATAAAAACTTTGCCGGCTAAAAATATCAACCCTTCTTTTATTCCTGAGATAACAGAGACATTGGGAACTGTGGCTAAAGCTCATCTTTCCACTTTGATTTTAGTAGCTGAACATCATAGTTCTGATGGTTGGCAGAGCTGCATGGGAGCACAGTGTTCAAAAGACCACTGGACACTCGTTTTGTTGCTATGCAGTAAAATTACTTGCTTTTATTCACTTATTGCCATGAAGTCTAAGGGAAAGTAGAGATCTAACATTTGTCAGTCATGCAATTTGTACTGTGCAAAACAAAACAAACATCTCTTCTCATGACCACAGAAAAAATAGGGGAAAACAGGAAGATGGAACATTCCATAGCTCAAGTCCACATTGCAAATATTGACTTTTCTTTTCACAGCTTTGGCAAGGCACACAACACCAAGTTGTTGCACTTGCTCAGCTGAGAATGGGCGGACAGTAAAAAAGGTAACGTGTTATCTGCCAGAAGAATCTTAGGGTGTAGATTTAATCAAAGCAGGTTAGGTTTAGGAATACCTGTGAATACCAATGTTGTCTGCTACTTTAGATGAATGCAAGAGAGGGATGAACTTATGCTGAGACTACATATAGGTTCAGAAATTTGGCTTCTTATATATATGTGCGTCATTCGCTTGAGTAAGTCCTATTTACATTAACTGTTTAAGGAACTACCCTTTTCCTTAGAGGAAATACTGTGTTACTAGAGAGTAAGAATTTATTTCTCATCATGCCATCTCAATAGTATAAAATGTGTACTCCCAATTATAACTTAACAGTGTTTCTAAAAATATTTGCATAAATAGCAGTTTGACAGATCAAGTGTAAATGAAGAGCTGTTGGGCACATCAAGATATACAGTGCCACATGCCGGGGTTAATCCACATGCTTATAGCCACAAGAAAAAACAGAGATGAGAGTATGTTCCAATAAATATTGATGCTATCAGCTCTGAATATCAATTATATATATTTCCCTTTAAATAATTTATAATCAGTGGTAAACCACAAGTCACCTCCAGCTACCATCCATAAAGTATAGTTTTCTACACTCGGTATGCAACAAATTCATTTTGAAGCATGTCTGAACTTTTTTGTCATGAGCATCAGACTGAATGCCTGTAATAAAAATGACAGGTAAATAAGAATAAATGGTTTAACGTTAGCAAGAAATAGGGCTCTGCTGTTTCACCTCTGATGACAGAATCACAAGTTTAGCTCTCCCCTGAAGTTAAATGCAATGTTCTCCCGCATCAAACCTTTAACGCCTCTTTTTTTTTAAGCCAAGATTGCAGCAGCCCAAATGTAATTTGAGCGAATTCACGAAACGCACTTTGTAAACAGATATTTATTGCCTGCAAGATAAATAGTCAAAATACATCAGATTTATTGATGCCTTGGGAATACGGTATTACGGCAGTTTAGAAAGGAACTGTGAGCAAAATCACTGCAGGAACTGACTGTGGATCAGTCTGCATGGAGAGTGGGAAAAGCAACAACACAGGAAATATACAGGAGACAATGTTTAGGATAACATGACTAAACCAAATGCACTGCAGTTTTTGTAGCAAACGTTCAACAGGAACATGTACATCAAGTGCCTAGAATTTATTTTTTTAAAAAAAAGTATTTTATACATTAAGGGAGAAAGAAAGACTTTTGCAAAGAGGAGGGGAATAATCCATTCTACTTGTGCATTTTTGCAGGGTAAGTAGTAAGATACTTATATTTCAGCAAGTGAGATTTAGACACCAGCGAAAACTTTCTAATAGTAGGAACAGTTAAGCTTCAAAACAGACTGCCTAGAGTGATTGTGGAATATCCAGTTGGAGGTTTTCATTGGGATATTAGACAAATGTCTGTCAAAACCAATACAGATAAACTTGATTCTGCTTCTTGATACTTCTTCTCAGCCTTACTTTCCATTATTCTATGAAACATTTGCAAACTGCTTTTTTAAAATCATCATTCCATTTGTATTTCACATTTAAAATAACATATGAAAACTCTAATGCTGCAGAATGAAAAAAACTTGGATTTCTTTTTATAAATTTTTAACTGCCTCTAAGACCACACAAGAAGTAGTACCCTTATTGATTACACTACATAGCACTGAAGTGCAGAAGGCTCCAACCTGTGAATTGCGAAGCAGGTGTCCTAATGGTGAACCTATGGTGTCCTAACACAACAGGGCCGATACGATGACCAAGAATTTTTGATATTAAGAGGTCTGGGACACTCCTAGCAGTGAAGGACCTGCTGTGTGAGTTTGATCTTGTCACTGATACAAGATTTTAGACGAGCATGTGAGCTATATTTTGCCCATATGTGTGTGTGTGTATATATATATATATATATATACACATTGTGCGCATGTGCAGAAAGCACACTGTAACAACACTGTAGAAATTCCTATCCACTCACCTCACTTACAACATACCTAACCTCAGGAACTGTCCTCTCCCTGGCCTGTCCAGTCCATATAAAAACTTGCCTCAGATTTCCTTGATTCTTCCAATCCACCATACTGCATTCAGCATGGAAGTATACACCTACCTGTTGTTCATTTGTCTACTGTTTTACTTTTAAAATATGCTTTAAACATTGTCCACGTAAGATAATGTCCTTAAGAATACTATGTACAAATGTTAATTTCAAACTAGATATATTCTCTTTATTGCCAGGTTGCAAAGACCTCTTGTTTTAACAACCACCTCAATAAACATTTATCTAGGGCCCATGGGTGTTTATTACAGGTTGCCAGTGCTTCTGAAAATGCCTGAGGTTTTTCAATAACTATTTACAATATTCCCTGACCCATTTTAATTTTTTTCCTGAGTTTCCTAGAGCATGGTGTCTCCTTTTGTAAATTTTAGAGGGATTAGGTACATTTTGTATTGTATGGAGCATCAACTAAACCTCAGTGCCTAACAAAAAATCCTTACCAGTTATAGTCAACCCCCCTTCATGTGGGCCAACAAACACGATGTGGAAGAAGTATCTTAACAGCATAATTGAGCCAGTGTGAACTCAAGCTGGTTGGTACCATTATTGTAAAAGCTGTTCCTACCCTGCTAACCACTATGTGTCTTCTTACCAATTATTCCTTTATTGGAAATTTTTACATGACAGCAAGAGCCGGAATACTCTTATGTTGCATTTTGGAAGTACAGTCTACACAGAAAAGAAATTTGTGATAAAGAGAAGAGTCAATTCAGTACAAATAATACTGAACTGTTGTTTACTGCACACAATAGGGAGACATGACGGGAGCATGCACAACCTAACTTTGGGCAGCACAGTCAGCTAGGCCAGTTGTCAGCAGAAAGAAATAATTCATTTCATGGGACCACAAAGTAGGCTCCTGCCCAAGATGCTTTGAACTGTCCTCTGGGGCAGTTTCTTTTTCTACCAATTAGACAGGAACCCAGGGCTAACTAACTTATAGTTTACTACCTCAGTACACCATATAATGGGTCTAATTTTCATTCAGATCTTTACAACAGGTTGGAGATGAAAAGTCATCAACAGCCACGGCTTCCTAGAAAACATTTCCTTCTCTTTCTTCTGCTTGACTCTGAAAATCATTTCCACTCTTGTAACAGTAACACCTGATGTGTGCAGGCTCCCCAGGACAGACAAATCCGTGTGTAAGCAGACTGTTTGTTTTGAATTAGAGAAAAACTTCCTTGAGTCATTCCTCATAAACCAAACAGACGACATTAAAGGAAACAGTGGATAATCTCCTTTGGCTTAAAAAGGGTAATGAACAAGTGCCAAATAGATTTTCACTGATAATACAAACTGATTTGAAACAGGCTGGCTGCACTCTGGCCTGCAGTGGTAGACTGGTTGGTGTTCACTGCTGTATACTTAATTTATGGACCATCTCCTAATGCCTAGAAACTGCTCTTCATGGAAAAAATATCTATGCCTACTTTATATCTATATATACCTAAGAATCCTTTAATGAGAAGCAATTCAGAGAGGCTTGTATCCACAGGGGTGGTTTAGAGAACTCCTCCACAGCTTTCTGCAGCTCAGGACTTCTGACCTGCCCTGTCAGATGCTCATCCTGCTTAGGTAATTTCTGCAGCCCTTCAGTATCGCCTCACCAACAGTCCTTCCCTTCCTGTGCACCTGGAAGGTGCTTTCCACCTGTGAGCAAAAGCTGACTTACATCATCCAGCTTTCCACAGCCAGCCTGACAAGCTCCCCAAACTGGCTCAGAGCTGGAGCTCAGAGATTCAGAGCAGCAGCACAACTTTTGAGTAATCAAACCAAAAGCCAGGCAGTGTAAAGATACCCCTACAATGTCCCACAGCTTAGATGATCCAACCCATCAGGAAATGGGGATTTATAAGTGATTTATTTTTTACAGAGTTTTTATTTTAGTTTAAAATGAGGAAACAAATTAGGAGTCTGCAAATCCACTGGGTTAAAACAATCTTGCCACATACCCATCCAACTTGAAACTGACCTCCAGTTGTTTGGGTTTGGGGTTTTGGGTTTTTTTAAAGACTCAAGACTCAACCATCGACCTCCCCCCCAGTATCTTTAAAGATATCGGTAAAGATAGAACAGAGTAAAATTTGGAATGTAAACTGAAAAATAAATTAATAAATAAAGAGAGTAACACCATGTTCCATCTACTCCTCAAGTCCTGACCTGGCTAGCCCATCCCCTGGCTAGCCAAAGCAACTGCCCAGGTATTCCAATATAGGGAAAAATCCCGTTGTGCATAAGGACTCCCTTCACAGACAAAATTTTGAAGATGAACTTTGTGATTTAAGGGCAATGGAGACAGAAATTTAATTTTTTAATTATTTCTAGTTTCTCTCTTCACAATGTCGCTTTAAGACCCTTTTGTTTTCTTCAGTATCATTCACCTTGAGGTGGAACCAGAACAGGAAGCTGAAATGCCAAATGACTGGAAGAAAAACTGTGCTTGTGGTAGTCCTGACCACACCAATTGCAAAGAGCACAAAGAGCTCATTTTCTTAATTCTCCCAAACCCATTTCCACCCCAAAGAGCCATAGAAAAGCCTCAGATAAACATCCAGATCTTTGATTGTTTATGCAAACTGAACACTTCACAGGTTTTTGGAGACTAGCCCATCACTAAAGCGAATAAGAAAAGCTTTCCATACCCGGAATCCGAGAGCTTTTGTCTCCTTCACGGCCATGATCAAATACCTTTTTTTTTCCTGTCTTATTTTCAGACTTCCTCCAGCAGACAGAAAAACAGACAAGCACACTCTATGATTCAGGTAAGGGGGTTTTTTTAGAATTTACAGATTAATATAAACAAAACCAAATTATAAGTGCCGCCCAAACAAGTCACACAAGGAGCCCAACGCTATAGGTCAAATTCCATTCCTGCAACAATTTTACCCAAAACAGATGTATAACTAACCTTACAAAAACATGTGAGTCCCTGTTTTGGCTGCTGGTTAAGAACCTCCTGTGTAGTCTATTCCTGTCAAGGGCAGAAGTAAGATATTCCAGACAAAAAAAGTGACCCTCAGAAGCGTAAATGCAAAACTTATTAACTGCCTCTAATCCTCTAAGCACACAGGGACAGTGAACATTATTGATTAGGGATATTCAGCATTTAAAAGAATTGGTTTTCCTCTAGCACAGCTCCCCATCCCCACTAGCCTTAAATGGAGAATGATGCAAAGATTCAAGCCCAGGATTATTTTTCCACAATGCACTAGATTTTCTAGACAACTCTCAAATACTCCCGGATCATGCATGTGACTCAGAACACAGCAAAAGACATTTTAAAATTCTGATTCCTGCAAAAGTTACTCAGAGAAAACCTGACATTTCAAAAACTATAAACTGGGAAGACCTGTAATAGAGAAAACTGAAAAAAAAAAAAAAAAAACCAAAAAAAACCCCAAAAACCCCAAAAACCCCACAAACCAAAAAATCAAACAACAAAGTAGTGAAAAAGAGTTTATGATGGGCTTGTCTTCAAAGTATCACAGGATATCTTCTGTCCCACCCTACCCTCACATCATCAGCTCACTAAGAGGTGAGTTTCACTGACAGGCTTCACAAAAAAACACCCAAATCCACAACACAGGCATGGCAGAGAGAATCCTCCCCCAGGGGGCAAATTCCTTCCTCTGGGCAGGGGCTGATAAAAGCATTAAGAGGCCCAAAAAAGTTCTGTGCTTTGAGTACTTTTGGTGCATGATCCCAGGCTAGTCCAGAGGAAAGGTCTAGAATGTCTCTGAACTCTGTTAATGTTTTTATACCTCCACACTTTCCCCATGGAAACTGAAGACAGCAATTGATAGGAAATAGAGGGAGTGCAAAGTATCGCATGGATGCCTGTCAGCAAAGGTCCCAGGTCCTGTCTCTCTCAGAAATATATAATGAGAAAATCCTGCATCACAGCTCAGACCTCTGTTTTATCTCAATATTAGATAACCTGGAGTTAAGGGCTAATGTGGCTTTTAGGCAAAACAAGTTGAAAGGCAGTTGTCCCAGCTGAATGTGTATTGAACTGGAGAATAAAGATCACTGAAGCATGAAAAGTATAGCATAAGAGTAGCCATGAACCTAATTACTTGAGTAATTGAATGAGAATATACCCCACCCTAATTATAAGCAATAACATTTTTAAAGGAAACTAACTGTAAGATGTCAATATATGGTAATCAAAAATATGCAGCATAGCTCTTGGATTTTGTGGGATCAATACATCTCCTTCTAGTGGCATTCTAAATTGCTTCCTTTGCATGGATCGCTATATTATCATTTAACAACCCGCACCTAGTCTCATTAAAGAAAAAAGAAATCTGAATTGACTGGTGCTCATGATTCACTCTGCCAGAGTGGCACTTGGTACCCTCCTGTCCTCCCAAGGTTTGGATCTTGCTGCAAATCCAAGTGCACACAAGCGTCCCATGAGACAGGGTTCTTAGCCTCTTCTGTGGGGTTTTGGGATCTTCCTTCAGGAAGGAAGATTTTGCATCCCCATTGTTACTGCTGACGGTGGAATTTCTGTTAAAGACAAACTATTGTTTGTTAAAAATGAAATTATTTTTTAAAAAAACTGTCTCTCCTGTACTGATTTTATTCAACGTCTGTTACACACACACAGCATCTTTACAGCCTTACAGCAGAACCATACAGCTGAGACAAACCCTTCTCCAGAGCCTGGGCTGTCAGTTCACACTTCTTTCCTTCTCTCCCTCCTCATGTTTTTGTGGAGCCCTCCTTAACTAAAAAACCCAAACTATGCTAGACCATGACATATGTTTACTTTGTTTGTGAGTGCAAGAAAGAACAAGTAAGGGGAGGGTTTAGCTTGGATTGGTCTGAATCTGCAAGGGTCAGAGGTTTCAGATCTTCTCCTAATCGATTTGTGCGTGCCGAGTTTCATAAGGGACAAAATGTTTTATGCTTTCTCCAAGTGGCGCAAAAGCACAAGCCTGGTTCTCTCGAGTAACAAAGATTGTTTCTGAGCAGCTTTTCCCGAGGCACCGAGTGATGTAAAGGATGATTGGCAGAGTGCGTGGCTCTGAATAAATGAATAGCACACATATGTTCTTTTTTTTTTTTCTCTTTTCCTTTCCCCCCCTCTCCTCCGAGAGGCTTTTCAGCCCCGTTTCGGAGAGTGCACTTGCAGCGCAGCACCTGCGTTTTGCTGGCTGCTTTCGGGAGACCTGGCGGGCTGACACTCCCACGGCGAAGGGCTCGCTTAATAAATGCTTCTGAGGCAAAAAGCCATTATTTTGGGGCTCGTTTCCGGCGCGGGCGGTGGGCGGGCGCCATCCGCACGCCCACACTGCCACCTGCCGGCACCGCCCGGGCACATCCCGCTCCTCCCGGCACACGGGCGGGCGAAAAAAATCAATAAAAATGGGAAAATGAAGTTACCCTTGTTGCTTTGGTAGGTGGAAAGCTTCGTAGTAGTATCCCGAAAAGAGACAACTGTCCCTGAACAGCTGGCCGGGAGTTGCTTTTTGCTGAACGGTGTTAATGACCCAACTTGCTGACTGCATCCAGCTGAGACAGCGCAGCACCCTGCCTTGTGCCCAGCCCTAAGGAGCTCCGACAGTTCACGTTGGGTTTAGCGAATAGATGGCTGCCAAAGAATCATTCCCAGTTATTGTCAAACGTGGTTGGAGACCGTGTTTACTTTTTAAAGACAATTATTGATCTGCAGTTGCACAGTGCAAACTGAAATCCATTTCATTTATCCCCTATGCCACTAAGAACTCTGTCACAAGTTCCCAGTTTACTGGAATTAGATCATTTAGGCAATTGCCAGTTCCACATGGGTTACTTTAACTCCTCTACCCCTTCCCATGCCATGACTTACTAATACTCCTGCAAAATCTGCTAGATCCTGGCACTGTTCTGAAGTAGTGGTGCCTTCTCCAACACCAGAAGTCCGGAGGTAATTGTACCTTAGCTCCTGATCTTGGAACAATGACGCAGGAATCAAACCATGAGGCAAAACAAAAAAAAATTTTAAAAACCCAAACACAAACAAAGATCATAAGATCTCTCACCCTCTGGTTGCCACAGTCGCATTCAAGACTTGTGCACAGAGTTGAAGAACCATAATTTAAACACAGCACTTGAATTATCACTGAAAAATTGGCCATGGTTTGAAAATAGAATTTCATTTTGAACATGTTAACTGATCTTGCTTTTTTGTGACCATTTCCGTGAGGAAATTTTCCTCCATGCAAGTGTTTACAGTAAACAAATTTGAGGCCCTGTACTCCAGTTGGCTGATGAAAAAACAGAATGGTATTCCACAGTGGATTAAATTCTTTTTGTAGGGAAAAGGAAAATACTACCTTCCTTTTGGGATGAATACCATAGAATAATACTATTTCTGGCCAAAAAGTCTTAACAAAGAAACTGCTGAAAAAACATACATCAAATTATTCTGACAGGTCCAGTAGACCTTCAAGGCTTACAGAATATACAACTCATTACATTTAAGCTGTCAGATACAAAAATAACATCAATACCATGTAATTCAGGTGACCAATCATGCAGCCAAAGTATCTTAGCATTTCACAGGATGACAACAGGGACAAATCAGATAATGATTCATGGGCTAAAATATGTTTTATCTTTACAGTTAAAGCAGCCCAATGGAGGGAAAAAAAAAGGATAAAATAGATAAAATAACCCTCCACAAAAATCTCCCCAGAAAAAAAAAATTGCAGGAGAAACATTCTAAACATTCTTGAACCAGCTTTAACTATGACTTTTGCAGCTGTTCCTATGTCAGAAAGCAATGCTAGTGGTTCTTCAACTGATTTGTGTTCAGGTATAACACCTCCATCAGTAAAATGCTCACTGACCTCAGCCTATCATCCCTAGTCACAGGGACATCAGAACTACCCATGCCCAAAACAGATTGCCCTTTCTGTATCAACTCCAGGTTCTGCAACACTGTGCCCTGCATTCAGCACCTCCAGAACTGGACTTAGAGGATATTAAGCTGGAGGAATTTCATTTCCAACTCATTCTGAAGATCCCTGTAATTCTTAGACTCTACAGTAGTCCACCTCGCCCAGCAGCTCAATAAGATACAATTTAAAAAAAACAAAACAAAACAAAACAACAAACTGTGCAGTTTTTTACTTGTCCTACTTGCTGAGTAGTAGTGCAGTTATCCAGGGAGGTTCTCTCTGCACCCTCAAGTTTTGGAACTCCTGTGCAGTCACATCAAAGTAGCAGCCTTGGCCACAGCAGCTCCTCTGCTCACACGTGGACTAAAGGGCTCACAGCTATGACAGTAACATTTACTGCCCTCACAGCCATTTCATACTCTGGAGCCAAGCTAGCAGACCAGATGAAATATCTCCTTACTGCAACCACATGAACTTATGTGCCTTCAAAGTCACAAAAAAAAAAAAAAAAGGCTAAAAACACAACACAGAATTAATCACCGCCACCATAACTGTTCAAAACTAAACTCTCACTTCAAAAATTCTCACCATAACTTCTGCTGGTTAAATCCCATGGGGGTAATCAATATTTCTTACTAGGTTTTAACATGCTACTCTTCAATTTCACGAGTTAACACTTGTGATTTTGAACTACTGATAGAAATAACTAGCGTAGAGAAGGTAAGTAATTCCATGTATTTGCAATAGCAATGTTCTGGGAGTTTCACTGTCTGAAAGTGAGTTGGTGTACAAACAGAACATAATAAATACAGAGATCTCTTGAAGATCTCTGTACAAGAAAGTCCCTAACAAGTGGTAGATAAACCCTTGGCTCTCAGTCATGTGCCTGCCCTGAATCTCAAATCCATTTTGGTTACACAATATCAAAAATTATTCTTTTCTTGAGCTAGCCTAACAACACTAAAATTACATGGACTTTTTTGTGCATATGAGACTTTCACAAACTGTTTGAAGCATTTCCATTTTTTTTTCTATAAAACTGTCTCAAGTATTTGAAACTAAAAGTTTCATTTCCATGCTGTAAGTTTTAAATGAAGAAAAGGTCAGCAATATTTTAAATTTACCAGAGCTATCCTGTCCCTTCCAAGACCATAACATATTGGAAAATAGACTATTTAGCAACTGATCTACATTCATTCTTAATTAAAATTTAAGTGAAAATAATCAGTGAACATTTTAATGAGAAAAGAACATGGGTCATTTTTGAAATCTGGATAACAAAAATAACTTTCTCTCAAAAATAAAGGGGAACAACAAGTTTATCAATTAAATTTACCAATTAGTTGGGTTTTTTTTTTCCAAACATCTTCAGTAGAAGAAACATTACACATCAGAAAATCTGAGTACTATATTGCCAACATTTAACTGAACAGCCCTATATCCTGTTAATTTCCCCAATCATCTGAAATGACCTCATATTTCAGTTGACAGAACAAAATGTTTGTACTTAAGGTTCCATAAAATGTTTGGGCAATTTGCGTTTCTACACTGCTCACTGAAAATTTCACCAAATTCTTTGCCCTGCAGAAATCAGCAAACAAACATTTTCAAGTCTCAGAATACTGAAGCTTTACAGGGGCAGTGCTCACTCCTGCATGGGAAATGGGGGTCCTCAGAAGTAGACATTAATATTTGTAGGCAACAGGTTCAAAATGATTGGTGTAAAGGGAATATTCCATGTCATGTACATTCCATGTACTTTTCAAGGCCAAAACCTGCCAAAATTTGCCTGGGCAACACCCCTGCAATACACACCCAATCAGTGGATGGCACAGCCTGTTTGGGCAGAGCTTCTGCTCTGGCTGCTCAAGACAATTGCAGGAAAAAGGGGACTCGTCTGGAGATTCCCCTGTTCTTCACCTTAGGTCCCCTGACTGCCAGAACTGCAGAGATGAAGGAAAAAACAACACGGGGTTCTCCAGTGTTATGGCTCAGGATTCTGAGAAAAGGTGCCTTGCTACTAAAGGCAAGGTGTTCACATCATTTGCACCATTATTTGTGTCAGGACTTAATTTGGCCCAGGTACTTGTGTTCAGCACTATAAGGTCAAATTGGACCCCACATGAGAAATATTTGATTGCTCTTTGTTGATCCTCCTGTTAAAAGGGCATTGTAAAAATTAGCAGCAATTATTTTAATCTCATAACTATGAATGATTCTTTAACAGATTCATAACAAAATTTAACACAGAAAATATTCCAAAGCACAACTCATATCAAAAGTGATCAGTAGCAAATAAGCATACTGTCTCACTAAACCTGATTTTCCTTTGCTAAGAAACACAGCACTGTAAACTTCCCTACAAAGTACTCCTTCTGAGAGCCTTCTAACAGAAAAGTCTCCATGAAATTATTCTCCAGAACTAAATTTAACAGAGTATGAAGTTATCCACACTGTTGTTTTTAGCAGTATCAAAAAAAAACCCAAAAAATCAACCGCACAGCTTGAAGAAACACAGTAAATAGGAAAAAAAAGTTTCATGCTTTTGGAAGAACAATATTTCTGCAGACATAATTAGACACCAAATTCACAGTACACAGACATTAATAACATTCATAGCTATATAAAAGCGTGGCACCCCTTGGAAATCAACAAGATTTTGGCTTATGCACAAAGTCAGACCTCTAAATACTTGTAACCAGTCTGATTTACTCATTTACACCAGTGAAAGATCAGAAATCAATAATATTATAAAATTTAGAGGCACAGACAATGTTATCTGTAGCATCACAAGTTCAGGTACTTGTTTTACGTTCTTAATTCAACCCTGCTTCAACCCTGAAGTCATGAATGCATCAGACTTAATTATTTTAAGAGAGTTAAAATATTGATAACCCCTCGGTTACAGAGGATAGACCAAAACCATGAACTTTGAAGAGTGCCCCAAAAGCTAGAGGGAAATGAAAATAATTGATTTTAATCACAAATTTATAATTGGTACTGTTACTTACAGACTGTGGCTGCTGGTACAGTTGGGCTACTACACACCTAAGTGAGACGGCATCCTCTCCCTTCCTAATGAAATATGCTGCCCTGTGTCTGTGACTAAACTGCAGGCCCTCTCCCTTTTTTCACCATGGTCTGGGTCCAAATTATGTATCCTTGGCGTACTTTAACTGGACCTCAAGTGTGGGGCATCCTTGCTTGGATTTCCCTTAGAAAATAGCCCAAGTGGTAGCTGAAGACAGATCATTGCAAGCTGTGGTAAATATGCTGTCCTGCATAATCAATGTATCCATCAAGATTAAAGCCCCAACAACAACTATCCCTGCCGCAAAGTTTAGACAACTTTTTCTGTAAGTAACTGAGTAAAACTAATGAGGTCTGGATTCCTATGAACTTGTACTTGTTGAATCATCTAATGGAACCCAGAAGAACTCCATAATGCATTTGTGATGCCTTTCTCTTTTGCAGATTCCCAAGAGTCCAATGTGTGAGCTCAGCTTGGAGTCACTTTGTCAGCAGAGCTGCTAGCACCAACACCCTCTTCTTCCATACATTTCTGAAGCTCATGGACACTTCATTCCTTCAGAACTGCTACTCTTCCGACAAATTTAGCTGAAGATTTCCCAGAGTTTGGATGTCATGAGGATGGCCAGGAAGAAGGACAAACATAGGCAGAGATAGATGCAATGACCACCTCAACCTCCTCCCTAGGAAACCAAGCTAAAAGAGAAAACGTTTGCAGAATTATGTGCTGAGCTTGTTTCTGTCAAGTGGGTGGCTCTTAGTTTTAATGTAAAACACTAATTGAATTAAACCTGCTTTGATTAAATACAACTAATTTTGAAACGTGTGTCGGGGCACTGCAGTGCTTGTGAGTGCAGTTTTTAAGACACTGACAAGAACGTACTGAATTTTTTTTCCAATCTATTTCAATTACACTTTTATAATGGCAGAATAATGGCAAGATTAGTCTGTTTTATCATGATTAAATCTTGATTAACATATTAAATAACCATTGTACACTAATTAACTCTATTAAATGTAATGTCCAATACATTGTTCTACTTCTGTAGACTTCCAATGAAAAAGTAACTATCATTATTATGGCTATTTCTTATACAGTGTTTTTAGGATCTAACACAGAGTTTCACTATGGACTAAATACCTAAAGGTATGATATAATATTAATATAAGTATAATACCTATTTGATAAGCTATTTGGGAAGACTTTATTTTGAAAGAAAATTTGCAGATAAGTTACAATATGAACAGAGAAA
This sequence comes from Lycocorax pyrrhopterus obiensis, assembly GCA_014706295.1. Lineage (NCBI taxonomy): Eukaryota > Metazoa > Chordata > Aves > Passeriformes > Paradisaeidae > Lycocorax > Lycocorax pyrrhopterus. Next base: position 66,685,506 of record JACSVZ010000002.1, read on the forward strand.
AATACGTGATTTAAGAGAGCATTTCCAAACATGCCGTATGCAATCTGAACACTGAGGATACAAAATTTAAATCTCTACTCTTGTAAGGACAGTGTGAAGTTGAATTTTAGATAACTTTCCAGTTCAATTATGTGAAGTGGCATTACAGTATTTTACAGGATGCACAAATGAAAAGCCATTACCGGGGATTTGTCACTATTTCACAACTGTGAACAACTCTAGGCAAGGCTTTTAACCAGCAGTTAAAAACTCCCTTGTGTCTACATCTTGCAGTAACTTTTTATTCCACTGGAAACACTTTAAACATCTAGTTTCCTCTGTCATGAGCACTCACAGGAGCTCAGACATCTGCAGTCTGATTTCCTTGTGTTACAAACATCCTCTCAAAATACAAAACGAGAGCAGCCGTCACTGTAAGCCAACGCATTTATGCCAGGTTTTCAGCCAACTCTTAAATACAGTTTGCGGGCTTTGTGCACAAAAACATATGGAATGAACTGACATGAATAAAAAATAGATTTTTAAAATCTGCCTATCCGTTTCATGAGATGTTTCAAACGTGCAATGAGTGATGACGCAAAGTGCTCAAACTCAGACTTGTCTAACTCGGGGCACTGAGCTCAGGCACCTCCAGTTTCTTAAAGGTCACTGAAGGGACTCGTGCACCTCCGCACACCAATTTAGAGACTACATGTAAAAACAAAACAGCAGAAGTTCTTGCTGTGGTAGAAATGAGCAATAGTTGCATATGTTGGTTCCAATAAAAGGCACAATTGTACTTCAAGAAGCACGAATGCACAGCCAGGATTTGTCCACCCCAGTACTGTGTCTTTTCCTGCTTCTCTTGGTTTAAATCCTACAACATAACAAAAAATACATTGTAAGGCAGCAAGAAAACTTCAGGTTGGTGTTATGTAGCACCTTTCCAGATAATTGCATCCACACAAGGGAAACTTAATGACGAGCAAAAGCCAACACTGTGCCGGGAAGCTGTAAGGTTCTGGCCCTTAGGCACCAGGAGCCAGGAGCTGGGGGTGATAACACAGCTGGCGAGGTAGGGTTTCACCAGGCAGGTGGCACATGCCATTGTCCTCAAGTAAAGCAAGGGCCAGGGATCGTGGCCAGGTTCAAAGTGGAGGTCATGAGGCAATTTTGAGGTGATGAGGCAGGTCTGAGGTGAAGCTAGGAAGTCAGATCAAGTTCCTGTGGAGTAGCCAAGGCTAGACAAAGCCCTGTGGTCTCTGGGAAAGGTCCATGGTGACAAGTCAGGTCCAAGGTCAAACCAAGAAATCAGTCCATGGGTCTCAGTTCAGATCAACAGGGCCCTTGGCCAGGCACAGACACAGCTGTGGCTGAGCTGGGGAAAGACACAGTAATAGGGCAGGCAGACACTGAAGATCCAGGGATGTTTTTAAACAGAACTGCAGAGCCCACAGGTAGAGGATATGACATGAAAACCCAAATGACAGTGTTTCACAGGTTGGTAGGACAGCATTTTGTCTCTCCCCAGAAATGACTCACCAGACATCATCTGCCCATCACTTCTCCATCTGCCCAGAGTCCTGAGCGCAAGAGAGACAGAGGGGCCAACAGCAGGCAGGTCACCCATGCCTTATAGCAGAGGCTTGCCCTCAAGAACAGTCCTGCACCCCAAAAATTCCCAACCAGCACTAGCACAGCTCTGTCCTATCAACTGGGTGCATCCAAGGGGAGGGTCTCCCCCTTGTCACACCATCACACAGACCTGTGCTCACCCTGGGACCAGATGCCTCCACTCCTTTCCTCCCTTTGTGTAATCCAGGAAAAGCTGTTGCACACGTTGGGACTCCAGGACGCTGAGAGGTCTGCCTGTGTGGGATGCAATTATGGTGAATATTTTCATACAGCTCGACAGAAATGTAAATGTCAGCAACAAATATCTTTGTCAGATTTCCAAAGAATGAACAATTCTTTGTTTGTACTCATTCATGGACAAAAGGGATTGTTTCTGAACATGATCTCTGCCTTCAGGCTGTAGGACAATGCCTTTTTAGTGGTCTCCATCAAACTTTGTTTGAAATTATGTTAGTAATTGGCAGAATTTTTTAATTAGACCACCAAATGACAACCTTAACGCACAGGATATACAGTCATTGGCTTTTACTTTGAATTTCTTTTATTGTCTAGAGTAAAAGAATTAGCAAGAGGAACTGGTTACTACAAAAGCATGATAACTACTTCAATCCCTAGCTATAAACACACAGTAATTAATCAATTAATGCAGATCACATACATCAAGGAAAAGATACAGTATATAGGATGAAGTCAGCATAATCTTTTTGTGTAGTTTTATGAATGATCTAATCTTGTAACTCACTCAAGTTACTTCAGATTTACAGCAATATACAAGCAGACAGTAGAATCAGAACTAAATTGAAGAGCTGGTTCATATTAATAATATTTAAAAAAAAAGAAGTAATGGTTTCTGGTGGACTTAAGAGATTTTGATTTTCATCATGAAATAAAAATGCATCATGACTTTCCACAGTCAGAGTTGAATCAGAAAAGCAAACCTATTCAGCAAGAGCCCTTAAAAATTAATTATGTATTCATGCCCATGTAGCTTTAGCACATGCTTACAATTAACCATTACCTTGAATGCATTTGGGAATAAGATACAAATTCTTCTGAATTTAGGAATAAGTTAAAATGGTCACAAAAACTTTTGATCTCTCAACACCCTTTTTTAAATTGAGCTTTATCACAAAGGACATTTTCAGGACGAATTAACTTAACTACTACTTCTGAAAGGGAAGTACTTTCAGACCCTCTGATGAACCATTTCATGTATTACCATTCCTTGCCATCATTTGCATTTCCAGTACCCAGGTCTTTGTTATTTCTTCATCAGAATGTTTGTGCATATATGTATATATATATGCACATTATACAAAAAATTTATTGTTGTGTGCAGCTATATAAAGTTTAAGAAAAATTAGCTCAGCTCAAAAGTCTTTTTTTCTTAATTCTCTCATTCTTTATATATAGTTCTTAATGTTTCAACTCACAGTCTGGAAGAAAAAAGAAACCAAGAAAAGCCATATATTGAACTGAATTTTAAAAGGAAGTTATTCATGGGAATTTTGAGGGCATAAACCCCTTTTGATAACAGCTTATGTTCTATATGAAAGTGTGTGTTCACCAGCTAAGCTCCCTTATCCACGGGCTTAAATTGCAAGTCTATGAAAATAAGTTATTTGATTCCTTGAAAACAATTCAACTGAATCAATTTCTAGTTATCTTTGGTCATGTTCTTTAAATTAAAAGAAACAAAAAATTTTGTTATTCTATAACTGGCTTTTCATCTGAAGAAAGTATCATGCATTTATAATTTTGAACACTGCTTAACTTCATATTTTCATCTGAAGACTTCCCCTGATGTTGTGAGTAGTTGAGTGGCATTGATTTCAGAATAAGCTTCTAAGTCAAGTTGTGATCAGTCATATAGACAGGCTCACTGCACTTTCTTATATCTGAAATATCCCTGGAGGCTTTTACCATTTCTCAACATCATAGATTTTAATCTTTATGGAGTGAAATCCAAAATTACCAAACACAAAGTATCTCTCACTTCAAGTACAGTACATGGTAATCACAAGAACCCCATAATCCAAAAACAAGGTGCATATAGAGACTAGTCCACAGTCCATTGAGGTCAAAGTCCATCCTAAGTTATATTATTCCAAGATCATGAGTCCATTCATTTGCTATGAATCTCCTCTCAAAATTCCTTCTTGGAAGGAAAAAGAAATATATTCCATAACAAAAACAAGATAATTAGATCTCAAACATATTTCATCTTAATGTGTAATATTTCTTTAGAAGTCATCATAATGCAAAATAAATTAAATCCCACATATATAATGAAGCCAAATCAATGTTTTAATGTCTCTGAATGCAATCATAAGTGAAATCTTTATGCTTTTAATATCAAAAGAGGAATTAAGACCTGCCTAGGCTGGAAGAACAAATGTTGACTAAAATGTTGGTAAGAATTTTAATACAAAGCTTGTAAACTCATGCCTCCTGGACACCCATGAAAACATCCCTGTAGTTCAAACTGACTTAAAGTTCTGTGACTCAAAGCATTTCTGCAGCAATGAGGTTAAATTATTAACCTGAACTGAGTTGAAAAACACAAGCACCTGTGCAGTTTGACCCTAATCACACTGCTTTTAGACTGGAACTAGATCTTACCTTGCTGATACCACCACAGACAATGACTGAAATAAAAAGGTTAAAAAATCCCAAACTGATATTAACAATAAGAAAGTTAAAACTTGTTAAACTTTCCAGAGCTTGTGAGGGAGGGTGAGACACGGAGATACAGGTGCTTCAATAAATGGCAATGGATTCATATTTGAAGTTGACACTGCTGCTAAACCACAGGATTGGGATTCAGGTCTGGGCTTCACTGCTGCCTGTGTCATAGATACATAATGTGATTTTAGATGGCCCGCCACAATCTTAGTTCATTTAGATACTGGCATACATATTTACAAGAAGTTAATTAGGTGCTTATGTGAGGCAAGTGCTTAAAGCACCTTCCTCAGTTAGTGCAAATCTTACTCTGTCACCAATACTACAGCATAAAATGGGAATAAAGGCATCCTGCATACACATTTTCCTCTCTGTGTTTTCCACATTTCAAGGGCCCTTACCGATTCCCCCGTCTCCCGTTCTCTTTGTACATCACCTAGCACGAAAACTCAGGATTATTATAAAGCCTGGGGACCTTTAAATAAAGTGATATACCAGTAAGTACTTAGCACACTCTCAATACAGTCTCTACCAGAACAATTTCTCACTGTTAGCAACAACCTCTGGTGAAAGACAACATGTCAGTGTACTCTCAGGGAATTTGGACAGTTTTCTAATTAATTTCTGAGCATTTGTAGCACAAACCAAGCATCAGTAAATTATGCTTAGAGAATTTGGAACACTTCCAACCTCATTTTCATCTCTTCTCCCTCTTCTTTCACTAGAAGAGGCAGATACGGTTAAAATCACACAACAAAAATATTTCTTTACAGAACACTTGCAGCAATTACCATTTTTATAAACCTTATTCTTTTATGCTTAGGGTTTGTCCTCAGCTGATCTTGTTTCAGGTCAAGAAGTGACCCAATAAATGCAAGAAGCAGATACTCCTGCTTAAGTATAGCTCAATATAATGGTAAAGTCTCTCGAGAGCATTTATGAGACAGAGAGAGAAACACTTAAAGGAATTATTCATACACTTGTTTACGTTAGTATTTATAGCATTACCCTTAACATGAGCGCTTCATCACATGAAATCCACTGTACCTATAAAATGTTACATCGAAAGCAAACCAATCAAATAAATAATGCAGGACTGTTTCAGACTATCTGCTTGCACTGAGTCACAATCCTACTTAGGTCTGTCAAGTTTAATTCAGGACTTAGGTGAAAGGTCTCGGTAAGAATCTCATTCAAAGTCCACATTGCATAGCTCACAACATATTGACAAGACTTCTCCTTTCACAGTGCTGCAGGAAGTAAGGCCAAGGTTGTCCTGCTGTGGGTCCCAAACACCACAGTTTTCTCAAATGACCCATTTTATTTGCAGATTTGAGAGTTAAGAGGGAGCACCAGGTACTTTCTGGAAAATTACTCATCTAATTGTCAGGTATTTCATTAAGAAAAACACCACCAAGACAAACTCTTTTCCCACAACTGATTGTGGTGGCTTCCTTCCTAAAACTCAGAGGTCGTCTGCCCTGACAGCCACAATTATATAAAGTGCTGCAGTACAAAGCAAAGACTGAGGCAGTCAAATCAAACAACCAGATCCATCTAACACAACACCACTCGTTTCAATTCCATGTCTATATTAAACATCATCTTTACTATGGTCTAACACTGCCTTCATACTACACCTCCTACACAGCAAGCAACCCCTTTCACTAGCTCGGTTACCAGGCTCAGTGTATAGACCCTGTAAAAGTCATTACGGCAATGTAATTTCTAGTACTTGCATTTTCACTATAGCAAAATCTCACAGGGATCAGACCCACTTATGGTCTTAACTAAAACTAGCCATCTGACTTAATTAACATTTAGAATTCATCAAACCTTGCAGGGCTCGTACTGGGCTCTGGGGCAGCTTGGCAGTGCTCACATTGGGCTCCTGCTGGGTCTGTGTCTCTGGTAGCAGCGTTTTTCCACCGGATGACACACGTGGTGTTAAAGCATAGGAAGAATGAAACTAAAAAAAAAAATCAGTTTCACAATATCTCCACATCATGCAACACACCACACAGCACAGGGAGAACAGGAGGCAGAAATAGTAAGAGCGGCAAGAACTAAGAGAAACTCACATTGCCCATGTATATTTGCTCCATAAGTTGTAACCCAACAACAGTTGTATCTTTGTTAAATAGCTTTCTGTGCAATACAAATTCTGAATGTGTTTTTGTTTCTTTCTATACATGCACATTGATATTAAAAGCAGCAAAAAAAGATTTGTTTCTGTGAAGGTACCACAGACGATGGAAAAGTTTCCCATAATTAGGAGTGATGTCAACAGGGAAACAGACTTCCATTTGGGCCATACAAAACATCTAGATTTTTCAAGACCAAAGTTCTATGCTCAGAACATCGAACACTGATGGACAGACAGCTGCTACTGATGGTCCTGGCTGCTTCAGGTGGGTCTGGGTCAGACCCGTGGAACTAGGTCTCTTTATAACCTCTTTTTTCTTCGTGCCTTCATAGCACACAGTCTTCACACAAGCCTGCTTTGCATTTCTTCCTTGTTTGTACTCAAGTGTCAAGTTACCAAGTAATACTCAAGTAACCACCAGAGACACAGCATTCTTTCAATGACCTTAATGTGTGATGGCTTGATTAGTTAAACTTCATGAAGTGCTTTTTTTTCTGCTTTCTGCAAAAACGCAGTTGAATGTAAAAAACCTGTTCGTTAAGAACTATCATGAGATTAAATACTTCCAAAATGTTTAAACACAATGATATTGAGAAAAGTGTCAGCTGTATAAACATACTTTTCCAATGTGCAAAGTGCAATATAAAGGCAAACTTCAAATATTTAGCATGAATTTCCACTACAATTTGAGTTTTTACCTTCCTAAAACTTCACAAATTATTTTGTACTTTGATGTTCTCTTTTCCTCAGGGAATTAATTTTATTATTATTATTATTATTACTATTATGCAAAGCACCTTAAGTCCTACATTTTTTCGTCTTTGAAGACTCTAATATTGTTAAGACACAAAGCCTGTACATTCTTTTCACTGCATACCAGTGGCTGCAGGCACTGAGAAGGAGCAATTCAAGTGCATGAGAAAGGCAAAAATACCAAATTCCAACACAGGTCTTTCCTGAGAAACTATTAATTTCCTACGAGACAAGCAACATATTTGGTGGCAGTGAAAATATGACAACTCTATCCGTCAATCCAACCAAGTTTATCATGAGGTTTAAGCATTTCTTAACCGTCAACCTATAACATGGACCAAGAAATAATAAACTACGTTCTGAACCATCTGCCGAAAGCACACAGGGTAAAAAAAAAGATACAAAAGATGACTTCCAAACCATAAATAATATTTTTGCAGTCATACTTGCATCCTTATTCCTGAAACCAATTTAGAAAACAATTGGACAGGGCACCCTGGGAATAAAGAATCATTTGCCATTAGACTTTAATGTGTGATTACTTAGTAATGTAATTGAAAGCATGACTGTAGCACATTGCCAGCTTTCTATTGCCAGGAGATTACATCGTAAATGATACAGAGCATTTCATGTCATTTTTTTTTATTCTATACTTTTTGTGACAAGAAGTTTTGCTTAATATTTGAATTTGTTTTTCTTTTCAAATACTGCAGGATCAAGGGTTTGTGGGAAGGAGCTGTGGTGAAAGAGAGGTGATAGTTCTCATTTCATCATTAACAGGAGAAAACATAAGATACTAACTAATTGCCATGATTGCATTGGCAGATTTGTGGTGGAGGCCTATGTCTGAATTTGAGCATATAAAACTAACACAATGATGCACCTTTAGGACTCTGTTTTTGGCTCTGATTCTGTGAATTAGAGTAAAATCCAAGAACTAACTGTGCAGCCTATATCTGTTGGAGCAACTTCCTAGAAATGTGTTGAGTTATACTGACTGTACCTCCTGGAGACCTGACCCAAATCATCATACTCTGCAAAGCCTCATGGTGTTTAAACGCTTGATCTTCAACCAAGATAGCCAGGCAAAGCTGGGTGGGCTTTTGGAGGAGTTGTGTCCTTTTACACCTGCAGAGACCCTAGACCTTCATTAAGAAGCTGCACTGACAGCTACAGAAGAGCTACAGAAGTTCAGGGGTCCCCTTTGCACAGAAAGCAATGACTCAGCAGCGTTTCCCTCACTTGTCTTTACAGCCTTTCCCTCCAAGCATCCTGTGACTTCAACAACTTTCACAACAAAAATACCAAAGGCTTTACTGGTAAGGGGAGCTTGTTCCCCCAGATCACCTAACATGGCTAAGGCATCCTGACTGTGTAACTCCTTCCTTCTCAGAGCCCATCTAGTTTGCAAAAATGACTCTCAAGAGAAAATAATTTAAAAATTCAAGGGTTTTGGAACGCTGGGATTTTTGCCCACATAGACTGGAGTACAAACCATGCCTTGCTGGTCCTTGTACAAAGAACCTATGTCACCCCATCCACATGAGCCCCACGTCCAAGGAATTTGCCCCGCCCAGCAGTTCCTCTATGCATACACCATAAACAAACACCATCAGACAAATTCAGTAGAACTGTGCTGCCGCAGAGCAATCATCAAACGCTATAGCATTCATACTTGATTGTTTGACACCTTCAGATTGCCTAAGATATGCATTTCACATTTTAAGGCCAGGGGTTTCTGGGATTTAAAACCCACTCTGACAAGAGAATTCAAGAGGGAGCTGTGAGGAGTTGAAATCCACAGTGATTTCCTCTCCCTTGCAGCCCATTCTCACACGTTTTTCATCAACAAGCAGGGAATGGAGCTTGAGTAAGGGTTCTGGCATTTGGCTCACAGGCTTTGTTTTGTCTTTATCCTATTTTGCTGAATGTCAGATGACCACAGAGGCAATAGCGAACTCCAAGAAGAGCGGATGTTTCAGAATAGGGATTATCATTCACAGGCAACAGTCTCTCTTCTCTGTCACACCACTAGTACTGAAACCAAGAAGGAAAGAATAAAACAATAACTGCACGGTAGCAAGGTGGAAAGCCTTCCTTCCAGAGGCTGATTCTGGGCTAGCTTTACCTCCAGTAGAAAACATGACTGCTTCTTGAGAGGGGCCCTTCAACTACAACATGCAATTCATTTATCAAGAGAAACTTTTTATTACAAGAGTTCTTGTAAAAATCATTTGCTGCCCAGCTGCTTTTACATAGTTTCTTAAACTGTTTTCACAGTTTAAATGATTGGAACAAACCAGATTACTTCCCTCTAATTTGTCCTAGTGACCTACTGTATACATTAATAAAAGGGTATTTTTTTCTGCCTATAGCTCTGTTTTCACTGAAGAAAGCTATGCCAGTTGCATTAAAATACTTTTAACCTATTCGATTCGTGACAGTGGAAGTACCAGACCCTTCTGGGCTTTGTAATATAATAACATCCCTTTATCACGTTGAATAGTTTATTGGAACCAGCTTGTACAGATGATTTAGTTTACCATAGTGAGGCCACAACTGCAGGGCTCCAATCTCTGTTTGGGGACTCTTCTGTAATTTTCAGTGTTTCCAGTTTGGCCTTCAAATTGGTTCACTTTTTGGAGTGTTTTCTGGTTGCGTTTTTTAAGGGCATTAGAGGGTTTTGTGTGGTTTCTGTGGATTTTTTTCTCTTTGCTTCCTTTTAACTAATTTTTTTCATATAACTTCAGCTAAAATTTACATTTTTTGCCCTCTTTGTATATATATTCTTAAGATAAGGCCTGGTTCAGATAACATGCATTTTGTGTACATGTGATGGCCACTCATTTTCATCAAAACAGGAATTGGTTTTGCCCAACACAAGGCAGAAGCATTTGCCAGCTCTGTTTTACGTAGAAATACTAATATAAGAAATATTACTAGGACAAGTGTCCTCACTCTGTAGAAAAGGACAACCATATCAGAGATCTGAGACTGCACATGGACTGGGTCAACTAACGAACCTGATGACTTCATGTAGCAGCTAGTACCAATCACATGCATCTAGCATGGCTCCTAGCATAAGTCTGTGAATTTTAACCTTCTTTTTGCTATGACAGACACAAATGAAATACCATGACACACTTGTCCCAAACGATCACTTTTGGTGTGCTCAGGGTAGTAGATGGCCAAACTATGCAAACAGCCTGTTGATCATCAAGGAGTACAAAAGTGTCCAGAGTTGTCTGGAGCAAGCAGACTACGAGCACCACCAATAGAACGTGCATCTGTGTACAAAATCCACTTCTCCTTTACACTGTCATTTGGGCTTAAACCATGACACTTTGGCAGAAGAGAGCATTCCTTCCAGGACGTTTAATGGAATCCCTGCACATGCTAATCTGCTGCTGATCTCATAATATGATTCTGTGTCTGGGTATATTAACAATCACATAGATAAAAGACTCTCTTTCAGCCTACAGATGAGTATGCAAAAACACAACTTTCTACAGTGTTTTTTTGTTATTACACTTACATACAAAAGCATTTTAATTGCATTACAAATCAAGATTTACCATGAATATATAGAAAAACATCCAATCAGTCTCTGTGTTACTTTGAAAATTTTTCCTAAATGGTAGACTTTCACAAACTTCAGTGTAAGGCTTGCACTGGTACTAAAGTGAGATTCTTACCTCAAAAATATGCAGCTGCCTCCCCTACCGTGAGCTATTAAGCAACATGGATTTGACTCAGTTTCATTTGCCTTTGAAGATTTCCTAAAAACACTTGCCTAGTGCACTTCTCTATCTCTTGAGTAATTTTGATAAGGGGAAGGCAGAATATAGGGAATTTTGCATCCTTTGTGTAAAGACATTCCATGATAAGAAAGGCGGATGGGGGAGTGGAAGAAGGCAATTTTGAGTCTGCTATTTTTTCCCCTCCAGAAGAAAATTTGACAGTAGAAAAGTCTGAGGCCAAACTTGTAAGACTTGCTAAGCACTCCAAAGGAAAGGAGGAGACACTAATTGGTGGTGACTTTCCAGAGGCATGCTGGCGGAAGAAAGCAAAGTCCTGCAATGAAAGGACAAAAAGCAACAGTTACAAAGAGCAACAAAGGAAATTCCAATTGTATATATATAAAAAAATTGCTCACAATAAGCATGGCTAAGCACTGAAACAGTTGCCCAGAGAGACAGAGAACTTTTCACCCTGAGAATTTCCAGATCCGTTTTTAAGTGCCTGAGCATCCTTATCCAAAACTGAACAGGGCAAGCTGAGCAACCTTGAGCATGCAAGACTAAATGACCTCCATAAATTCCCTCCAATCTAAATTTTTCTATTTTTCTTCTATTCCATGTCTACACACTCACAGAGGAAAGGTGATATAGTAGGGGTATACGGTTACAGGCTCTACAGTCACTGATACAAAAGTTAGTGGGTACTGTCACTGATACACAGTGTCTACTGCGACTGAGAAAATTGAAGAAAGTCAGCCAAAGAGACCAAATGACAGACCCCCAAAAGAAAAAATTATTTCTGCTGTCTGGTGTACAATAATTACGTCCTGATGCACAACCAGAAGAAATCTATATTGCTGTTGGAGAAGATATTGCTCTGTGTCTTAGAAAATGCAATCACAGCAGGTACAGAGATGGACATTCACTAAATCTAGAAAATGAATAAAGAATCCATCATGTGTGCATTAAAGAATTTCAACAACTGTCCTTTTTTATGAGAATATTCGCCTCACAGTATTGTCACATCAACAAAGCTTGCAGTGTCTACTGTACAAGTACCAGTTGTGACCATCAGATACCCAGATCAGAGCTAATTCATTCTGAACTTCTGCGTTTCTCTTCCTCTACTTGACTTCTCTGGATCAGACGATGCAAATTGCCCTGGATTCCATCACATCTGAGTAGTTTGTTTAATATGGACAAATTTCTTCTGGTGACATGCTGGTAATTGAGACCACAAAACACATTATTCTATTGAACTCCCATCACATATGAATCCAGGTTCACAGAATTAGAAGGCAAAGACGTAATTCCAGTTGACCACAGAGCTTCCAGTATGTAAATTAGATTTGGCTGGTTCTGTGCAACAGAGCTATCAAGTAAACTGGTGAAACATACCATAAGAAACCAGATACAACAGCCTGAAGTAAACTACAGTCGGTTTGTCAAACTTTATAAATACAGTTATGTTGACTGAAAAAAATTATCCCTGCCAGTTAGTCCAATTTGGGGAATTACTTGGGAATGCTAGCTCATGACTCAAAAGTTCTGCCATAGTTACAACATATGGAATGTATTAAGTGAATACTCCAAAATTCTTGTGGGATTAATTTTTTGTTATAGGTCACGACAGGATTTTTTATTTTCTCTCTTACAGCTTTTTGTCTTTTACTACCCATATCACTGTACAGCAAGTGTAGACTGATCCTGGAGAACTCTAACCCTGTCATCTAAACCACAATGCATCGAACACCACAACCTTCCCCAGTTCAACACCTATAAATCCACCAAAACCTCAGCCATACTACTTTGTGCTGATTTATTTCTCCCACCTCTGAAGTGAATCAGTACTTGGCCATCTCTGGAACACAGTCTTACTGCAAAGAACACATCACTAATTAAGCACTGGCTGATTTGAATTATCTGGCCAGCTACAGAGAGGCAAAGTAATCTCCAACAATACTGGCACAGATGTCATTGGCCAATATAGTTTATCTATATCCACCTAGCCCCATTGAACTCTACAGAAATTGCTCTCACTGAAGAGAGATTCCTTCAATTTTAAGATACAGTCAAGATGCCCAGAATATTTTGGATTATCAAAGAGCCTTCTGGCACATTTAAAATAAGAACAGCAACATTAGCTTCATCACCATCACTAAACGTGATAGTGGGAAATTACATCTAGGAGCTGGAACTGTATCAAAAAGAAATTCCTGTACAGCATCACTGTATGCTCTTAAACCACTGCTAGCTTTTGCCCCAGAGACAGGATATACTTCAATGATGTGTGAAGTATTCTCTGTATACTTTGCAGTTAGGTTTACAATTCTCTTTGTCATTCCTCAAGATAAAATGGCACTAGCCAGAGGAAAGAGTACATTTCAAGAGTAGGGTGGTTTGTGTTGGTTTTTCAGTTTTGTTTTGTCGGGTTTTTTACCCCTATTTTTTGGTCCACCAGTCCAGTTGGTGGAGATTAGAATCTAGTCTTCCTTCTCTAAACAGCCTTCTGTGGAGTTGACTGCTATGGACAAATGCTCCTCATCCTGGTATCTGCCAGCAGCACGTAGACAGAGGTTTTCCCCACTATCATAGAAAATTCTCTGAGTAAGGTTAGACTAGATAATGGTAGCTTCCTCTCTTCAGTTCCACTCCCAAAATGTTAGAGGAGTCATCCCCGTAATTGTTAAACAATGGAATAATTTCCTAAAACTGTAGCAGCAACACTTTGATGGACGCTGTAGAAGCAAACTAGCATAATGCTTTTTTAATTTTTGAAGTTTCGTTATATGGACTGTAATAAAATATCCTAATGAGATCTCTGGAGACATACGTCCTATTGAGAAACATGAGCTGAACAAACCACACCAAATAGTATTGCTTCAGTATGCTAGAAAAAAAGGAAAAACATGTTTCCTTCCTTCATTCACCACTCCAGTTCAATGCTCTATCAACTGGCTGCTGTTGGCATGTCTGCTCTGGTAAATTTTGCCTCTACTTGTTCCCGATACCTCTTCTACATAAAAAGCCAAAGCACAAATTTAAAACGAAGTAAATATCTAGGTCTCACACCAGATTGGTCTAACATACCTACTTTGAGCACAATTATCACCTTTTATGACTTGGTTTAATCTGCTCAGGAAGAGGTCTAAGGTTGGCCAAAATCCTATGAACATACAAGGCACTGGGTACATTCAGAGATCAGCATTTCTGTAGCTGATAAAATATTTCCATATAGCCAAAAACACCACACATTGCTGAAACCGTGCTTAATGTTAATCCAACTTACAGTAAACTAACAAATGATACAGATGTCTTCCTTCATCACACCAGTGTTCAGTATGTGATTAATTCATAGGAACTTTGAAGTAACTTCTGAAACACCTTGGTTAGCTCTAACTTTTAGCCGCTAAGTCTCTTCAGAATATAGTTGCCCATGGAAATATATAGATCCACATTGTATGGAGGCTTTCTCTCAGGAAGCTTGGTAGCCCTCAAAAATTATGATCAAGACCCTATATTTGATCTGTGGTGTCCACAAAACCAATATTAAGAGTGGCTAATTCCTGGGGACTATCTCCCTTTGACTTGGATAGATACCATTTTTTGGTCGGGGTGTCTCTTCAGAGTCCTACTGATGGCATCAAACGATGACTAAAGTCATCAAATTGCAAATCATCCCTAGTGCTGCACTGCACAAGGTGATGAGCAGCCATGATGCAGCAGAGGTGATATAATGCAGTATCTGTCAAAGCAACATTTTTCCAGCTCCTATTGACACTGGCTTTATTAAAGTAATTCTCTCCTGTTGACATTACTGCAACAGTGGCAACCATAAGTGAGCTAACATTTGCCTAAAAAAAAAATATCACAAAGTCACCACTAGACACAACACAAAAATAATTCACAAGATGTTAAATTCCTCTGCCCGTCAAGAACCTGCGCCCTTTTGACAAAGATCTTATTTGAAAAATACTTGATGATCATGATTTGAGTGATTGTCCTTTTCTCTGCCCTTTTTATCCTGGTTAATCTGTAAATAATATTGACTGGTAAGTATCAAAAAATTTCATGGCCAGAAACCATGGCCGGAAAATATGAAGAACTAAAGTTTAAAAAATGGCATCCTTTTTTTTTCCCCTTCTAATTGTGTGTATGCATGTATCAACATCGATGCATCTGTTTCAGAAGAAAATACAATCAGGAATCCCTGTGGAAAGCTGCCTTTAGTTGTATCTTCACAATTTATGTCTTCGATATAGATTTTAGTGACACAAATAGTAGTATTGATGCTACCATCTACAACAGAGACCAAGTAAAATATTTCAAATTATGAAAAACTCTTGAAGATTCTTTCTTGCATGCCATAACCACAAAATCAGCTTTAAATTGAGAAACTCTTCTCACTTCAGATACTCTTGTGCAATTAAAGGGTACTGTCTCTAAATGGAAGAATAGAATCAGTCAAGAATAGTCAAGTCTCTGACAGGTTTTGGAAAGGTACAGAGCTGCTGTAAAGGTTCAACTATGTATTCTTTTTAATAAAAAAAATCGCATAAACCTGATAGCACTTGCTGACAAGCTACAGCAGATTGACAGAATAGTTTGGACAGACTATCAATCCAAAACTGTTGAGGAGAACACTGTCATTAGTAGAGCAGGTGAAATTAATTTAGGAGACACTAGGATTTCACATGGAATCTGATCAGACGTTTTCCAGTACAATTTTTTAAAAATAAAACTTCTCTTCAAAAATGTAAATTGTCAAAACAAGCAAGCTTCTTTGAAGGGAAGGAAAGGTTAAAATTATAGTTTCTTTCTTGACTTTTTTTAATATAGTATCCTGTGAATTTTCCTTTCAAAGTGAGGAACTGAAAGGGGTGAAACACTGGAATGATTTGGGAATTTGATAGAAGTGCACTACTTCAGAAGCGGAAATAAAAGACAGCTGTTCCTATCCATCCTGGACCAGGACACTTGGACATCCTCTTCTTACCTTCCCTGCTGTCAAAAGTGCAATGAGGGCAACAACACAGTTGCACACTTGCACTTGCTTCAGTGTGCCAAGTCACAGGCAAAGAGAAAAGTAGGTAAGCAAGAAAACAAACAAAAAAAATCAAGAGCACCAACTGCCTCAGGGAGGAAAGGAAAATTAGGCTATTGTTGTTATGAACTGTTCCTAAAGATACTTCAGAAATATGCTTAAGGGTGTGGCATAAAACCTTATTAGGCAAGAAAATGAATGCCATAATCCTCTGAACACTGCTTCTTGGCTACAAACATTTAAAACCAAAACACATTTTTTTCCATATCTGCCTCTTACCTGGTCTAATATACCAATAGTTAATGAGAAATTAAAGGTCTGTGCCTTTGGTTATTGTTGCTAATTAGAGAACAAAGTAGAATATTTTCCTCTGTATCCTTGATTTAAACAGTAGTTGAGCTTAAATAGGAATTATCTAAGGATTGCAGGGTTTGTCCCACTATGTTACCTATAATTACTTTTAACCTACATAAATAAGATAACAGTATCCCCAAAGTAAATGAGATGTCAGCCTTCAGCTTGTTTCAACAGCCTGTTCAACCCATTGAAGGCACTGAAAATCTCCACTGACTTCAATGGACTTTGGATCAAGCCCATAAGTCTTTAAAGTATTTTGGATTAAAGTGGATTTTGGCAGTTCTCCAAAGAGAAAAAGACTTAAGAGCAGCAGAGGGATTCCTGGAAATTGTCAGATGACAGGTTTTTCTATAGCAACAGACTTTCTTTACAGTATAAATGTATCAAGCCTAGCATTCATTGAAAAAAAAAAATAGTCCATTATAGGAATCTATTTGTTTTAGCATAAGTATTGTGCCTATTTAAGTGTCTGGGTATTTATCTTTAGGGGAGAGAAAAGCTTTATGGATAGCTAAATACACTCTTAATGCAGGTTAAAGTATCTTCTCTTTAATGTTTTTAAGGTTTAACTTTAATGTATGGCATTATTACTTTGTGGAAGAGAAATTAAACGTAATGCAGTGGAATCTAATGGCACATGATGTATCTAATCAAAGCTTAAGAGAGAGAATAATGCTTTATGGATAAGAGCTGCCACTCAAATTACAGCATTTTGTATTCCTTTAAATTAATAGATGTTAAGAAGATAATCACCATTTCGTGACTGATATCTTAGTATTGTATTAACAGTCACACATAAATGCAGGTCACAGCTTCGGGGCTTGGGTTCCCCACCTCTGCTCCCCCGGACTGTTCCGAGTTCTGGAGAGAAAAGTGAAAAAAGCACCGTGTGATTTGTAAGCCTTGAAATAAGAAAATTTCTTTCATTTGTTTTTATCATTCAATCTACATAATGATTTTCAGCAGGCCAGCTTCTAGATGCTGTACAGTGCTTAACTCTCACTGACAGCAAGTGCTGGAGATCCAGTGAATGTCAATATTGTCAGTGGTTTCACTGGAATGAGCTGTAGGAGCACCGGATTGAATGACATTTTCCAGGCCACCAAGGCTGTCCCAGCTGCTAAGTCAGACAACTGAAGCCCAGGCACGGGCATTACATTACTACTATCAATTTTTTTCATTCTAACTTCTAAAGGAGTTAGAAGGTTTTGGGTTTGTTGGTGTGGTATTTGTGTTGATTTTTTTTATCACTCCCACTCTTCCTTTCAGAGAGATGTTCCAGAACCTAAGTTCTTGTATAGAACAGAAACTTTTTTCTAATTTCCATTCTATTGAATTTATGGCTGGTTTATATCCATTTATTCTTATGCCAGTGTTGTTCATTCTTCCTTCCTGGCTTTTATTTCCTGACATATAAAGACAGCAATGATATCTCCCCCCAGAGCTTTAGGCATAAAAGGGTGATTGTGCAGTAAAGTCTAGAGTTGAGCAGCAGAAGATACATCCGCTGCTGAGCTGTTCATCTTTCCTTAGGGTGGTGGGGTGCCAGCTTCAATTAGCCAACTTAGTTATATACAAAATACAAATCAGTCCTTGTCTAAAGATGTTACATTTTATGTTGTCTATATTCCTTTAAAACCTAATAGCTTCACATTCTTTTTATTTTGCAGCTTTGGGCATTTTTAGGGGCAGCAACTGACAAATTTCTACAAGAACATATTAGTGTCCATGTGATCACAGAACATTTACAGATGAAAGTAAAATGTAGAAATGTCTCTATGAGAGAAGAAAGCAATGGAAAACATTGTCATTGTTCTGTTTCTTACAAGAGATGAACAATTTCACTTTTCTATTGGTCAGTTCAGCTGTGACTGAGGCGTTCCTGCTTCATCAGTTACCCAGCCTGGCTAATCAAGTGAACAAGGACCATTTCCATGTTTCTGACTTTCAGAGGTTATGTCATTCTTACTGATAGGTAGAAATTAACACGAATAGCTAGAAATTAAAATGAACAAAAGAGAAAGTGACACAGTTCCAGCAAACACACCACAAAACTAACAGTAGAAATATCCCCAGCTGCACCCCTCTTCAGGTGAGGTTAAATGCAAAAGAAACTGTAATCAAAGTCAGAGGAATTCTCATCTACTAAAAATAGTTTAATCATCCAAAGATCTAAGGCCTGCATGTTCTGAAAAGCAGGACACAAAACATGCTAAATCAAAGACTGTTTCCTTGGAGCACACATTTTAAAGTTTTACCTTTAAGGAGGCTAAAAAGTAAGTTTCTTATTCCATCGCATTAAGAGATTCTCCTACTGGGCTGCCATCCAATTGCAATTGATACCCCTTAAAGTTCAACACCTTGACCTTCTTGACACAAGACTCTCTTGCTAATTCTGTCTTAAGAGATGCACAGATAAAAGAGACCAGGCAAAAAAGAAGTGGGAGAGAATTGTACACTAAGTGTCAAATGTCACTGTGTTGAATCTGGGAAAAGAGTGTAAAGTTTCCACTTCTTTCCTCAAGCCTACATTGCAGCTGGAATGAACAAAAATGAGGAAGTACCACTTGTTTAAGCACTCAGTACTTGCGTGCTGCCTGCCGATACTGTCTGGAAAGGCAGTACTCAGTCTACTGAGGTGTGCTTCCCTAAACAAACAAAAAAAAACCACCAGAAACACTCCCAGAAGCAAACAAACAAATCCTCCCCTTCTTCCCTCCTGCCTCCCTCGCGCCACCAAAAAACCAACCACCAAAAAACTCCGCCACCCATCGTGAGTTTGTTCTATAAACCAGAGTTGTGCATGTATTTGTGGGATTAGAAAGACCGTATAAAATCTTTCTGAACAATTCAGCAGATCAGTCAACCCATTGAGAGACTTTCAATAATGCTTAAAAGGCTTGCGGAAAGACATTATATTTGCAGAAAACCAAGTAACAAACAAAACCACAACAAAATTAATAGACTGACATACTGGCAATGCCCCATGAACTCAGACATCAGAAAATTTTCCTCCCCACTCTTCCAGATATTTATTAAAATATGCAAGCCAAGGATTCTTATGCTCGTCTAAGGAGGACCTTTCTCAATGCTCCACTCACAAGTGGATGAATACATGCACAGTAGGAAACAGGCTCTCAATGGTTTTATCCCCTTTATGAATACAGTGCCAATAACTACCTAGTATCAGACTAGTAATTATTATACCATCTAAACATAAAGAAATTTCAACCAAGAAATAAAATTCAATAAATAAAATTAACCTTTTAACCACTACGTAAAAATAAATATGTATATATGTCTATAAACATTTTTTTTCTTATTCTAGTCCCTCAGCTCTATTTCTTATGAAGTTGGATGAGTCACCTAAGTGATTAGCAATTACATTTAGGCATTAGCATTTCCCACGTGTGTATTTCAATCTGTTTAAGTGTTTAACTTACAAATTCATAAATATGCCTATGAACAATACTAATACACTACCAGCCTTACTAACAGGCAAAGAGACATAGGAGATCGACTTATTTAATCCTTGATCAAGCTATACTCTTGGAAAAGCCAACGATATTTTGGTGCAACAAAGGTGTATACACAATTTATCGGATAATATTAAGCATACCTAATACCACTCACCAAGTCAGTGACTGCAAATGCCAGCAAACGTGCAGAAGTCTGGGTTTTACCTTAGTACCCTGACCAAGTTAAACTATATAGCTCTGAGTTCTTAAATCACCTGGCAGGCCATTTGTACTTCAGAAGGGTGTGAATTATGATTCTTTGACTCCTTCTGTTTTCTTCCTTACTGCAGAGCTGCTCTAATGACTTATATCTTGGGCACTACCACAAGATGGATGTTTTAGAGCATTTGCAGTGGGGAGGGATTGTAGTAGTGATTCTTAAATGACTGCAAGAAATACTTTTGGTGTTTTAAAGCATGAGGAAGAAAATACCTAACACGATTCTTTAATTTTTTTCAGCATTCCTATTATAAAACACAATTAATTTAACAAAAAGACCTAAATTGGCAATATGGAAAGTGAAAGCCACAGAGATATCTTAGTACTGACACAGCATGTTAATATAAATGCAGCCCTTGCTAATATTAAAAATGTGCTCATGAAATATCAATGATTTTCTTTAAATATAGTAGTTACCCTTGTAAGCATTCAAATAATTGCAGAAACAATTTTCAAATAACATATTTCTTGAAATATGTACAGCAAAATTATAATATTTGTCATTTGTATTGTGTTGATTCACGTCCTTTACTCTCTACCACAAATTTTACATTATCCATCTGTGGATTCATCTAATTTACAGATGCAACTTGTTCTGGAGATAAGGCAGAATCAATTTCCATTGTAGAAACAGCAAGAGGGAGAGGAAGGAATGAAGAATGACTAGGAAAAACCCTCATACGTTAAAAATTGCTGCTGGAGAGATTTGCAGCTTCCAGGAACTAAAGTGCACTGTGAGTTTCTTTCCAAAACAACTTCCTTCAAACATCATAAATCCAATGCAAGACAGGCTTCAGAAACCCAGGTAAAGAGAGGTTTGTGCTCTGAACTGAATGAGAGCCAGACAAGGACCATCAGTAAGGGTTGTTGGTATTTGCACTGTGTGCCTAAGTTGCTCAGCACTGACAGCCCTACAAGAAAAACTAAGAGTTTACAAGGAAAACTGAGATATTTTGTCTCCTAGAAACATCCAGTCTCTACCTGCTCCAGACAGA
Source organism: Lycocorax pyrrhopterus obiensis (assembly GCA_014706295.1). Taxonomy (NCBI): domain Eukaryota; kingdom Metazoa; phylum Chordata; class Aves; order Passeriformes; family Paradisaeidae; genus Lycocorax; species Lycocorax pyrrhopterus. The sequence goes on from JACSVZ010000002.1 coordinate 66,706,577, forward strand.
AGCAAGGAGGATAAAATGCGAATGTGATTTCCCTTGGGACTACATATTATTACAAAAGACAGAGGCTAGATTCTTGACAGCTTTCTAGGATCTCGTAACTTTGATCTGCTTAGAAGATTTCAGATCTCCTTGCACGATGAATTATAGATTAAGAACAGCATCTCCCATTTATTTTGTCACCTAATTCAGATCAGACCATGACTCTACCTCATATTTTCAAAACAATCAAAAGAAATCTTGGGGGGAAAAAGCAACAAAAAATATTTTAAAAGTAAAGCCAAACAGGAGAAGACCAACTAAGCCATGAATCTATTCACCATAAAACAAAAACAGTTCTTAGGATCTAAAGTCACATGCAGCCAACTAGAAGAACCACTCATAAATACTAGAGGCAATGGCTTGGTTGCACTGAAGTCAACAAGGTTGCTACTACTGATCTTCAGCTACTGAGGTTTCACCTAATCTTTTGTGATCTCCTGGAACTAGTGCCTCGTATCACCACACTAGTCTGTCTAAGACAATATTTCTTCATGCAGAAGAAACCCATAATTCCTGCTCATTCATAGCAACCACAATTCAGTTAGTGTAATGGATGCCAGGGTTTAGGTAGGTTATCATCTGAAACAGGTTTAACACAGAGCCTATAATCAGCAGGATTCTTGGGAAAACAAATAGCCTTGAAGGGATAATCGCTATTTGGAAGTCAAGTTATGTAAAACATATTTCCCCCTGTGTTATTGCTTCAAGTTGTTTGATTGCACCTAGTATGTGTAAAGAGTGGAAATTATAGAATCTTCACCCTGAGTGGTTTAGGCTCTGTTGTTGTAATAGCTACTTAAGTTTTAAAGGGTTTTCTTGCCTTTTTCTTTTGGTCTTTCTTCATGCAGGTAAAAGCTGATAGGAGCAAAGTAATGAGGCGGGATAAAGAAATTTGCAGCCAAGGAAACTCTGCCAATTTTCTAAAACAGATGCCAATGCTTTTGGCACCTTCTTGTAGTTGACTAAAAACTGAGTCCAAATTTATCATCAAAGAGCTAGCCAGGCATGCAGATTGCACACATATCTCCCTCAAAGGGAAAGCTTACAAAGTTAAAAAAACTTCACAGTATCATTCTCTCTTAAAACACAGATCAAATAACCCTCCTTCCTTCCTCCCAGCACAGACAGCACTATCTAGTCCAGTATACACACAATTGCATTTCTTTTTACTCTATTATAATCTATGTATATTGTACACATAACAGACAATAAGATACCCTAGAAGTAAATATAATAAATCCATACATACCAGTGTGTAGCGACTATTTGCCCCCAAATTCCCAATACAGAAACTGAACTAGAAAATGGGAGCATCAATAGACCAAATATCCCTGCTCTACTACAGAAAATCTACTTCTTTCACGGTTTCATCCTGTCAGGAAGAATGCCAAAGCCTGGGTCCATGACTTTCTTCAAGCAAAACATTTCCTCACATGTATTCTTCAAGCAATTACTAGAATTGCACAATGTAACTACAAAACCACTACCCCTGGCTAGCCACGGTCTTCAAGGTACATGTGCATTGTTGGATCCAACCCAATTTCCCACATGCCTAAGTTTTGTTTATAAATAACAAATTTCTGCCTGTGCTTGAAGAGAGGTTAGAGAATGGGAGGTATGCGTAAAAGGGTAACAGCCACTGTATCTTACACTTCTATTTTTTTCGCCCTTCTGTTTTCCTGCATTCTCAGTGTCAGCCAATAGCATGGAGCAAGCAGAAAAACCTACCTTCACCTTCCAATCTGGACATGACAGTCCTGCTGCATTCCTAAAGTAAGCTGACAAGGTTTTCTTATGGAAAGAGTTGAAAAATGGAAGATATTTCTTCTTCTCATTTTCTTGTACATACAGGAAATGAATACTGTTTTTAGAGCTGTAATGTTTTAATTTTCTGACCCAAGAGTGTGAATGCACCTCAGTCATGCTAGGATTACATCCCTGAAGCTTTGTATTGCATAATCATAATATGTACCAGAGTCATAATATAATGTGTGTAATCATGGTATGATCAAATTCATTAAAGGTACAAAAGAATGTAGAATAGCACTGGATTAGCATGCTCTTTTAACAGACCACACCATACTTACTATGAGGCAGATCCTCAGCTGGGGCAGACTTTTATAACTCAACCCAAAACTAAGAAGTTAGCTATAATTAACTTTGTTGAAAGACTGAGGGGAAAAGAAAAAGAAGAAAAAGAAAAAAAGAGGAAAGCAAAGAGTCTGGGGATTTTGTTTTAGTTTTATTTTTCTGTAACCACACCTACTTGACAATAAGAGGACAAACATTTTGACAGTCTGGTGTGTGTGCACATTACACACACACACGGAATACTGAGTCCAGAAATGTTTCTGTACAGGTCGTACATGTAGCAACTTTCCAAGCTTCTGCTTGTTCTCTTACACAGGAATGTATTTTATAGACAAAATATTATTCATTTTTCATTATAGTTATCATTTCAGGAAAGCAGAGTGTTGCCAAAGTCACTTAATTTTCACATTCATTTTACCAGATGGAGATTACACTTTAAACAGATAAAAGAATCTAAATGAACTAGAACAGGCAAATACATTTTGTCAGTTTTGCTCGAATGTTATTAACTCAGGAGGTGAAGGTCATGCTTCATGTCCTTTAAAAAAAAATAGCTTTCCTTTAAAATTGTATTTCTACAGTCTCATTCTGTAGAATGTTTTCTGAGATGGCTTTTTAATTTTCTCTAATTTTCAGATAAATAGACATACATACACCCCAAAAGTGACTCAACCCAAGATAACTACTTTAATAAGCTACACATTCTCAATATCATTCTTAATGCATCACACATGCAATAGTCTCCTAGGACTATATCCTGCCCTCTGCTATACAGACAGCTTATTATTCAAAATATGCAATGAATCATTAATGATACACACCCACAGAGGGGAGATCAGAATTAAGCCCTTAGTCGGTGTGTAATATTTGCTCTCAAACTTCATCTATCAGGAGCAATGGTATTTCACTTACCATTGCCAAAAAAACAAATTGGAAAAAAAAAATTAAAAATTTATAAGGTCTATATGATTTCTGTCTGTGACCTCTACACCATGTATTAGGGACAGGTGTTATATTGAGTGCTCTCCTATTTCTGCTTGTGCACAGATGTAATCCAAGAGTTATATGTTCACACGCTCAACGTGCGTCTTTGGGGAAGGGGCTATATTTCAGATACTCTCTCTCAAACAGCCTATATGCTCACAAAAGATTAAAAAGAAAAAAAAAAACAAACAAGACAAAGAAATAGCTTTCTAAAAGTACAACTCAGAAGGCAATACTAGAATATAACAACGACTCTGAGTCAGTAGTGACTCAGAAAAATGATCCATTTAGCTTCTTCTGCTGTCTTGTCAGTCATCTCTACTGCTAAGGTAGCAGTATTTTTGGTTTTGTTTACATGTATGATAAAGAAGCTTAGCTCCTTTGTCTACTTCTATTTCATTACCAAACCTGAAAAGACTGGAAGAGCTGCCCTAAAAAGGAGAACCTCAAAACATATCCAGTTCCCAGATACCAAGACTCACAACAAGCCACAATTTTCATTTTACAACTCCTGGAATTATTTTTCTGTCACATATATGTGTATTTATTTTTATGGAAAATAGGAAAAAAGCTTTCAGTAATTTGAACAAAACCTGCCTCTAGAACTATAATATTTTCTTAGACAACTACTACTACAATATTTTGTCATAGGTGTCCAATTAAAAAAAAAAAATAAAGCGGAAAAAATCGCACAAATTTAACACAAAGAAATTAAAAACATTTTCAATGTTCCTTAATGTTTTTCTCTACATAGGTATTTTTGTAACGTGCTAAGCATGTGTTATGGAAACCAAAGACCTTTCTTGATGTGCCTATAGTCTCTTTAGGACCAGACTCCAAATTACTAATAGAACAGCAGAGCAGAGTTAGACCTATCCATCTCTTTGTAGGCACTATTTGGATTCTCTGCATTAAAGCCTGGAAGCTTGGAGATGGTGCCCTCTTGTACTCCCTCCAAAAACTTTTGAGGAAAGGAAGCAGAAATTTTGAGAGTGTTCTTCCAGGATATCATACACCCACATACCAAGCCAAGCCCAAAATCCCAAGATTTAAAAGGGCTTTCATCACCTGTGCCTATAACACCAGATGCATTGGATTTACCACACATTCTGCTTAATTGATCAGCATCAGATCTGCACATCCGGATCAATTAGGTGTGCAATTAGCATTCTCTGCATATTGTGCAGTACTTTGCCCATGCTCTTGCAACAGTTTAAGGCACTTTTGAGAGAAAGTATAAACATTAGGCCCACATCCCTTGCACCTGAAGATCATCCCAAATTTGGATAACCTTCAAACATGGATCCCAGGAATGAAATATATTTGTGTATGAAATTATGTATATGTTCACATTGAGACAGAAAGGATGAATGATACTGACATTTACACCCCTCTTCGAAGGTGCAAGCAAGCAGTTTCCAATAGCCATACCTTTCCTAATGTGCACCTTCATCTCAAAACCTAAAGGAACATGAGCAGCAAGGAGTTTGCTGCAACACTCCACGAAGCAGTATCCAGATATGAAAAGGGTAAAGAATACATTATGTAACTAAAACACCCCTATGCCTACTGCTGCCCTACAGTGGGGTGCAGAAGGAAGGAGGAAAATTTTTAGACGGATATACATTGGTGTCATAGCCTGAAGAATTCTTTAGGAGTACGGCACATGTTTTTATCAGATCTACAACCAAAGATAAGTTCTCACAAACAGAGATAAAGTGGCTAGAGAATAAAATGAACTGCATCAGTGCTGGGTAAAATTCACATCTCAGCCCAGGGCCAGCACCTTGAAGAAGCACCTCACTTGCTCAGTTCCTATAGATGATGAAATTAAGCTGAGAGGAAGAAGCCTGTGGGACCCACCACCCCATAGAAACAACTTTTTAAACAGTTTTTGTTAACAAAAATCAATAGACTGCTAGGCAAATCCTAATCCACATTGTCTTTATGCACAGGTACCACGCTGCTGACAGATTAACAGATTGTTTTACAGCAAGATATTTTGGACACCTAACTGAGTCCTCCTGGTGAGCCCCTCCTGAGCTTTCTCATCTGCTACCAAACATGAGACAGCTGACAGGTTTTTAAATGATGAACTCCTATGGGTCACATTACTTAATTATACAGTACATCCAGGGATACGCACATGGGTCTTTTATGGTAAATGATATGACTGTCTTAAAAACTCATTAATATGTCATTAACCAAGCAGACATTTACTAATTAAACAATTAGCCCCTCTCTTCTATTCCTTTGTTCCACTCAGAGATGCTCATTTACTGTGATCCCCCCTCAGATTTTTTTTTCTTTTGTAATTTCTTTTTCAGGAAAACTTAGTATCTATAAAACATTTCCTTTGCTTTTGTCTCAGTTTAGTCAAATGGGAAACCAAAACAAAGTCTAGATTCCCAGCTAGTGAAAATCAGCTTTATCTCATGGAAGTCAAAGGAGTTATGGTGATTTACCCCACCTGAGGATTTTGCTCCAGGCTTCCCAAATACAAGTAATGTATTGATTTCAAATGCATGTCTACCGTCAGAATATGCAGGCTTTGCCTGTCCAAACTGATACTGATTTTTACAAAACTTCCAGAAATGCATCCAACAACCACTCTGAGCTGCATAATTATTAAGTACAAACAAAACCCACAACACCAATAAAGCAAGTATAAATATGCAAAGATCAAGGCCTGGAAGCAGATTATTCTGCATCACCATATGAAGTTAAACACCAAAGGAACAGGCTGTATTCCTACCTTTGAAATTCAAAGGATTTTTAATAATTTTACTTGAGCTGTTTTCTGCTGATAAATGTAGCTTGATCGTGTTTGATGTGTTTTAACTGTGTAGTAAACTCTGATACAAAGGATTATCAAATATCTCAAACTGGAATATAGTGAGTTTCTTTTTGGAGAGAAATCCCCCATTTCTCCTTTATGATCAAAAGGTAAGCATTATTTTATTTCTATTTAAATGCCCATCTTTTTTACTGTATATACAGTAGTTTTACTAATATATATAAATAGCTGATATATAGATGCTGAAAGAAAAAAAAGCAAAAAGAATATTTCTTCTACTTCTTACATTACAAGTGTTCTAACTCCTATAATTTTATTTTCTCTTGCTTGCCACAAAACAATCTTTCAGGAGCACCCGGTCATTTGCAGAGGATTATAGATAGGGTTCAACCAGGTACTAGCAAAGGAAGAAAGACAAACCATTTAAATGACCTATGCTTATACTGATAACACAACTAAGAATTCTGCCTTCGCTCTGCTCCTCCCTGCACTGTATCTTCACTCAGAATCACACTAAACTGCAAATCAGGTCCTAGAGGTCTGGGGGATCACTAGCCTAAATAAAATACCACTTTAGCTACAAGGAGGGATAAAACCTTCCCTTGAGTTTTCACCCAGCATCACAGGTGAGCAATCTGTGGCAGCTGGAGTCTGGTATAATCCAGTAGCATAAGTAACCAGGGATGATGAAGTAGCTTCAGAGTAGTTAAAAGCAGCTTACACGTCAGCATTCCCCAGAACCCAACAAGCCACCAGAAAAATGCCAACAGCTTCACTGCAGTGGAAGATCTGGCCCCAGAAGTGTAAGATAGTGTGTGAAAAGGTCAAATGAATACAGTATTTAAGACAAAACAAAACTTGAGAAAGTTCTTGTTTAGGAGAAGGGTTCTGTGCACAGTCATGAGACAGAAGTCTTCCATATTCTCTGTGGACAAGCAGAGCGTGGGTAACGATAACAAAGAGGTCTCCTGCACTGCAGCACTGAAATGCCTCTTCCTGAACTGGAAGGACAACAGTGAGGGCTCTGGAAAATTCAGATGCCATCCTCCCTGGCTATAAGTCCTGACTCCTCCCCAGTCACGTATTTAGAACCAGCAGCCCTTTGGAAAGTAAGCTTGAGTCCATTCTTGCTGATTTATTTCTGTGGTCTGTGAGTGATCGATTCAATTACAACCAACAGAAACCTCCTTCATATATTCACTGTTGCTGACTGGAGGTGCTTTCAGGCCACCAGGAACACTGGCCATCCTGCAGAGGCACACCATGTTGCCCCTCACAACTACATACAGCCTCTGTGCTGAACTCCAGATCAATTAGGACAGGAATACAACACAAAGCCTATCACAGTGTAGACTTCTCTCCTACACAATATCTATTACGCATTAGTTTTGTGGCAATAGCTCTTTTGCAGCAACCAAAAAATTAAATAAAATTACAAAGAAGCTAAAGCCCCAATGAAAATTGATGTCTAAGGATAAACCCCTGACTTCCAGATTTATGGCTTTTTTAATGCAAGATTTCTTCCTGTATTGCCACTTATTTAGATAGTAAGGGCAGTGTGAGAATGGAGACACACATTCTGAATGCGATGTAAATCATGCATAATTTTCATAGATTTTCAAGAGGCCTTTAGACAAAAGAAATATCTGTCTTCTTATGTTTATTAGAATCAGTTAAAGGTTTGCACATTTGCTACTAGTCAAGCCACCCTAATTCCACAATCAGGTAGTGATTAAGTATCATGATGAAACCCTGTACTTCAGATCTTCATTTTCATCACTGCTACACAGACAAGAACACACAGGCAAGGAAGCTGCAACCCCACTCTTTAATAGCTGTTGCATAGAAGGACAAATTTCCAGAACTGGAACCATAGAAGAGCAAAGTGGTATTTGCGTGAGAAAGACTTTCACAAAGGAAAGATCAATCCCCCCTCCACTGACTGAAGAGAAAATTAATTACTGCAGTTGGCAGAGGATAAATGATTCCAATTTACAGAGTTGTGTAATTATAGCAGCTGCAGAGTCGAAGACTGGATGCTAACTTTGAACCTCCACCCCAACATGACATTTCTACTTGCATTTAGTTCTGCCACTTGTGAGCATGTTGAAAGTTCTCTCACTGTGTCTTCATAATTATATGTTGGTTCAAAAATAATCGTTGGCTCCATTGCACAGACGAAACCTTATCATCTGGTTAGCAAAAGGTATGTTGTATCGTCTTTGAAGTGCTGAAATCCCCACAGTGGAAAATTTATTAGGGGAAAGTGATGTTATGGCAACACAATTAATTCTGCCACAACATGCAGAATTAACTACACTGTTAAGAATTAAGGATTCAAAGAAGAGTTCAAAGGAAGAAAAATACTGTATGTCAAATCATAAAGTATAACCTTTTCATAAGGTCTAACAACACCATATTGTAAAGAGGCATCTCAGTGAGACATCTAGTTAAGAAAAAAAGGAAAATAAATGGTTAAGGAGATGGGGAAACATCTTTAGTGTTTTACTTGTTTTTCTCATGGGAGGTTGTCAGTTATGCTTGTAGAGAGAATTCTGTTCTCTTTTTGAAGCCAAGAGGAAAGTTTTTAATCTCATCTTTAACTTTAATCCTTTAAAATATGTAAGAGATTTAGACGTGAACAGGGTAAATTTGGCAGAAGATCCTAGCTATGGAAGTAAGGTAATTTCTTTCAACTACTGATTGCCAAGGGAGTTCAAAGCCTGCCACCTAAACTATCTATCAATTCCAGCTACAAGCTGCAATCTACTGATTTTTTACATTTCTTTCTATTGATCAAAAATATTTAGAAAAGTCACCAGCTACGAGTGAGTGAAACTATGTGATTATTACAGACAGGGATGAGGGCTCTCTAGTGCAGTTGCTTTTTTCAGAACAAATGAAGAATGAAAGACATTTTCTCAAGCAATATGCACAATAGCATCTGTGGTGACTCTGTAGTTATTTTATGCACCAACAAGAAAGGAGCTAGTACACAAGAACAATTTCAGAAAGTCTTAGAAAACTGGCAGCTGAGCCAAATATTTTGCTTTTAATACAAGGAGACTTCTGACTTTAACAGACGGTTTTGTACCATCTAAAGGTCACATAAGCCTCATGTACAAGGCAACCTGATTACATTCCATTACTGAAATGGAGGTGTAGAAGCCAGAGTATGACTTTTTCCCCTAAAATACCTGTACATCCATGCATACACTGAAAACACCTGCCATACACAACCATTAGGCTATTGCAGTTGTGCTGAGGTCAAATCCCATAGTACCCTCTAAGACTGTGGTCCTGTTCTATTGAGCACTTCCTAATAGGAGTAAAAAACATTTCATTTTTTGCGGGGGTTGATTTCCAAAAGGCTGCAGCAAAGTTGGAAACTGAAGAAGAATTTTTTTATGTGGAAAATTGGCACAAAGTAACAACGTGCGTTGACTAAGGTTACACAGAAACGCTTGGAAAAGCTGAACATTGAGCCAAACAGCTGAAATCTCCCTCTTCTGGTCATGGTCAGCCTCTGGTTTTAATTACCTGGGTACAAATCTACCAGCTAAAAGGAACTAACAGATTTACACCTCTCTATTTAAACCACCCTTATTTATTAGGCAAATTTGCAGTTTTCAGTGCCATTGCATTAACAAACCTAGAAGAGAGATGAGGCCTGTTTTAAAAAGGACTGATTCAAAATGACTGGAGATCTTAGGTTTTGGCCCTGTGCAACTACAGTACAACAGATGAAGCAATTATATAATCAGATAGGCTTGGCCTTGTCTACTCTTTGATCAATTCAACATGTGCCAAATCCATGTCATATGAATGAAAAATCTAATCCAGAACAAAATGACTATGTCATAGGAACGAAAAACTAATCCAAGAGGGCTCACATCTGTTCTCAGTCACACCAGACCCAGGACAAGCTGAAATGCCATTGAACTTGATGCATTTTATACCGGTACTAATAAGATTAGGATTTAACTTCCTCTTCCCTCTCTTAAATAATGTACAGAGTCAGAATAATTAAAAATCAATATGGAAGAAAATAAACTGCTGCAGTACTCAATGCAGATATAATAATATTAAAATACCATAAAACCATTTGTTTCTTTTGAATCTAATTTGTATAAGGTCCCATTGTACAGATGAAACACTTCATTAATATACCTCAAACAGTTATTGCAAAACTTTTTTAAAGCATCACTAGCAAGATCATGAACACCAGTCGTGGGTAAAAGATATGCTTGATGAAACATTCTGGAAATCTTGAGCTAGCATTTGGTATATTTATACAAGTTATACACTTAAATTATAGGTTAAACTTCTGTAAGGATATTAACCTATGATATAGGAATCTATATAATTGAAAAAGTCCCAGAGAATTCAGTAAAAATGTTGCCTGAATAAGGTATTCAGAACCTTCCAGAGATATGGAGGAGTTAGTGTTACCAGAGTTCTGTCAGGAGCCAGTCCAAATCTGTGTGAAGTCAATTCAGACAACTGTGGAACACCCCTCTTAAAAACATTTTTATCCTTGAGCAAACATAAAGATAGAGAGAATTTAAACAAAACACTTTTTACTTTGTCTGTGAGTTTTCCCCAAGCTTTCATCCATACCACTGGCAGCCTTCTGTAGCTGGATTTTGCTTACCTTCATAATACTATGATTTGTTGCTATGGAAATTATAGCCATGTCACAAATAGAAATTTATGCCTTTGTGGAAAAAACAATATTCTAACCTAGGAAAGCACCAATATCCAAACCTGAAAATTGAGAAAAAATAAAGAAGCTTGCTATGAAAACTTTGCTAACGTTGGATTTGGAATCAGAAAGACGCTTGAGTATGTTTGCAATTTCAAGCTATTGAAATGTCCTTGTGTGCATGAAGAGCAGATTGGGTGCATGGAAGTTTTCTGACTATAAGTTTTCTACCTCTTACTGTATTTAGTCAGAAAACAAAAAAGAGATCTATACTAATTGGGCAGATTTACAAATTTAAGTATGAATAGAAACCAATATACCAGAGTCAAGAGTCCTGTTCCTTTGAAATATATATTAGGTATAAGAATGAGTGTAGAGAGACAGTCTTAGCACCCATGTTAGAAGTTTGTCTTCTCATATTTCCTGTTTACCCGAAAGACAGGAGATTCCTTCAGGAGGCACTTTCTAGAGACTCAAAACAATTCTCACAGCACTTGAACTGGAGTCCTATTCTGACCCTCTGGAAGAGAATTGGGCTTTTTCATTATTTTATTTTTTCTGTCTCCTGTTTTAGCATGTGCGTTCTATGAATGCTGCTGGAATCTGTTGTGGCCATATCTGCAATGACAATAACAGTAATTTTGAATGCTTATTGATCTACTCTTTTTTCTTTTTAATGGTCTATAATAACGTGTCATCTGTGTGATCTCTTAAACCCCACTTGATGTGATTATTTCATTTGTTTTATTCTGCATACATTTCTTCTCTCTGATTTTCCCTTTCTCTGATAGTTCCTTGTAAATTCAATTATTTACTAATTTTCTATATTTCTGCACATAGTTTTCTGGATCTTTACACTACAGTGCTAATGAAATCTAGACAGAAAGCTCGGAACCACATGACTGCAGATAGACAAAAGATTCTATACTTTTTTTCAATAACACGCCATTTGTGCTGCTTTCCTGCAGGAATGCTTTTCAGTTGAAATAAGCTAAGTCTCATAAAAAAGAACATGCACCAGAGAATTAAGACTACTAAGAGGATCTCTAGCATTCAAGAAGTGCTAGAATTCACAACTTCCAGACAAAGACTACTGTTCATTTTACTCTCTGAAACCATCACTCTGCAGAAAGAGCACAGATGTGAATTTCCCTAGTTTTCCTGCAGATCCTTGTAATTCAAAAGATTGGGCTCCTAAATTCTTTTGTCCTTCATCAGAAATGAGAACTGGATATGGTTAACATATAATAAGGATGCTTCATCTTTGTGAAACTGGAAAACATCATTCCTCATGTCCCTCCACATTATCCTGAAATATGACCTCAATGTAATAGATTTCATTGAGGGAAATTTATTCCTCCTCCTTTGTTTTCTTTGCCTCCCTTTTTTTTGATCCCCAAACCAGGAAGGATCAGGGTGGAAAAAGTCAGGAAAAAAAAGCAAGTTGAAAATCAGACAGATGCAGACTATGAACACAAAAATTATCCTATTACAAACCTCAAAATAGCAAACAAACTCATAAATAAAGCTTTCTGGTCCATTTAATTGCTTTTATTGTTGTCATTTTCTCAGTTAGACTAACTCAGCTGACCAATGTTTCATTCACACAAATGTTTCCAGAAAGCTTAAGTGTAGCAAAGGTTTGTCAAAATAATTATTATAAAAATAATAATTATTATTATTATTATTGCTGTTGTTTAATTATGTAATTATATTATTTAATAATAATAACAATAATAATATAATACACTGGAGAGATGAACAATTGTATTTCTAAAAGCTTGCAAAGGTTAAAAAAAGGTCTTCTTTTGTATAATTATTGTCTACCCAAGAAAACCAAAACAGACTGTAACTGATGTACCAGCTCCTGAGAAAAATCACAAAAAGCAAATGACAAATTCCATTTGTCAAGCAATCAATATGGTTAAGGTTTGATGACACAAATAATTACCTAAATAAATTAAAGACTTCACTCAAACATCAATCTTAGAATAATCTAACATTGACTTTCAGAATTATCTAGCCTCTCTGGCATGGAGTTGAAGGATAAGATGCTGAAAAACAGGCAGAAAAGCAGGGGTGCCAGCTGGGGAGGGGAAAAAAGCCTTTTTGATTTAACTAGAAAAGATGTTTTATATATTTGTTGAAAAGAGCTTTGGTAGAGTGGAAAAAGACGAAATACTGTAAAAACAATGGAAATCACTGGAAAATTGATAGAGTTGAAACAGCATCCATGAACCACTGAGTGAAACAGTAAGAAAATGAGGCAGCAATTGGAGACATTATCAGGTATAGGATACATAAACATATTTATGATATATAATGTAAAATTGTTATCATATAAATCTATTTCTTGTTCTTGCAATGAAAAGAAGTTAATGTATTTAGAGCAAGAGGACAATGCTCTGCTACCATAAGAAAGCATCCTCTACATACTGACACACAAAGGCTTTACCTGCCCTTGAAAGCTGTAATGCAACAGCTGTAATGAGTGCCACTCTTTCACTCTTCTTCCACATACTGAAGCAGGCTAAAACCTAATGTCTGGAAGCAAATATGAAGCCCAACAAAATTTCACAATTATGGACATTTAATACAGCTGATGTGAATTTTCTTGGCAGCAGTGGGTATTTCTAGTGATCTGTTTTGGTTCATCCATAGCACTCTCCCATGTTTCTGTTGCTAAGCTTCTATAGTTACTTGAAATTTTTTATTACATGCTTTCTGTCTTTGACCAAATAATCTAAGTGACAAGTCTTTTAAAAGGAACACATATAAAAGCACAAAACAGGTAATGTGTTTCTTATATTCCACTACAGTTTCTCCTAAAAAGTCCACCGATTTTTTCTTTTCCATTAATGGAAGGGGAACAGTCCAATTCAGTAGTTTTTACATGTGATCCATAGGCAAGTTCTAAGGTGACCATGACAAGAACTTAGCATGAATAATAAATTAATTACAAAAAGGCTTGGACATTCGCTTGGAAATGTTTAGAGATCTAAAAATCAAGGAACTTCAAAAGTGACTGTGCAGCAATATCAATATTACTTAAAGCAGATGAAAGTCTCTTCTTCGGGGAGTATATAATGTTACACAGATGACAATGACATCAGAGTCTGATGCAAATTTCACTTCATTATTGACCTATTTCTGTCTTAAATCATATAAGAACCATGCAAATATTCACTTCAGTAGTCCCTAAGTTTCACAGAATTTCAGTAAGCAAGACATGCAATTATACAAAGTGAAGCTCCTTGCTTGTATCAGACATTTGTTAGCAAGAAGGGGTTTTTTAAGAGGTTGCACTTTGCTCTAGAAACATCTTAATTTTATCACAGGTATTTTCAGTCCTGAAAGCAAAACAAAGCACTGTGTTTCAAGTTAGTTTCATTTCAAACCAAAACATTTTGCTTTAGTTAGTTACCATTCTGCACCTGCAGCAGCCCTCAGTTTAACACACGGGCTGCTGTCCCTGCTCGGGGCTACATTTCCTATCAAAGTGCTGCCCATGCTTTGATCACACAACATGAGCCATTATGGGAAACCCAACAGTGCTGATGGGCAAAAGCAAGTACAGAACACAGCAGCCACATGACAGCTCTCATGCAGTGGTAGAGCACTTTGGGTAGGTGCAGTGCGCCACTGAAGCAAAATGTGCGCCTTTCCACTTCCAAGTATTTTGCTACTTTTGTATCACTTCTAAACCAAATGTAATGTCCCACAGGACTGGTGTTCTGCTTTTTAACTCCACGTGGGGCTAAAAGAGTGTTTTGATATATTCAGCCCAATAGAGTGCTTTGTATAGATTTTTGCAAGAAAAAACAAAACAAAAAAAACCCCATTAAATAATTTGTGAATTGCATTTGTGCTTTATATTATTTTGCTTTATAGAACCTGATGATTCTGCTGAGACAAAGGTTCAATTACCTGTCATCAGTTCAATTTCCTGAAGCTTGAGTAAAGTTTGATCCAGGTTCTGACTTCGTTGAGTTTTTTATTCATTGTGCTCTATTTATGTTTAGGACACAGGTTTTTTTGTTTTGTTTTAATGTTTTAACGACTCAGGACAATTTTTTCATCACCAAAACAAAGGTGCAATTGATATTCAATTTTCTATACTATTTTTTAGTCTCCAGAAGTGCACTAGACATTTCCTAAGAGGTATGAAGGGCATCAGTGAGCTTGTGAAGGTGAACTGCAGTTTAGGCCATTACACATTTTATGAGATCAATTAAAGAGAGATACAAGTTTCAAATTAGATATAATTTTATATCTTAATATGATTACAAATAAAATTATCTGTTCCTTCTCAAGATATTTAATATCAACATAATATAGCACATTCCTCCATTCAGTTTGATTTGTCTGATCACAGAAAACTACATGAAGCCATCCTGATATCTCAGAAGGTTTCAAGGACCAGAACAATAATAATAAATTCATGTTAAGGTAATTAAGAATTAAACTGAAGAGAACTTCCACACTCAGTGAGGAACTGGATAGTATTTAAGATTCACTGGTAATGAGGGTGTATCTGAATTCTTCTTCTACTACTTTTCAAAGCATAGGTACCTCTGTCCATCTGACTCTCCCAGCATGGGTACCCTGAAAACAGGAAACTGCCAATCCTCTTGATGAAGTAAGTGCAGTGTGGTAGGGCTGTCATCCAGCTTTTGTTTAGCAACCTTGTGATTAGTGGATTCCTTTGGGAAATGGAAAAGCCTTTTCCAAAATACCTTTCTCAGCTTTAGGGAGTTCAAACCCACATCTCCAGAGTGCACTCTCCACACCAAAATACATTCTGTTCTGGAATAAGGAATTTTCTCCCTCTTTCCCTTTGAGGCTATGAAACTGGAGTGGTAGAAATCCAGATTCATTGGATCAGAGAGAGTAACTGGCAAAAGGATCTAAGCGAGGGTGAGAGGACCTGATATCTAGGAATTCTCTCAAGCACAATTCAATGCAAAGTGCCAGTGCATCCAGCCAGCTTGTAATATGGCTATTGGAATATTTCTTCCAGAGACTTAAGTGAAGAAGAACCAATTTCTGCATCCCAAATGAACTTAAGGACAATATGCACCGACAACATCAAAATGTCCCTAGCTCTCAAGTGTGGAAGGTAACTATTAGTGCATTTGGGACTCCAGAATTGTGGGGAGGTACCTCATGAAGTTGACAGCTGCAACTATAGCCAACAGCTGAACAGGGACTTTCTGGAACATAGTTTGTGATTTCAGATGTCTGTGTCTTATTCACCCTCCTAAGCTCAATTACTGAATCTAGCCTGAAGTGTGCTTGTGGTCACTCTTGGGGAATATTCAGGTACAAGGGTGGGCAATAGCACACCCCAGAGCTCAGTTATTCACAATGAAGTAGTGAATGTTATGTCCCATAGGGATTTTGGATAACACTGCTCCCACCAAATTCTGTAGCAAAATTCTCCATTGTAATGTGAGCAGAAGCAGGTACCTATTGTCTGTTACTGTCTCTACGTGCTGCCATTGAGCTGTAATTTGTGTGAAGAGAACATTGCTCCAGAATATAAACATATGAGAAATCCATCTAAACATTTCCAGCCTTGACATTATTACTTTCTATCACCAAACCCATCCTTGAAATAATCTATTTTCATGCCCTTCTACAGCCTTTCACCAATCCTTTATCCATTGCTGCACAACAAACAGCCTTAAACTTTAATGGGCTGCATGACTTTTATTTCCTCCCTGTTCATTGCATTTCATCTCCAAAGTTGCCACATATTTTATATTTTTAACACAAAGACACTTGGAGTTGTGATTGTGCCCGGAAGATTGGAAAATATCTATCTTTAGGCTATATTATATGCATATGAGGACCTAATACTATCTAAATAACAGTTAAAACCACAACCTTCAAATACAAAGCCAGCTATTAAAATATTGCTGGAGGCAATGTGGCAAGGTTTTATACTAGTTTTATGCAAGATACAGGAACAGGAGAGAAGGTTGTGTCATTTGAATGACTACATTGTATTCCTCTCTATTTTCTAATTATCACAGATTCAATCAACTTGTTCTGTTTGTATATTTTGTAATAACCTTTCCTCTTCCCCTCTTATTCAGGGGAGGAGAAGGAGAGGAATTTATATAACATAGTAAGTTTAAAAAATATGAGCTACATGGAAGACAGAACAGCAACTAAGATACTGTGATTAATTTCATAGACTTCCAGTAGGAAGTATTTAGTTTATCGGCACATAGTAAATGAATATTAAAATATGCATACCCCAAGGCTACAAGTGAAAGTAGATAACAGCTGTTGGTCTAAAATGTGGTTCCATAATGCAGAGATTGGAATAAGCTTGTAATTATGAATTAAAGCTAGAACAGTAAAAAAAAAATTACAAACACATTGTGAAGATATTCTTTAGCTCATACCATTTAAAACTAGTCTTCTTCATTTAAAAAATGGAGCAGAAGGGAACGGATTGCTCTTATCAGATTCAGAAAAAAATATTTGAGAAAAATCCGCAATGACCACCTGCTTTTTTTTAGCTCATGTTTTTAAAAATAAAGGTATCTCAGTTTTAGATCAACAGAATTTCGTAGCGGACAGTTAAAAAAAATTACCACTACTTGCTACGTTAATGAAAAATCTACCTTTGTATAGCAAATATGTTGCTACCCTTAAACAAGGCTTCGCAGACCTGGAAAAGGTGAAAAAAAATCAGAGCCAAATAATCTGCTTCACTGCATTAAGTATACTCTTGGCCAGACTGTTAATCCTTTTACTCAGTGTATTGTCACTATGCAAGAAAGATGTAAGCCAATCTGAAGGACAAAATTGTGTCTGGCATTGAAAAAAAACTTACAAACTCCAGTTTTTACCTCATGCACATATTATAGATACTGTTTTTAGCTTATGCCTCAAAATTTTCAAATCTCTTACCCTATGAGAAGTCATTAAGAGTCCAATTAAAGTAGTGTTTCATAGAAGAAAATTAAGAGGACAGCATTTTATAAACAAAGTCTAAGTGAAACCCATCTAAAAAGATCCTTTTTTAATCCCACCAGGCAGTAGTTCTACAAACACACACACACACACACACAACCACTCCTTTGACAGATTTGTTAGTTGTATTTGAGTAGCAGCAATAGGCCCTCCACTGTCACCGCCAAAAGATGCAAACCACAATTTGAAAGTTTATCCAAAACATGGAGGTGAAAGAGGGGAAGATTCATACAATCTAGTTCCAGCTCAAAAATTATAAGGCGAATCTCCTTGCATACGTGATGGAAAATGCTAAACTCCCCCAGGAGATAATTGCAACCAGCCTCATTGCTCTGAATCACCTGAGGGCTTTTCTTTCTGTGTTGCCTAAACCTGACACAGGCATATGTTTAACTTGCTCATCAGTGACTTGGATGAGGGGGAAGATGCCTCCTCAGAAACTTTGCTGATTATACAAGGCTGGGAGGAGTGGCCCATACCTCAGAGGATTGTGCAGCCCTTCAGAGGGACCCCAGCAGGTTGGAGAGATGGGCAGAGAAGAATGTTCTGAAATGCAATGAAGGAAAAGGCAGGCTCCTGTACCCAGGGAGGAATGACCCTGGGCACCAGTACAGGCTGGGGGCTGACCTGCTGGAAAGCAGCTCTGGGGAGAAGGACCTGGGGTTCCTGGTGGACAACAAGCTGTCCATGAACCAGCAGTGTGTCCTTGTGGCCAAGATGGCCAACGGAATCCTGGGGTGCATTTGGAAAAGCATTGCCAGCAGGTCAAGGGAGGTGATCCTGCCCCTCTACTCAGTCCTGGTGAGGCCACATCTGGAGTGCTGTGTCCAGCTCTGGTCTCCAGAGTACAAGAGAGACATGGAGCTCCTGGAGTGGGTCCAGCGGAGGACTACTAAGTTGGTCAAGAGTCTGGAGAACCTCTCTTATAATGAAAGGCCGAGGTAGCTGATTCTGTTCAGCCTCAAGGAGACAACTGGGGTACACCTCATCAATGTCTATCAGTATCTGAAGGGAAGGTGCCAAGAGGACGGACCCAGGCTCTTCTCAGTGGTGCCAAGCAATAGAACAGGCAATGGGCAGACACCAATGCACAGGAAATTCCATGTAGACAGGAGGAAGAACTTCTTTACTGTGTGAGTAATTGCCCATTGGAGCAGATTGCCCAGAAAAATTGTGGAGTCTCCCTCTCTGGATATACTTAAGTACCTTCTGGATGCAATCCTGTGCCAAGTGCTCTGGGGTGACACTGCTTGAGCAGGGAGGTTGGACCAGATGAGCCACTGTGGTGCCTTCCAACCTGACCCGTCCTGTGATTCTATGATATCTTGAGTATAAGATATGCACAGACAATCTAGGGGTTTTAGGGAATCAATATGATCCTAGGAATGCCTGTTTAAAAAGAAAAACATACTTGGTCCTACTCCATTCAAATTATCTTTTGCAAGTTAAGAGACTTGTGTGTGTCTTCTGACACACTGTACATTTTAATTTTTAAATCACAAGTAATTAGAAACACTAAATGTCAAGGGTAACACAATATTCATTTTAACTTGAAAAGGAATTTTGAGTTGACCTAACAGGTAAGCCCTTGCATCGATAAATAACTCTGACTTTACCATGTCTGTGCACCTGGGAGATGCTCTTCCTATTTAAAGTCTACATAGATAACTTTTAATAACTTCTTCCTTTTTCTTTTTTTTTCTCTCTGCACCCCACCCCTCCATCCTGCCATATCTCTTTCTATACATGTGGTTCTTTCCTAAATGATGGAGACTGTCAAGAGACTCAAATATCCTTTGACTGGTAAAACGCAAGAAAATGTAACCGTCCTTAGGAAACTAACAAGCTTTAAAAAGATACTGCTAACTATTGCTAGAATGTTGGAATTATTCTGTCTTACATTATTTTATTTCAGAAGTCACTACAGATCCTATATGAATAACTTAATCACAGTTTTGTTTCACGTCATCACAAAGCCAAAGCTTTTTTATGGTAACAGGAAATATTACTTAGAAGAACCACAGAAGTTTTTAATCTTTGTCCTGTTGCATTTGTCTTCTTATGATTTCCAATAAATACCTAATTTGTAGAGGACTCTTACATTCAGTGTCTCCTTTAGAGAAAAATTTTTGTGAGAATGAATGAAATTTTAAACCATTTTCGATTATGACACAGCTGATAAAAATGAATGAGTTTTATATGAGGCAGACACTGTGCACCCACTTGGTATGTATTGGTAAGCAAAATCAATTAGCCCCTTGCTCTTCAGGACTAGGAGGTTTAGTCTATCGGATTGTCCTTTCCAAATGATTGTTTAAGTTTTCTACAAAGAAAAGAAAATACAGCGGCAGGAATTAAATTACAGAAATTTAGTAAATCTTTGCAAGTATTTCACAAAATACCATTCTTTACTTAATAAAGGGCAAGCAACATATTTTATGATTTCCCATTCATTCGACAAAGCTATGGTGTTTGTAATTGTGTATATAAAGCCATCAGTCTTGCAGAGCCATCTTTAGCTGAGCAAGCCCCAAAGCATCCCGTCCATTCTGCTCAGATCTGATCAGCATCTTTATAGTTTATCAGCCTTGGGGTTCAATTTTGTTTTGGATGCTTTTATAAATGAGCACAATCACTGGTGAATCTGTTCTTCCAGATTGCAAAGAGAAAAATCGAGAGAAGAACTTTAGTAGATTACTGTGTCACTGAGGATAAAGTACAAGCACAAATGCACCTAAAGTAGTCTCAGAGATTATTTCATTGGGTGTACATTTTCAGTTTTATTTCAGTAAAATTAGATGATTGTCTTAGTTATTATTGTTTTTGAAGCTATATTCTGTCCCCAGGCAAGGTGCATGATCAATGCACTATCTAGCAAAATCAATTTGTTGCAAAGTACTATTTATTTAAGAAAAGGAAAGAGGGGGAGAGAAGAAGAGAGTAATGCATAGCAAATGTGAAGATGATTATAAGACTTTCTTCTAGTAAAGCTGAATTTTATCACTGAAGAATGGAAGTTAAGAAATAATATAGCTGATTTCACAAACCCTGTACAAAACTACTTCTATATACATATTTAAACTCTAAGGTAACCAGTGGAAAGCTATCACCAAGTTTTGTGGCTCCTTCTATTTTTCCTATAAGAAATGAGTTTCCAACAATAAATTAATGTGACCAACGATCCTTTTGTGATATACAGATCAACCACACAAGTGTTTTCATTTTTACATAAACAGGACACAGGAAACAATACATACATTACAACATAAAAGGGGGTTTGGTTTCTTTTCTATCGCAATAAAAAGTCTGTACTTGCTATGCTTTCTTATTCAAGAGATCATCAATATCACTGAATATCTTATGGGTTAGGGGAATGTGATTTCCTCAAATAGCAGGAAGGCTGCGCTCTCATGACAGATAGGGTCAATTTTGTTTTCAGAAGCTGTTGATGCTCTTGCGTTATCTCTGTCATGGCTACCACATTAGAAGTGTAGCGAAAATCCATTATCTGCAATCTCAGTTGAAACATTTGCCACTCTGAATAGTTATAGGCAACACAAACTTCCAGTCAGTTGGAAACTCAGTATTCGTAGGTTCAATGAGAAAACTACTTCACCAAAAATGGTTAACTGCAACTGGTCAGAGTTGCTATTGTCTCCTCATTCAGGATCATCATCAGGATATTAAAAAAGGCTCCAGAAATTATGATGCTGTAAAGAAATTGGATTCCTAAATTGTATTAGGAATCCAAACTCTGACGCCAGTTTGGATCCCCACCTATCGGTAACTACAGCATGTGTTGTACAGAGACCGCTGATACACACGGGCGTGGACATAACCATTTCATTTTAGGACTTTAGGAATAAGAGAGCTGAAATCAGGGGAAAGAACACAGCTACCTGAAAATGGTGGTGAATCTGGGTGGTTTTGCATCTCATAAAAAACAGTGCTCTCAGTACTGAATTTTGAGGTGGGTAGTTTCTCTTCTAGCAGATTAGTAGAAAAGGGGTTACTTGGGATGCAGCAACAATCTCTAATGGCACCACTTAAGTTGTCCTTGCTGTCTACTTAATTATTCTACCCTTTAACTGAAAAAAGAGAAGGAGGACCCATGTTGTTGTACAACAGTATGACCAGTTAATCTGTCTGGCATTTGCTATTAATTATGCATGTTTTCAAGCAGCAGGGCTACACAATAATGCTTTCTGGGTTTACATTATCAAATGATAGGTAGCATTGCTGAAGTAGATCCTCTTGAGGCCACAATGGTGAGAGATTTGAATAAGCCATTTTCAAAAGGTGAGATGGTACATATTACTCAGAGCTGCTTAATGAAGCAACTGTGTGTTTGGAACTGCTGCAGGAGAAAGAGACTTGGCAAGTGAGTTAAAGCAGCCTCACAGGAATTAGGACAATGCTGACAGCCCCATGGATGGCACTAGTCAAAGCAGCGACTGGGAAAGACAGCAAGCCTGTCCAGCTACACAGCTACCAATGTCCATGTCATACCTACATGCTCGCTTTTATTTTCCCTTCAGAATTCGCAAACACTGACCAGAAACAAATGCAGCCTTGGCTGAGTGAGTGGGTAGATATCACAATAAAGACAACTCAAGGAGCAGGTACAGGCCCCATGTAAAGGTATTTTTCTGACCTGTCTGCTCTTTTACACCATCTTGTATGCCTGTTAAGTGTTATTGTGTTTTAATCTGCTCTTTAGAAAGTATTTCAATTGCTAAGGGAGAGTGAATAATCACTGGAGTTATAAACCAGAACCAGGTTTGCACTGAAATTCCAAATTCGACTCCTTCCTTTCCCCCACCCACATATCTGAGTTTCTGTCATTCAGACTGTAAATTACTTCATGCAGTCATGGGCACAAAATATACACATAAACATTTATATATAAATCCAGACATGAATACACACCTAGAAAAGATGTGTTATTCTGCAAATAAATAGCCTGGCAGATTATGGTGACTAAAAAGAAAATTCTTCCACAGATAGATCATTTCCAAGGATCTACTTGAAGCTGCTTGCATTTTCCTCTGGGATGTGTGGTAATGGTCACTGTTGAAAGGGAGATACGAGGCCAGACATTTCATGGGTGAGATACCTTCTATTCCTGAGACTGAGGCTGCAGACAAACCCACCTATCCTGAGATCCTGTTTCAGACCAGAACATCTGTGGCAGACTCGAGGACCCTCGAAGACCAGAAAGCACAAGTTCTGGGGAGGAGCCTCATCTGCATATGGCACACTACTGCTCATACAGGAAAAGAGAATTAATAGCTCACAATCTGTTGTATATGATGGTGTCATCCTGGCCTGACAGTTTTGGGTCAAGGACACAGAAATCAAAATGTAAATTAACACACAGTGAATGATAAGGGAAAAAAATGCTACACAGAAATTATTAGATGAAGAGATTATGACAAAGGAGTCAGATTCTATTAGGACACTCACAGTAAGGTTCTCAAAAGATGCAATACACTTTTTTTTTGGGGGGGGGGGAATGCAAAATGGTGACGCTTAAGAGCTTTCAGTACAAATATTTTCTCTCATTTCAATCCACACATCACCTTTTCAGTTATGTTCCATTGTGAGTTTTATGTTTAAGTAGACTTCAAATATTGAAGTCGAAGACACAATCAAAACAGACAGCATTTTTATGAGTTTTATGTGCATTCAATGACAAGTTGTAATATTCATGTATTTCTTATGCCTACTATCAAAGTGGAATCGAAATCCAGCATATTTCCAGATAAAAAACGGAAGGCTCAGTTTTGCTAAGTCTCAGATTTATCTCACATATTGCAACACATGTTAATTTTTTTTAGGGCTTCAGCAGCTGTAATGTATAGATTGCATTAGAAACAGATTCCAAATAAAGAACAAAAATCACAATCATATTCCTACAAATTTGGTTGATGAAATTTTGGAGAATATCCTTGGAAGGCTATGTTCTCAGCTCAAAAATATAAAAAATTCAAGGTGTGAATATTTTCAGGATCCTACTGGTAACTTATTAATAGTTTCATCAATACTGAAGGTAATTTGGAAAAAAAATGAAATTAAGTAGCAGATGCAGCAGTAAGGCAACCATAATGAGATTGTTGGGCTATATTTAAACACACATAGGATCAAAAGAGACAGTTAACAGTCAAACAACGAAGAAAGAAAACATCACGATATCAGAAGAACTCACAATCATGAGTAGTTAATAAAATATATTGTTCTAAGTCATTAGTTAAAATATTGAAAGACTTAACCATGGTAGAAGTTAAAACATTTAATTTTATGTTTTGAAATTAACATGGTAAACTGCAGCATTGCCTTCTCAGGAAATGGAGCAAGTTTCTAGTTTTTCCCTAGTTCAGATTTTCATTGTTGTTTATTCAAAAAATAACTAGCACACCTGGTTATACAACAATAGCAGCTTTTAACAGCTTGTACAGCTTCTGGTCATGACTGACTCTAGGCTGAAAAGCTTGAGAAGCCTAAATTTTTCTAGGAGTTCTTGTGGAAGAACATGTGTTTTGTTAACTTCTAAAAGCAAAAGATGAGAAAACTGAGCCAATGCTGGAGAACGAATGAAGGCTCAACGTATGTTTGGAAAGGCACCTGAAAGGTGGCATCCATTTCCAAAGCTTAATAATTGAGAATGCATGTTTCTTTCTTTTAGCAGGAATCCTGCAATGTCATTCTTAACTCTCTTTGCTTCATTTGGCCACAGTAACTTCCTACTTCTCAAAGAACCAATTTTCACCCTCTCTTTTATTTTTTGGTACCATCCTTGTTTGTAATTGTGTTCTACTTCAACTCTAAATCCAGACACTGGATTTAGGGAAGCCATCTGCAGACCCTGATAGAAGCATTTACTTGTTGCTGTTGCAACAAACTGAGACCTAGAATTTGTCCAATATCTCAGGCCCACATGTCAAAAAATTTGTTACCACCACGGTTTCATCTATAGATACAGCACTCCAATTTTGAAGTGGCTACACCCACAGTAGAGAATTACTCACTGTTTTAATTATGCCAATATAATTAGCTATAATTTATGCCAATATGTAATTTATATACGTAAGAAAATACTGTACCATTTTAAAGCTGTGACAAGAATGGTGGGGGGATCAAACAAGGGGAAGTACAGGGTTTGCCTTAAAAAGTATATATCAGGACAAAAAATAAGTGAAATTCTACACTTTAATTGCCACAGACTAAACTAAAGAAAAGTTTCAAAGAAATGCAGAAACATTTTGGCAGTCTGTCAAAAATATCTAACATTTACAGGAACCAGCTGTATCTTGCTAGGATATTTTTTCTCCCCTTCCAAGACACTTTACCCCTCAACGCTGACAGATTTACCCCCAACATCATGGCATTGCTTCCTCTTTTACACGCAGAAAGGAAACAATCTGTTGTACCAGCTTAGACTGAGCTAGAAGTCGGGAAATAAAACTTCTGTAGAGTGTTCCATTTTAATCAGATACAGTCACGCTATCCAAATAGGAAGAAATTTGCTATAAATTAGCCGTTTTCCTCCTGCATTAGCCGTCAGAGAAAAATAATTGCATTTTGCAGCCTTTCACACTATTGGTTTTGGGTTTTTGCCAAGTTGGAGACGTGTCTCAAAGAATTGCACTCCAACATCAGTATACCAGTTCAATCCTAACAAGCACTGGGGAGAAGACAGGAGCAGCCAGCCCCTCACTCCTCTATCGAAGTGCTTTGTGCTTAGGCTACTACAAAACCCATGAGGAGTTCAGAGAAAAAGTCCAACATGGCTGTTGGAGAAAGGCTGTTTCAAACCCACACAGAGCTGTGACAACAGAAGACAACATGTTGTGGGAATTCACTGGTTGTAGACAAAGGCTGAAGAACTGCTACCAGAAGTATCTTTGATACTCAGAAAGCTATTTCTAAAACACATTGTTTTCAAAACCATATAAGGTGGCAGAAATTCTCAAAGGGCACGCTCTAAGTTTGTTCTAAATACATACTGAGGCATGTCCTGAAGAGAATTAATTTTCATTTGTGATCTGCCCCCAAAATTGTTATTAAAAAAGCACCACAAAAGTTCTAATAAAATCATTTTAGTTACTTGGTGAGCAATGGTTTCTAGAAGGTAATGATGCAACACAGGAGCTAGGTCACATCTACAGTTCATCTGGGCTTGTACCTGGTCAAACACACGTCACTAATGGCTGTTCTGTGAAAGAAATGGCAAACCTAGACTAACATTTTTTCTAGTATACCTTACATATTATAGTGATCTGTGGTTTTACAAGCTTCCCTGAGCCAGAAGTTAAATTGGCCTCATGCTATAAAAGAGGTCCTATGTAAGTCACAAATGTACCAGGCACAGAAAGCTTCTTAGACCCCTTTTGGCCTTTTGGCAAATTCTGATCGGTCTTAACTGGGTTAGCATCTCCTCTTCATATGGCACAGATGCATCACTGAAGTCAAAACAAGCATCTCAGCAGAACATTGTATAGGCACAAGATAGTCTACTGATATGATGCCAATCATAAAATTAGGACAGAATTCCTTCCCTTGTTTGATCTAAGATTTTTATTCCCACTATTACCAGAAGATATTATGGATGAGGCTTTTAACTGTGTCGTAGTTTGGGTGAGATTTAGTTTTGCTGCAAACAGATCCCCTAATTTAGTTAGCTACCCATGTCCTACACACTGTATCTGACAGTGCAGGGGCTGAGGATCCCCCCCACCACCCCGTACACCCTCCAATCTTCTCTCAAAACTTGGTTGTCTCTGTACACACATACAAAACCAACAATAAGCTGTTCACTGTCAGTGAAGGGACAGCACAGCCTGTAGCCATGTAGGTGGTCATTAAGAGAGTAAAAAAAACCCCCTCCAACTCCAGAGAGGAAAATGCATCCAGACACCATTTTCCAACTTAGCAGATAATTTTAGAAATACAAAAGAACATTCACAGCATAGATATTTGCTTTAACACCGTTCCTGTATAGCTAAGGAACAATTTTGGTTCATAACAAATGATTAAAGCACCAATTATTTTGACTAAACATGTATTTGAAACCCTCAGGCTGCCACGGACTTTAAAGCCATTAATTCATTATTTAGCTGTCAGCGTGGAAAAATGTCACAAGCTTAAAGGCTTAACAAACACTTCGCAATATTAAAGCAAATTATCACATTTGAAATTTCAAACTGTTACACGATTTTATTTATTAGATAGTGTAGATTACCTTTTGTACACACATTTCTTGCAATGTATTCTAGAACAATTTTATGTTGAACAGAATCTAATCATATTTTAAGCATAAATTTAAATAAAGAAAGAGAGAAAAGACCCCCTCAAGAGCTTCTGGGAAATCATTTACAAAAATCTTTGAGGCTCAGGTGAAACAAGTTGTGCTGTGGGATTTGAAAGATCTGTGGAAGTGTAAGCTATAAAATCACTTCATCTTGGATGCTTAGAAAGGTGGTTTGGGAAAGAAACTCCACTTTTTCAATGCCTCAGTGATATATGGCACTGACACTAATGGCTATAAAACCTTATTAGGGAGTGCTGTGAAACTCATATATTTGAGTTTCTTATGTGGAAAGATTTGAGTATTCACATTACTGTGGAAAAGAGGACATGTCCACGTTCATCTCTGGAAAGTGGATTGATTCTGGCAATCTATTCGGGTATATACAAATATCTTAGCTCTCCAGGACTGTGACAGAGACAAGCAAATGGCACAGCTCTCACTCCTAAAGCTCTGGCAAGACTTTCTGATTATTTGATACAAAACTTTACTTTCACTGAATCTCAGCTGTGTGACCATCTAAAATAAAACTGTGACACAAACCAAGGTTCGGGTACTGCAAACTTCAGCAATGAAGCAAGAACAGCGAATCATTTACATCTTGGCTAATCTTAGTATTAAACTTCTCATTATATAAAGCTAAGTGCTGGCTGCAAATTAGCAGACCCAACACTTAAGAAGAGCTGGGGCTGAAGCCGAGCTTGGAAATCAAGTCAGCAAGGCACAAGGCTCTCAAGCCTCAGGGTGGAGGATTCCAAGGAGGCTCCTCACAGGTCTGACACAAGGTTGAAAAGCTGTATCACAGAGGCAGAACTTAACCACAGGCAACCAAAGCCCTTAGGGGTGGGTTGTGAGCCCTCTCCAGACCCTGGCAGGCAGAGGTCCAGATGAGATTTTTCAGTGCACTGCTTTGATCCAAGGAGACAATTCAGCTCCAGTTGTGCTTAAGTGGACTTCACTAGAACACGTCTGACAATCTGTGCACTGTTAGATGATCCCACTTGCCATCAGCTTCCTCCTCTGCACTCTGCACTACACTCTGGGGAATTGCATCACCAGATAGTGAGGACACTTGTGATGCTTGCCCTGTCATCAACCACAGCTCCTGGCTCAGCCACAGCATAGAGAGGCCTGTCCTGGCTCTATTAAGCACCTGCCCCAGAAGTGGAGAACCAGAGGTACAGGAAGAACCAGATAACTCGGTCTTGGGAAAAGGAGTACACCTTGCACTGAATTAATATGTCCATCTCTGTCTGCAGAAAATACTACTCAGAAAGACCAGAGAGAAAAAAAATATGGAAGACCTTTTCCTTGGATCAGAGGAAAGAAAGGGCCATAGCCTGAATGCCAGAAGAGGAAGCATTGAAAGTGAAAGGAGATGGTTAAACCCTGAAGGGATTACAGGAGCTCTGTGTGCAAAAGGATGTCAATGTATATTCCAGAAAAAATAATGCAAGTTCAAAAATTCCTGATTGTAAGTCAGTCCTGGAAAGAATCAACAATGAGAAATGAAATCACATCATGAGCCACATTTAGAGATGGTGCCCTGCAAGATGCTGACTCAAAAGAGAGAGAAGAATTAAATTGATAAATCCTAGGTGGCTTTAGATACGAGATGTTCCAGGTGAAACTCCTAGTAATTTAGTTACCATATCCCACAGGAGGCACAGGAATCTGAAACAGAGATGTATTTAATGTACCCAAATTTAACAAATATAAACAAATCTCCCATATTAATTTTCCAATCCAAACAATAAGGGGCCCTTTTGCTCTCATTTTCCTTTCACCTTCCACACAATGGGAGACCCATTTCATGGTTTAGCACCACTGGCATTTCCAGTATCTCAAATGCAGATCTGTCATTCTAGAGTCTAAGTTCACTGTTAATGTCAGTGCAGATTCCTCTGAGTGGCAGGGACCATTCTCTGCCAGTAAACCTGTGCATGAACATCACGTGCTCTAGGAATAACAACACTGAACACTGCCCTCACCAAAGAAGAAGAGAGAACTTCCTCTCCATATGAAAGCCAAGAGGCTCCAGAGGGCTTGGAAGAAATTCTGAAATGGTTTTTTTCACTGTTCTTCCAGAAGACACATATATCCCCTCCAATCGCCCACCACTGGTAAGAATACACTGTGAAAAGCACAAAGGGCAAATACTCCTTCAGCAACAGGTTGACAGTGCAGAAATGTATGGTTAGATCTCATTTAAAGTATCAAAAAAGGATCTGGCTCAGCTGTCTGCCACATATAGACAATGGATGTTCCTTCCCATTTTTGTCGACCAGGGAGAATTCTGCCTTTAGCTGGGCTGCACATAACATGGTCATTTTAAGGTATGTCAATATCTTCCACAAGACAGTTACCTAAGCCTGCCTTGTCCATCTAATCTCATCACAATTCCTGCTACTAATAAATGCTACATTCCTCAGCCTGGAATCATCTCAGCGGCAAAAGGAACTGTGTGTTGTTGCTGAAGCCCCCCAGCCATTGTCCAATCACTTTTTAACTTAAGGTTAAAAAATTAGTTTTCAGTGAAATTAGATACTGTGTGCATCTTAGGAAAGCAGAGACAAGGAAAAACCATTTTTAATGTCATCTCCAAAGCAAAGAAAATGCTGTGAGCGATATTGTGTTAAAAATTTAAGTCCTGGAAAAACAAAAGCCTTAAAAATGCAAGATGTTACTAATATCAATTGAAGAAACAATTTTAAAATATTTAACAGGTTCCTGCTTTCCCATTTAGACAAAGAAAGGAAGATTGGAAGGACTTAGTAATTATACTACATGCCACAGACTCATAGTTACAGAAAATATACGGTCATGGGTAGGGATTTGCAATTGTTGTTTAATATGGTGAATATAATGAATAACTGAAAGACATTATCTATTTATATATTTAGAGACATTTGTCTGAGTGTATTTTTTGCTGTCAGACAGTATAAGCATATGAACAAAAGCTTGGTCCCACTGCAGTCAGTGGTAAAACACCATTGCCTTCAATGAAGCCAGACTTAAATATTTACATATGTACACCCATACAGTAAATATCTTTTATTTCTGTGTGTTGGAGCTTTACCCATTAAGTTGAAGTCTGAGAGAATATTAGGTTCCTGGGCCTCTGAAAATGTATACCAAGTAATTTGGTGCAAAGATGCTTCCAAAATCATATCACTGTGATAGATCTTCTGGATTCATAGTTGTGCATCAATTCTGGTGTACACACTGGTTATAGCCTGAAGGTACAATAAACAATGCAAGTTAGTAAGAGGGGCCTTGAATTTTTGTTTCAAACAAGCATTTAGTTTATAACAGTGGGAATATATATGCACAAAGAGAAGAACAGGACAGTACAAGATTAGACAAAAGAGATGGCTCTTTTACCTGAATTTAATCCTTCTCCTGCAAAGACAGCAAAAAAAACCC
Organism: Lycocorax pyrrhopterus obiensis; assembly: GCA_014706295.1. NCBI lineage: Eukaryota > Metazoa > Chordata > Aves > Passeriformes > Paradisaeidae > Lycocorax > Lycocorax pyrrhopterus. The sequence continues at coordinate 66,736,916 of JACSVZ010000002.1, forward strand.
CCATTTCTTCTGTTTGATCCTGTCCAAAGACTAAATAGAAATCCTGGCATCAGTGGACTTTGGATCAGGTTTGCTAGGAATGTGTTTGTGCTCATGTGAAAAAATAAAAATAATTTTAATTTTAAAAGGTTCAGAGGATAGTACATGAAATCAAAATCATCTACCATATTGAAAAACCTGGCCCCATCAAAATAATTAGGACATTTGGTGTATATTCCACCCTAAACTCTTAAGACACTAAGCAGCTTCATAGGAATTAAAGTATTTGAAAACTGTTATAACAAGAGCAAACCCAGTAAAAAGCATTGGACAAATATTTGCAATCACCTATTTGACCAAAACACTGTTCAAAATATTGTTTGTGTTACACAATTTATTAGGAATAAATGAATGACAGAGATATCTTTTGTCACCCAAATCAATCCCTCTTGGGCTAAGTAACCCATTCCGGTACTTATGTTTGTGTATTTTACAATAAAATAAGTAAGCTTCTTGTCCCTACCACTCAAAACCTAAATTGCCCTAATGGCTGAAAAATCTTTAAAAATCCATCATAATGTATTTATACATATCTCATCTTCTGCTAACATGCCTATTGAACTTTTTAATCTCTTCTCCATACTTAATATCTTTGCATTTTCTTATATTCATGCAGAAGTAGCTCCTTTTTTTACCATTTTTCCAAAATTATGAAATAATCATATTGTTTCTCAACAAAAAGAAGGCAAGTTATCCTCAAAATATTATTTTCCTTTTGTCTTGGTGTTTCCTCAAATAAAATGTAAGCTTAAATCTTGCTTGGACATAGATATCAGATACTCAAATTTCCATATACAAGAAATTTAAATGAACAGAGAAGAAAATTATTAAAAAGCAAAGTTAATAACTCATTCATTTTGCAAAGTATTTTTAAGCATATTTCATAGCAGGAATACCAAAGGGATCTTCTAGTCCTAGTAATAAAAATTGTCAAGGAATACACATTGTAGAGACTCAGTATTGACAAGGAGCAAGGTATCAGTAGTTCAGCATCTTAGCACTGATATTTCATTAAAGTCGGCCATACTAAGCCTTTTCAAGGATTCCAGACGTTTCTCTTCTATGAACTGGCATTGAAAACTCTTTCCTCTTTGCTGTTACACATGCAGGTTGCTTCTCTTCCACTAAAAAAAAATACAGAGTGAACTCAATTTACACGAATTAGACAGCAAAGAAAGCAACACAGAGCCATGTAAAGGTTTCCAAAAATGCAATCACTACTAAAGAGAAAAGCAAATAATCAAAACCAGTTTTGTAAATTGGCTCTTCCTTTAAAATTAATAGTCTTTGACACTTCTCTCTTATAAATCCAAAATCTTGTCAACAGCTTTCCCTTCTTGTTTCTGTTGAACTAAGAAATTTTCAGATTGTAACTTGATAGCTAAATAGCTACAAGAAGTACAAGGCTTTACCCAAATGCCCGCCTTAGTAATCCTAATGCTGAAAGAGACTGTTGGATATTAGACAGTAAATTACAACACAGAAGTTAGTTAACCAAAAATAAGCCTGTGAGACCAGTTGCAGGCTTAAAGACAGAACATCTGACAATCCTGTGTTGTGTTTTCACAGGATCTAGCATAGCGGGACTATAATTGTCTCTATTAGCAGCTATTACAGTATCAGAATTGAGTTACAGTCAATGATAACAAATGGAAAACACTGTAAATTTTGGGGGGACACCTCTCACTGCTTATGTACGAAATTTTATCAGTGGACTGATCCCCTGCGATCTCTAACACCAGATAAAGCAACTTGCTAGAAAAAATCGTAAGGAGATACTGGTGAATATCCTTTACTTTAACAGAGGCAAGCAGGCCTAAAAATAAGGTTCCAGTATATGGAGAGGGGAAAAGCCTATACACAGGTATATAAAAATTTAAGGTCTATGAGCAGAGGAATCAAGAATGCCTGGTGTCACAGGAGTCTGTATTTTATGACTGGCATTTTCTAGTGCCTAACAAGATGTGACTTCCAACTGCAGTTCTTCTAACAGGGCATTTATAATTTCTCCCTCCTGCACAGATTCACTTTTGGTAATAAACATTCTTCCAACATCAATTCTTTCCTGCAGAGGCATTAATAAATGTTTTTTTCTCTATCCAGATGCTGTGTGAGAACTGTTCACAAAATTATCATCTTTGATGCCTTTTTGCCAACTTGCATGGTTGAAATCATGAAAATAGATAAAAATTTAACCCTGGAGAAGAGATGTTTGCAGGGATAAGTCTTATTTTCTTCTGAAGCCATGCTAAGCTGTAGTAGGCAAAGGTTTTTCAGTTTTCTTTCATTAATAAATATCAGACCATTTACAAAGACTTACTTATACTGGAATTTAGGGATAGATCTATGATCCTAGGATCTAGACCTCTGAGGTCAGGTGAACACACTGGAATATAATCAAACTCCAGATCTAATGATGTGGCTAAGGATTGTCTCCTTCAGTGCAGATGTCTCACAAACTTATTTTTGAAGCTGCCTTCTGCAGAACTCAGTGCAAGCCCAAGCTGACAGAACATAGATTAAAAAAGAAGAGCAGGTCAGCCAGCAGGTCAGCTAAAGGGATGGAGTTACTTAGAAAGGCCTTCAGGGCTGCCTCTAGTCAGTAAAGAGTCTCAGTGACCTCTGGAATAAGCCATGCTGGAAAGGTGCAAAGGTGGCTTAAAATTCCCTTAGCCATTCTCCTCACGGGCCAGATTTGCTGTTCAACCCTACAGAGGTGCTTTCCCAGTGTAACATTTGCTCGTGTTGAGCAGTCTGAAATAATGCTTGGTTTATTTATCTACTTTGGATGAGAACCAATCCCAAGGCCCTCAGTACACTGCTAATTAATTCCTTTCCCATGAGAAGAAAATTATTTCTTTCCTTATTTTTAACAGCCTTAGAACAACGTGAGGGTCTTTCTGGCTGCAAGGTAATTACAGAGCTGCTGCTGCTCACCTAAATCCTCTCGCTATTTGCACAGAACATTTTTAGTATGCACTACATCCTTGTCATCCTTTAAATGTTTCTGTAATTAAAGGCAATGCTGCCAAAAAGGTGTTCCAAGTTGAATAAAAAAATATTTATTTGCATGAGTAAACTGGCTAATTACTTGGGCGATCTCACACAAATATTTTTCCCATAAGTTATGTTTTAGAATAGAAAAAGTAACCATCAACTCCAGCATGCAGAGAGGAAAAAAAAAACAGTGTTAAAGCACAGCCATTAATTTAAACTTGGTACACATCTCTATACTTGATTTTCCAGGGGAAAAAAAACTATATTCATTGCAAACACACAGCCTTGCACATGCATTGTCTGTTACTGCAAGATTGCAACTCTGCTGCTCAGTAGAACTGAAAACATGCTCATGTGCAGATGCTCTCTTTGAAGAAAAAGAACAGTCGAATAAACAGATTCAGACTGTGCCATTAAGCCACTCACCAGCCCCAACAAGAACTCCTGGTGCTGTTGTGCTCTGTAGCTTCCACTGTATCACTTCATCAGAGATTTGGGAAACTCTTATTTCTACAAGCAAACTCTGCAGGCTGGCGTTAGCAGGACAATCACACAGCTTCTTCTCCCTCTATTGTATTTACTTGTCATAAATTATTTGGCTAGATTTTGATTTAGCGTAATCTAAACCAGGATGGTGAGCAGAGAGAGAAGGCAGGGGCTTCCATTAAAGAAGGCTATTAAGGTATTATTTGTAACAGTAATAGTGCCCTTCCCCTTCCATGTAAAGATACCTGCTTCTTTTACATGCCCTAGGTCAATTCTGAAACATGAAAGAAATTTGAAAACATTAGCCCTACTTATGGAAGCCAGAAGTTTTACTGACTCCTTGACATTTGATTATGTTTTCATGCATAACTTCAAATGAGTCACTTCATCCTACCACCTGGTTTCCAGACACTTCATCCCCCACTTGGTTTGCTTAAGGAGCTCTTCTTGCTCATCCGAATATTTTGGGTAATAATTGGCCATGGATTTCCCTTCCACTGTTTTTCATTCTGTGTTTTCATGGTGGTCCTTTATCTAAGTCCATTCAAAGACAGTTCTGCTTGCCAGGTACTGAATGCCCTTGAGCTGTGTTACATCACTCACAACTGCAAATAGTTTGCAGTGATCTCTCTTGGCCCAGCTTTAATAAGAATGCTGTAGAAAGGGCTGGTGATTCTGTTTTGGATTTTAGTGTTTGGGTTACTCATGCTTCCATAAAACTGCACACGGGTCGCAAAGCAACCACTGAACTGGACTTATAACCTTTACATGGGAAGTTCATCTTCCCTGAGATATGATTCCTGCTATGCCTGAACTCAGCTGCAAAGCACTGTATCAAGGCCTCAAGCCCTTCAATGGTAAATATTTATTTTTAAAATGGTTTCATTCTTTAGTAAATACCAATTATGGATTAGGGTGGGCAGCAACACTCACCTTTCCAAAATCGTCCTCCAAAAATTTAACAAAGAGCTTTTTTCCCCCAAAGGTCTAAACCTAACTGCTGCTGAGAGTAGTATGTAACATCTCAGAGCAACTCACAAAAAAAAGATGTCACAATAGTAAAGAAGGAAAAAAGAGTCAAGTTTTGTTTGAGGTAACTGGGGCAGGGGGGAGGGAAAAAAAATGGACTAGGTTTGAGTGTTCATGACTGATTCTCAGCCACATTTCTTGTCCAGCATTAACAAGCTCAGGTCATCCACACACTAAGCCAAAAGAGTAAGGCCTAGCTAACCATAACAAGGCTGCAGAAAAGACATGAAGGTAAAACTTAGACAAATATCTCAAGCTTTAAAAAAAATGAAATTGTCTCTAAGAAACAATTCCTGATAATAGAAATGCTTACTCGTTACTCATTTGAGCCTTTTAGCTGCTAGATGATGCAGCAAAAAAACTTAAACAGAAGGTGCCACTATGCTTTTGAAAGGAAAAAACGATGCTAGTAATGACTCTGGAAAATGTACATCAGTTATTTGGCCCTAGAATTAAAACAACATAATTTTTCAGATAGTCTTAACTTCCACAATAAGCTTAACCCTGCTTAAATTTCCGATATGACTGTACAGTGAAATGATGAGAAAAGAAGAAGTAGGGACAAGAAATGACAGTCTGGACAGTACATTTCCAGAAGAGAGTAAAAGGTTTAAACCTGTGAGGAAGTCAATATTATTTGTTCCAAAGAAGGTAGCATATCAAGAACATCTGGGGGTGTACCTGTGAGATGTCTGTGCAGACTCTTTTAGCCAGTATTTCATATATTATGTCTTATAAAAATCACATATAGTTTGCTAATGCTACATATCAAAAGAAAAACAAAGAAACCTGGTTCCCCTTAGATTGTTATCTGTATTAAATAATGGCCAAATGCTCTCCTGGCTTAATTCCATTAAGTGCAATGGAGCCATGCCAGGAAAGAATTTGGCCCTAAGCATTTGATGAGCATGTTACTTGAAAGATTAGGGGCCAGTTCATCCTCTGGTATAAGCTGGTATAATTTCATTGCCTTACCTGGAACTATGCCAGCTCACAATAGCTGAGGATCTAGACTTACAAGTAAGTGAAGCTACTTTTGCCCTAACAAGTATGTGTGGCTCATATCCTCACGTATGCTCAACTTGTCAAATACTCTTGCAAAGATCAAGCCTGGCCTACAAAGTTTCCCCACCCCTGAAAACACCTAAGTGGTAATTTCTTCAATTTTTATGTATCAATTTAACAACATGGGATTCTCTTTCTCCTCTCCTAAGCCTTTGAGTAAGGATTCTGCTAAATGCATATCTCTTAAGTCACATCTAATTTGGCTTTGACTACTATGAAGTCACATTAATGCGAAAATTATTTCATGTTAGATTCTCAATTATGTAAAAGTCATAAGCCATTTTTGCAATCTACATCTATAAATCTCAGTCTTCTTTCCTTAACATAATATCATCCTGTCTCAAAACAGCGCTGGAAAGCAAAACTAATAATGCACAAAACTCACTCCTGTTCTCTGATGAAGGGTTATTATTCTTCTTGCAATGACATTCAAAACCAATCTTCTCCTTCTTTTTCCTGTTACTAAGTACAGATACACTTAGGTATGTTTATCAATTTTTGCTCATGGTTATGAACATTCTAAATCATTAGGGAAAAAGCTAACTTCTGTCAAAGGCTTTAAATTAACAATTGCAAAATACAATAAGCTCCTTCGTACTTTCTTCCATCTCAGCTGTCTGATTTAATACAACATTTCTAGTCCTACTGAATATTCTAGAAAGCAAAGAGCTGGACTATCAGCTGATGTAAATCATCTTAACTCCATTAAAGTTGATTTACAACACTAAAAATCTCCCTCCTTAAAAAGGACTAAAATGACTCTTTGAAAAATGTGAGAGGTTTCGGACAACATCATTTTAGTAACATCCTTGAGCATTTTAATGGGACTGGAGTTATGTCCACATCCTCTGGCGGATTTCTGCTTTGGGGTGGAGTCTAGACAAACAAGTAGGGTAATTTCAAGATAAAAACAGAAATAGAACAGCATTGCATTCAAATTCTTTAGGGAGACTTTAGAAAATTCTGAGTAACTGAAAAGAAACACAATGACTTAACACATACCCACACTTACAGCATTTGCCATCTGGGCAGTCCATAAAGTTCTAGGCACAATATATTGCATTGGTTGATTGAAAATATCTCAAATAATCATTTTAATCACTCCAAAATATGCTGAAGGAAACTCAGGATAAGAATTGTCATATGGTCTTCACTTAATTGGAGATTTTTCTGAAACATACGAAGGAAGTGTGCAAACAGTGAATTTATGTAATAGGAATGGTTAGCAATATAGCATTAGGGCACTCTAGGGCATGTTTTATTGGTTCATTAAATCTTGCCTCAGGTGTGTTCTACCACTCGAGGCAAGTATTAATGGACCAATAAAAAAGACCCCGGGGTGTTTTAATGCCGTAATACTATGTCTGTCTACATTTAAATTAATTTTTAAAATAGCTTTTAAAAATAATTTACCTTGGTATTTAATATATCCTTCCACTATTTAAAATTTTGTAGTACAAAGATGAAATGGCTCGAAAACAAAGACAGAAAAGTCTACTGTCTAATCAAAATATAAGTACTTTCTGAACAGTAAATATGTTAACCTCTTGTACTTCACAAGTGCCTCCCCCATTTTATAGACTCACTTGTTCTTGTTTTCTGATTCATTCTCATATCATAAAAGCAGTATGAAAGACAGCTATGTAGACCCGGTTTTCCCCCTTATTAGAATCCATCAGAATCAAGCTGTTCTTCAAAGCAGCTTGATTTCAACAACCTTAAAACTTAGGCTGAATTCCCTAGACAGCTGCTAAGTGATACGAGAATCTTGTCTGTTTTTCTGCAGATGGACAAGCTGATAGCCTGTAATGAAAACTGAAAGACCAGTTTCTGCCAGTAGCAGACACAGAACAGGAAATCACACCTTGGAGATAAATTGTTTTGGGGAGGAAGAAGAGGAGGAGCAATAGCCAGCTCAGTTTATGAAATACTATGTTTCACAACTTCTGCAAGAAGGAGCATTTCCCCTCGCCTTTCAGAACAGCAAAACAATTGAAATCTCATTGGACTTCCTTCAGGTGAACTGGGGCTTTTGTCAACACCCTGGTATCAGTCAGTAGACACAGCAATGTTGCAGAAAACAGCCTGAGTAGGAATGGCTAACCTAAGGATAATAAACTAAAAATATAAGGCATAAAGATAAGCATCATTTTGAAATCTATATGTCTTGGAGCAAAACAACATCATATACAAGTGTCTTGTAACACGTCCTTCCCCTGGAAAGTGTTTTGCATAAACCAGTGAGACTCCAGTTCAACTTCTTTTCTTTTTTCTTTTTTTTTCTTCTTTTTTTTTCTTTTTTTTTTCCCAAAGTAATCATTATAATTTCCAGTGCTGCAAGTAAGGTTGCAGAGCTGACAGTATAGACTGTTTTCACAAGACTAGTGATGAGGGCCTTGTTGAGAGTAAGAAATATCTGAAGAGATTCAACTGCAGCTGGAGTAAAATTTCCTGGGAAGTCTGTCACATACTGTCCGACATATTCTGCTCACATTGCAGGTTTGTGTTTCTTTCATTAGGCAGACTACCAAGGACTGAAAGCTCTTGAAGGGACATGTATGTGCCCCACTCAGAGCATTGCTTTGTGTCCTGAGATATCCTTAGATGCAAAATGGTTGCTGACAGGGCAAACTCTGCCCCAAATCAGCTTAACAGTATTTAAGAAACACTTAAGGTGGGTAAATCCAGCTATAAAAACTGCTGGTAACCGGCCTAGTGGTCTCCTTTGAGTTATGCAACACCAACTGCACATTCTTTGCCTTACTAGACAAGAATTTCACCATCATTTTGGGACCAGAATGTGACATTGTCTCAAACGCTGTATGCTACCTTCCTAGACCTTCTATTGCAACTCATGGCACTGTGCATGCTAGTCCAGTATGGGAAGGCATACAAGGACTTCCCTTTAAGTGTAAAGTGACCGGGTCCTACAGGAAACCCTTATTTATCTCCCCAAATTAGGTACCAATCCTGCTGTGTAGGTTATTTAAATGGATTAGTGGAGAGAAGAGCTGATGATTCTCTAAAGGACTTACTACATATTTTTAATTATTATTTATCTTCTTGTGTGCAAGATGTGTTCTCACAATGTACAGAAGCACAAACAACAGAATCCAAAATATCCCAGGATTCTCCTGTGTCAGCCACTGACCAATGGTTGTCTTCGGCCCCAAAGCAGATATGATGGTTTTCGTGCAAGAATGTTCTTCTAAACCATTAGTGAGTAGCAAGACCTGCCTCCCAAGTCCCCTCAGTCTACAAAGAAATTGATTGTGTCACTATTCCAGTGCGTGAAAATTAATGATTCCAGGACTAGATGAAACTCTAAGTTTATTTCTACTTCAAGAGGCATAAATATTTTCCAAGTAAGGATCAAGACACTTTGTCACCAATACACAATCCATATGTAAATACCCAGACATTACAGGTATGTAGATATTAGAAAGCTCTGTAAAGATATCACCATTGCTTGTTGTACAGGAAGTGTTTTTGAAAGGAAATGCACGAATAGAACTGCCTTTTTTTCTCTAATTCTGCTAGCTAAACCCACCAGAGATCACACCTAGAGCTGTATTTCTAGTGCAACCACTCGAATTCACATTAGATTTATCTCACCCTATAAAAGCACAATTCATTAAACAGACTGATAAAACTGGTCTGTTTAAACTAAGGCAATTTTATCACAGTCATTTCAATTATTTAAGACTGCTTTCTTAAATCAGTACTTAAAGCTTTCCTTTGACAAGTATTCTTTTAAATAAATGAGCTGCAATTTAAACAATGAGAAAATAATGACCCAGAACAATATATACAATTAGGGAGATATTTTCCAAATATAAATGCTCCATATTTTTTAAAAGTGATGCTCAGTGTCTCAGGCAATGCAAATTTACATACTGAAGTGACTTTTATAGTTGATGGTGGGATCATCAAAAGAACCTCTAACCCAAAGGTTCATTCCTAACCCCGAATTTTGACAAAGTTTTACCACAACAACATTGTGTGACAATTTAAGATTGTCCAACTCAATCTGACCAATTCTCATCACAAAACAAAAATTATAGAAACATTACACTGTTGCCATGAAGCCAATGGCATATTTAACAGAGGTCTTCATTGAGCTATAATGGGCTATAGAAATTTGAACCAGGGTAACCAAGTCAGTGGTTATAAACCAAGTGTGACTGAAGGCAAGCAAAATTGGCATGAGCTCTATAAGCACTTTTGCATGCATCTGGTAAACTTTGTTTTATGCTTTTTCTTCTACATAGAAAACATTTCTTAAACAAAAAACCTGTCCAAGCACTGCATCATTCCTTTGTTCATGCAACTACTGAAATCACTGAAAGAGAATAAGTTGGAATTTTTAAAGACCCACTAATCAAAGAGACCCCTACAGTACCTTTGTAATGATCTGGATACACCTTCCTAATACTACTTTTATTCCAGCTAGTATCTCCACCATGATGACTTTTAAAACAAATCTAGATCACAGGACATAGGCTGCATATCTAATTTGCCTAACTCTGCATCAATGACAAAAAAATGCATCATGGATTCCGGTTTTAAGACTACCTGAAATAAAGCTAGATAAAACCCCCAAGTAAAATCTATTTGTTCCTTATTGAAACAATTTCCTATACTGAATTCATAGTCACATACCAACAATGAAACGCTGAATCAAATTTTAGCCACAAGAGAAATGCATTGCATAAACTCCAACATAAATAAGTTTACAGACTTTTAAAATGAAATAAACTTTCATATAGGTACTCCTTTGACTTAGTCGTGTATTGCTAAGCATTCACCATGCTGTAACAATTCAAATTTAAGCTTTCCTTGTTCAAAGATAGAGCAATTAGCCTTCAGGTTCTTTCAAAAGGAGCAACAGCCCTCATCCAGCCCTGAAGAAAGAAAATAGTCCAGAGGGAAAGTGTTGTAAAACCAAATATTTAAATTTTCCTACATTGTCATCCTTATCAGCAGCACTCCCATGTTTGGGAAACACTGCAAGCTCTGATAAATGACAATTACACAGGGGCCCCTCACTACAAGAAAAATATTGAGGTGCTGGAGTGTGTCCAAAAAAGGGCAGTGGAGCTGGTGAAAGGATGAGAACACAAGTCTGATGAGGAGGAGCTGAGGGAGCTGAGGTTGTTTAGCCTGGAGGAAAGGGTCCTCAGGAGACCTTATCACTCTCTACAACTACCTGAAAGGAGGTTATAATGCGATGGAAGTCAGTCTCCCAGGTAACAAGTGGCAGGATGAGAGTAAACAGCCTTAAGTTGTGCCAGGGGAGGTTTAGATTGAATATTAAGAATTTTTTTTCACTGAAAGGGTTGTCAGGCATTGCAACACCTGCTGAATGAAGTAGTGGAATCACCATCCCTAGAAGCATTCAAAACATGTTTGAATGTGGCACTTGAGAACATGGTTTAACATTGCACATGGCAGTCCTGGGATGGACTCAATGATCTTAGAGGTCTCTTCCAAGATGATTCTATGGTTATATATTCACAGATACCACACTAATTACTTCCTCCTGACCATACCCATTCACTTATTCCCATACTTGGCTTGAAGTTGATCATCATGATACAACTTCATGTAGTCTAACATTATACCTAAATCTGAAGGGTAGTGAGGACTACTCAGCTCTCAGGACATAATGTGGGTAAAACTCAAAACTTATAATACATAAACATCTCATTTTAAACCTGAATCAAAATTGTGTCTCAATGCAAGAACAGAAGCCTTCTTTCATGGAAGCAAATTATCAAAACAACATCTATGGTCAAGTCACAGTATTATAAAGATGCCAAGTGCAACCATCACTAAGTCATAGTAACATTTTACTACCCCAAGAGCTTGGCTGACATCAGTGGAGCTGCTCCTGATGTAATATCCTGCTCTGTCTGACAGTGAGACTGGCAGAATCTGATTCTCGTGGACATTTAAATCACCGCTGTCATTGCCGTTGTCGGATATGAAAATGGGCTGCTTCTATCACTGCTTGCCTTTGTAAGCTTATGAGAAAAAAGAACTGCTTGGCATAAACAAACTTCAAAATTTGCAGACTTCTCAGCTCAGACCATTCTGAACACAAGTCTGCAATTCCTTCTCAAACCAGAAAGTTTGTGATATTGGGAAGAGATGCATATATAGTGATGAAATTGAAAAGAAAGAATATTAGTATATTTTAACTTACACAGGCCATTCCTATACCATCAGTTGCTGATACGTAGCCCTTGAAAAATAAACAGAATTATGCAATTGCTACATAGACCTCCTATGTGGTATAAATAGATACTCTGCTAAATAGAAAAACAGCAGGCATACACAAAAATATACATGCACTAAGGATTAGTTATACAGGAGCTAACAGAAAGACAATGCCTCCTGGGTTAACAGAGCAAATGTAATTTCTATAATGAACATTTTTTTAAATCCCTGATAATTTTAGAGCCAGGCAATAAGGTAGAAGTTTTTGTAAGAGAAAGTAATACACTGACAATACCATGAAAGAGAGAATTGATCCCAAACAAATGGATATTAAATAGCTAGACATCAAAAGAAAGTACACAATTGTTGCTTTAGGAAGGAGGGGAGGGGGAAAAGCCACACCATTTTCAACAGTCATCAGTAGCCAAAAAACAACACGAACCCACCATTAGTGTTTACTGATGATAACAAGATATGCTTCTGTTAGTATTCCAGAGCCAGCCCTGCCATAGTAATGTTTATTATTACTGTTTGTAGCTGTAGGCAGCTAGAGGCTCACTGTGTCTATCCCTTTCGCATCATTTTAAAAAGATTAATCTTTAGACAATGATCTGCTGATATCATTAATCTTAGTCTTGAACTTCTATGTTGTTCTTGCCCAGTAATGAACAGTAACACAAAAAATGCCTTGCCTTCAAAAACAACAGGGACCTCATTTGTTGGGACTCTGCACTTGGAGTAATTTTTCACTGCAGCCCAATATTGATGTAAGATGGCAACCTAGGTGAGACAGCCTTATTCTCTACATCACTGCCCCATTTTTGTACCAAGCCAACTCTATTTATGTTAATATAATTCTAGCTGCTGCCAGACTAGAAAACTCAGTGCCAGGTTTTCACATGCACTCCATGACACAGATGGCTCTGCAGTCCAGCACTGTACCACAAATGTATTCATCTTCTTTGTATTACAGAAGGAGAGAGAATCTTTCTGTGGCAAGGGGTAATAAGTTTTTCTAGAATCACTACTCAAATGTTCAGCTGCTCACATATTTCCCCCACAATAAAAACTCCAGAACTTACCTCTCTATGAAACTTGTCACTTATACACTTTCTTTTCCCTTGTTTTAAAAAAATGTTTGTTAGAAATGAGAAAAAAATATTCCTTGTTCCAGAAACATTAACAAGTAATTTTAATCCGCATCTTCCAGGAAAAAAAATCTTATTCTTAGCAAAAATTTAAACCCATTAAAAATTGAAAAGTTTCATATTCAAAATTTTTTCCTTTTCCTGTCATATAGAACATTTTCCATTAACACCAAACTCACTGGAAAGTCCAGTTCTCCAGCCAGCAATACTGTTTCACCCCAGTTAACCCATGTCTAAGAGGGGAATATTCACTCAGATAAAAGACAACTATACGGCTTCAAAATCCAAGCTTTTTCTATGAGCTAGTGTAGTGCTCTTTCTCAGAACTGCTGGTGAAACAGTGTTAATATATTTAGGCTTGTGCATGACAAAACTGTTAACTGTGTTTTTCTTCTATTCAGTATATCTTGCCTCCTTAGAGTTCCAAGCAATGGAGAACCGAATAGGCACAGATCCTCTTCGGTACATTCAATAAAACACAAAATTTAAAAAAATTAAAAATAAAAAAGTTACTGAGAAAATGAAACTTTAACGGCAGGAAACAACACTTTCAAAACTTATGGTTGCAGGAAGTATTACGATTTTCGCCCCTCAATTTCAGAGCACCTTTCACAAGCCCTCTTCTCATCCAGTGTAAATTTCCTTATATAACTTCCTGGTTGGATCCACTCTTTCACATTCAGGTAAGTTCTCATAGTGTGCCACCCACACATATATTACATTCTTTTTCTTATGAGTAAAGTCAGTCCTATTCAAATACATGCATGATGATTTTTTTCCTTCTCTCCTCATCAGCAACCACACACTTCCTTGGAAAAAATGAAAAGAAAGGAGAAACGTGCTCAAGAGAAAGAATTTACAGGAGTCACACCGCACTTTTTTGTCAATATCACAAATGAAAACTACTGCTTCCCAGGTCATGCAGACCAGATAAAAGCTTGGAGCAAGGTCTTCTCTTTGTCACTGTTATTGCCCATTTAATCAGTAAAACATAGAAGAGTTGCCCAGAGTTATCTAAGAGCAGAATCTGTATCAAATTTACTCCGTGATCTCCATTCTGTAAAAAGCTGTGCTGTATGTATAGCTCCAAGACAAGCCAATATTCTGCCAGCTATTCAGTTATGTCTGCCCTAATGAAAACCAAAAAACATGCTCTCTAATAATCTATTTTTTGGGATAAAAATTTCCATCCTAAGTTTTCCCCCAGTGTTGAGATATTTTAACATTTGATTACATTTCCTTCAGACATTTATTTGTGGGAACGTAAAATAAAAAGCATTCCAAATTGGTAAGAGAAAACCTACCCAGATTTTTAACCACAGTTGAAATGACTGAATCTGAGAATGTTTAAACCAAGTACATGAGAGTATGATTTAAATATGCATAGGCATTTCCACCTCAATTACAACAGTTTGCAAAGAACACAAGAAGAGCAAAGTGCAAAAGAAAAACAAATGAAACAAAACAACAAAAAGTCAAAATTGTTCTAGTTTTTTAGTTAAATAATTACAGATAATTTCTGCATAGACACAAAAGATAATAATGGGATCTTATTCTATCACCATTAAATTTTACGGCAAAATTTCCATTCATTTGACATGGGATAGTATTAAGGAAGAAAAAGGAAGAGTCAACACAATTCGGTCCTTCCAGATGCAGATTCCATTCCGTCCCTGCAAAAAATAATCTGTGCAAGCTGCAAGTAGAATACTCAGAGCCTGATTCAGCTCACTGGTGTGCTATCTGCAATTGAGGTCTCTTCATGCACACACAAGGGTGGGGAGGAAGAGGCTGAACGGCAGAAGAAACAGAGATCCACATTTCTCCTCAAAGTGCAAAAGAACTGGGAGTAATTTCCCATGTTCCTCCCATCTCCGTTCATTTGGAGATCCAACACAGCTGGGCTTCATTCCCTACAAAGTAGCTCCTGGTGCTCTTTGAGTTGCCCAAAAGAACTAAAGGTAATTCCTGCAGCAAAATGGGCATGGCAACACACAGCTTCTAACTTCCCTGGCTCTGATTCCCATCTGGAAAGGAAAGGGGTACTGAATTACTTTGCAATTTTACGGCAGGAGAGAGTCCACAAAATTTAACTACAGATAAATAAAGCAATAGTCAAATTTTGAAATCTTGACATAGGAAACATAGTAGACTCCAGAAGAACCAATAACTCAGCTTTTTTTGTGGACATCTTTCCCCAATATTCTTGTTTATTCTCTATAAAACATAAAGCTACCTTATCATGTGTTACAACGGTGCAATACCTGATACACAATTTTTCCTGGTTTTCCTTTCTTGACATTATACTTTTTAGCAGCAGAATATTTACATATTCTCTAAAAATAAAATGTCTTGAGAAGGTATTTTCAAGTTTTATTCAAAATAACCCAAACCATCAGTGAAGTTTCTTTAAAATATCAGGCTTGTGTATGATTCTTTACAGTTTAGGGGCCTAGAAGAATTGAGATGAAAGACAAGAAGCAGCAAAAAGTTAGAGCATTAAACAAAGTACAAATAAAGCAGAAAACACAACACAAATGATAACAGAGTGAACATCAGAAAAAACAATCATCCACTCCACTGCAGCAAAGGAGCTATCCAGCAAAATCTGACTGAACACCTTGTCTCCAGGTTTTGTTTTTTATTTTTAGACCCTGTTAAAACATTTCTAAAATATGCAAGCAATGAATTTGAAAATCAGTAATTGCAATATTAAATTTTACTTAAATTTCTTGGGCACTGATTTGTGTACAGGCTTTTATACCAAGTTCCCACGAAGCCATAAAACGTTTAAAATACTGTCTGTGCAAATGCAAAATTTATGAATTCACACATCTCTGGTTGATTTATGTGAAATAATAATGCACTATTTAATGCTTAAACATGGCTAGAAGCAATGCTAGGCTATCAAGATGTACAATGAAATAATAGATTTATAAGACGGATAACCTTCCTGCCTAGAGAAGCTTGTTTAAAGGTGTTGTACAGATATATTAAACTATATGTAATTTTATACTAACTTAATGCTGTAGGCCTATACTGCAAGCAATAAAAGATTACTGCCACAGTATTTTCAATAATAAAATGATCTGGCTATTCAACATAAGGTATCAGAGGAGTGAAAAAAAATTCTTTATGATTTCAAACTTTTTACTCCTCTCTTTTGATTTAATTTAAACGTTTAACTGTTATCTTTGCATTTCACAAATCGCTGTCATCAACTCTCATCTGATTTATCAAAATTACTTTTATTTCAGACTTTAAGTGTGCCAGATTCTTTCTCTGTGACACTAAATAACAACATATTCAAGATGTTTGCATTAAAATAAAAGGGACTTTGTGTGGGACGTGGTGCCTCTTATAGGAACAGATTTCTGCTGAGGTAGAAAATACCACTATGACCTTGTCATGAGCAGTAGCTTCCATCAGCTGCACATTCCTGGCAAGGCACACGAAGGTAGCAGGATCTAGCCCTTAGGGAGACAAGCAGGATGCAGTATAGCATGGTGACTCTCAATATTGACTGATATTAGCTGGACTACTTGTAAAAGACAACGTGAAAAACAAAACCTTATCATCACATATTTAAGAACTTGTACCATTAGTTCAATGACAGACTTCCTCTCAAATACATGCTGGAGCAACAGCCATGTTCACATGTATTTTTCTCAGAAGAGCTCACAGTTTCTTTGACTGTTTGTTTTTTTTAATTCAGTACTAAAGAAAAGGCTTTTAAATAAAAGGCTCTTTCAGGCAACTTTCACAATATAAGGATATTTTCACAGAAATTCTGAATAGGAGCCTATCCTAGGAAAGAAACTCACATCGGAATCCAACTATGAACAGTTCTTCCTATGGTTTTCTCTTTTTCATTTTTACTTTCTTCTGCTGATTGTTCAGTTGTTCAGATGAGTGGGTTTTCTTAAGTCAACCAATGAGAAAAAGATTAAATGGAGTTCAAATACACTCAATAGGCAATTCTATTTAGTAGACAAAAAACTAGTGCATTTATCTTAGTGTATCTCTTACCAAGATTGCCATAGACTGCAGTGTTCCTCTTTGATAGTCTCAAGCCATGACAGAGTTCAGAGCCCACACTGAACGTTGCTGAAAGTTTTAAGTGACTGTAGGTTTTGATATGCAACTACAGGCTTATAAACATGAAGGAAAAGCAAGGTGGTCTAAAGCCAGTACAAGCTGTAGGCAGCTAGCACAGAAACCAGACACAACAAAGGTGCTCCAGTAAAAAAACTTAAGCTGGAATAACTTCCCACTCAACCATTTCATTAGCTAAACCCAGTAAACTATCCTGGTTTGGCTTTGAAGTTCCCTGGATACCTGCAGTTCTCCGCCTGCAGATGGATGGGTCAGTCTGAGCAAGGCAACATTCATGTTGTACCTGAGCCCATCTGAGCTGTGTGAATCAGATGACTCTCCAGTGGTCAGCCAGAAAGCAATGACAGGATGCGTATTTTCTAACTTCAAACATTCAGAAGGTAGATGCCTGCTCATGACCCCAGCAGTGGTAGTTTTAGTTTTAACCTATCGCTTATCCAAGATGGTAAAAATGATTCATATCCTAGAGATGCCCATTTCTTTACCTTGACTAAGAGCAGAAACTACAGGATCAGGTTCAGCATTCTACTCAGTATTCTAAAGACAAGATTAATTCCACACAAAGGTCTTAAGGCAGTTAGACTGTGGTCAACACTTCTTTCACTCAATCTTAATGTAAATTAATAAAGAATATAGAAGATATATGATGAGTTTGTTATACAGAATGTTTGGCAGTAACAGTGTCTCCAAGGAAGAGGGGAAGCAATCCAGAACTCATTGCAGAGATGTCCCCTCATTCAGTGGCTATACTGGGCATCTGGATTGAGGAACATTATTACACACTCCCATTGTCCTCAGAGCTTGCAAAACTACTACTATACAAAAGAGGAAGAAGACCCTCCTTTCTCTGTCGCCAGTAAGCAGGTTACAATTGATTCTGGCTTATATTAAATTGTTCTTTGATGATTTTCTACATTTTCAAAGTATTCTAGAGACTTTCAACTAAACCTTTTAACACCTTAATGAGACAGGGGAATTGCTGTTCTGCCTCCTTGTAAATGAAGGAACTGGAAGACAGATATCACGGTCTCTGCATTTAAAACCATTTGCTAAATTTGAGTAATTCAGTATCTGGATTCTCATTTTGGGACTCCCAAAGCATAACTTTGAAAGGTAATCAGTACCCACCGCTCTGAGCTCCACAGCAGCTGAGATCATTCGCTTCCTGTGAAAAATCGCACTGAGGATCTTTCAAAGTAGGCACACAAGAAGCAGAGCATACAAAATAGTGGGCCTTTCTGAACGTGTTTTGCTGACTTATTGGCTTGTAATAATGAAAAAAATTGTTAGCCACTCTAACATTAATTAACAGAACAGAAACGGAAGCAAATACTATGCTTGAGCATGTAAATCATCCGCATATTGAAGAACTACTTATGCATGTTAGTTTCCAATTCCATTATTGGTCACTGTTTCTTATTTTGAACAGAAAAGCAAAACTCACACAACCATAAATACTCTGGTTCACTAGGTCTTTTTTTTTTTCCTGTATTTATTCCATTCTCAGCAGTGGTTAGTGTATAACAAGCATTCTATGAGGGAAGAAGTTTATTTTGCGCTAATGACACTTTTAATAGCCATTTAAAACCAGATGAAGCAGAGTGTAGACAGCTTCGTATACATCTAGGTGTTGAGTCTTCTTTTTAACCAGCAAAACCACTTTCACAAAGCTTAGAAAGAAATTAATCCAAACTATATAATATTTTACTTCCACAAATGCTAGCCGCAGGTGAAGAATATTTCCTGCATTTTCAAAACCTAAGCAAATATTATTTCAAACCAGTGTGGTACTAAGTATTTATGGCTAAATGTGCTGCAGAGGTACAAACAAGATGGTGAAGGGCGGTGATGGTTACAGAGGCTTCATGAATCACGACATCTCATCGGCTCAAAATTTATTCTGCAGCTCCCCACTTGGGAGAAAAACAACTTGAAAAAGAGAGGTAAAATAACCCCCACCGGGAACACAGTTCCTCTCTCCACCCCTAAACTCTGTGCAAATCCAGCCACTTTTAACTCCATCAATAAATACTGACAACACTGACTCTAAATCCTCCATTACCTAAACTTGCAAAAATGCCCAATAAAAGTATTGCAACTAGAGTTCTACAGCCATGAAGTAGAAATACAAAACTAACGATATATTATCGTATGTGTATTTAACAACTACAATTACAGGCGTTTAGAGCAAAATTCTCTCTTCCATTAACTAGAGATTTGCTACCAAGATTTGATGCAGGATACACAATAAAACTTGCCTTAGGTAACCACAGGAGGACCAAAAAAAAAAAACAAAACTAGTTTCATCCAAGGTCATTTTTAACTAAATTGTAGCAAAATTACTGTGAAAACTTCCAAAGTAGATTATAAAAATTATTCCATATGGGCATAGTCTCTGAGGAAGAATTATATAACACTAAATAATAAACTCCAATATAATACACCACAAATAGAGGGACTTCTGCATACTATCATCCTCTCTAGTTTCATAACATCCTGCTAACTAATATTGTTAATTAGTTCACCATTAACAGTACTCAATTTATTTAAAACTCTACTTCAATTCACAACACAAAACATTGTAAAGTGTTATAAACCTAATAGAAGAGTAAAAATATTAAACACAGCATTAAAAGATGAGAAACATTTCAATACAGATGCTGAAAATATCCTGCAAAAACCAAATATAACATGCTAACATACATCTCAGCTTGATCAGTTTTCTCAAAATCACTCACATAATCTTAGTACCTTTTAGAAGATTGAGTAGTTCTGCAACAAAGAAATTCTAGAAAGGAACGTTTGTTAAATATGCAGATTTCCAGCTAAAGAAAATAACTACAAAATAAGATTGATCATGAAATAAGCACAACTTTAATTCCAGTGTGATGTAAACTGAAAATGGAACATAGGTCAGTGAAGGGACAGACAGAGACCATACTTCAATGCAAGGTCACCATCAGGGCATTCTCATAAACAAATACCATCGTTTGAACAGTCCAGCAATCTACTTATTGCACACAAGGTGTGCTGGTCTAGCTAGTAACCTTTTTCAAGTTTCCCAAGATTTTCTTCAAGTAAGGAACATCTTGTGAATGCTACATGCTTATACTGCTTAAATAAGGATATTCTAAATATTTTAAGTTGTTCTATGAGACAGTGAGTCCATATTCCAGTGCACAGTTGAACATATGCCATGTTAATGATGTGAGAAGTCACTGGAGCTACAAAACATTACAGTACATATTATGTTTTTATTAACACAAATCTATTTATTATGTTTCTTTCTCCTCAAAATTAAATCAGAAGACATCAATTTCTTTAAACCAAAATCAATAAAAACCAAAAACAACCCAAACAAAAGAAACTTAATTTTGATCTCTACTAATCTCATCTAAATCTAAAGTTTTTATTGTCAGCTCGAACCATTTTCAGCTAAGTCCCCCTAAATTGTTTTATTTCCCTTATGTATAACTAAAAACAATTAGCTGAACTTTCTAAGAAAATGCTCCGTTAGGCTATGACTAAGCATGTAAAGTTTCAGAGCCCAGGAGGGAATTTTCTGCAAAATTACAAGCAATTGAACATTTCCACTACAATTAATCGTGTGCCCTAGGAAATGTACATCTTGGACAATTAAATTTTCTTCCTCATATGCTCAGTACAGCATTTTCAATTGGTCATAACCTTTTCTTTACTCCATTTTCCTAAAGTGGATGGTCCTCCTAAGAGTGTTTCTACGTAATTTTTAATGTTATGCCTATCAGTATGTTTTACATTTTTACAACTAGGTGCTTAAAACAATACTTCTACACTCACATTTAAGAACCTCAGAGTCATTTCATTCCCCTGAATGCGAGGCATTACAGCTCTAGTTGACTTTACTAAATATATGTGGGAGATCTAGTCACTACAAATAGAAAATTAAATTTCTCTAAAAATAAGTACGATAATTTTGGCATACTATGAACAATATCTGAAGTTGAATGACAAAACCTCAGTCCAAACACTACTTATTCACAGAATTTGAGATCTTTTGATGCAATGAATATAATGGTAAAATTTCATCAGCCAACAAGCCACTCTATTTGCTTTCAGTTCAGAGTCACTGACCCTGAGAAACAGAAGATCAGTCAAATTATGTATTTGAGTGTTGATCACCTCTTATATTTACCAGCAATTTTAAATTAGTTGAGCCAAACTAGTAAATAGAAGCCCAAAAACAAAACTAAAAGCAAAAGACACCTTGACATAACACGCTAATGCATTCCAGTGTCATCCAATACGCAAAGCCGTGCTGCCCTGAGGGCACAATGTACAAGGGCTTCTGCAACTCATCTCAGACCCAAGTGGTATCCTGACAAGTGTGTAATCTCAGCAACACAATGAAACTCAACAAGTAAAGATCAGTTCAAAGCTGACTGATATTTTGTTAACAGAGTTACCTTGGTATTTAGGCACTAGCATTACTTATGTTGTGGATTAAGCATAGAAAGCTTGCAAAATACTCTACCATGGTATGTTTTGCTTCCCAGGTGCCAAAATCACTTTGCACAGAGTCTTGGGCTATTGGGAAAAAGAGTAAGGAAAAAAATTTTATGCCTCTGCTTACCTACAAGTTACATCCTCCCCCAACTGAGGAAAAACTGACCTGTGAATTCATTTTCTCTCCACTCATCTACTCGCAGAAAAGGAGCTGTAATAGTCTCAGGCTGAGGACGCATGAGAATTATCCCAGGTGTTGTTCTGCCTGCCAGTCTCATAACAACTGCAGGAACTGGACAGAGGTCCCCAGTGTCAAAACCCAAGCAAAGTAAATGAGATTCCAATATATTTCTAAAATAATGTTTGTATTCTGAGGGAAAAGACAATTCTTGGCCTTTCCAATCAATGAAACCCAGTGTCTGCAATTACCTATAGGGAGGTTTCTGTGCAGTGAGGAGGAATCACTTGTTTCTGGCAGCAACATTCCCAGGCTTAAAGCCCCTAACTCCATCAGTCATTCCTGAATACTTTACATTCCCAGCAATCTAGAAATCCTGTGGATCTGTGGACTAGTTGTGTAACAAGAACTCCACTAATAGACCCCCCGGATTACTCAAATTCTCATATTCCCCTTTTTTTTCTTCTCAATTCGTTGTACTTCTCAAAGACACTACTAGAGAAAATGATATTATTTTAGTGGTGC
Organism: Lycocorax pyrrhopterus obiensis; assembly: GCA_014706295.1. Lineage (NCBI taxonomy): Eukaryota > Metazoa > Chordata > Aves > Passeriformes > Paradisaeidae > Lycocorax > Lycocorax pyrrhopterus. The sequence goes on from JACSVZ010000002.1 coordinate 66,759,206, forward strand.
ATAAACAATGTAGATGTAAGCTCCTAACACACAAAGTAATCAAGCTAACAAGTCTGCATTAAGCAACTTTTTCCTCTTGTTTCCCCTCCTAGTTGTAAATGCAGAACACAATATGCTCACTGTGATTCCAAAGTGTTACTAAATCCTAAGGTAAAGAAATACCTTTGTGATTCTGAAGGATACCTGTGATGGTTCAGCAGTCTTAGATTTGCATTTAGTTGCAATGCAGGAATAAAAACAAAAGCAAAAAAAGTTTTTAAATGCCGTCACAGAAGCGGCTGATGCAGTGAGATGGTTCCCTCTTCTGGCCAGAGCTGGAGGAAAATAAACTCTGATTTTACTTTTTTAATTGGAATCACATAATTTGAAGAATTTAAAATTTAAATATCAGTCTAATTTTAGTTTACAACAAATTCATCTAAATATTTTTATAATATATTTTCAGAAATTAGTCCTGAGATAAGACAAATTTTCAGAAAATGCTTTAGGGAAGGTTATATTATATCTGCTCTCTGGAACTTCATGTATAGATTACCTTACTTGTAAGCCAGTATTAGTATAGGTCTCAGAAACATGCATCCAACTCATTAATCCCATAATGAAGACGCATTCTTGAAAAGAAAGAAACTGTAAAAAAAACCCCAACAAAACAGTTAAAGCTAAACTGAAAGCTAATTTAGTAATAAATAAATTTTTTTTAAATCATTCCTCATTTGGCCCTGGCTAACCTTTCCATTTCCAGCAGCACTGCAATCCAAATACCTGTTGGTATTTATGGCAATGCAAGCTTAAAAGGGATATTTTTTTTTTTAAAGAAAGGCCCCAAACCAGAACATCTCTTTCCTGCATATTGCACCCTAAAACCAAACTACACCACTAACTGTGCCAGTGCTCATTCGAGAGCATTTATTATGGTTTTTTCACAAGGTAAATAAAAAAAAAAGAAATGTGTACCATGAGGTCAGGCAATACCACACTGAGCTGAAAGAGCAGGTCCTTGGGCAATCTGTAAAAATTATTGTCATTGATAACATAATTTCAGGGTTGAATGCATAATTGTCCGGTCTCATATGTTCAGAAGCTATTTCTTACCTCATCTGCAAGGCGAAACTACTCTACAAAAGTCCAGCTAAAGAGTAGACAAACAACAAAGAAATGGCTGAAAAGCAGCAACGAAACTTCCTAGTTAACTCCCATGAAAAGGAGGGAAAATAGAAAGGACAGGACTTCCACAGGGCCCAAACTTTTATTCAAATTCTAAAGCTCTAATAAATAATGCAGAACTTGGGGATGATGCGAACAGAGAGATTCTTCTACTGAAATGCACACAGAGGTAAGGATTGTCACAGAACAGTGTATTTGCTGCTCCATGTTAGTTTGTTAAAAGAAGATTAAGTTCAGACATTTGCCTACTTTGATCACCATCCACTTGTTTCCTGGCACCACTTCTCCCATGTTCATCCCTCTTTTTGAATTGCACCCTGGAGAAATTCCATGAAATACAAATTTTTTTCACAGTCCCAATTACTGTAATACATTCCTGACAAAAGCCAACATTAAGTTTTGGAGCTGAAACAAAAGTGCTCCAAACTGATACTCCAACTGAAGCAAAAAAGTGCTTTCCAAACTGATGCTTTTCTGGGACATTATATTGCCTCTCCTAGGAGACTTGCAGCTTTGCATTCACTGTAAATTCTATCAGTCCTATCTGCTAAAAAAATAAACAACAGAGAGGTTTCACTGTGCAGCACATGTCACTCAAGCCAAAGGAGTTACCTGGTTAATGATGACAAACAGAGGAGCACATGAAAAAATATTTATTCTCTTCTCTCGTGCTTTAAGACTTCTGCTCTGTTAGACCTTGGTAGGAACTCACAGCATTAAATTTCTCCATAAAAGGATCTTTTCTCCCTCCACCAAGGTGATGTGGCCACATAATTCTGAATCCTCTTAATAACTCTCGTTTTTCCTTAACTTGCCTTGCTTCTTTTATTATTCAGGCACCGAGACTATTACCTCTGGTTTGTATCCTACCTTTTTTGTTCAGGGAAAATCATAGCAAGTTAATCAAAGCTTAGTGTTAAAACAGCAACAAAACCAACAGAGGTAAAAGCAAGCAGAACATACAATTTTGGCTGTGCAGCATCACACAGAGAACCAGGATGAAAGAACATGGACAGAGAAAAGGAAGATTTTGAGCAAGGTGCAATCTTGTGTGCACACAACATGAAAAAATTAAGTCGCCACTGAAACAGTCCCATAAAAACCTGTGATTAAAAAACCCAACCTGAGTCTCATTTAGAATGAAGAGCTGCATCTACAGCAGCAAATGGAGCACAGCCAAGGCATGGGGTTGAATACTAACCTATAACCATCTATTAATATGTAGCTGCTGCACAGTGTCCGCTATGGCTTCATGCCATGCCAAGAAGCAATCTCCAAGACCATTCCCAAGCTTCATCTGTGGTGCAACACAGCACAGAGTTTGCTCTCAATGCACAAGATGGATAAGCGCAGCCTATTCTGGAAGAAGGCAGGAAAGGAAGGGGTAAGAATGAGTTTAGCTTTAAGGACAGAAACTACTATTTTGCCTTTGTGTTTCTCCCTTCTCTGCATCACTTTGCTCCAGCATATTTTACATGCAACTCAGGAGTCTAAAATACATTTATTGACTAACGCACACAAAAAACAGCTAGGATAAATGAGTTACTACACTAAGCATTAATATTGTCACCATTCTTAACAATATACCTCAGTAATAACGAGTGTTTTCCAGTGAGGCAGGCATCAGCCTGGTGGTCCCTGTTACTCTTTGATGTTGTTGGTCTCCCATCCGCCAAGTACATTGTTTTTCTATTTTTCCATGTTACCAGTTTTCCTCTTGAATCCCTGACAACTTTTATCTAAACCCAGTTCATCTATCTTACCTCCATCTGCCATTTTACCTTCCCTGTCTTGTGCAGTTCTAGTTTATGTACTTTCTTACAACTCACATTTTCCCTGGAGTCTAAGTTGTTACACTGCCTTATCAATGCTGAACCTCAGAGGAAGTTAATGCCTAAGAGGATGGTTACACATTCAAAGTCAAGAGAGAGGGCCTTCTTCCAATTTACTGGCAAATAAAAGCATGGCTGATGAGGCCTGAGTACTGTTATTTCACAAAATCACAGAATCACAGAATCAATTAGGTTGGAAAAGACCTCTCAGATCAAGTCCAACCTATGATCAAACACCGCCATGTCAAGTCTTTCCTTAAACACCTAAAGGGACTCCACCACCTCCCCATGCAGCCCACTGCAATAAATAATCACCCTTTGAAGAAATTCTTCCTAATGCCCAACCTAAACCTCCTCTGCTGCAGTTTGGGGCTATGTCCTCTTGTTCAATTGCAAGTCACCAGGTTGAAGATACCAATCCTCACCTGACTACAACCTCCTTTCACCATCTCTTACAATATCACAGACAGGGACGTGACCAAATTCATTTGTGTAAGAACAAAGTTCCTTGCCTTGAACTTCTCCCATCTAGTGCAGGCTGTATCTCTCTACACAACAAATAAAAAAGTTATAAAAAGACAAAATAAAAACATTCAAAATGTTTCCTACCATAACAGGATATTGCCACTATCCAAGCATCTTGTTTTTCAAAATATGTTTTCATGAAAAGAAGTAATTTCATGAAGCAGACTTATCTTAAAAGAGATTAATTTTCTAACACAAAAGTGTCCAGTTTCAGTTTTTTTAAGTAGTTCTGACACAGAACTCACAGGGGTTCTGTGAATGCAAATTTATTAATGTTTAGATCAGCAAATTTGCTGATCTAAACATTAATATGAAAGTTAGGTTTTTTAGAACTAATTCAGGAATATTAAAGTACTGTGTTCCTCAATATGAACAAAAACTTATACACCACTATTTTTTTTTTCCCTTGGAGGAAAATAAAGTCGGGAGAAAAAAATAAAAAACATTTGGTTTCCTCTAAAAATATTATCCTGAAAGTTCAAGTCAATCACTAGTTTTTTAAAAATAATTTAATTTAATTAATTTTCATTGAAAAAGCTGTGAAATATTCAGAAACATTAGAAAGAAAAAAATATTTTGCCGGTGAAATTTATGGGAATTACATGATCCTTATTTTATGTTTCTTTTGCATGGAATTACAATGAATTTTAATTGTAGAATGACCTGATATTAAAAGGTTTTCCTTAAACATATGCTTTGATACAGCACCAAAATTATCTTACAATGGCAAGCTCTTCAAAATACAACTTTTTAGAAAAACTCCATAAATAAAATGCTAGTTTACTTTTTGTGCAAGCTTGACTTCATTGCTTGTTATTGTTGTATAAGAGAACGACAAAGTTTTTATAGTGCACAGAGAAACAGAATGTTTTGAATATTAAAACATGCTTTCAAAAATTTCTTTTGTCTCAGATGATTTGCTTACTGAATCTTAACTCCCCCAGCAACACTCACATTAGCAATGCTAACATTAGTAGATGACATACAATCTTTCCCCGCACATGAAGCCCAGCTGAATAAAGAGGAATTAAAGAAAATTTTTTCCAGCTTCAGTGATGACAAGCATTAAATAAAGCATTTACTTGACAAAAACATAAAGGCAAGAAAGTGATAGATAGCAAGAGTAAGTATGGGCACGCTAAATCCCAAATTTCTAAATCTCTAAATCTATAAGGAACATTATATAAAGCATAAGGTGTTTTATACCCTTCTGTACCTAGCTTCTAGGATTTTCTCGGTGGAGGAAAACTAGTCAACCAGAATGTATTAAATTTGATATCGTCATTTGCCCAAATAAACATGGAATTTTATGAATATAACTGAAATAAGAGCAACAAATTCAAAAGATCAAAGTTCACACATGTGCAATGTGAAATTTTCACATGCCACCCTCAAGCAATATTTTTATCTTTTTTAAATTTTTTTCAACAAAGTAACTGCAAGTTTTCAATATGTGACAATTTTAGCATTGTTTGAAGCAGATCTCAACAGTAGAAGGCTCAAAATGCATGTTCCATATGTCAGTTTCTCATAATTTTCAAGAAAAAAATTAAATTATATATTTAAAAGGAAAAAACAAACAAAACAAAACAAAAACAAAATTAAAAAAAAACTCCGAAAAAATAGACCTACAGACAACATTATGAGTTTTTGCTCTGACTTTTAAATGTCAGAAGTTCTTCTTTCTGTCAAGTTTATGGGTGTTAGAGTTTGGTATAATTCAATTTTTAATTTTTGATGGTATGAACATAGACAGCAACTTGATTCCACTAGTTTAATTTCTTTCAAATCAGATTTAAATTAAATATTACACATACTATCATATTGCCTTTCAGTTTGGCTTTCTAAACTTAATGTCATGTAAAGTACTCTTAACTAGCATCAACCATGGAGAAACATAACAAAAAAAAGAAACTCAAGAGTTGAGTAAGATAAAGAGATGAACTACCACACAGCTTAGGTGTTTTCTTCCAAAAGAGATTTAATATAACTCTACATAACACAAACTTACAAGGTTTTTCTTGAATAAAGACCAGAAAAAACATATCAGATGCAAGGTGTAGATCTGTGGAGAAATTTAAGAGTTGGACTCAATGATCCTTGTGGATCCCTTCCAACTCAGAATTTTCAATGGTTCTGTGATTCATTACGACTCACTGTTTTAATTTTACTCCTCTAGAAGGAGGCTTAATAAAAACCAACAGCCAATGACAGAGACACCTTGAGTGTCATTCAGTTTTGTGGTCAGCTGGCATTGATGCCACATGCACCACTCCATGGGAGGAAAGTGCAGTGCTCAAGCTTCAACAGTGTTGTGTCGTGTTCCCTCACAAACAAGACTCCACAGTGACTGACAGATCTATCTCTACAGACAGCTTCTCAGACAGGCCTGCATTTACAAGGGATGATGCCAAACACTTTTATTTTGTATTTCTAAGGGTCTTTATGCTGAGAGGTGACTGTTGACATTTTGGCATTTTGATGTGAAGAACATGGATATATTTTCCTGCAGTCTTGCATAGGACATATGGGAACCAGAACTCACCTGTCACAAGTTGCCAGCCATAATATGTAGTTTGTAAGGAAAAATAACCTCTGGGAATATCCAAATGATATTAATATAGTATGGCTAAACAGACAGAGGCCATAGGCAGGCCTGGCATACGAGGGCACAACTGCCATTGACTTTGGATGGTGTAACACTTCCTTACACCACAGCTGTACATGGTCCCAAGTGACTTTCAATTTAAAGAAATGTCACGTTTGTGTTAATCACAGGCATAACAGTAAAGACATGTATATATATATATATATATACGTATATACACACACATATATATAATCTTCATTTCTTTCAGGTTTATTATGAAAGCATTAGAAGCAGCATGAAGCAGAAATCACCTTTAAGCTATTGAATGGCTTTTTCCTGAGTATTCTCACTTTAAAACATATATGCTGTTTCAGTGCCTAAATGACGGGTTCACTCACCCACAACAACACTTACTATGCTGTAATTTCTCTAAAAGTAAATAAAAATAAAAATGTCCCATATAGGGACACATCTGGAAATAGAAATAGTAAATTTCCTGCAAAAATAGTTGGTTAGAAAACGGTTCTTCACACCCAAGTTGAATAATAGATAGCAACAGCTGAAAATAATAGAAGATGTATAAACTTCTGAACTTATAAAGGATAATATTTTTAATCTGAGTAGGCACAACAATTAAAAAGGTTCTGCATAAAACTAGAGAAGTATTTCCAGAAATACAAGCAGCTGTGAAATTGAATTAATTGGTCTCCTCCTACAAACCACCATGAAACACTAGTATATCAATCAATACTTCCAATGGAAGACAATAAATTGGTGCTTGATTTTCACATCTACCCCCACAGCAGTCCTCTTTCTGACTCCTCTCTTCCAGTCAAATCCTGGCACACTCCTAACAGCCAACTCACATAACTTTTCCCACAAGTAATACTTTGCTATAGCTTGTTTCCATTCATTTTGTTCATCATTTGCACTGAAACAGCAGTCACTGTGTTATAATTCACACACAAACTCACCATAAAAGCCAAATGCACACACCCCTGAGAAGCTTGCAAAGCCCAGTCCCACAGTATTTAACATAATTACAAATATGTGATACCAGACCTGATTTTGCATTCCAAAAAGGGTTTCGATGAAACAAAATTCCCATTACGCTGAGCAGAAGCAGCAACATATCTCATGGCACCCGAAGTCTTTCATATCCAATCAGTACAGTCAATCTCAATACAACTTAATTTGTGGCTGAAGAAGCACAGTTACTGAGTGATGTGCATCTCGCAATGCTATGTGCTGCAATCATTTTTATATCAAGCCCGTGTAATCACCAAACCACCCTGGGGAATGTTATTGACTGAAGAAACAACTGATAGCTTAATATTCAAAATGCACAATCTCACTAGATACCCTAAGACCATGTTGGTATTTTTGCTATCACTAGAATTTGTGTCACTGAAGTTGCTATTCCTGAGAACAGGGATCAAATAATTAGGAAAAAAAAAAACAAACCAAAAACAAATTTGTATGTTTATAACATTATTATTATTATTGTTAACCCATTTTTGAGTTAAGAGCCAGATCGTGATGCAAAGCAGCTTGATCCTGCAACCTTCCTCCTATAGCTGAGAGACCACTTAAAGCAACATGGCATAAAAAAATCCCATATTAAGTAGTTTATTTTTAACCCCTTGTTTTTGCTATTAAGATACTTAATGTCACAAATTATGGAAGAGAACATGCATTCCTGAAAGCTGATATAAAATTCACAACAGGTGCATTAAAGAAAAAAAGGGCAACCAACAGGTTTAGACTTCCTTAGAATGTTGTGCTATAGACAGAAATATAAAAAATAATGGCATTGGATTTCTTTAGTTTCAAAAGGTTGGCTTTCTGAAGGTTTTGAGTCTTTTTTGATTCATGTACAAATAAAACTAACAGAAAATTTATCATCCTCCATTTTTGCCTATTTGTGTGTGTGTGTGATGATCTATGGTACCGCCTAGATGACTATACTTCACCATCTGGTTAACCTCATCAGCAAGACACTAGAAAACAAATCCTGTGCAGTACAATTTTATCTATACTTCAGTTATTCTGATCAGAAGCAGTTACCCAAAACTATGAAAAATTGTTATGGAGACTTGAAATGTGCTGCATAAACCACTTGTGATTGAATTGAACTAAGGGCTCCTGCACTATTCAAGGAAAAAGATTATCCCCCAAAACTCCACTCATGATCATGGTTTTCATGAGTGAGAATATGCTATGTTCTATACTAGACAAATAGATAATACTGGTTGGTACCAAAGTACTGAGAAAGCAGAGCACCCAGAAGTAGGTTAAAGCTCTTCATACGCAAAAAAACCCCAGACATTGCCGTCTTGGTAACTTATTTGGAATTTAGAAAAGATTACAAGCAATCAAATTTTTCATTTGAATCTTCAGGGCAAAATGGACATGTTTATCCTACAGATCAACAGTTACCTTGAAAGTCTCACACAGTGGTTATGCATATACATACGAGGGAGAAAATGCTTGAATTTATAGCATGAGAGCCAAGCAGAACTAAACATCTCATACTTTGCTAGAGGGATGTATTTCTGTGTTAATTCTTGGAAATTGATCTTTCGCAGTGTTTGAGACAGTAGAGTCTCCTAAACAGGCCACTGAAATTTTAGAACAAATTTAGGCTGTGCTAGAAAGTGAAGTGCAAGTCATCAGGCATACTGACTGGTTCTTCTAATTCCTTAGTGAAAAAGATTTGCCAGAGCAGACTTTTTTACTTGTAGGCATTCTCAAAGAAAGGACTATGATCTGCTTTACCTAAATGGCAGCCAGGAAAATGTTACCTAATCATTTCTCCATTGTTGGCAAAGGGAGAAGCCTTTATGAAGTAAAGGCAAAAATTCTAATTGAAGTTCAGAAAAGAATACATCTCCAAGAGACCCGAAAATCTTGCTCAGCTTTTGTCTTGCAGCTCTCTCTGGCAAAAATACCCGAGTCTCACTGTCTACTGCTTCCAGCTGTCATAGTCAGAAAGAAATGAGGAAGAGAAGACAAGGCATAAAGAGGTACATTGTTACTACCTCACAAGAGTCATTCAATATTCATCAGGTGATATTCCAAGTAGATTGTCCAGCCTTTTTGATGCAATAGTTTTTTTTTTAAAAACAGAATTAAAATTTATCATAGTTTGAATCCTATTTAGTGCTATGACCCATACAAGGTCATAAACAAAGAGATTTGCTCTGCAAATGAATGCAAACTCTTCTACTTGGACATGACATTTCAGTAGTTAAGCAGAGCTGCTTGGATTAACCACTATAAATGTGATAGACAAGACAAATGAGTAAATCACAAAGAGATAGAGAAAAATTACCACAGGAAGGCAGCACAGAGTAAACAAAACTACCTTATAGTTCATGCCAGGCCCTAGTACAGAGCAGAGTTAGGTATGCGAAAACCTTGAATCTCAGTGCCACAGCTGATACATGGTATATTGCATCCCACTGCTAAAGAAAGGCTGCAATGAATTACAGCACTGCTCATAAATTCTCTAATTTATGCCAGAAGCTGTCATAATCCCTCCCTTGACAGAACCTTCTTTATTTCAACTCTCAGGAGAGTTGCATCAAATAATCTGCCGCACTGAGTCATGCATATTACAGGCACACACATCCTTTACAGCAGGATTTCAATACAGTGGGCAGCCCAGACTGTTATTTTCAGAAAGAACAAAGCCAGTATCTTCTGATAAACACCTCACTTAAAAGAATTGAAACATTTTTGTTTGCAAAACGAAACAAACACTCCTGTGTTTATTGTCACCCAAATGAAAGGCCAGTAATACAACTTAAGTTTACCCTCAACACACAATCTCAAAAATTACATTAGAGGACCACCACATCCTGCTAACACAGAATTTGGTGTTCTACATTCCAGAGGAATTCCATCCTAACCCCTGTTACAATCTCTCTCTTCCTCATACCTACAGAATGCCAAGAGCTTTGAAATGCATTAGTATGCAAATATCTTGGGTGGCTTTACTACACATTTATATTGCACAGTAATCAATAAATTATTATTTCAATATTTATTGGAATCTCAGAATAAGAAAGAAGACAGATTACACAAATCCATCTTAGTTGATTAATGGGTACTCCAGCAAAAGGCATACACTGATGGAGTGGGTCAGTATGCAGACTATATTACTGAATATTTCAGCTCGGTTGTAAATATAGTATCTGTTTCTCTTAGGGACTGTCACACTGAGTGCAGTATAAAAGGCAATAAATTTCAACAGATTAATTAACTCTTTGGTTACTGGGGCTGTGTGTCACCTATCCTGGCACCTAATAAAAAATCCTTTAATGCCAAGACATAAAGAAGGGCCTCTTTGAAAATGAGTTATTAACAGCATTTCGTGAATAGATGGAGAAATTGTAGCCCAGCCATTTAAGTGTCATAAAGTGCAGCAAAGGCTGCTGGAGGCCTCTGAGGGACGCCAGGCAATACCATAACAATCAAATCTGAGATGGAAGAGGGATTGAGCTGTCCACTCAGAATTTTTATATTGTCAAAGAGCAGCGAGGAAATAATGTGATCAAGAAGTGAATTAACCTTGTGTGTGAAAGAAAGGGGATGATCTGATGGAAAAGGCAGTAAAGTAAAAATCACTCCATAATGCCTACATTGCAGGCTGGTCATGAGGGGCCCCTAATGTCTGCAGGCTGTCAAGGAACAGATCCAGCCCTCTAAGTACCATAAACCCATTACCTGCATTAGTCAGTAATTGGAATACATTTATTCATACTTTCAAAGTTCTTAGGGTCCTGGTGGTGGCTAACCACACAGCATTAATTTCTAAAATGTTTTCTGTTTCTACTCTTGCGATAGAACGTGGATAGTCTTCTGGGGCAACTAATACTCAAAAAGGCATGAAAGACTTATATACTGTGTTACATTTATACATATGTCTATATCACACCATACAGTTTAATCTGGTTTCCTTGGTGTCGATTCCCTATGAAGCTGTGCTAGCATTTCTAGTAAATAACAAGCTACAGAAATTTGCACTGTTGGAATTGATACAACCATATGGGAGGACTCCACTGAGGAGGAAATAATCCATACCAAGTTTAACAAGGTTGCTTTGACCTAAATGTCTTTAGTAACATGCTAGTCAAGCAAGAGGTTGTGAAAGTCATACAGTACACTTCTGCTATGCAGGAGCGCGAAAAGTTTTTTCTTCTTACAAAAGATAAAAATTTTCCTTGAGCCACTCATTAAGGAAACAATGGACAGAGTCTGGAAGTAGATGATGTCCACTCAGCCCAAACCTCTTGCATATACAAAACTCACAATCAGATGTGACACCAGTGAAGTCTAGTACAAGAAAAATCTTGTATGGATGCACATATTTATAGTGCAACCCACAATCCTAGATAAAGGACATGAAGAGTGGGCTCACACCTGATGTTTTGCATGTTTAAAAGTATCTATTCTTAAGGCTGTCTTCCTCATAAAAGAATTGTTCACCATTACCTCAAAGCAGAACATATAACTTTGCAGTGAGACCTAAGACCATCTAGTTGCAGCATCCCTATATAAAGCGAGCACTAGAAAAGCATCCTCTGGGGAAAGTCTCCCAAATTTTTATTCTGACTATTAGAAATACAGAATTACATTAGAAATATAGAATTACAAAATCAATATGCAAGTTTAAGAAAGATTTTAAATTGTACTATGGTTTTCCAAGAATTCTTACTTTGTGAGGAAATTTTAGTTATCAACAATTCCTGCATACTGTAGTCCATCTAGCAATCAAAATCAGGTTGAGAAATGCAAGAATGCTAAGTCTCCTTGTTGCTGCCAACAGAATTTGCCAAAAAGAGTATGTTTCCTAGTCAGCCATGGCCGTGGGAGGAAAGGCACAGGACTTGGGGTGTAAGCCATCTCCCTTAAGAGTTCGTGTTCAGTCATCATCCTGGGGTGGTACTGCCGGTTGTTGTTCGCTTGCAAATCTCCCCAGTCCAGCCCCTAGCACTTCTGACTCTCAGCATCTGAACACAGTTTTAGTTTAACCAAGGTAGTTTATTAAGAGCTACTGTTGTACTTAAATTTCAGAGGACCTAGAGTAAATACTAGTGCAGGCTATCATTTCCTTTATCAAACTGACATGAAGAAAACAAAGATTGCAACTGACATTGCTGCATATATCACTTCTTAGACAAGCTTTTGTGAAACAGTTTTTATTTATGCAGAAGATTTATTAACATTAGAAAGGGATATAAAATTTAAAAAAAAGTATTTTTCACTCATTGTGAATGCACTGTCTTCCTCAAATTCTATTCAGCAGGTCAACAATAGCAGGACTTGAATGAGTTTGGGAAGCTTTGGACATGCTTATATAACAGATTACATTATGAATATAACCATTGAGCTGTTGTTCTCTGCTCCATCAAGATTGTCCACACTCTTATATGTCCATGACAAACATACAGCAAAATACCTTGTTGTCTGTCAGTACTATATCCACTTATCACCAGAAACTATACAAAAGCTGCCTCCAGGCACATGGAAATGGGCATCCCTAATCTTCCTGTCCCTTCTGTTCAAGCAGCCAAATATCCAAAACAACTAAGTGAGCAAAAAATACTGGAGAATACATGCACAGCTGAAATTAGCTTAGTCACTTCCGACTCTGAAGAACAACAATTAATGCACCCAAGTCCATTACCCAAGAAAATATGGACTCAAACTGTGCTTCTCTGAGAAGATTAAAAAGCATTTTCACTTAAAAAAAAAAACCAAAAAAACCCCCAACAGTATTTGTAACAAAACAGATGAATGAAAAAGTCTTTCTCCAGGTCTGCAGAGCAGCAAGGAGTACCAAGCAAGGCTCAAGCACAGCAAAATTAAATCTACCAGAAGTCCAGGCACAGACTGCCAAGTATTGTGTGCAGCAGGGAAAACTATGCGTCCTTCTACCAGACTTTCAGTTCAGTAGTAGGTGAAAACACCTCCTCATTTTTAGTAACCTCACACTGATAATCCAATTGCTTGAAATGAAAAATAGTTTTGCCAAAGAATATTAAATTCAGGCAACATTTGCTGAGCCTAATAGCGTTCGAGCACATGGCCACAAAAGTAGCAAGACTTAAGATCAATGTTCCAGACTCTTCCAGTTTGGTGGGAAACAGACACTTTACCCCTCAACAAACATTACAGAAATTGAAGTCTCTATGAAAAGTTTGTTTAGTAGTTCAGTTGCATTTTTGTTCTTTAAAATTCATTACTTAATCCACAGGCTTCATCTTCCAGTAATGAAATGGGCACGAACTATTAGGAGGAAAACTTACTTATACAATAGCACTATTCACATTCATGATCAGAGACGCCTTACTGATACTGACTAACTCCAACTAACATCAGGTTGAATTAAACTTTTTCCATGACTATGCTACATGCACAAATATTTCTTAAAAAAAAAAATCACAGAACAGAAACATGCATATATAAATTCTTTTAAAAAGTGACAAATGCACTGAGCCAGCAAAATTTTGAGAACAAATATGCCTGTCTTCAGCAACAAATTTAAAAAATAATATTATAAGAATAAGCCTACATTTTAAATGGCAAAGTAAAGTCAAACTCCCCTTAAAGCTGAAGCATTCTGGGACAATGATCACTGGGCTGTGAAAGGAATTAATGAGCTCTAACAGTACAAGTCCTACTGCCCACTGTGTTATAAATGCTTCACTCACTTCTTCAGTTTTCTCACCTATAAACAGGAGCTAGAATAAAAGCAGCATGGTGTTGAAAGACTACTTGTGAGAGCTTACATCAGCTTCAGAAATTATCAGACAGTGTACTAGATCGAAGTGTTACAGATAAATGGTTAAACTAAAAAGCCACATTTCTATGCAGATGACTTTTCACTTCAGGAAACGAGCAAACAGAATGGTTTTCATTCTTTCATAATAGAAAATGTTATAAATGGATGGAGTGAGTCATGAAACATCAGTGTTCACTGCTTAAGGTCATGCCTTCCACTACATCCACTTTGAACTGAGCTGAGTAGATGTTCAGTTTTGTAGTCAAGAAATTTTAATACCTACATGGACACTCCAACATGGAAAACACTGAACATTAGGAGTCTGAAGAACCCCATGGAAAATTACACAAAGGAACTTTGTTTCAATCTAAAAAAATGTAGATATGTTGGTTTTGGAAGAGTTACTGAAAGATGTCCAGATACCTCAGCTAAAAGCAATGATTCTGGTTAGTGAGCCCTGGAACAGTCGTGCTGGTGTGTGAACTATCAAAGAGTTCCCAATAGGGCGGTTCCAAACTATCAGGTTGCAAACTAGCACAGTTCTAGCTACTTCCCATAAGGAATGGCCTTTAAGATAGCTGAAGTGTAATATCTTACAAGCAAAAGACCATGAAATTAATTTTTCTATACAAGCAGGTTCTCTTCTAATACAACTGTAGTACAGCATGTTTTCAGAATGGCTGATTGAGATTACTGCTCACACAAACAAATAGAATAATTCTAACCAATTTTACCAGTCGAAGTATTTGCCACAGCCATTGCCATTAAAAGAACACTTCTTTATGTTAATGAACCTACAAAATTTATTTTTCTCATTCTTTAAAGGAATTGATTAATCTTCAAAATTAAAAGTGGTGGGTACACAGGAACTAAAGGCCACTAGTTTCTATCTAAACAAAAATTGTTTAACGCTACCTTTACTCCTTTACAGTGAACCCTGCTGATTCTTGCTTGTAGAAGGATTTTCTGCCACCAGTTTTTGTGCCCCGAGTAATTTTCATCTTTCCCACACACCATTAATAATGCTACTGCTCCAGGTATCACTAAACAATATAATTAATGGAGCCCAAGAACACTGCAACCTACCCATGTTACAATGTGATCTGGGTCTATAAAGAACATGCTGAAGGCCTTGGCAGAACTGGCCGGATTACCCCAAATAATAATGATGTGTAGGTTCAGAAAAAGAAAAAAAAATACAGAAACACACTGCCTTCAACGTATCCAAGCAATCAGAATACAACTGTAATAAACTGAGAATAACATGCATGTTATAATGCTATTCACTTATTTGTAAATATCAGTTTAAACTGCTTAGCAAAGGAAAAAAGCTTGCAGGATGGACCACAGGGAAAAAAAAAAGACTTTAGATTATTGGCCTAAGTTCAGCAGCAGAGTTAGCAATTTATGGACTTGATTATACCTTCAAAATGAACAATAACCCAGTAACTACTGCAGTAGAAAGGTACTAAATTTTTATGATATGGGGTAATCAGGCTGGCTACCAAAGACATAGCAGACATGCTGCAAAGAAGAAACAACTCACATTAAAATAGTCAAGTAACAAATTCCCTTCTTGAAAAGGATATTTTTCTTTATATGATGTCTTTAGCAGACTGTAGGCTGTTTCTTTAAATGAATGCTTATGACACACTTAATTTTCAGGCACACTTTGTTACAGAAACAGGCACCACGGTGCACATCATGTTTAGAAATAAATAGAGCTGTCATACTTGGATTCATATTGACATTTACATCAGACTCTTAATCTGTGTAGATTTGACAGATGGGGAAAAGCCAGCCACCCCACATATAAATGACACTTACATATTCATAATCAACATATTTTTGGTTGTTTACTCAGTAAAGCAAAACTAGTTTATTTTTACATCACTACTATGGCAGTAAATAGTCTGACATTTCAGCATATTTGGAGATGGTATGCCATTTTATTGCAATTACTATTTGCAGAAAAAAATAAGGGGGAAAAGAGTGGTGCTTTTCAAAAAAAGAAATATATATAATGTATTCATTTTTGCAGAAGATTGTAAAAAAATTATATTCTTTGCTTCATGGTGTAATGGGTACTCACGGACTGTGGAATTAGCAATTTCATGTGAAATCAGTAAACTTTTCCCTTCTATTTAGTGCATGAATTGTTAATAAAAATGAAATAAAAATGAAGTATCTATGATAACTCAATAAGCACTCAAAGAAATGTAGTGTGTTTGCAATTATTTAATGCCTACAGGAGTAACTCAGGTGCTATAAAATTATGCAAATAAAATGATAAAATAGAACATTCAAAATTTAATAAAAATTAAATCCAAAATATTTTGGACTCTACTGTGGTGGTTTTTTTCAAATTTCTTGCTATTATGTAGAACTTACAACAGTTTTTGCACTGTCCTCTCCTGAATGTTTGTATAATGCATTGAGCATAAATTTGGGCATGATCCCTGTGTAGTAAGATGTTGGATGCATCCATGAGGATTTTTTATGAAGGCAATGAAATCACATAAGACACAGGACAACTCTTAGGGCATTGCATATAACTTTCTAGATACAAATTTATCTTTGTCAGCTGCACTTATTATGCCACAAAGTATTATTCTGTTCAAACATTTTAGAGAGACTTTGGATACATTATATCTTACCCTATTTTGAGAAGCCAATGCTTTAAAAAGTGAAAAGAAAATTTACCAACATACTTAATCCTAATAAAAAGAAATCAACATAACACCAATAATGCAGATAAACCTCAAGCTTCAAAAAGACAGTGGAGTTCCAGGTATCCTTGCATTCTCTCCACGCACAGCAGGAGATACCCAAATAAAAAGCGACCATGCAGAGGGAGCACTACACCAAATGGAATGTGCATCATATGAATTAGTATATATTTCTATTTTTTTCCTAAGTTATTCCATATTATAAACTCCCCTGGTTAGAGAGGCTTATTTGCTGTAAGTTTATGCAAATTTGACCACAGCTCAAGCTCTGTCTTGCTGCAAGAATCTAGATGTTATCGTAGTAATAAAAAAGACTGAAGCTTAATTAGTAGACATTACTACTAATGGGCAAAGAAGATACTTATTATGTAACAACTAAAAAAAATTCTCTAAGAGTAAAATACAATGGAAATAAAATATTTAGAGGTCTTCTAGGATATCTGTAACAGAAAATATTCCCGATGACACCAAATGCTACAAACCAACCCAGAATGGAACTTTTTAGCAAGGAAGATGCCAGAGGGTGAACCTGGCACTTACGGAAGTGTCTGGCTTTGACAGCTTTAAACACTTGAATGTTGCTGAATTTGAACCACATTTCTCAACAAAAGGACCAGAGGAAGCTGTACCTGGCACATGTCAGTTCAAAAGAGAATAAATTCGATGACAGGTAGAGAATATCTTTGTCGTCGACTCTCTGGCTCCTCTGGTAATTTCTCTGCAGTCTTTTCACACATGGAAGATATAATTTCATGTTGATTTGGAGCAGGGAGAAATAGGGTCAATGGCAAACAGTTTCACTGGTCATTCTTTGCTGTAATGTGTCATACGGATTCATTCTCAGATAACTGCAGGGTAGACATTCGGATAGCTCAACAGAACTTACTCTTAAAATGGTTCAGCACACAGAGGACAAGTTCCCAACCCTGTAAAACAACAGGAAGAGTTAATACAAGAGGGAGATCTGCATCCCCTTCTTACCTTAGACACTGGAGTCCATATAAATGTGAGCATATCATCATATCTTGTAGCATACCAGTTCCAATGCCAATAAAGCAGTGACAAAACTACTTCAGAGGAGTGCTGCTTTAGTTTTAAAAGATATTCCTAAGACACTATAAAATATCATAAAAACACCCATGAGTACAAAACAAGTGATGTGAAAATTCATTTCAATACCTTCCCATGCATAACACGTTAGTTACTTCAGTTTACATTATGCTACAGAGGTTTGTCACAATCTTGCCTTCAGAAAACTTGAGAATACATATAAAATCCATCATTTATTACACCACGTCTTTAGTAATAAATAAAGTATATTGCTTTTAACTTCAACTGTGACTAATTCCCAGCTGATTTTATTTTCTAGCACATCAGCAAAGTACACAGACTTCTTTGACACCAATTATTAACTTATAAGCTAATTCAGAAGAAGAAACCAATGTAGTGTAAAAATTACTTCAATCTTCTTTTAAGAGGAATTAAGATGTAATGAAGAATGAACTTCAGAAACTCAGGAGTTTTGTTTCAAATTAATTTCAATTCAATATAAAATATTTTTATGCTTATCTAAAAGTGTCATTCTCCAGCCAAGCCTGTCCAAACTTATTCTCTCCCTAAAGTTACTGATCAGAAGTATAAAATAGACCCCCATATTCTTCTTCTTCTGAGAAATATCAATCTTTCCAGTATCCACTTGACACCAAAAAACCCGTTTGCTTTGTTTTCCAGGAATACACCCTTCTTGCCAAATACCAACTTCCAAGTTTATGTACCTCGAAATACCATATAATGCATATGTATAATGGTGCAGAAAGTGGCTAGGCCCTTGTGCATCATATTTAAGGAGTCATGGCAATATGATGATGTTCCCACTTACTGGAAAAGGGGGAATACAGCCCCCATTTTCAAAAACGGAAAAAAAAGGAAGACCTGGGGAAGTTCAGGCTGGTTAGTCTCACCTCTGTGTCCAGCAAGATCATGGAACAGATCCTCCTGGAAACTATGCTAAGCCACATGGAAAGTGAGGAGGTGATTTGTGACAGCCAACATGGCTTCAATACAGACAAATCATGCCTGACAAATCTGCTGGCCTTCTACGATGGGGTTACAGTGCTGGTGATTGAGGGAAAAGGAATTGAAACCATCTACCTGGGTTTGTACAAAGCATTTGATGCTGTCCCATGCTATGCCATTGTCTCTAAACTGGAGAGAGAGGGATTTGATGGGTGGACTGCCCAATGGATAAGGAATTGCATGGACAGATGCACTCAAACAATTGCAATCAATGGCTCAACATCCAAGTGGAGACCAGTGACGAGGGGCATTCCTCAAGGGTCAGTGTTGGGACTGTCACTGTTTAACATTTTTGTTCGTGACATGGACAGTGGGATTGAGCACACGCTCAGCAAGCTTGCCAGAAAGCCAGTCATAAACTGGGCTGCATCAAAAGAAGTGTGACCAGCAGGTCAAGGGAGGTGATTCTGCCTCTCTACTCCAGTCGTGTATAACCCCACCTGGAGTGCTGTGTCCAGCTCTGGGGTCCACAACATAAGCAGGATACAGACCTGTTGGAGCAAGTCCAGAGCAGGGTCATGTAGACTATCAGAGGGCTGGAGCACCTCTCCTATAAAGACAGGCTGAGAGAGCTGGGGTTGTTCAGCCTGGAGAACAGAAGGCTCTGGAAAGGCCTTAGGGCACCCTTCCAGTACCTAAAGGGGGCCTGCATGAGAGCTGGAGAGGGACTTTTTACAAGGGCATGTAGCGACAGGACAAGGGGGAATGGCTTTAAACTGAAGGAGGGTAGGTTTAGATCAGACATTAGGAAGAAATTCTTTACTGTGATTCTTTACTTTTATGATGAGTCACTGGAACACATTGCCCAGAGAAGTCGTGGATGCCCCATCCCTGGAAGCATGGGCCAAACTGGATGGAATTCAAGGCCAAACTGGATGGGGCTTTCAGCAGCCTGGTCAAGTGGAAGGGTGTTCCTGACATGGCAGGGTAATTGTAACTAGATGATCTTTAAGGTCTCTTCCAACCCAAACCATTCTGTGGTAAGTTCACTTTTCAATTCCATGACCTTCACAGTACTGTTCAGTCCTAGATTCATCCAGGCCGATAATCCATTAAAGCTCCCTAACTGAACATTACAGAGGCCAAAAACTTATATGACTTCAAAGCAATAGACAAAGTGTAGGAGGAAATGTCTACTAGAGGCTATTAAACAATCTATACACAACCTCCACACAAGTTACTAGCACAAGCCAGGGGCTATGCTAAGAGAGGGACTACTGAACACATCCTCAGCTCCCTAGACTCTATCACAGAGAATGACTAAACAGACCTTTGATCTGACCTAGTACTTGTTCTTAGGTTCCTTCTCACGCCCAGATATCCCTCAACATTTATCAAAACACACATTGCATATCTCCAGGACATATAAACAGCTTCCTCTTTACTCAGCAAACGTTCCAAATCTTACACTTCAACAAAAAACATCCATCACACCTTCACTTCTCAGAAGCAGGGCCTGAATTCAAACTTTGCACAGCCACAATACACTCTATTATTTACAGCCTAGAAGGCCCTAAATTATTTCAAAAATCATGCAATAGGACGGTGAGAAATTTTTTCACGGAAATCATTCTATCAATCAACATGCCTCACTAGTACTTATTCTGCCATTGTCCCCAGCGTAACACAAGACCTGCAGGCACAAGTGAGACCGCTTTTACTCCCATGCTCTGGAGTGTCATCAGTGTAATGCTGTCAATATCAAGTCATAAGCCTGTTCATAACTGTATATGAATAAAAAGAAGTTATTCCAAAGAAGGCTGCTTGTGACCTAAACTGACTGGTAAAGTTACTTTAAACACCTCCAATCACAAAGAACAAAATAATTTGAATGCATCCTGGCTTAAGCACAATTTTTCTGATATCAACCAATCATGACTGCAAAATTGCCTACATTGTTATTCCAACCAAGTTGTAGAATATACATCTGGACATCCACTCTCTCTGAAAAAATTACTTACTGTTTGCATTTCTAAGTACTAGCATTCATATGCACCAGTGACGAGATAGAAATAATTAAGTTGTATCTAGACTGCTATCAACACGTGATAGATTATCTGTCTGGCCCTACGTTCCATGTTTTAAGTGCAATTTAAAAATTTAAAAATCAGTATCACAGTACTTTGTAATGTCAGAAGGCAGAACCTTAATTTAACTTTATAATTCTAGATACAATAGCTTTCCCTTGAATATGAAGTGATGTATCACACATTTCAAACTCTGTATTCTATAATCATAGAGCTTTTTGTTACTGTTAAAGCCACAATTTAGGTTCTGAGGCAGTAAAGTGCAGTAGTACAAGGAATACCTTAGGAACAGTTTTTTAAAATTAGGCTAAGAAAAATCATTGCAGCTGGAATTTAAGTAGACAAAATTATAGGAAAGTATTCAGAAAACAGTTTTTACAGAAGCTCAAAAGACATACATGTTTCAATAACATATATATTAAAACATATGGATTTTTAATTGCATTGATATTGTGATACTTAACTAGCCATCCTCAGTTTTGATGGGCACTTATCTCTAATTTTAAAAATATTCCTAGCAAAAAGCCCATCGAGTCTTTCATCTGTGTGTATCTTATTTATTTTGTTCTCATTTTACTGCATCTCAGAGTAACAGCAATCAAAACCTGTACAAAGCTGGCAGAAAAATTTACTGTATTAAATTATCAGGAATATCATTATATCTGTCAACAGAAGAAGAGAACTATTGGTTTCCCCCTCTTTCCCCATGCTACAGAGGTAAACAGCTGCTCTTCTTTTTGTCAATAAAGCTTCTATGTTTACCTAACTCCCACTAATGCAGCAGAGGATCAGTTATGACAGCCAAAATGCACTTTTATCTAACCAAAATACTTTCTTTGGTGTAACACTTAACTGTCTCAAATGCAAACTCTAAAACAAAATTCACAGACAAATTGGCCACTTTGCATGTAATTCCCCACCATTTTTGATAAAGCTGATAAACCAGTAAATGACATTGGCTTTAGCTGTATCAAGACTCACAAACTGCATCCTCATTTGCTTATGCCCTGATTTAGTCTACATAGAAAATTCTGAAAATATTTATACAAAAAACACACATCTCTGAGAGGTGGGTTCAAGCATTTGAAAGTAGTATTAATTTGCCTTTCATGCTGAAATATGACAACCCCCCCTCATGGTTCTGCTTCATTAGCTTCATTTTATTTATCGCCCGGGTGAAAATGCTCGTGAATACTTGTGCCACTCATGGTATACCTACACACGTTTCATGGAGAAACATACCCATATTAGGGTAATTTTGCCACACACAGGAAATATTTTTCACTCCTATAAATTCTAAATAGCAACAGACATTATGCCACGAAGATATTACACTCCATAGCCCATCACCAAAATGCAAGATGTGCACCTATTATAAATATTCCATATTTGTGTTCCCTTCCACAAATAAGAAGTGCGTAACACCTTTGTTCTGGTTAATTCCCAGCCTGCTGTATGGGATGTGGGTACAGGGGTACCATTTCACTGCTGAAAAATTGGAAGTGCTCATGTTGAAAGGGCGTGAAAACGATCTAGGTTAGACAACAAAGGCAACAAAGCCTGTTATGGAGCTGGCACTTCTAAATTAGACTGTAGTGAACAAAAGCTCTGGTTAATAAAGCTACAGCCAACAGCATTATTGTGTACCTTACTGAGGAAAAAAGCAGGATTAAGTTTGTGCACAAGCTAAGCTTTCCTATTGGTACCTTGATTTGGCCAAGAAGGAGAAGTACAGACAGGGAGTGTGAGAACTTTTGAGATCTTTAATACTTCCACTGCCTCTGCTTGTGATGTACAACATCTATTTCCTGGATAAACAGAGAAGCTAGGTCCCCAGAGCCTGAATCCAGTACCTTTCATAAGCCCTAACTTCATTTTTACAAACGATAAAAGAAAATGTAATTTGCTTTCCAGCTTTACCAGTAATCCATACGTGTTCATATTGCAGACAGCAAAAGCCTCTGTGAGATCAATAATAAACATCCTACTCGTCGTTTACTCTTCTGCTTTATTTAAAGAGAACATTCTCCAGCATACATGCCACTTTCCAGTTGGAATGATGGAATACGGATAATAGAAATAGAGAAATACATCACAAGCAGCAAAATACATGCTCTTTAACAATAGGCAGGAGACATCCCAGAATCAAGCAGCCTAATTTCTACATTTCTGAACTAAAAAAGACTACAGTAGGATATCAACAAGTCTCAGATATTAGGGAATATCAGATCACATCTGCCAGTGTGTTTCTCTTCAACAGTCTTCCTAATCAAGGGCCATACACATCCAGGTTCCTTCCACCCAGTTACAGGTTATTTAGTCAATCCAATTTAGTGGTGCAGTTTGATTTTTCCTGCTATCTGCCTGCTTCCACTCAGTCAGTAAGGGCCACTCGGGGAAGCACAGAATGGGTAAGTTTAGAAGGGACCACTGGAGGTCATCTAGTCCAACCACTGCTCAAGCAGGGTCCCCTTGAGCACATAACTCAGGATTGTGTCCAGATGTCTTTTGAATATCTCCAGTGAGGGAGAATCCATAACCTCTCCGGGCAATCTGTTCCAGTGCTCAGTCAAGCACACAGAAAAGAACTTCTCCCTGATGTTCACGTGGAACTTCCTGCGTAATTGCTCCACTTAACATCTGTAACAGTAAAGTTTATTACAGCTGACACACCTAGAGAATTTATTTACAGGAAGCTAGAAAATCTCAGCTGGTCATGTGCAACTTTGAATCTATTTACTTGAGTTACTGGGGTAGTTACTTCTATCACAGAGACAGTGAAGAGCACCATCCATACTGTTGCAAAAAAAGCACAATTGTTTGCTAAATGTGAAATCCCTTAATCCAGGTAAAGGAAACTCGAACCAAGAAGCATTGGA
This sequence comes from Lycocorax pyrrhopterus obiensis, assembly GCA_014706295.1. Classification (NCBI taxonomy): domain Eukaryota; kingdom Metazoa; phylum Chordata; class Aves; order Passeriformes; family Paradisaeidae; genus Lycocorax; species Lycocorax pyrrhopterus. The sequence continues at coordinate 66,782,820 of JACSVZ010000002.1, forward strand.
ACTTCACAAGAAGATGGCTGCAAGTATTTTTCTCAATAATCATTAATCTCGTTTCTCAGAAACAGCTAGTTGCTAAAAGGTTTCAAATTTTTGTTTATTTGTTTGTTTTTAGATAACCCTGTAGTGCACATTTTCTTTTTGGTGTTTGTCACTTAATAAATACCCTTTAAAAATACAATTTTAAATGCTGGAGCACTGTTGCTACTATCTATAATACACACTGATTTACTACACTAACACTGGATAAAGAAAACTTTTAAAACACTGTAAACATTAAAGCTTGAATGTCTTAAATACATATCTATTGTCCTGTAGTGATTATGTATAATGTTAAATACCTCTGCACATAATTACAGAAAACACAGCACTGCCATTTTATAGACTAATATTAGTAATAACTGGATTTTATGTATTTTCAAGCTACATCTAATTTGCACATTTTCCTCAAAATGCCTTTAGCTACCTTTCTTCTCAGTTCTTTACCTGATTCCTTTGGCCATTATGTTCTATGCATTCTGCTGTTATTGCTCTCATTTACCTTTTTGCTTGTCATTATTAAATACTTTTATTATTTCCTTCCTGCAGCCTCATGTGCAATGATCACAAGAACACCTCGCTCTAAAAGCATTTTCACCTTTTTTTTGTAATGAAAGCAGCAGCTTTGGGTGGGTGATTCATTGCTCACATCAGAACAGCAGAGCATCCACCAAACCTCGGGAAAAAAAATTTTTCAGGATTCCAAACAGTCTTGATGTCACCGGGTTGTGAAACACGATCGCCTTCTCCAGGAGGCTTTTCCAGAGTATTAAGGCAGTCCCAGTCGCTGCGGACCTAAAGCAGCGCCTGACCAAAGCACACTTGGGCGGGGAGGTGTCACCCCCACACGTGTCCCTGGCAGCTGCGGGGAGCGCAGGCAGGCGAGGAGCTCCTCGGCCCCTCCTGGCGCTCCTGCCACCCGGGGCTCCTTCCCCACGTCCCGGTTGCTCTCCGGCAGGGCAGGGCACAGCGGAGTTATTGGCCAGCAGGACCAGTGGTACCCTGGCGTTCATCGGGAAGAGTGTGTCCAGCAGGTGGAGGGAGGTGATCCCCCCCCCTCTGCTTGGCCCTGGTGAGGCCACACCTGGAGTGCTGTGTCCAGTTCTGGGCTCCTGAGTACAAGAGAGACATGGAGCTCCTGGAGAGGGTTCAGCAGAGGGTCACAAAGATGATTTGGGGTCTGGAGCATCTCTCTTATGAGGAGAGACTGCGGGAGCTGGGCCTGTTCAGTCTGGAGAAGACTGAGAGGGGCTCTCACCAACGCATGTAAATATCTCATAGGCAGGCGCCAAGAGGATGGTGCCAGACTCCTTTCAGCGGTGCCCAGTAACAGGACGAGGAGCAGTGGCCATAAACTGAAACACAAGAAATTCCACCTCAACACAAGAAAGAACTTTACATTGAGGGTGGCAGAGCACTGGAACTGGCTGCCCAGGAGGTCGTGAAGTCTCCCTCTCGGGAGACATTTAAAACCCACGTGTTCCTGTGTCACCTGCTTTAGGTCACCCAGCCCCGCCAAGGGGGTTGGACTGGATGACGTCCAGAGGCCACTTCCAACCCTAACGATTCTGTGGTTCTATGATCCCCCCGGTCTTCCCCAGAGACACGCGGGGAAGCCCCTAGGCAGCCGTCTCCGGCGGCCCGGAGCCGGGAGCGGGGAGCCGGGAGCGGGAGCCGGGAGCGGTGAGTCGAGACCCCGGCCCCGCCCCGCCCCGCCCCGCACGCGCGGTGGGCGGTCCCTGGCACCGAGGCCCCGCCCACAACGCGCGCGGCTGGAGGGCGCCGTCCCCGCCCGCCTCAGGCCGGCTAGCAGAACGCCGAGCGAGCGAGCGGCGCTGTCTCGATGCGCTCGCTGCTCGCGCCGAGCCCTGGCGCATGCCGGTGGCCACTTCCGCCGGCGCGGGGCCGCAGGAGGGAGCGATCCCGGCGGGCGGGCGGGACGCGCTGGCGGGGGGCGGCTGGCTGGAGCCGCCGTGCCCCTCCTCGCCCGCCGGACAGGTACGGGGGCGGGGCAGCTCCTCCCTCCTTTCCTCCCTCCCTCAGGGACGGGGGGCGAGCGGGAAGGAGGCGGGGTCGCTTCCTGGGAAGCGTCGCCCGGCGTCAAGGGGCCGCGGGCACGACGGTGAGGGGCATCGGGGGCAGGATCTGGAGCGGGAGGAGGCTGACACTGAGTGTCGGGAGGGTTTCGGCCGGCCCGAGGAGGCGGCGTCCCGCGAGGCCCGTGGGCAGCGAGGCGTTCCCTTTGCCGGGGGAAGGGCGGGGAATGGCGGCCTGTGGCAGCTGGAGGGAAAGCCTCCGTGCCAGCCCTGCCCGGGACAGCTGCCAGGTGCTCGGGAACGGACACACCTGGCGCGGGCGAGTGGGCAGGAAGGAAGCCTCAGGGATCATGCTGAGCCCTATGTCCCTTCCCTCTTTTGCCTCCGGGGCAGGACGCAGGTACTGTCAAGCGAAGTGTCTGCTCAGGTTTCCCACAGATGGACTTCAGTGTCCCAGTTACCTGGCGCGTCCCTGTTGTGGTGCCAGCTGCTGTCCTGCCACCAGGCATTTCTGGCATAGTCTCCAGAGGATCATGGCCAAGGCCAACGTGGAGCTTGCCTTGTGTGTCTCAGGCGAATAGTTTTTCTGAGTGTACTAAGATGCTGGTTTCTGCCAAAATTATGGGTTTAACAGATGTTCTTCAGTGTTAAAAACCCATGGCCAACCAAGGCTCAGCTACTTCATGCTGTTTTTTCCATGCTTAGTACACGTCGTTAACTTTTTGGAGACCAAAGAAATTTTGCTTTTCTCCTCACTTGTTCATTTGTTTCTCCTTCATGTAATCACTGTTTTGTGTGGTAGGTTAAAGTACTGATCTGCAAGGGACTTTTCTTTAAAGGGGAAGAAGCAGAAAGTCTTTGATCTAAAGAATGTATTGTTTACGCTTTTACACACAGGAGGAAAAAGAAAAGAGGGAAATTGGTATTTTACACAAACCAGGACAGCTCTTAACTCATCATAAAACAGATTTTTGCTGTATGTTCGTTCAAGAGGTGAATTAGTTGCTTGAGGGATTTTGATGAGAGGAGGAGGAATAGCAGTTTTCATCCTTAGAAAAATAGCAATTTGAGAAGTCACAGTGAATTTCAGAAGAGTTCTGTCACTGTTGCTAATGAAATTACTTGGAGGAGACTGTTTCAAATGCATACATGCATGTACAGTTTCTTCAGCTGTTACATGATGTTCCTTAAAGGATGCAGAGGGAAACAATTACCATGTATCATAGGTTTATGGGTGGTCGTGGGTGTGTCTGGAGTAATCAGTGTTGTTCCTTACTACTTTCATGACAGATTTGGTAATCTGCAAAAAATTAAATGGACAGATTGTAACATTTGATGGTGTTCCTGAGGAAATACTTTGAATAGAAATAGTTGAAAATTGAAGATTATGTTAATTGTGTGGTTTAATGCCGGTAGGCAGCTCAGCACTACATAACCACTTGCTCACTTTCCTCCCTACCCCCAGAGGGACTGGGGAAGAGTAAAGGAAGGGTGAAAAAGAAAATTTGTGGGTCAAGATAAAAATTGTTTAAGAAGTGGACAAGAAATGGAAAAAGAGAAGCAAACCAGAACAGGTGATGTAAAGATGATCACTCCTCCCACAGGTAGATCAATGTCCACCCAGTTCCTGGGCAAAACCTCACTGAACACCCCCCACCCCCCCTTACTTTTTGTTGCTGTCCATGGCACTTTATGGAATATCTCTGGTCAGTTCAGGTCATCTGTCAGGTTGTGCCCCCTCCCAGCCTGCTGCCCACACCCCAGTCTGTTCACTGCAGAACTGTGGGCAGAGGGAGAAAGAGAAAAGGCCTTGATGCTATGCAATCTCTCTCAGCAGTCACTAAAACTCTCGGGTTTTGGACTTTTGAAGCACCCGTGACAGTACATGGCAATGTCTTCTTCTGAGCATATGTCATAATGGTTCCACTTAGCTGAAAAATGAGGCTCAGATTGCTCCTGCAGCACTTGTTCCACCGAGAAACTGTGACATTAACAAATGCTGGGTGCCTGCAAGAGGAAGCGTTCACTGGACAGGGAAGATCTGAACAGGCATCGACAAAAAGACAAGTTCAGCTGAGATGCCACCAAGGGATAGGTTCCGAACTACATTGGTTTTCCTTCATGGTGATTTAATCTTTGGGCTTGAACTTGGAAGTCCTGACTTTGCATGCAATTCTTTTGGGGAGAGTAGTAGTTCATATCCTGGGTTTAGTGATCAAGTCACCAAGCATCTTTTGCAGGCAGCTTAGTGGTGGGATGCTATAAACACGGGATTAAAGAGAACTGCTCTTTATCATGCCCAATCTCAACAGCTGTGCACAATGGCTTTTATAAGCTTCACCTTGGAAAAAACAGTTCAGTTGTTCCTTCTTTTGTTTTCAGGCTGCTTTAGAATGCAGATAGTCTAGAGGATGGAAAGGGTAAATTTGTTCATGATCACTTCATACTCACTTGCTCTCGTTCTTCTGTCTTTAAAATTAGAACTATTTTTTTCTCCTTAGTGGTACTCCATACTTTTATTGAAAGCAGGTCTACTTTCTTTTCATTGGGGTTTTGTTAGGCTAGACAAGTTATGTTTTCGTCTTATTTCAGTTCCTAAGATGGGCAACCTATTCCTTCATCCTGATAACCCTTTTTTGCCATTGTTCTTTCAGTCTTTCTTTGAGGCTGATCAGAACTCTATGATATTGTATGTGAAGGCTCACTCATGCCTCATTGTCTGACATTAGCACTTTTCTGGTTTTACTAAAAATAGTCTAAAACTTCTTTTTCTTTTTTTTTTATGGTCACTTCATGTTGGGATTAGCTAAAAATCCGCAGGGGTAAACTTTCTACCTCTCACTTTTGATCTTCAGCTGAAGAGCTATGAATTTAAGCACAAATAATTATTATGGTCCCTAAACTCCTGTTTAGCTCCCCAAGATGTTCTTTCAGAACTCTAGTAGGAGTCTTGTTCCAACCTGATAGTAGATCATATGAAAAAAGGAAACATAAGCACATTGCAAGCTTCATACTAAGCCTTCATTTTTCAGCTAAACTTGTAATTTCTGGTATTGTATAATATATTGTATAATAAATTGCCAGTGTTCTTGCAGACTACATTTGCTGCATGATCTGGTGTTAATATAGTAGGACATTTTCCATTTAAAAACAATGGGGAAAGCATCTTTTTATACATGTGTGATGAGGTGCATTATTCTTGAGCTGGGAAAAACAAACCGCTAAACAGCTGAGACAGAGTTTAATTACTGACTGCTCACTGAACTTGATATTGACCTACACTTAAAAGTCTTGGGACAATTGTCTGACCAGTGTGTTTTATCTTAAAAAAAACCCTCAAACATCATATTTACTGTCTGCTGAGCTGGAGAACAGAATTAGTTGCATCTCAGTCTACTAAGCTGCTAAATTCCTTCTCTAGACTTCAGTCATCCCGTTTTGTTTTCTGTTGCATGTATAAATAGTTGCATGTGATAAATATTAAAGAGATTGCCGTGTCATAGACTTCATCAGATAAACAGTCTGATTTTTGAGACTGGCTTCTCAGCCTGCTTGTTTCCATCTCTATGTTCTTTTCTGCAAAAATGTGCAAGAAATAGTGAATAATTGTGAAGATGAGGGGATGACTTCTTCCACTTCATGCTTGTAACTGGTCATAGGCTCAATCTGTAGTTTTAGCAAGGCTTCTCATGTTGTGGACTAGTCTGGTGTATTTTGCTGTGAAGATGAAGCGAAATAGGCAGAACCACAGTGCTTCAATACCAGTTCTTTCACTGTGAGTTGATCATGGAGATCATTTCTCTCCCAGTCACTCTTGTGAGTACATGATAGCACTAGTTAGAGCTGTTGAGAAACTCAAGCTGCTTTTCTGTTGCTGATGTTTTGGGGTTGATTCGTTGGTTTGTTTGCTTTGTAGATTGTAGCAATTCTACTTCCCACATGAAGCAAAAGTGCTTTCATAAAGTGTTGATGGCCTCTGGTGTTAACTTTGGTATTCGCAAAGTTAACTGATGTTAACTTTGGACATCAGAAAAGATAAGTAAAATATGTGAATAAAAACAATTCAACAAAACTCTGAAACCTTTATATTTTCCCTGTGTCACATTGATTTACTGTTGTTGTTGGAAAGCTGTATACTATCTCCTATCTGACTTTAGCATTTCTTTCAGCTTTCAGACAAAAAACACCCAGAAAGAGAAAAGCAGACAGAAGACAGCAATAGCCCCGAATGCAGCAAACCAGGAGCCATGGATTTGAAATTCACTTCATCAAGAAAATACATTTCCATCAGTGTACCTTCCAAATCTCAAGCTATGTCTCCCCATATCAAATCAGTAGATGATGTTGTAGTTCTTGGCATGAATCTCAGCAAATTTAGCAAACCTACTCAATTTTTCATCTGTGTTTCTGGAGTTTTTATGTTTTATCTAATCTATGGATATTTACAGGTAAATGCTATGAACTAGTGTCTTAGGCCAATTCCTCCTACCCCTTTTCTTTTTCAATAGCATAACAATATAGTGTGTATTTTAATATGTGTAGGTGTTTAAACTGGATATTTATTGCAAAGTCAGCCTTTCAGTATTCAAGAACAGCAAGTAATGTATAATCTAAGTTTCCATTATAGTTTGTGTGCCTGCAAAGTTTAGATCATTTGGACTTTCGTAACTTGATCTTTTACTTCTGTGTGCAAGATATACCAAGGTCTTCATTGATGCTGAAACCATTGGATCTTCCTAAGTTCCATGACTGTACAGTTACAGTCATCTTATTTTTCTCTTTGCTCTCAGGCCAGAGCTGAAACATGTACTGTGGTAGTTTGTTTAACAGAAGCATAATGTTTATGCCATTTTAGTTAAACATTTACCATTCTGCTAATCTTTTCTCTTTTATCTTCAGCAGCTCCATTTCTGTTCCCTTTTTTTAGTTAAAATTCACTGAGTATTCTCAATAAAGCAGTGATTTAAAAACTTGGTAATTAAAAATCATGTTTCCAATGTAGTTTTCAAAAGCAGCTGAGAAGTTTGTTAATGTAAAGTTACTCCAAAGACTTAGGCAACATTATCAGTAATTAAAAGCAGAATCTCAAAAAGGAAAACACTAGGTACCCTTTTGTTTCTATAACTGACATACCTACATAAGTCTTTATGCAGTGTATGTATTTTTCCTTAACAAATTGCTCTGGTTTAAAATGTTCCTCCAGCCAGCAAATTCATGAACTCACAAGAGCTATTTAATGTAGGCGCTCAAAATATTACGTGTGCATTCCTAAGAGCTGAAAATTATCAGTAAGGATATTTGTCAGAGAAAATTTGTATTAAATTTATCCTGAGATATTTATAAAATCTGAATAAAAGCAGTCTACTGAAGTAAATGAACTGAAAACCAGCAAAAAAGCAGACAGGAAGCCATCTGTAATTTGAGATAATTACTAATGGGTCAAATGTATTCCCCTGATGAATTGATCCATTAATTTCGGTGTATTTACAACAACAGTAAATTTTCTTCTTTCATTTTGGAGAACCTAAATTGTCTTTTCTTTTTCAATACTTTGCAAGTTACATATGGCAGATAAATTATAGTTAATAACCAGAATCTGCAAAGGCTAGATTTGCATGTACATGAAGGAAAAAGGTCTGTTGATTTTTTTTGTCCATTTAATATTTTGGTGTATGTACATGACTTTGGTGGGTTTTTGTTTTTATAGGAATTGATATTTTCAGTGGAAGGTTTTAAACCTTTTGGTTGGTACCTCACTTTAGTGCAATTTGGATTTTATTCCATTTTTGGACTAATAGAATTGCAGTTGATTCAGGACAAAAGAAGAAGGTATGTGTTTTTCCAAGCATTTTACCCACTGTCCATGAAATTAGAAATATTTGATACTTATGGTAAATTTAACTTCTGTTTTTTGAGTGTGAGTACTGTGAGGCATTGCTAGCAGTTCCGTAGATAAAAGAAAGTGAATTTCTGAGTGATGTGGAGAATGTTTTAGAAGTACCCACTTAGATTTCAGACCTGTTAGTAATTTTGTTGACTCTGCTGTCACTTTGTCCTGCTTACAGAACATATTGTATCCTTGAGCTGGCTGATAGAGACTGACTCATGTATGTGTTGCTTGGGATTATCACATCTAGAATAGAGCCAATGCACTTCACAGCACTTGAAGCCATCTGTCAGTGAATATGTTTTCTTCAAATATTGGCACCTCCTCACCAAGAGGTTCCTCTAACGTGCTGTGCATCTTGGGGAGTGTCAGAGGTCTGCTCTCTGCTTGAGAGCTCTCTGGCTGAGTGGGTTTGCTCCAAAGGATGTGCTACAGTTTTGTGGTTTTCATTTGAGACAGCACTCATAACACTCTGCCACAAAACTGTCCTGTGTTTTCGCTGCAGTTGACCAAGGAGATTTTTGATCTCCCATTTGTAGAAATGGGATATTTTCTGACTCAGTGTAGCCATTCTGCGGCTTCCTACCCATCTATAGCCTCTGCAAAGTGTATATTGAGGCACGCTGGAAACTTGAATAGAGGCTGTCATGGTGTCATGAATTTTAAAATTGCCATATATTCTAGTTGAACGTAACTAGTTTTCCTTACCTGCCATCAACCTTGGATGATTTTGCATATACTGGTTTTAGATTATAAAATTCTCTTTTAGCAAAACAATACAAAGTAGATAAATTATTCCTTTTATTTTAAGCACTGAAAGCTTATATTTAGAGTTATCTGACTTTTTGAGATGCATCAGATAATATTGCACAGTTACCTTTTGGGTATTCTGTTACTAGTATTTACAGGTTTTTATTACCAGTTGGTAATGCTTACAAAGCACAACCCTTCAGGTAAGTTTTGTTGGAAATGTAGATCTGAAATATATTTTACATTTTATTTTCTATAACTTAGTCATCTTGTAGACGTGCAGAAATCTATGTTTCTTAACTTTTAAATTTTTCTTGCCTGCCTCAGAGCGTGTGTACATCACATAATGAGTTACAGATAAGACAAGATTACAGCAAGACAACTCCTTATGTTGTTAGCGTGGTTCTGAGTATGCATGAAAAATAGCCGAACATATGCACAGCAATAACTGTAAAAAAATCACAAAGTGAGCACAAAAGTTACTGTTGGATCATCTGTTGTCAGGTGTTAATTTCATCAAATTGTGAAAAAAACATCTGAAAATGTTCAACGAGCCCCTTTGTTCATGCTATCTGAATCACTGCTCCATTAGTTTTGTTCAGTTTCATGAAACAATGGTACTTTTTTAAACTTTCTTAATTTTAAAAATGTCAAGGTTCATGTGAAAACTTCACCAAAGAAGTTGTCACAGTGACCTGTGACACAACTAAGATCCAGGATATCTTGGTATACCAATCTTCTGTGTTTCCTTTGACAAATAACCTGAAACTTTTGTCTTGATTCTTGTGTAAATAGCATACCTTCTCAGAAGGAGGTTAAAGAATTACTGCTTGAATACTTCATGAGCCATAAAGTTTTTATTGTCTTGTATTTGTGCTGTTTAGTTGGAGTAATTGAAAGAAATGAAATATGAAATCAGACATTTATGTGTATTTTTAAATTTCTATGGAGTGAAATTCAGTGAGAAAGATGTTGAAGTTGTATTACAAAAGTATTTCTTTACCTCAATTTCCAAGCTAAATCTCCTCTAGATGAATCTGTAATGCAAAGGTTTGTATGTTTATGTTTTGTAGAATTCCTGGCAAAACCTACATGATAATAGCGTTTTTGACAGTGGGAACTATGGGTTTGTCAAATACCTCTTTAGGATATCTGAATTACCCTACTCAAGTCATCTTCAAGTGCTGTAAGCTGATTCCAGTTATGATAGGTGGGGTTTTTATACAAGGTAAGTATTAGTCTTGCTATTAGATGGTTTTTTTATTGTTTCTTTGGGAGGCAGTCGTATATGGAATCCTGTACTTTTTTAAATTCTACTGGTAGAATTTTTCCTATGGGAGGAAAAATGAGAATTTCTGATGCATCTTCTGAGAAAATGTACAAATATTATTAGATCAACAGAAAATATGGGGAAAAACATTCTACGTGTCAGTTGCAAAACTTTATTTTTACACAAGCTTTCTTAATTTTTAAGAAAAGTAAGTTTGTTTTCTAAAATAAATCCCATTTTAAATGAAACAATTTCAATATTGAAATGGAAAACTTGAAAAAAAATCCAACCATGATTTGTTAAGAAAATCCCTACTCTTGTTTGAAAAGATTAATTCCTAAATTTTGATTGAATATTTAATCGGCAATACACCTGATTTTGCACGTCTTTGGCTAGTCCTAAAGTCATAGTTCATATTCCAAGAAGAGAAAATGGAATCTGGAGAAAAACAGATAAAGATTATAGTTATGTGAATAAATATACTTCAGTATTTCTGGATTTAGAAGCCTTAAGTATTTTATAAAAGTTTGTTTATTCAATACACAAAAATTCAGTCACCAAAGCTTTTCATGAACAAGTGTTATGGAACAAAATCCAGAATGCTGTATTTCTACTTCTGCAGGTAATTCTGGCCTTCTGGTTGAAAAACAGCTGAATTTTCAGAGATTACAACTTTACGTATGCACATGCCTACACAGTATTTACCTTTTATTAGGATAAATTTTTTATCATTTTAATGCAAAGTGACTAGTATTTCCTTAAAGCTTTGTGAAACTTTTTTATTGTGTTGTAGTAGTGTTATAGTCTCAGAAGCTATTTTTTTCAATATTATTGTTAAAAAAAATTCAGTTCAAAACAGTTCCCTTGGGAGCTCATGTTCGAAGTTCAGCTTCTGAGCCAGGAATATGTTGTTTCAAACATGATATACTAACTCTTGCTTTTTCATGTCCTTACTTTCTTTTTCCATTCCCCTCCACAGCCTGTCTTTCCTATACTGTAAGACAGTGTAGGGTTCTCTGAGTGCCAAAGTTGTCTGTTAGTGTTTGGAATTGACTTCTTTGTGATCAGTGAAGGCAGCCAAAATGTCTTGTATGAGGGAAAAGTATTAAGAAAACATCTAAGCAGTCCTGAAGTTGTTAAGAGAATGCTTTGTCAGGGAGGATGTGCTTTGTGTCAGTAGGAGTCAAACCAAAGCTGACCACAAGAATCAGGTATTTCCCATTAGGGAAAGGAGCTCCCACAGGGTCCTCCCCCATGGCAGGAACTTCTGTTGCAGAAGAAACTAAGTCGGGTTGTGAAAGACCAGAACATTAAGTCTTCTGTTTAAGTAAAAGAAAGACATTACAACAATGTATCCTTTACCTTCTAGTCAGTTAAACGGGATAAACATGAAATTCTGAGGGTGCTAACAGTCCATTCTTGCTGTTTGTATTTTGTAGGAAAACGTTACAATATTGTAGACGTGTCTGCTGCCCTATGTATGAGTCTAGGATTAATATGGTTTACTTTAGCCGACAGCACAGTTGCACCAAACTTCAACTTGACAGGTAAAGATACATTACATTTTAGAGTTTAAGAAAATCCTTGTGTTTTCCTACAATAAGCATTCCATAGAAGTTCTGAGTTCTTGGTGGAGTGCCTTCAGGTATCATACTGAAAATGCAAGTCTCATTGTGGCTTTGTACTAGCAGAGCTCTGTCAGTGGCAGAAGAGACCTTTATTCAGAGTGTAAGTTCTTAGGTTCCTAAAATTTCTGGAAACTGCACCCTTTCGGTTGAAATGTCTCATGTATTCTCAAGAAAGACTTACCCCAGTATATATATATATTAAAATAAATATTATAAAATTCAGTTGGACCATTTTAAAACTTAAAAAGATTAGTTGTGTTTTCTAGTTAAATTTTAAGTCTTTTTCCATTTCAGAATCATTTACTTTATATTAACTGATGGTCTCAGTCAGATTTGCTGTAGGTTTTAGGTGGAGCTGTCACATTTTAACCTTTTAATTCTGTCTAAAATCAGAAGCAAAGCAAGGATTTTAATCTGCTTGGATTTAAAAACTTAGTTGAATTTCTTTCTCAAATGAGAAAGGATAATTGGATTCCTTAGTTAATTCCCATGACTTGTGTAGAGCTGTTTCCATGCAGATTTCTTTCAGAACTAATTTGGGACCACTTTTTCCAATTGTTTTTACTCATGCTTTATATACAACACAACATTGCTGGTCTCATTCATGGCTTTGCTGCTGCTGCTGCTGCTTCTGCTCAGTGCTGCCACAAGGAGTGGAACAATTGTCCTCACACTCCAAACTGTGTAATGAGAGTAAGATTAACATTTGTCTTGTCCTCGTTTCTCCTCTCCATGTGCACTGGCACTTCAGATTCCAGGTAACCTTTTCATCTCAGTCCGGTGCTGAACCATGCATTTGTCCAGTGGTGTGCCTGGGCCATTAAGCAAGGCTGGAACAATCGTGATGGAGAATGCCCATGGAGACATGCATCCATCACTTTACAGAGTGAAATTGCTGAGCTGGAGCTGTTATTATATCTTTGGACCAGAGCTGAATCCATGCAGATGAGATATCTATACTTTTAGCATTACCAATATTATTCATCTTATCATGTCTTTTCCATTGAGTTGCACCTTTTCCAATGCCTGATAACTTTGAATGATGAAGAGACCTGGAAAGTCTAGCCATGGAAAGGAAATGGTTCCCAAACTAAAAACACTGGTCTAGAAGTTCCTATACATTCAGAAGCTTGCCAAGAAAGTACCATCTTAAACTTCATGGGCTTTAGAAATGTTAAATCTTCCACCCCTGATTGTAAGAACATAGGATTAATAAATAAAACACTGCTTGTTTCTAGTTTGTTCCCTGACATGATCTTTTAAGGAGCCAAGACTAGAGCAGATTTTGATTTGCATTTTAATGGTTCGTATCTTCTGTAATGTTGTATACGTAAGAAAAGTGTATTTCAACCTGTGTTCATCATTGAATACAACAGTCATGAAAGTTTGGAGATTGGAAAATGAATTGTGACTGGCATGACTAGAGTTACTAGTTTTTTGTTATTGGAAAACTGATTATGTTATTGACTGTGTAGTGACTTTGTTGTATATAGGATAACCTAAAACCATGGGGTTTGTACCTGAACAGTAGTTTTTTTAATTGATGTTTCAGTAATGAAAGATTTCTACTATCAGTCCTCTTGCATTTATTTTACTGTTACATCTAACATTTCTGTTTGCCTTTGTCAGGAAAAAAATAATACGGGATTAACTGCTCAGAAAGAGTATGTTCTCTGGTTATTTATCTTCATTAACTAACTGCAACTGATACTCTGTCACTCTTGTTACTACAAAAACTACAGCTGCCTTCTTTATAGCAATGTCTAGATGTTCCCATCAAGCTTAGAGACACACAGTGTTCAGGGTTTAATTGGTGGAGGGAGAGTGGAGGTAGGCTCTGCTTTGTACTGGTGTCTTGAAATATTTTTGCTGACATTTAGAATATGTTGGGGGGGGGTTATTATTTTTCTGTTCCTGGGATTTTTTGCCACTACTTTGTTGGTGAATATTCTGAAAAGGGGTTTTTTTGTTTGTTTTAATAGGTGTGGTCCTAATATCCCTTGCCCTCTGCGCGGATGCCGTTATAGGAAATGTACAAGAAAAAGCTATGAAGTTGCACAATGGTTCTAATTCAGAAATGGTAAATACCACATTTGCAATTTTAAAAGAACATGTTTTATCATAGGCCAGGCTTACATTGACAAAACATGGAACTTAATGTGCTTTTCTCTTGCTTTTGAAAGGAAAAGCTCTTAGTGTACTGTTCTTGGGGTTTTGTGTTTGTCTGAGGACTTCTGATTTTTCTGTTTCAGTTTTTAATCTTGCAAGGGTGCTGCTTTCTGTGTGCAGCTCCAAATGTATATTGCAGCTAGAGAAACACTCATTTCTAGCAACAATTCCTTTGTCTACCTGCAGGCCTGAGATCAATGTAGTGATTTTTGTATGATCATGCACTTAATCTCTGAAAAATACACACTGTTCTTCTGATATAGTTGAACATGTGTTACATGGAACATGTTGCTTTTCTTACTTGCTATACTTTATGTTCTAGAGTGTGCTAACACTTGGGAGGCAGGTTTTTTTAAATCTTTTGAAATCAGTAAAACTCTGACTTTCCCAGTGGGTGAATATTTTTGTTCCTGATTCAGTGAAATACATAGTTTTGAAGAAGTCTTGTTGAGTATTTTTTATATACTTGGAATGTGGATTATCTGTTCATATGGTCTGAGGTTATTTTTCTTTTTAGACAAAACTTGTTTGAATTTTGCATATTTTTCTCTGAAGTTGAGTAAATACAAGTAAATCTTTTACTGTAAAAGGCATAATATGAATATGACACAGGTAAAAAGTTACTGAAATTTATTTTTTATATGTGGCATTTATTTGACATTTAGCTAGAAAAATCTAGTTTCTCATGAGAATAGCTTTATAAAGGGAGAAAAAGTGAAGGAATCTTCATTTAAGGCTAGAAGTGATTTAGGATGGCTCAAGAAGTTTGAGCTACAGGTTTCTGGAAAGTGGAAGAATATATACCTAAAAGTGTCACTGTCTTCTTGTTTTTATTCTTGTACTTTTTCTTAGTGTTCACTGTTGACTGCTGCCAGGGGCAGAGACTTTAGCTACATGGACCTCACCTGACCCTGTGCAGCCTTCTATAGCTGTCACTTCCAAAATCCAAACCAAAGTGCAATCTGTAGCTGTTTTCTTGCCCTCTTTGCTTGTGACAGTTATTGCTGCCTTACCTACAAAACTCCTGCTGTCTCCAGGACTTTGTTTTTTATTCTGCATTAGGCTGACAAATATTGGTCCTCATACTGCTTGTAGAGGTTGAGTGTAGTGGTTTAGGATATAAAGGTTGTGTTTGTTTGTGGTTTAGACATTACATTTCAGGGTTTTGTTAAGAGAATTCGGTGCAGAAGTACAAGCAGAATTTTGGAAATAATTTTCTATACTTGAGACTGAGGGTAAAAATTGAATCTGAATTGGGGGTCATGTTTAATGAACAGTGATCTGGAAATAAAATTGTATGATAAAGGAACCTGTCATCCACAGGACCTCTCTTGCTCTGTCAAATTTGAAAAGTGCCCTGGATTTAAGCAGTTGTGAAAAGTGAAAAGATGTCTTGTGGCTGAAATAGTAACCACTGTTCTGGAAGGTTATACCTGAGTTTTGCCTTATGTGTCATTCTATGGAATTGACTTATATTACACTGCCTAACATGGAAATAGCAATGTGGTGCTTATTCCTGGTTGTGAAAACTGAGGTCTTTGGGTACTTAGGGAGACCAGCTGGATGCAGAGGCAAGTGAAGAACTGGGGACTGACATCTGTGTGTATAAACGGTGTCAAGTAAAAGCTCTGAGGATCACGTCATTGGTTTTTAAGTGTTTGAAAGCCGGTCTGCTCTTTAAACGTGTGTTCATCCTTCTTTATTATAGAGCAGTGATAAGTGGTCTGTTGTCTCATGGAATTGCTATCAATTTTTAATAGATTTTCCCCAATAACTGAGATATTATAACAAGACAGTGAGTTTTGAAAGCATCAAGTCAGCATGTTCTAGCCAGTATTGTGTAGAATAGTTCTGTTGACTCATTCCCTGTTTCACAAGAAAAGGCTACTAAATGTTGCCCAAACAGCTGAATGCCTCCTGCTGCATGGCAGGATGGATGGATGGATGGACAGACAGACAGATGGACAGATGGATGGGCAGATGGGCAGTTCCAGCTTCTGCTCTGTTGACTCAACATGGGAAAGGGTAGATGAAGATTGTTTTGTTGCTCAGTGAAGCTATGAATTGAATAAGGGTGCAGACAAAATAAAGAGCTTACCTATTTCCTGAGTGTTCTGACCACTGAGCTGGTCATTTTTGAAAATCCTGTGTGCTATAACCATGATGCATGTGTGCCATGCATGTGAATTGAAGTGATGCAGATGAAACTTATGTGACACTTCTGGCAGCCCATGGTGATTCTGTGCCATCCTTTGCACATTTAATGTAATACGGATCTTTACTGTGCTGGATAAGTAGCAGAAAATGAAATATGTGTAATGTGTTCTTCAGACTATTAAATTGCATAGTTGTGGGAAGTTTTATTTAGGCTGTGAAATCCTGAACTTGAAGGATTTACCACAGTTGACACTGACCTCAGGATATTATTAACTGACTAGCTTTCCAAACTTCTTTTATGTTGTTGTGGTAGGAAGAATATGTCTAACCCTTATTGTTGACTTTTCACTGTACATCAACTATAAATCCTAGTAAAAATATCATCAAAAGCTGCAAATTCAGCTCTGAGAAGCTGAGCATATTAATAGAGCCAAGCATCTGAAAGCATTTAATTTTGTCCTTTTGTATAGTATCACCTAGTAATTATTTTCTCTTACATTATTCTAGGTTTTGTATTCCTATTCAATAGGGTTTGTGTATATTTTATTTGGATTAACATGCACTAGTGGATTAAGCCCTGCAGTAACATTTTGCTCAAAGGTAGGTGTAAAGATTTCCGTTTTTCTATGAAGAACCTCATTGGAAAACCTTGCTCTGTATGATTTAGAAAATCTCACCACTTCTCTCTCTGAAGTTCTATTTTCATCATGTAAACAGGTTAATTTGTATAATTCATACAGTAAGCAAGTTTGTCCAGTCTTTGATGTGTAAGATAGGGTAATGTTTTAAAAAGCAGCAAAATCACAGGACCAGATTTATGAGCTTATAATTTCATTATTGTTTTTCCATTATTTAACTAAAATTAAATAAGGATTTTTGCATGAATGCATTGTTGAGCAGCTTATTATTGCTCAAGCAGTTGATTAAAGTCTGTAGTTTTATGTCATTTTGCAATACCTCAGGGTTTGTTTTACATTTTCCTAACCGGCTTTTTTTATTGTTGCAGCATCCAGTTCAGACTTATGGTTATGCATTCCTTTTCTCCCTGACTGGGTATTTTGGCATATCCTTTGTTCTAGCTTTGATTAAAATCTTTGGTGCCCTTCTCGCTGTAACAGGTATGAACAAATGATATTTTTACTGCCATTGTATAAAAACAAAGTAATCCTACTCTATTATTTAGGACAGAGCTTTTAAGAATTGTTCTTACTCTGGCTTTTTTTCTGTTCTTTGTTCTGACTGATTTCCGTAGCGTGGGTCTTCACCGGTAGAATCTGTTTGAGAGCTTCCGGATTCTTTTTGTGCCGCAGTTTCAGCTGTGAAGAGCCTGTTAAGTAAACTTGTGCATGTAGTCTGTGCTATGTTTTAGTGCAGAAACAAACACTGTTCTAAATGGAGGAGTTGAAATAGAATTACAGAATCATTTAGGTTGGAAGGAACTTCAAAGACCATCTAGTTCCAACTCCCCTGCTTTGGACAGGGACACTTTCCACTAGACCGGTTTGCTCAAAAGCCCCATCCAACCTGGCCTTGAACACTTCCAGGGATAAGGCAGACACAGCTTCTCTGGGCAGTCCGTGTCTCGCCACTGACAGTAAAGAGTTTCTTCCTAGTATCTAATCTAAAGCAACCCTCTTTCAGTTTAAAGCCATCCCCTTTGTGCTGTCACTACAGGCCCTTGTAAAGAGTCCTCTCCAGCTCTCATGCAGGCCCCCTCTAGGTACTGTGAGGTGCTATAGGGTCTCCCCAGAGCCTTCTCTTCTCCAGGCTGAGCAATCCCAAGTCTCTCAGCCTGTCTTCATAGGGAGGTACAGAAAGGAAAAGACATGTATCCTTTAAAATGTAAAAGTAAGGATGTTCTAGAAAGGCATAGTAAGCAATGACATTGTTTCTAAGCACATGAAACTACAAACATTAATCACAAGGGCCTGGTGGGGGGAAAGGTGTAACAAGATGTCATGTAGCTACTTTCCTTTCTTCTTCCCCTAAAAGACACCCTGGTTTCTGTCAGGTAATGCTCTACTTCATTCACAGTAGTGGAGAGGAAAATACATCATTGTTTTCTGACCTGAGGATTGCATGCTCTGATTTCCTATCAGTTATTTCCTCTGCAGCATATCTGTCTCGTATTTGCTTTTAACCAAATTCAGTAGCTCTCCTGACTGGAAATTGACCCAGAAGAGAGGGTTGGTTCATGTGTTAAAATACCTCCCTAAAAAAAATATCTCACTATACTAAAAAAAGTTTAAAAATGCTGTAGAATAGTAAACCTTTCCCAGGTTTTCCTGTGCCTGACCTTGACAATTCTAACACTTGAGCCCTTTCTGTCTTGCCTGTAGCAATATGAAAATGTTTATTGTGCCTTGGAAGAACACCACATTCATTACTGTCCCTCCCACCTCCCCCATTCACCCTCCCCCTTCTTGAGGGGAGTGGGGTGAAAGAGTTTAATGAAAATTGTATTTCTATTAGCAGAATGAGAAATTATCAGACTTAATTGGGAAAAAGAAGAAAAGGCACTTAATTTAGAAGGAAATGGTTACATAAATATTTTAATTAATAACTGATTTGAAAGAACAGAAATAATTGTAATTAGAAAAACTGAAGTAATTTAACCATTTTTTAAATTATTCATCTGTAAACTGTTTTCTAATTAAAACTCAATTTTCTTTTTCATTCTCCTTTAATTTTTCATGTAGTAGAAAATAATTTTATTTGATGCGCATAAATTTCTTAAAATGTAAAAAGAAAATTATTACTAAAAAGTTGGGGTTGGGGCAGATGCAGCAGTAGTGAGGGCTGTTTCTTCTACTACAAAACATGCTTAAATGAATATTTGTTTGTGGGGTAGAGTTGGGAGGAATGAAACTTGCTTTTCTAGCCATAGGAACATGAAAATACATCAGTAGTCATTGGTTCCTTTTGCCAGTGTGTTGCAGTAAGACTAACTTGCAGTAAGTCTTTCCAGTATGGTATAGTAAAAGGTACTTCATGGTAAGTAAAATATTTTCTGTTAATAAAACATGTATTCTTTAGGTACAGAGCTACTGCACCCTGTACTGGGGTCTTTCTCAAGTGAGAACCCTGTGCCATCATACAGAATAATGCCTTCTCAGGCCCTTAGCCTCCATAGCTAAACTTGTGTGCCTGGCTGCATTCTTACTTTGTTTTTAAACATTTTCTACTACTTTCACTCATGTGTTGATTTTGTTTCAGTGATAAACTTCCTAGGTGTTGATTTTGTTTCAGTGATAAACTTCCTAGGTTTCCTGGTACACAGTTTGCTAATAATGTTTTACCCTTGTTCATTGCAGATAGCATTGGAAATGTTCAAATAATTGTTGGAGCTGTAGTTTATTCCAGAGCAATCAAAGGGTTTATTTCCATTTTGGAAACAGGATTGTGTTCTCCACTCTTCTTACTACTTTGATGCTTCCTAGTGAACAGATCGCATGTAGAAGAGTATCTCTGAGTGGTTTTGAGGAAAACTTCCTAATGCAAACAACTTCCTAATCATTGAAGTCAGACATCCTTGGTCTCTTAGGCTTCTAACCAATATTGTAATTCCCTGCACTGTTAGGGAAATTTTTAGTAACTTCAAAAGAATGATGAGAGGACAATCCCATTCCACTCAAAAATAGAGCCCAAAACACCATGGAATCATAATAACATGAGGTGGAAATGGCAAGATATTTGATCTTTGGTCAAAGCTTTAACAGATGAGTTTATATCATCAGTTACTTGCAAGGGTTGTTTGTTGCTCTCAGAGGCTGTGGACTGATTAGCAAGAAGTTTTTAAATGGCAAGTCTTGTTCTGGAAATTTCCTTGCTGCAGATAGTGTGACTGGAGATGATACTACTGACACAGCATACTCGTTCTCAAACAGCACATGGTTCCAGTGCTGTTTTGCATTGCCCTGGTGCATCTGCAGTCTGTGTTTGCCCCAAGGGTGTGATCATCATTTTAGTGAGACACTTAATTATTTTATGAGGTTACCTGCTAAGCCTTTGTTATCTTCTTTTGTTGTAACTGAATTCTTAAAGAGGTTAATATTTGTTTTCCTCTGCAGTAACAACAGGAAGAAAAGCAATGACCATTGTGCTTTCCTTTTTGTTCTTTGCAAAGCCATTCACATTACAGTAAGTATTTATAGTTTTTCGTGTTTTACAGACTATTTTATAAAAATCATGTTCTTCATCATGGAAATAGAATGACATTAATTAATTGTATTCAGGGTTTAATGCTTGTCATTTCATATCTTCTACAAATGTTGGCAATCTACTGTAAATATTGACTGGCTTGTTGATACCAATCATGCTAGAGAAAAGAGTTTACGTTTTTCTAAAGGTCTGAAAGACAACAAAGAAAATTTAAGAAAAGCCTTACATAATATCTAGTGCTTATGACACATAATAAATTGTTTGGGTACTTTCTCTGTGGTGGAAGATTTGGCTAAAGGAAGGGGTTTTCTCCATTATGGTATTGTTTCTGCTTTTATAAGCTCCGATTTTAATTCTTAGCTAGCCCTTCTAAATAACTGAAAGCTTCTATTATCTTGATATATTAAATTGCCAAATATTTGCCAAATATTTGAGCTTGGGTTTATTTTTTTTTTTTTTTTAATTTTAAGGAAGATCTTACATTGAAAAATGCAGCTAAGTTGCTACTTTGATCTTAATTGCTTCAGGTTTGAAACAACATAATGTTCTGTTTTATTTCTGTATACAAATTGATTTAAGAACAAAGCTTGCACCCAAATCCCAAATGGAATTTACCCCAGCTGAAAATATTGAGGCTTGAAAGAATGGAGAGCTGAAACAGAAATGTGCCTGCATTGCGAAGTATGGGTATAAGGCACTGAGTGAGAAAACGTTTCGGACCAGTAACAGAGAGTATAGTTCTCATAACCATAGGAAGGAAGAACATACTAAAGCCCCTCAGGATTATTTTGCTCATGTGAGAAAAACCAAATACTCTTCAGTTATTATTTAACTTATAAATGCACTTTAATAAGCTCTCCAGCCAGGACAGGAAAAAAGAAGGGTGGAAGGATTGTAATAGTAGAATTTCCCTGAATCTTTGTCTCAGAGCCCACTGATTTGTGGGGAGTTTTTCTTCGACTTTTCTCTTCTTAAAGTAAGGTTTATTTAATCCACAAATATTGGTATGTAATTGCTACAGATAAAGTGCTAGTGGTAACTTTTTTCCCCTCCTTTGCCTCTCCTCTAGGTATGTGTGGTCAGGCTTACTGGTTGTCCTTGGTATATTTCTTAATGTTTACAGTAAGAATATGGACAAATTCAAACTGCCTTCACTGCTTGGTCTTTGGAAAAAAAGCATGGAAGAAAGAAAATCAAGGACGTTGTCACAAACTGTATAGACAGTGGTTCATGCCTTGTCTAGACTTTGACTTACTATTTTTTTGGAACAGTCTTCAACTGATTCACTTTCCAAAGGGAACATTACTAAAACCAAAGGAGCTGAAGGCATATTGTCTGCTTGCAGATTGCTATAAATGCACTGTTGTGAGCCCTTTCTTCAGAGCACTTGAATTCATCATAAATGGTGTTGTAGGCCATTGTCAGACGGTTTTATCGGCAATGAAGGACAGCAGCTCCTGGCAAACTGCTGAGAAGCTGCACTCAAGTGGGGCACAGTAGAAGACTGGTTTGGGCATTTTAATAATATTGGCCATGTGGCTGATCTGAGATTAGTGGTTCTTTGTTGATTGTCTAGGTGGAGTAATTTAAACGTAATACTGTATTAATCACCAACTGGTTGACCAAATTGTGATTTTAAAGGTGGAAGGTTTAGAATACAGTATGTTGTCACTCTTTTACATTTTAAATAAAAGTGTTGGGGTTTTTTTTAATTGTTGTTTAGATCATCACAGAACTTGGTATTTATTGTAATAATTGAAATTTTTATGGAAATCCTTGTGTTACTCTTTTTGACTATTGCTTGCAAGTAACAAAACTGAACTTTGTGCAGTCAACACTCATGCTTTTCCAAGGGGAAAATGGGCTTTTAGGTCTGAACAGAGTGAGATTGAAGTAGTGGTGTAAGAAACTGTTACTTGCCTATTCTGTGGTGAAATACAGAATTTTTAGTGGCCTGTGGTCCTCTCTGTCATAGTGGTATAAAGAGACGTGGAAGTTCTTAAATTCCTATCATCAAATCAAAATTTTTCTGCTTCAATATTGGAGTAAATAATAACAGCATCAGCTAATGTGATTGGAATATGTATTGTGTCAGTCTGTGTGGTCTTCTGATGAAGTTAAGAGGATTAGGGTACAGATTATAATTTTCTTTCTTCAGTGACAGGAGGAGACAATGTGCTACCAGTCTGTCTTTTTCATCATTAATTTAGGAAGACTAAGTCCATTTATCTCTTTCTTTCATATTCAACTTGCTTTTGAATCACTTGCCATCTCTTTTATTTTATATATTTAACAACAGCACTTTAAAAATGCTAATCACCTTACAAATCATTGTTCTTATGTGGTCATGGTTTTTTGTTGTTGTGTCTCTTAGATGCATCTTGGTGTGTGTTCTTTCAACTTAGACAAAAATTAATTGGGTAATAGAAATACATAGTCAGAAAGAATGTACAAAGAATTTAAATGTCTCACAGAATGGCCTTCTGTCAAAAATACTAGTTGATGAAAGTATTCAAGATGTGCAAAATGTTTTTCAGACACTTAGGAAGAATTGCTGTTCAAAGGAGCTTGTAATCAAAGCACAGACACGAAATGTGCCTTAAATTTTTCTTATTGAGTTGGTAGCTCACATCTGCCATATTAAATATGTTATGGGATAGAACACAGAATAACAGCCGTCTTAGCATAATGGGATGAACAAGAGAAGAGCTGTGCTAACATGACTGCACTGTTCCCAGCACTGATGCTTCTCTGGGGTGTCAGCAAAGCCTCTCAACACATACAAACCCACTGGTGCCAGGTCGGGAGAACTGATTGCATGGGACAGTTTTGGTTTTAAATTCCCAGCTGCTGCATGATCGATTGTTTCCTGGATGAGGTAGAGAGGTGAGAATTTGATGAACAGATACAACTTGAAAGAGACAGATGGCCTGCCATGGCTGTCCATTTTCATGTTGCAGCCAAAGTTTTATAGTAAGGTATGATAAAGCATTACAATTTCAAATTTGGTGTAAGAATGCACTTGACCAGGTCAAAGGGATTGATGCACTTCTTTCCCCATAATATCTATCAACTCTTACATTCCCTTGCATTCTTTTCACTAAATGAAGTTGTTCTTTCCAGCAAGGTTAAGATAATTTTACAGTCTCAGTTCTGCCATCTGTAAACTCTGCCTGTTGCTACACTTTATTGAGCTTCAGGAAACCAAATTATGTGAAAGCTACAATACATGCAGAAAGTCATAGTAAATATAATTCATTTGGCATCTGTTTTATTTAAATACATGAAAAGTCACTCACAAAGTTTCTGACTAGAATTCAAATGTAGTATGGATGTTTCTGAACTGTTTATATAATCCAGTTTTGTCTCTATTGTCTCTCTTCGGAGAGAATAGTAATCACAATAATTCACCTTTTAATTTATTCTCTATTGTATGCAGGACTGAGTTAATGACGCTATCATTAGGCGAAGTTTTGATTTATTTTTTAAATAATTTTCTTAACTGTAGAAGTGTATGTTTTGTTTTACAGGTGTACTTTAAAAATTATTTTTATATACAAATATTGTAGGTTTACTGTTAAAAGCATAAATTTAAGAGTCAGCTCTTTATTTTCATAGATGTGAGTCCAGTACTTGCCAATCAACAATATGTGTGTTAAAGAAAGTGCACACACAAGTGAAAGTAGTTCATAATTTGCCACACATCATGGTCTGTGCAGTTTCATGCCTTTATTAAGAAAACCTTCATTTCAGTGAATTGCTGTTTGTGGGGTTGTGGGGTCTTTTTAATAAGCTTCATAGTGCATGCAAGTTAGAAAACCTTACAAACCTGCAAGTGTTCTTACTACAAAATTTTGGGTTTGAGTCTTCTGTACTGTATATGTATGTTGGTTTTGTGTTGTCTATGAAATATGAATAAGGGCTTGTCCACAAAGTAACTGTAAATTATTTATTTTTTGTGTAAGAGCACTTATATTGGGATATTGGTTAACCCTTCCCAATGCTGAAGGCTGGTCACAGTAACTATTGCATTTTATACTCGTCTCCTGGACTCTTTACAGTAGGCATGGTGAAACTGTAGAAAAAAGCCATTAAATTCTCTCAACAGAAAAATTGTTATCTAAATATAATGTGAATTAGTTGCTTCTTATTCTTGTGCTAACAGCCTTTTTCTCTCTATAAAAAAATCTATGATGTAGAAATTAGATATAACAGCATTGAAATTCTCAGTAAAATTTAAGTCTGACCAGGATCTCCATTGATGTCAGCAATCTACCTCTGTGACACCTGCTTCTGCCTCCTTCGGAAAGCTGAGGGAGCTCTGTTTTCCTAAGTCAGCATGCATTTGCAGTTGCTTTCATACTACATTTTTGCATTTGTCTGGCACACTTCAGTAATGAAGTAATTGACTGTGCAGTGGATTTCTTCAGTATTCCAGTACGTCAGTGCCATCAGAACTGCTAATTATGCAGGTACCTGTGTGTGAATACAAGTGTGGAAGAACTAATGGCCTGCCCTCCAAACCTACAGTGTTTCCTGGTACTCCTTTAAACTGTTTTTCTTAATCTTGTTTTACCACTCCTGTGCTTTGAACTTACCAGACATTTTAAGCTAAAGCTTGGGCTTTATGTCATTCCTGCTTGTCTTTTCTTACCTCCTTGCTTGTTCTTGCTTTTGGATGTGAACTCCTCTTTTCAACATGCTCTGTTTATGCACTCTGGATTGTTTCAGGTTTGTAGTCCTGCATTTAAGGGCTTACATCACACTATTGCAGGTTGGTCACATTCCACATTTTCTGTTTCATATCATTTATAACCATCTGGATGATACTTTTAAATCCTTTTTTCTCCATGAAAAAATCTGTCACATTTTTCATTATTTTTGGAAAGGTCTTGATGAGTGCACGTATGAGTTAACTCCTTGACCTCATTCCATCTTCCAAGAAAAGCTCTCTTCTCCCTTGCCTGCTTGTGACTACTGAAGGAACAGGAAATAAATTATTGCAAGTGCTCTTTTTTTTCTTTAATAAGTGCCTTCCTCACTAACCTGGTGTGTCTTAATTGTTTCTTTTCTTTCTGCCTCCTATGCTCCCAGGCACAAACAAGCCCTTCTCTCATGTTTGACCGCTGCTTGTTCAATCATGGAAACTTTTTGAGTTGTTTACTGTTCTGAAAAGAGGTATAAAATTGCATGTATACTCTGGAGGGCAGGAAATAATAAGTAAACTTCACAAGTTAAGGAAGTAATTAAATGGATTAATGCATTTTTCTGGAGGGATTTTGTATATGGTTTAGTTAATAGCTCAGAATTTGTTAGTGGAAGGTTGTTTTTTTTTCTTTTACATTTTACCTTTTTAAAAATCTTTATATTAATTTTAATATTTAATATAGAACTCCTGACTGTTCAGACAGTTTATAGAGATTAATTTCAGTCTTGCCTA
This sequence comes from Lycocorax pyrrhopterus obiensis, assembly GCA_014706295.1. NCBI lineage: Eukaryota > Metazoa > Chordata > Aves > Passeriformes > Paradisaeidae > Lycocorax > Lycocorax pyrrhopterus. Next base: position 66,808,354 of record JACSVZ010000002.1, read on the forward strand.
TGAGGCAGAAAAGCCCTATATCTCCATTTCAGAGATGTAGCAGAAATGGTATCTTGCCCAAAGTTGCCTTGGTAAGTCTGTGATGAGCAAGGAATAGATGTTAATACCCTCAGTTATCCTGTGCCCCCAGTCCAGCAGAGCCCATCTGTACTTCAAATGAAATGGTACCAATGTAAGCCCAGTTTTCTTTTACCCCCCACATTAGAGGTCTTAAATTGTTTCTGTTCCTTGTTCTGTACAAGTATAATTTAAAGGGAAATTAAGACAGCCATAAAATACCTTTTCTGCATTTTATTTGAAGCTTTTTTGCATTGTTATTTTCTTGTTGATTTGTTCTGTTTTCTGTGAGCACTGCTGTGGAAGCAAGCCAGAGACAGTAGCAGTTTTAGGAGAAGCCTAATATCCTTCACTTTAAGGTGACTGGTTCACCTTGCTACTAGTCAAAAGCTGCTTCCATGGGAAAACTGTGAGCAATTGTCATCACATGAGGAATTAAGCATAATGATGCCTTGTTGGGTCTGTATCATTTTGCCATTCGCTTGTAGAGAAGCAAAGACTAATGCAATAAAGAACATTCATGCACAAATAGCTTAGAATACCATGCTGACTTAACACTTCTCTACACCTGGATTGTGCTGTTGTGCTGGTTTTTTGAGGTGTGTTGGTAATGTATTGCTTCTCTCTGCGTTTGGTTGTTTAGGTGTTTCCTTTGTTAGATTTCTCAGTTTAATGCTTCCTCTTCTTTTTTCCCTTTTTATTTTTTTATTACTTATATTTTAAGTGTAAAGTTTTACTTTGTAATTTTCATTACACCTGTAGCGCTGTGTCCAGTTTTGGGCTCTCCAGCACAAAGGAGAAATGGGGCTAGAGGAGAGAGTCCAGCAAAGTGACACGAAGATGATGGACTCCACCATCTCTCCTGTGAGGAAAGGCTGAGAGAGCTGGGATTTTTCATCCTGGAGAAGAGAAGGCTGGGGGGAATTTCATTAATGTGTATAAACACTGAAGGGAGGTCACAAAGACTGGGGAGCCAGGCTCTTTCCAGCGAAGCCCAGTGACAGCAACGGAACAGCGGGCACATACTGAAACACAGGAGTTTCCCTCTGAATAGAGGAAATACTTTCTTACTGTCAAGGTGATTGAGTACTGGCACGGATTGCCCAGAGGCTGATAAGTCTCCATCATTGGATGTATTCAAAAACTGTCTGGATATGGTCCTGGGCAGCTCGCTGTGGGTGGCTTTGTGTTGAGCAGGGGAGGTTAAACCATATGACCTCCAAAGGGGCCTTCCAACCTCAGTCACTCTGTGATCTTAAATCTTGCTGTCTGTGTCTATCTTCCACTTTTTCTCCTGTTTACAATTGTTAATAAATGTACTTAAAACAAGTATCTCTGAGTTGGCTACAGTAACTGCTGGTGCTGGCAAAGCCATGCTGAAAACACCTGATAGTGTGGTTCTGGCTGAACAGTGAGTACCTTCAGAGCACAGTCCCATGGGGAGAGAGGCACCTTCATTTGGTAACTGCTGCTCAGTGCAAAACAAGAGTATGTGACTGAGAGCAAATGCAAGACACTTGCAGATGAAATCGATACTGTCAATACAGGAGTTCAGTTGCTTTTTATTTTCTGCATTTAGATCTTGCAATGCTGTTTGCTGCTCTAGCACGGCACCTGATCCACAGATACGCTGGAAGTGTTGCTACACTGTTTGCTGCCTTCTTGTCAGCACTTTGCATGAACGTGGACAGCTGTGGTAGATGCTGTCATACTTGTTCAGAACCTGAGTATAAACTCAACTTAAACAGAGTCCTGTAGTACCAGGCATTAATGCGAGCAGATCTGTGCAAAAGTCCAGTACAGAACGGGGTCTGCAAGGAACCTGGACAAACTGTTTATCAGGGACTGTTGTGATGGGGTAATGGTTTTAAACTAAAAGAGGGTAGATTTAGTTTGGGTATAAGGAAGAAACTGCTTACAATGAGAGTGGCAAAACACTGTAACAGATTGCCCAGAGAGGTGGTAGATGCCCCATCCCTGGAAACTTTCAGGGTTATGCTGGACAGGATTCTGAGCGACCTGATCTAATTAAAGGTGTTCCTGCTCATTGTGGAGGGTTAGACTAGGTGACCTTTAAAGGTCCCTTCTAAAGCAAACTATTCTATGTTCTCAAAGAGGATTTGAGGCCCCTGGAAGGCTTTAATGCATAAAGAAGGGTTCATATAGGCTTCAGGCAGCAACAAGCAGAATTTAAGCTCTTTAGGCTTTAACATGCCTTTAATCTTTTGTTGATGTAGCCTAAAGTTAGGATTATTTATTTTGTGTACTATCCAAATTTTGGTACTGGAAAATCATTTTAGTGAGAAATACACTAAAAATTGCCCTTACTAAGCAGTTCAAGCTAACAGCCGGTAGTGCTGTATACCTAGTTTACACCATCCTGTGCAGTGCAGTTAATAGACAAAAGCTGAGTGAGTGCTTGGCCCTTCAAATGAAGACTCCATTCTTGCTGTTAGGAAATACAAAAAAGAAAACAAATTCTGTGTAACTTTGTAGATAAGAACTGGTTAAAAGGTAGCTAATCCTTACTACGAGTCACACCTGATTTCCCTGGACTCCTTATCCATAATAAATGACTCGTGCCTGGCTGTACAAGCTTGGCTTGCAGACTTCATCTTTCCTGGGATTAAAGCAGCCTGAGATTAAGCTATCATGCTTGCATGCTTGCCAGGTATGAGACCACTCGCTGCCTGAAGCTTTTGGATCCCCAGGCACATAGGTAAAGGCTGCTTGAATCTACCATCTTAGACTTTGAAACACAGCTTCGATAGAATCTATTCTTTGCTCGGGGGTAAGAGCTCGGGGTTTTTCCAAGAAGTTGAAGCATAGGCTGTGTACAAGTGATACATAGTTTGGCTTCTCAGTAAAAATGTCACTAGTGAAGAGAGCTAGCTTTCTTCCTGCTGAGGGCTAAATTTGAATGGAGAACAGGTGCAGCTGTGTATCAGAAAGGTGCAGTATGATGCCTTTTACCAGATTATATTTCTGCACTCTTGCACTGTGGTAGGATAAGGAAAGAAATGAAAATCCAAATGTGTTGGAGAGCAATAGCATTAATTCTGGGCAGTCCTACTTTTACTTTGCATAGTATTGGATGCAACAGATACAAAACAGGTTTCAGTAATCAAACTAAGGCTCAGGACAGGGATTTTTCAAAGGAATTGAAGACAATATAAGTAGTGTTGAGCCTTTACTACTTTACTGTTCTGAAAATACCAAATTCAGCCACCACAGAAGAGCATTAGACTGCCCCTCTCTGTGCAAAACTTCTCTTTCTGTCTGTGAAGACCCACTGTGAAGACAAATTAATCTTGCATGTATATCCTGTTTGATGGGCAAAGACATGTTTGTAGGTGTGCTGAGACTTTGTGGTTGGAAATAGGATGGCTTCTGTTAGTCATCTTCGCTGCAGGTCCTTCAAATCTGAGAATATCTGTGCAAAATTGAAAATGACTGAACCGTGTTTGGTAAGTACACAAGTGGCTGGAGGGAGCTGTATATAATTTAGTGTGCAATTTCTTCTGTCTGCTAGATTTCTTCTTCTGGAGCTGTGGTTTGATCAGATTAACTGTTTGCTTTCTGCTAATGACTTGCAGTGTTAAAATGTGAGGTTTTGAAAATGTGGATTCTTGTGTTTTGCACAGTTTAGGGAGCTTAGATTGATTCTTTTTAATTCATTTTATTTTTCCTAATTAGAATTCTATGGTGCAGGGGATTATTCATAAGTAATTTTCAATATTAGGCTTTTATCCTCGGTTTAGTTTATTTCTTGAGACTCCCGGTAAAAACTGCCTGTGTCTCTTCTTGTCCATGTTCATTTCTATTATTGCCATCTCTCTTCAGGAGAATTGGTAACCTGCATTATTTTCTCAGCATCATGTAGTAAATAATGGTACATGTCTGAAACTCATCACAACAGCAAATAAGATGGTGCGTAGTGCATCATCCTTACCAAACTGCCACAGCAGGGAGGCCTGGCAGTACATCCATTACTTCTGTTATTTCTCACAAAAAGCTTAATTTTTCTGCCCTTTGATGTTATAAGGCAGCAACAGAAAAAGAGCTGAGGTAGCTACATGGGGATGTGAGCCTTTGGGAGAACATTGTTTTATTTTAGTCAGAGGAGCAACCCACACTGGATTGCTTGTGGCTTTATGTCCATATTTGCTCCTCTGCCCTTACCCTTTTCATTTTCTCATAACTGGAGAATACATTTAAAAACCTGGCATCCTAGTTACTAATTTTGTACTCTGCAAGATTTTTTTATCATTTTGTATTCCTTTCACCATGACAACTATGACCTTATAGCATTCATTTTGTTCTTCTTTCGAGCAAAAGATACATGTGCTTTTTCTTTATGCAAAAGTCTTGAATTATTAAAAATAACAACCAGATCCCCAAAAATATGTAAACATTTTGCTCCTTTAAATGTATGATAGACAGCAAAGAGTTTGTGTCCACAAATTCCTGTGACTTGAGACTCAGGAAAATTCCATACAGTGAATTCAGTAGGAGCTGCCCATTTGCGCACAATTCTCACTGAGCAAAGCCCCATACATTATCTCATATGAATTGAGCACAGAGGTTGTTCCTGTGGAACAGCTGGCAGTATAAGATCACATTCTTCTGTGCCTTGCAGCAGCTTTCACATGTCTGTGACCTGAACTCCATTACCTTTTTGAAAAAGCTGGAGAAAATCTGGGAGTGAGCACAGGGATGCAGCCAATACTTCCTTGAATACACGTGTAGCCTCATAGCCTCAGAAGTCTCTTTAGCAGAAAAAACGGTGAAAAATCACAGCAAAGCCCCATTGCTTGTAGAGTGTATTAATGTCCAGCTATCAAAACAGCAGTACCAGTAGCCTGTGAGTTGCCCACTGCTGTAGGGATGAACATGCCCCCTCTCTGCTAAACCAGTTAATATTAAGTCTGAATTGATACCTGTTGTATTACTCTACTGATAAGTAAAACCCACACATTTTTCTATCAGGTGTAATTTCATTTCTGTTAAAGTGTGAGCTACCTCCTGACTCTCTTAACTCCTGTGTAGTCAATTGCTGATTTGCTTTGACGGTGAAATAACTGACATTTATGAATCTAACTTAATTTCATCTCTTTGCCTCTGGAATTCTGGTACCCAAAAGCAAAACAAGTGATTTACTTGTATTTTTTGCTCAGAAGTCTGTCTCCGGCACTACTGCATATTATTTTTTAAACAATGGATTAATTAAGTTCTGTTCAGACACAACTCCCTGTTTCTCCACAGTTATCTATGAAAATCTATATTGTTAGTTTGCAAGAAGTGCATTAACTACAAATTTGTCCAAATTCTATTGAATGTAGTGCATTGCACTACATTGTACCAGACAGCCTGTTGACACGTGTGAGCTGCATGGACTGCAGATCTATTGTTATTTTGCTGCAAGAAGACTGTAACTGCTACTTACATTTCAGAAGAGAACAGAATCTCGTGTGTTTGGGATCTCCTGTTGAAACAGAGTTCTGTTCTGCCAAAAAAGAACATCTTTTCTGAAGAAAAAGAAAGTATTTGAGACCCTGCCTTGCAAATGAAGGACAGCACACTTGTGTGATCTCATATGTTTAATATGAACTAAATTAGTGGGTTTTTGCAGAATAATGAACACCAGTTAGTGATTTTTAAAGACACCGTGAATACAAATTGAGACTTGAAGAAATTCTTGAAAAGCAAAAACATACACATTACCACAAAAGGAGATCAACCAGCTCCTCCCTGGGGCTGAGTTTCAGCAATTTAAAGTCCTTCAAACTCAGTAGCCAAACTGGAGTAGTTGTGTGTATGATTTGGCTTGGGCTGAGGTCAAATTTCATCCTTAGGGACAGTGTAGGGAATATTTTGGTGGTAGGAGAGGCAGAAAAAACAAAACCCAAGGAAGAACAGTTCATACTTACTGGAAAGTAATGTTTGATCTAAGACAAGATGTTGTGTTTTTAGTTAAGTGCTGGAACAGACCTTTATCCAGGGATTGACTTACCAGACCAGTCATCTTGGCTCCTGGAGTCTCTTTCAGTCCCTTTTTCTTGAGAAAGCTGTAATGATACAAATTCGTAGAGGAGGTTCAAATATGAGGATGAAAATATGGGCACTTCCCCACCACATTACTTGGGCAGTTTTGTAGCTGGGAGAGAAGTGAAATAAAAGAATTAGGTCTTGTATGTAGGCTTTCTATTGAAGGTGCATTGTATCTTACCAGTTTTACAGGACATAATAGATTTAGCACAAATTATTCTTTTTCATTTTACTCTTTATATTCCACTAGCATTGTAGTTAGAGCATCAACACCTGGGAACCTGTTCTTCACATTTCTGTGGCTCCTCCAAAGAAAGGCTGAGATGGCAGTTTAGCCAGGGGTCAAGATTGCATTCTCGGTGTGGATAAATACTGGGGTTTGTTTTACTTATCCTTTCAAGATCTTGCCACTTTGAAAGTCCTCTAAAACAGAAATTAAGTGGGAGAAAAAATGTCAAAATACTTACTTTTTATTCTTTGATTTTGCTGTAGCCTCTTTTTTTGGAGTAGAGATCTGCATGAGTGTATGGGTTTTTTTATTTTTTCATGGTGTCTTCATTAGGAATATTGAGTGCTGGTACTTAGCAGAGTTTCCTAATTGGCATTTATGTAACAGCTTTTTAATAGTTTATGCTAAGGAAAATCTTGAGCTAAATTAAATTTAAATTCACATTTTGATAATGTAGATGCACAGAATATAAATTTTGTGGGGAGGTTATAACTGTCCCCAACCAGAACAGTCCAGTTTGTTACTTTACCCACCTACCCACCCTCCTATCCTAAACACCCCACACCTTTTCCCTGATTTGCATCCAGGCATCCAAGGGATAAAACACCGAATGAAAAATTTATAGCATTGTTTTAAAAGTGCCTAAATTGAAGATCTAAAATGCCTGTCTGTCACTGAATAGTTACAGCTTCGTGTCTCTGCAGGCTGAGGTGAGGCTGAGGGCTTTAGTTACGTTCTCTGCTTTGTTCTCCGTAGTCTCATAAGTGTAACTTTAATTGAGTTTTCTGGATTTACAGTACTTGTCTTAGGGAGATTATTTGAACCACGTAGCTTTGGCTGTTTGTGTTGGGGTAATGCATACCCAGCTCTGCCTTGCAAACAACCCTATGGTGCAAAGTCACCTTTGTCATGGGAAGCAAACCAAACCAACAGGCAGTCAGCCACAGAAAAAAGTGACAAGATATTTCTCCCCATTTCAGAGGAAAAGAAGAGAGAGTGACTCTAATGTGGACCTGCTGGATCCCAGCCCGGTGCCTTTGTGCCGTAATCTCTGTATTGCTCTTCCTTTGTTTTATAGGTTGCACTTACAGTCAGTGGCCTTATGCTGCTGTTTTAGGAAACTGTATGGCCTGGCTTTATTCCCATCAGCTGACAGAGATGTGAGAATTTCATTAGCTTGATAACTGTTCTCATTCTGACTGATATAACATGAAAAAATGTAGTTTGAAAATACCTTCCAGGGCTGTTGTGCTGGCCCAGATAGGGCTGTGTCAGAGACCCCAATTCATTTCACAGCCTTTCAGTCCTCTGGATGCCACGTTTACTAACTAGACTCCCACAGGTTTCTCCACAGCAGGCAGAAGGGCAGATGAGCAAGAAGCTTAGCCAGTACTTCAGCAAGTGTTTGGATACTTGATGGAGTTTCATCGGGAAATGCTTCTGATGCAGTAACTTCCTAAGGCTGCCTTAATTAGCACATAGGCTTGCAACCTTCACTGTGCCAGGATGGTCTCTCACAGCAGCAGGATAGAAATAGGTCTCTTTCTCACCTTACTACAAAGGGAGCTGTGAGCTGTTGGGGTGCTTTGGACCACTTGGGGTCTGCCTGCTGCCCATCACGTCACGCCTACCCAATGGGCTGGCGAGTCAGAGAGCGAAGGGCAGTCCGCAGGCGAGGCCCAGGTCTGAGCCCGTACCCCTTCTCTAGAAGGTTCTGTTAAGTTCGGTTGTGCATTGGTTTGTTCTGTAAATTCCCTCCTCTGTAACTTAGCCATTGGTTCTGTGTCCTCGGGATCCTCCACCGGGCTTATCCTCTATTGGTTGCTTGTTCTGTACCACCCCTGTTGAAAAAGCACCTGTAACCCTGACCCGACAGCCATTCCTCCCCTCTGCTTTCGGGGAAAATAAACTCCTGGAAGGTTTCATGGAGTGGTCCTCTCCCTTGCCTCTTTCGCCTCTGGGATACCTGAGGGACTTAGACCTCTGGGTCTCCTCGCATTGGGTGCGCCTGCTGCCACAGAGCCAGTGCTGCCCGACCACGCGGCCACCGAGACTCGACACTTTCCAGTGCCTGTCTGCGGGAAGGTCACTGTCGCCTCTCCAGAGTGGGACAAGTGCCCCCTGAGGCTGACCCCTCTCCCAGGGCAGTGACAGTGAGCCTCTTGGGTAGTGTGACCTCAGAGCAAAGAACTCCCATTGTCATCTATGAGTTATGGATTGAAAGGTACATGTACTCAACTTTATTTAGGGGAAATAGTATTCATATCTTGAAAGCACGAGTGTTCAGCAAGTAAAATTCAAAATGCCTTGACTAGCTACCATCAAGCACCCAACTCTTCCTAGATAAACAACAGGCTACAAATATGTCACAAAAATTGGAAAATAATGTTGAATTATAAATATATTTGAGAAAATTGTGCTGCACTGGCTGACAATTCATTTTAAAAGAGGAGTTGAAATTGATCAAATGAATTGTTTGTTACTAATTATTTGCCTAGTGCTAGCTGTGATGTGAGACCTTGAGGGTGGAAATAAATTATCTTAATGAGGGATTAGGTTAAGGCATGTTATAAATTCTCATTTCAAGAGCTAACCCCTCTATTAATATATTTGCCTATAACTGTGAATCTTCTTTAATAGCTGCCTGTCTTTTTTTGTACTGCATAAAAGTTGCTCTGTTTTTAAATCCATGTTCTGAAGAGGAAGTATTGTCCTCCCTGTTTTTATCTTCATTAGAAACAACTCAGAAATATCAACAAGAACAGTAATGTATACTTGAAGTTATATTTCATTATGGAGAAAGAAATGTTCATCCGAAGGATGAAGTGCGAATACATCCCTGATTCCAGAAATCCTGTTGTATAGAGCAAAAAACCTTAGAGAGAGTTTTCCAAGTGAAATGAGGATGGAGGAAAGGGGCTAAACTGTTTATGCAACCTTGAAGGGAAAAGAGGAACAAGGATGCATGTATTGCTTTCCGGTGACAGAGTCAATAGTTGCCTTTTATGATCCAAACACTGTACAGGCTCATCATGGTTTGCCTTAGACAATCTAACTAGCAAGGATTTTAAATCCTATCTTCCTCCATTAAACTTCTGTAGTCACATATTACCATACTTAATTATTATAACTGCTGTTAATAATTCATAGCAAATTCTGAGACAGGTAAATCATAGGCCAATTGAAATAGGGACCATTTCTCTTAATGTATTTGGGCAATGTTTTGTGAGTCTAGATGTTAATGCAATCTAACCACCGCGTAGTAATAAAACATTGTATTTCCCTGTGCCTTTCCCATTTTCCTTAGTTATCCTCAAAGTGCTTTTAAAAGAAAAGGCATGTTAATATCTGTATTCCTACAGGCAGGTCAGCACCCATAGCCACTCAGCAGGCCAAAGTGGTGATCAACACTCACTCCTCCCTGTGCATCATAGGCAGCAGTCCTACTCATGCTCTTTTCCTTAGGTACTGCTTTGTCACAAGGCCATTGGTGCTGGCTGTTTTCTAAGGTGGGAGTGGAGAAGCAGGAGGATGTGTTAGAAAGTCTTGCCTTTCGGTGAACTTGTTTTGTTTCAGAGTTAATTTCGTTGGATTTCCTCTGTACTTTTAAGTGCCTCAGTTTGCCAAGGGCTTTAGAGGACTTTTAGAAAAGATATTTTACTTGCCTTGTTTTTGATTTTTTAAATATACACTGCTGGTTTTTACTCATTACCTGTCTCCCCCTTTCTGCAGCACTTGGTGTATAATTGGCTCAGCTCTGGGAGCACACACTATCCATCCTTATTGTCAGAGCTTTTGGAGGATGCTGTCCATTTCACTGGAAACAGAGTTGGGTCCTCTCTACTTCCAGAGAGACTTGTTTCCAAGCACTGTCAAGCCCCTTGCTATTGAAATTCGGAACAGTAACAAACCTCCCAGTATTCATTATTCTATTCAGACTCAATTCAGAGGCAGCACTTGTGTGTTTGGTTTGTGCAGGAAAGATTCATCACGTTCTTGGGTCAGCTACCTTGTCAGCTCCACAAACACAACACACGCACACGGACACACAGGGAGGGAAGAAAAAAATGAGCTTCATATGCTTCATTCATGTCAGAACTCAACAACTTTAAGAGTGCAAATATTCTGCAGTCACTCATGAAAAGAAATTTTTAATAATAAATATCTAACAATTAATGGGCTGGTAGCTGCAGTTGTCTTCGGGGCATAATATCTAATTTCCTTGCAATGTTTCATATCCTTACTTTTCATGCTGCAACAGTCTATCATTAAAACCAAACGCAGGTTTCTATCACTTTTATTTATTTTTCAAATCAACTTATAAATCAGTGCCAGACCTTGTTACAGATGAGTTCCAATAAATTATCAGCTGTGGACAAATTCTGAATGTTAAACATTCTCTGTTTTTTCCTTTTTTTTTTTTTCACCCCTATATACTGTGCTCCTATGTCACCCTTTGAGACTGGAGCTTATGACATGCAGGGGCTTTTGGAGGATTTTTTGCCCTCTTAAACAAGATGAGAACCTGGCTACACAATTACATGCTTTTTAAATAATGTAAAAATGAAATTATGTTTGTTTTTCAAATTAAAAAATAGCTAGGGAAACAGTTTCACACAACTTGCAACAAAATTTACATCTCTGGACTTTAGTAAAATAGACATCATTTCTTCTACTTCTAGCTGACAGGTAATTCCCAGAGCAACTTGTAACCCTAATCTAAATCACATTAACTCTTTTACCAAAATGCTCTGTCATTGCCCTTCGGAAGAAGGTCATAAATGCTTTCAAGGGCTGATGCTAACTTTTCCTTAGCTGATTTGTCACTTCTAAATTGGATTGTTGCAATTAGCAGTATATTGCTGGTTTTGATATGACTCTATCAGTTAAGTAAATTTTATTGCTAGTTTTACCAGTAGGCTGAGATCCATCAAGTGGCCTAAAGTGGCATAGCCTTGCATGGCTGATGGGAAGCTCTGAATATAGTAATTAGCAAAATAACCTTTGCAAATGTTCTAGATTCAATTAGCCTGAATGAACTCTGTAACACATGAACCTGTATGGAAGTAAAGATGCACCCAAAAAAAGTCATTTACAGAAAGCCCTCTCCAAAATGTGTTCTTTCACAGTTTTGCTCTTTTGGGTCTCCTCCATTCTGCTTGATTTTTCTTTTTTTTTTTTTCTTTTAATTGTTATGCTTCATTTTTCTTTCACATCTCTCAGGTTTTCAAAGCTTTCCCTCTATCATAGATTTCAATCCCCACAGACAGAGTATGATTTAGTTGATTTTACCTCCTTGAATTCAAGTAAACTTCAACCCATTCCAGGCTTAAAGGGAATCAGGGAATCAAATGGAAATTACCCAGTGTTCCTTTTTTTTTTTTTTTTTTTGATACAAACCCCTGTTGTTAGACTCTACTGTTACTTTATCAAATGGTATTTCTGGTCGTTGTCTGACATTCACCTTGCTGGGTAAATTAGGTCATCTGATATATTGTTGAGTGACAGACAGCATTAATCCGTAGCATAAAATAGGAAATCCTTGAAGAAAAACAGGAAGAATTTCTACACAATGTGGCCAGACCATGGCATGGATGAGAGCCAGAAGTGCAGATTATACAGCAGTTTTAGACACTTTCCACCTGAATTAAAAAAAAAAAAATCTTGTAATTATCCAGTGCCAACTTCTGGCTTCATCTGAATGCAGCAAGAAAATCCTTGGTGTGTGTTTGAAGTCTCTTCTGATTCCTGCCTAATGAATCATTTTTAGTCTTTTTTATGCTTCTCTTCCCAGATACCTGCCATTATTTCAGTAAAGCAATTACTTTTTTCCCCTGACTTCTTCATTTAAATACATGTCCTTGTAATCGGCCAGATGAAACTGCCTTATTCCTATGGCAAAGTAATTATATGTACGACTTGCTGTTTCTTCTTGTCCCTCAGATTAAATGCTCTTCAGGGCAAAGATGCTGTTGGTTTCATGGTCTGCTCTGCATCCACTGTCAGCACAACAGCGAGTGCACAAATGAGCACAGGTACAAAGCTGAGCCACTCTCAGGGCTGAGCTACTCTCCCTCTGATTAAAGGTGTAACTTTATCTGTAGAAGCACCTACTTTGTTCTGTTTATCAGTCCCCATGAATGACCGACGAGGAGAATCAAAGATACCTTGAGTTGCAAAACATGAAAATCTGGGGACAGAGCAAAACTTGAACTTTCTGGCCCTGCCCTGCCCTTCTAAATTTAATTCAGCCCATTTACACAGTTTGTGTGATATGAGAAATTGCCTAGAGCAAGTACTGAGCTGGGAATGTGCAATTCACAGCTTTCCCGAGGAGGTGTATTTTTAAACATGGACCCAGTGAGGAAGAGCAATTGATTTGATCCTTCCCCTTAATTCTACCTACATGACAAGGAGACTGGGGTAAGAAGCAGAGACAACCTTTTCCATTCTCTGTAGTGAGTCTTTTGAGTTTATTTCAAAAGTATTTAATATTGCTGATAAGAGTGCACTTATATATCTCTATAGGGGATAAGATACAGGAGAGATGTAACCACACAAAATGGGGATTTGTGCTTATGGATTTGTGCTTATAGATTTGTGCTTAAAATTTGTGCTTACAGAAGGATTGGGGTTTCTGGGTGGGAACGAGGAAAACTTCCCAGTGCTTCCACAGAGTTTTGTCTCTCCTGCCCTCAGATGATGCCACTGAAGCTGCACAGGGCTTGGGGCTCTCATCAGCCTATCTCCCTGTCAGCCGAATGTCTTTGCAGCATAACCTGGTCCTGTGAGATGGTTCTACTACTCTAACACAGACATGTTGCACCTTAACCACAACACAAACGGACAGATCAATTGAACATCAAGAAAATATTCAGTTTCCATATACCTGTGATGCCGAATTGCCACCAGTTTGAATCCCAGATGCTTTCAACAAGATATTTAAATTCATACTGAGATGTCTAGACTTAAACTGAGGTCTAGCTGTGTATGCTCAGTGTCACTGAAAAGCAGCGCACTTTTATTTATGTGTTTATACAGAAGCTGATTTCAGGAACCCATACTGAAAATTAATAACTGACAAGGATATTTTATTTCTGAGAGATTTCTTTCTCTGTCTTCTAAACTCACTGTGTTCTTTGCACCGTATAGACAAAGTTGCTTTATAGTCTGACTTCAGGGAAGTATGAATCAGGACTCCAGCTTCTATCCACAGCTCTCCCATTGACCTCCCTTGGAGTTTAGGGCAAATCTCACTCTTTTCCCATCTACAGTCTCTCAGATCCCACAACAGATTTTTGGGAATGCAATGTGCCAGAATTGTTGTCAGGCCTAATTAACTTTCAGGGTGCTTGGAGTGGTTTGGATGAAAGGTGCTATAGAAGGGGAAAGGTACTGATTATATTATTACTATTGTTGTTGTTTTTGTTATTACACAGCAGCCCTGTCCATTGTTCTCAGGAGCAGCCTGTGCCTGGTGGAAGACTGCCTTCTAATCTTTCTAGACACGAGCTCTATTAACATACAAAAGAACAGGTCACACTATTCTTGGAGCAGAACTCTTTAGCATGTTAATGACAGATTCACACTGGTGGCCCCTTGGTGCTCTGGAGAAATACAGGCTTTGCTTAGTGCTTAATAAAAAAAAGGCCATCATAAAATATGTCACTTGGGGCCGATGAATATTGTCGCAAGAGATAAAATGGAAGAGGAAAATGACATAGATTTATCTTTTCCTGGGTGCCAAGTGTGGCTTCCACTTGTTCTGGAATCTCCGTGTTAATGTAGCATTTATTCACGGCTACTTGGCAGAGGCATTTATGAGGCTCAATTTTCAAGTGAAGGCTCAAAAAAACAGGGCTTAACCTCTGTTTCTGGGCACCTGAAATGACAACCTTTACCTGTGGCTTAGAAAAGAGACAATTGTCAATATGGACTAATGTGGTGATGGCCACTAGAAGCCATGGGATGGATCCACAGCCATCATATCCTGCACTAAGGCCACCAGAGGACTGCTGCAACTGATGTCATCTGAGGACTGGTCTCACGGCTCTGGCTACATAGTTTGGTCCTTCTCTGCAAGCTGAGAATTTCAAACATCTGGTCCTGCATATAAACAGATGAGATCTTTTTACATTTATGTCCACAGTAATATGCAGTACTTCACAGATCAGGTATATTTTAGATGTGACAAGGCAAGGAAAAGCTCCTGCTCCTTATTTCCTACAAAGCACAATTTACAGAACACTTTTTTGCGTCAGAGATTCTACACATCAGTTACATGAGTTATGGATGAGAGAAAAAATATCTGCTTGAAAGACTTTATCCATAACCAAAAGAAATAAGCAGAAACTACTCTCCTTGATTATCATGGGCTTTGTACCAAGCCCTCAGTTAGGAATGACATTTTATTGTTGAAAAAAATTGTTTGGTGGTAAGATATGTATGCATGCCTTTAAAAACAGTCTTCTTTTTATACATACTAGATTAATTTTCCTCTGTCATTTTTAGTTTAGAAGCAAACAGCTTCAACAGGGTGCAGGAGTGCACAGCAGCATTACCCATATCCAGCGCTTGTGGCTTGCTACATTGTCCATTATAGCAAAGGTGAGTTGTTCCATAAGGGGAAAACACTTCAGGGCTTCCAGCAGCCAAGCGCAGAGCTCAAGCAGAGCTCTGCACCAGCCAGAGGCAGTCCGCATGCTGCTCCAGCCAGAAATGCTCTGTACACACACTGAAAATCGTGGCAGGGATTTGAAGATGTCATGCTGACACTGATGTTGCCATTTTAAATTCAATCAATTAATATTATAAAGAGGCAAAAACATTACGGTAGTAGGTATACCGCTGGTGCCCTCATGGAGCTAAACATTATAACAAGTGCTGGTACTAAGTGGTTTTCTGAGTCCCATAAAGGTTAGATCATATCTTTGAGGATTTCATGCATTTCTTCTTTTTTTTTTCTGATTAGTTCATTTTTATTATTATTAGCTATAGTAAGGGAGTTTACCCAGAAGTGAATGAGAAAATGAAACTGAAAAGCAGTTAATTGGTACTTTAATTGCACAGATAGAGGCTTTGAAATTCCAGTGGCAAACCAAAGTTACAATATTTACAGGGAAAAGAGCAACAGAGATATTTCTTCGCAGGCTTTTAATTGGAATCCTAATGAAATCACCTTGTGAAGGTGTGGGATGCCTGAAGCATGTACGTGATGGTGAAGAAGGTGACTCTATACATTAGCATTCACAAAGAGAACAGCCTGTGACATGGTTTAGGCATAGCACAGCCAAAGCTTCCCAGCTGTGGGGAAAGCAAACTTTGCCACCCCAAGAGCAGAAAGTTGGACTTTCCAGTATATGTTTCTAGTCTTTCTCAGCGGTGGATGGGAAAAGAGATTCCTTCCAGAGGCAGCAGTAGCTATGGGTAAGGACCCTTGTGAGATGTGATGGAACTCTTTGGCTTTCATTCATGTTTTTACCCTCAGGAAAACCAGAGCACCGGGTAGATGTGCACAGCTGATTTTCACATGGAATGAAGAGCTGACACAGAGCATGGCCTGTACCCAGCTCCTGTACACAGGAGAGTTTTCCTGGGCTCTACAGCGATAACCTAGACCCAGATCAGGCTTGTCCTCCACATCACCTTCCTGCCACTGTCCATCAATCAAAGAGGAATAAGGGTCTGAAGAGATAACACTGAATCAGTGTGGCTTGGGTTCTCCTGCGAGTGTAGGATAATAACCACTCTGTTACATTTCCTAAGGATAGATAAGTCATGGGTATGTCCATGTCCTTAGTCTACTGCAACTTTGGAAACAGCAGAAAAAGATTAGACTTTTTATTTTTCTGCCACTGGTTTTATGCAGGAGGATATATCCTGACTCCTATGAAATCACTCTTTATTTCCATAACTGTGAATGTACCAATGAGAGTACCAGTGTACTTACAGTAGTAAACCAGCATGAGACTAATTTGTTAATGTTTGAAAAACTTGGCCTGGAATAAGGAATATTTGTGTCACATGAGAGTCTGGCTCTGAGGGAACACTGGTATTTTGGTCTGCATTCTCAGGATTTTTGCACCTACAATGAGGATCTGGTTTTCAAAGGTGTTGCCTTCTTAGCAGGCTTCATAGGACTAAGCAAAACTGCTTTGATGAACATTTTGAGACATTAAATGAGGGACATTAAATAAGACTCCATGTGAAAGCTCCCTTTTTATCTCATTTTAACTCTCTTCTAGTGCATTGCTTGATCACAGGAATTTTCCATTCCTGTTACACAGATAGCAACGAAGGAGAAAGAAGCTATCTTATTAGCCCGACTGAAAATGAACATGACCTCACTCATTCATCAAAGAGAATCAAAGTCAAGACAACACTGTCAGTAAATCCCATTTAATGATCTCTCATGAAAGAATTTTTACATGTAGAGAGCTCCTTTATTAATTTACCACTTTGAAATATAACTCACTACACACCAAATCCTCAGTAAGCTACACGGGCAGCAATAATTTCTGAGAGAACCTCATGTTTTACCAAAACCACTAAAACAGTCCGAGGCTGCTAAGAACAATGACAGTAGCTAGTTGAAAGACCGTTTTATCCTCTGGTGCCTGGTGAAAGGCCTCTATTAAGCACTTCATTGGCAGGGGAATCCAAGATGTGACACTACCAAGATATCTACTGCACTGCTAAACTAATAGCATGAAGTCTTAAGAAGGGCAAGACTTTTGTTTCATATGAAGAGTTAAATTCCCTTTCAGAGGAAAGCACCAGTTTTTATGTGAACATTTCAAGTCCTGTTTCTTATCCCTCATATAATTTTTCCTTTGCAAAAAATCTGTTTTTAAATGCAAATTTCAACCAAAGGTGCAGGTAGGTTTTAGCTTATATCACAAATGAGCCAGCACACATTTAAGTTGAATTAATGCCATCAATTTCATTGTGCCTGTCCCTACTTTCCCTGAACTCAGTAGGTGAGAGAAGAGTACTGAGTTGTTTGGCATCAGCAAGGATTGTAAAGGCTTTGGGAATTTATTGGAGTGCAAGAGGCCATGCCTGTGTCAGATCTTATCCCAGCGTGAAGAGTAGGAGAATGGAAACGGAGTAGGAATATTTATATAAGCTAGCAAGTGACATTTTGTGGCAAATTTTCCTCTCTTCCATTCTGTTCTTAAAACATATACTAGACTAGACTATAATAAAACAGAAATTTCATTTGGAAGGGACCCACAACAATCATCAAGTCCAACTGCTGTAATAACACCCATTCCTCTCCCTCTTCCTCCATATATACATATGGGCCATTTATATGGTATCTGCAGTCTCCAAATAAGCAAAAAAATGTGCAGAATTTGGGGCTGTTGAATTAAATTATAGATTTAGTAATACTAACTTTCAGACAGAGATGGATTATCTGTTTCATCAGCTAAGTAACCTTTTGATGCACCTTTGATCTAGTCATTTGCAAATATTCTTCCACATTAAACTTACAGCCTGTCTTTTGTTTGGATAAATTCAATTGTGCAACTTCAGGGCATCTATTCATAAGTATTTTAGAAAATATTTCTGAGAGTCAGTAAAGAAAACACAAAACCTTGTCTCTGAGAATAAAGTGGTATGTGTCTGGTTAGAGTATTCTGGATGTTCCACAATCAACATTTTACTCTATTTAGGGGGAAAAAAAAATGACTACTTTTTGCTTGTTGGGTCAGATCCAAAACATACCAATGGAAGAGGTCCGTTAACTTCGTTGAGCTCTGAATGAAGCTTCCAGTCTGGGAAGAAGGATGCTGCTGTGCACTCCAACAGCAGCAGTAGCCCTGGCATATCCAAAAAGCAATTTAACGCACCAGCAGCAGTTGCCTATTAATCGGGCTAGAAAAAAAGGTAGCCTGGGAGAGTGGGTTTAAAAAGAGGAATGTGGCACTATTATGTATTGCTTGCAAAGTAAACAAGCAACATCAGTATAGTCATTTCCTAATTACGAGCTGTTTCATAAACTGTAAATGCTAACATGGGAGAGGTAAATCATAGCAATTTAATTAATAAAACACTTTAGACAATTAAATCCATATGTGCATGTCCTGGGGCACAACATCAATAATAGAAGCTTGCAGGCATATTTTGGAAATTTTATGCAATCATTTGCAGATCTTGTAGTCAATAATTGGTACAAACTGTTTTAACTCTTCCTCGCCTGGTCTAGAAAACTGAAAGGAATTGATAATTACTATTATTATTATTATTGATTTCATTACTGTTATTTTGTTGCCCATTTTTCCATTCTAAGTGTATATTTTAAAATTATTTCTGTGCAGGCTACAAAATTAATCTGAATTCTTTCTTACATGTGTGTTAGCTTTCTACACAGTATAATGAATTAACTTCATCCTGGGAAAGTAATAGACTTGTCTTTCTGGCCCACAGAGCTAGACTAAAATTTGCACATACACTACAACTTTGGGCTCTGAAGTATGATTACAATTTCTGAACAATGGGACTTGAGCTCTGGAGTTCAAGGACCTATCCATGAGCAAAGATATCTTTACAGCTTTTGAAGACTAAGCACAGAGCTGGAAGGTGACTTTTACAATTAAAAGATGTTCAGAGAGGCTACCTCATGTTTGCAATAAGACAGACTCATGCACAGGCTGTTAGCCCAAAACTTCGCAAACCAGGCTGACAGCAATCCAGAAGAGAAACTAAACTCCTGTGTACCAAGAAAGTGCTGAGGTCTTCCAAGGCTCATTAAGCCTGGAGAAGGAAATAACATGGATCCCATCCTTGCGATGGCTCCCAGCTAATTTCCAGTGTCCATGTAAAGCTTTGTTCTTACAATTTCAGGCAATAATGAATCCAGCCCTGGCAACATCAAAGCGTGATATGATCTTTGAATCACTATAACTGCATGTCCTCTGGGACAATGCAAATCACAAAGACTTTTAAAGCAATTAATGGATTCAGCCCCATTTACATCAAAGTTCCAGTTCTGATTTATGCACTGCCATGATAGCAGTGCTTCCTGGGGACAAGGCAGTTCACAAAGTCCCAGAAGCAGCATATAAATGCTGGGGACATCTTCAGTTAAGGGGATCTCACAGTGGGTAGTCTTCCAGTAGAGATCAAACAGATGTTAAATCTCTGGGGAAAACAGCCAAGCCTTCTGAGAAACTCCACTTTGAGCCATATATGTAGTTTAAGCCCCTGAAGCTTAACTGTCTACCCACTATAAACCTTAAATGTCCACCCACTTCCCAAAAAGAGACAGATTTAATCCCAAATAGGGAAGACTTGCCAAAGACTTAATGAAATCCACCAGGGGTTTCACCATGTCTATTGCTGTCATATAAAAAACAATGGATGATGATTTTAAATTGTTGAACAGAGAAGTAGAGAGATGAATTAGCTGGTAAAGTGATTTTGCTCTTTACTTATAAAGAGAGTATGGGGAAAAAATCCACTCTCTGAGAGCACACTACCAATTACTGTGAATTCCACCTTCCCTTGCATTTTTGTTGTCTCAAGTAGTGTTAAGTATTGCTATAACATTTCTCTCAGCAGAAAATCAAGAGATTGAATGTATGTCCCTCTTTCTGATCTTTACAGATGATGTTTCCACTGCCTGTTGTTATATGCAGGATCAGAATCTCATACACTTCAATCTGCAGAGCATTTGAGGCTTTCTGAGAGTAAAGTAAGTATGAATCACTGGTGCTGTTACTGATAATGATGCAAAAAAGTTTGTCTGTAGGGAGAGAAAAAATCAGGAACCTTCTGGAAATGTGGATTAAAGAGTCTGAAAGATTTAAAAATTTCAATGTTCAATTGCAAATCATTGTAAATTGAAGCTTAGTTTTTTTCAAATTCCTTTTTAATTATTATTATTCAGTTACTTGGTAATTCAACACAGAATACCACAGCAGTTCTATTTTAAACTATGAGAGCATGTTTTTGTAGCATGAAATTCTGACATAAGGGATGTTGGCTGTAACTATGTGGGCCATTATCAAGTAAATTGCCAATATATAATAATGACTATTTGCTTTTTGGTTTTATTTATAATTGTTTTTTTCTACCCTGTAGAACACAGTAAAACTCTTCTGGCTCATGCATGTTTTCACAGCATGGAAAGATATCAAATTGAATAATGTTGAGGTGGTTACTTGCAAAGCATTACAGAGAATGTATGTTTGTTTGACATCATTTGTATGTAAATCCTGCTCCAGTTCATCGAGATGTTAGGCAATTTCAGAGCCATGCTGCACTGCCTTGCTACCCACTCTCAGGAGTTTCTTCTGTTACACTGCTTTGATTCCTGATACAGGCTGGCCTCCTTCCTCAGATGAGAAGTGAGCAAATGCCCTCACTGCACTTCAAGTCCCATCACTCAGCTAGGCTGGTACATGTTGCCTCTGGTAACACTGCTGCTGATTCCTGCTGCCCCAGTTCTAAGACTGTCTTGGCATCTGAGAGCAATTTTCCCATAGGTTTTTGGTGACTCAGTACTCCCTTACTGCAGAAAATCTTGACTGAAAGGGGAGAACAGGCATGCAGTGTTCTGAATTGGCACTCCTGTTGGCTGGCTTCTTTCTCCAGTTTGGAGCTGTGAGAGAGCTGAGACATCACCTTGTGTAGCACAGTCCCTAGTGGGGTTCTGCAGGGCTCCATCCTTGGCCCTGTGCTCTTCCATGTCTTCATAAACAACTTGGATGCAGGACTTGAAGAAATACTAACTGTTTGCAGATAACACTAAATTGGAGGAGCTGTCAACTTCCTCGAGGGCAGAGAGGTCCTGCAAAGACACCTCGACAAATTAGGGGTGGGCAATCACCAGCTGTATGAAATTCAACAAGGGAAGGTGACGGATTCTGCACCTGGGACGGGGCAACTCTGAACATACGGACAGACTGGGGAATGAGAGGCTGGAGAGCAGCCCCATGGAAAGGGACCTCGGGGTCCTGGTCAATGGCAAGTTGAACGTGAGTCAGCAGTGCCCTGGCAGCCAGGAGGGCCAGCCCTGTCCTGGGGGGCATCAGGCACAGCATCACCAGCCAGGCAAGGGAGGGGATTGTCCCACTCTGCTCTGCACTGGGGCGGCCTCACCTCGAGTGCTGGGGGCAGTTTTGGGCACCACAATATAAAAAGATGTAAAGCTATTAAGAGGGTTCAAAGAAGGGCCACAAAAATGATGAAGAGTCTGGAGGGGAAGCCTTACAAGGAGCAACTGAGGTCACTTCAGTTGGCTTCAATGTTTATTGAGTCTGACGTGCAGCAGCAAATTGTCCTATGTGATTTAAATTCACGATAGGCACGCCATGTGGAAACTCCTACTACAGAATGCTGCCGCCACCAGGGTGGCACATTTTGCTATGGGCCTAAAAAAAGAATGAGCAGCTCCCAAACAGGGATGATGTTGGTATTTTTATACTGCATGAGCCTGCCTTCATCTTACCTAGAAAAGATATTCATAAAACAGTATTTGCTACTGATATGAGCCAGATATGCTCACCTGTAAAGAGTAAAAGCATCATGACCTTGGGTGAATCTGGGAGGAAGCACTGGGCATGTCAGACAGCCTTCCCTCAGGCCCTGGGCAGCTGAAGGGAGGCCATTGCAAGGGAGGCGGTCAGAGGTTACCTCAGGGATAGAATATTGTCCTTCTAGACTGGCTTCCCTCCTGTCATCACCAGACTGAGGTAGGATCTTACAGATGTTACAGATACTGAGTGTTTCTGTGGGCTCTGTCAGGGAATGGAGACACCTATTGGTGGGATATAATCATCATCATCATCATCATCATCGTCTCCATCATCATCTTAAAATATCACTGTTATTATAGTAACAGTTGTTATAACAGTGACAATAGCAACCACAAAAAAGAACAAAAAGTCCTCACTGACGCTTTAAAAGAAAGTTTTCTGGCCAGATCATCGAGACTTAGAGAACACTGGAAGTGTTTAGCACGTAGCCTCAATTTTGAGGAACACATTTGCTTATTAAAAGGAAGGCATCATAATGTCATTACTAGAGAAGGAAAGTGGTGTGAATCCCAGCAGCTCCCTGAGATATCCAAAAATGATTGCAGTCAAAAATTAAACATGGGCTATTTCTCACTGTAAAAACAGGGGGGTTATTAAAAAACATTATTTCAATCCATGAGAGCCTTCTCACTGTCAAAATTTAATGCTTTGTCTCTCTTCACTTCATTTGGTAATAATAAAAATATATTTTCAGGACATTTTATGACATCATGGGGTTTTTTTGGTAATAATAGCTACATGGGTTTAGATATCTCCCCAGTAAATTACAATTTAATTTTCAGCTATTTAAAGGTCACTCTGAATAATATATATGCTGCTTAATAATCAGTTAAAATAAAGGCAGCTTTCAGGACTGTAGGCTAACAGCAGTATTGCCTTTGCACAGGCCTTTGCTGTTTTCATTTGTTGTGTGATCGATGAAGCAAGAGAGAAGTTCCCCTCATATGCCCGAGCCAGATCTTCAGTCTCTCTCTCTTTCTCTTTTTAATGGGAGGAACAAAAACCTTTTCGCAATCAGCAGTAATCTCTCCAAAGGTCTTTTAATTTAAAAAGTCATAAGTGTTAATTAGCTATTATTAAGTGCCCCCTGTATAAATTAACGTGATTGATGAAAAAATTAAGGGTAATGAAAAATGTAGCAATGCATGTATTTTTAAGAGACTATATTAAAGATGAAAGTCCCCAAAGACAGAAACTAAGGCCTGCTGCACCCGTGCCCTGCCTTTATTAGTATTAATAATAAAAAATATATAGATATGTATCTCAGGAATGCACATGGACACATTGGGTATACCAGTTCTAATATACTTCTCACTTCAATGAGCTTTGAATACCTCTTTGTAAGAAAGACTTATTCCAATGTGGTATCATGTCCAAATCCTATTTGGTTCGTGGACCAAAATGAGCTCCTTTGAAATTGGAAACTGGGATCCAGACTTAGAAGGAAAAGAGAACTGAACTAACTGAATGACTGGTTTTCCCTTAATTTTGTATACACCTCAGTAGGGCACTACCGTCTTTTACAAAACAAGTTCTATTTATTTTGTTTTATCTGTTATCAGAACCAAAAAAACCCCCAAAATTAAAATAAGAATTTTTTTTCTCCACACAGCTGATTTTCTTTTCTGTTATAAACAGTTTATAACCGTGCTGGGTTCTGCAACCCGTTTGCCTACATGAACCTGATCCAACCATCGTTTGTTTTAACAGCATTTCACAAGAAGCAGGCTGGATTAGGCCACAGTGACTGCACATCAAGACATATTTCCCAGTGAAAAATGTTTGAATAAATTACATCAGATATGGATATTTTATTTGCCTTCTTCTCAGCTACCCAGAAAATATTACTTGCATCATGTAGTCACTAGTTTACTTGCATTTCTGGCCTCACATGAAATCATAATCATATTGGGATCTACACTACATTAACACCCATTAAGAAAAAGTTCCCACCAAAAATTAGGCTGGTACTACAAGGAGGAGGACTAGGAGAAATTTATTACTAGCCTTCTTGTATGCTATAAACACAGAATCTCTCTCAAAGAGACAGGAACTTAACCCTAGACTACAGGACTCCACTGAGGTGTGTGAGCAGTAAGAAGTTTCACAATCTGCAGCTGTGACAAAGTCTGATTCCCTATGACACTGTGTCATGTAACGTGGCTGTCATACCTGCATCACTCCTCTGTTGCTCCACCTCCTGTTGCCTGGTCAGCAGGCTGGGGGGCTGTGAACCTGTGGGTTGTGCGCTGGCTGACCAGACCAGGGATTCTGCATGGCAAAGTCGGTTTGTGTTTGCTGCCTCTGGGTAGCCTGCAAAGTGTCCAATCTCTCAATGGCATGTAGTCCCCAAAAATGGCTTCAGAGTATTCATGAAGTCTCCTCTCCTTCCCTCAACCCAGCCCCCAGGAAATTATTATGTAGAACTAACATGGGAGTATCTCTCTGTAACTCTACCTTTTGAATCTGAACCCAAACATGATTCAAGGTATTGGACAGTCATAAACAGCACAAGCTTATAAACCTGTTCTCCTTATTTTATTTTGTTTTCCATCTGCAGCTTCTTCACCCCAGTTCTGCATCTTGTTTGCTAAACTAAATGGGATTTAAACTGCACTGTTCTACAGACTGTGAGCCCTGAAAAACCAGACTGACTTGTATGGTTTAGAAACCAGCATAACTCAAAATATTGGTATATGTGACATATGAGATTAAACCTGTCCAACACCTTCCAGTATGAGACCTTATTTTTCATTTTCTCATCACCTTTTTTCAATTAATTAATTAATTGTAGTGAAATAATTTTTCAGGGCAAGAATCTGTGTCTCACTAATAGTTTTAAAGCAAAAACGGCTAAATATTTTTGAGAGAAAATGTGGTTTTCTGGTTCTAACAAAAGAATCTCGCAGTCATTCGTTGATTATATGCCCCACATTTTATGCTCTAGTGCAAAAGTTGGAAAGTGGGAAGAACATACTAGATATACGCCTTTAGCACAAATTTGATCAAATCTCAAATCTCTATAAACCCTCTGTGAAGTCTGCTGTCAAGAATTGGAAAGATTTTGACAGCTGAAGTCTCTGAAGAGCCTGACTGCATTAAGCAGCCCCATGCAATGAGCAAGGTGCACGTGCACTGCTCCCAGAGGGCTGGGCATTCTTTAGCCAAGAGCTCCAGGGGAGAAGAAAAAAATTAACTCAACATATCAGAAAAGGAAAAAAGACCAAAAGAACAGCTATATTAAGTCAGATCAAAAGATCATCTAATCCAATACCTTTTTTCTGATGGTGATAATAGTAGATGCGTAAGGAAAAGTATAAGAATAAAGTAAGTATGAAACAATAGTAGCCTTGGATATACTTCAGTTTTCTGCAAATTTGCAGCTCTGGGACTTCCAGAGCAGAGGTAGTTTCTGTTTATGAAATCATCACCAGATTTCTCCTCAATGAGCCTGTCCTGTGCTGGACTCCATGGAAACCTCAAGCTTCCACACTACAGAAAGAATTGCTGTGAAAACCCCTCTTTCCTTTGTTTTGAATTTGCTCCTATTTCTTTAACATCCCAATAGCTGAAGGTGGAGTGAACAAACCTATCTATGGTTATAATTTTCGTTCTGCACAAACAGAACTTGAATCTAGTGAAAATCCAGAGATGAACATATGATGTTCTTCTAATGCATGATGATATATGGAAGTGGTATTGCAGTTGTAACAAATCTCTGCTTGTGAGATTAAAAAGACTTACACAGAACCATAGAACAATTTAGATTGGAAAGAACCTATGTGGTAAAATGGTTTAAGCCTAGCACAAAGCAGGTCAAACTAGATGCTCAGAGACTTGGCCGGGCAAGTTTGGAATATCATCAAAGATGGAGAGTGTGCAGCCTGGCAATGTGTTCCAATATTTGACTGTTGTCTTGGTGAAAACTCGTTTCCTAGTATCTAAACAGAATTTTTCTTATTGCAGCTTGGGCCCACTGCACTTCATCCTTTAACTACGAACCATCCTTATACTTTCTTGGATGGTAGAAGACAGCAATAAAATCTCACCCCAAACTGCCTCTTTCCAAGTGAAATTACCTAGTGAATTCCTCAGCCGCTCCTCATATATCCTGTGTTTCCACCTCCAAGCATCTTGTTGGCTCTCCACTGAACTCGTGTCAGTATGACAATGTCCTTTATATGGTGGGAAGACCAAAACTGGACACATTGCTCAAGATGTAGTCTCATGGGTTATTTTAGGGACATGTTCATTATTTTTGCTTCCAAGTAGTGTCCCAGGGCCCCCAGACCTCTAGACAAAGTTTTATACTTGTTGGTAGTGAGCAGGCATGGAATGGGAGCACTGGGAAAAAGTTACTTGCTCATTGGAAGAAGTAAAGGAGGCCGGTTTCCAAGAATACAGCGGCTCCTGAGCCTCGTCTGGTATTAACCATCGCAGCTGTGTTCAAGGCTATGGAAGCATGCAAATTTATATTAGCTGACATGCTGCCCAAGCCATGGGAGCACTCTCAAGCCAGTCACAGAAGCTCTAATTCTTTTTCTCAGTGATCCCATAAGATAGTAAATCCTTATTAATTTGCATTTAAATGTAGAAGAAAAATACTCTCTGAGGATCTAGTAGATCTGCTGACTTGGAGAAAAGTCTACCACACCAGCAGAAAGATTCCCAGTAATTTAAGTGGACTATATTTGATTTTTCATGAAATGTACACTCAATTATCAGGTACTATTATTCCTCATGATCTACAGCACAAGAAGTAACTCTGACACAGATCTTATGCCACCTGCCTGCACGGAGTCTCAACTATTCAAGAGCAAAGTTCTTTTGAACTTTGTTTAATATGGAAAATAAGTTGATCCAACCACCAACCCAACATTTACAAACTAGAAAAGTATTTTTTTACTAGAAACCAGTAGAAATACCTATCCACTTCAGCAAAACCAAAGAGTGCTTTTAATCTCACAAGGTCTTAGTTTGTGAAAAAAAAAAATAACCTTGGATTCTTTTTGAACATGTACAAAAAGTCTGCAAATTTTGTGCCTCTCTATACTATAAATCACTCCTCCATAATAATGCCCTCCTGTCCAAGCATACTAATCAAATCTCTTCCCTGTCACTGGAATTATTACATTTTAACAAACACAGGATTTAATCATCAGTGCCAGCTTTTCACGTATTTGCTTCATTCAGGTCTTGACAGCAAACCTTTACTCATGAGTTGTCCTTACAGTGGTGGTTTGATTACCATTTTGACTACTCATGTGAGTAATACTTCCCTGTTTCAGGCCTTTAATTAGCTGAATGCTTTCAGAGATATTTCTGTAAACTGCATTTTCTCTGTGAACCATGGTATCCTTTCTCCCTCCCTCATGTTAATGACTTGGGCAGGTATGTATTTGCCTGATGTATCAATCACTTTCTCCTCACTTTCTATACATATAAAGTCTTTCTGATTGCTTCTCATGAATTTTAAGAAGCTTCTTTGATAGAAGGTTCTATCAAAGATAGAGTCTATTTGATAGAAAAGACCTTGCCATCTGTATTGCGTGTCATGTAGGATTCAATCTTTTGTGACTGAAATACAGGGCACTGCCCAACTAAAACGTTAGCCCACGTTGCACTCAAGCTTGCCAGCTGCTTTGCTTCTTTGTCTTTCTGATGCCCTCTCATGGCTTCTGCAGCTTGAAGGTCATCAGTGCATGTTCACAAGTCTCCATCAGCATCCAGGAGTGACTACAGATGTTGCTAAGGTGACTTCTTTAATTAGATAAGGATCTGTTCATTGGCAGAATATGCTGCACCTGGGACTAACAATGACTTTCTGTGATATATTAATCTATTCCTGTTAGAGACATGAAGTGAGAAAGGAACTTATAAAACTTGATGAACTGTCCAAATTGACTTGTTATTCAAAATGCTCCATTTTCTATCTACAGTCTGATGGATAATCAAAAGTTAAAACTCATCTGCAATACCAGGGATGTCCTGCACCCAAGTGTTTGTTTGCAGTCCTTTTATCCGATGTCATATATTCAAGGAAGTCCAATCTTACAAGATTTTACAAGCTGTATAAGGATTAAAAATCCCACATAAGATCCTGAAGAGTGGTCACCCTACAGCTACTTTTCCAGCAACTCAGACCAGTAACTCAGGTCAGTGGACTTTGCGGGAAAGAGCTGAGTGAGACACATGCAAATTAAATCCTGCTAACTCATTGTGATAACAGTAATGTCTATAGAAGGCTGAAATGGAACTGGGGAGGTAATTTATAAGGCTCTGCTAGATTAGTCAGGGTTTACCTGTCATCGTGCTTGAGTTAGACGCTGGAATGCCAACTAAAAGAAAGAAAGTTTGACAAGGAAATTCCCATTGCGCTCTGCTCCATTTCTCATTGACCCCCTGTGATACATCATGTTGCAGCAAATTCTGACAAGTGATGAAGAATCTGCGTTCTCAAGCCCATCTAGGGATTATTCTCCCTTTTCCACCTTCAGGGAAAATTAATTTGTTTGCTTATAAAATATTTATTTTATATTCGAATGTTATTCACAGTTTCAAATCTAAAAAATTCAAACCCTATTTGGTTTGGAGGAAGGGGAAAGTGGATCCAGTTTTCACATCCAGATAATGATGCTGTGGGTTTTTCTCTATTGGATCAAGTTTCAAAAAGGGGTGGTTTTCCACATCCTCGGAATTTTTTTTCAATGAGATTATGAGCAAAAAGGCAGAAACTTAACAAACAAACAAACAAAACACTTTGGATCTCATAACTCAAATTTGCTTATTTCTATAATGCCTGCCAAGAGTCATCTCCTTGATTGAGGAAAGGCTACACAATTTCCGTAAGATCCCACAAATAACAAATAACAAAGGGAATGTGGACTCTTTTTTTCTGGCATGAAAAAGGCCAAAGAAAACAAGGGAAAAAGGGATTGCAAATGAGGGTTTTCAGAATTGTACCCAAACTCTAGACAACACAAAGACAGTATCTAAGTAATGAAATTAATTTTCAGTGCAACTATTTCTATTTTATTACTACCGCTGTTCCTAGTGAGGATATGAGGTCATCTCTAGCAGACTGGTCAGTCCATACCCTCAGATCAGAAACAACTTCATCAAATTCCAAATTCACCCTTGGGTATTGCAGATCATATGGGAAACAAGATAATTGAATGTTCTGAGAACCCTAGAAGCTGATTCAAGCAACTGCCCTAGATAAGCCTGATAGGCGAAACGAGGAGAGAGTTTTAGCCTTGACTCTGAATATCCTGGCATTCGCCATTCATACAAGCAATACTTCACTAGGCAACTGCAGTCTTGGGAATGCAGGGGGCAGTCTCCACAAGTGTTATGGGTCCTGTGATATTAAGAAATCTCCACTGGCTCGATGAATCAAGCTCTGTCACTTCATAAGCCTCCTCAGTAGCACTAGGGGGTTGTTCTACCTCTGTAATACCAGTAACTACGAGACAGCAAAAAATTCAATATTTTACTCTTGTTGTTACTTCTGTTTCACATGTGCACATCCTTCTACTACTAATTCAATTGTACCTCCTTATGGCACAGACATGAGTGTGATATCTGCGCCCAAAAATGAAGGGTCCTTAGAGCTGTGACTTCCATTCTTGTCAAGCTCAATTTCAAATAGCTTCCAGAAGTTCTTGAGACGCAGATGTGTTCTCCCACTCTAGGTCTTCTTAAAAGGCATTGGAAAGCCTAGCTGCATGAGGGGAAAACATCACAACTGTCATGCTAAGGGAGAAAAACAGAGCAAACTAAAGCAATTTTACAGCAAAAACATTTAATTTTATTTTGATTTTCATTCATTGCCATCAAGTCTTGGCTGTCTTCAGGAAAAGAATGAATTTGACGGTTTCATGTTGACTCTTACATTTCCCATTACTGACTCTTTTCCTCTCTGTCCTAGAGCAAAAATACATTTCCCTTTTTAAGCTTTTGATGATAAAAATCTCATCTGTAACCTCATAAATGATCCTTTATTATCTATATTAATAATGAATAAATGTCTGTTGAATACCCTTGATCCTTTGCATTAATAGTGCCAGATGTATTATAGATAACCTTTTGATTTAACAGCACAAACTGTGAAAAAATATTAAACCAGCAAAGGACTGATCTTACTGGAGTGACTAAGGTCAAAATTATAAACATTTCTTTCATTTCTATTTGTAAATTGTCCCATTATGCAGCGTCAGTCTCCATCATTTATTTTTGAGAGGTACCACACTAGCTACAGTCCTAGAAATAGAGCTCATAAATAATACCTTGAATAATTTTTTTAAACATTTCCATCTCTTCCGCTTCTCCTTCCTAATGCCTCCTGATGATCTTAATTAATAGAGCATTACTACACGAGCAGATCCACTTCCGCTTACTGTACTATCATTTAAAAATATGTTGCTTGCCTCTTTTCCCATTAGCCCTGTCAGGATCAGGCACAAACTTCACTCAATCATTTTTTGAGATGACATTGAGAGAACTGTAGTTATTCCTGAACAAAGGGATGAAGCTCCCACTAGTTCAGCACAACTGCACCCCGTAAGTTTGGCTGCTTTCCTCTTCTATACCTGTTTTCTCTTCCTTTATGATCATTTTCAAGTGGGTTGCTGCTTTACACTGATGGCCATAACATCTGAAAAGCCATTTGCCTGTAACTCTGGGTAACACCCTTCCTGAATATTCCCTTCCACCTGCTGTCCTGTGACTCCTGTTCCAACTTCCAATGCCTCTAACAGAATCGAAGTGCCTTTTTCAATATTAGGTAATAAAATACAGTGTGTCTTTTTTTTAGGGGAAGAAAAAAAAGATTCCCACTGAAGTCAAGTGGGAAATATCCTAGTTTTGTTCTTTTTGAGTGTAGCTTCTGAAAGAGATTACTTAATGCTGATGAGGCTAAAGCACAGGAATTCTGCACACCCACTTACCTGTAACAGTAAGTGTAGCTACACTGTTACCAGGCCAATTCAAAAAAGCCTGAAAAGCTCCGATTGCCTATGCAGCACTTCATTTCTAGGATGGGTACCCTAAAAATGTCACCTGAAAAATGTTAGTTGAGATACACGATGGTAGATGGAGCTATTTAGCCTTAGTGCTGCCCAGCTTTTATTCCCATCTCCAAGTTTGTCTAAGAACCATCTTTAGGAATACTCTTGTACCTCAATAGCTGGGACATAGTTTATCCCTAAATACTTGTGGCTTTCTTAGAAGCATTGAAATAGCATTCTGCAGAAGTAAAATTTCTACCAGTACGATTCAATACCTACTAGTTTAATGTCTAAGTATAATTAGTAGTGCAGTGAGCCCTTAGGTTCTGTTCAGGACTCTGCAGTGGCTGGATTTTGCTGCCAATTTAACTATCAAGAAAGTATTTCAAGACTTGGACATGTGAAATGTAAAATTTTGCTTTGGAGTCAATATTAAAGTGAGCTTCAACAGTTCTCTTGAAATTTAAGAGCGAAAACTCAATAGATTTTGATACAGCAAAATGGTACCAGGTATCAGGTATGATAATAAAAACAC
Organism: Lycocorax pyrrhopterus obiensis; assembly: GCA_014706295.1. Lineage (NCBI taxonomy): Eukaryota > Metazoa > Chordata > Aves > Passeriformes > Paradisaeidae > Lycocorax > Lycocorax pyrrhopterus. Next base: position 66,839,776 of record JACSVZ010000002.1, read on the forward strand.
CAGAGGAAAAAATTCACTTTGCAATCATTGAATTGTACCATTGGTCAAGTTTTGGTGACCCACCACCAAAACAGCTTTTAAGGTTTTGATTTTCAATTACATGTATTGTAAGAAACACTTTCTGCAAGGACTATTCTCAGATTCTACCACTGCTGGAATTACCCAGGCACAACAAATGTTCTCAAAATGTTTTCATAGACATGTATGTAAGAAAGTAGCATGCTTCGGGCAGTTTAGCAATCTGTAGGCTGAAAAAATCCTATTTCTGTCATCTTATAGCTGAATTTGGATTTGCATGTCAGTTCAAACCATGCTGGAAGCTGTGAGTGAAAACCTGATACCATTGAAGTCAACAGCAGTTTTGCTGCGGCCTCACACAAGCCAGCTGACAGCTTACCAGATTCAGTTATTAGGAAGAAAGTCAAAGGTGGCTTTTGACAAATATCCAAACAAACAAAAAAAAAAAGATGAAACAATTTAAACAAAATTAAATTGCTGAAATAGTAATAGCTACATTTGACATTAAAATTTGTGGTGTTTGTTATTGCTTCAAAGGCCAAAATAAGTACCTCTCTTCTGCCAGTGTTGTAACATTATCGTACATCAACTAATTCTATTTGATTCATGAGTTACATCCATAACAGTTATGGCTGTTAGGCAAGATCCTCTTTAAAGGCCTAATCCGACAAACACCTGTATACTTAATCACTTCAGTCACAAGTCTTCCCAGGCTTGCAGACTCCTTTTCAATACTATATGCATGCATCTGTCAGGAAAGGCATGTAAGACACATTTGGCCAAGTTCCCAGCTAATCTGTTCTGGAAAGTGCATGGCAATATCCTCATTCTGCATATCATCCCCTCACATCATCAGATGGGTTCCCTTTTGGTTGTTTCGGAGAACGTCCAAGAGCAACAGAATTAGATGGATACATTGACAAATGCCAAAATGAATCTGCCTATGAAATCTTGGCTCGGTGGATCCAAAAGCAGTTTTGTTGGTGACTTGGAGTGGACTTGGAGGGTTTCATTCTCTAACTTCAGCTATCGGTATTGGTTATACATAATGTATGCATCTTGATAGTACCTACCTTAAACCTCCCTGTAATCTCAAACCGAAGAAACAGATTTTCCAGACTACACAGGTTAATTAAAGAGTTCAAAATATATCTAATTTACTTAGACTAAGCCCTGACAGGGGGATTTATAACAAAATGCATATTTTTGCTACATTCTTTCTTAACTGCTTAACAAAACACTGCAGACTTCATGGTTTTCTTTCTTGTTGAATGCTAAATAGTGCCTCAAATTAAACATGATTGTTCTCTGTGAAACTAAACTATAGCTTCCAAAAGGCAGTAATGGCATTTCCTTTTTATGTTCCATTTCCTGTTGATGAAAGCCACTGTCTGCATTGCCAGGTTTTAGTATTTCAGCTGGACTGATAGCAGCCAAGATATTTCATGCCTTGAACCTGTCCTTTGTCTCGACTATTCTACATAATAAATACTCCCACATCTGATTCTTTGACTTTCTCTCTGATTCTTTGCATCTCTAACTTTATTCTATTTCTCTAAATTAACATGTATTTCTATTTAACAGCCCAGACATCTAGGTGGTTTGAACACCTTCAAATCTTCTACCCTTTTCTTTTCTATTTCTTACATTTACACTGTTACAAATATTAGCAAATGCTGGTCTTAGTCTCTCACTTCCTTTATGACTCTCCTCATGTTGATTAGCACCAGCTCTTCAAGGACTCTTGCTAGAATCACGTGGTGATATTCTCCAGATATTTCATAACAAACTTGTGTACCACTGCAGAATTGTTACTGACTGTTAACAGAGTCCTCATCACTCCCTGTGACTCTAGAAAAGAAAAAAGCAGTAGTCTGAAACCTTATATCTTTCTTTCTTGTTCATGTACAGCTCTGGATTCTGGTTTCACCTAGAAGCAGAAATATGTTGTGAAAAATATGTTTCTGCTTCCAGAATCTGGACTATCTGTGATATGCTGAAGAGACAATATTTCCCACAGAGATACAGTAGCAGTGTGAGACACCGTAGTAAAATAATAAAAACGGAATAGCAGCTGTTGAGAGAGGTAGAGTTCTAGCTTAGCTTCTCTGAATGTTGGACAAACTTTAAGTGTGGAGCCCAACAAAATAGTTTTGCAGGGGAGATACACAAGAGATATTCAGCATGAAATACTGAATATAACCACTATTAAAATTCACAGGCTTGCAGCTGAGTTATGAGAACAACAACTTCCTTCAATCAAAGATCGAAGCAATTAGGTGCAGAATTCCCTGACTTATTTTGTATCCCTGAACTTCTTCCCATGTTGCAACTCTGCAAATGAAGTTACAGTAAACTGGCCTTAGTCCATTCTTCCTCTAATTTATTGCATTGTTCCCTACCCATAAGAACAGAACTCTTTTGGTATTTAGCATCTTTTGCATCTTTGAACAGGTGAACGTAAGATTTGCTTCTGAACACATAAAAATTGACCTGTAAAATTTATATATGTCAGCCAACAGAATCTGGTAATTTTTTACTATTGTAAAACATTTTTTGAGGTAATAGCTAGACAAAATTGCCCCATCCTGTCCTCAGTGGCACTTTATATTAGAATAAAATTCCATAATTGGCAATAAATACATCAGAAAAACAGGATTTTACTGTTCCTGACGTTTAATGCTGTCACACATAGAATAATAGTCAATGATTTTACCAGAGTAAGTAGAAGCAAGATGACATTCTCTTTCAAATCTGGGACAATTTAAGACAGCGTGACATTAGCGGTGACTGATAACAAAGTGTTCTAGGTCCTCTTTCTTCTTGTTTTGAGGGAACCTAATCCTTTTTTTTTCTGCATTGAACAAGCACATTTTCTGTCCACACTCCAATAAACACAAGGGTTATCTTTTTTAGACTCATTCACAGTCACCCTTTCTGGTTCTTCTGTCAGCCTGGAATATTATTTTAACCATCTTCAAAGAGGTCATCAGGGCAGAAGTAGTCAGGGGAAAAACGTGGGGGAGGGGGAAGAAGCAGTGAAATAAGGAAGTGCAATAATTGTACTTCAATGAAGAAAAAGGTAGAAGAAAAAATATCCAGCTTCATCAGTAATGCAGGCCCTGCCATCCCCAGATGTTATAGAAGCATTAGAATTGCTCCCTGCAAGAAAAATTGGATTAGTCACAATCTTGTCGACTAATGGGCACACTCTGTGATCTTTAGAGCTTCATTTACTGGGTTAATAGTGCTTTGCCTGAGTTCCTTTGCAATAGGGAAAAAAAAACCTGTAAGAAGAAATATTCTGGGTGCAGTCCACAGCCACTGACACGAGTAATATCATATTCATCACAGACAGACCTCGTATCTCATTACTACTGAAGAGTTTGCCCCCGAGGCATTTGAGCTCAGTCAGGCCAGGCCCCTCATGTGGAACCGTTCAGGTATATTGTGAAATGATTTAATGCGATAATAATGTCCACTTTGTGAGATAGATTATGTTTTTTATAGTGGCTGATGGTTAATGAATGATACATTAGCAAACATCACTAAAACATTATTGAGAAAATGCAGATATGAGATAGTAACTCCCTCATTCCCTGCCCCCACTCTCTCCCAGATGCATAAAAATGGAAAGTAGAACTTACAGAAAACAGAAAACTTGACATTGTGATGCTACCAGCTTGCATAGTCTCTCTCTTGCTTGCTTGTTCTCTAGAGAAGGGGCAAAAGATGTATTTTAAAATGTTGTAAACACAAACTGAAATATCTCTTCTTAAATCAAATGAGAATCAATGAAAGTGCAAACCTGAAAAATACATTATATGTTGACCCAGTTTATTAGATGAAACCGTTTACCCTGATTTGATTTATCTGGCAATACACTGCTCAGCTGTGAAATGAGATAAGAAGAGCCTATTCACCTTATTTACAATATTATAGTGACTCCTGCTAGCACCACTATGGTTAAGGATCTGTCAGCAATTCCATTGCAAACACCATTTTTTTAAGGTTTGTAACATGGCTGTAGACTCATGCTTAGTTTGAACAAGGCAATCCAAAACTGATAGATTCAATTAAAATCTCCTATTGAGTTCCGTGGATTTTGGATTTATGAAGCACAATATTAAAAATGTGAAAAACTCTAGGTAATTTTCTACATTTTCAGTTATTATTGTTGTTCTTTGAGAAAAACTACCAAGAGGGTCGTATCACCTGACAGAGCAACTTTACTGAGGTCAACAGAGTGACAATGATTTACATCACTTGAAAAGCTGCCCCTTCTGTCAGGATTATATGCTTGGGAAAGGTGAATTACACCAAGCAGGTCTTTTCCTCTTTTTGTATTAGTTTGATTTGCTGTGTTCTTTGACTTACATACATTTCTTAAAGCTCTTTGTCTCCTCAACAAGGGAGGAATCTGTCCCGCACCCTTTCAATGGGAGTTAAACTACTTCTGAACCCACAGTCTAGAATTGCTGTGTTTTTCCATAAACCTTCTGAAATGGCTGCTGACCTTGAGTTTTCTCTGCAAAAATAAAGATATTTTCTGTTCCAAGCCTTTTTTCTCTTTTGTTTTGTTTTAAAACTGAAGCCTCCAAAGAAGTGCTGTTTTGGTTTCCTTCATTTTAATTTATGAATGTCGTACTCAAAAATTGAAAGGATTGAGAAGAAAAAGAAGTAGGGAAGGCTATAGAGGGACTGTCTCCTGAGGTCAAACAGTACCTGATGAATGCAATTATACAAGCACAAAATGCATTTTATCCCTTTCACAGACAGTGTAGATAAACACTTACCAGCAGCATTGCCCAGCAATAACCAATTAGACAAAGCAAAGGCCTTTGCTGCTCTGGATTTCATTTGATCTGCACCTGTGTGACTGAAGAGGCTGGATCACACCAGTTAGGACACTGCCTCCTTATTTTCTAGAACAAAGCAAAGTGCATATTAAAACATCTGTATAATTCTTTAACAATGATCTTTCTACCTCATGGGCTTTGGAGAGAAATTTGAGAGGGGGAAAAAAAAAACCAAAAAAACCCAGAAATTTGAATAAACTAAGACTGTAATAAAGGGGCAGTTAGTCCATTCATTTCCTCACAGCCACACTCACAAATTTTTCTCAAGTTTACAAGGAAACGTATGGCAACAGGCCCATGCGGCTGTGAATGTGGGAGCTGTGAGGCGGCGGGAAGAAGCTCCTTCCATCAGAGAGCTGCAGCCTGCCCAGGTTCCCGTGCCTATTTGTGAGGGGCAGAGCATGGTGGCGGCTGTGAGGAAGAGCCCCGTCCCGCCACCTAAGCCAGCCCAAATCCTGGCTGCTGCCATGAATCTTGTCAATGCCAGCAGGGGAGGCCTGCGGAGGAACCAGCAACAGCGAGAGGCGGCTCTCTGAGGAGGAAGGACAGGGCAAGAGGTGAAAGTATCTGGGGGCTTGGGGCTTAAGCCCACCCTGCTAAATTCTTTCTTAACAAGAAAAGGCAAAAAATGTTGTGGCAGGAGGGTTGTGCAGTCCTGTGGTTCCCTGCTTTTGGCACCAGAGCAGGCAGGGCTCGGTCTCCATCACAGCCCCCTGAGAACTGTGGTGGCATGGCCTGGTCGGCGCAGGCGTGCTGTGCAGGGTAGTGCCGTGGGTGCTGAGGCTGCCTTGGGGAAATAAACCTGCAAGAGGAAATATCCCAGGTGCTGTCACATCTCCCTGAGCCACACTCCTGCTCCCCGCAGGTGCCTGAGGGGAGAGGTGTCTCCCGGGGGGCTGTGAGGAACGTAGCAGCCCCCTTAGGTGAGTGTCCATCTTGGGAGTGTCTCTCAGAGTCACCATGAGGGCACAGCCCCCGGCCTGGGGGTCAGTGGGAGACACAAGGACTGAGCCTTTTCTCCCTCCAAGGGGTATCTGGATTTAGACTCTAAAAACGAGACAGTTTAAGGGCATAGGGCATAGTTTCTTTTTTAAAGTATGTTCTGGCAGGAAAAAGCTCAGGATCTACCAGGGCACAGCCTGTGCTGAGATGCACCTTTATGTTCTCAGTGAGACCTGCCTTGGTGGGAACTCTGGCAAGGAATCAGCCCCAGCTCTGGCCATGACCTGCAATCAGCCATCAAGCTCAATGTGGTGGTTTAGCAAAACGTAGGGCCTTGGTTTTCTCGTGTTGGTAAGGTTTTTACTTTGCTTGCTTTCCTAATCAACAGTTTAGTAGGATTTCCTTTTAGGTTGTCTACATTTGTAGTGTTCTGGAATTTAGTATGTGGATTATCTGTGCTACTTCAGTGCATCTCTTCTGCTATGTAGGCTCCAGCACATGTGAACTGTGTGCACTACTGAAAAAATTTGCAGAATGTTCTGATTGTATGCTTAGGCAGAAAATACTGTTTTCTACTTGCACTTAGCATCTCATTAATCATTGCTGCAGTCACGATGTCTTATTTGTGATGGGTTCGTTGCCTCAGTCTTTTATGAAATAACATGTACAGTGCTTTGATATGTTCTGTTCTTTTTTTGTGCTGCCTGCTATGGTCAGAATCAGAGGAAAACACAATGCTTGTATAGAAAAGCCTTCTTTGGTTGTATGAGTAAAACCAAAGTCATACTCAGTCTTCGTGAGTTGCAAATTAAACCTCCAAAGCATATAGAAATTTGAGGCAAATATAACCCTTCTATGCTACCTTATTTTGATGGATGTAGACTGATTAACAGTTTAAGGAAAATGAAATTATTTGCACTCCTTGCATTTTATCAGAGGGATGCAATTCACGTATGACAGGGGTTTTAGGATTATATGTTTGTACATTTGGAAAATATGCCATATTAAAACTCATAAATGTGTGAGCCTTTCCACCGTGGCAGGCAGATCAAACTCTTCAATGGAAGGCAATGATGACTTGAAAAATAGTCAGAATATCTGGAAATTAGACAGAATATATCTGAAATAAATATTCTGAAATTACAGATAGCCAGAAAATATGGGAAATTCTCATATGATTTATTCTCCCACTGTATAGCATTACCAGAAGTAAGGATTAATTTTTTTTCATTCCTGGATACATCATGGGGTGAGCTTTGAAATGAGACAAGGATCTTTGTTAGTGACAGGACACAGCAGGCAGATAGTAGAGGCCAGAAACTCAGGAAGAGAAATGATCTTTAACTGTCAAGTTTTTAAAAATGGCATTGTTCCTTGTTAAATATGGGCATTGATTTTTGTCAACCTGCTCACTGACACTGCATATCACTAATCATTTGAATCAAGCATTTCCTTATTTTTAGGTGGAGTTGCAGATTTTTCTTAGTTAATGATGTAGGAAACTAGTTTATAATAATAAGTCTTATAATAATATTTGCCTTATTCTTCAAGTGAAGCTATATGATAAATGAATTGTGTATCTACATATTGAATGTAAACACTTTCATAAACATCCCAGACTATTTCTGGCACTTGTTTTTCTGTGACTGTTATTATGGCAAATACATTTTGTGAACCATGACTGTTCTTTTCCTTTATTTCCCCAAAGATATTGATATGTATGTGCAGAGAAGTGGAAACCAACTGGGACCACCAATAGAAATAGCAACATATTTCAAACTAGTTTGAGTACTCAGAGAACTTCTCTCAGCTCAAGAAGTTGGAGTTACTGTGGAAATCTCAGTGTTATACCTGTTAACTGTAACACCTAGAAGTCCTGTTCATGGATTAATACCATACTGTATTAGAGATTAAACACACATGGAACAGAAAAACCTCCGTCTCTGTGTAAAAGGAATATAAAGCAAGAAGTAGAACTGGGAAACAGGCAGGTTAGGGAACACAAGAAAATACTGGATAGCATAATAGGTTTCATCTGAGGAATATTTCTTTTTATTCATAGTATGGGCATGAGAATGGCATTCTGATATCTAGAAATTCAGAACCAGTAAACAGGAAGCAACAAAATAAGTCTGCACATTTTACAACCAGGAGGAAACTTCAGGATAAATTTGCAACTAGACACACCTGATGTTTGCATTGTACAGAGACTGTGTGTGATTTACTAGTTTTCAAATTTTATTATTACATAATTAATCCTTTGAAATCCTCTGGCTATTTAGAATAAACAAGGAGAAATGGGAGAATGTTCTGTTCTCAGGTTTCTAAGTAATGATCAGAGCAAGTCAGTGAAACATTATCCCTTTGATAAAGTTAGAAAAGTTCATGTTCTTTTCCTGTTTTTTTTTAATTTGTTTGCCCATTTCAGTTGTTTCCAGGTGTTTGGTGTTACCCTGTGCTTTTCAAGACAACAGGAAGGGGAGGATGCTTCTAAATAATGTTGCCCTGACTTCATAAGGCTTGTTTTGTCTGGCAAATGAATTATGTAAACCTTCTCCACCCGAAACTGTTTCAAGTCAATTAATTGTTGTAATTACTTAAGATTTCTTTTTAATGAATATGACTCTCCAGGGATTTGATGATATCCTGTCATCTGTAGGCCTGATAAATGAAATGTGATTTGTGGCTTGCTGCAAACTGAACCTTTGTACTTGAACAATGTCTCTCTTTCCTATGCGCTCATTAAACGGAAGAAATGCCCTTGATGGAATTTGGAACATTTGCTCTAGTTGGTCCCCAGTAACAATGGATAGTATAGGCAGACAAATTTTGGCTATTTACCTCTTTTGTTCTCTCTTCCTTTAAATGCAGGTCTTGTTAACACGTTGACAATTACTCAGACCAAACACATGACCCCAGTGAGGTCACCCATTGTAACTGAGACTGATTTAGCTGTTCCATCTCTCATCTCCATCAGGTGCACTCAAATGGGAAAGATTAGCAGTCAGTCAGTGCCGAAGGACACCGGTGCAGTACGATGGTTTTTTATCCCATATTTTGTACAGCCTTCTTCGCCCCCACCAACACTTTGCAATCAAAACAGCCAGCCTTCCCTTTGGTTTTGTGCAGCACTAGTTTCCAATGTGCACTGCCTAACTTCCAGTGCCTCTCGAGAAATCAGAGCTGCCCAGCGCTGCAGATGAAGACAAGCCATCCAAAGCAGCATGACAAGGAACCATGAAGTCTGCATTGAGTTCCTACAAACAGTGAGACTGCTTATATATCAGTTTCAGCTAACCTATTCTCCCCTGCACTGCCATTAACATAATATAATCTAATCACCAGGGCTAGGGAAGTACAAAGCAAGTGGGTTTTCCTGATTGAATTTCCATTGGTGAAATGGGGATTGCTGCTTTTATTGCAAGACCTTTCCTGAATATCATGTGGGTACATTAAATGTCATAAAAGACATAGCAAAATGTAGTGTCTTGGTCATAGTTTGGACTGTAAGGACAATGAATTATTGCGTATTAGAAGCAAAGATCACTTTGACATTTTTGCAATCAAGAGAGGGTGCCTCAGATACGTGTAGCTGTGTAAATCTGGCAGTCATGGGTAGCATAAGAGCACAAAAGACACAGCACCCCTGATAATGGAAGAAAATTAACAAACAGAAGAAACTGCTCCGTATATTAGTTATTTAGGAAAAACAAGTGGGCATGGAGGATAGGAAGATAAAAAACGTGAGGAAAGAGTGGCAAAGAAGCACTGGACCTGTGTCTGGGACACAGATGCCATGGAAGAGAAGAAAATATGGAGTTTTCACAGAAAGGGATTACTTTGTGGTTCAAAATCCAGGAATGGTTGTAGCTGTTTAAACAAAAAGACATCAAATTCTGAATCATTCATAAACTCTTAAGCTCACTTCTTTGTGCTGGCATAGCAGAGTCTGTTCCGCTCTTCCCCATACCCCCCATTCAACCCTTTATCTTTCTGGGTTGTCAGGAGCTATAGGCAAGGATACAGGTGTACAGTAAAGTGCAAGGAACTGGTTTTCCTGGCTTGATGGGCCCAGCTCAAAAAAGAGTATCTGAAAGTATTATGGAACTGGTTGTCTTTGGCGCAGTAATTGGATGGAAGACATTCAGATCACCTTTGATTAGATGAACTTCTGAAACTACTGAGATTTATCAGTGCACAGATCTTATTCTCAGAGGACTCAAGAGAAAGTGTCCCATTAACTTAATGAATCAGGCCGCCAGAGAACAACTGCTCTTGAAGTCAGAATGAGAGATTTCCCATCAGTGGCACAAATTCTGCCAATAAAGGCAACAGGATTTCTCAAGTGGAATGAGATTAGAATATGTCTCCCCTGATTTTCAGTAGTTAAATGATTGACTATCCTGTAATAGGCTAATTATTAGATTTCCCTTCAATTTTTGTGTTGCAGGAAGGAATGAAAGATTTCTTTCCCTACCTAGACTGCATGACTGCTGTGGCAATGTTTCATCAATGCCGTTGCAAAGGCTTGACCTTTGAAAGGTGGCATGGTGGATTCATCTTTCCCAACCTCATCTGCCTTCAGCAAGGTGTCACCAGTTCTGGAACTTCTGGCAATTTGACAAAGGCATCTGCCCACATGTCAGTTCTTGTTATCCACTCTGTCTTCTTCATATATGACACACATGTCAGCTCTCATTTTTCCCACTGCTTGCTTTCCTTTGTTTGTCCCTTCACAGGTGGGAGATTCCACATTCTCTTTTTTTGAACCATTTCCAGGATGGTTCTTCTTTCCCTGCAATACATTTCTGGCCTTTCTTGACAACTTAAAAGATCCTTTTTATCACTGATGGCTTGTGGTTCTTCACAAAGTAAAACAGCTTTTTAGAGTCTCTCTCTTAGTAAGCTGTCATATTTCTATGTCTTTTTTATGAATTATATTCTTCCAGCTCCCGTAGATAAATTGTTGATAAATGTTTTTGACATAATGTATGTGGAAGCTGCTCACCTCAGAGTGCTTGTTTAGTAACAGCAATGAATACTTTTATAGCCTATTTATCTCTTTTAAAAACATTTCAAGAACTGGTAGTTTCATCATTATAAAATGGTGTTATTGCAAAATATTAACATCCTAATTTTACAGATGGCAAAACTAGCACCTGCCTCCCACACATTCCTGCTTAGACTGCAGGACTCCAAGCAGTGTTATTTGTGATGGGGCATGGACAAAAAAGCTATTCAAATCACTGACCACCACCTCTCAACTCATCTGGAAGTGAAACAGTGGGAAACAGACATATTCTGACGTATTCTTGTCAGTCTGTCGTTCGTAAACGCAGGGAGCATCTGGCTGTGCCCTTCATAGCTGCTCGGTGGTCTTTGAAGTTGCTGATTCTAGGGAAGACAACCAAAACTTACAAAGAATACCTGTTGCCTTCCAAGTGATCATGAAGGTTGAAAAAACCCATATTCCTGGCACTGTTACTCACATGTTTGGACGTGTTCAGTAAAGAATTCAATAAGAGGCAACTTGCAGGTGCTCTTCAACTTGCATATGATGGCTGCACATAATTAACTTCTTATCTGAGGTGATGAAATTAAAAGAAATATGGTCATTTAAAAAATTCTTAAGCCCTGTTTCTCCTTTCATGTGACTTTTCGCTCTTCTTCACTTTTTTAAATACAGCTTATATTAATTTTATATCAAAATGACATCACAAATTAGAAGCAGATAATAAAGGCATCCCATTGCTGAGGTGTCTTCCTGTATAACACTAGGCTACTTCCGACCACGTATTAATAAAATTGTCTTTTCTAGGCAGTTTGGGATTTTTATTACATGATTTTATTTGTTGAGTAATTTTTTTGGTTTTTTGTTTGTTCGTGGTCCACTTGAGAAGCTGCTAGCACAAACTAGCGTGAATAGTTACCTTTCAGAGTACTTCTTTTAATGCAGTCCACAGAGGTTCCTCAGTCAATGACATCTGTCAAATAAAATCCATTACCTTGTTTTTACGTAAATTTTATAGGGACAGTAGGCGTTCTTAAAGTTAGAACATTTTTCAATAACTGGCTAAATGACAAACAAATGACAGACGAAATTGTAGCATTAATTTATATCACAATATTCTTGCAGTTTTTACACAAAATGGAGTTGCTGAACAGATAAATCTGTCTTGCTAAATTCCAACACGATTCAAGTGAAAGATTCAAAAGAATGTGCAATATAAACTTAGAAGAAAGTTAACTGTCATTATCAAATAAGAGGTATTAGAAGTCTTTAAAATGCTCCTCTCCCTATCAGGCAGTTTCAAGTAACAAAATAAAGGATGTAATATTTTATTATTGTAAGTAGAATGCATGCTTTCAGAAACTGCCTATAGGCATATACTTTTATGCTACACAGCAAACACTTTAAACTGTGTGTCTCAATAATAAAAACATTAAGAACCACCCATTTACATTTGATAAGCTCTTTCCTGTTATTTATGTGAGTGCAATAACAATGTCTACTTCAGAGATATGATGTGGACTTTCATTAATTGATGTTTTATCCAGTTTTCACCGTTCTAAAATGCAAAGCATTTATGTTGTATGTGTCTGCATGTATATATTATATATATATATATGCAAATCATTCTGTGAAAGTATTATTCTTGCTGTTCTAAATCATTCTTCAGTTTTTGCTTCCTGCATCAAGATCTTATTTTAAAAATCATTGGTACTGAGAGTGTGAAATACAGTCAGCTATTTGAATGTCTATAAATCAGCCATCTGTGATACACACTGTAACAACAAAAAAGGAATCAAGTTTGCCAGTAAATGCTGCTTTGATAAATCTAATTTTAAGTAAAAGGTATTGCTAAGGGTGTGTTATAACAGCTTTCATAATTCTAAATGGGCAAGTAAGTTATTTCTCTCTTTACTAATTGCACTGTATGTGGTGATTTAGAATAGTTTGAATTTAGATTTCTATTTCAGTGGTAATTACATTCATCTCAAGGAAGTTCATTCTGTGCCTTTGGAGATGTTAATTGCATTGTACACCACTGTAATCAAGAAACCAAAAAAGCCATGCAAATTGATACATTTTAGACAACGAGAGCACTTTAGGCGACAAAGGAAAATGTGTCCTCTCAGCTAGTGTTGTAACCTTCACACCAGTTTTTCTGGAAATAGGTTTTAAGGAAAAGCATGGCAGAGATCTTTAGGAGCATATGTGCTTTAAACTGGTTTTTGCTGGCTATTTTGATCTCTCTCTCTTTTTTTTTTAGATTATCTTTGTTCTTTGCAAAATCTCAGGATTTTGTTAAGGACAGCCAAGTACAAGTTCTGTGATTATTAAATATACAACCCTAATAACCTCCCCACTCTGGAGGTTAGATCAGTAAAGACACTTCCATACTGACCCACCCAACTCACTGCACCGAGGGCAGCTGTTCAAATGATGCGACAGCAAGTCACAAGACAGCCACTAGCAGTGGAGAAATAATGTCAGGAATAGCCACAAAAGTATATGCAAAACAAGGGTAGGGCCAGGATGGACTGTAAGACACTCATAATCCCCCCATGCACACACACACCACATCCTCCAGTTTAGACTTCATGAAGAAGGAGGGAAGTAGGACACTTTAATGCAGTATTCCACACACCTTCTCGTGAATGCTAAAAGCCTGGCTGCAGAGAGATTTCTCAGTTTTCTGAGTGTCTGTGTGAAAGCCTTGCTTTCTCATGGACGCTATAGGAAAACAGTTGAGAGATTTTGTAAACTATGGTATTGTTATGATACCAAGGAGAAAATATCTGAAGTAAGTGTTATTGGGTTCAGCCAATCCCTCTGGGGGGTGGTTGGTCAGTGAACCGATAACCTTATGTCAGTCCAGCGTGCTAAGGTATATAAGCGAATTTGTAAATTAATAAAGTGTTGGTTTCTTCTCATCCTAAACTGTCCATGTCGCTTTATTCCTCGGTCTCTGCTTGCTAGCGACACCTTCCTGTCCAAATGTTCTCCCAAAGTATAAGAATGGCACTGTCATGGTGCCTGTCCTAGTACAGTGGATGTGTGCAGTAGATGCAAAATAGAGCATCTACATGAGCTTTATTTAGTGAAATACTGTCCCCAAGTGATCAGAAAGTACATGATGAGAGATCCCCCCACAAACAAGGTAAAAGGAAGTTGAATACTATAATGACTTCCTATGAATAAATCTCTCTGCATATGTACATATAGCAGTTAAGAATTCAGCTCTGGATATTCCTAGACTGCAAGTCATGAATTTATTTTGAGTATGGGCACAGCTACTGCACAACATCAGGCAGTTGAGCTTGCAGATATGCCTTTAGCTAGCTCAAATTAGAACACATATTCCTGTTAGGTTTTGCATTTTGTAGGGTTTTTTTACTAAATGCAATGTCTTCAGGAGTTTCTTTTTATCGACTTCATTTTGTAATGAAGCTTACTTTTATATACACCCAGAAGAAAAGTAAGAAGCACGAAGCCAATTAGAGGGAAATTAAATAAAATTATGTCATACAGTATCAAATACAATGAACAAAAAAATTGTTTCTCTTGATTTTGCTTTCAATCAATCTGAGTACATTGTCTCTGTACAGTTCTTTCTCACCTACACTTCAATCATTTCCAAAGGCAGAGGAAGAAGGAGTAGGATACACAAAAGAAAAGCATTTTATGCCATTGGACTTTTTCCTAAACTTGATAAAGAATTTAAAGGGCAATGTTACTAAAGAACTGTGGAATCTTCCTTGGCATAGTTTGACTGGCTAAAGAACAGATTTATTATTTATTTAAAGTGTCCTTTATTGTTTTATGATCTGCAACAGTACATCATAGATCATAATCAGATGTACAATAAATAAAAGTTACCAATGGGGTTACATAAAGAGATGTGCTTACCCTGATTTAAGGCCCATGCAGTGTTTCCCCAGGGAAACCCAGCAAAGGTGAATGTTTGGGAAGGGAAGCTAGAATGTATTTGTGCCTGGCAGAATAAGTCATCCAGAAAAATGTAGATATTGATGAAATATTTGTATGGAGAAACTGTGATTGAAAGTGCACAGACAAGAAAAATTAATTTTAGTCAGTCTAATTTCGTCAAGGGCTGATTCCAGAAGGCTGGCAAGGAACAAGTATATATGATAATAACACTGCCAGCAGTGTTGGAAGAGGGCTCCAAAAATAATTAAAATGTCCTAAAAATAATGCAGCTTAAAAAAATAATAATTAATTTTTAGGTACTTTTTATTAACTTTTTAGGTTACAAGCCTGTAGGAATTTAGTTCATCTTTTCAGGTGGTTCTTTGCCTCTGCAGAGAAACTTCTAAGAAAAACTAGTGAATGGAAGCTCAGATTTTTATTAAGTTATGTGGCTGTAGGAGTTTGCTCAAAAAGGCTACTAAATATCATGGTAAAATAAGAACTTGGCAAGATTGTGTATTCATACACATTTATAAAACAAACATGTTAACTTTTTATGGAAAAAAATAAAAACAAGGGGCTTTTCAGAAATCTGTAATTTTTCTTTGTGTAGTAAACACAGGAATTTTCTACCAGGCTTTGGTTAAAAGAGAAATAAATATTTCCTGTGCTATGGTCTTTGTATGGAATACATATACAAGAAGCAGAGAGGCAACCTTTTAACTCTACAGTATTAAATCCCTTAACAGAAAAAAATTAAGAGAGATGGAGAGAAAGCTGGAGAGATGCAGTTCTTAAGCACGCTCCTTTAAGAATTCCTGTGTGCTCCTGAGTTCTTTCTCATCACCATAAGCTCTCTGCTAGGTGTGAAACCATAAGCATAGGAAAGTCTGTCATGCAGGTGTATTTCGTATACCTGCCACACTGTGAACTCACCATGTCTCTGGCCCTGAGGAGAAGTTCTCTTTCCTTGCAGCAAGATTATGTTTTTAAAATCTGACTTTTAAACCTCTTACTGAATTTTTTAATGGATTAAATTCATCATGTCACCAGCTGCTGTGCAGCTAATAGAGCCATAAAACACTGTATTAAAGGATTACCCATGCAAAATTTCCTTTTGTGCTAATGTGAATTTTAATACTTTTAACATTTAGTTGAGATGGGAATGTCCAAGAACAGCTTGTTCAATAGGTTGTTCTATAAAATTAAGTTCCTCAGCTCATCACAAATGCCAGGACTCCATTAAGTTGAAATTTTACAGAGAGGCTAAGATGATTCACTGTATATAGCATTTGCAGGGAAGAAGGCAACATCTGCTTCTCCATTAATGCTATAAAACAAGGAAGTAAAACACACATGAGCATCATAACTACAGGGAAACTGGGCTGAACAGCTGAGAGTCCTCGCTCCAAATTAGTTGGAGGTCAGTTTATGCCGTTCTGTACATGGGGTATAAGAACAGAGAGAATATGAAATCTCACTCTCTGAAGCACGATGACGACTGTAGCCCTTGTGTTTAGTCTCACATTAATGTAAAGGCAGGAGGAATTTCGTGAAAGAAAGTTATTTAACTTGGATAGTAGGAGTGGGGAAGAGAAGAGATAGTCATGCTTTCAGAACAGGGAGTGAGACCTTTAGTTTTATTCTTATCTATAAACAGTAATTAGCCAGGTAACATTTATGTACCTGAAATCATGAAGTGACTGCAAATAAGATATAAAAGGTTACATTTTTAATTTCTTTCATCTGACAAGAACAAAATGGTCTTCTGGAGGCTTTCTTTCTGCAGTAGCTATAGGATTAAGAGCAGGATGTCTTTCTGGCTTTTAACTATTTTGTGCAGAATAGGATGGTTTAATGGGATGCTAGTAGGCATTAGAAAGATCCTCACCAAGCTTCTTCCACGCTATCTTATCCATAAAAAGGATCACTCATGGAAACCACCATCATTACCTAGATGCAATCCTTGATTACTGCTGGAATGAATACATGATTAAGTACTCGGACAGTGCTCAGACTGGTTTTTTCCTGCCCTACACAATAGGATAAGTTTGAAGGTAGGGCAAAAAGCGGGCAAAAAGCAGGCAAAAAATGGCACTCCCAGTCCATCAACAACTGCACTGAGCATCACTCTTGATAGTGCAGCACTTGAGCAGAGAAGACTGTCAAAAATAAGGAAAATTAAGTTTTCTTGTGACTCTAACAGCATTTGGACAAGAAGAATGATCAGTAATGCAGACAAAGCCTTTTTTGTGTTTTCAAATCATCATGTGAAAATCATTTTCTCCTTATGGTAGTTTGCCTGGGTACTGCTCATCCCAGTACCAGCTAATGCATGATGCAATTAATTTACTCTACAGTCAGCGCCTGATTGTGCAGAGAGTGTTTCCAAATTCCTGGGACATCCAGAGTGCTTCTTCCATCCCACCCCGAGCATGTGGGAAAGGAGGAGGAGCCTGCTGACTCTAACAGAGACACCACGGACCCTGGAAGAGAGGAAGGTGGTTCCCTGCGTCACCCACTGATCCCAAAGTGACCACAGCCGCTGCCAGCAACCTCCTCCGTAGAAGCCTGTGTAGGTGTTCACCTTTGATAGTTTCCTGAAGGGGAGGAATGTTCTCTGCCAGGAGCCTGATCAATGGGCAGAGGAGGACAACAGGAACAGCCAGCGGATTTTAGGTTCTCCAAATGCTTTAAAAAATATAGTAATGAGCAGTTGACTGCCTTTTAAATGTTTCCCAATTAGGGAGACTTTCCACATAGCAAGTACTTCATACTGATAAATTATTTGACAAAATTTTGTGGTAGTGATAGTAGTAGTAGTAGCAGCAGCAGCAGTAGTAATCGTACTAGTACTAGGAGTAAAGGTTTATTCACTTTGGAATAAAAAAAGGGACAGTTATTTAAAATCCAACACAAGACTGATGAGGAAGTTTTAATAGGAATATACTTGAGCTGCTGTTCCTTGGCCCAACTGAATTTTCTCCACAGCTCCATATTTTGTTCTCCATGTGTATTAGTGTTCTGAGAGCCTGTCATTTCTTATCAGAATGAGAAAGGCTAAAGAGATAATATTTCAATAACATACTGGCCTGATCATAAAATAACTCAATGGAAATGTGTAACTGCCTCAGGCAGCACAGCAGGATAGTCAGCAGTCAGATGATTTCTATTCTGGGTTTCTTTTTTTATGGTTACATTTTCTGTTATATCAGACATACCCTCAAGTCTTAGTTATGCTTTTATTCAAAAGGAGATCTGCAGTATAAAGACCTACAAAACTTATTATGATATATTACTGTAAAGAAATAAAAGTTGGTGCCACAGTAGCATATTGATAAGGACAGGCCTGCCACATTAATTGACCTTTTTTCATCTCAACCACCAGGGCTGAGGCCTAAGCATCTCAGTTGCTTAGCAACAGGGTCACTGCTTTCAGGCCTTAAATGCACCAAAAAAAAAAAAAAATAGTTAAGAAAAATCAGAAGACGTGATCTTATGAAGGCAGCAGATATCTGGCAGAAGAAAGTTTTTTTCAATTGTTATTTTACTCTGTTCTGTTGATTGTAATGCTTAGAGGGCAAAAGGGAAACCAGGGTCTCAAGTTTTACTGATATAAACAAACAGCAAGATAGTACTGAAACCACAGGCACACATTCCTGCTCAGTACCAGTCCTGAAGAAATGCTTTTGATTTTTTGAACATTTACAGATGCTTACAGATAATTCATATTATTCTTTTATGTGCATAAAATACATTCATACATACAAATTACTAAGTGACCTTGGATAATATACATATGTTTTTTGGACAGAAGGATGCTGCAGAAAAGTAAAGAGGGGTTCCTATTGTCTAGATTCTATTTTAGCATTCTATCATAAACATTAGTGCTCACTGCTATGTTTAATGACAGGGCTTAAGGCAACACAACATCTCCTAAAGGTCAGCTCAGAGAGAAGTTTGTTTCTTCCCTCCACAGCATGAAATACAGAGAAAAGTCAACACTTCTTTTAAACTTTAATAAAGGCCATGGAACCAGAGTGCTTCTCTGCCAGAAAGCAAAATCTTTGTACACGAGAGTAGCCAATGCTCGCTGCAGGTTTCCCCTGAAGAGGGTTCTTATTGCCGGAGTCATAAAATCTGTATTTTATTCTCAAATAATCATCATTAAAAATGATAAAAGGCACCATGAATTTCACTCTATCTTCACACTAATCCTTTCCTAGACTTAATTTGAGCTGGGAGGCTCTTGTTTTATCAGACCTAATGTAAATAACTACATGGCTTTTGGTGAACAACATGTTTAATGTAAAATAAAAGCCAGTAATTTCTTCTTACAAAAATCAGTTATAGCTAAATCTAATGTTTAATATGGGCCACAATAAGGATATTTTTAAATTTTTTTTTAAATTTACAGTTTTACTTTAAATAGTCTAGACCTTCCCTAGAGTGTTTTAATCTTTTCTCACTGTTGCTACATGGCAACAGAAGTATTTGTATGGAAGCTTTTCACAGAATCATAGAAGCATTGAGGCTGGAAGGGACCTCTGGTGATAGGCTAATCCAATCTCCCTGAATAAGATTCCCTTGCATCTTCTGTTCTTGAGGTGGAACAGCCCCAGCTCTCCTAGCCTCTTCTCATACAATGCTCTACACCCTTACTCTTCCTCATGGTCCTATGCTGGACTTGCTACAATGTTTCTTGTACAGAGCAGCCCTAAACTGCATCCAATACCCCAAATTCATGCAATCAGGGCTGTCTCAGCAATTTGCCCATGAAGATGTTAGAGTGTCAAAAGTGTCAAAAGCCTTACTTCATAGTAAATATAAATAACAAATTTATATTTGTTATATATAGCAAATATAAACAACAAGCACTGGTCTCCTCTCGTCCACCAAGCCAGTCCTCTCATCGCAAAAGCAATCAGGTTGGTGAAGTGTGATTTCCCCTTTGTAAATGCACTCTTCTGTTTTGCCATGTTTTCAGAAACGGTTTGCAGGAGGATTCACTACTTGACCTTCCCAGGCATTGAGATGAAGGTGACCTCAATTCACCATGTGAGAGTATCCCATCAGTCCCAGGGACTCATGTGTGTCCATATATTTATATTATCTCTAACCCAGCCCTCTTCTACTGAGGGCAGGTCTTCTTTGCTCCGGGGCTTTCACACTGGTCTGAGGCAGCTGGGATTCCTTAAGCTCAGTCATGCCTTAAGACCAAGGTGAAGAAGGCATTGAGTACCTTGACCTATTTGCTCTTCTCTGACACCAGATCAACTGGCCCATTCATCAGAATGTTTGCATATTCTCTGTGGTCTTTCTTTTGCTGGTGACGTCCTAGGCAGAAGGTCTTGTTGCCCTTCACGCCCCTCACCAGATTCGATTCAATGGGTCTTGTTTTCTCTTACCTGGTCTTTGTACACCCAGACAGTGTCCATATATTCCTCCTGGGCTACCTGCTTCTCCTTCCACCTCCTATACACTTCCTTTTCACATTTGAATTTTGTCAGGAGCTCCTTACTCATCTCTGCAGGCCTCCTGCCACCTTTGCTTCATTTCCTGTTCATTGAGATAAATCCTTCTTGAGCTTGGAGAATGTGATCCCTAAAAGTCAATCAGCTTTCTTGGATCTGTCTTCTCTCCAGAGCCATTTCATATGGGATTTTTTTCAAGC
This sequence comes from Lycocorax pyrrhopterus obiensis, assembly GCA_014706295.1. Lineage (NCBI taxonomy): Eukaryota > Metazoa > Chordata > Aves > Passeriformes > Paradisaeidae > Lycocorax > Lycocorax pyrrhopterus. The sequence goes on from JACSVZ010000002.1 coordinate 66,860,204, forward strand.
AGATCCCTGAAGAGTCCGAAGTCTGCTCTCCTGAAAGCCAGGGATGTAATCCTGCTTTTAACCTTTTGTGATGCTTACTTTTTTGCCTTGGTATTTGCGTTTTCCCAATTAATGGTGTTTGAATGTGAGGGGAAAGGGACAATGATACACAGCTATAAAACAGCAGGAAAATTGCTGTGGTTGCGAATTGTCCAGAATATAGCAGGACTTTAAGAACACATTCTAGGCAGTGATGCCTCAGTAAGCTCCCTCTCTTTCACTTCAGTTTTGTTTCTAATAAAAATATCAAAATACCTACACTCTGCTGTTGTCTGGATCAGCAGACAAAATGGGCACCTCAGTGGTGCTTTCTGACCTTGGTACCCAAAAGGGGAACTTGCATGCCCTATTTCAGTCCTCACACTTGCATACTAACTTCCAAAATGGAGTTATCACTAGGATTACAGATCTTGGAGAAAACTGTGTATCACATGAGGACTGTACAGGACATAGTGATCAAGCATTAGTCTTTGCCTATCTCATGAAGCTGGAGCATTTTTTCTACACAATACATTTAAGGAGGTAAATGCATTTAACCAGGAAAATCCATTCAGAAACTGTGATAATGGATGTCATAGAAATTACTAGTAGTGTCCTGAAACAATCTCTACTTGTATAAAAACTTAAATGTCCGCATGCACTGTGTTTAGCAATGCCTTTAGTTTGACAGTATTTAATAGTTGTGTCCAGGGAATCCAGTGGTTTGCACAGTTGTTGTTTGATCTTGGTGAGTTTAAATAACATCAGCAGGATGTTTGCCATGAACAAAAGATCAGCTTTAGTACAATATCTTTTGGCTAATTGAGTTTAGCCTTCTGATATCTTCCTGAACATCAAAATGTTAATCAGCTGTAGCAGCTGAATCAACACGGCAGTCTCTCTCTCTTCACCAAGATAGGGTGTTAAATATCAATTTACCTTCAAAGTTACCTGCTTTTTGTATTCATTAGTACCAAAGATCACCAAAGACTTTTGATGAATTCAAACCTGGCCTACACATAAAATTTCTGTGAAAGTGTGACTCTCAATGGTAACACTATGGAAGAGACACAGTAGGGGGATAAGAGTATTAGTGTAAATGTATTTAGATAGCAGGCACAGCCTTCCTGCTGCTTCTTTCCTTTAGTTGTCCTGATTCTCAGCAAAACCGCTCTTTTACTAGTGTAGATGGATCTGTTGTACACCTCAATAAAATGTGACTTCTAATATAAAGCCCAAGTACGTTTCTGGCTCGGAGAGAGAAACACCAATGTAAAAACTTATGGCATAAGTATGTCAAAACATAGATGATTATGCCTTTAAATGTTGATTAATGATATCATGAGCTGTAGGTATGCTAAGCCTAGATTTCAGCTCCAGCAGCTTCTAGAGTGGTATGCTCCCTTTTTTGTCTCAGTGGCAAACTCCTATAAGGTTCTGTAGGTTATTTGGCTCTGCAGGTGTTAGTTTACCATGATGGTGAAAGCCTGAAAGCCAGGGACTATCACAGGCTAGTGCCCTTCAATTTTTCTACAGAGTCAAACCAATCTTGTGTGTTCACAGGTGCTACTGGAATGTTCTTTGACCTGCAGGACTGGAAAATAAATTCTTGAAAAGATAATCAGAGAGACCCAGTGGTCATTAGAACTCTTTACAAGAGGACCAGTTGAACTGAGTTATGCTGTTATTGGCACAAGCCAGTAACAAGTATTTTTAATGCACTGGTGGGCTTAGTTTCATTGGAAACAGCAGCTTAGAAAAATCAAACTGTGCCCAAAATTGCCAAAAAGAGATCTGAAACAAAAGTAAACTTCCTGATGTAAACTACAGTGAGTCCATGTTGGACTCCCACCCTAGACAAAAGGATAGTCAGTACCTGCACAGGTATGTCAGGTTCATTTTGTATAGCAGTGGATAACAGTTTCTCGAAGAGAAATATTTCCTTCTGCCCATTCCCTTTGAGACATTTTTTCTCTAGTAATCTTGCAAAAGGACTCAGTGCAAAGTTACTATGGTCATTCTTATTGCACACAGAAAAAGCTGATTGAACTTTTTACCTTTTGGTTATACTTTTGATCTGTAGCCCACACGAGCTCATTAAGATCATATTATTTAGCTTAAACTTCAGATACTTGACCATTTCTCACAGTAGCCCCAGGCTGGGTGCGGAGTAATATTGTTCATGCCGGCTTCCTGGCATGGCAACATGTCATAAAGTATCTGCTGGGATATGACAGAAGAGGTGGGCTGGGGGATGGAAGATGGAATAAAGAGGCTCAGACACTGAAGAGAGATTGCAAGGAGAGGTCAGTGCCCATCAGATGGTAGGATACCAAATCCCAATTACTCAGGAATGCTCGGTGTGGGCTGCCTGATGCAGACTGCAATAAATCTTATGGCAGGCATTAGGAACACCTGGTTTCAGATGAGAATGCTTTTCTTGGGTCCATCTAAATCAATCCTCTTTCTTCCCCTTGCCTGCACTGATCTCTATCTAGTGAGGGGAGGAAGGGCAAAAACAACAGGCAGGTGATCTTATTATGGGTCTTGTCAGCCTCACTAATGCAAAACAGGTAAGAGGCAGAAGAGACAAAAAGGAGAAGGTTTAAACCATGCAATAGCTCCTGTCATCTGCCTTGAGATTTGAGAGGAGCTTGGCATATGTCACAACACTGGATTTTTTCCAGCCCACACTCAGATGTCAGATGAGCTTGATGGCCATGAGTCCATCCATTAAGAGCTTTTAACATTGCTGACCTCCTGGATAGCTTGGGTCCATTGTTCTACCTGGAGAAGAAGCATGGAGGTAAACAGAGTTCAGCCACTGTCAGTGCTTCTGATCTAAACCAAAATAGTGGTTTCAGGGAACTTAGTCTGGCCACATTCACTATAGTCCTACCTTGCTTTCGAAAGACAAAAAGATATCTCCTGAATTATTTTTTCTTGATATGGCCATGAGCATTACAAATGACTGTTTACAGATTTGTACATTTTAGCTTTGCAGTATGAGAAAGTGTAAGCTCTGATTTAAGTATTTTTCCTGGACTGGAATATCAGTTGAATCTTTCTCTTCCAACCTGCCCTCAAAGAAGTTGCTTAATCTCTCAGAGATTTCTACTGTTCCATTAAATTCTGCTGATACTGGTCAATAGACTCAAAATTTACCAGGGAGAGAGAGACATATGCTCTTTCACATGAGGAGATAAAAAATAATTATTCCATTATCTTGTTCCTTTTCAAGTAGCCTGAAAATCAGTCATTGGCAAGCTGGGGTTGTGGTTCAGTGTGTTGCCCATTTTTTCTTTCTAAGTTTTCTTTTGCCCCTCTTCTTTTTTTTTTTTTTAACTTCCCAAATGTTTTTTTTTTCCTTTCCCTCAAGACGGGGTTTTCCCTTTTGAAGAACTCCCATGGTGTCCCCTGAGATGTAACAGGTAATCGTATGAGCCAGTTACAAATGGAGAATGTATTCACGGCCTCATGGTGGTCTGTAGGTATGTGACTGTCCCAGCCCTACTGTCTGTCAGCATCCACTGCAAACAGACATCCAATTCTCACCCTGGTAACACATACATAATTTTCCATGATGAGAAAGGCCAATTCAAGGTCTTCAGGAAGGAAGGAAATAGAATAAAATCTTCACACGTGCAGCCAGTGGCAGATTGGAGCTTGCTGGCTTCCCCATTGCACCTTGTGAGTAGCCGCTGTATTACCAAGAGCTCCAGAGACAGTGCCACCCACGGCATTTGCTGTGTGTAATGAAAGCACTGGAGAATCTGCCACATGGGATCAGTTCAGAAATGGTTCTCACTGGGCTACCTCACTGATAGTCTTCTCCCCCTGGTATATACAGCAGCACCACAACTCAGTGCACTCAAAGCTACAGGAGCCACTGAAAAACTTCACAGTAAATTAAGTACAATTAGCAGAGCAAACATCACTACTGCTAGCCTCATAGTCTTGTAATTATTCTGACAGCACTTATTATTTGGGCCATTTCTCAAATCAGTGGTCTTTGTAAATGAATATCATCATAATTAAATCCTTTTTCAAACAGAGTATCCCAGGGTATGGTAAAGATTTGGGGAAGAAGGGGTTAGATCTTCTAATTGAAATAAACATTGCAGTGCCACTTGTCAGATTCTGTCAGGTGAATGCCAGAAGGACATCTACAAAAAGAACCCATGACCTGGTTCTTCCTGACTACATCAGTATTTAAATGCTGAATTTTTGAGTTAAATCCAGATGGCACTGTGACACAGACTGCAGGAGAAAATCTGGCTAGTGGTGTAAAAAGGCATGTGTCAGAGTGCACATGTCCATCAGTAGATCCCTCATATATGCTGGTCCTCTGTGGGTCTGTGAAACTATGTGTCATTAGGGGGTGATGTACCTGAAGTGCACAACCTTTCAAACACAGCTCAAGGCAGATTTTCTCAGTGCTTGGCAGCCCCTGCTCATTGCCCATTGCTGCCTGTGAAAGTGCTCTGCGCTTAGCCTTAGGCTTACATTTAACATCCCTCACCTGAAGAGTTTGCCGGGATAGGAGCCAGCCTGGCTAGGCTGAATAATGGGGTTTAGTGTCTGAAGTGCATCACTGGAACCACAGGAATAAGGTGCGTTCTTAGGACCCTCACGACAGTTATCTTGAGATCAGATGTGGGATGAGCTGGCATTGTCAACATCTCGAATTCCTTCTGAAGCCAATGGGATCCATCCATCTTTGCAGCCTCTGGGAACTTGTTAGCTCTACTGCTGTTTTACTGCCCAAATGTAGATGGAGGTGACTGACTTCAAGCAGCAAGGCTCAAAAAATTGTGGCTAGTACAGCTAACAGCGTAGTTATTTGAAAAGGTTCATCACCTTTCCTGCTCTATACTGATTTAGCTCCACTGAGTGACAAAGTGGTGGCAATTTGTTCAATTTTCAACGACCCCAAGAGTAAGGGTGAACTGAGGACTCATCTATTGAGAGCACCAAAACTCTCAATAGATGGGAAGTGCAAAGTGACTGGAAATGACAAGACCTCATCCCAGAAATAAACTCAAGTAATAAAGAGATTCACATTTGTGATAATCCTCTCTGCATAGCAGAGGCCAGGCATGGATAAATGCCTGCAGAGATACAGGGTAAACAGCCGAATAAAAACTGCGAGGAAAGATATCAAAGGATAATCATAGTTGAAGTACGAGAGTTTGACTCTTTAGTTCACAATTTACTGCTACGGAAGGTTTTCTACATAGTTAAAGACCAGAGGCATGCACAGTTTTGGGCATGGGAACACCAAATGCATTTCTCAGAGAGGAGGGGCCACTAGGTGGCACAAAAGTTGCCTAATTTAAGCGAATTCTCTGGTTTTGAGATTGGAAAATGTCACTTCAAGGGATGAATTGCAGCTTTATAAGCATAACTTTGTAATGCATCCAGCAAGTGAATTACGCTGATTTTCAGAATCTCGGGGTACTTCAGGTCCATCCTGTACATTGTAGGATTAGTGTAGTTCTGCTATTATTGTCTCCTCTCTCCAAAAAACCCCAAAACAAAGCTGGGTTGTTTTTCAAAACAATAATTGACTCAATCTCAGGAAAAGCAATTCTGCAAAACGAGAAGAGAAGAGAAGAGAAGAGAAGAGAAGAGAAGAGAAGAGAAGAGAAGAGAAGAGAAGAGAAGAGAAGAGAAGAGAAGAGAAGAGAAGAGAAGAGAAGAGAAGAGAAGAGAAGAGAAGAGAAGAGAAGAGAAGAGAAGAGAAGAGAAGAGAAGAGAAGAGAAGAGAAGAGAAGAGAGAAGAGAGAAGAAAAAAAATATACCAACTCAATGCTTCTTATATTACAAACCAAAAATCCATAACCAGAAAGAGTTGACAGCTTATTACTAAAATATGGAAGTAAACGCAATGTATTAAAAAAATTATAGTTTGCATTGCTCTGTAGTACAGTCTAGAGAAAGCCTCACTGGCAAGACACTCTGACATCAAGGATTATTTTAGGATTATTTTTGAAAGAGGTGAAAATGACATCAGGAAAAAAGATAGAAGAAGAAAAGTCTGTGTAGTGGGAGAGATTGTAGCAGCGAGAATTTATAACCTGAGAGGCAGTCAGGTATTGTAGAAGTCATCCTTACCCATGAAATCTCAGAGGCACTTAAATATCACCCTCATTAATAAAACAGAAACACTGAAGACCAAATATTTTGGCCTCAGTGGACGTGCAAGGAAGATCCCAGAATTCATCTGACCCCCTGGCCATGCAGAATGTTGCACAATTTGCTGCTGGGGCAATGCCTTACACACTACGTGAACATCCACAGAGTCATTCTGGTCAAGGAGAGTCAACTTACAATCTGAAATCAGTTTTAATGAGAAGACTTTGATGGGCATTGTGTCAGCTTCTTTCAACCTTGGGCTTTTGATTGACTGCTGAGGACTGTCCTTTAGATGATAACAAGGATGCTGTCAGTTCTGCACAGATAGCCTGCACCAGGCTTGAATGCAAAAGCAAGTACTGAGTATATCATACATGATCTTTCTGCTTCAAAATGAATTTCTACTTGAATTAATTTCACTGTAGGTAGTATTTAAAAGCCAGTTACGGATGACACCTTGAAAATTAGTTGCTCCTCTTGAGGTAAACTATGGGCCTGATCACAAAAGTGTAGCTCTGGATATAGGCGAGGGGAGGGGGAGGGGAGGGGAGGGGAGGGGAGGGGGAGGGGAGGGGAGGGGAGGGGAGGGGAGGGGAGGGGAGGGGAGGGGAGGGGAGGGGCTGTTGGAAAAACTCTTTCGACTTTCAGCCCTGCTACTGCAAATATGAAAAATCAAGATGTATCTTTAAGAAGAAATTAATGAAATTCACTTTTCTACTGGTTCACTTCCTATTTTCTCGCAAATAGTGATATCTGCTAACACCTCTGTACTTCAGATTTCAGAGCAAAGCAGTTCAAAAATCTCCAGACAGAGAAATAAAAAAAGAGGAAAACCTTCGTCAATGACTGCTTTTTCAGAGAAAATGGAGCTTTGTATTGAATATTCAGAGTCCTAGAAACTGATAACACGTTGGAAAAGAAGTATTGTTTTTATAAAAGGACTCATATGAATAAGATTTTGAATTCTACAGCAGCTCATCTCAGTACAAAATGGCCATTCTCCCCGAGCTATATCCTTAAATGAAGCTATGACTAAGGCGTGCAATAAGCTGGGAATTTTTACCCTGGAATGTTCAAAAATACATGGATTCTCTCTATACTTTTGTTCACAACATAAAATGTTATCACATGATCAGGCTGAAAATACCATTTATCTGCTGGGAAAAATTATCCCTGGTTCCCACAAGATTGCACTGGATATTAGCATTCCACTGTTAAGCGGTTTATAAAGGTTAATAAATAATTAATGGACTTTATAAGCACATTTCAGATATGATCAGTATATGCAATAGATGCGTATCAGTATGTGCAATTGTCGTTGGTTATGTGGTTTTCGGCTGCTGTAGTCCATTTACGAAAACAGCTGCAAATAATTTAGTAACTCTTTGTACACTTCTTATATCTGGAAGAATAACACGAAGATTGACCAAAAAAGGAAGAAAATTCTTCCACTTCCTCAGCAGTACAAGTAATTTTAATTTGACTTTGGGTTGGTCCTAACAAATCAGTCTGTTTTATCATTGTTATTTTAACTCTAGAACCTATTAAATGAGATACTAATCTGTGAGATTTAAAATCTTTAATGTGGGAGAGAAACAAGCCCCTGAAACAACAGGAGAGATTAGCAATTGATAAAAATTCTTCAAGAGTTAAATTTGCATATTGCAAATGCAGACATACATAAGAAACATTTGTGGTACAATACACCTTGTAATTTTCCCACTGTATCACTCACTGGGAAACTGGATCATGCAAAAATTTTGATATAGGATCAGGTGCATCATTTTCTGCCCATTTTTGATAGGACCAAACCTGAGGTGGTTTTTTTGGTTTCATTTTTTTTAAAGGAAATATACTCTGATGAAAGATTCTAAGAAGGTAGTAGCAAATAAAAGGGGATATACCTCTCCGTACCAGCCAAAATTACCGACTCTGTCTTATCCAAACTAAAAGTGGATAAAATCTTTCTACTTGAACTGGCTGTTGGCTTCACTGTGCTCTACATAGGGACTCTGACAGACCAGCTGATAAATGTAGTTACTGGAGTGTACAACATCACTGCCTTTTGCCACACGTGCCATCCTTCCTCCAGAAGTTGCTGCCCTGTGTCTGTGGCTGCAGAACGGAAGATGAAAGGCTCTGCATCATCACCACCCTTCAGTGGTCTGTGGTTAACCCTGAGGTGCAGGTTCAGGTCATTCCCTTGGCTGTGCAACAGGGTGACCACCGAGGGCATAACGTGGAAGGAGGAAGCATTAACACTTTTGGACAGCAAGATTTGCAAACTCTTTTTGTTCATCTTCCTCAGGAAAACAGAAAGTTTCTAGTATCACATCCCTCATATTTTCGTTTTTAACCTATTATTTAACTTTGTCTTATCCTTTAGGCTGTCATGTTATTTTAGATCTTAGTCCCATGAAAAGTCGTAAACTGAGAGCAATAGCTAATTCCTTCTCAATTAAATCCTTCCCAGAAGATCAGAAACCCTGTCCAGTGTATTTCTGTGAAACAGGGGCCAGGACATTGCAAATACTTTTGCCAAAACTTTCGTCAAAGTTGATTTATTGCTTTCAGAAATACGTATTCATTTCATGATTAACAGCAACAACAGGAGTTGTATCAGTAGCAGCAGCAGTAGCAACAGCAACATAGTAGTAGTAAAATAAATACACCTTCTCTATGCCTCAAGGTTAAAATTTCTGGAGTTTGAGAAACTGGTAAAAACGGGTTGGTTGAACAGTAGCCAGGAAGATGGCAACAATGAAGGGAGAAATTTAAATAATAGCCCTTAAAAAACATGATTTATTTTATCTTAGAGAAGGATCCAAATTCAAGTCTGAAGTGACTGAGTTGCCTGCTTACTTCATTTTGCCTAATTATTACCCACCAGTACTTGGAAATTTGTCCCACTGCACATTAGGGGCTCATTAAGATTTTATTTTTTATTAAGATCAATATAGCCTATTTTGCTTGCACTTGCAAATTCACCAGTTTTTGGAAACCTCAAGTCCCAGCACTTCCCCAAGGATTTCTGAGTTCCCATAATACTCCCTATCTCTGCAGTGAGGAGTAAGGGAAAACTCTGGCCCCTGAAGCCAATGACAAAACTGATATTAGCACAGTGAATTCAGAATTTAAGTAGCACATAATATCTTTCAGATTCTTATCTCTATTTCTTTCTGATTCCCCAGATTTATTGCACTTCCAAAAGATGTTGTGTTAATTAACTAATCAGCACACAGCCTTTTCTTTTTAATATAAAAAGCTATTTTTCCTGCTTAATCATTCACCATGTCAAGGAATTAAAAAAGAATATGTTGAGGGGTTTGCCCTTGATTAAAACATAAAATGTGGCAATAAATATTTTTTATTGGTTATAATACCTTTACTTTATTAGGAAGATAACAGACTGCTGGTTAACTGATCATGAAATATTAATTTAAAAGAAAAATATATGATAGGGAGTTATTTCTGTGGTGTCTGCCTGTTTTTTATGTCTGCTTGTCTTCCTTTAAAAATCGGAGCTTTTCTAGTTTGTTTCTTACTACTTGATATGATATTACCCAAGTCAGTGCAGTGAAGCAGCAGGTTTTGAACTGATGTTAACATTTGCTTTACTTGCTTGTCAATGCTATTCTGGTATATGGATTTTTTAAGCAGAATGAAAAATAAAAAATAACTTTCAGCACTGACTTCAGAAAAACCTTTACCCTATCTTATAAATATGTATATATATTTCATATATACTGTATTTACTTTATATCTGATGTAAATTATCTGAAACATGCACATGTACATGAGCACAGTGCTTATAAGGATGAACTGAAACATGTGCCAAAATACTTTACCGAACTGGGGGGTGGGGGTGACACACACTTCGTTTCAAAAATCAGTTACCAATATATTGTAATTATTATGATAAAAATCCACCTAAAGCTGCATAGCAAGTTTGACATTTTGAGAAAGGCTTAGTGTTCTAAGATGTCTATTGTATATCATCAGCACTTTACAATATTTATAAGATTAAAAAAATCTTTTTTTCAGGTATGTTTTACAGGGTCTTTATTTCTAACTCCACTAATGCTACGTAGTTGGGGATCTTATATGCCTACTTCTCATTTAATAAAAAAAAAGATCTTATTACTGTAAAATTCCATTACTCTCATGCCTCCCTATGTAGTACAATGTTAAGTACACTACAATACTGAGTCCCAGATGGAATACAATGCTGTAATTCAATTGAGGGATCCTGCTAATGTCCCACACTGAAGAATATTGCTTAAGGGTTTGGGTATGGTAGCAAACCTCTCAGCCTGGAGACTGAATTACAACCTGACTATTCAATCTGGGCCTTTGTGCTGCTGTTTGTAGTGTACAGGACCCTGATTATTTGTAACACATCCGTAAAACAATTATTACAATAAAAAAGAGAAAGAAATAGCACTGTAAATTAAAGTTTGTCCATAAGAATTATGCCATTATAGGACAGCTGGGGTTACAATGAGCACAGAACAGAAAGAGAAGGTTTTCAAAATGTGTTAAACATTGCATGGAAGGTCTAGTGAAGGAGGGTTCAATCCAGCCATGCCCAGTTCTATTAGAAAGGATTGCTGGTCAACTTTCTCAAAGATAAATTAAATCCTGTGGGTAGGTTTGAGTCTTGGTTTGGTTGAAGAGATAGTCACGAGAATTATAATCTCCTCCCTTTAGATATCTAATATCACATTTGACCCTGAAGCCACCTGCCAAACATCCAGCTTACTCTTGTGGCACCCAAAATCTCCAGTCCTGTAGTTTTCAGCAGTAAAGCTTACTCACAACCAACAGGTGACCAGGAGTGTTTCCATTGTGGCAGAGATGCACAGCTCATATAAAGCCTTTTCAGCAGCTCCAGTTGCTTTTGTTGTTGCTGCCCTGTTTTTAGTGGAATATTGAAACACCAGTGGAGCCAGGCACAGAAAGGGTAACCATAGCTCTCTAGCTCAGAAATTACATCACTTTGGCCAAGGTTTATTTTAAACTGGAGAAATTTAAATAGGAAAAACAAAAAAAGTAAGTGGTACTGTTGCACAGCATATTAACAGCTCTGAGATAGAGTAAGCCAAAGCCTTCTCCATCTCTCAAACAGTGTTTGGCTGACCACAGGAGCTGGTTTTAAAACTATGCCAATCTGTAAAGCTTTCAGTGCAGAATACACCCTTACTAGATCAACATATCAGAGTTATGCGGACACCAAGGGAAAAATTGTAATTGGTTAAATGAATGCCCTTCACTGTCACAACAGAGAGGAATGAGAGCTGAAAGGAGGCTTATTATGGTGCACCTCCTTGAGCCAAGGTGTGCTGAATGTGCTGGACTCCTGGGTCACTGGAGTGTCACAAAGTTGTGGATTACCAAGTACCTCTCTTATGTCTCCCTTGTTGTCGAGAAATCTGTACCTTCATAGAATTACCAATAAAACAGTCGTAGCAGCAGATTAGGTTTAAAAATCTACCTAATGTAGCGTGAAATTTAGAGTGTATGCTCCAGCGATCAGAGCTGCAGTGTTGACCCATTATGCTCTGCAGTCACATTCTTCCATTTTCACCCTTTGAAGCCACAAAGGGAGGGGGAACAAATAACATACACACTTGCAACCGTTTTCTCTTGTGGTTTTTTGGTTGTTTTTTTTCTGAAGTAAGGTTGTAGCTCATAGTGCCTGTGAGGGTTTGCTTAGAGCTTTGCTTAACTTTGCGTAGTAGAGTACATCATGCCTGTTTGTTGTGCTTTGTGGCAAAGCAGCCTTGGGTTTTCAGATTCGTGGAAAGGAAGCATCTTAATTTTTCAGGCCCAGGATTTAGCAAAATTAAGCTGTCATCCTATGTAAGTTCAGAACAATCAAAGCTTTATCCTTCAGCTTACAGTGAAATGTACTTCACTGAGAGTCAGGGAGGCAGAAGACAACGTTGTAGCTATAGCTTGTGTTACAAGTCAGAAAGCTGTAGCCATGTTAGAAAAGGTATATATGAGACATTCTGCCCTGCCTTAGCAATTATGCTGTAGTATTAAATGTGAATTTCACATTTTCCACTATTTCTTCCCCTTCTCTGCATTGATAAGAAATAAATAACACATACACAGTAGTCAAAAAAGTTCAGAGAGACTGTTTACATACGTGAACTCTATTTTTAATCTCAGATCAAATGTACCTAGCGGTATTAGCAGCTAGTTTAACTTTGCATTTCTGGGCCTAGACTGAGTTGTCATTCCAAGGAGACCTGCAGCAGGCTTTAGCTGCAGTAATATTAGGTGAACAGAAGAGATCAATTTATGTCCATATTACAAAATGATTAGATAAACCATCCTATTTGCAAAATCTGAAGTTACACCCTAATCTGATTCACTGAGACTTGGATGCTGTAATATGATAGAGCCTGAACTGTGACAAAATAAGATTCCTGACTTCCATTCTGACAGATCTTGTCAAAGAGCTTGTGAAGCATTCTGTCCTACTGTGTTAAGTCATGTTGGAATGTCCTGGAAGTATCCCCAGTGTGCAAATTGAGCCCTGGTTTCCCTACAGCACTTGTAGAAATTGAATTTCCATCACAATTTTGATGAGAAAAGACCAAAGGTATGCAAGTGTGACTAAAGAAATTTCACTTTTGAGGTGAAATAAAGAATTCTGAAGGAGGATGCTGTCTTCATTCTTTGTCTGACAGAGTAATATTTTCCTTTTTTTGGTTATATATTTTAAAGAAAATAGAAACCTTCTGCTCTGTACTCTTCGCAAAAGTGCAGACTGTAAGCATGCATCTCACAAAACTCTTATTCCTACACAGAGATACCTTGAAAAATAAGTATATTCCTTGCATGTTACTGTTGAGCACAGCAACTTGGCTATTTGAGACCTACTGTCAGGTATTGAAGCCTTCACAAAAGACCAAATGGTTGTAGTTGTTTAATGGTTTTATTCCCTATCACAGAACTTCTAGAGAATGCCACAAAACAAGGATTTGACTGTTTATATCACATAGTCTGACAAAAAGAAGAAATGCCCCTGTTAAACTTCCCAGAGGATTTTAAGAAATCCAGAACTATGTATATACACATTTCAGATGCTGCTGAACTATTATATTTCTTACATTTGGTAGCACTCTCTCAGCATGAAACTATTTTCCACCATATCTTCAGCTGTGAGAGTACCATCAGACAACAGTGATCTAATTTCCCAGATTCCACTGCCATCTGTGAAACAGCTCCAGGGGTACAGAGCTGTAACCACAACCAGAATCTGGCCTCGTCTCCTGAAGTGAGGACAGCACTCAAATATACATGCATGACAGTACCTGGGCACAGACTTTGTGATAATGGGATGGGGAAGAGTCAGAGGAACCATAATGCTTCCCATTGAACCCCCTGCTATGACACGTACATTTTGGATCAAGGGATGCTGAAATGACCACACAGCTGGGCAGCCCTTCTTTTCACACCGTGGTGGTTGTGAGCCACTAATGGACCTGACAGCACTTGCAGTGTCTAATGTTTTTCTTTATTACCCCTTCAAGTTATTAGAAGGACAATCTTGGCTGTCAGTGCAACGAGATTTCCAGCCCTTCTTATTCAGTAAGAGAAGATAAAAAACAAAAGACAAAAAACAAACAAACAAACAAAATGTATAGGGTTTTGAATCTCATGATTTTTAAGACAATTAGATGATTCTGTGGAGCTTGGCTCATGATTCTTCAGTGCTTGGGTGTGTGTTTTCTTATTAAACTCTGTCAGTAAAATCACACAATAGAAGCTGGTTGCATCCCTGTTGGGAAACTACATTATCCCCTGTGCAACAAGCTCAGGGCACTGTGGGGCCTGGTATATAAGCCAAAAGATTTCTGCATTACAGCATCAGGTTATCATAACCTATCTCCCCCTCCTTCCTACCCCCAGAACTCATCTATATGCTAATTTAACATGACTAATGCCGCCCCACAATATAATGGCTCTAATGTTTTCAGGGGAGGAAAGAGAGTGGAAAGAAGCTGACTCTCCTGTTTGATTAGTGAAGTGTCTTCTGACAAAAATCCCAGATTTTCTGATTATGAGGTCTGATTGCATCAACACCCTGGATAGCTCTGGTTCAGCACTTAACCAAGCTTGCAGTTAGGTTTGAGTTTACTTTCCTGTGAGTCAAACGTAAGCAAATGTAAAACACAATTTTCTCACCTGTTTTTGTGGAAATGACTAATCAAGCCCAGCTGTTTGTTTAAAGGGAAAGGCACAGTCATTCTTATTGTCAGGGGCTAGAAGCTACCCTAGCTGCATCTGACAGAGATCCCTGCTGAGTTACAAAATACCTGAGCTAGCCGGGATTTGGCTCCTGGGCCTTTCTTGCTCAGTCATACAGCCTGGGGAGCTTTCGGTTTCTCCACAAACACGTGCATTGATAGTCCCTCTGCCCCTTTCCCCCTTCCTCCCTCACACTCACTGTAACACTATTAAGATATCAAATGCAGCAATTACAACAAGAAAACCCTAATTAGGCAGCAGCAGCTTCTGTAATAAAGGAATCAAGGAAATCTGAAGAAAGAGCTAAGAGGAAACACAACAGAGGCTTTCAAATCACAGGCTTCTTGTTCTTAAAGGACTACTTGATGCAGATAGTCCTCCATGAGTTTCACTTCACCAGCTTTCTCTGTACTTTTCTAGGACAAAAGGAGTAATACCAACATAGTCCTGTGGCCATAATCAAATAATAATTGGCCTCGGAGATCACTTATGACAATCAGGGAAGTAATAAGGTTTCTGAATAATTATGAATAATTAGGCACATTTATGAATAATTACACTGTTAATAACTATCTAACACATCCAGTTTTTAAACTGTAATTCAGTCATTATTGATTGGTTAGCCATCTTCTTCACTGCTGTTTCCCTACTCATTAACATCCTGATTCAGCCAGGAGCCCTGCAAGGCTGCATTTATTCTTTTGGAGTGTCAGAAAAGAGGAGTTTTATTCCTGTAACTTCTGGATCCCAAGAAAGAGGAAAACGTGCTTAACAGAGCCAGATGTCACTGACCATAGAGGAGGGACACTTTTGGAAGGAAAATATCCTGTTGCTTTCTAAATGTGATGTTAAGACTGTGCAAAGATACCATGACAATGTGGAATGGGGAAAACAGTTCTACAGTGGCATGCCTGGAGTTTCTGACTGTTTAACTTCCTGTGTTTGGACTGCAAAATTTTTGAGATGTGGAGCATCTTGTATGAAATGGAGTTAGCATAGCTAACTCAAGATGCCCCCAGCAGCACTCGTAGAAATAAATGTTTCTTCAAGAGAGAAGGGCCTGGGGCATAAAATTTCTGCCCTGGCCCAGGGAGCAAGGTCCAACCAGGACCTCAAGCACAGAGGACCTGTTATTGCTCCTCTACCTCTTATTTAGACAGCACATTTCACCCTGAAGAGCTGGGTCTGACGTGGAGGAAATGTGAGTCATGGTCTTGTATGATTTCAATACATTGGACACATGCTACGTGTTTTTGGAAAAGCCTTCAGGAGACTAAAAGATACAGATTAGGTGCCATGAATCGTAAATCCCAGTGTGAAAATAAAATAATGCTGCAGAGTAGGCATTTTGCATCAGGTAAAAACCAAAACAAACTAACATTTGTAAATTCCTTTTATTTCCAGGACATGAGTAGCATTCTGAATGGTTTTTGAAGAAATCCTGTATTTGTTTGGTGTTTACCAGTCCAGACAGGTAATACAGAATAGCAAATTACACAGTAGACATAAAGAGGAGTGCTTAAATCACTCCAAATATTGCTTTAAAGAGTATTAACCAAAAATAAATGCCATAGATAAGTACTCTGCTTGTATGATTTTTACAGCTCTGTCCATTCCCCTTGAAAGAATGCTGATTCATTTTCTCTTTGGAGGAATTTACTTTCTGCTTTTTCGCCGTAGCTTTATAATGCATTTCTGTGCCACAATGCGCTGTTTTTATACTTCAGGTTAGGGAAAAAAAAAAAAACAAAACCATCACTTGCTAAGGTTGTGGCTCAAATGATGTTACAGACTCTGCAAGGGTCAAAGCAGCTGTGATAAACTCTGTTATCTTGTTCATAATCTTCAAACACAGTCTTTCTAATCTCCTCCTGAAGGCTCTGAAAGGAGAAGAAAATAGAGCAAACCATTTAGCAGGAAAAGTGAGTGAATGTTGAATGTTTGTTAAACTGGAAGTGACCATTTGTGAAAGGCAGAAAAAGGTCCCTACGTATAAATCTGAGAAGGAGCTGTGAAAGACTGGCTCTCCTACTTTGGTTTTGACATGCTAAGATACGGCACGAAAAATGGCTAAGAAAAACTGCACTCTTTTCACTTTCAGGTAGCAAAAATTACAAATCTCTATCAAAGATCCAGATATGTCCATTATTTTCTTTTCGTACACTGCCTCACTAAACAGTAGAATTTATTACTATTGAATGTTGTGGAGACTAACATGTTAGAGGGATTCAAAAAGTTTGGAGAAGTTCATGGGGACTCTAGTGACCAGATATGAGCTCTAGCTCACATACTTTAAACTGGAGTAGATAACATGTATCCCAGGTTATATATAGGCCCTAAAAAAAAAGGCAAATCAAGAACATTTAGTTTTCTGTAGAGGTATAGATTTTAGCCTTTATTTCAGTACCAGTAATTCATCTTCCATTTCTTTCCCTATAGCTGTGAACAAACGGCTTGGGAATTCCCTGGTAGAATATTTGCAACTAACAGCGGATGTAGTAGATAAGTTCAAGGCCAGAATTTCCTGTTGTAATCAGAGACAACCACTGCTGCTGTGTTTTCTGTGAAGACCACAAGCAATCTCTCTGTGAAAAGTTTCCATCATTATGTCAGATCTACCATCTAAGTGCATGGCAAAGTTCTTCGTATTTAGGGAAAGGGAGAAGGGTGAACTGAAAGAAAAATAAAGCTTTTGCTATGACTAGCTGTTTGTTTATTGGTGTACTTCAAAGTGCCAGGTAGCATTCAGAAACCCTGAGTTTTCTTTCTGGTAATTGTCACTTTGACTGAATTTTAAGTGGGGCAAACATTAATTTTTGAGTAAATGACCAAAGCCCAGCATGGACTTACTGGGAAAAATAAGTAGATAAATAGTTGTTCTTTTCCATCTTGAATTGTTTGATTCTATTTTAAAGGGATTGCATTTTACTCTGTGTTGGTTTTGTGGTCTACAAGAGAAATTTCTGTTTTAATTTGTCCCAACTCTAGCACACATTGGCAACCACTATTTGACTGAGCTCTGAAGCACCCCTACAAATATTTGTTTTCCTGAGCATGAACATCTCTAGGATCTGTCTCCCCAGCATTAGAGTCTGCAAGGCTTTTTGCACATCCCTGCTTTCGTGTCAGAGAGAAATATCATGTTGCAGCTGGTGCCTGTACCAGGGAGGCAGAGAAATGTGAGAGACCAATCTTCTTTCAAAGTGAAAAAGTCACCTTGCACACAGCCACCTGGGGACCCCACACTCTCTCGCCTCTCCCCAGTTGTGCACGACACTGTGCCCCAGGCCATGCTAACTTCCCCTGCCCCCACCCCAGCCCACCCTTTCATCTTCAATTTGTTCATCCCCACACCATGGATGTCATCGAAAGCAAGGGCCAATTAGCTGAATGTAGTCAGGCCACAGTGATTTCGATCCTGGTTTTTGAAAAATAGATCCAAAAGAGTACATTCAAAGTGGTTCCCGACTGCAACAATCAGTGGTGGGGAAATGCTGGCAACCTGGGGCAATGAGAGGCAGAGCAGAAAGAGGACACCTGGGGGGGACCAAGTCCTCACGTTAGCTATGTAGGACACAGATTTGAGACCACAGTAACTTCCAGTGCGTTCTTTGGTTTCCATTAAACATCATTAATGTTTTCAAAGAAGCACGATATCCACACTCCTGATTCCTCTGCTCCCCCTCCTCCATCCATGTCCCTCCTGAATCACAAAGGGGACCTTCTTTTGTTATATTTGGATAATTATTCTGCTGTCTACCCTCCTGCTACCCGCTAAACATCCATGATTGATGAAGGGAACACATTGAGAATTTGAGAAGAAAAAGTGAAGAGAGAGCAAAGCCGGGCAAATGAGCCAGTGGGTTGAAGCACTTGGGACATTAGAGGGTGTCAAGGATGGCAAATGACTTCATTGAAGTAATGATGATAAACATTTTATCCCTGTGCATATATGTGCATTATACCTAACGATCTCAAGCGTAAGTAAGTGAAGAAAGGCACTAAATAAATCATACGAACAGGCCCTAAATGGGAATCCCTAAGGAATAGGATCTGAATTGTAAATGCGTGCCTGAATTTCACACATCAAATTACAATAAGGAGATTGATATTTTAAACAGCTCTGTACTTAAAGGGTACTGTATCTAGTCCTGAGGATTTTTCTTTTGCTTATAGTTTGTTTTTCTTCAGTTAAACTGTGTGTTTGTGTGTATACATACACGTATACAGATACACATATGTGTGTGTGTAAATTCATTAAATGAGGTACTTTACATATCAGTGGGTTGCTCTGGGTTTCATTAGCATCTCAGAGACTGGCTAAAAAGTGGTTTTTTCTGCCTGACTGAGATTTTTGAAGACATAAATTCTCAGGGACAAACTCTCTTCTGTTACACCAAAGAAAATAGAAAAAAAATCCCTTGCTTTAAATGAACTTATTACAGACTTGATCTGATGGAAGTGAAAATATAATCTGACACTTACACTAACACTTCTTTAAACTTTGTCCCTCCCTTCCTCAAACTGTGGAGCCAAATTCTTAGCTGGTGTCAACTGACAAATCTTCTTGAGCTGTCAGCAGAGCGTGCCTGTTGGCATGAGCTGATTTGGTCCAGTAGCTTCACAAATAGAGAATGAACTTGAGTATTAATGGGAACAGGTTTTATGCAGAACAAATTATGCCAGAAATGTCATCCCATTCCCTTCCAGTCTCAGACATCCTAAAATCATCAAAGTACAACTGCACATTAATAAATCTAATAAGGATATGGGAACGCTTCCAGGCTGGAAGAAATGGAAATGTCTAATAAGAGATAGCAACACTATGTCCTCACAGATAGCTCTGGCCTCCACTGCGTTCTTCAGTGGAAACACGTAAGAAGATAACCATGAAGACTAAAACCTGTGGGATTTCAGCTGTTCTACAGGTTTTCTCATTAGAAGAAAAGGATTTTCACCTGGCTAGTAAAAGGATTCTGCCCCCAGATATCACAGTCATCCTAGGATATCCACATCTTTCTTCCCAGTAGTTGCAGGAAGGCTGGTTGAAGGAGCAGGCTCTGCATGAAAGCTGGTGGTCTTTTCCTGCCACATTCCTCCTGGGCAGGCAGAAGTGCTCTTGGTGCAGGCTCTTGGAGATGCTGCGCCTGAGTTTCCCTCTCAGCATTTTCAGAGCAGAAAGAAGCACTGAATGTATCAACTCTCCTGGCTTTTTCCTGGAGGATTGCCAGCCCTGCACACAGAGTTTCTTTCCCAGGTCTTGATCTTTACTGGGAAATCATATACTGCATTTAATTGCAATATGCATTGGTTCTTTGTGTTGCTGCTAAGGATGTGCACTCCCACATGCTCACATATATGTTCATTATATCTGCATTCCCATTTACGTGTCTGTGTGTTTGTGTACACACACATATACACACACAGTTATTTTGCATTGGGGAAATATTTGTACCGCAGACCACGCCATAAGTAAGACAGTTAACCCATCCCCTGATTAAACCTTGTCCATTATGAGGAATCTGGAAAGTGAACGCATGAAGCATGCATTTTTCATTTAAACAAATCCTTTCTGCTACAGACACTTATAAAAACAAAAATCCATGTATTAATTTTTAAACAATTTCCATGTGCTTGGTGGTGTATAAAGCATAGCAAAAGGTCATGCAGTAGCTTTAAATGTAAGGGCTAGATCCAGAACCCACTAATGTCATTCTCTGAAGCCAATTTCAGTCTTTACCCAGAATAGAAACAAGCTTTGAATACTGAGGACGAACTACTTTAACTTTCTTTGTTTTTCAAACTGAATATATTTCAAAGTGTTGCTTAATTATAAGTAAGTTTTCCTATCAGCACTGCAACCACTTTTATTTTTACTGGAAAAACAGAATTGTTTTTTGAAATAAGAAAAGATACATCCACTTATTCTTTATATTAGCAAACTGTATTTTCTATAAACTGTAAAAAAAAAGTGTATCCTGTAGTCCCTGAAGGAATGCCCAGTTCTTCTCTAGATTTATTTGACTATTGATTGGTTTTCAGAAATACGTTGACACAGCCCTTTCTGTGAAAAAGTCACTTCCCTTTTCTTTCATTCCTAAACTGGTAGGTCACATTTTTGCCTTTTTGCATGATTAATGCGGCTCTGAAAGATTCAAGAATCAATAAACATATGCTCAGGTGGAAACATCTGTATTTTAAATGTATCCTATTATCTTAGTTTTCCAGCCAATCTGCAAAATATGTTTCCTGTTGGACTTAATAGGTGTGAGTGGTGCAGGCAGTGATAACGTAGAAAATCTTCTGATCTGACCAAGTCCTTGCCATGAAACCAGATCCTCCTCGCACATTCAGGAATGTGGTGTATCTGGTATGAGTTTCTTCTTTCTCCAGGTCTCCAAAAAGTATTTTTCTTATTAGACTTTTTAGTTTGTTTATTTGTTTAAAGTGTCCCTATTTCTTCTTGCCATCCTGGAAATATTTTGCATGACATCGCACACGACAGAGCTAGTGCAACACATTTCTTCGTGTCTTCAGCCAGCAGATAGCTTTACATTCTCGAATTCCTCTGCCTTCCTTAAATGCTCAGAGTATTCAGTGTGTTGCGGGATCAAACCTCCAGTGGATATCCCCTGGGAAATCAAAAGAAAGATTCCTTCAAGCCAGCTAGCATCATATATATTCGATGAACACAAAGGGGATGAGAGCATAATCCAGTATTTGAGGGATTTTACCTGCATGATATTGCAAAGATCGTGTTAGTCCATGCTGAGAAACACTGCAGGTTTTGTGAGGGCTAAACGTGTGTTCTCCGTCAAAGCAGGAATCTGCCCTTTAAGTGGTGATAGTATTTCTGTTTCCTAACTCAGAATCAGAAACCGACTGCTCAACTGCACGAGCCTGGCCTGTACTGACCCTTCAAAGTGCTGCAGTGAGAGAAGGGGAAAGAAATATTTTACTGGAAGGATTCTTTTTACTCCTCAACAGATTTAATGCTATGTGCTTGGAACTTTGCAGAAGCATGAAACACTAGTCCCAGTCCCAGAGAAATGGATCAGTGGATGGGACTATGCAATAACCCATAAAATCAATTTATAAATGTTGCCAGCAACTTCTATTACATCTGTGGAGTCTCTGCGACCTTTCAAACTGTTATGTATGTTCCTACATATCTGTATAGTACTGTGTGTGCTCTGTGGTCTCAGCTGTAACTAGGAAATAGTTACACCACTGTAAATGCAGAATTTGAATGTAGGAGCAGCAATCTATTCCAGGAGAAAGATGGGCAGAGGGGTAGGAGGAAAACCTGCTGAAAAGCACAGTTAAGCCCTTTGTACTGTGGAAATGAATCTGGTTTTGGTGCAGGGGGCTGAGTTTGTATTGATGCACGGAAGTAAAACAAGAGTATTCAGACAAGTGGAACATGATCTGATAAGCCTGGAAATAACTCTGTCAGGCTATCCAGCCCAAATGACATCTCTGCCTGTGTCCTTTCAACACGTTTTATTTGAGCACAAGCTTCCCAGAGGAAGGCCTTTCCTGTGCTTTCTGTCCTGCTTCACTACTTCACAAACTCCCTGATGGCAGAAGCAGTGCAGGTTAATGTGAGAGGAGAGCTATACGCTTTTCCAGAAGGGACAATATTTCTTCTGTGGGTTTTTTTTTTTCAGCATGCAACCTGGCTGTCCTTTCAATATGTACTAACCAAGCCTTTTACTTACTCTGCCAGCTTAATACAGAAATGATGTTGTACCTTTCACTTATAAGATGCTTGAACTCTGTGTGTGTACATGAATAGATAAAGCCAGAAATAGGTCTGCTCAGGTTTTTCCACTGTGAAGGAGATGAAACAATTTTTATAAACTTCCCAGACCACAATTTCATTAAGGTAGATATTCACTGAATGAAACTTTTGCAAAATGTATATCCTCATAACACAAATAAAATGCAACAAGATTTGTGCCTGAAGATTCATAGACATGAATAATGTTCACACAATACCAAATTTCACTAAACTTAATATAAAGATCTATATTTGAACTATAGTCTTCAATTTGCACGATTTATGCCCTAGTGGTTACATGACTGCATTTATGAGAAAGGGGCTGTTCTTCTGGGAGGTAATTCTACTTGTGATCATTTGGCTCTTGATCAGTGAAATGAACTGAATCTCATTTTCTGTGTCTGTCTCTTCGTATGTTTTCCACCCTCATACGCTGTAACTCTGGCAAGATGAATACTTATTTCAAGTCAGGATATGAATCACCTGCCCATGAATCAGCCAAATGCAGACTCTGCACCTTGCACCGTCTTTAATATTTCTCCCAGGCATGATAGACGTCCTATCCACAATAAGCATGGATTTTAGAAATGTGAAGTGTTTTAAATGTGGAGAAGTAAATACACCCCACTCTTGTTTTTTGATCTTCACAGTACATCCTGCTGTCTAAGTGTTTACTTGTGAGCAATCAGGCACATTATAGGTGGGTGGGAGATAAGCAGTCTTCAGAGTCACACTGATACCTCCAAAGCTCTCATCGTGTACCCATTACCACTGATTGAATGGTGTTGCCTTTGGGAGAGGAATATTGACTCAAGTCAGAAAACTGGGGAAGCTCTGGAAAACCTGAGCATGCAAAGATGAGGATGCAAAGGTGAATAAGTTGACTCTCTTGGGCTACAGCAAACAATGAAGATCGCCAATACAGTCTCATCAATGTGGTCACTTATCTCTGAAAGAAACCTTATTGACTGCTGTGATATCAGTTGGATTAATCAATTTATAAACACTGTTTTTGTCTTAATAAGAAAGAACAGAATAATCTTGAATAGATTAAGAATACTAGAATAGAAATAGCCAGATAACCATCTCTTAAAATAAAACAGGGTAAAACTCTTCAAACTTTTTCCAAAAACATGATTTTGGTTTAAAAAAAAAAAAAAAAGGAAGAAAATTAAAGTGAAAGAATCACCAAAAGCACCTTTTTTTTCATGACTGATGCCTCTTCTGCAGCTGTGAGCACATTCATTTCTCCATAATCCCTGGCAATGCAGAAGAAAGAGGGCCTTCAGGTGAAAGGTTACCTACATTTATAATGTCAGGCACTGAGGCTGGTGAGGTAAAAGGTAAATGGTAATTTTATCATTAGCGTGCCTGACCCCTTGCCCCGGCCATAGCTCATAGGAGACGTTAGGAACGGCTCACCTGTCAAGATGCAAACACTTAAAGGTCAACGCGCACAGAAATCTTCAAGAGCTTACAACGGAATTGCTGACACCTTTTATTATCACCACTTAAATAAATGATTCAAGTGGCGAGACAATGGTAAGACTGGTTTAATGTCAAGATTTACAGGAGGAATTCTTGGAACATTATTTTCTAAAGTCTGACTACATGGATATGATTTTTAAATTCTAGAACTGGATGAACAATGAGGTGGATTTCACACCATTTAAATGAGTTTAAACACCCCTCTTTTGCAAGACTTTCCAGAACTGCACAAGGACAAAGTTTTACTTCTATTGGAGCAGTGAATGCAGATTCCTGAATCCACTATCATCCTAGTGTACAATGTTAGAAAACTCATTTGACCTCTGTGCATGAGAAGTGGATATTTATGACTCATGGGAGGATATCTTGCAACCTAATGACAAATTTTTTGGAAACCCAGCTACACTTCATTATTTCTTCATTAAGTAATTGGGTAAAAATTCTTTCTTGTTTTTCAAGTTTTTTTCATTTAAAAAGTTCTGAAATGTGGACACATCAGCATCAGGGTTTGCAAGAGCACTAAGGTTTATCCATGCATGCAGTATTTACAGGATCAACAACTGTGATTCCAAGGGGTGAGTGTAATTTGCTCCTTGCACCGTATCCCACACCTCCCATTGCTAGTAACAGGGCCAGTAAGGTATACAGGACCCTGAGTGGTTTGAGATTTGTGTATGTGTTAAAGCTGCCTTACATAAAGTTTCACCAGTAGAAGATAACCCTGAGCATTCACCCCTATAAAGTAGCAATATTTTCTGTTTGACACTACAAACACCACAACTGATTATTAGTGTGTGATGCAAGCCCTCTGCATCTAGATCTCTTTTGTCCTTCCCACACACTGGTCACTGTTCTCATTAATCTGCTGTCCTCTCCCTTGTCTCCGTCTACTCCATCTCTCCTCAGAAATAATATATTCACTTTCTTTGACTTAGTGACATTCAAATTTTCTTCTCCAGGTAATGTTCCACATGCTTTTCCCACGTATTTCATGAACACTCTTCCTAAAACAGTTGCATACCACTGAAACTGTCAGATGAAAATCTTCATTTCTCCTTCCCACCTATCACCTTCATCACTAGCACACCGTGGTGCTTGCACTTTTTTCCTGTATTATTTTGTTCCTGCCATCTTCTTCCTGCGCTGCCTGAAGAGGTAATGCAGGAATAAAAGCAGTTTAAATGAGAAAAAAAATACTTGTGTACCCAAAGAATGCATGTTTTAGGAAACTGATCAAAAACCAAGGACTGCAGTGAAACTACAGACAGTGTTTATGAAAAACAGATCTGTCATAGAAGCTTCCGTCATCCAAGTGCTTTGCTAGGAACAACAGCAAGTGAGCCACACATCTCTGGCTGTCTGCACCACAACAATACTTGCAGAGAATTAAGGCATTGCTACAAGAGGATGCACTTACTGAGTGTAAAACTCAGGACAGGCTTCTGTTTTTGCAAATCTCTTACTTTTTTTTCCTATGATATCCTACACAAGTGATATGGTCATAAGTGACTTTTCTTGGTTTCATCATGTAATGTAATTCTACTAGAAACATATCAGGAAATGTTATTGCAAGGCTGTAATCTCACTTTAGCTTTCACATTTATAAAATGAGAAAGAATGTTGCACCTCCAGAGGGCTGCTAGGTATACAGCTGAAATGCAGTTTAAGAAAGCATTTTTATATTATTTATTGATAATCCCTCTTTATTAATAATTATCATTTATTATTATCTTTCTTACTAATTGTGAAGATCAAGGACACCAGAGATTACCACGTATTTAACTTCTAACGAAATACAATATTTCATCTTTCTTTGCCCTCCTCTGCTGAAATGGCTTGTTGTCTGAAGGCAGATATTTTGGGAAAGAAGGGAAATAATCATGTATCAGAGTTTTTGAAATCACTAAGTCCTCAACAGAAATGGGAACAGACTCCAAATCACTTGACATGTTAGGAAGGTTCGTCTAAGGCTCGAATGACCTTGGACCTTGATTGGCAACATTGGACATCAGGTGCTTCAGATAATTGAAATGCTTTTGCTTTCCCAATAATTCAGCATGCTTGGTTAGCATCCCTTCTAAGGTATTATCCCTCATTGCTACCTGCACAGCAGGTGTCTATCAGTGGAAGGTAAAAAGCAATGGGAGCCCTAGTATATTTAGTGCCATAGCATGCAATATTTCACGAGTTCTGCATGGCCAGCTGGCTAAAACTTCACTGACTTGCGGCACCCACTCCACAGAAGCATCTGGCTGCATAGGAAGAGCTTCAGTAGACACTCACATGCCAGGAGTATTAGAGAATTCACTGGAGCAGACCTCAGCTGGGCCAAAGATTTAACTGTGACTTACTTTACACAGCAAGTTATCTCAGTGGGGCTTAAACTTAGCCTGATGCTTGAGCACTTAGCTGAGTCAAGGATGTCATAAGTGAAGTGCTGGAATTACACTTGCCATTTCATAAAATGAATCGTATAAAATATATACTTTTGAACTCAGCTACAACTTTCTACATGCGGAGCTGCTTTCATGGAATTTAATACACAGAACAAAACTGCATAAACTGCAGTCTTTCTTGCCATTCACTGGTCTTGTGCATCAAAACCTTCTGTACTATCTCAATTTTGATAATATGTGATTAGGCTATTGTAAAACAGTTTATAACCATTATAAAAATATATTTACTTTTTTACCCAACCACCTGAGGAAGACACCAGGTAGTAATAAAATTAATTTTATTACATGCCTTTCAGGACACAAAAGAAATAAAATGCTGTCTTTTTTATGTCAGTATTATACAACCATGCTTAAGCAAAACATCTGTTATGGCTCACCTTTTTATGTTGCTTGGTTGTTTTTCTTGTTTGCTTTGAAATACATATTTTCCATACCATCAAAAGCACTCAAAGAGTAATCCACAGGTGAGATTATTCTAGCAAACACTCAGAAAAGCTCAAAGAGATAGAGGCTTCCTCCTTTGCTTACCATGCAAAGCTATTTCTTTTTGGATCACAGTGGTCCCTATTTAAATTCTGACTGTGAACATGTGCAGAACATGCCACTGCCTCTGACACCAGCTGGTTACATGCACATGTGGAAATAGACTCCCCTCAATATGGAAAGTAAGCATTGCGTGGCAGCTCCCGTCTGGATGTTGACATGCCAGATAACAAAGACAGAGGTTCTCAATTTTTAATGCAGTACTGCTGATGGAAACCAGCTACTAACAGGTGGAATGCGACAAAACGTATCCAACTCAGCACCTGATAACTGACGCCCTTGCACCTCTCCACAAAGATGGAAGATGCTGCTCTGACCATTTCCAAGACATGGAAGAAGGCAGAGATGCCTAGAGGTATGCTTACTTTTATATCTGTTGATATATGCAGCCATAAACTCCAACATGGTGTAAAACGTCTCATTCTGTAGGCACAAGAAAGTGAAATTGAGAAAGGAACTGGGCTGGATATTCTGAAAAATTCTTGGCTTGAGAAGTTGATATTCTATTACAGGATCAGACCCTCCTTCCTTTCTGCGTACCCACACAGACTAATACAAAGTGTTTACAGATCACAGGTAGTTTGATGTGGAAGTGTCTGACATTTACATTTTCTCAATGGAAGTGCCAAAATAACAATGCATAAGAACACAGCATTTGGTCATAGCACTACAGGATAATGGTTGCCCTTAAATATGGTTACAAGGCTTTCAGGTAGCTCTTTCCTCCATGCTTCTGCCCTCCTAGAACACACTTTCTTGTGCACATTTGTGGAATCAGACCTCACCGCAGCAGAGGAACAGACAGTCAGACTAATGTATTCTAATACCTCCTAATGCACACCAATTTTTCTCTGTTGTTTTGTTTCTTAATAACGTCCAAATGCAAAATACGTAGGAAGCCACGCATAAATTCTGGTTGTAGTGTCATCCCCTAAGAGACAAACACAGGCAGCAGCATTTTCATGTGAGAGGGAAAAGAAAGAACATCCAATTTTCCACTACAAAACAGGTGCACTCAGATTTTCAAAGTACATCGCACTTGTCTCTCTTGTTTATTTAATCCTAATTTATAGGATCAAGACAAAGAATAGTACAGTTTGGTTTTCTGGCATTTTCATGTCCACAGCAAAAAGAAGGTCATTGCATTTGGGTACTAATCTACCAGTGCAGTAAGCCGTGATTAAAATGTCTTGGTAATGTTCTCAGAAAAGCATTACAACTGCTTGAATCCATATCCATCCATGACCAGAGAAGAGAGGATGCTAGTCTGGTTTGGTTAAATACATATAAACTTATTCTCCAGTCAGTCAGCTAGAGCAGCAGCCCTGCATTTCAGCAAGTGAAATAAAAAGATTGCCTGGGGTCAGGATAAAAGTAAAGGTACACAGGTCCATGAAACAGTTTTCAGTGTTATCATTGCACTTCAGAGATCCCACTAGAGCTCTCACTGGGGATCATGAGTGACCTCAGCTCTCCTTACAAGTTTCTCATGCCTCTAAATTTATTTTAATGCCCACCGAGAAGGTGAAGTGTTAAATAAAGAGGACAACTGAGGGGGTGGGGGGATGTGTGTTTTGGCTTTGTGCTACGTTCCAATTCTGTCAAGGAGTCTGAGCTTTGGACAGATAAGCAGGGAGGGAGGTAGTCCTTAGAATAAAGTGAAATGAAGGTGCAATACAAAAAAAGATATCTCACTTCAACTTCTGAGTGAAGTTCTGTGTGCCTGAGCCACGCTTCCCCTGCTGCCACTGCTGCGGCTTCTCCTCTTCTTTTTCCATAATCGTCCCCGTTATGAGTCTTTGTTCACAAAGGTGGAAAACACGGAGGACTCTAATGATGCATTATCACAGGTCAGGGAATGAAGCACATAAATCTCCCTGGCATTTGCCTCCACACAATACCTCGAAAAGGACAGCAGCATTCCTTAAAGATGTAGCTTTTCCCCAATCAGATGACTCAACAAGGCAATGTACCTGTGGGCTTTTGCCAACATAATCACCTTTTGCTCTCACTGCTCCTTGAACAGCTCCAACCTTGTCTGCTTTTCTTTAGTCTGCCGTGTTTTCTGTAATGAAGACTAGAATTCAATTGTACATCTGGGACTAATAGCTTTTAAACCTAAATTATTTCTCTCACAATTACAGTCAGATTGTCATAAACATACAAGCAGTGAAGTACAGAGAGATGCTTTCACCGTAAAAGCCATTTTGAAAGCAAAACTTCAGTCTAATTTAAAGATGTTATTGTCGTTACAGTTGGAGACTGATGGAGCTGTCTTTGAAGACCATGTCAGTACTGCAATTGGCTTAGTTTAAATCAACAGAAACCTGGATTGTACAGAGGAGAGGGAGTAAAACTATGTATAAAATGTCAGTAATCAATGGCAGTTGTGTTATTGTCATGACAGTATGATGGCAGTTCAGTGAAGCAATTATTAATTTTTCATAATACCACTGAAAGCAGAGACTTCCAAAGAAATAACAAGGTTCACTATATATTACACAAACAATTACCAAGGATATAATAAAATAGAATAGAAAATTTTGTCATTCACTCTGAGAAGAATCTACCTTTTAAACCAAAGATCATTGTACAGGTTCTCTGCTGTTGTAAATGGAATAGCATCACCACTGTAGTTAATGCACTATTTTAGACCAGCTGACTATTAGAAATGTGCAGCTCAGTTTATGATGGCTTCCTTCACATGTAGACATCACACTAGTGTTGACTCTGTGAAGATACCAACATTGTCATTTTGTAGGAATCTAAATCCCAGTTCCTTGCACCCTGTACTAGAATGATCAGGTGTACCTGGAAAAACAGTGAATTGAGCACTTGATTACTACTTGTGATGTTGCCAAAATAATGGCAGTTGTTCTTAGGGCATCACTGGCCATATGGAATCAAGTGCAATACTGGAAGTTCCTACTGGCTTTGAGTCATCCACTGATAAACACTTTTATTTTAATACATAATCAAATATTAATTTAACTGGAAGTCCACTCTCTTGTAAAGAAAAAATTCAATGCAAGCAGTGATGGCCTCCAATATGCTACCAGTCCTGTTGGTATAACTGGGCTCACAACAGACTCAGATTGTGTGTTTAGGGAATATGTCTTGTACAGGCTCTTCATCCTGACAAGGATCCTACAGTCCTTGAGGGAATTCTAGGATAACAAAATCATTTTCCCATTCTCCGTTTCTTTGTTATGGCTTAACTATCAGTGGACATGGGCATCATTATTTCTGCTGTTCTCAGAACTATCTTTTTCAGAATTAATCCCATTTATTTTGCACAAGGCTCATCTATTTATTTCTCTCTTTCTTAATTTGTGCCTCATCCTGCTTCCTACAGAACAGCTTTGCAGCTGTTAATATAAGCAGAATGTTTCCTTCTATTTCTAGAATAAAGGTTACACATGTTTCTTTTCTTGGTGTTCTCAGAACAGCATGATGCCTCTAAACAAACTAGCAACCATTTTCCATCAATTTCAACTCTTACTTACAGTTTTAAAAGAAATTTATCTCAATCACAAAAGCATTTATGACCGTGTTCTTCAATGTACTTATTTTATATTCTCTTTCACGAACATTCAGAATGATCAAAGATGCTTAATTGGTCCCTTGTAAAAACTCTTCGGCTGCTCAGCTTTGACTTCCTTCACATTTCACTCACAGGATTCTCTTCCTTTTATTCATAAAATATTATAGAGCTATTTCATCTAGTTACTTCCAAAGCAGAACTGAAAGCTCCTTTTCAGTGTGTTGTTCCTTCTACCATTGCCAATGGGAATGAAGTTGCTCTGTAGACTCAACATGCTGATTGTACTGGCATTTTCATAAACAGTCATGAGACACTTGGTGTGAAAAATAACAACGCTTACATTGAATTTGCATTGTGCAGTGCAGGTTTCTCCCTGCAGAGCAGTGGGTTTGGCTAACCAGTGTTTCATGACAGCTGTATCTTACTTCCTATGAAAACAGCTGAGAGGAGAGCCTTAGACAATGAATTTAAAGTATATTAATGATGAAGTTAAGTGCATACAGTCATCAGCAAGTGTTGGTGAATCTGAAAACAGACACAAATCAGACACAGGGAATATTGTATTCACCAGTAAAGGTGGTAACACAACTGATTCCACAGAGAAGAGCAACATCTGTGGAGGAAACCCCAGTGATGGACATCAAACTAATGATATATATCTGCTGAGAACTTGGAGTGAGAAGACAATTAGAGAGGAGGGTTAGAGAAAGCACAAAAAAAATATTGGTTTGTACACAAAATTAGATTCCATGCTGCTTCTGGATCATTTTGGTTAAAATTTGTCCTAATGAAGACCTAGAACAGTTTCAGAATCAAAGAATCCCCACGATTTGAAAAATTAACCAAAACCAAAAAATATTTACCCAGTAATAAACAAGTTGCCAGATAAGAAAAAAGAAAGGAAAATTTCCTTCATCTTTGTTAACATTGTAAAACTGTAATTGCTGAAGCTAAACTATCATATTCAGCTGTATCAACTCCTGAAAAACATTTCATTGCCTGGATTCTTTTTATCCTTGTCATCATGTTTTCACCATATTTATAAAAAAAGATGACACAACCAACCTCCCACCCAGAAATACAGAAGTGCTGATCATACACGGGTTTTCTGTGACTCTAACTACAGCCCCTTCGTTTTCAAGGGCTGCTTCCCAAGGGACTCTCCGAACAAGCGATCACGTTTCCCTGTTCAGGAATTTTTGCAGGAGAACGGACACTGGGAATGCACAACCCAGGTTTCTCAGCTTTCCCAGCATTGAGATGCACAATCCAGCTTTCCCAGCATTGAATCAAGCTGAGTAAAGGATATGCTATCTTTGATAACACCATGGAGGAAAGAAGAGAAACAACCCAAGGATGGAGGAAAGAAGAGAAACAACTCAAGGATATGATATAAAGATGTATTGACCACAGCACAATAGAAGTATAGTTTAGGAATTGCTGAAACAATAAGGTAGTTCAGCAATATGAAAGGACTATAGTTTAAGAACTGCTGAAATAATAATTTAGTTCAAACAAGATTGATACATTATGCTGAACAGAAAGGATGTGAGAAATTGAAATATGGAGGGTAGTTGTCACAGCAAGTGTCCAATCAAAAGTTTAGACGCAACATGCTAACAGTAGCAAGCATCCAATCATTATGCTTCCTTTTGACCGTGCGATGTTCGAATCATCACGTATTTAGAACTGAAAATGCTATATAAGTATATACCCTTCTGATAATAAATGGCTTCACATGATCATATTGATCGTTGCGTGATGTCCCGTTCTTTCGCCTCCGCATTTCCCAGCTATGCTCCCTCCCAATTTCTTTTATGTACCTTCTCACCAGCAGAGCATGAGACAAGAAAAAAGAAAAAGTACTAGACTTAGGACAAGCACGACTTAGCAAAACCCAAAATGTCAGTATGTTCTCATTCTGTATCTAAAACACAGCACTGATCCAGCTACTGAGAAGAGATGAACTTTATCCCAGCTGAAAACAGGTCATACCCTCAGCCTCCTCACCAGCGTGGCAGTACAAGAAGCTGAAAAGTCCTTGATTCTGTGCAAATGCTGCTGAGCAGTAAGAAAAACATCACTGTATTATAAACACCATTTTCAACACAAATCCAAAATACAGTCCCATGCTAGTCGCTAAAGAAAATTAACCCTAGCCCAGCCAAAACTCTCAGACTGAGCAACAATTTTTGATTGTTTTCTATGATATGGAATGAACAAAATTCAGGCACCTAAGCCTTCTAGTTCTCATAATAGTACCGAGGGTCATTTTTTCAAATGGTTAAACTTTACCCCCAGGCTTCCAGGATTATGTGCTGTGTCATTATCAAGAAAAATCTCATTGCACTAAGAAGCAGTTGTTTCTTTTTAAAGGACAGAGACAATGGGGCTTTTTGTTAAAAACAAAACAAAAACAAGAAAGCCTTATCACATAAGCAGCATGAACTTATATGTGAAAATAAAGTTTATAATGAAAATTGACATTTCTCTAGCTCTTGCAATAATAAAGTATATACTCAAGCTAATCTTTTTTATGTAACAGGAATGGTGTTTAATTCATCTGTGTCTTAAGTGTGTGCCTAACACCAAGTGTGAAACTTACAGAGCCCCTCACCTGTTCAAGTACCTTTGTAAAGTCAGGATATGGTTACAAAAGCCGATTTGTTTATGCAAAATGAAGAAAGACTTCACGACAGTTTAGGAAGTTGTCCTGCCATTCCTTCAAACAAATCTCACCCAAATATTTCACCCATTTATCATCCTTTCTTTTTGCATTAATTTGCTTGCAGACCCGATATTTATGCCAACCACTCAGGGTTATTGAAGTATATGTAAGAGGAGATAGACTGGAAATATGCTGTACTTATGTGGTAAGGGATTGAAGACAAGATCTTTCCCTTCTTGTTTGCTAGCATTTTTTGTCATTGTTTAATAAATAAAAATTAAAGTCATAAACTCCAACACCCTCTTCAAACAGTGAAGAGTCATCCCTGGTATCCAACACAAAACAGTTCAACATGCAACAGTTTGACTCATGATACTTATCCCCACCATATATATCTGTATCTGTCATGTTCGTGCTATGTAAATGGAGCCACTTCAGTATGCAGCTTTCAAAGGTAATTTCTTTTAACTGGAACAGTGCTACTTCACAAGTAATTGTGCTGTATATTAGATGAAGTCCTGAAAGAGAATAATCCAGCCTTTATATAAGCATGTGTGATGAATGACCACCAGAATCAGCTGAGTCAGTAATCAACGGTTGACTACAAAACACACGTGTCTAGGAATCCAATAAATTGGTTTGTTTTCAGAAATCGCATCTTATGTTGAATGTGGTGTTTATCAGCATTAATCTTCAATAGTGGCTGCCAGTGGGGCTGTAAGTTATTCATTTGTGTGAGCTCCCTGATTGATGTTGTTCATACAAACTTCTATTCTCAAAGCAATATCTACATGGAAAAAACACTTTGCCATGATTAAGGGAATTATTGATGTTTTCATTTTTAGACAGTAACATCTCATCTAGGATTCACCAATAGCAGCAGATTCAGCAGCTTCAAGTTTCAGATGTTTGTGGCTGTATAATGGATTCAACGCATGGGGTGAGACTCCAGGCAAAGCTTGCAGCACAGAGAAGCAGGAGATTTGGATAATATTAATACAAATTTGTGCCTTCACAGTTCTGTTCAAGGTCAATCTCTTGACACTTGCTGGTATGATGTCCAAGCTCAGGCACAGAAGAATATTGTTGACACCTAAGGAAACATCTACATAGAGGAACAGTAACCTCTGATCTGCTCATGCTGCCCTCCTCCACTGCCCCATCCATGATCTCACCTCGAAACTAGAAAGTGTGGAGGGAACCTCCCCGGAGCATTTTACTTCTTACACTAGGGACATTCTCCATAATCCAGGAAAGAAGCTTTAATGTCTCAGTCATCTGAAGAAAATAAAGCAAAAGAGGGCATTCTTATTTATTTCTCTATCTTTATACCTACTTTAATATCCTAACCTACCCATGCTGCTTACATGTCTAGGCAGTTTTTGAATTTTCTTTAGAATACTTTAGCTTTTTTCTTACAAATCAGCTTTATTCCTGTATATTTTTTAATCTGTATTTTCATCATCCACTTTGCAATAGACATACATTACTGGACGAAGTCTGGTTTCAGTTTTAAGGAATGTTTGTGTAATTGTTGCTTTTTTATTGGATGTTAAAAGGAGGGAGACTGGAAAGGTTTTTTCCATTTAAATATACTCACAGTTTGGACTGAAGTGTGCAATCTGACTGGCCTGGTCAAATATTAAGATCCATAGGAAATTTAAAATAACATCAATTGCATATTCCTCCCTTTCAGTTAGATAGTACACCTCCAAGTTACATATTTTAGCTTCCCAAGGGTTAATTATTTCAGCTTGGTAGTCTAATTCTGAATATCAGCCGTAGGTTTAAACCCTGGAGTGTGAATCTGAGAAATTGTCTTCTGCTAATCCAACTCCCCAGAGGCATTTTAGGTGATTACAGTCATTCTAGCTGTAATTTATATAATTATAGAAAATCTGATTTTTCTTG
Organism: Lycocorax pyrrhopterus obiensis; assembly: GCA_014706295.1. NCBI lineage: Eukaryota > Metazoa > Chordata > Aves > Passeriformes > Paradisaeidae > Lycocorax > Lycocorax pyrrhopterus. Next base: position 66,895,018 of record JACSVZ010000002.1, read on the forward strand.
GTTGTCTTTTTTTCCCCATTTGTCTCCCGTTGCCTGGCCTGAAACAGAAGGTAGAGATTTCATTTATGCTGCTAGATATGTAAGTGTGTGTATTTTCCCCAAGCTGCTGTATTGATCACAGGGTGTTGCAGTGATGTTTCACCAAGTGACAGCTTTAGAAAAATATCTCTATGCAGGTGTACATGAGAGTCAAGATAGGGAAATGAAACAGCAAGACATGCATCATCACCCCTGTAAAAGTGTGGCAAATTGCAGGATACCTCCATGTGGAGGCTACAGCCAGTGGTATACTCTGCAACTAACCAGTCAATGAATAGGACTGGAACTTGAGGACAGGTTAAGAGAGGACCACCAGCGCAGCATGCAATGTCTTTCCTCTCCAGGGGAAATAAGCATTGATGGGAGAGGCTGGAGAGCACAGGGAGGCAGAAGAGCATTTCATTCATAGAGGAAGAATACTTGGGTCTTGGATGCCTCCGAAATTTTCCTGTTTTCGTGAAGACTTTTTTTCTGTCTGAATCCAGAAGAACCTTTCTTCCTGTCACAAGTTGTCTGATCTCTCATCACAGCCCTACATCCTCATTTTAGACCATCTTTCTCTCATAACGTGCTGGGATTTCTAGGAGATGTCTAATTCTATATCCAAGCTATGCCAAGTCTTAAAGAGGTTATATCAAAAAGAAAACAAACAAAAAAAACCATGACAAAAACCTTTTGTCTACAGCAAAAAAAATCGGACATGAAATCCCTTGCAAAGCACAGAGGCAACAACTACGCACAACTCAGAAGATACCAGAATAATAACAGTCATTTGGCATTAATTATTAGCAACCTTGTCAAAGAGATACTACATCACAGCCATGAACTCCGTTTTATTCTGCTTTGTTATGGTCCATGGAGTAGAGGGAAGGAGCATTGTGGCAATGAGGGGACATGGAGAAGTCTATATACAGTATCGTATGGGTAGACAGTGACTTAATCAATGCTAAAAAAGTTGGAAAATATATGTATTTTTAATATGTCTTAAAATGTTGAGAGAGGATAGGGAAATACCTTATTTCCATTTGAAGATTTTATTCTAATAACATGTTCCAATTTTCCTTGAGAAAGATGTAGATTCTCAGAACTGGGATTCCTTCAATTTTATTCTGCTTCTCCTGTTGCACCATAGAGTGACTGGACTAGAAAAGATCTCAGTTCAGATCTCAGCTCCCCTGGGAAGGGCTCAGAATATTCCTCTGAGTATCCAGAGGAGGTTTTATGTCCTGGTGAAACGCTTCCACTACTTGGGAAACTTTCAAATGCTCATTAGAGCACATCAAAGAGAGTGTGAGAAGAACCTGTAGCTGCTCTCCAGGAAACCCTCAAAAGAAACTGAAGTAATTGCAATAGATAGATAGATAGATAGATAGATGCAATCTATCTCCTCTCTACTGTGCTGTTCTGCTCTGAGGATGCAGGCAGGGATGATGCAGGCAGGAGTTTGGTCTCCACCTCTGAAAGCACAGGATCTGAGAGAAGGGAAGGGGAAGATAATAGGTACTTCACACAATTTTTTTTTCTCTCTCTATCAAAGCATGAATCTATCAAAAAACCTTCTGAAGAAAAGAGATAATATCTTTGTTGGGAGCTAGAGCAGATCCTCAGAAATGAATACACGGCAGAATAGGGAATTTTGCCCTGGGAAAGATTGCACAGCTGTAATTCTCCTTTGCACTCAGTTTCACAGCAGTGTGACACCAACCACAATGGCCTTTTGTTAGCATAACAGATAAAAGAGTCCTGGGTGGTTTAGTTACTTAAAAGAATTGGAAATCAACAAATAAGAGTAATGCTTGCTTTTGATTCCCAGTATTTTTACATTTATCAGAAATTAATTCATATCATGGTGCACAAAGTCTAAGCCAATACATTCCTTTGGATTTCCTCCCACTCTTCCATTCCTAGAAAGAACAGGTGAACGACATAAATGATGTGTTTTTTTCATTGGGAAATATTATTCCTTACCAATTTCCTTGCATTAAGGAGCAGGTAATATGCTATGGTCAGAACAATATTTATTTGTAGCAGTCCATGACCTCTTCATTTATATAAATACTTACGATTCATATTTCTTGCCTTCTCCATCTCTCCCTCCCCAACAGCTTTATTTTTATTGCAAGCTTTTATATTTTCTATTAGACATAAAACACTATTAACTAGACATTTAGGTGGTGTTACCTGGATCTGACACTGTAAGTTCTACCTGTCCCGTTAAAAAACAGGCAGTGCATGACTGAAAAGCAGAAGAAAAGTAATAACTGCTAAATCATCAAGTAGGTTATTGCTTTTCTTACTCGTCCCTCCCCACCTCACCCCCACATACTAAAAAAAAAAAAAAAAATCAAGGCAGGCAAGGTTTTCAAATCACATATTCCTTCAGCAATAATAAGGTGGTTGATGCTTAAAGCCTCTCGCCAACCTTAATCCCTAAATCCCTTGCATGCCATAGCAAATTGAAATTCAGTTGGGGCTGTCCAGCCTTGTAAAGACAAACCATCCTTCATCAAAGAGGTGTCTGTATTGATAAATTGCTCCCTTCATACACATGACACTATCTCTAAAAGTGATTTGTGTACATTAGGACAGCAGAAAAAGATGAAACGAAAAACCCTTAAGAGTAAACTAAGATGAAGAATAAAAAAGATTACTTGGAGCAGTCAAGTAGCTTTTTACAGAATCAAATTTAGGAAAGAATCATTCATTGCAGCGTCTGTAAAACACAAATCCTGAATACAGGCCCAGCAGATGTGACTTACCATGGATGTAAAACCCACTGTGGAATTGCTCAGATGTGTTTGCAAAGCTGTTGTGGAGATGGAGTTCAGGAGGGCAAAATACTGAGCAAATGGAATGAATTCTTCTGTTGTCTGATTGAAAGCAAACATATTACAACATTAACAAGGATTTTGGTTCCTGCTGTTCTAGTGCAGCTGGGATGAAATCTTAAGATGTTGTTGTGTTTTATCCAATGCACAAGATCATTTTTCTCCTCAGGAAGCACAACTCTGGCCTCTGCTGTTTCTGCTGTCTTCCAGTTGGAATTTGCATGTCCTGAGTAGCTATTCCTCATTGCTTTTTGCAGTGGTCCTAATATAACATATTTTAAGAAAGGTTTGTTCCTGACCTAGATTTTCACAGCAGCTGCTGCTTAGGATGTAGAATGCTCCTCCTGGTACTTCAGGGGTCTCTATGTTTTCCTGATTAAGAAGTCTAAACAAACAACAGCTAAGGGAAATTGAATATGTGATAGAGGGTTAAGTAAGGATTTTAACCAAACAAAATTCAATGGAATTGAAAGATGACAATCTGATAGTATCTGTTTTAACAGTAACATTCTGTGTTGCAGTGATTAGCAGGTGAATATCTATTTTGCAGTAATTAGGAGAAAAAAAGGCTTGTTAAAGAATTTACTCTGCAGGTTCTCAGCCCCACATCATAAGGAGCAAAAGAATACTATTAGCATTCCTGTGTGGAAAACACTCTCCTGTCTCCCGCCACAAAAATCCTTCAGACCTCAGGCTCTTTAATGAAGAATGGAGACAAGTTATGCTGGAGCAATTTTTGCACCTGTGTTTTGAACCTATTTCCAATCCTTTTCTCCCACTTTATACAGCCTTCCCAGTGGTATTGTGGGCACTTTAGAAGATGGGCACTAGACAGCATTTGCCTGCCTAAGTTCCCTGAAGACCAGCAACAGCGAAAACACCAAAGAGAAATCCAAAGGAGAAAAGAGTTTATTCCGAAAGTAAGCACCCTTTTAGAAATATGTGGCCAGTCTATATGTATGTCCCTGAAGGTAATCAGATCAGACATAAGAATTATGCTGATCCCTACATGGATCCTTTGTGTCTCCTCAAGGCTGATAACTCACATCTCAAAGAACCTTGACAAATAGAAGTGATTGACACTCTCCTCATTCAGACCTGATGTGCCTCAACCATTTTTCCATAATTCAATTTTGTATGCATGATCTGAGTTCTTCTACAATGTGTTGTTCAGAGAATTCATATGGCTTTGCACACCTGATTAATTACTTAACTAATCCAGCTTTTTTTTCCACTTTGAAAATCAAAACCTCAAGTAAATTCCTCTATGCAGGCTGCTGCATTCAAAAGCTTATTTAAAATTTAATATGAGTGGAGATGTAAGACTAAAATATAACTTACATTGTCTGCTTTCTTAATTTGATATTGATGTAAAAGCAAGGAAAATAAAATAAAGGGAGAATGGGGTGGTTGAAGTGTCCAAAACAGAGTAGAAATCAGAAAGGAAGAAATGCCAGCTAAGTGTATGGGTTCTTGGATGGGTGAGACTCAAAACGGCCCATGTCTCCACAGCCTTATCACCTTTCCACAGTCTCCTGTATGTACATATATATGTGTATGTGCATATATTAATATCTGTAAATGGTTAAATGATGCAGTTCAGATATTTCATTTATGTCGTGCCCCTGAAAATGTTCCTTCTAGCGTAGAATTTTTGCCAACAAAGTGTTTTCACACCTACATCTTCTTTCAAATCTATTGTCTGTGGAATCCAGAAAATCAGTGTATTTTTTGCATTTCTATACTCACTATTTAAATTCGTATATTCGGTTTATAATTTAATTCTGATATTCAGATTAGTTCAGTCCTCCCACAGGATTTCTAACGGAACTTCAGAATATCAATTAGTTAAAATGCTCCTATTGATAGATGTCGATTTTTTTGTGTCACGCATTAGCAGCAGTCACTTTACAGTACCACAGAGAGATTTGTTAAACCAGATCCTCCACACAGACTCGATTTGACCTGTGATGGTCTGTAGCCTGAAGATCTTGTAATATAAATAATCAAGAGAAACAGAAGGTGGGGGAGAAGCGTGGGAAGTGTCCCAGCTTACAAAGACAGGTAGAGAGGCAGAGTGCTGGATTCACAGCACAACCAGACTAAGCACAGCTAAGCCAGGGGCCTCACTGCTGACTTACAGGCAACAGACAGAAAGGAAGCCCACAGAAGCCAGGTCAGCCTGCCTGAGATCTGAGTCTCTGCTACGAACGTCTTCCCATGGATTAACAGGGAGCCAAAGGCAACTGTGCTCCCAGCCACAGAGGTTTCTTTGACAAGCTGGAATCCTTTAAAGCTACATGATTGCTAAAAGATGCTGATAGCTCCAAGGGTTCAGCACGGTCCTAAGTCTCATGGAAACAAAGTTGCCAGGTGGCTTTACAAATCGGGTCCCATGCTCCACCTTTCAACTATTTCTGGTTGCCATAATGTTTACAGCAAAAACAATTTCCTGGTCTTCTTTTGCCCCTGAGCAGTGCCTCTCCCACTCCCCATTCCTTCTGACCTTGTCAGACCTGCTTTAACTCCACTGGTCTCATAGTTCCCTATCCCTGCTCACCCAGCCCAGGGGTTCAGCCCCGGGATTGCTCAGGGACTGGGCAGAGAGCCCTCTGGGCTCCCTTGGAGCGGCACCCACGGCAGCAGCCGTCGGGAAACACTGGATGCTGAGCAGACTCCGCGCTTCCCAGAAGCCAAACGCAGCACCCGTGCAACACCTGCAGCCTTTCCAGGCTCAGGTGCCCAGAGCCCTTTCTCACCCTCAGCACCAGCCCTGCCAGCCCCGTGCCGTGCAAACGCTTCTGCGCTCGCAGGTGAAAATCCCCGCTGAGGTCTCGTATCCCCAGTCACTCCCCTGCACAGAACTGCCCCCACCTCCTCTGACATCTTGGAGCAGTAAACCATTTGTTTAATCTCTTTGCTTTTCCCTGACTGCCAGTAATGAAATGCTGCTCTTTCTGAAATAATTTCCTGACTATTTGCTGAGATTCATCTCCGACATTTCATTAAATATGATCATTTAACTGTACAAGTACAAATGTATTTTTAATTTAGCTTACTGCAGATATTATAGATGTGGGGAAATGAATTCGCATTGCTCTAGGACAAATATATCATTCACATATGAATGCCACAAAAGAACAAATTATTAAAAATTACTGAAACTTCCACAAAGATTTATACTTAACATTTCCATTTTCAATCTCAGTGCCAGGGAAACATATAGCTTGTCACTATATCACACATGATATTGTGAAGAATGTTTGGAAGACTTCCCTGGGAATCTTTATCAACATTTCCGTCTTGGATTTCACGTCAAGGAGTAAAGTCTGTTTTCAGGGACAAAGGTGAATTCAGCTGGGGTTTGTTTGAGAAAACTTGGCTTACCAAACAGGCTTTCATCAAAAAGTTCCCTGACCACACATGAAAAGAGATATTACTTTAATGAAAATAAACCCAAAATAATAGAGAGATTAAATACTGATTAATTTATCCAATGCACCTTCTATCCATAATGTTATGTTAACTATATGTTTATAAACCAGCAGTCAAGGTTAGAAAAGAGAAAAAAGATAAAGAAATTAACCCCAAGTTGGTCACAAAGAGAGATTATTTGGACCCCAATACATGTTCCAGATATTTTTGAATTTCAAGAGAAGCTGGAAGTGAACTGCTTTAGGTTAGATTGCTCAGATTTTTTCCACCTTTTTTTTCCACATTGTTTAAGAAGAAGGCAAAAGAGTTACTATCAATGTACTGTGTGTTTTAATATTAAAAGTTATATATATTAAAACTCCTGTATTAGCAAAACTTCCAAACATCCAGTTTTGAAGAATGAGGAGTATTTTGTGCTAATCTCTACATAAAGGGGAGAAAAAGAAGGCAAGCTCTGCTCCTGTATATCACAATTTGCCTTTTAGAAGATAAATAACTTATGAATAGGTTGATAAATAGCAGCAGTTTACTCTACACTTCCAAGTGGTGCAGTGAAATTTTAACAATGTATTTCAGTCTGTCCTGGCCTTGATGACAGGTCTTCAAACTTATTTGAATCTTGGGCCATCATTTCTGTACAGTATGAGGAGCTTTGGATTATGACCCTTATGTTTATACATGAGAGGAATAGTACCAATAACACAATAGAGGAAAAATCATGTGCTGGAATTTACATTTTATCATGTTCTGGCATGAAATGTAACATTTTCTTAACTGTATTCCATTAATTTCTCTTTTTTTCTCTGTACCTATTTTAGAAATTTATTAGTATTTTGAACATAATTTCTCTACTTTCACAAAAAACAACCTTGAAACACAAAACACTTCTGATGTCTTTTCTAAGCTTGAAACATCTTGAATTGCAGGGTGGTGTCCCCTTTGTGACTCAGAGCTTCTAGATCATCCCTTCACAAACTGAAGGCCATTATTTCATTGAAAAGCTGCTCTTGTTGGCTTACAACTGTGTGTGACAGGTGTCTCTGAAATTAATTTTGAAAAATTAGTTCAAGATTAGCCTCTCAAAATCCTCTTGTAAGTAGACCAGAACCATATGCCTTTTTTCCAGTTAATTTTATAGTCGACTCACTGTGAAGTGAGTTTAGGATTGCACACATAATGTCTATTTTATTTTGGTATGTATCTGTGAGGAGACTGGAGGTAAAAGTTGGTCTGAATTCATGTCAGCCTGGTTCAGAATATTTGAAATTAATTTACTCACTTCTTCACAGTTTCCCAGTGGACACTTAGGCATGTCCCACAGAAGGGCAGTTTGCTGACATCTGTGTGGGAGAGGACAAAATTTATAGCTGCTGAGAGATGCTATTGCTTCAGTACTAAGGAAAAGTGGCGGAGCTGGGAAACAGGCCTTGCCTCAGAATGCTGAGAAGCCTCATGAGGGGACACAGGGGCCTTGGATTCTGAGAGCTAGTGCATTGAAAACAGCTTCCACTGACCGGTCTTGTGTCTGTCAGGCTCCTTGTGAAACCTTCATCTCCTTCTTTCTAGTCCTATGTGCTGGATGATAGGATGGGATGCTGAGCTTGCTTGTGGATGGGGCCAGAGACCAGGAGTGCAATTCCTACCTCCACTCCTTACCTGCTCGATGAGCTGAGAAAATCCCTTCACTTAGTTTCAGCCCTCGTCACGTCACCTGAATTTTTCTAGAATATACTTTACAATTTCAAATGCGGCAAAACAGCCTCTTGAAGCAGTCTCCCCATCTTCTGACGAAGAGCACATTGCGATAAAAGTACAAGAAACCTTTGCCAAGTGTCTCAGTTGCTCAGCTGTGGTTGCATTGGAAAAAATATGCCTGAAAACAAAACTATCAGCATGCACAAAACAACAAAAAAAAGGCATTGTCAATAACAGCGCAATTGCTGAGTCATTTCAGCAGTTTTTTCTTCAGATTTTCTAGATTATTTATACTCCATGCATCTGTAGTCTGACTTCTGTTTTGGTTGTTCAAATACACTTAAAAGTCTGGCCTTGGGTGTTTACAAAAACTCCTACTGAGTTCAGTCACAACTTAACTGGAAAAACACAGAGGAGAAGCTTAGTAAGCAACTTAGGATTCGTCTCAACCTTATTTTACTACAATTCTCTCCTGGGAAACCATCAATCATAAAACTGGTGTCTCACTGGAGTGTCCTCCCAGCCTTGGGAGGACATGGAAACCTGACATGGAAAATGGGTGCCTTGCCCAACATTACAAAGAGATGCTTGAAGGGTCCTACCGGGGATTTCATTGACTGCACATGAGTGTCCACATCAGCTGGAACAAGGAGCACAGCTGCACAACTGATCACACTCCTCTTGTCTGAGAGGTCAAATACCAATAATATTGACATGACAGGAATTAGAGGTAATGGTTAATGAAGACAGGATCCTTACATTTTAACTAATCCACCTCTTCTAGGGGATATTTGCCAGAGTCACTAGTTCTGTGTGTAGCTGAGAGAACAAGCAATGTAGCCAAGTAGCAAATGTGCAAGCCAACATGAGTAAATATTTGTATCACACCAGTGGATGGTTCTGGCCAGCAATAGGGCCATGTTTTGCAGTTCAAAAAAATAACTGAATAAGGGGAAACCAGAATAATCATGCTGTGATAAATTAGGTTTGTGATTAGAAAGACTGTAATTCCTGGGTAGTGGAAATAGCAGATGCTTGAGGAAATGCCAAGTTAAGGGAGTTAAGTACCAAATCTCATTGAATTCCAACCGCTATGTTAGTTATCTAATTGTACTGCAATAAGAAAGCTGCTTTAAAGGCCCTACAGCATTTTTTTACACCAGTAACTTTTGACAAAGTTTACTTGGGAATTTTTTTCCCCCTTTTTATCCCCAAGGACCTTCTTTTCTGAGCAGTGAAGGAGAAACCCTCTGCCTCAGTTTTGCCATGCTCTCTGTGACTTGTTAGTGTTACACTTTATTTTTTCCCAGTGCCAGCTTATTTCCAATAACAGCAAGTATTCCTCAGTATTCGAATCTGTTCCAGGATACATGGAATAGAAGAAAGCGGAGGCGGCTTTTAAAGTTTGGATTTTTTTTCCTTAGGATGGAGCTAGTGGAAGAATTGTCTTGATATTTGACCAAGCAAATCATGCCAGCTAGTAGGTGCTTTAATTTGTATGCCTGAGGCTTAAACAATGCCACATCCACTTAGGGACCTGAGCATTACTGTTCTGCTCCTGTTACAGTTTGTGATATCGGATTGTGTTACTGTGGATGTGTGTCTGTAAGTCCTACTGGCTACACGTGTGCTTATGGGTGTATTTCTAGCACGGGGATGGGAGATGAAAATTAAATCTAAAGATTATGGAGAAGTGGTGACTTCTGTAATTTAAATAAAATGATCCATTGGTACATGCTTTTGGACCAAATGAACAAAGATGTCACAAGTAATCAAAAGTTTAGGGCCTGTAATTCCTACTAATCCAAAGTGATCTTGAATGCAGGATGTCAAAAGCTTTAAAATTGATAAGAGAACAGCCCTAGATCAGCATGACATAGCAAACAACCAGTTGAAGTGCTGAGCTAAATAAGCCGCACTAACATGTAGGAGACCTTATTTATTTATTTTAAAATAAATTAATATCTTTAGCTTTTCCCATCAGGATATGTCTCCTAAAATGTCCCCTATAATTTGTTTTATGGATTTGCATCATGTAAGCATATTTTAATGAGATAGATCATTTAATTATATGTTTGTTTCAAGCACATCATGCATGTTCTGAATGTTCTGATTATCAACTGCAGCATCCCAGCAGAACGTAAGTTACCCCCAGTGCTCAGTTATCTTCTACATAAAATTATCACCACAAACTCTCTTACCTACTGAGGGTAGCACTAAATGTATATTTTCTCATCTGCAATTAATACCCTGCCCCAGTGCTGTCACTGTTATTACTATGTGACTACAGATTTGCAGAACTGGGAGAAGAGCAATAAGCACCAAATTCATCAAGGCCAGATATTTTCATTCTCCTTGCCCTACGTAAACATGTTTTTTCTCCACTTGATAACAAGTACTGAACTAAACCTGTTATGGACTTATTGCCAACAAGTGTCATGGTATTTTATGTTATCAAAGCAGGACAATAACAATCATAAGTATTTCCATGATGCTGCCTCTACAGAAATGAGGAAATCTTTAGACAGATAAAATACAGAACTGAATGCAGGAGATCTGAGTTCTGTTGGTACCTCTGCTGCAGATATCTTCTGACACCATATTTGACTCAGTCACTGTTTGAATGCAGATTTGTCCTTCTGTAAAACAGGAATATTGCCATTTGCAGATATAGGTGTTTTCTGTCACCCATCTTGAAGGAGCTCTCTGACTGGGATGCTGTGCAAGTCCATGTACTGAGATATTTTAAGCCTCTTGTCATTTAAAAGTGTGCAGGTGAAGCTCCTGTGGAAATTTGATTTAAATTTATGTCAAACAAAGTTTTTTTCAGATGCAGCACTGATTTTCTACTCAGAGGCCATGGGTTTGTCTATGCTTCACACTGACCCTTAATAATGGTTGCAGTTAAAACAGCGACAACAGCATAATAATATTGGTAGTAGTTAAGCTTACTCTGCACTGACACGTAAAATACTGTCGAGTTCAGATAATTAGGCTCCACTGCCTTTTTCAGTCACTGAATGGACCATCACACAGACATGGCTTCCATGATCTAGTTATAAATGATCCATTAATCCATATAAGCATAATTTCAAAAGCAGAAGCCTAATGATGATGGTAAGAATGGTAACAGCAACCAGACAGTTAAAAGAAGAAGGACTTGCTTGCCAGGAAGAAATATGAGTGCATTGCTCATAGTCAACAATATCTGCCAAAAAAATGCCAGTATTTTAATTAACTATGCCCTAAGTGGAAATGGAGAATTCTCTGTCCCCAACCATCCAAGCTACCATGGAGTTAAAGCCAAAAGTAACTATAAAGACAGTGTAGAGTCAAGTGGTTGGCACTGTATTTCTCACCAAGGCCTTCATCTCCTGACTGTAAGAACAGTACACACACTAGATCAGACCCAAGCTTTGGGGAACCCAGGCAAGGAGGAGAGGATAGACTATCAGAATTCGAACACACGGCCTTGCCACAAGTCTTTGTCCTATGTGGATGATAAAGCCTCTGTAGATGTGACCTATAAGATCATAAAGCAAGGGAGTTCAAACTCTGGTAAAATTATATCAATAATTTCATTAAAAAATTGGTGAGAAGAAATACCTGATACTAAGCACAGCTCTAGGTTAAACATTAGCAAGGAGTGCTGTATCACCTCAGGTGCAAAAAAAATATATTACAGAGAACTCCATTTTGTCTGGAAAAATGGGTCTTATACTTCGCCACAGAACCAACTGAGCTGAAAAGCAAGTAATCACCAGCAAAAGTGAAAGTTTTTAACCATCATCAAAGATCTGAATCTTCAGTGGTTTTGCATGCCCCTCCTTATTTTAGAAGGCACTGAAACAAAATTCTGAGCAAAATCACCTTATTTTTGTGATCAGCCTCTGGTAAAACAACAAAGAAGATATTCGAAAACCTATTTAACATTGTATAGCAAGTGGCCTTCAGGTCCTGCATAACAAGTCAACAGGTAAATTACAATGACAGAGTCATTTTTAAGGGACAGATTTTTGGTGTATTCACTTTGGTGCATTTTTCTTCTTGTCATTTTTTGAAAAGCCTATTATCTACTATTTTGAGTCTTAACTCTTTTGAGTTATTTATTTTTAGCTTTTCAGTCTTTTGTTTATACAGCAATGCAAGCAAATACTTTCTGCATATATCCTGCTCTTGCATAAGACATGAGCAGCTCTTTTTGTTGTGCCTTTCTTGAAATAAAAAAGCAAAATGTAAAGTATTATTTAAAAAATCACCCAGTCTCATCCACTGCTGCGGTAACTTTATGGTGTTAACCCAGCTCCATGTTTCCAACAAAAATCTTGTTAAAATGCAAGCTGGAATAATACATTAATTCCACTAACGGGCAGCTGCGTTTAACTGAAAAACAGCCTGACCTATATTTGCTAAACTGCTCCTGGAGTAGGGGATAAGTGAGCCACGGTAGCTGAAACAGAAGAATAGATCTCAGAAGACGATTCTACCCCAGTGTTTTTGCACTCTGTCTTGGTGACTTCAGGCAAGCCACATAAGCCCTTTTCCCTCTTTCTAAACATCTTCAAACTTCTAATTCAAATTAATGCTTAGTTTCATCACCAAGATGATGTTAAATGTATCAGAATCCATGAGCATTGCCTCTCGAGCAAGTCTTCCCATTGTAAAACAAAATGGTGACACAAAGGGAAATCTGTCTATCTGCATCTTATGAATTCTAATTTTTCTGTGAAATTACTCTATCATCAAACATATCAGTGTAAGTGGGATCCACCATACACTATCTGTGCTGTATCATACATTGATCTGTCTCGGAAAATATAGCATTTTGAATATCAGTCATCTCCTATTAAAATGCACACTCAGTGTAACAGTAACTGATTGAAGTGAGGAATGTAATCCATCCAATTTTTCTGTGAGAGGAAGGATTATAGACTACAAAACTTCTTGTAGGAAACACAAGTATCGGGTGTAAAACGCATGTAGCAAGACTGGAAGCCCATGCCAAGTGAGAGGATGAGAGGAAAATATCCTTGTTATAGGGAAAGACTTTTAAAATTAGGAAGCAGCTAGTGCAGAGCAAGTTTACTTAGAACAGAGAGATTAAAACAGAGACTTAATGGTCCCAAATACTACGTTGAAAAAGGGATTCAGGACTGGCCTGACTCAAAAAACCTTTTGGAATTAATGAAAAAATTAAGGCATGAAATCTGTATAGAGTCTATTGCAGTACTCAGATTTGAATTTTTCATTTATATAAGGACAGAATAAACAGGTTTAAGATTTTATGCAAGCTGTCTGTGTGTGTCATGTCATTTACTATTGCTTGTCTTTGAAGGGTTAAATTATAAACGCAGAATGCCTGCTGTGTACTCACTCCGTGGAAGAGTAATTAAGCTATTGGGCAAATAACACCTCTCTGAAAGACCTGAAGCACTCAGAGCCAAGGTGTCAATTTTTGCGGTAAGGAATAGCAGAACTATGTGCCAGAAATACGACATGAATGCAGAAGGAAATGTTTAAAACATAATAGTCCAGCCTAAAACACAAAGCCTAAACCAACAATATTCACTTATCTAGCTACAGCTTTGACATATTTTGCCTGTGTAAGTATAAATACTCAACTGAGAAAATTTAAAGGGAAAAGTTACAAAGGAAGTAAACGTGTGCTGTAAAAATCTTGAGTTCATATTGCAATCCACCTTGATCCAGTTCCTTGTTGCACTTGTTTATATTGTCCTTTTCTTTTGTTTTTCCTTTGTCTTGTTCTATCCAAAGCACCTTAAGTAAAGCAAAGATGGAAAATCTTTTCCCTCCAACATAAAGAAAAAATTATTTTAAAAGAAACCAAAATTATTTCCTTGGTATAAATACCAGACCAAAATTTTATCATTCTCCTAGTTTTATTTTAGGCTTCCTACACAGATACTGTGCACATGATACACACATGGGTTTAAAAGCTTAATGTAACAGCAAGGACGACAACAGGAGCGGACTTCATAGACCTGGATAGGCTACAGCTACACTACCACAGGTGAACTGGGGACTAGGAACCCAGCAGAGGCAAAGGAAACCCCTTCCCATAACCGTGGGAACAGACTATTTCTATACAATTAATATTGTATGTAGCTTAGATCAAGGTGAGAATGCATGAGCCTGATTTCTGGCCAAGGGGAAACTCACATTTACTTCCCACACTGAACATAAGGTTCGGCACTCATCACATCAGACATTCTGCCCTCTGGAGCACATGGTGCTGCAGGTCCTATCTAGATATGCACACATACATGGCAGCTTTTCTGTTGAATTAGCCTGGCTACATTATACAGAGTTTATGCAAGCTTTATTTTTTGTGAATGCTGTGTTAGGCTGAGGGAGATCAGCTGCTAGTTTAGAGCAAAAGTTTGAATGAAGCAGGCAGACAGTATGTAGTTTGGCAGAAACCCCAGCACTATGAAATTAATACATCCAAATACTTTTACCTCATTTAAATTGCTCGAGTGAGATTATCCCAGCTCAGCACTTTAAATCCTATAGCCAAAAAGTTTTTGATGTGGAATTAGTGCCCAATTGTTATATTGACTGTGGCCACAAATTTATTCAGCTAATATCTTTTCTTCTCTGGGCCGCTGGCTCAGTGTAGAGCTGGAAGGTGACCACCACCTCAGCACATCTACACACATTGAAGTGTCTACTCTAAGGCAACCAGGGTTTCTTGTGGGGTTGTCTGGTTTGGGTTTTTTTTTTTTGAGAGGAGCCTTTCATTTGTCTCAGCTTATCATAGGGTTTTGCTGAATCTCAGGTGTTGCCAATATTCCTGCTAATGTCTAAAGAAGGAGAGAAGCTGTGTGTGCAATAATAAACAATGATTTTGTGCTGTTAATTGACTTGAGCATTGCTTTCTGTAAGTGCAACCTATTCCCATAAAAGCTTTAGTGTTCTGCTTCTCTGCAGTGTGACTAACTCAGGTGGGGCACCTGATTAGATTAAGAGCTAACCCCTTAGAACATCTGAAACTAACCTGGGTAAGCCCATGCACTTGTCCGTAGCACTACAGTTCCCCAAGGTGTTACAAAAGCACAGTTAGAAAACTAAACTTTCTACAAGGCCTGGCAAAAGTTCATCAAGTGGTTGCTAGTGATCTTTTTTTGAAAATCTTTCTACCAGATGGCTGAAGTATAGTCACTCTCCCAAGAGTGATTATGCCATTAGAAGAAACCTTGCTATTTTTGATCATGAATTCATAGTAAAGGAGATTATTTTAGTCTTGTACAATTCCAGGTGTATTGTCTGTGATTCAAATAGCATTGATAACAATAATAATCGTTCAGCAGCATGGAGAGAAGTCTGTTTCTACCAGAGAAAAGTCAGGACAGTAGGAAAAAGAAAGCCGATAATATTTGGATTTATTAAATTCACTCAGATTTACTGGATGCAAAAAGATGCAGCCCTGTACTGTATTCAGACAGCTAGCAAGTCAGATGGAGACAGACTGCCAGATGCAATCAGCTGCAGTGGAATCAGACCCAACAATCTGACTTTTCTTTTTCTTTGCCTTCTCCTCAACATTAGCCAAACTTTTCAGAGTCACTAATATCTGCGATCTTCCCCAGCCCAATGTGGGCAAAGTTTAAATTTGTCATAGCTTTATTAGCAATTCATTTAAGAGCAGAACTATATCATTAGTTCAGGCAAGTAATAAACATATAGCACTAGGAAAATTGTTTTGTTTAAGAGGTATTAACCTTATTTCCTTAGGGAATTTTATTTATAAAAGTCATCTTTGATTGAACTTGATAGCCATCTTACAGTAGGAGAACTGCCAGTGTGAGATGCAAATCATGTAGGAGCACAGAAAACTTAAGGAAAATATTAGAACACTTAAGGGATCGCTGCTTAGTTGCTAGTTTATATAGAAAAGTGAATCTTGTAGAGTTCACGATTTTGAAAATCTACCAAGCTGATGGCCTGGCTGTGCCATTCCATGTACACTTAACACTTCCACAAACTTCACTAGTCTCTACTGTCCCCTTGAGTTTCACACGTAGTGTCTATATCATGAAGTCTTTCACCAACAAGAGAAGCATGTTCACCTCTACAATTTCCAACTTGAGGGTAGTTAAACAGTGAGAAATAGAATTTTCCAGTTCTTAGGCCCCATTAAGGCTCTGGTTCTGCAGTGCATTACACACACAGAGAATCACTGAATCCAGAGTGTTCTCTACGGATATCAGCACATGCTCTGAAACCATTGTTAACGAGAGGAAAAGTTGCAGCAGAACTGGCGATGCTCCTATCACAATCTGTCAGCTACATAGCAGAGAAAAAATTTGTTGATTAAAACCCATTTTGCAACAATGTAATTAAACTCAGGTCTTAGATTGAAGAAAACATATATTCAAGCCTTTGAAGTTTTGAGTTACTTGTTTTGCATGCCACATTGGCTTCATGACCATGCATTTCCTAGTAATAAATTACAAGAATATTAAAGTAAAAGTGTACCAACATTCTCTTTTTCCCTGACTCAGACTAAAGAAATGTCAAAAGAGTTGGTGCAAATGGTCAACATGAGACTGAGTCAATGACAGAGTTTTGGAGTGGTTCTGGTTTCACCCAGACTATTCAGCTTTGCCTACTAAGATAAGTACGAAAGGACCCTACCTTATTTAAAAGTAAATATGTGGATGTTACCAAACCAAACCAATCCAAAACAGGGTTTCATCCTTCATTTGTAATTAGAATGCATAGGTTGGTGTTAAAAGCCTGATTAAACAAAAATTTAATGATTTGCAGCTACTGAATTCCTGTAAGATTTATAAAGCTTTTGCAATAATAGACAGATTAGAGCTGAAGACAGGAATTTTCGAATTAAGATAAGCAATTGGTAACCTTAAAGGGAAGGTAAAACAATTGATCCCCTGCATCACCTTCTTACTGACAATAAAGAAGAGTGAAGAGGAAGAGACAATTACTCTTTTCTGAACTACCAAAGAAACAGATTGTGCACAGCAGTTGCACTGGATGTCTCTGGCAACCACTTTCACTAGTGAGAAAAATATATACCTTTCAGATTTTGGCAGGGTATACCAGCCTTGGGGTACATTGTAAAGGCTAATCAGCCAGTCTGACAGGGAGCTGAGGTGTTAAATCAGCTAAGGAGGATACTTATTAAGTATAATCTTAGTAATACATTTTCTTACTTCATCTATTTGTAATTTTATTCTATTATTTCTAATGTGCATTATTTCCTAGCTAACTGTAGGGTTTTTATCCTTAAACCTTTTCAAAGGATTTAAGGATATGACAAACTACAAAGCACACCAGTTCTTTATCCCTGAAGTCAGACAGCTGAAATACTCTTTGTTGTGCACCATATCTCAATACCTTTATCTGTGTTTTCCAAAGAGTATCAGAGTGCTGAACTTCTAATTTTGCCTAGCTGAGAAAAGACAGTTTTAAGGGCAAATGAAAGAAATCTCACCAGTGGCCTGTGTAAGATAAATGTTTCCTCATTCTCGCAAAGAGTTTTGGAAACTGTCTAAACTTCAGGGTCCTTATACCGTTATAGAACATAGTTTATATTATAAAATTCAGTAGTATGTAGCCACTTCCTGGAAAAACAATTACAAAGCATTTTGTGTTTAACAATCTATTGTTTACTGATTGTTTTGAACAGCTGTGTTAAAAGCAATACTGAAATTACTGTACTAATGTAACAAAGTTACTGCTGGGATTTTTTTGTGATCAGAGGGCTCTTTATTCCTCCATTATTAGCAACAGCTGCAAGTACCAACACAGGCATTTTGCTTCATAACAATAATCACAATAACATACATTTAGCATCTTCCCCTCACTGAAATTTGAAGTCCTGTTCACAAACACATTCTTGTCATGAACTCTATCTCTTCCTCACTAACCACAGTTGGGATCAGTGTAAGAACCTCTGCTGACATGGCCTGCATGAAATTACGTCCTTTGGTCTCCCTCACACACCTGCATGCAAGGTATTTGTATCAGCGTGCTGTGGAGCAGCACGAGGCAGTTCCTCATCCGTCCACCTGTCTGAAGCTGCATCAATGTGACATCTCAGCCTCCTGAAAGATATGTCTCTATGCCTTTTGCTTCTTTCTTTGATAATGCTGATGAAGTATCTTTCTTGTATGTGCATTGGAATACAAATGAAACAGAGGAGAGAATGTGGCAGTTCAAGGTGCAGCACAGCTGGATACTTTTGTCCTTGTAGGGAAGGCAGAGAGCAGAGATTTGCATGTCCTTGCTTTCCCGCAGATCTCAAGCAAAGCTTAAGATGAAAAGCAAGAGTGAGAACAAGAAGCAGTTTACAGGGGCCAGGACACTTCAGTCACCAGATTCAAGTGCTATTCTTCTTCAATATCTTAATTCCAGCCATACAAAAATAAATCATAGAACTTGTTTTACATTAATTAGAGCAACACAGCTTTCAATCTGTGTTTTTCAATCTTGATAAGCAGGTTACTACAAAATACTCATACTAGGTTGCATTTGCCATAGAAAATGTTGTAAAGGAGATGCACAGAGAACTGGACTTACTAAGACCAAGGTCTCTCTCTTCTCTTCTATTATCTCCCAGCCAGCAGCCTTCTCTGGTTCGTGCTAAATGAAAACAGGGAAGGGGTGACTTTAGAGACTCCCAAGTGGCTTTTGCTACTTAACTCATTGGCAGAAAGTCACAGTACATATCAGCAGGAACACAAGCAGAAAGACAAAAGGGGGAGAAAGCATGCATCAGATGATTGGAGAGGCCCATCAAGGAGAGAAAAGAAAGAGAAATAATTGCTAGGAAGTTTTCTTAGTGCATTTCCAACTTAGATACATGTATGGAGCTATCAAAGACGGAGATGACAACCAATAATAATGCTTTGCTAGAGAGGCAGGTCTAGGTCACGGCTGCATTCATGCTGGTCAGATCTGATTGACTGTGACAAACAGTGCTGAGTAATTGCTCTAATCACTCCGGTAGGCATTGTACCTTGGCCCAACAAAAGGATGATGCAAGAGCAGCTTCAGAAGCCTGCTGGCCCTTCAACCTGACATCTCTGACAGCAGCGCATTTGTTTTAATGGGAGGGTTATTTGGAGTTGCTGCTGTTCAACAGGGGAAAGCCCAATGAGTATTCCTAAGTTGGCCAGAGATAAGGGCCTCATTAAAGTGCTCAGGAGTACTTATTTGCAGGTTGACTTGCTGTGATGATCAGTTGGTGGAAAGCTATAACAACGAGAAGCACAAAAACATGTCATAGAGCATTGGCTGCAGGTTTGTGTCTCTCAAGAGCAGCAAACAATTAGGGTGGTGTGTCGTCAAAACTTTCACATCAACAAAGCAACACATTTGCTTTAAATGAGACAAAGTCAAATCTACTTAAAGGAAACCAGAACTGGAACATTCTTCTGATGTGCAAGCCACTTCAGGAGGCCAGACTGCTTGAGAAGAGTATTGGGTGAAAGACCCCATGAGGAATCTCTAGTTCCTTCCTGTAATTCCTGTTTTTTTCCTCCTTCATGTCAAATAAGTCTCTGCTTATAGCAACAAAGTTTTGTGAAATCTGGTCTTCCTTCTAAAGCAGATGAAGCAGCCTGAGATATCTCCATGTTCCCTGTTACAGGATGTCTTAAGAATGACTGCTGTGTAGAAAGGAGCAGCCTCTGTTTGCCTGGTTATAAAGAGATGCTTCATTTCTTAAACTCTTCAGCCACTCCACTTTCCTAATCATTTGCTGCATCAGGAAGCTGGGTGTGTTCAGGGCTCTTCTTGTTCAGAGCAAATCTGATGCACGCATTAAGTGCCCGAGATGAACTTGAGTATCTGGTTTGCTCACTGCCACAAGAGCATCTGCCTCACAAACAGTATGCACTGCATGATTTTATTGCCCACTCTGTCAGTATCAAAAGCAAACACTGCTTGCTGGGATGCACTCCCAAGTATCTCATCTGTAAGTACTAAGTGAATTGTCATTGAAATCCACAGCATAGCCTTCTATTACGAGAGCTAAAATGTTTAACACATGGGTGAGTCCCCTCTGGGGGACTAACACTTGGCAGAGCTGGCCTCCCTTAATAACATGTTGTTCTCCAATGGAATGACTACTATAGATAACACTAAGTGGATGTAAGTGAAAGGCATGCTGGTAAATACTTTGTTTATTTTTACTTACTTCTGTGTGTGTGCACACATGCAGCAGCGTGCGTCGGTAGGGAGTTCAGGCTGCTTGACCTCCAGAAAATAGGTGGAGCTGCAAATTCAGAAGCACAGTTGTTTGCACTGCTTTAAGCATTCATTCTCCTGTAATGGAGGAATTCCAGAGCTGACCCTCAGGGCAAGTTTATAGTTTATATCACCTAGCTGCTGCCAGGCAGTGGGAGCTGTGATTCAACTTATATTTAAAATGCATTTTTGTCTTAATTATTTGCTGTTGACTTAGGTTGTCAGCATTTTGCAGGAGTGTGTGCATGTGGATGTGCATGTGACAGTGTGTGTGTGAGACAAAAGAGGAAGACTTAGAGTGTGACTGAGCATCAGCCGATTTAACGAGGGTTGTGGCTTCCTCCTTGGTGACCAGTGCACAGGAAAGACATGATGCTCTTGGGAAGGTAGCCACATTTGCCTTCTCTTAGAAATTTTAACAAGGAAAGGTGAATTTAAACAGATTGGCCCACCCTGACTAGAGCTATAAGTGATGACTGGAAGTCTGAAGAATGACCTGCAGGATCATTTTAGTAATATGACAGCAAAGGCAGTGCTTGAGTGTCACACATATAAAGGGATGCAGTTTTAGCCCATGCTTTCTTCCAGGCTGAAGTAAATGTCTTCATTACATTAAATTGAATTAAAGGTTGATCACCCAAAATATATCCTATTGAGGTAGCGAACTCTTACCATGGCCTGTCATTGGAGTTCTTGGGCCACTGAAGCCTCTCCTGAGCTAACTTTTGAAACATTGCTATCCTTGTATCCAGCTCCACTTAATTTTATTCAGGGTTACATGAGAGAAGGTTTAGAATATTGGAAAATTATAAAAATTACATAGCTGCTGTCATTCATTGATGTAAAAGGTAATTTATTTCGACTTATTGGTCCTATTTTTTTCCTCTTGTCATACCAGTATTAATAAGTGATTCTGCTTACTTCCTTGAAGGTAGTCAGTTATACCCACAGTTGGTGCCCACAGATGCAGCTCCAGTGGCTTTGATTTGCAAAGCTGTGGATTTGGCCCATGTTCTCAGTGGACCAATTCCAGATATACATGAAGGTTAGAATCCAACCCAACAGGTATCCAGAACAGTTACAGTTTTAATTGTGGGAATTATTTGTGTAGGGACATTACACTGAAATTTGATTATAGCTGCTTCGACAAGTGTAACACTCTGTAGGAAAATCAATCCTGTTTCTGTAATGAAGAAAAACAAGTCATTTTCAAAAGGAAATATGATTATACATTCACAGCTTAGGTTGAAGAAACACAAGGCAGCTTAATACAGTGCAGGCTTGCTCAGAGGGAATATCCACTCGCTGAGGCCAGCATAACAAGATTGGATTCCAGTTTAATGTGGTTGTGACTCAAATCCCTTTGGAGAGTTTGTTTGACAATCTGACAAAGTTATCTCAAGAAAAATAGGTTAAAAAACATAAACTTGACTTCAGTAACTGCATTTCCTCTTCAGCATGTAGAGTATTTTGCCTGGAGGCCCCTGCAGCCCGAAGCCCCATAGGTAATACCACTTTGTGCCTTTACATAAACCAAAATGTTTTAGCAGGCATTTTGCTCCAAGAAAAGGTTTGCCATGTGATCTTAAAACAGGGAAATAAGGTCCTTCTGATCTCTCTATATGAAAAAGACAATATGAAGGAGATGAAGGGTAACTGTTGGTACTTCAAGGACACAGGCTCATTCACAGTAATTTCTAACTACTGTTTTAGTTATATTTGAGTAGATGCCTAGTTCCCTCATGATGCATTTCAGAAATCCCTGTTTAAAGTTGAATCCTCACACTTAGTGTCAAAGCAGAATGTGCTAAGTGAAAGTGAATGCACAGCACTGCTCTGCTTCCACAGATGGAAAACAGAGGCCCAGAGAAATGTGCCATATTGCCTTTGGGGCTAATTGCTTAGTCACTGGCAGAGTCAAGTCACTCCCACACTCTGTCTTTGGGCACAGTCACAGAGTCACAATGGCAGTAATTGGAGCCTTCACGATATTACAACCTCTAATTATTCATTACTGTCCTCAGTTGTCATTTACCATCTTTCAGCTGGTGGTTACCAACTCACAGTTGAGCCACCAGAACGGATTATGTAAATCCTAAAGATTCAAAGCCTAATCAGTCTTCTCAAGTCATCTTCATCTCCTATGAGGAAAAAACTGAGAGAGTTGAGTTTGTTCCACCTGGAGGAAAGAAGGTTCCAGGGAGACCTTATTCTGGACTTTCAGTACATATAGGGGGCTGATAAGAAATACGGAGACAGACTTTTCAGTAGGGCCTGTTCCAATAGGACAAGGACTAGTGGTTTTAAATTAAAAGAGGGTCAGTTTAGATTAGATATAAGAAAGAAATCTTTTATGATGTGGTTGGTGAAGCCCTGGAACCATTTGCCCAGAGAGATGGTGGATGGTCCATCTCTGGAAATATTGAAGACCAAGTTGGACAGGACTCTGAGCTACCTGATCTAGTCAAAGATGCTGCTGGTTATTGGAGGGAGGCTGGGCTATATCACTTTTAATGGACCCTTCTAACCTGAACTAGTCTATAATTCTACTGTCTTACCTCTGGTTTGGATTGAGCTGGATGAACTGAAGTAAGTGTGGCATGGGCTATTTTTGGAAGCACAAAATAACGTGCGTGGCTGACCGTGACAGCAGACTGTCCCGTCTCCAGGGCATCAGCTGAGGAGTACAGAGAACACAAGCTTCACAAGGTCTCTGAAACCAGCTGAAGATGACCCCAGCACAATGTTGCAGTGACCCAAGATGTTGATAAACAATCAGGACAGGTCACAGGACAGAGGGAGAGGATACATACTTAGCTGAACAACTTTCACTCTGAATTCCTGCATGGCTCACTCAGATCATGAGTGGGGGCCTTCCAAAGAGCATTCTGAAATTCACCATTGTCTTTATGCCTTTTAAGCTCCAAATTGATTCAGATCCAAATGTTAGGAGTCAAGAGCTGCCACTTCTCAGATAGCTCAAGTCCCTTTGTCCTCAGCGTTCAGTAAACATCATTGGTTGGATGGGCACCTCCCTGAAAAACATCTACAAGGTGATATTTGGGAACACTTCCTTTCAGAAGCTCTCCTCATATTCTGGATCTCCCCATATTTTAAGTATAACCTTCTGCCTGTGGTTATAGCTCTTCTCATAGACCCAAATGCCTCAGAGAACAGGAACCTGCCATTCCTTGGCCTTACTGTGTTCAGTTTAATCAGCAATGAGAAAAGGTTTGGCAAAACAATTAGTTCTGTCCTCTGTTCCCCCTTCCCTGCTCATGCAGCCCATCATGAAACACCATTCTCTGGGCATCACATCTGCACTTCTCTATCACCAGCTTGTAGCAGGAAATGGACACTTCCAGGGGCAGAGCCAACAACAGATCCATGTTGCCACCTACTGCATCCTGGAACTGTGATGCCCTGACACTTTTTGACATTAAAACAGTGCCTTGCTTGTGACACGGTGACTTTCTAGGGTCATTCCTGTGGTAATAACAGCCTCATAAGCAGAAGCTAACTTTCCTACCACACTGCAATAGGCCATCATCCCAAACTACACCTGAGAGATGAGAAGGAATGGCATATGGGATACGCTGCACTCTGGGCTATCTCAGGGCACCAGCTGACATAAGCACTATCTGATGTGCTGTGAATAATTCAACAGGAGCGCATGCCTGTCTGCACCAAATTTGTATTGCCAGGTGATCCAGTAATGCATAAATCCAATCTTAGTGATCATCTGACCACAGCCTAAATGTTCAATGCTTGGCTGTATCATTAATCTCACTGTGTGATTTTAGACAAGTCATTTTCCCTTCCCTGAAAATCACTTTCCCGCAGCTGGAAAATGGGACATAAGAGGTTCCTGTAAACCCATATCTCTTGGGGGCTTACTGTCCCACTGCAGGATGTAAGGAAATCCTGCTTGGTTAGAATGAATGTTTGCAAAGAAATAGTAATCATAAAATAAATTTTAAAAAAAAGATGACAGAAGTGAGAATGGAGAACAGTTGTGTTTTAAAGGTTGGTTGAAGGCTGTCTCCAAAACTAACGGGCTTTATTTTTATCCAGAAAACAACTTTTAGAGAAATAAACTGTTTATCTGTCCATTCACTAGATGCAACTAGTTAGTACAAAGGAGCACTTTCTGAGGGCTGTACTCTGGAGCACAGAGATCAGCTTCAGCATTTGCAAATTCTGGTACTGCAAGAATCTTTCTGCTTCTGTAATTAATTCGATTAAACTGAAATAATATTTGTAGTTTTATCCATCTGCTCCTTATTCTGTTTTCAAATGGGTTCTTCTCTTTATTACTGGACTGAAATATTTCCATGAAGAGTATTAGGTGATTTCACATAATGTTAACCTGTGAATCACCATAAGGTTAAAAAATAGATTTGTGGGAATAGTATGATGCAATTCATCTTTGTGCAGTCAAATTTTTTATTTAAAAAATTTTAGAACACTGAGAGAAAATGGCATAATATGGATTAGAAGCCATTCTAAACTATACTAGCTGTTTCAAAATTGCATGTTTTAACCTTTCAAAATAACTTATGCTAAAGTAGTGTGTAATGTTGAAGAAAGTATTGCATTTACTCAGACTATTTTTCTCTCGCTACCAACGTCTGCCATATGCTGCCACTGTTACCATTGCCCTTAGTGATCAATGGGTTTGCCCATTTTCGGAAGAAAAGCAGTTTAAACATTATGGGCTAGATTCAGTCATGTACTTGAACACCTCAAATCTGTCTAAAGCCTGCTTTAAGCTCATAGACCCTTTCTTGTTTGTTCTTTTGTTCCCTCTTTAAAAAATGTATATCCCTGTTGCACAAAATGGGGACTGACTGTAAGTGAATTAGTCCCCAGTTTAACAAAGCTGTTAAGGTTAAGAATGTTTAAGTGTGTGAGTAATCAATAAGCTCAACTCCAGGGACATGAAATAAGTATGTGAATACACAGATCCCTGGATACATGCCTTGGCATGGCTGAGGAGTGGGAAGTCTTCTTCATAAAGCTGATCCCAGAGCTGCTGAAGACTGGGGAGCTGCAAATTAAAGTAGCCACCCGTGTACTGAACAATCTTCTCTCTAACACGAACTCTGGAGTTTAGCTGTCATGCTTTGCCCATCATCATAGTACCTGAGCACGTTTGGAAAGTTAAGGCAACCATTTTACACTAGATTCTAAGATTAAAAATGTTTACACTTAAGTTTTTGACGGTGGAAATTTACTCACGTTACTTTTTGGCCACAGAGGGAGCTCATATTTCCTTACACTCCCACCCAAAATTGATGATTTCAAAAAACCCCAGGCCTAGAGAATATGAAGGAAATGTATTGTTCAAATCAAGGTTAAATTTATAATGCGCTTTGATCTTCTAGTAAAAAGTAACAAATTAAGAACATTATCCTATGCCTACCACAGATTTAAAAATATTAAAAATGGAGAAACTCCTTTTACTCATAAGAATCTAATGTCTTTTACTATTGTGGAGGATTATTTCTTAATTAATATCACATTTACTAGCATTTTATCCAGCAAAGGTTTAAATGTCTCAAAGAAGATATTTTACAGTTTATATCGTTCTGTCAGTGCTGAGATAATGGTGTTACTGGTGCTGCATAAAAATCACTAAATAAGTATTAAAAGTAAGTGGAAATGTTCTTGCCATTTCCAATAAGAAACAGTCTGCCACGTGTTATTCCATGTGTCTGAATTTGAGCTGGTATTTCAGATTGTGAATTTTAGTAAATCCTTCAGGTAAAATGGAGGGCAAGTCTCTGTCAAACTACTAAATAAAAAAAAAAAATTACCACCACCACACAAAACTCCCTTTTATTTCTGAATTATATTTATGGCAGTTATTTTCAGATAACAAACCTGACCTAGTGGTCAGTCAAAACCCCTTCTGTGAAAGCTGTATGTGCCAAAGATTTTTTTTAAGTTAAGCTGGTGCCCTTTTTATTTCTTTATTACAACGAAATTGTAAATCTTTTTCTTCTGTTTTGTTTTTTTCCCCTATACTTGTTTGCTTTAAAAATAATGGGTAACATCCTGCCCAGCTTAAGCCCCTGGGACGTCTGCCAAGATATCAGTCATCTAGTGCAGCTTTCACACCATAATGTAAGTATTATGGATGTTGAATTTTAAATAAAAACATCCTCTTCCCAAATGCTTTTTAGACACTAAAATTAAACAAAATGAAAAAATCAAAACAGTCAAGGCTAAAAACCCTTTCTCTCCTAAACACTTGACATTTTTCACTCCTGACTCTTCCGATGCTATAATTTAAATACTTTTTTGGTTCTCACAGGCAGGCAGGCAAGACAGGACCTGAACAGTGAACATAAAATCCCTGCCTTCCTCTTATCTCCTTTCAAAAAATGCCTATCAGACAGTCTTTATATGCATAAAAATAAATTTTAAAAAGCAAACAAATCTATTATTTTTATGGGTCATGATTAAGAGTTCAATTAGTTGGCTTATTCAGTTAATTCACCCTTTAGCCAATGTTTCATTTTTGAGCAAGAGATATTGACTCATTCACTGAAGTTCCTAACAAGCAGCTCCATTCTATTCTTTGAAGTAGAGGTTTTTCACTTCTCTTAAACTGTATTTCTTTCTATTTTCAGGGGATTTTAGTGTTTGCCTATGCAAATAGATTACAGACACTGTTGATTTAGATGACCCCTCCATGCAGGCACCAAATTATACTCCCTTTTCCATCAGCTGGCAAGGCATTTCCAGAGCATTGAGGCAAGGCAAATTTAAGTTGTGACATTGTAATAGGAATTCTTGTGAAGCACAAAATGCTCAATGAATGACAAAGGTATCTCTTGAGGAACAGCTGAAAGCCATCTATACTCAGGCATCTCTACAGCATAAAAAGAGCAGAATGAGACAAATTTATTGTTGTTATTTTTATTGATTAAACTTCGTGTTAAATTTGATATAAGTGTATTCAATGGCAGTGTAGTCTCTGGAATCTACTGTCTAATCCAACTAACTTGAGGGTAAACTCAGTTTTACAGGTAATGTGTATTAAGCAGCTATTAGCTGCGACACACAGTGATACAGCATAAGAAAATGTGAGGGGGCAGGATTCTTTATGTTGGAAAGAGGCTCGCAATGTTGCATGACAGGACATGCAAAATACTCTTCTATTAAATAAAATTATTAATATGTGAGAGCTAGTTAAGGAATAGCTGACATGTGGGCAAATGGGTTATAAATCTTTCTCCACCTGCTACATGCAAGGCTTTAAGAACACAGATTCATGTCAGAACACAGATAGGTATTGTGTTATCATGTTTGTGTAGAAAAAGTCTTGCAGATGAAAGGAAGACTGCAAAACACCGCATTACCTACACACAGTTATAGGAGATGGATTTCAGAAAAGTTGGCTATTAGGAGACTCACCTAAATCTGCCCACTTCTTTTTTAAAATTATACAAGCATGTGGCCCTTTGCCCCTCAGTGAGGCAATTTGTGTTCCTTTCCATGAGTTAAGCTACATCAGGGCCATGCTACAGCCTCATGTCCACTACTAAAACACAGCTATGGACTACCTAGGCCTGACCGTGTCGCTGCCATTAGAGGAATAAGAGCCTCACTTACAGACAGGCAAATAGAGCTGGGGCAATCTGACTCCACCCGACCTTTCCCTTGGAGCACATGAAGGCACACCTCTTATTTTGCTCCAGAGAGGCTCCTGCCTTGGGGAGTAATTCTCTCTCTGTGGGTTCTTGCTCCTTACTTTCACTAATAGAGTTAAAAAGTAGCTTCTCTGCAAACACAGGGGGTTTTTCCACTCTAAAAGGTATGTATTATTATTCCAGTGTCACACTTCTTTACAAAGTTCTTCACAGACATGTAGTGTAGTCTCGTTTTTGTTGTCCTCTTGTGAGTGACCCCAAGGGAAAGTCAGGTAACTCTCTTGCTGTAATCTGGCCCTCACCTCTTCAGTGATGGCAGCTCTGAGGACGGGTTCAAGCTCTGAGGAAGCAGAACATGTTTCCTCTATCAGAAGCTGAACATACACTTCTTCAGATACATCTGAAAAAGGTCATTTATAGTAACAACTTCTAGACAGGCTGTGTGATCTGTACAGGGCTCTTCTGAATTGGATTTGTCCCTGGCTTGAGCTGTGAATCATGCTTTTCTGACTATTCAGTAGTTCAGTCTTCGTCTTCTAGTATATCTCTCCTTTCTCTCTGAACTGATGGGGAGGATGGGGAGGATGGAAAGCCTTTCTTTACAGGCCCATGGGGTTCCCTGTATGGGAGGAAATCTCCTGCAGATCCAGTGGTGGGCTTTGTTGTGTCAGTTTAGGTTGGTGGGCTGCAGGCTTGCCAAGACTGAAATTCCCACTCACAGAAGGCATTTTTTATGTTTTCTCCCATCTCCTTATCTCTTCCCTGCTCCCCAGAACACTTTTTTGTTATTTTAGAGCATCAATATCTGATATCTATATGCAATGCTTCCTGTACACTGTTTCATTCATCAGACCATAAGTCATTTAAGTTAAGGATGTGTCCTTTGCAGACTTAGTCCCATGAGTAAAGGACCTGAATTTCATGCAGACCAGCTGTAAGATAAAAACAAAAGTTAATATTACCTACTATTTCAGCTGCCTAGTCCAAATTTATTATGTTTAATTGAACAGTGATAAATTCAGTTACCCAGTATAGCAGATCCCCTTTTCTTTCCCAAGCGTCCATCAGTCCTCCTTCAAACAATATTATATTTATGGGCATTTTAGGTATTCACCTACAGCCACCATAAAGCAAGACATAAATGGGGACAACTCCAAGAGGAAAGACAAACTGATAGATTGCTAGACAGACTGAATCAGTTTGTAGAGTTGACAATTATATTCATTAACTCAATCAGCCTTCCGTTAATAGTGTGGGTTTGATTGCCGTCTTGCCTACAGGTAAATCTCCATCAAAATTACAACCATCAGTTAGTCCCCATTTTTAGAAACTATATGTGCTGGGGAAAAAAAAAAATAGAAAAATCTGTTGCCGTATCCTTTCTTCCAGAAGCAAAAAGCTGCTCCAAAAGCAACGGGAGGTGCGGAGCCACAGTGACCTCAGCCGGCGCTGCAGAGACCGTGCGGCACCGGTGCCCCGGCGGGGACCGCATCCACAGCTCTGCCGTGCCGCGCTTCCAGCAGGAGGGCGCCCAGCGTTTTCCCACCCTCTGGCGCTGCTTTTGTTCCCTGATACCGATCCAAGTGCTGGATCGGAGGTCTCAGGCTGGGCTGAAATCTTCTCCAACTCACAATCCTCATTCGCTCTGAGAAACAGGGTTCAGGATGGCCACACCTCCAATGCCACTGGGTAAGGATGTATAACAGCAGCTAGGCAGATGTTGGCTGGTACCGGTAAGAACAGCTTATTATGGGTTAAAATTATTATTACTATTTTTTGAAGACTTTTTGAAACTGTCCCCAACAGATAGTAATAAGCAGCATACATCTTATGCTGATGTCAGCATCAAATTTAAGAGCTGTGGTGACATGAAATAAATAATTCTCAGTAAAATTCTCTATGAAGTAAATCAATTTCATAAAAATTTCTGTGCTTTACAGAATTATATATCTCATATTCTTATATCGTGAATTCTCAAGTCACTGTTCATCATTATTCAGTACATCTTCATGAAAAAACAATGCTGCTAAGAGCACTAACATACACATTCCAAGATGAAAGGTGATCATTTCTGTCCAAGGGCTCATTTTCATATTTCTGCACTCATTTTGTGGTAATTTGTTGAACTGAGATCATTATGTTTGTGAATAACAGAATCATCATTTTCACCTAAAAGCATCTTTTAGTTTCCCTCGTGAAGTTTCCATCATTTAAAAATACATCATGTGTTACTGATGCCATATAAATGTGAGTGAGTCTTAGTTTTATGGATAATAGAGACCTACTTTTTCTACAGATAAGGAATAAAACCAAGATATTTTATTTCTCAGCACAGCAAATAAATCGTGCAAAACCCCAGAATATACAGATTGTACATTCAGCTAAGACAAATGCATCTTGTTCTATTTACATTCATGAGGTGATGTGGATTTCCACCAACCCAAGAATCAAGCTTCCTGGGGGTTCTGGGGCAATGTCTCTGTAGTCCACAGCCCTCATAAAATCTAAGCCATCTTTTCCTGGCCCAGGTTCACATGCTGTGAAACAGAAAGCCTGTTGTTGGGAGCTGGAGTAGGTCACAGCACCAAGCTGTACTGTAAGAAAAGGTCTCTCAGAGGGCTGAAGACTGAGGGCAGTTGAGGTTAAAAAGTGGGAAGAGCAATCTGGGAATGGGGCACAGCCAGTGTTCACAGCGAACTAGCTCACATTAACTCTGTGACAAAGCATTCAGGCAGCCACAGTTTCACCCTGAATATGCTTCTCATTGCAGGAAATTTTGAGAAGTGATGCTGTGTCCCTTACTCAGAGGAAATTCTTTTAGAACTCACACTGCTCTAGAGAGATATGACACTTTTTTGTCTGATATGGTGTATCTGGGCCCTTTAGATCTGACCACTTGTGTCCAGAAGCTTTAAACCTGAACTGCATGTATTTCACACAACGACAAGCAAGTAGTACATGTTTCCTTTCCTCCTTTTGAAGTTAGGAATATGATGCCTTAGGTTTTAACTTTTATATTTTTTAAACTCTGTACTGCTTAGTGTGCAACTTTGAAGCTTCTTGTAGCCTGTTACTTTCTGCTCTCTCATGCTGGTTAGACACACAACAAAGCCTCTCCGGACTGCTCTTCAAGGACACCTGGACCATCCTGAGCCCAAGGGGTGTAAACCAAGGAGTCTCTGAAGGGGGGGTAGCTAAGGGGAATTACATCATTTAACTGGGGTTTTAATTGGAGAATTAACCCTGATATGCAAATGAACCAAACTTATAAAAGTGTGGAAAACTCGTGACCTGTCGTCCATCTTGGGGTCCATCTTGGCAATAGCCTCTGGCTCCCCAGGGTGTACCTTGAAGGCCCTTCAAATAAATACCTACTTTTGTTCCTTTACTCTGTCTAGTCTCTGTGTCTAGGAGGCCTGATAAGGCATCAAATATATATATGCCCTTGGTTTGTTATTTTGGTTTTTTCTACTTGTATCATCTGGAAAACTGGAAATGATCCAGAAGTGGTCCATCTGTCAGAAAAATGTAATGTTTTAGTCAAATTCCACACTACTATCAGGAGAATAGACATTTCCTTTCTACCTGCAGCCTGAGTCAGTTTTCTTTTGTGTGCTCTAATGTGCTTCTGACCAGCCAAGGGGTTTTTTGTTGGTTTTTTTTGGCAGAGTGGATGTTGGCTTATTGGTTATGAGAGCCTGTACAATCACTGCAGTGGAAATAAAAAGCCCTGACACTAGAGCAGTAGAAATAACAATGTTGGTTTCTTCCCACTAAGTGGAAATAACATGCTTTGTTCCACCAATTTGAGGTACAGAATACTGGACATGAGATGGCGTATAACATTTTGCATTTTTTCCGGGAAAATGTCTCAGCCACACTGCACTGTGCCGGAACAAAACTGCACCAAAACTGGTCAGCTACAAGGTCAGTGATAACAGGACAGATTCTCAGGGCTGAGGTAAATTGGAAGCATGAGGCGTACAGGGACTTCTATCAACTGATAATGTGTCCCAAAACATTTATTTCACTGACTAGTTGAAAGTCAGTTCTTGAGTATTGGGCCCTAATACCCCTGTGTGAAAGTCTTTTAAAAGACTGTCTCTAAACTCCAAAAAATAAATATATAATGAGTGATAGACACTTTCAATAACTGATCACATATGACTGACAGGAAGAAATGGTGAGCCCAGTTGAATAAATCATGCAGCTTGCTGAACTCGATAGCATCATATATTTTTAAGGTAAGCCCTCATGGATTTTGAATAAAACAGGAATCACTCAGAAAAAGGCATGCTTTTGCCTGTTCCTTATCTCACCATATTAAGGCAATAAAACACCAGTAAGTTGCCAGATTCACCTATTTCTTTCCCTGGCTCCTTTGCAATTCTGCATAATCACAGATTAATAAGGAACAAAATCTTTCTACTACCCACTGGTAACATCATTTTTAGTATATACTCTATATTAAAGGACTTAAAAATATCTGTAGTTAAAAAGTATTCTGAAGTTTTAGAGGGGCCCTAGATGTGTTAAGTTTAATACAAACATGAGGAAATACAAATATCTACTTCAGTGGACAGTGAATCAGGACTGACCTTCTGTGGGAGAGGCTGAACAGGCAGAGACTATTTTTCAAATACATGAATTAGACACATTTCCATGAGGAAATTTTAAAACATAACTATTAAAAAGAAAAAGGAAACATAAATGCTTCTCTTTAAGATTTTTCCATTTCCTTTTCTCCGCAAATTTTTATATATTTTTATAGTCTCATTTAGGACAATTCCTACAAAGCTCTTTTCCAAGACTTCTTTAACTTTCCTTCATATTTATTGGCAATTTAAAATGAAAGTGAGTGTCACTTGGCATAACTGAATACCCACTGGGGTCAGCAGTACCTTCGTTCAGACCCTGAGACTTCGTCCCAGCTTTGTGAGCACAGATGGGGCTGTACAATGGAGGGGGACCACCCTGGTTACACGTCTGCCTCTGTCTCACATGACACCAAATATGAGCAGGGCACTGGACAGTGCTGGTGGAACCAAGGGGAGTGCCTTTGAATCATCCCAGTCATTGGGCTGCTCTCCTGTTAATGGCGTGGTAACAGTAAATTTAACATCAATTGCCTTTATATAACACTCTCCATGTGTCAGCTCACTAGACAGACGTTTCCAATTTTCTGTGTTGGTTAAGCTGGAGCATAAATAACTGACTTTCCAAAGATTATTGATAGCACCTGTATTAAGTAACAGAAGGAGAATTAGGCAGGCAGAAGTGGTCTGGGGACTGTGGCATTAGCCCAGTATGAGAAAGACTCATGCTCTTCTGATACGTTTTCCTGGGTAGCCTTAAGCAAACCCCTTACTTACCATGTTGAGTCCCGTTTGGTCAAACTGGACAACTCATCCTTCCTTGCTCCATGAGAGGGTTTGATGTAAGAATAAATCTATCAAAGATAAGAACATACAGTCTGTGTAATGGGGTGATGCACATGTCTTACTGTACAATTACAGTTATGAGATTTTTTTGAACTTTGGTCTGGTCACCTTATACCTTCCCTTGAAATAAACTGGTTTTTTGCCCCAGTGTAATTCTATGAAGTCTTCATAAAAATCTGATTAGAATATTTGATTGAAATTTTTCTCAGACTGGCCTGAAGTAAAGGAGAGATGTACGAGGAGAGGACGAAGATACACATGGTTGTTTTTCTGTTACAGCTCCTGGATCAGATTCTCAGCTGACAGAGCTACAGGGTAATTGGACTAAAATTAATGTAAATCTCCTGATTGATACTATCTGAGAATCTAGTCTCATCTTCTAAAGTCAGACATTTTTTTCAGAGGACTGCAATACCTACAATGTTTTTCCTGTCTGTTTGTTAAAAGATGTAATGAGAAAATAGAATGAGCTTTAACAGTGAACTTCTGGGCTTTTCTGAATTTCAGTTTACTCTTACTGTAATATCTTTTTCATGTCACAACTACACTGCAGATAGAAAGGCTGACTGTGTCAAGGGAATTTGGTGTTTTACATTTAGAAGGAACATTTAATGAATTATGCTGCCCCCAGATAACCCCTATTTCATTTGTATATAATGCTCAGGGCTAAGGATTGTCTTCCTGATCCTTCTCAGATGTTAGGCAATACAATTCAAGAGTGGTCAAATTTCTGCTCCCATCCTTACTTCAATTCTGCAAGTACTGAGCACCTTAACTCCCACTGAGGACATAAAATGGCTTAAATACAATAATAATATTAAATTTATCAAAGGCATAAAGTTCAGAGTGAAATCAAATACTTAACTTTTTTCTTTGTATGACTAGAGTGCAAAACATATTACGTAAACCTGACCTTTTAATAATATACTATTTAGTTCTTTTTATGTTAGTACCTAATTGTTATAATTTTTTTATGCAAAGTACTCTAAAACATTAAATTCCTTATAAATAGTCTGCCCCATTAATCTCTGGAGGTATTACTGACTCAGCTCTCACTAACTGAACTTGTCAGTTTGCAATTCCACATCTTCAGGAGAGGAAGAACAGGTATTTAAGTTGATATCAGAAAAAAACTAAGAGGAATACATCAAATGGCACATTGGTAAGTGAAACGGTATTGGTCTTAGGAAGAAAGGATTTTATTACTTAACAGCCTTTCAGTAAAAAACCTGAAAACTAATCAGACATCAGGCTTCAGGGTAGAAGTTTGTTGTCTGTCAGAGTCAGCAAAAAGATTTCTCCCCCTTCCCCTCAGTCAAGACACTGGTATAACTGGCCCCATGCATTATGGAAAGTAGCACCTCTCCCTATGGCACAAGGCAATTGTCAGCAGCCTCTGGAAACTGGCCCTTACCCCTAACATGCTCATGTGCTTTACACCCTATGTCTCCATTTCATGTTTGCTTTCATTTTGTTTGTTTTTAAATTATGCTAATTATTTGCAGCCTATAAACACATGTGCATATTTGTACCTATGTGAGAGACCAGACCAGGTGAAAAGTTTCTGCCTTTCATCTGTGAGATTAAGCAGGTGGGTGAAAGCCAGCCTGACTTAGAGAGCACGGCTGCAGAGACCGAGCAGCAAGCCCTCCAAGTGACTGGACCCTCACAACAAGCATAAAGTTTAACTACTACAAGCAGTGTCAGCTGCAGTTACACATCTCTGTAAAACTAAGCTGTGAAAAATGAACTAAAGTCAGTCTGAAAAAATTTACATTTTTTAATACAATATGCAACCGGTTTCCTGTAATGCTTCTGAAGTGTTGCCTGAGGACTGCATTTGGCCTCTGATTTCTACCCCACCCAGATGTAAAGAGAGAGCAGCAGCCTATGGAACAATGATATTTTCAAGGACTGTCAGCCTGAGCCTTGGACAGGAAAAATTGGTGTAACTTCATTGAATACAGTATACATCACCAGCTACAGTAGAACCGGGCTAGTTTAATTACCTGAGGACCTGCCCTGTGTTTCCTCAAAGAGCTCTAAGTACTTCTTCCCTTCTGTTTTATTGTGGTTTTGTTATCATATGAACGAACAAAGGAAGAATCAGTGGCTGCAGAACGTTTACCCCAAACGCTCTCATTTGAACTGGAGGCAAAACTCTCCTTGTCAAGAGTGGAAGACCATTTGGGCCTGGAATGGTGTGTTTCCACAGGATTTCCCACTCCTTAGGATTGTGTATGAATCACTAAGCATTTTCAGTTAATATGGCAACACTGTTTCAAGGAGAAAACTCAAGTTTCAAGTTTCAATAAGAAAACTCAAGTCCAAGTATTGGAATAGGAAAGGAATATTTTCAAGTAGCATGATGATTTTCTTCCACCTGTTTTCCACTTGTATTCCTGCTTTGGTAGAAACACAAAATAAGAGCTGTTTGACCAGCAGCACCAGTTGTTGCTCCAGGGCAGAGAGCATAGGACAGAACCAACACGTGCTCCATTGCCCATGCAGAATCCAGATGTCATAAAGTGCAGCAGAAGCAAGAAAAACTGTGAAATAGAAATAGACGAAACATTCTGCAAATCCAAAGACTCCTTCATGTACTTGCTTCTCAAAAAAACAGCAACCTGATGTATTGGAACTGAGCTTTTGGCATCCGTAACAGTGGAGGATGGAAAATAGTTCTGCCAAGGCCCGCAGAGCTGGGTTCCTCCATTACAGCAAAGACCTTGTATGTGCCAAATGGCAAACATCTGCTCTTCGATGTGAGCAATGATGCATGGAAGAGCTGCAGGTCTCCAAGTTCCTCCTCTTTATTATCAATATTGACCCAGCTGCCTCTCGTGGTGTCCATAAAACCATTTGTACGAGGACATGGTATTTTTTTGTCTTAAGGAAACCTGTTGCAAAAGATCTGCCTGAAGTGCCTGAAATCTTCCCCCTTGACTAGACCCAGCCAAGCGCAGATGAAACTTTGTCAGGAAAGTTTCAGTGCTGCTGGGGTTGCTACAGCAGATTACCTTAGTATTTTTTCCATGGTATATTGTTGGATTCAACCTTGTTCCTGCTAGTGGAATATGCTAGTGAATAGTAGATTATTCATTTACACATAGTAAAAGATTTCGGTATAGAGGAGAAAGATGTGTTACAGCCAGAGCGATCACAGAATCACAGAATATTCGGAGCTGGAAGTGATCCAGAAGGGTCCTCAAGTCCAGCTCTTAAGTGATTGGCCTGTACAGAGATCAAACTCACAACCTTGGCATTATCAGTACCATGCTCCAACCAACTCAGCTAAATCCCATGGCATATATACCAAAATTTTCTGTGTATAGCCCATTTATCCCAAAATTGGTCATTCCGCCAATGACCAGAAGATAAGATTAGTTTGCAAGAATGAAGTGGTATTCACAACATTTTTAATGATCATTCGTCTACGGATATTTCTGATGAGTACTAAAGATTTGTCATTTCTAGCCCATAGGCTTGGATGCTACAGCTGTGAGCCTAACCTACAGTAGCTTGGCACTTAACTGTGTTTTCTACATACCTTTGAGATACCTGAATTCCTTCAAAAAATGCAAAGCAATTAAAGATATTCTGTTAGCTCCCTTTTGAGTGTTCAAGGGAATATTACACACCGACGACTGATCTGATTATTACAACTGGTCTCCAAGTTGCATAGATTGTCTCTAAGATTGCGTCTCATCTTCCTTGCTCTCTTTACTTAAACACTGCATGTGTGTGGAAAGCTGATACAGCCCAGTCCCAAGGCCTAGGATGTGTATTAAGAGTCGTAGACCCACATCAAAATCTCAAGAAAAAAGGGGTTTGCAGTGCATGCAGCAGGCATGTAAGGAAATGCTCAGCAGGATCTGAACAGGTTTTGTTATCCCAATCAGGGATATTGACAGCTGCTGCATTGTAGCTGCACTTCCTTACTCAGGCAAAGTTCTGCTCTGTTTAATGTCATCTGGTATGTGAGGACTGCCAAATTCTAGTGAAATAACTAAACAATATGGTGTTGCTCTGCCCCCAAAGAAACAGGTTTACTATGTCTTTGAATAACTGAAATTTGCAGAGTTGTTTTTATGTGCCCAAGAAGTTAGTGCAACACCATAACCTGAAAACATGCAAGCCACCAGCTATTATGCCCTGATTCCCTGTGCAGAGACTTTTAATCATGACATACATGATATCTTATTCCACTACATACACAAAGTATTGCTCTTAAAACTTTTATGTCATTATGGCACCTGCCCCATGCTTCTGACAGCAGTTCCCTTAGCTGGGGCAGCAAACGGAAGCATGGTTCAGTTCTTCAGCTTCCAACAACAGCAGCTCAGCTCATAAACACAAATCAGTCTTCATGGCTAATTTCAATGAACACAGCAGGCTTTGAAAGAGGATGGTGGAAGGGTGGTCATGAGCTCCTTTCCATCTCCGCTGGAATAAGGGCCATAATCTCCAGCAAAAGGACAAAGCAGATACCCAGGGACAGCGACCCCGTAAACTACCTCAGCGAGCACTGGCAGGGGCCATCTGAGCACACCCTGAGGGCTCACCACTCTTCCTGTGAAGAATGAGCACAGACAGCTTCTGTACTCTAGTTTTCATCTCACCTTACCACATGCTGATTTCCCCACACAAACAGGCCTTTGGCTGCCCTTTAGAGTTTGCTTGCTCCAAGGATATTTGTCAGTCGACTTTAAAACTGTGAGGAGTAAGAATTGGCATCAAAGATGCCCCTGTTATTTAGAGACTGCTTCTGGACCCTGACCACACTACAAAGCTAAACAGAAAATCTTGCTGACATCTGGGAACCGAAATTTTTTGGGTCAAGATGATTTGTGTTCACTGCAACCTAATTATGATATATTTAATTAGTCCATACTTCAGGGCTGCTGTCAATAAATTTCCTCTTTCAATTGGCCACAAGTGGAGCTGTGCTGCTGGGGAAGGTAGTAGATATTCCTGACACTATTGAGGAAGATCAGCATGTGTTTTTCACATTCGTATGGTTAAACCTGTCACCAAATTCAACAGTAACAGATTAATGGTTTGATAACAACACATTTCAGGACAGAATTTTACTTCAGGACATTACCTGAGAATATCCTTCCTCCTCTGGAGATCGGGGAATGGGCCACGGTTGCATATCTTGCTGGGAAGATCTGGAAACACCACCTAAGAAATTGCTACTTCACCCAAAATATTGGCAATGCCTTTTATTTCATCTCTTCCTTACCTGTACCAACATTTTTGAGGTTTAGAATCATTATAACAATTGTAAGGTCTCTCACTCAGAGGTCTTAAAGAAAGTTGCATAAATTTGGGTTAGTCTGTTTTAAAGGACTGTCTGCAGACGTAAGACACTGATTTCATGATGCAGTTGGTCCCTTTACATTCCTTCTTTCCTAAATGAACAAGAGCTCAAAGACAAACCTGGGAGGCACTTCATCTCTCCCAAAATAAAAGGAGTTTAATTTCCAGGTTTAGAGTGAGTCAGGCAAACAATGCATGTAATTTTATTTCCCATGGCAAACGGACAGTTGATGTTTTTATTCACCCAGTCTTTTCCACTAAAAGATCTCAAGGAAGCAGACTGCATTA
This sequence comes from Lycocorax pyrrhopterus obiensis, assembly GCA_014706295.1. Taxonomy (NCBI): domain Eukaryota; kingdom Metazoa; phylum Chordata; class Aves; order Passeriformes; family Paradisaeidae; genus Lycocorax; species Lycocorax pyrrhopterus. Next base: position 66,933,967 of record JACSVZ010000002.1, read on the forward strand.
TACATGGTAGAGAAAAATGATAATCCCAATACTGTCTCCTGCTTCCAAATGATGATGTGCAAGGCACATACATAACTTCTTGGCAAGGATCCATTTGTCAAAATAAAAGAAGATAACTGCATAAAGGAAAGAGACGATAGATCTTGACAAACTTGTAGATGCTAGCAAAAATGTAAACAAGAAGTTGCCGTGACTGATGTATTAATGTAACACTGCCAGAGTACTGGCTTCAAAAATTAACAACTGTTGATGCTTTTGTGACTAGTCAAAAGAGCAAGTGTCATGATTTCTGCTATGTTTGACATTTTCTATAGTTTCTACTCAATTTTAATCTCTGTGTAATACTCAATGCTCAGCTTTCTACAAGAAAGACAGAATAAGTAAGATTCCCACAAATGGGATAATACGTTTGAAGACAGCTGACCTTAGAAAAGAGATAGCAGAGATGAAAATTTCTTGACATTTTTATGAACTCATCATTTTTGCCATTTAATATATAAAAAGAAAAACCTATTTCCACTGATTGATTACTTTAATGAATAAATGTACTCAATGATTTGGTAGCTTGAGTGGATTAAATTTCCCTTGCTGGCAGGAACTGGCCTTAAATGAAAGTGTTTTGAGGGTTTATTCCTTTTCCCCACACCAAAAAAAAACAGAGAAAATCAGTCTGAATTTCAAACCACTTGATCTCTGTGTATATTTTATAAACCACTGTCTAAACCTCGGTGAGCTCCCAAGAAGTAACACTCAATTACAGTCCCCCAGATTGTAGGCTCAAATAATTCTAAACCAGATATTTCAAAATGTCACTGATGTGTTGAACAACACCCGGCAGCGGATAACCATAACCTTCTTCCTTTGCATTATAGTTCCTTGCAGTAATCAGTTCAAATACTCAACATCACATAAGCCTCGCTCCTCACCTCCACAAAATCCTTTCCAAAACAGCAGTAAATAAACACTCTATTAAAAAAAAAGTCTGTCTTGCCATGTATGGTTTTGACAAGCGTTGGCTGGAGAGGAGAAGCAAGACTGAAGATCACTGCAGGGAGCAACAGGGAAAAGGAGAGACCAGTACAAAAATCTAAACTTATAAAAGAAAACCAAACCAAAAACAAAAACCACCCTAACACCGAGGAAAAGGAGGAACTTTTCAGATTTTTCAGAGGTGCTAGACACCAAGAGAATCTTCTATTTGTGACCCTGTTTTCTTCTGGTAGATCCATTATCAGACTCATGGGTTATGGTGCAACATAACCTGAAGTTCTTAAACTCATAAGGTTTGTGTGTAACTCCTTCCTGCCATCCTGGGTAAAGTGCCATGAATCTCGGTAGCAGAGCTTCATCTGACATCTCCATACTAATACAGACTTTCCTTTAGGTGATGTATGTGCTAATGTCAAACAAACACACTTGCCAAAAGCTAAACGTAAATTTCTTCTCACAAAAGCAGCCTCCCACAGAGAGAGCTGGTGTTGGCCTGGGTCTATAGCATATATTCCAAACAGATTTTACCTTTAAGAAAGTGGCTTTACGGGAAAAATACGCATTAAAAAGTTATACAACGTATGGCTTAATTCCAATTCTATATTTTTAATTTGTTTGTTTACTTTGTAGATCTAGGTCTCCAGCAATTAAAAGCTGAAAGAGACCAAGTGTAGAGAAGTAAAGAACAAATGAAGGAGCCTTCATTTTTACTTCACATTTACTTTCACTAGCAATACCAGCTTCAGGTGGCTTTGCTGCAAATAAACCATGCATGTATATGAAAGAGAACTCAAACCATGGTGAGTCATTAGCTCCATATTTTCATTTGTCTGGTTGTGACCTGATGTTTTCTCCTGTTGTCTTCATGCAACTTGTCCCAAATCCCGTTTGCAGGAGGAAGGGTTTCTTAGCTTTCTTTTGGGGCTGGCTGCTGCTCAGGGAAGGACCCTCTTGGCAATCATGTCTGTATAAAAACACCTGCCTATTCACTCTGCCAAGTCTCTATTGCTCTCTTTTCATTTTCCTGTTCTGAAATGTTTCCTAGTTTTAGTGGGTGGTTCCTCGGTGACTCAAAAAGAAGAAAAGACAAATGTGCTTGATTGTAGTATTTGATCATTCCTGTCCTATTAGAGGAAACGTACAGGTACTCTACTCTACTCTAGGAAGTGTCAGGTGGTTAGATTAGGAACTATCTAAGCCTGATTCCTTTCCTGTTGTTGTTGTTGTTACTGTTTTAACTACTGCACTAAAAGATACAGGTTTATTCAAAGGTTTTTCAAAGGTTTATTCAGAGTGAGATTTTCCCATTGCTGCTTTCAAGAGTCCCAACTATTTCACTACTCAGTAAGGCAATTGAAACTACATGAGCATCTGCTTCTCCATAATTCTCAACTGATACAGAGCCACAAGCAGCAGTAGTCTAGAGAAAAGTGTAGAAAAAACCATGTTTTCCACCATTTGTTATCCAGAGATGTGCTGATTAGGTTTAGATGAACTGGCAATAAAAACTGCCTTGCTTCTATGGAAGTACTTGAGCCCTGCAACAGATATAAGAAACTACCCAAGATCCTTAGCAGAGACTTGTTTTATCTGTACCAATAACTACATTGAATCTGCCTGTAGAGTAGCTGTGTCCTTAAAATCTGAAGAATACTTGATAATTAAAATCAGAAGAGGTGCACCAGTTCAGGAATTCTCACACCAGAGCAGGAATCCTAAAACACCTGACTGCAACTCAACACTGAGGAAACTTTTTGTCTGATAAAGGAAAAGCAATTGATGACCACTCATGGCTTTCCTACAACTACCACTGATGGAAAAACAGACAACTATAGGAAAGACTATTTTTAAATGTGGTTCATTCTTAGAGCCCTGTGAGACTAACCTATGACATTAGCATAATCTGATAGTCATGTGACATCTCCTTTCAAAACCATCCTTTCTTCAAGGACATCAGGAGAGGTGAAACCTGACAGCATTTCTGTTACAGTGACAGAGCTGTGGGTCAAGCAAGCACCACAAGTTTACATGAGGGCTGAATTTGACCTTGTGTCACGACAGCTCCCAAAGGATCCTGCAGCAAGCACTAATGTATTCAAGGCTGTACATACTGGCATTGCAATGAGATCTCCACTTTAAGGGCAACGTTGAGGGCATCTTTCATCCTGGGGCATCACGGAGCATTGGAAAGATGTTCTGTTACAAAAAATTTGCGACAAGCTGCCATCATCTCCTGCAGGGCAAATACAGGAGTCTACTGTTGAAGACAAGCCATCAGAGCCTGCCTCAGGTGCTGACAGCACTTCTTTAACACATTCACTTCTCTAACACAAGCCTTATTCTCAACAACAGCTGCTACTGATCGAGCTGTTACTGATCGGGCATCTTCTCCTTGTCGGCTAAAAGGCAAAAGCAAATCTGTCAGAAACAACATGGCCTAGCATCCTGTGGGCAGAGGGCTAGATCAGCTTCTAGTCCACTGACTGCATACTCATATCCAGTACAGCAAGCCAAATGTGCTTTGTAGAGGCCTGGGGAAGACCAATTGATCTTTTGGAGGCAGGAGAGAGGGCTGTGTGATGAATGGGCAAGGCTTGCTTCCAGCCCCCTGACCTGCCTGCCATCTAGTGTATATTCAGGACATATTTCCAGCTCAGCACAGCCATAGCTGGAGAACAAAGAACAGAATTAGTCTGGACAAACGTGGCATGTTACTGATAGGGTATATATAACCTTTTCATCCCAGGACTCTGCATTATGTAATTAGGGCAAACCCCCCAAAAACAGCTTCTTGACAGTAGCAATTCACTTGCAATGATCACGTTCTCAAAAACACAACAGACTAAATCCAGCATTTACTTAGCTGTAAAAGAAGCAGCAGATTATATTTCAACAATCAAATGTACCACATTTACACATGATAAACCAGGTGTAGTGTTCTAGGTATAGCACTTTTAAAATCTGTCATCTGCTTCATCTATTTAGCTGTCAGGGACAGAACTGCTTGTGCTAGATACACACGACTGCCGAAAAAAACAGCGGTCCCCTGCTGAACTAAACTTTAGCATTCAGATTGGTATGTCAGACACCAGTTTGCTCTCTTCTGTGCCAATCAGCCATTTTTGGTAAGTCTGAATTTCCATACACTCAGCAATGTTGGTTGTTTTTCTTTAAAGATATCTTCAAATGTGGAAGGCAAATAAGAAATAAAGGATAGTAAACTTGACTTAAGAAACAAGGATGAGGCTAAGAGCAGAATATGTCTCTGCAGAACTCTCAGTAAATTTTCCGTGCAGGTCCATATTTTCTTGTCTCAGGGAAATTAACCTCGTAACAATCAGTGCTTAAGGGTTGACTCTTTCCTTACTGAAGAATAAAGTTATCTGGGCTTTCTGTCAAAAAAATACTTCAAAGGAACATCAATGAGACAATTTTTATAGATGCATATATGTGTTTATGAATACATACACATGCTGTTGATTGGTCTCCAAATCCATGGAAAATAGTCAAAGTTATTTTGGAGTTATCAAACCCAAACTGTCACCTATGTCCAACAGTTGTTTAATTTCAAAAATGAGTCACAAGGTTTTTGAGATCCAAATGCAGATATGCCTATAAGAGACAAAGTTCAGGGAGCTCTGAGCTATGAACAAGTCAAGTCTGGGAACACTTTAGGTATGGCAGCGTGGAGGTAATTTCCTCTCACCTGGGATAATTAGCTTTTATGCAGCAGTGCAGTCATGCAGCTATCCTGCCTGTGGATCTGGCCCTGTCTTGTAGCTAAGATAATGACCTTAACTCACTGCAGTGCCTGGGCAGCACCGTGACTTGCAATTATCTTCCATGGAACAGAAGTGAAAAAGAAATCAGTTTTATAATGGTCAGTGGTGAATCCTGTTGTTGCTCTGATTGAAATAAATATAAACATATGCATCTCTTGCTAAATTAAGGCATACAGTGCATGAGGTCATCTTCTCAGACATATGACAAGCCTCCCTTTCCCTGCTTTTGGCGGTGCACTATCACAGCAGTAATATCACAGCAATGTTCTCTTCCCTGTTTCCTTCAATATGCACTTAGGCTAAAATCAGTTGCTGGGACAGTAACCTCTCTGAGTCACTGCCTACAAAAAGGCTTCTAACTAGCAGTCCTTTTGTTGGTGTAACCTAGTGGAAATGAGACAAAAAGAAAAAATTGTTGTGCCTCTTAGGTTTAAAATATTGCTTTGGAGTTGTTTTCTGCCTGACACTTACAAGAATGGATAAATTTTAACACAGACCTGGGGCTCCTGTTTCTGTTACAGAGCACAGGGTTGAGCAGAAGAAAAGGGACACCGAAGCAAAGGAGAGTTGCCTGTTACAAGAATCATTCTTTTTGTGCGTTTGATTTTCCAAGAGCACTTGGGAAAAAAAAAAAAAAAGTCAATTTCACCTTTGCTTCATTCAGCCACTGCAGGAACCAGGAAAAAGCCTGGATCTTTTAGTTTGTCTGCACAAGCTCCCCTCATTTCAATGAGCGGCATGGTCTCAGTCTCTCTTTTTTTCTTTTAAGCTAAATTAGTATCCTGATCACATAGGCAGTGTAAAGGGTATCACCCACAAACATTTAGCCAGTTTGTTACTCACATTTAAAAATTAATGGTGAAACCTTGCTGCAGCACCCTGCTTGGGGAATTTTTAAGAGGTTTGGATTAGGAAGGCCCTGCTGGTCCTGTTAGTGGAATACAACATGGTAGACTGACGTTTTTATTTCAACAACTGTCTAAAAGTGTCCATTGGACAAACCTGTCTGCTCCACCTCCCCAGGGGTACCTGTGAATAAAGAAGCATTAAGGTGAGCATAGTTCATCGTGCAAAGCAAGGACACAAAACGCAAAATGTGAAGAAAGACCTCTTTGCTTCTGGTTTGGGGCAAGGGGAGGAGGCCGTGCAAATGGGATCTCCACGCCCCAGGGAAGTGGGCTGAGGAAGGAGTGGTACTCAATTATAACCTTGGCCTCCCTGCAGAAGTGGAGTGCAGGGCTACAGCCGCTGTTGCTGAAGTTAAGAAGATGGAATGAAAACTGGATTCAAATTGTAACTGCAGTGGGTTCAAGGCACAGGACAGAAAACATTCTCCATTTGTATAAAATATAGATTTGTATGTAAATATTCAACAACAGCTTCTGTAGTAATGAATAAGAAATAAATTGCTTATTTGATGTATGATAAAACCATTATTCTGCACAGATGATGCGGATGACACTTGATTTATATTGTCTTGCAAAAGCTTCAGACAATTAAGGAGAAAACTGTTCTGAGACTTATTCCATCGACAAAATTCTGGTACAGCTAACAGCAATATGATTCACACAAGGATCGTCTGGCATGTGAAGCTTGTTTTAACAGATACCAATGTGACATACATAAAGCTGTCAGGCTTTCTCCAAAGGACAGTCATCCACTTCATGTTTCAAGTGCCAAATTAATTATATTTGACATTTAATTTATAACCTAAGGTATTTTAGATTCGGAACTTGACTATGACAACAGCAGATTAGAGCAGAGCCCCATTTGACAGAATCGATTTTTCAATTTATTTTCCTTGTATGTGGGCGTCTTGATTCAGATTTTTGTGTCTCGAGCTTCTGCACAGGACGACGATACCTCTAAGCAAGGAAGGCTCCGTTCACCTCCTCCCCCAGCCATTTCGTGGTGAATTATTTTGCACTCGGAAGCAAGTTTCTTCTGTAGCCTTAATCACAAAGCTCCACCTAATGGAATGAAGGGAGAACTGTGCACAGAAAAAGAAAGGGAGAGAGACTTTGCTAAACACTGCTATCAAGGGAAAACTACTACACAACCGTAAGAAGTTAGTCTCCTCCACCTAATTTATAAAGTCTCCTTTTCCAAGGTCTTTAAAACTTTGAGGTGGGAGGAAAGTCATAAGAAAAAAAAAAACAAGCAACCACCCAACAACCCTCAGGTTTCATCTGACTGACATTGTAACCTTTTTATTTTAACTGATAGATACTTCAACACACTGATACTAATATTTTACACTGGTAGGTCACCTCTTCTAGGTTCCAAAGCATCTAAAAATTATGAATATATAAAATAACCTGTAAGTGTAGGTACATATTTACTGATAGATGGTTCATTATCAAAAGTAAAATTGCTCAATAATGAAACTATCAACTCGCTTTTAAAACAGGAGCAAAGCATTTCTTTCAATTTTCCCACTGAAAAGGAAGGCTTTCTGTACAATTTTAGATCATTCATTGATATCACACAGCTGGAACACTACTGGAACACTGCTGGAACAATATAATTTCAAAATATTGCTTAAAGAAAGGAGCTGAAGATTTAAAAAAGGCTTTGCAAAGAGCAAGGCTGTTTTCAAGGCAGAGCTATTTTTTTTTAATTAAGTGTTTTGCAGATGTTACTATAAAAGATCCTACAAAGTCCTGCCAAAGCTTAAAAATCCACTCACAATTTCGGATTTGCTCCCCAGCCAGAGGAAGGCTCAGTGTCCACTTTCAGGCTTTTTCTCTAACAGAAGGTACAAATCTAAATGTCACCTTGTATCAAGACAAAGTGTTTCACTGGAGAAACAGGACATTTGTCAGGATCATCTTATCTGAGATGAGTAACGCAGTGATAGCCCTGAGTCTGGATTGTGAAAATGTCGGTAGTAGGACAAGACTAGCTCATTCTTTTTAGTAAAAAATGTTAGTTTGGTGTTTAGTAGTCTTCTGTCAAGAATTGCACTTTGTTACTCTGCACAAATAGACCTGCCAATCTAAAATTGTTTTAATTCCTAACATTTATGATCAGACATACAAGTATGACATCTGCAGCAGAGTATCTTCCATTGGAAAGGTGATTAAATCACGTCTTCATCAAATCTCAAATACACTAATGTGCAGTTAAATCAGGATATTTCATGGCCAGCGAAGATTTTGTGGGGTTTATCTCTTAACTTCACTACTACTATTAACAGTGGGTATTAGGATGATTTTCTTAACCCTACTTTTATCCCTCCTCCTCCTCCTCTCCTTTGATGCCTGCCCTTGGGTAGCAGCTTGGTTCTGGCTGACCTTTCATTTCACAAGGTCCCTAGTGATGTACTCTGCACAAAACTCCAGCTCCCCTACTAAATTTCGCTGCACTTGGACAACGAGTTCAATATTTGCCAGGTGGAGGAAGGCAGGACGGGCAATTGGATGGACAGAAGCGGTGCAATGGTTCCTGAGAACCCCAGGAGAAGAGAGGGACGGTCTGTGTGGGTAACCTGAGGGCATCCCCCAGGGGCACATCAGGGCACTTCCTTGTGTGGCACTGAGCCATCCATCGAACCGAGCAGCGAGGGGCCGGGCAGGCCAGGACACCGGGAGTGGGGAGACCCCGGGGGCAGAGCTGGAGCTGTGCAGAGAAGGGCAGCGAAGCTGGGGGAGGGTCTGGAGCACGAGTCCTGTAAGACCGGCTGAGGGAGCTGGGGGTGTTGAGCCTGGAGGAGGCTCGGGGGCACCACATCACTCTCTACAGCTCCCTGAAAGGAGGGGGTAGCCATGTGGGGGTCGGCCTCTTCTCACAGGCAACCAGAACAAGAGGAAACGGCCTAAAGCTGCGCCAGGGGATATTCAGGTTGGACGTCAGTAGGAATTTTTCCACAGGAAAGGTGATTTGGCATTGGAATGGGCTGCCCGGGAAGGTGGTGGAGTCACCATCTCTGGAGGTGTTTAAGGACGGACTGGACGTGGTCTAACTGACATGGTGGTGTTGGGTCATACATCGGACTCGGTGATCTCAAAGGTCTTTTCCAACCAAACCGATCCCGCGAACCCCCAGGGCCGAGGCCTCTCCGCTCAGCCCCCGCACCGCCCCCGCACCGCCCCCGCACCGCCCCCGCACCGCCCCCGCACCCGCCCCCCGCACCGCCCCGCCCCGCCCCGCGGGGTGGGCAAAGGGGAGGCCCCGCCCCCACCCGCCCCTCATGGCTGCCCCGCCCCCTCAGCGAGGCCACGCCCCGGAGGCGCGGCTTGGCGCGCGCGTGCTTGGCCCGCCGTGCGGCCGGGGACGTGAATGCGCGACTGCGCACGCGCTGTCCGTGGCCCCGCTGCTCTTCCCTCCCCCACTGAGGGCTGAACGCCGGGCCCCCCTTGGCTTCTGATTGGCTGATCCGCCCCTTCGGGCCAATGGCAGTGGCGCTTCCTTCGGCGGTGCCTTCGCTCTGTCCGCCAATGGCGCGGGCGGTTGCTGCTGCCCTCCTTCCGTGTCTCGCGTGTCCCGCGTGTCCCGCCGCGCAAGATGGCGGCAGCGGTGCGGGGCGCGGAGGAGCTTAAGCTGCTGGAGCGGCTGCTGGGGCTGCCGGGCGGGAACAAGTACGGCGTCCAGGGGGAGCGGAAGGTGAAGGGAGCGAGGAGGGGCCTGGAGCGGGTGGCGGTGGCGGCACGCGCGGGAGGGCGGGCGTCCTCTGGTCTCCTTGCCCCGATGGTTGCTTCCCTCCGAGCTTCCCTTCCCGCCTCCCTGGCAATTTGCCCCACACACCGATGTGACGGTGGCTGCGGCCCCCCAGATACCAGCCGACATCTCCTTGAGCAGGGTCTCACCTGTGCTCCCTCCAGCCCTTCCTTCACCAACCCACATATGTTGTGGGTGTTGTAGGGCCTCGCTGTCTGCGAGCCTGTAGGTTCTGGAAACCCCTTTCCTCTGCTTGTGGGAAGGATCATCATGTGTCGTGGAAGGGTTTTCGGCTTGACAGATACTTGTTCTTTCACCACTCTCCTTTTCCTGTGCCTGTGCGAGTTATGTCTGTGCTATCTTGATTAAATTACGTGGGGAAAAAAAAAAAGATGCTGTTTTAATAATAAGAACATGTTTGTAGTGAGGACGTGTTACCTTAAATATTATTCTTTTAAAGAACCTGACAGGAGGTTGTAGTGGGGTGGGGGCCGGCGCATCTACTGTGCCTGCAGTGAGAGGCCCAGGGGAAATGGCCTTAAGCTGAGACAGGGGAGATTCAGATATGAAAAACAGATATGAGAAAATATTTTCTCACTGTTAGGGTGGTCAGGCATTGGAATAGGTTTCCCAGGGAGGTGGTGGAGTCACCATTTCTGGAGACGTTTAAGAGATGTCCGGATGTGGCACCGGGTGAGGTGATTTAGGGGTTGCAGTGGCAGTGCTGGGTGGATGGTTGGACTGGATGGTCTTAAAGGTCTTTTCCAACCTTGGCGATTCTATGGCTCTAGATGTCTTAATGTTTCAAAGTTTGTATGGAAACACTAGGTTCCATGGTTTAAGAGGCACCTGAGGCATGAAAAATACAATATGGAGCTGGGAGTGTCACAAGTTTGTGAGCCATTTGTGTGATCCTCCCTCCTGAAGAAGGCTGGCTCAGAAATGAAGCTCTGCAGTTGCTTTATGTTTTGGGGTTTTTTAACTGATTTTGTGATTAGAGTCCTGAATATGTATATGTATTCTTCAGTTGTGAAAGCTGCCTTAATTACTTAATTATTACAGCCCAACTGGTATTTTAGCACTATCACTGTAAAGCATAAGGCTGAAAAATTCGAGTAACTAGATCTGTCTGCAGTGTTTTCTGGCAGCATGCTCAGTGGAAAAAACTTGATAGTAGTCAAAGACTCTTGATACAACTGTGAAAATAGTATTATGCTTTCAGCTTACACTTTATATTAAATAAGTGTGAACATAGACAGACTCCTCTGCGTGGTCAGATACTTTAAAAGAAAGAGTGTTGCATTTAATCAGCTTCCTTCATTTTATGTCATAAATGACAGAATGGGCCTCAGCCTGTTGCAGTGAGTTTCAGTTTACCCACCTAATTTCTTGAAGTGGTGGTTCAGTTTCCTTTCCCACAGTTGAACTTGTGCTGCTGTCACTCACAAAGACATGGTTAAAGCTGGAGGTGTGTTGTGCTGTCCTCCTGGTACCAGTGAGCTCCTGACTGCTGTCAAGGCATTTGAGAATGGAGCAGGAGGTAGGAATAAGCTTTTCAGGAGGTGTGGTTACTGCAGCCTGCTTGCTCAGAGAGAAGTTGGATGCTACTGACTTCACAGTCTTAAGTCAGGGTCCTGAATTTGAAAACTAGTTAGAAGTCAGTTAATAAGATTTCTGCCAGTGTTAGAACAAGCAGTGTTATTTCTGACTAATATTGGCAGAATTTGCTTAATTGGAGCTAAAGGTGTCTTGGTTTGTTCATGTAAGAACATGGTTTCTTCTGTAAGAACTGAAAAGAAAACACCTCAAAGAGCAAAAAGTGAACACAGACTTGGTTTTGATGGCACTACCTTTGCCATGAATGCTTCTAAATTCTGATACATTGCTTCAAAGGTCCTTTTGAGGGAACGTAAAAAACAATAGCCATTCATGTAGAGACTGCTTTCTTTACTTATTTGTTTAGTCTTACACTTTTGTTTCCACTTGTAGGTTCCTGTTCTCCAAACCAACAATGGCCCTGGGCTGACGGGGCTGATGACCATTGCTGCCCACCTGGTCAGGCAGGCTAGGAAAGACCAGCTGCTGGGAAGCACTGCCGAGGAGAAAGCTGTGGTGCAGCAGTGGCTGGAATACAGAGTGACTCGGGTCAATGGAGGCTCCAGTAAGGAAGATACTAGAACAATTCTGAAGGTAAGGATTACTTAATTACCTTGCCACTGAATTTTAGAGTGACTAGACCTTGGAGAAGATTACAGTGCTAATGCATGTATGAGCATCCAGTTAATAAAACTGAGCAAATGCTGAAGGCTTGACAGTATCACTAAGTACTGGCTTTTATTCCTCTTGCTGCTTTTCACTTTTATTGACAAAAATACCTCAACAACCTGAAATGGGAAAACAGCTATGACTGTAAAATATATGAAGCAGAGCTCTTGCAGTGCTCAATGGCTGTAAGGCTGTAAATTATGAAGGATGTTCCACAGTTAGAGACTGTTCAGCTGCCTGTGTGAGGTGCCAGTTTCTTACTGTCTTCATAAACCCTTGGTTATAAGCAAGTTGGTGTTACATTCCAGGATAACACTTCTCTGATTGTTTTAAGAGCTATTCTTACTGATTTGGCAATTATGGGATACAGGCCATAGTTGATGCTTTGGTAATTGGTATTGGTGCTAAAAGGAGGTACTGGACAAAATTGTGTGTGAAAAGTGAAATCATAAAGCACCCTCTACAAAACCGCCCTTCACATTGAGCTGCTTCGTGTGGAGTCCCTGGTCTGCTGTTATTAAACTTTTCTTGTAGGCCAAAGCTTATTTCCTCTTAGACAGGTGGAAGCAGGAAACAGAATCTCGAAGGTCACCCTGTTGTTTGAGCAGCCAGATGACAAGGAGCAGACAGCAAAGCTTACTCTATTTTCCTTCTTACTCCTTGCAACTGGTAATTAGTGTTTTTGCAGTCTTGTGCGAACAACTTGAAGAGAAAATTTGCTTTACACTGTTAAGCACTGCTTATGAAGTGTGTGTAAAAGAGCAGTGAAATTCAATCAATATTTTATGTTTATTTTTTCTAATTTTGAAAGTTTGTTTTTGATGGAGAGTTACATTGCTCAGTGCTGCCAGTGAGACTGAGTTTAGAAATAACTTTTTGAGCTGCAAGGTTGACTCTACTTAAAGCTGGCAGAACATAATATTCTGGCTCTTGCAGGGCGTGCAGAAACCAAAGATAAACTGAAGCAGAATTAACACGCTGTTACTTAAAATCAAGGAAAATCTTGCATCTTAAAGTGATACAAAGTGAAACTCGGTTACTCTTCGAGCTGACAGCCCTATTGATCTTGAGGACTATCATGCCTGCCTTACCAAGATGGTGAAAATCCTGAAGAACCATTTCTCTCACTTGAACCCGTAATAATCTGAGTTATCTTGGTTTCATTGTATCTGGGGAATATCTTCCATTGGTTAATCATGAATTTGGTTACATTGCTTCTCTTTTTGTAGCATCTCTGCTCTTACTTTCTGTGTGCAAATGCTATCAAAAGCTTCAGTCGTGGTTACTCTGCAGATACTGCATGAAAACTGTCTACCCTTTAGGATTTTTAGAACTTGATTGAAGGAGGCACTGACTAATCAGGGTTTAACTTCAGGTTTACCTGTGGTATGATGAGGTGGCCCTTGGAGGTCCCTGTTGTCTAAACGTTTATGACAAGTGTCACACAGTTTCAGTCATTCTTTAAACAAACTTGAAACTTGTGATGCTTTTTGTTCTCCCAAACTGTGAAAAGACTGTATGAGAACAAATAACTAACTTCCATTTACCTTTCTTGCCTTTCTATCATATAAAACCCAAATTCATATAAAAACCAAAACCAAGTTTTCTGTCTTATTATCACAAAATTCATCTACTTGGGATGGTTTTAGTGATGATACCTGCATTGTCAGCACATACGTGTGAGTATTTGCAGAACTGCATTGCAGCATTAAAACCAGATGCAGAGATATGGCAGTTTCCTGCTGAAGCCAGAATCTCTTTTCAGCTTTGGCCTTAGTGACACTGGCTGGGTAGAAAAGACAAGATGCTGAAATACAAATGTGTAGATAAATCAAGTGTTTCCAAGCAAAGTAAAATTTCATTACTGAGAAACAGTGTTACTCTAGAGAGAATCTCTGCCTTTAAGTGCAGTCTAATACAACCATTTAAAAGTTTTTCTGTGGAATTTTTTTTTAGCAAGTGTTGAATAACCAGAATTTATTTTAACACAAGGCTGCTGTGGAATTGTTTCAGCACTAATAATTGCATAGCACAGCAATTAAGGGCTTTTTTTTGTAATTTGTTCTCTTGCCACCATGATTAATCAGAAAAGGGGCAGCCTACCATTAAAGTATACTGTGCCAAAAGGGAGTACGGTTGGAAAAAAAAGAAAAACTAAAATAGGGAGGAAAGTCTGAGGCTGTAGTTTTACAACGTGTCTGGAATACACAATGGCAGTCTTGGGACGGTTGCAGCCTAGAGCCACAATTTATAATAAGCTGCGCCAAAAACAGTTCAGTCACTTCTGCTATAAACTTTAGTCTGCCTCGATTTAACCCTTAACTGATGGGGTTCTACAAAATGTCAGTAAATAACTGGTTTCATGTTTGTTAATTTGAACAGGAAGGATTTTTTGTTTGCTTTACGAAAATAGGTTGTTAAATTGTTCTTACTAACGTGTTGCCTAGAGCTGTTAGTTGGCAGGAAAATAATGGTGGAACAGACCATCTCAACCAGGGTTTTTATATTCATTCAGAGCAAATGCCACACTATTCAGAATGGGCCAATAAAAGGGCTTGTTGAGTTTTGTCTGATTTTGATTTGTGCTTCTGTACGGGGCAAAATAAATGGGAGCAGTACTTTTGCTCCCAATACTTTTGCTCCATATCTGTTCTTCAGCAGATATGTAGGAAAAATGAATGTCAGTAGCAGTGATAGCATAATATCCAGTGCATTATATTAACTTTCTTTTCCACATAATATATCTTATTAGTATAATCTTTTGTTTCTTCAATATTTAGTTAGTGGTAAATTAAGCTGCATAGGAAAAAAAAATCAGAAAATTTCTGAGTTGTCATGCAGCATAACTAGTGTTTTTTCTGCTCCTCAGGGAAGGAACTGAGAATCTTTGTGCCATCAAACGTCTACTTAGATGTTAGTGAATTCTGTTCAGGAGATTTTAATGTCTCTGCTTTATCAATTTTAGGTATTTTAAACCTGAGGATTCTTTCCACCTCACACCCCATCTTCAGAAACTTCTGCCACATAACTGGTAGCTTGTTAAATTCACAAAAAAGCATCCACATACATGTAGAAACCTCTGGTCTCTGAAGGATAATTATAACTAAGAATCTTTGTGTACTGCTTTCAGTGTCTCATACAAAACAATATTCCATGATTTCAATTAGCTTTATCCCAGTCTCCTGTGCTGCCTGACTGTAATCATGAAATCCAATTAGAAATCTGAATAAGAGAGCTGTAATTTCTGTTTAATGTGCCTGCTTGAAAAATTACTGTTTACACAGGTACAAAAGTAGGTAAATCCATGGTCTGTTCATGCCATTAATCCATAGTTCTGTACAGTTTTTTGAGAGTTCTCAATGGGATGCTTCCCTGCTTTGGCAAGCCTGTCCAGCAAACATTTTTCAAATTTTAGTTTTCAGTGTTCACTTCTTTACGTCTTCTGTTAGCACCAGGATATTTTTGCATACTTACAGGTTTAAAGATTGAATTTTGATTATTCCAGCAACATTTGTTGACTATTTTTATTTTGTCTTTTACAGGAAACTCAGTATGTTGTATAAAATATTCTTTCAGACCAGGTTTAGCTTATAGTTTGCCAGTTAAAGAGAAGATTCTTACATGAGAATTAAAAATATGTGTATGTACCAAAAGTGTAATTCTACTTTTCTTGGATATGGCTGCAGAAACCCTTTGTTTGGTTCTGCATTGTCAGGGGCTTTTCTGAAGCATTTAAGAGTGCTCAGCTTTTTGTCTTGGCATGGCTCGAGAGATACAAAGGCATTTAGGGCATAAATGACCTCGAGAATCTTGCTGACTGAAAGGGCAGGACGTGCTTGTGTGTGTAAGGGAAGCACACACACCAGCAGGGTGTCATGGGCAAAATATCCAGAACAAAATCAGAGTGTGATTAGGTCCATTGGAAGCTCCTGAGTTGTCTTAAGAAGCAACTGTTCCTTTGCCGAGCCACTGTCACAACTTGCTGTGACTGGCAGGGATTCAGGGCCTGAGCAGATTAAATGGATTACAGGCCATTGGATTGCATATTTAACAGGCAGTAAGCAATACTGGGGGGTGGTCAGAAGTGTGCTGTGAATGGGATGTGTTGAGCTGTTGCTAGATACAGGCTGTAAATTGGATTTTTTTTCCCATAGAACAAGCAAATGGAAATCCATCAGTTAGTCCATAAATAATGCAACAGTTCTTCTTTCTGTTGCTCATACCCAAAAATGGTGTTTGAATTGCTGCAGTTGTTCAGTGTATGTTAATGCATTGTAATGCAGCTATGCCTTAAGTGCCTGTCTGAAATTTGAGAGTTTCCCGAGGGATTGCAACAGTAAGTTTATATAGTTACAAGCAACTTCCAGGACTATCTTAGTCTTTTAATTCTGGGTTTATATGTATGTAATTCATTTAAGTAGTGGCATTCAGTACATGAAAGGCAAATGATTCAAATGACTGCCAGCAGACCTGAATTTCCTGCATGTGATAGAAATTCTATACAGTTTTATGTTCATATTTTCATTAATCTCTCCAGGACAGGAATACGATTTCACTTTAACACTGTGGTCACTTAAGCAAACTTGACTTTCAGGAGTTTTAGCACATTTGGCTATTAGCCAATAATATAATCATCCATGGGAAGCATAACCCATGAGGCAAGATTAACTAAATGTGCCTAATGCACATGGAAAAAAAAGTACTGTGGTGTTTCTGAATTAGCGTGACTTGCAGAATGAAATCAGAATATCCGTCTATATTTTAGGGGAGGAAAGTACATGTTCAAAACCAAAATTGTAAACTAATGCTAATTTATACAAGACTAAACCATTTTTGTCAAATTTAATTTGCTCGGTTAACTCACTTCATAAAATTTGATGAACCAGAATAAAGAATTGTTCACGCTGTAATGGCTTACCTTGCCTTTAAAGTTGTAGGATTTTTTTATTGATGACTATTTTGAGTGTACACGTGCAATATAAAACTCAGAATTAGCGTGCTGTAATTTCTTTGATGCAGAAATCCAAAATTTTGAGCAGGGAAATAGCTGTGGTGATGGTACCTTCAGAGATAATGAGTTTTTTACTTTACAAAATCCTGATTCCGTAGCCTAAGCTAAGAAGAATGGGGGAGGAGGGGGAGAAGATATAATTTCAGTGGTGTTAGTTTTCATTATAATGCATGTGGAATTTCTGGTTAATTGAAATGAAAAATACTCAGAGAAATGAAAAATGATCAGAGAATTTGTTTCAGAACAGGCAAGTTTATGGGGTTTTTTTCCTAGTAACCAAATCTCTAGGTCTGGGTTTTTTTTCTTCCTGCAGGTTTTTTCTTCTTAACATTGTATTTGCCTTTTTGTTGCATGTAGGAAATTCCACAGAACTGTAGTTACATGTTTGAAGTAATTTGAGCGCTAAGTAACATGAACAAAGCAGTAAACCAGTCTAAAGAAAAGAAGCTACATAGCCAGGGGCAGTTGACCTTACAGAATTTTAACTATGCAGGGGTTAATATTTTTCCCTGATTTACTCTAACAAAAGAAATCAAAACAGACATGGGGAGGTTTAAATATTGCAGAAGTACAGGAGTCCTGTCACGAAGAGGTTATCGAAGAATAGTAAGGTGGCTTAATGGAGTCAAACTTGTCAAAAGCAAATGCAAGGTTCGATGTCTTAAAGTCTCAACATTTTAGTTTTGTGTTTTGGTCTTGGTTTATTTTCAATGTATGTACTATAGGATATCTCTGTATCAGTAAAATTATGTAACCACAAAAAAGTGCCAAATGCTTTAGGCCAAATATAATTTTTCAGTTGTTCACTAATTATTAACCCCCTTCTCCTTGCTTGAGACTTTTTTTTTCCAATTAGAGGTTGTGTGAAAATGGAATGTGCTGTAATTGAGACTGAAAAATTAAAATTTTTAGAAATGTTAGTTACGTTTAAGCTGCTTACCTCTGTTTCTAGGGCAGGGGGAGGGAGAGTGGCTTAAGCAGATGATGTGTGCTCCTTTTTTTCCGTTCAGATAAGGAGAGTTTCCAAATCCAAAGAAAAACTGGGAAACTGTTTTTGTACATGTCTGAAAAGAATATTGTAAATATTATTGGCTTGTGGTGGGGTTGGGGTTAAAGTAGGTAACTTCATTTGTTGTTACATTTCTTTAGAGGAAAGTAGGGGGCAGAAAGGTGCATAAATTGAATGACAAGTAGGTAAGATTTGGAGAAAAGGAAGGACAGGTAAAGAGGTAGAGCTGATGTATGATGCCTGTGTCCTCAGAACTGATAAACTTGAGCAACACTGAGCCTGTCAGCCTCTTGTTTTCTGGCAGAGAATGGTTGCATACAAAAAGCCATGAAAAGGGGTCTTTCTGTTAATACTCATCTGAAATAATTATTTACTGAACCTAAATGGAAGCCTCCTACTATCCACCCTCATAGCCTCTGATCTGGAACAGCTGAGAGATGATCTTAAAATGCTGAAATGCTCTCTTAGAGACTTGGACAGCAGCTGAATTGACAGTATCAGTCACAAAGAATTGCTAGCAGTGATTTCAACACTAATAAAAGCAGGTGTCAAGTGATAGCAGCTGATGGGTATCAAGTTTACAGCATTAAGCTTGAAACACCTTGTCTCCCACCCCACTATGCCTGTGTGTTTCCCTGGTTCTTACACATTTGAAGCTCCAGAACGCTGCTGACCAGCTGCACAGAGTCCTGGAGGACAGGCATAGCTGCTGCTGGAAGAACTGTATGCTGTCCTTTTATCATAGGGACTGCATTTTTGACTAATCAAATGTTAAACATTTGAATTTGCACTCCTAATAAATACACAGCTCTTTAATTTTGGAATTTCAGTAATTTTAAGCCAAGAAAAGACAGACTTGAAAGTATTTCTGTGGAGTCAGCCTCAAATAAATTGCATTTGCATTTACAAAAATTTCACTAGATATAAAGGACTATTTTCAGAGACCAGCATTTAAATTTCACCTAATTCTCACTGTCAGAGAATGATATTTTATTATCTTGTCACTTACTTTCTAGAATTTTTTCTTCTTTTCTTGTTTGTCTTGTTTGCTGAGTTGGGATAATTTAAAACTGGTGTCTATTTTATATGCATGGTCTCCAGAGGAAGTTTCTGTTATTTTTAACAACTGCCTTTATATATTGTTTCAAAAGGTCAATACTACAGCAGTATAATGACTTTTTCCTTTTTAGGATCTTAACATGCACCTTGAAGATAAAGTCTACCTTGCAGGAAACATTTTTACCTTAGCAGACATTTTGATGTACTATGGATTGCATCATATCATGGTAAGCATTATTTGCATCATTTTTATATGTACAAGTATCATACTTGTTATTTATCCAAAGGGCATTTTATTGTTGTAGAAGTTGACCTACTGAACTGATCAATGACAGGGAACAGAACAGAGGAAAATAAAACTTATTTTTAAGTTTTTCATTTTATTCTTTAATGTGTAGCTATGGATCTGTCAAAAGACCTGTAGTGTCAGAATGCTTCAGTTTCCTCTGTAATATGTAGCAAGGATGATACCTATCCCTGTGTTTCTAGGACTGAGGATTCTTGCCTGAGTCTGAAACATGACTGCTCACAGAACTACATGGGAAAATAGATAAATGAAGCTGGAAGAATGTGTCAGAACTGAAAGTACTAACTTCGATAGTATTAGAGAAATACAAATGCATGTAAATTAAACTCCTGAAGGATGAATACATATAAAAAAGTTTGAGCCATAATGAATTGTCATTTGTGTTTCAAGACGTGAGTGATAAGACTTGATAAGGTACATAACATGAAAATAACGTGGAGAGCTGGTGCTTAGGAGGAAAAGGAAAAAAAACCATCCCAAAAATAAGTTTGTTCTGAGTGGGGAAGATGTTGAGATTTTTTGTAGTTAACTCAGGCTACTATGAAGTGCTTAAAAATTGGTGCACCTTCAGTTCTGAACCCCAAGTGTTAATTTAAAGATAAAGCAGTAGAAGCTATTTGCATTTTGGTGGCTGCAATGTGTTTGTAAATGAGCCATTGTCATTCTCTGGAGTGGGAAGAAACCAAAGGACTTATGCAAAAAGGTCTACTGAATTCTTGGGAGAAGATGAAATCAGTCAGTTTTGCATTAGAAAACTGGGGGGGAAGTGAGGATAATGAGAAGATGCCTCTGACAAATTCATGTATGTCTGAGAATTGAATTCAGTCAACTGAGTGAATGGTTACTTTTATACAATTAAAAGCAAAGCTCTGGGAGAAGTGTGGAAGAATACTACATTTCAAAATGAAAGCAGAGGGGAGGGGGAATCAAGTGGTGAAATACTACCAGAAGTAAAAGAGAACTTATATATCTATCTTGACTGTCCAGGAGCAAAAGTTCAAATGAGTGTCAAGGAGAGGGGAGGGAAGGGAAGCTTCATTTCAGAAAGTTTTTGAAAACATGCTAGAGTAAGTCACATAGACTTAATTCTGTTAAATCATATTTGCCTTTTAAAATAAGTAGTAGGATAGACGTGTTTGACTACAGTGTCAGAATGGGTTACCTTTCACATATAATATGCAGACATTAAAAAAACTACAACTACTTTCTAAAAATATGATTGTGTATTCTGTAAGAGAGTACGAGTTCAAATGAGACTTTAAAAAAAAACTTAGGGGAAAATCCAAGCGTATTTTAAATTTTGAGTTTGCTCTGGAGTAGACCACCTAATCAAGAAGAAAAGATACAAGTTATTGCTTTGGGAAATAGAACAGATGGTAAAAACAAATGACTTGGTGCTCCTGGGTGCCTGCAACCATCCAGACACTACTTGGGACAAGTTTATAGTACAGCATCTGTTTCTGAAATGTTTGATTTCATGGAAGATAATTTTCTGAGGAGGAAGGGTATAAAGGGCAAGCAATGGGATGACTATTCTAAATAAATATGAAAATCTAGAAGCTACTAACTAGGAATTTTGAAGGTTTCAGAATTGATTAACATAGAGAGGCAGGATCTTGAACTGTAGAGTCTCGTGGTATTTTGGGGTTTTTTAAAATTATTTTTATTTTTTTTGTAATCGGAAGAGAGTATGTCCAGAGCTGGTGCTCTGCCCTAAGCTTTATGGGGGAGGCAGGGAAAGCTGCTGGATCTCCTCATGTGATGTGGTTCAGAGAAGCAGTTTGTCTTATCCACCACTGCTTCAGCTAAGCCTTGTGCAAAATATCAATACGTATTTCCTATAATGCTTTAAGAAAGGAGGTAGAAATGGGAGACATGGGGCATAGGGCAAACCCACAGATCTTGCTGTCCATCAAGTTGTCTAGAAAATTGCTCTGAAAACATTACTGATAATACCTTTAAGGCTAATCTCTGCTTTTGATAGACTAAAAACTACATGCTAACACAGACATTAGTGATAGGATACTGTAAATATTGCTGACATACCATGATCATCCTGAATAAGCCAAGTAGTAAAACTTTAAAACCCTTCTGATGCACATTTCATTGGAAAAGTTTTTAAGACCAACCAATCCTATTGCTCAGTTCTTCACCTGTGGTATCTTGGTGTTTCTGAGTATAGATCATGCATCTTTGTATTCATTCCCTCTTCCATCTTCATGTTGCCCTTCCCATTATCCAAGAGGGGTTCTGGAGTCTGATTCTTCACTGTTCAGGCTCATCCATTTGAACTGACTAATCAGATTGCCTACTGAACAGCAGCAAATCCTAATTCTGCAGTTGTGTGCCTGCCTTTCATTCTCCCTGTCCCTTCTAGTTATCTTAATAAACACAATAGTGCAGTATGTTTAAAAATCCATATTGTGGGAAAATAATTATTATTTCAATCAGTGAGAATCAGATTCACAGGTAGTGTTTCAGGCTTTTTGCAGACAGAATCTATTTTGAGTCTTTTAATTAGAAATACACACGCATAGCAATAAGGGAGGAACTAAATAGTACACGTTGTTCTGCATCATAATATAGGTCACAAACACCCAAAAAGTGTAATGCTTCATACTGCCTTTTCAATCAATGTGATTTACATTGTCATACATAATTGATGTCTCTGTGTATGTAATATTAATGTTGTAGTCTTATAGACACTTCAGTTCCAGAAATACATATGTGGATAAATATGAACAATGAAGTTCTACTAGGTTAAAGCATAGACTGCAGAGAAAGCATGAATTTAGAAGCATTGCTTGAGGTTAGCTTGGCAATCAGTAAGCATTAAATTCCCCCTGTGGTAATGAACTTGTTTTCATATTTGTTTTTTATTTTAAATTATTTTTTAAGAAAAGTTTCCAGATGTCTTCATTCTTAAGTATTTTTGACCAGCACAAGTCCAGTTCTATTTCTAGAGAAATAATCAATAAGATGATTGATCTGCTTTTATACTTCAAAAATGTCAAAACCAAGGAAGTGGTCTCAAATCTATATATCTGACTTGAAAATTTCTTTAATAAGGTCTGGAAAATTACTTATGGGTGAAGTTTATATCTGCAAATGGAAGAAGCCTTAGTCAAAATTTTGGGGTTAAACTGAATATGATCAAGTACAAAACAAACTAAGCTGTTATCCTTGAGTCAGAACTACTAATATTGAACTATAATGAGACTACAATAGTAGTTTATTTTGGAGTTACTTTTTCTATAAGAAACATTTCCTGTAATAAACAGATTGCCGTGAATTTTTGTTAATATTCACTGATTTGTTGCTTATTTTAGTACTGAGGTAACAGGCTTTTCTAAGCAATGATGCTAAAAATAGTTCTTAAACTAAAATGCAAAAAAAACAGTTTTAACTTAAAGAAAAGATGTAATTTTAAGCTTATTCCTTTAACAGCAGAAAATTAGACAAAACCGTGTGAAAGTACATGTATATCATGAAATACACCATCCGGCTGTTGGTCTTTTTCTCTCATATCTAAAGGCTAAATTTAAAAAGTCAGATAGTATCCTATCCTTTTCTTGATGCTGAAGAGCTTCATATGTAGGCAGGTATTTTTAGATTTTCCATGACATGCAGGGTATGGGAATGGGACTTTATGCCTGCATCCCCAATGCTACAGAAAGAAAATATAATTAAAGCTTGTGTATTTTTAGCCCTTTCAGAAGCTCTTTGAGTTGCATTGTATGATAACCACCTTGGTGCCCTCAGTGAGCTTTATGGTGGAAGAAAAAGGCTTTTTTTTCATGACATGAAAAAAAAAAAAGCCTGTCAAATTAAGTGTCTGCTTCTTTGCTATTAAAATAATTGCTTTAATAGCAAATAATTATTTTAACAGCAGAACAGCAGCCTTTCTTAACTTGGGGGAATTATCTAATTTAATGAGGAAGAACAGAAAATACCCATCTAACAAAATGTTGTAAAAAATGCCATGGAAGTGATCTCTAAACAATTAACCTAAGAGTTATGTTCCGAGTAAAAAGTAGAGCATGCCACAAAGTGCTTTTTAATATATTTCACTGATAGAGTACATTATGTAAATAAGTAAAAATATCTTGCTTGTTGTGCCTAGAGTACAAAAAGGGGTTTTATTATTAGCATAGCTGTCTGTTTTGCCCTTCAGATGTTTTTTCACTACGCTAACAGAATGAAAGAGGACTAGTTTTCCAGACTTTTATTTTTGATTTACATTGGAGAAATGTGAAGATTGAGAATTATCAGTGAAAGATTATGGGAAGGAAATACTGTATCTGGTGCAAAATCTAAAGTTTTGCTCAGCCTTTCCATAACCAGGTGCTTACCCATTAAAGACTTTGAAAAAGGTCATTGTAAACTCAAGGAACTTAAAAGTTTCGGTAGTTTAGTATTTGCTTGTACTTGAATACCTTTCTTCACTTCCACTAGTTTTAGATTGCCTTAGAGTACACAACACGCATTGTTCTTTTCACACACTGTGTTACTTTGTAAATGGTTCTACAGCTTCGCATCAAGCATCAGCATCCAACTACCATTAATTATAACACACTGCAGGTGATCAAAAGCATCTTTCCCTAAATGGTACTGCATCTTTTTGGTCCTGAATACACTACACTTGCAGAAACTCAGGCAATTTGTGAAACAGTGTTATATTAAAATAGCTTCCACTTTTCATTTGTAATGCCTTTAAAAATTCTAGATTTTTTTTTCCCTTTGTTAGTGCTCTTCTGGTTAGTGCTATTCACTTGGTTAATTGCCAATAGCTCTCATATTTCTAGATGAGCAAAAATATGTGGCTGGTTTTTATGGTTTTTCTGTGCGTTTCTATCAGACTATGCAACTCTAGGAACAGTGTTTACATTTCCATGCCAGCAGCAAGAAAAGCAGATTTTCTCATACTGCCTGAACTGGGGTTCGTAACAGTACGAAATGGCAGAAGTTGTTACGGAAATACATCTGTAGTGCTGTGCTTGTACTCTGGCAGGTAGGTTCCCTAGGAAGAGCAGCTACTTGGGTTTAGCTGCAGCTGCAAGATCCCTGCTTTTTGGCTGCTGCCACAGATACTATGCTCTTAACTTCCCATTAATTGAGCTTTAATGCTATGTTCCATTGGTTTAGAATTCCTTTCTACAACTCCTTGTAATTCTTCTTCCTCAGTGTTTTTCCACTGGTTCATCTTCTGGTATATATCCTTACATTGTTTTTTGCTGCTACGTGCTTAAAGCTTCCCAGTTCTAAGCCAAATGCTGGGCTGTGTGAGAGAACAGCAAGGAGAAGCAGCAAATCTGATAGGCAGCTCTTGAAATCAAAAGAGTAGTGTGTCACGAGGTGAAATTTAGCGTAAGACTTGGGTTTAAAGAGCAGCTTTTTACTCATACACCTGAATATGTGTAAATGAGTATGTGTAGCTCTTCCTGCGATCCAAAGTTTGTTGAAACAGATTTGTTTCCAGCTATCTTGTGCCCAAGATGAAATTTGCAGGGAACGTGCAGCATCCATAAAATCTAGTGTTTGTAGAACAAAGCATAAGGAATATGCCATCTGTTTAGCTTTGGAGGAGATTAACCTTGATTAGCCTTAGAAATCTAAACATGTATTAGGCACGTCTAGATAGCAATTTGTCTGTTAAAACTCTCGTCTACGGATGTGTCCTTCTTCATTGACTGCAGGCATTGTAAAGATTTAAGCTGAGCTTGGTGGTTAACTTGGCTGACTGAAAATGGAGTGAGGTGAATCCTGCACTGATTGGTTTCAGTATTGGTGAGATAGGATAGGGTAGTTTGATATGAGGATCACATTTGGTTCCTGATCCAGGTTTCATAGTCTGTTTTGAGGTCTACTGTAGGAAACAGAAGAGTAAAAACTTCTGCAGTTAGTAGTGGATTTAATTTGCAGCCCTAGAAGAAACATGGTCTGGCATAATTGACAGTAATTTATGGTTCTTAAGCAGGAGGATTACAAACCTGTGTTTTTGTAGTGATAAGTAAAAGCATGTATAGGGTTTTATGGTGAAGGGTTTTAAGTATAATAATGTGACTTTACAGTTTAAATTAAGAATATAGATGTTATAACAGAAGTATATGTACGTGACCTGTAAACTTATTGGTCAAAAGACACCTGCACTGCAGGGAAGAGGTTCTACAAGTGATAGGTCCTCAAGTTAAAACAATGTTTCGTTTTAACTGTCTGTTAGTTTAGAAAGTTATAAATTGCCATGTAACCCTAAATCTTGTGACTATCCGCCATTATTAACAACCTGTTGCTAATCTCACGCCTCGAGACTGATGTCTTGTTTGTTATTTTAGCAATAAATCGTTTAAATTGCATAGTCCTATCTCTCTTATTAAGAAGTAAGACGGGAGAAAAAAGATTTTCGGAGTCTTTAGTCTACTTCATTTGTAATTCAGTTGTAGTATGCTAATGTGAGAAGAGAGATTATGGTCTAAACTGATAGGCCAACTTGATTACAGAGCAATAAGAAGACATAAAATTGCTAGTCAAGAATAGTAATACAGGTGATACAAGATGGGAATAGTTCTACAACTGGCTTGAAAGACTCCAAAGTAATAACAGATTTTGTAGTAAAGCTTTGAGGATGTTGCTGATCTAAACTTGAAAGCCTTTTAAAGGTAGAATTTGGATCTGTAACTGTAGGTAGCTTTACCTAAGCCAGTCCTCTGACTAAAGATAGGCTTGAAGCTCTGCATTAATCTTAGCCACAATTCCTGTGACAAGGAGCTGTTGAAATCGTGTGATAGAGACTTCTTCCTGATTGATCTTGAAGCTGTTTTGTGGGACAGTACTTTAAATATTTTTATGAAGTATGGACAGGTTTCCAGTTTGTTTTGCTGTTGTAATTTGAATCATGACATTGCTATCTTAATAATGTGAGCTAGCAGATCTGAACAGTTAAGTTACACTGATTCTTAGTATTATTCCATTTATTATTCCATTTTGAGCAATAGTCATACAAAACAACTTCCAATTATCCTATCCAGTCTGAAATTGCCTGGAAAAAGCTTACTCCTGTACTTACAATACACCTTGAAACATGAAGTAGTCACTTTGCCTGTGAGACAAGACTGTCTGCTAAACGAACATGAAAGGGTTGTGCATGTTGTGGAACTCTTCCCTGCACCCCCCAGTACTGTATGCTGAGCCCATGAATAGAGAGATGCATTTAATTCTTGCAAGCTTTTCCACCCTCTCTATCGTGCAAATGTATATTCTACCTCCAGGTCTGTTCATTGAGTAAATTAAAAGCCCATATACATATTAGGGGCTTGAGTTTTACTATGTGAAGTTAGGATAGAATGTTGCTGGACTGTAACAACATACCTGAATTTCAATGGTTTGTAAAACTATCCACTTTTATTTTGCCTTAGGACATGTTATGACTCTAATGATGCAGTGCCTGGTGTTACTGGTGCCTTGTATTTATTCCCCATGCAGGTGGACCTCACAGTGCAAGAAAAGGAGAAATACCTTAATGTGTCTCGTTGGTTCAACCACATTCAGCATTACCCAGGTGTCCGACAGCATCTGTCCGATGTCGTCTTTATCAAGAACAGATTATACACTAATGCTCATTAAGGCAAATCTTAATGTCGTGTTGGAATGAGGTGTGGGAGTTTAGAAGTTGTACTGTCCAAAGCCACTAACTTGCAAATACTGTTTTGTAACCTTCTGTATGTGAACCAAAACTGTCAATGCCTCAAATAATACAACTGTATTGAGTTGCTGTTGTTCGTTCAAGAATTTGAACTAAGGAATTGTTATTGTGTATCTGATTAAATGCAAAAATGGTAGAAAGATGGAAATGCAGTTTTAATTCACTATTTTTTTAAAAATTTAAAGTTCCTTTAATTAAACATTCAAGTGAAATTACATTATCTTTACCATCAATTATTCACTCCTTTTGCTATTTATTGAATTTTTATGTATGTCGACCAGCTTTCCTTTCATTTTGTTTTCCATGGATGTTTACACTAGTTTTGTACAAGTTAAGAGCTATATTGTGTGCCAAGGATGTGAAAAAGGGAACATGCAAATGTTACAAAGTATTTATGTGACTGAATAAATTATTTTAGAACTGTAGTCTTAATTTGGCTGTGAAGCTTTCTAGTTTTTCTTCAGTAAAGAAGATTTTAAAAGGTCAGTTTACTTCTTGCTTCATATTGTGGTGTACTGTTTTGAATCTAGAAGCATTTTCTTTCAAACTGGGTAGCAAAGTTCGTGTTCTTAAAGATTTTGTGTGTGCCTCGCTTCATTTTTTACACAAGTGCAAATGCACTTTTCCTACCCTCCCCCCACAACAAAACCAACCAAAACCCTCCACTCTTAAGATAATTTGCTGCTCTGTTAAGTTCACTAGCAATGTTTAAAGTGGGCTTTGAAACCAGCTACAGTGTTGTTGACTCACACATTTGGGTGGGTCATTTTACTGTAGAATGTGATCCTCTGATTTTTATTTGTAACAAATATAAAAGTGCTAACTTGAATTGGTTAATTACCTTCTGCACAATTCAGATAACATTTCTTTTAAGACATGAAAGAAATACAAAAATACTTTGATATTTTAATTGATAAATGAACTTCTGTGTTGGTTTATATGGCAGTGCTTAGCAGACAACTTCACTCATACATTCTTTTGTTTTATGTGCTACTTAGGAGCCTCTCACCTAGTAAATATAAAAAAGATATCTTGGATAGATGTTTGAGCATTTTGAATGTTAAAAGTCCTTAAAAGAAAAAGTAAGTAGATAGTGAGATGAGGTAAATAAAATATATCCTGACACATAAATGGACAGAAGAAAATTGCAAGGATAAGCATAACCTGGACAATTCCAGGCTCTAATAGATGTTTTCTGTAGATATACATAATTTTATTTTTAATTCTTTTACTGAGGGTTTGCAGGCACACAAAGTTACTTTTAGGGCAAAAATTTCAGAAACTTCTCACTGTTTCCTGGGGGCTTAATGATCCACTTCTAGCTACTCTTGTTCCTTGCTATTTAGAAACTCACTTTATATACTTAAAAAGATCTCTTTGAAATCTTGAGTTCTGTTCAAGAGTTGTGGAGTGGGCATTAGTACAAAGGTACATTAGAAACTACGATCAAAGCTTTCCATATTTAACTGCCTGAGAGCTTCAGGTGTTTACTGTCAGTACTTGTACTCTTAATATCCAATTTATTCAAACATTTGTTACCTTATAGTATGTATTTAGGTGAGTTTGCTTTTTCTTTCACATGTGGGAGCAAGTGATGGTAAGACTTAGAAAAGTACCTGCACTTCTACTAAATTCTGCTATAATGAACAATTTTGTTTCAGAAGGGGAGTGAATCATCAGTGCATTTGGTCAGGGTTTAGGGAAGTTTCTCGTTCATCTTACAGATTTATTGTTTTTATCTACGCTTTTGTAAGTTAGAATGATTTAAGTTCTTTAAAATGTATGTGCAAGCCTTCATCCATGAAAATAGCTTACATTACAGCTGTGAACGCTGAAATTGAACCACAGCTAAACGTTGCTGGGAACAATACTGTCATCTTTTCAGACAGGTTGTTGTAGAGATGATGCTACAAAGTGTCATATTTTTTTTAATCCCAAACAGCTGCTGTTTGCAAGTATTGGGATTTCACAAGTTGGCTACATGCTACTGCTGCAGTATCCCCTAGCCTCTTGTGCCAGTTTTATTTTCTCTGGTGTAGAACAAAAGTGTTACTTGCTGCTGAAATGTTTAAAAAAAAAGTTCACCTAGTAGAAAGATGAAATATTTAGAAGTAGATTAGTAATATTTAACTCTCTACTATCTAAAAGGCATTTGGTCTTTATCATAGAGTAACTTGAGCATATTACAATTTTCTTTCCCCTGCTTGGAGAAACTTAAGGGGATAGAGGGTTAAAAGCAAAGAAGGATGAATTGAGACTTTGCCTTTAGAGAGATGACTGGGAAAACCAGATGGTATTGATTTTTCCTGCCTCTCCCCCTTTCTATCTAATGCTTCTTGATCAAGGACAAATAAATCTGTTAGAAAACTTCTGAAAAATCACACAACTCTGAGTCAGTCTGAGACTGTATGAGGTACATTTTTTACAACTATGCTTCATAATTTTAAAAGATGAGGTGCGTAGTGGGACCTCTCAAATTAACATTGATGTTCTGTAAAGGGTTTGCATGGGTAAATGTTCAGCTGCTTTTAAAGCTTCCTCTTTATTCAATATTTTTTTCTACTTTCGCTGAACATTAGTAAAAGAGACTTTTCTCCCTTACATCCCCTTTCTCCTTTCTTAAAACTTCAGTTGCTGAAGGGCACTGAGATGTTGTTTTACTTTCGTTGCTTTGCATTTTGATGATGATGATGACCACAGTGATGTGTGGAATTTATTTTCACAGCATTTCATGAACAGCGACACTTTCATTTGTTAATGTATCTCATCATTGCAGTATTATTATTTTGCATAATTGTTCTAATTTATTCAAGGGGCCTGACATGTTATGGTCTTTTAAGTATGTGCCCCTGGGACTTGAGTGTGTTGCCATATGGTGAGATAGTGCTGCATGACAACCTTTCAGCAACAGAAGAATTCAACAGTGAAATAAATATGGTAATTGTAAGTGTTCAGTGAAATCCTACACTTAGCACTTTGTCTTTTTCCCCTTGATGCCAAGATGACTGCTTGTAGACCAACCAGGTTGAAACAGGTGTTCAAGTATTGCATCAGATATGTTAAAAATGTGCTGATGATTTTTAGTTGTCTCTGTATGCGTAACTTCATTTTTAAGTGAGAGTTCAGTTTGACATCTGAAGTCTGTAGGGCTGTTTCTTGCTCTGAGACTTGTAACTGGGCAACAGTGATTTATAGAAAAATCCAGGTTTAATATGGGATTAGAAAAGAGCAAGTAGGAATGAGAAATTTGGAAAGATTACACTGAACAAAAAAAAAAAATAGTTCCAGTTTAGACCTGAAAAGAAAATCTTAAATCTGACCATTCGGATGGAACCAAAGTGGAGGCTTTTCAGCAGCAAAACTAAAGAAATTATTTATGATCTCTTAAATGTGTAACATGCTTTCTGTCATTTCCTGGTCATCAGTGATTTACCTTCCAGGTTGGCATCTCAGTGTTTCACACAGAAAATGAGTTAGAAGGTATCAGTTCTGGTTCTCACTCAAAACAGTCCAACTCAGTAAGTTTTGTTACCTTTCTTCACCCCACCCACAGTAAGTACTTGCCTTCAATAGGTTTGCACCTATTGAATCTCCAGAGATCTTTGTGTAGAAAGTGTAACTTCTGCCAGTGACGTCTCCTGGCAAACATCTTAGCTGTTTGCCTGTAAGAGGTGATATTTTCACGTATTTTTAGTCTTTTTCATCTTGTATTCCTTCTCTGTAGCCTACCCAACCCTCTTCAAAATATTTGTAAACTGAAGTAGACCTTCTCTCAGGAATTTTCTGCTGCTGTCTGAATATTTGGAAGCACATAGGCCTAGAAATGGGGAGCTTATTTTTTGTGAGGTGCACCTTAGACTTCCCAATAGGTGTTACAGCTTTGGAGTATATTGATAAAATACTTCTATGATGCCACTTTGTTTCTCTCACACACACATATACACACATTAATTTCAATTATAGCTGATGGAAGATTACTCTGGACCCTTCAGTGTGGGTGTGGATCCTGGGTTATTCACAGGGAGCTGAGACTCTTAAATAAGGTTTAATTTAGATGTACTTTGCAATTCAAATATGACAGTAATTTATATTAACTATTTTATATGAAAATGTGACTTAGAAGTGGTTTTGTCTGTGAAATACACCCAAGTAACATTACAAAAAGCAGTAGAACTTGGGTATCTTTGTTTTCTGCTTGGTTAAAAAAACAATAGATGATCAAAAGTCAGCTGTTGATTTGGAAGAGGACGAAGTACTTAAAAAGTGATTCGCTGAGATAGATGAAAATGAAGGAATAGAGAGAACTATAAAATCATTATTAAGAAATCCAGTCTAAGCTCTTCTATTCAGAAGTCTGGTTCATATTCTTTCTGATCTGCTAGAATCTTCTGTTTGCATCTCTGCAGGTGGTTTATCGTTTGTCTGCTACATGAATGTTGAAGTTGGGAATAGATTTTTCAAGTAGATTTGCTTGGTATGGCCATAAATTGATTTTGCAATTGTATGTATATACGGAACCTAGTATGTAATTTTTTTCTACCTTTTTTGATTTTTTTTTTTTTACTAGAAGGAGGGATCAGTAGGCCTATTTGATTTTTTCCCGTTTTGGTTTTTAATCTTATCACCTCTTTTAATCTTTGGTGTGTTTCACAGTCTTTAACTTCAAAGTGTAAATGCAATGATGCAGCTGCTTAATGGATTGCTACATTTAATATTTTCCCCCTAAGAACAGTATTTCTTCTTTGCATCTATAATTGGATCATGCTGCTGCTGTCCCTGATGGAAACGCCAGGTTTCCTATTCACCATAAACCTGAGCACATGCTTACTCACTTGGTAATCTTAATTTTTTTTTCTATTTATTTATCAAAATTGACTTGTATTATGCATATTTTCCTTGTGCTTGAATTTTATTGCAAAAGAAACGAGAGGGGAAATGCTGTCATGCACCTCTTGCTGCGCCGAGCTTTCGGATTCAGACTGTGCCTTTGTATTCCACTGCTGCATGTCTTGAATGTGAGATGTATCATACTTCAGAGCCCGACTCCAGGGCGATATAAAGATATCACAGATTTGGAAAGGGGGATCCATTTTGTAGCAAGCATTACTTGTTGCTGCTCTGTGCACATTCCTGCAGGCGTGGCCTTTGTTTTCCATGCTGGTAGTGACTACAGCCAGCATGGCTGCTACAGAACACGGCACATCCCATCTCTCGCTCTGCAGGCAGGCAGGAGGTGATTAATTTTTCATTGTTGCTGCATCTGAAGGATTCCCCTTTCCCCTCCCACACTACCTTGGCCCCCTTAGGAAGATTTTCATCCATTAAACTTTCCCTTCTCTGTTGGAAGAACTAAATCTCTTTCAGCATTTTCAGGCTGGTGATCTAATTTGACAGCTCGTAGGTGATGTCTATTCCTCTTCAAAGAGGCAGGTAGCCCCGGGCTAGCCAGCTGCATTGTGGATTCTGCAGATTTGGCTTGCTGTTCCTGCTGGGTGTCATCTGTCTTCTCAGTCTTGCGGTGGATAATTTTTGTCCTCCCCAGCATCATCTGCCTGAGCAGTTCCTGCCTGGCAGGCCTGTCCGTCCAGGTTGAGCATCAAACACAGCGGCCGCCCGGCTAATGTGACAAGGCACCCCTCCAAAGAGCGCAGCCCCGGGCCTGCTTTGGCCAGCATTGGCATCGCAGCCCGCGAACTTCCAGCCATCACGATCGTGGTCGTGCTCTCCCATCACGGGTGCAGCCCATGGACTTATTCTGCTGGCACAAAGTATGTCCCCCGCCTTGCCCTCTTAAGGGCCGTCGCTCCGATTCCTCCCATCTGGGCAGATGTCTGCCTCAACAGGTTTGGGTTTCCCTGCCTGTTGCCGGCATTTGACTCGGACACCGCCACTTGGATGAAATAATCCTTTAGTGGATTATCATCGCCAGACAGCCTGTGGGGGAAATGACAGGACTCGGCACGTTCATCTGAAGATTCTGCAATTCAGAGTGCTGCTAATGCTAATGGGAAGTGGCAGGGTGATCCCTAAAAGAGAAAGCGGGTTCCATTGCACGGCAAAAATGACAGAGGTTGTTTAGCCTATCTTCTGAAAAAATACATGATGACTACATATGTTGATTCTCATGCTCCAAGCCACAGCTATGTCCATATTTTTGTGACTTGATGACTACTTTCTACAAACTGACAGGTTAGGGGCTCCACAAGTATTGTCTTTTTATAGCCATCACCTCTTTAAGTCCTCCTTAATTTCTTTAAAATATGTTTTGAAAATAAGCTTGACTGGGCAATGAGAGTAAGCAGGGGAACAAAAAACAAAACCAGGCATAAATACAACAAATCAAGCATATTCTTAAAAAAAAAAAAAAATAGACATTATTCAAACAAAGGAGGAATGGTTTCAGGACAGTAGTCCTAGAAACCAATGCATCTGTCACAGGATTTACCCTTGTTGCAGTCCCATAATTCCAAACCTGACATTAGTCATGATATAAAAACTTTCCTAGAAATGCAGTAGTTACAAAGCCCCTTAACTACAGGATTTCCTCCTTAGCAAATAAAAAGCTGGAGCATAGGGCTTAGTGGGGGAAATAACTTGTCTGAGAGGCTATGAAAGGATGGCAGCTAAGCTGGAAAGGGTAAAATTAATATTTGAACAATTGTAGCCCAGATTAGTAGTGATGATTGAGCCAGCTGGAATATCCTGCAGATATTATTAATATATGAGCACTACTGTAATTTACTGGTGATTGTCAAATACTTACATGCTTTGGATTCAAGTGGAAAAATATAAATACTAATTTATAGGTGGCAATACATGGTCACTTTGGGGAAAAAAGATAATGTACAAGGGAACTATTTTTAAAATAATTCTTATATCTACTTATTGCCTAATTAACGTAATATTTACTGACTATGTAACAGTGAAGGAGTGAAAAACTATTTTACATTATATATTTGTGCTAAATTTAATAATCATGTTAGTTGAAGTATTGAACACTTCCCAATGTAAGCTTCATTTTATTAGACAGACTCCAGCTATATTTTGCCTGATTTTTGAGATTGTTTCAACAAAACCAATTCACTCATTTTTAAGCCTGAATTTAGAAGATTATCGATGTTGTCAAAAAAACCTCCCATATAGTAATTTCAGTGAGCAGTTTCCAAGCTTTTATGATGTGACACAGAATTTAATAATAGGATCATTTTTTGTGTCAGTTCTAATGGCTTTAAAAAGTCCTTTTTTTTTCCCTGAGCTACACAATTGCTCCTACTTACAAAAGCTATGCAGAGTAGAACATGGGCAGAACTAATTTCTAACAAAGAATACATACTACTCCTGTTTTCTACTAATAAACTAGTAATTGTTCCAGCTAAACTGGCACCTTTCTGGTATTCCAGGTCAGAACACTGAAGGCTGCAGCAGTTGTAGCAGAATTTGTGGTCCAGTTTATTCTTCATTGACCATACAACAGCACTGAGCAGTGTGGTATGTATTGCAGATGAAAAAAAAAATGTGTAAAAGAAGAAACAAACTTAGATGCAATGGCCTAAATAGGATCCACCTGTTCTAGAAATTATTGAGTTTACTGAGTAGCGGGGAAAAAAAGTCACAAAGAGAAGTTAATATACTGTAATTTATAAGTGGCCAGGAGGGAGGGGAAGTATATTGAAAATATCCTAATTCTCTCACAGAATCACAGGATGGGTCAGGTTGGAAGGCACCACAGTGGCTCATCCAGTCCAACCTTCCTGCTCAAGCAGTGTCATCCCAGAGCACTTGGCACAGGATTGCATCCAGAAGGTACTTAAGTATCTCCAGGGAGAGAGACTCCACAATATGTCTGGACAATCTGTTCCAGTGCTCAGTCACCTGCACAGTAAAGAAGTTCTTCCTCATATTCAGGTGGAACTTTCTGTGCATCAGTTTCTCCCCGTTGCCTCCTGTCCTGTTGCTTGGCACCGCTGAGAAGCCTGGCTCCATCCTCTTGGTACCCTCCCTTCAGATACTGACATTGATAGGGTTCCCTCTCAGTTGTTTCTTCTCAAGGCTGAACAAGCCCAGTTCCCTCAGCCTTTCATTGTAAGAAAATGCTCCAGTCCCCTAATCAATTTGTAGCTTGCCACTGGACCTGCTCCAGGAGCTCCATGTCTCTCTCATACTGAGAAGCCTCTCTCGTACTCTGAGGTTGTTTTAAAAGAAATGTACAGGGATTTTATGTCATTTTTGCTTTTTTTAATAGTTGTAAAAAAGGGCTGCTGCTCTTTTTTGTTTCGTTTTGTTTTGTTTTTTAGCCTGTGTGTCCAGCGGTTGTTATTCACGTTTGCTGCACCTAGAAGCAACAGGGTTGCTTAACGCATGTCTCTTACTATAATTTCTGAATCATAGCATCAATTAGGTTGGAAAAAACCTCTGAGATCATTGAATCCTACCTATGACTAAACACTACATGTCAACTAGACCAAGTGCCATGTCCAATCTTTCCTTAAACACCTCCAGGAATGGTGACTCCACCACGTCCCTGGGCAGTCCACTCCAGTGTCCAATCATCCTTTCTGTGGAGAAATTCCTCCTGATGTCCAGCCTGAAGCTCCCCTGACACACCTTGAGGCCATGTCCTCTTGCCCTGTCGCTGGTTACCTGCGGCAAGAGACCGACCCCCACCTGGCTACAGCCTCCTTTCAGGCACTTGTAGAAAGCGATAAGGTCTCCCCTGAGCCTCCTTTTCTCCAGGCTAAACACCCGCAGCTCCCTCAGCCGCTCCTCACAGGACATGCCCTCCACACCCTTCCCCAGCCCCGCTGCCCTTCTCCAGACTCGTGCGCGTCTCTCCTCCCACGACAGCAGCCCCCAAACCCGCAGGTTTGGGAAGGTTCGGGGATCCTTGGGGGCGGTTCCCGCAGCCGCGGCCGGCGCGCCGCGATGACCTCACGCCGCGGCTCCGGGCCCGGCGGAAGCTCTGCGGGCGGGAGGCCGGGGAAGGGCCGGGGTGGCCCGGGCTGCGCGGGCCGGGGCCGCCGAGCGCCATGAGCGGGGCTGGCCCCGCGTCCCCCGGCCGCGGCAGCGCGGTGGCCCCGCCGCCCGCCGACAGGAGACGGGACTCGCCGGCCGCCGGGTCCCCGATCCAGCCCATCATAAAGGGTAAGCAGGGAGCGGTGCGGGCTCCCGCGGGTGCCGAGCCCGCTGTGTAACCGCGCGGCAGCGGCGGAGAGACGGCCCAGGGGCCCCGGGAGGGGAAGCTGGTCCCGTGACCACCCAGGACCGGTCCAGCTCTCCGGGATTCCAGCGCCCTCCAGCCCTCCGAGGTTCCACGACGTGTGCTGAGGTTTAAAGCTGGACACCTCGGAGGCTTAGCTGGCTTTCATCTCTCAGAACTGGAAACCAGAGTGTCTCTGTGGCTTTATTTCGGGGAGCCGGGTCGGCCACGGAGGCCCTTGCCACGGGCATGGAGTTTCCTGGGGAAGCTCTTACTTGGGTGTTGTTTGCCCAAGTTTTGCCCTGGTTAATCCGTGCGCAGAAGCGTTTGGACTGGGAAGTGGTTTATCCCATGCTTTATTTGCTGCAATCGTGTCTTTCCCCGATTTCTAAATAATCGTTCTGCACCGTTTTGGACGGGGTGGGGTTCAGGGTGTAGAACAAACCCAGGTGGATACAGTAGAGACGGGGAGCCACAGGGCAGGTCCAGCAGGTGAGGCAGGAGAACACATCATTTAGATGGCAGTGCTGGCTTAAAGTCTTTTTTGGGACTATGCTGTGTATTTCTTGAAACAGTATTTGCTATGCTCACAGTGCTTTTCAATTTAGCAGGCTTTTTCTTTATGACGGACGAACCTGTTTCTCCGCACGTACTTAAGTAGTAAATACTCTTTTCCAAGACTAAATTTCAAGTCTGGCCCTGGAATACAGGAAAATGCTTACAGTTTTCCTTTGTAGTGAGCATTCCTTTTGTCTCTTGCTGCAGAAGACTCCCACGCTTACGCTGTTAATCTGTTAAACTGCAGCATTTAGTTCTGTTCTTTTACCAGCATTAGCAATCAGATACAGAAACTGTACTGAGCAGAAAGAGGATTGAGACAAAGGGTGCTGAGCCGCAGAGGAGAGCGTTCACCCTCACAGAAAGGTGTCTCTGGCATCTGGAATACTGGTTCGTTGTGTTTTATCTAAGCTGGTGGCTTGCTGGATATATAGGTTACCCTACAAATACTGTTTTGGTGCTCTTTTGGTTTTGTATGTACTTGGTGAGCAGTACCCCTTCCTCACACTGAGATGTGGTGCACTGCCTGTGTTGTGTAGCCCGGTGTGAGAGTGAGAGAAAAACTAAAATTCTGGTTTTCATTAATCTTCTAGATGTTGGGGAAGTCTATTCAAGACTGCTGGATCACCGACCAGTAATTCAGGGAGAAATACGTTACTTTGTTAAAGAATTTGAAGTAAGTATTTGTATCTTATTGGATGCTGTCACAGTCTGAAACTTTGAAAAGTTTTAGCATCTTTTTAGTTACCATAGTAGGCACATAACTTTCTTCAGAAGGACTTGACATGGATTTTTTCCCAAAATAACACACCTGCAGTATACGTCTGCATCTTTAGCAAACAAGGCAGTAATTTAGGTCTTTTAAAAGTTTTGAAAGGGGCATGGGTTTTTTTTTTTCCTGCAGAAGACTGGCAGGAATATTGATGTAGGAGAATAATGTAGTCCGAACATCCTAGAGAAGTCTAGTTGGTTCAAGGAAAGTATTGTTGGCCAGTATAGGTTTACATTTCATTGAGAAACTACTTTATGCCTCAGCTGGCTTCAGCTAGCACAGTTGTAATTTTATTTTCTTTGGTTTTCATTATACAAGACAAAGTGATATTACTGAAAGAAAAGAGCAATACTTCATGCAAAGTAATAAAATAATTAAAAATTGAATGACTGTTATCTGATTGGCTGCAAATAAGGCTAAAGTACTGAAGGTGTAAAAGTGTTTATATACAGCTTTGCCTGCAAAGTATGATTTGGTTTCCACAAGATGGCAGCAAAAGTTTAGAAAATTTGAATCTTATGCCAGCAAAAGGCTGTTTCTGAGTAGATTTTCTTTCTTACAGTATGTGGAATTTAAAGTTAGTCCTGAAAATGCAGTTACACCTCAAAATTCCAGTATGAAGACCTAATTTGAATGACAATAAAATGTCTTTCCCTCTCCTTGCCCCCCCAGCCCAGATTGTAGCTTATGTTTCAAGCAGGTCTATTTTGTCTCTGCTGGTTTAGCAAAATACAGATGTGAAGTAAACTCTCATCAGATCTGTATCGTATGGGCTTGAGAGTCATAAGAAATTATTTCTTTTCTTTCCCTAACTAAGCTATACAGTAAGTAGTTTTACATGTCATTCCACAGGATGGAATATATTAAACTCACAGACAAAATTAGAACTTATATCTTTAGATTGATAATTCATATATTTGTCCCATTTCACCTGAAGTCTTGTTCTGTTTCTTAGACAAATTTAATATATTCTTAGATCTTTTATTGAAATTTAATTACTAGTTTATACTTTTATGGGGGAAAATAGAAAAGTAGAGGATTGTTTAAGTTTTTGCAATTTAGAATTTCTTTTAAGTGGGCCCAGGACCACTGGCACCCAAAAATTCCATTTGTTTCTAACTTTGGGGTATGAGATACTTTCTGGTTGTAGTAGGACATGGGCTTATTTTTTCAATGATTAGCACCTAGTGTGCAAGGAATGGAGATTTGCACTCAGGAAATCTGGAGTCTGTTTAATTAAGGTGTTTTACTTGTCTGTGCTTATGCTACTGAAGTTTTAAGATGGGTGTGGTGATCCCTGTCCCACTTCATGTGATACAGTATTTTTTGTTTATGTAGAGTTTTTATCTAAAATAATGTGCTGGTGAAATTCAGAGTGGGAATAGTGCTGTGGCTTCAGAAAAATGGAAAAATGGAT
Source organism: Lycocorax pyrrhopterus obiensis (assembly GCA_014706295.1). Lineage (NCBI taxonomy): Eukaryota > Metazoa > Chordata > Aves > Passeriformes > Paradisaeidae > Lycocorax > Lycocorax pyrrhopterus. The sequence goes on from JACSVZ010000002.1 coordinate 66,972,691, forward strand.
TTTTTTTTAATTTAGACAATAAAACAATATCTTACTGCACTTGTAACTAATCATGATCAATAGTGAGCTAGAAGAGCTGCCTCTTTAGTCAGCTGTGTTGTATTATTTTTTAGTCGACTTCATTGCTTTACTTCAGTTAAAACAATTTTACTTGCATTGTTTTCACCTCATGCCATGTTAAATGTGGAGGGTCAGACATCAAGCAAGCAGAATCACTGTTATGTTATTTCTCAGTAACAACTGAGTTATAAAGATGAAATGCTTTCCAGCTATGTTGCTCTCTGTTGTTTTAGAGATGCTGTAAATTATCTATACAAAACAGCACATTTTTCCGTATGGTGTGTAACTGTCTTTTCTCACAAGGGCCAGAGGAGTCATTCAAAGGATTCTTGTATTTTAATGTGAAGAATGGAACATTGCTGTCTTTTTTTGGCAATTTTATCTATGTTATTAAATAAGTAGAGTTAACACATTAGTAGGCAATGATCTAGTCTTTGAGATGAAGCTATTAGTTCATCAACTAGGAAACCATCTTTAATTTGCAAAGTGAAATTCCTTGCTAGCCACTCACTTTCTTTCATTTTTGTGGCAGGAAAAACGTGGTCTCCGAGAACTGCGAGTACTTGAAAATCTAAAAAACACGATCTTTGAAACGAATGAACGTGTTCTTCCGAAGTGTGAGCAGGCAATGCAAGACAATTTGAGTGAAACCTTCAAGAGATGTAAGCAGGTCGCTTCTTATTGCTCTCGATGCATCGTTTTGAGGAGTAACTTAAGTAGTTTGGATTCAAAATACGATTTGTAAAAAAATTACCCCCCTTGGGTAATTTTCTACTGTTTAACAAACTGTGCTTTGTTCTCATTTCTGTGAAATTTTAAAAGGGAAACAACAGGGACATTTTTTTATATGTATGTGCCGGTTTGGCCAAAATCTAGCAATATATCCTCTGAGAGAAAACCAGGTTACAACCACCCTTCCCCCCACAGGGTTCGGGGAAAAAAAATTTTTCCTCAAAGGAAAGTGAATGAGATAAGAACTATTTATTTAACAAACACACAGGAAAAGGATAATAATGCTAAATAATGAAATGAAATCTCTCGCTACAGAGAGAAACCTGGGGAGATTTCAGAGTCCTTCTGCAGGTGTGGTCTCTCTCCTCCTCGGAGCTGGGTCGGCGAGGGCCCACCCCCGGGCCTCGGGGAGGAAATTCTCCCGATGTGTTCTGATGTTGTTGAACAGTCCAGAAGAGAAGAAGGGAAAAACCAAAGTCCCAGGAAACAAAGTTCAGCTTTCCGTCTCACGCCGGGAAGGGAGGAAAAAAACCGAAACCGCTGGCTGAAGCAAGCAAGCAGGGTGCTCCCTCCTGCTCCTGCAGCCAGAGAACACAGAGGAGTGTAATCTCTGTGTCCTTGGGAAACTGTTTTGAAAAGTTCGTTTGGTTTTTTTCTTTTCTCCAGCTTAGTTTAAAGGCACAGAAAAGGCACAATATTACTTTTTGGGCATAGAGCATGATAGGGGATACACATGATAGAGTCACCCCAAGACATTGTAGTAGTTCAGCCAATCAGCTCTTGCTAAGGTTACGTTGAAGTTTTTTTCTGATTTGAGTAGAAGCTGTTTCAGCTCATTCTTTTCCTATTCAATTGGAAATAGTGCTCCACATTGACTAAAGCCATGGACAAAATTTCAGTTTCCTGGTTTGTTGCAAGCATGCTGTGGTGTGACCTTCAGGTTTCTTAATTTTCCCACAGGAGTGCATAATACTGTCTCCTATCATTTAAAACAGAACTTGCTGCTGTATAGCTATGAAATGTATTATTGTCATTGTCTTCAGTCACAAATTGGGAAGTAAGAGTGATTGCATGCTCATCTTAGTTTCAGCCTTATAATAATTAATATATTTCTTTAGTGCTCAGATTTTAAAAGAAAGTTTAAAATTTATACTAATATTTAAGTGTCTTTTTTTTTCTTACTCATTCAGCAGGATGGCTTCTTCAAAAGAGATTTTAAGAGAGTGTGGGTACATAGCTTTAGCTGCCAAATTTATGCAGTTGAAACATGCCACTGTGGGTTTTGTTACAATTTATGTGTGGCATGTTGTATAAGCATTTAATTTCCTGTAACTTATTTATATGGCATCTGGCATATGCAGAATAGCAAATGGTAGATGATGCTTTACACATAAAAGGATTGCAGGAAAATACTGAAACTTAAAATTTAGTCATGCAAATAAGACATATGTTCTAATACCATCTAACTGGGGTGAACCTTTGATGCTGCTCCCTGACCAGCTGTGCAGTACATCTTTAGTGATAGAATCACAGAATGGTTGAGGTGGGAAGGGGCCTCTGGAGGTCATGTCCAACCTCCCTGCTCAAGCAGCAGCAGCTTGAGCCAGTTGTCCAGAACTGCATCCACTTGCTGCTCCGGGAAATTAGTGTATTTAATTCTGTGTTAAAATTAAGTGTTAATTAAGTTAGGGGAAAAAAGGTGCGTAGGAATACAGTTCGTATTTCCATTGAAAAGTTTTCCCAGGCTTAGTCTGGGAGAGAAGAGACTGACTCCAGCATAAAGATGTTGTACATGTGGAGTCCATGCACAGCTGATGGGGAAAAATAAGGAAAAAAAACCCAACTAACTAAAACGTAGCGTTTGGTCACCTGTTTCTGCTTACTGACTTGAGAGTGGTTTTTGATGTCTTCTGAGGTGCTGAGTAGTGCACTCCAGCTCATCAGCAACACTAAGAGTGTGGGCACAAGAGGACCTCACTGCCTTCCTGCTTTTGGCTTCTAGAACACACAAAGGTTGAACTCTGCAATAAGCCTACTTACTTTTATAAGTGTAAAAGTTTTAAGTGTAAAGCATTTTCTGCAAGTATGGATGACTCTCGGGCAGAGTTAAGTGACACTCTGGAATATAATGTTCACCTTTTAACAGCCTCACATCTCCTAAATCCCTTTCAGGCAAGTTTCTTTGATTTACAACAGCAGACTGATCTACTGCAATTTGTTGTTTCAGTGCAAGCTGCCAACGCTATGATCCATAGACTCCAAGAGAGGGAGTGTGAAGTGAGAAAGGTAAAGGATGGATGGATAGATTTTTGTTTTGTGATCTAAGAGTCTTGTGCTTCACAGCAAGTTTATCTGCCTTCAGTATAGCAAAACTTAAAAACATATTTTTCTATACCTTATATCCTTGCAGTAAAACTTCTTTTGGGGTTATTTCTGCACTTATAAAATGCACACTGCAAAGTTAATGGATCTAGCTAACTCTTCCTACAATCTCCTGATATATGGAAACTATTTTTTTTTATTTCCTTTGCTTTATTTTTCCTCCTAGCTCAGACTATAACATTTGTCGCATACAGGGAAACCTTAAATATAAAAAAAGCTTATTTTCTGTGGAACAAAAAACATCTACTAACCTACCAGAATGGAAATGTAAATCTTTCCTAGTTAGCTGAGAACATTGACCATATTATGTATATATTGCTTGTTGAAAAGGAAGTGATTTTTTTCAGTTGTGGATGGGTTATTTAATGAAGGGCTATATTATAGGAACATGCGAATCATTGGAACCTTTTCAGTTGGCTACACTTTGCTTATTTGAAATACATGTGCCCTGAATCTAAAACCTGGAAAATTATACAAGAACTTAGTTTCATGTATTCCCATTACTACTTCTTTCTTGTGTTCCTGTGTTATCTCTTTACTTGCAAAGTGCTGTTGATAATAATTTAGTTCAGAAATACTGGAGATGTTTCCATGGCCATCAAGCAAAACAGGCTGTGCATTGGTGGATGTAAGCTGATAGTCACGTTTTTCTTTCCTTTTTTGTAATTGATGAAGATGGGCAGTCCAGTTGCAATTGAATACTGGTGCTGTGCAATCAGCACACTGCTGAGCACTGACAGAGTTTGCTTGTGTCTAACACTACTGTAGATACTGGTAGAGAGGTAGGAAATTCTTACAGTTCTGCTACTGTTTGTTTGAAGCAAAACTTTAGTAAGAAATTTGTAACTTAGAAAATGAACAGTCAGTAAGAATGGTGACTATTCTTTTTTTTAAATATTAGCTCTATGTTTCCACTCTTTTTTTTTATTTTTTTAATATGTAGTGGAAGAGTAGTTATAGGTATTCTGGATTCATAGCATTTCTTAAAAGTTTGTATAGTAAGACTTTTTGGCTTGAAACTTTCCAAATGGGAGTAATAACAGGTGGGTAACTTTTTTAAAAATATAGATAAAAGTTGTCATTGTAATGCAGCCACTTAAGGAGAAATACTTTTTCCTTACTTTTCTGAAATGATGTGTTCTGAAAAAAAAATGGGATTTTGGCAGAGTGTAGTGTCAGGTTTGGGTAGGTGATGTGTAATTGTGTCAAAAAGTGTATGAAACACCAGTGTTTCAAAACCTGTTGAATACAAAGTAGTGTACCAGTCAAACTGTTAGTACACAGCGATGGATTTTCTTAGTAGATGTTACTGTATCTGTTGCAAACAAAATGGATCTTGGCATAATGTTGTTCAAGTGTATCAAATGCTGCACTGAAAAAAATTGTGTGTTTAGCCCATGCTGTGTGAGCTTGAAGAACAGCAGATTGTTTAAGAATACATAAATGAGTTCCCAGTGCCTTTAGTTGACAAAAATGCCATACATATGAAAGTCATTGCTGATACACTGAAAAGGAAAGGGATTAAAAATAAAAAGGAGGATTAAGCTCTCTTTTGCTGGGAGATGGAGCAAATGGAAGAACAACTGCCTAGATTTATTTTGGCTTCTGCACCTGTAATATAAGGGAGCCAGACTGTTAATACAGCTCGCAAGCAATCCACAGAATTATATTACATTTTGTCATGTGCATTGAATGTGTGTATGATCTCTCTTTCTAGATATCTAGACATTTTTAAATTTTTTTTCCAAGATAAGAGAGTGAACAGAATTAGATTTACCAGAAGCCAAGCAGTAGGAAACTATGAGCGGAAAAATAACTTATTTATAAAAGAAGACATTAATCACAGTGAGAGCTAGCTGGCTGAAGCAGAAACACTAGCTGCCAGTTTCAAAACATCTAATATCTGTGTTGTTATATTTTATAGAAATAGCATCCTTGCTAATACAATCATGTTAATAGTATTGCAGACATTTTGCCGCTTGTTTTGGATTGGCTATGCAAAAATAAATGTTTTCTTTTTAGTTTCACCTTTCCGTATGTCTACCTGCTAGTTTTCAGATCCTTTACCATTATGTAGCTCTGATTAAACCCCCTGTTTTAATATGGAAATGATTGCTAAAAACTTCATATTTTCCTTCTCTCAGCTTCAGGCAGACAAGGTGATGGCTCGTGAAGAGAAGTGCATCGCCCACTGGGAGGAGTTCATGAAAGAACAGCAGAACAAACGTGCCGAGGTGGACGAAGAGCACAGAAAAGCTATGGAGCGCCTCAAAGAGCAGTATTCTGAGATGGAGAAGGAACTGGCCAAATATGTTTCTTTTTAAGACCTTTTTTAATAATGCTGGGTTTGTGCCATGCTCAGTTGCTTCTGACTTAAATTGAGGTTCTTTTGGAAAGCTGAAACGGATAGAAAAAAGGAGACTTTCCTCTACAGGCTTGGTATGGGAAGAAAAGGTTTGCATACTTTCAACTTAAGTGCCTATCTATGCTTGTTTTATTCAGGGCACGTGGAATGCCAGTATTTCTTTGTTTGTTGGAAGGTGGAACTGAAAATTGTGTGACTACATCAGCTCAGGGAGTTGCAAACTGGAGTTCTCTCCCATCGGCAGAGTATCGTATCATTTGGGAAAACAGAGACTAATGTAATATTAACTATCCTGGTGTGCAGCCACAGCCCTTTCCCAAAAAGTAGGTTAATAGGTTCCAGCCATGGTTAGCTGAGAATTCACTGGGAAAACTCTATATTCTGTTTGTAGATTTCAAGAAAATAAACTTATCTTATGGAATATTTTACTTTGAAAATTTACCGGTGAAAGATCTCAACGGAGTTTTAAATCCAATTGTAATTCAAACTTTTGGGTTGTATGTTCAGTATTATGAAGTAGAATTGCAATTTGAATGGTTTTTGCTAACATAAAAATTGCAAGGTAAGCTTGGTCAACAATTCCTTTTTTTTTCTCCCTGTAAATGTCTCAGGCCTCTCTTTTTAAGCTTTACTGTTCTAAGCAAAGCCAGAACAAGCTAAAAAGTAATCATGAGAAGCATATCAGTCTTTGTATTAGCTTTGTAGCTAGTACAGTTTTACCTTAAATACTTGGCGTGCTGTTGGTTTACATAGGATAAGCTTGTCAGAACTTTATGAAGCAATTGAGGTAAGATTTTTGTTTCTTTATCAGCATAACAAACGAGCGGATTAGTGGTTAAATGCCTGTAGTACTGATCTGCTTTCTTACTAACTTACTCTTCCAGCGTATGTGAAACTCCTGCACTGCTTTCCTTTATTCCAAACTTGCCGTTACCAGCAGTGTAACTGAAGAAGTTAACTTAATCAGTTCATTAACCAAGGAAAATGAGACGTAGTACCTTAATGAAATTTGCTGCAAACTAACCGTTAGTGCAGGAAATATCTTTCCATAATTTAGCTGGTGTCCAATGTAGAATGGAAACAGGTAAAAATAAACAGAATTTACACTTTACCTGTATTGCAGCAGTAATATACCAACAAGGGTTGCTTGTGTAGGCTCATGGCTTGGTTTCAAGGCTCCATTCCTGGCAGCATATTGATAGTGTGATTAAAGTTAGTAGAGGAGATGGAATAAGTATTTGAGATTTCTTTCAATAACACTGAATTCCTGCCAAGCTGCTCTGCCTGCTACCGTGGGCCCAACAGCTTCATCAATCATCATCGTGTATCTGGACTGAAAAGAGGAGTTGCCAACAGTGGGGCACGCTGGAATGTTGTTCATTCTCTGTTCTGAATGGAAAAAACATGGATGTCTCAAGAGGATCCCACACATGAAAAATAGGAAAGCCTCTTTTAGAACGACTCCTATCTGAGTAAAGGGTGACTTCTGTAATATTTCTCAGCTTGTGTACCCGTGATGAATGTTGTTACTAAGCTCAGACTTTTCATTTAAAAAGAAAAAGTTAGTTCTTGTCTGTCTTTAGAATTGGGTATGGAATAGTTTTGTTTGGAGCACAGATTGGAAGTGGCTTCTCTCTTACCAGATTATTTGATGTATATGTGCTCAAAGCCCAAATATGTTTGTAACAAAATGCATTTAACTGCATACTGAATTAATTTTTATTTTTGCACTGATAATTTTTTTTAAGATTTAAGTATCTAATTAACTGTGCACTGGAGGTGTAGATTTTAGTATTTCATCAATTTGAGGGCTCTTAAGCAATGATGCAAGTGTTACAAGTTGGATATTCACTGGAAAATAAAGTGGTATTTCCGAAACCTGGGATGTGTGTTCCTGATTCTTTGGAAAGCTTCTTAAGTACTAACACTGAAAATGTGTTCCTCTTCCAGAATGTTTTATGCTGAAGAGTCTTTTATGCTGGAGATCATTCGAAAGCCATTTCTTCAAAATCTCTATCTACCTTTGGTCAATGTTATTTATTGTGGGGACTAAATGAAAACTGTCTGTTCCTGAAATAATTTCGTTTAGTAACTTTCACCTTTTTTGCATGATATGCTATAGGTTTTGAGGTACTTGGAAATGCTTAATCATCTTTGAAGCAACTTGCCAGCATTTGTAGCAAAACCTATTTTTTCTGTCCAAATGCTTAAAAAACTCTCAACCAATACTTGTGTCCAATACTATCTAAATATGTCTGACTGATAAAAAAAGATTCCTGTCTTCAAAAGTTTTTTATCAGGGTGGGGCTATGATCTGTCTGGACACAGTAGTTCTCCACAGTGCAGCTTTCTTTGCAAGATTCAAATTCCTGTTATTCACAGTCTCAGCCATTTGGGAGAAATAGAAAAATGAATAGTTTAAAAATTCGGTTTATGTCATTGGTGCATGAAGGTAGTGTTCCACCTTATACTTGCAGGTTTGCATGGCTGAATTCCATAGCTTTAAGTATCTTGAGGATTTATTTAATCCCTGTTAAACCTGATAAAAGTTTGCATTGGATTCCAGTAGGAGTTTAAAAAGGTCCTCAATATTAAGTTAACTTCTGATGTGAAAGGTGAGTTTCGCAATCTGTCTTCGTAGCAGACTACATGTATAACTTTTCACTTAACTATTAGTGCTGTTTATTTTGCTGAACTGTTCTTTGGAACTGAAAGTGGGGTTGGATGTCAGGTAACCACTGGAATATTTTCTTAGTCTTTCTGTTGTATACACATAGCAAGAAGCTGGTGTCTTCCTTGGAACTGCTGTATGAAATCTGCCCCTGCTGTATTTAGGAGCAATAACAAATTGAGGAACTGGAGAGGTATTTAAGGGTTTGGGTTTTTTAAACTGCTTTATATTAACAATGAACCTGTGTGCTGTTCTTCTTGGAATGTTTTATATCTAAGGCCTAAAACGTTGTTTTAATCTTAGGAATGAGGGAGAATGCTGATACGTATGCTCTTCCTCTGCTTCTTTCTATGGTGACACAAGGTAATACTTTTTAAAGAAAAGGTAGATCATTACAACATCACATCATGGGACATCACATCTCAAATAATTTATGGCTTGTTAAATCTTTCCTCATAAACAGTGGAGTTTTCTTCAGTAGTCAAGCTATACATAAATACGTGGCATAATGAGCCAGTGAATTGGATCAGTTCACTGCTGCGTTGGTATGTCTCAAGGGTGTCGATTTTGAAGTTGACTGAAGTTCCCCAGCAGGTGTCAGTGCAGTCTGGAGAAGGAACATGAGGAAGCCCGGTTTTATATGAGGTATGAACCGTAAATGCTGCTGTTCAGTTGTAACACAGTGTTTTGTGTGAGTAAAAGATGTTTTGTGGACGAAGCCGCATACTTTTAAATACAAAGTAACACTACTTACCACTGGCATTTGCCCCGTTAGAACAGGACACAAAGTTATTTATGTAACACGTGCTGATGTGAACAATGTTGTCTGTAGTTGTTTTGCATTCTAATTAAAATTTATTATAATCTGAGATTAGACTCAAATGTTGATGATTAAAACCTTCAAGAGCTGCATTCTTACACTACTGTTGATTTTAGTGGATCAGGTTTTCTGCAGATTTGATGCAAAAGTTTAGGCTTATTGAAAGAGATTGTGCCATAAAAAGGAAATGGGACCTTCTGCAAATAAGATTTGTGAACAAAATTACTGTACCACACATTTTTAAAACAGGCAAGTTATTTTAATTGCTTATAATGAAATTGACTTCTCAAAGTCGTAAGGATGCAGCACTCTCAGTACTGTTGGTCAAGCTTCTGGTCTGTGTGTCAAGGTGCAGCAGAATCTGCAGGAAGATGGAATTGCAGCAGCTGTAGGAGGATTTTAATGATTAACACAACTTTCATAAATTGTTTAGTCAAAGATTGTTCAAAAATTCCAAATAATGTAGACGTTAAAATAGAAGGGAAGGCAGAAGTCAAAAGCCATCAGAGTCTATTTTAAAGCAATTAATAAAGGGAGTATTCTAAGGATTGAAAGAAATCCTGTAAAAATACATTACTCCACATCCATGTACCTTCCAGTTCTGCAGAGTGTACAGTTTTGCATGCAGTACCTTGGCAGTTTCATAGATAAGTAATGAGCGAGGTAGGAACAAATTTACTCATGACAGTGGGGAGCATTAGAAAGAAGAAAATCTTGCAGAAGTCCTGCTAGGGTGTAAAAGTGTAGCTTTGAAAATCCAGGCTCAGACTTGTGGTTCCTAACTAGAAATCATGTAGAACTATCCACCTAAGTTTCAGTTTGCCACCTTACAGGCTTTGTCTGGGCCAAATCAGAACATAGATGGTTCCAATTTTTATTGAACATCATTTTGTAGATGGTGCAGAAAAAGTTAACCCTTTCAAGATGAACTTTCGAGACTACTGTACAATACTGTACAATACTGTATTTTGAAACTGTAATTTAGAATAAAACCTTACATTTCCTCAGTCTTTCTCCACTAATGACTCACTGGGTGGATACAAGGAGACCTGCAACTGAGAATATCTATATATATATTTTTTTTTTTTTAGCAGACATTGCATTTAATGTGATGTGATGGAGTTTAGTGAGAACCAAAGCACTATTTATGACTTTCGCTTGGTACTCATTTCTAACTTTTTGAGATGGACATCATCTATAAATTCATCCAGCATTTCATGGCATGTGGTCCCAATGTTCTTTAATCTGGAAAAAAAACCCTTTTTTCTCGCTGCAGTAAATGTTGCAGGACCTGGATAAGAATTTTCAGTTGTCTTTGAATTAATTGTAAAATAAATTTGCAATCTTTATTTGCAAAGCTTATGGGGTGGTCCCTAGTGCTTTCCTGAACTAGGATAGGCAAAAATGCCTCTTGCTGCAACGTGTTCTAGAATAAGCACAGCACTTTTCAGTAGCTTTAACCCCAGGAAATTTAGTTCAGGATTGCTCGAGATTGTAGGAAGTCTTTTATGAGCGGACCCAAGTTTGTCCTTTCCAGATGCTTTTAGCCCTCATTAAATAAATTCCGGTTCCTGAAAATCCCCTCTCCAGATGGCTCTAAATATGTTCCAGTATTTACTATGTCAACTAGAAAGCTTCTAAGCTGAATTACATAAATAGGAAATACTGTGCATCCTTCCAGTGTACTGATGTGAAAAAAAATTGAACATAATTTAGAAAATATTTACTAAACCATGAATGTTCAAAATTGTAAAGTAGAGTTATGGTAGTATGCCTAGGTAGCAGCTTGGTTTCAAACAACAAATTAGCTTTTGAAATCCTAGAGAGGAGTTATCCATCAAGCTCTCAAAGTCTCAAGGATTCAAAAGCCTGCAAAACATTGCCACAGTGGAAAAATTTTATGGAATCAAGAAGCACTTGAAGCTAACAGGGCTTTGATATTTGTGTCCTGGGCAAGTTTAGAGACCCTCATGGTATCAGCCAATGTACTGAATTTGTTGTCTGGGGCACCTTGAGTACAGAATACAAATATTGCACAGATACATACCTAGTGTAGGACAATACCTTTCTCCCATTTAGTTTAACTTTTTTTTGTGTACCCATGGATCCAGGACAAGTGGCCTAATCACAAGCTACCATCTCTGGTTGTAAAAAGACTCAAAAAACCAAACCACCAAATCTCAAAATATATACACACGTGCTAAAAAAAATAAATGTGGGGTGACCAGGATGCGTTGTGTTTTGAAACTTTCTTGCAGCTGTGACTTGCGGATGGTACAGCAAATGGAATTCACTTTAAAAAATCCATGAACCGGTAGAATTTTATAAATAAAACTATCTAATTATTGACTTTATTTTCTTAGCCAGATGTTGAAGTAGGGAGGAAATGCGGCCCACTACATCAGGTTGTTGCACAGTTTGTATTTGCCACTGAGGTGAGCACCATCAGCACATGTCACTAAATGCAAAAATTTTCCTTCAGTTTTTTTTAGAGGATTCAAGTCCTCGAGAAATACGTGGTGGTCAATCTGGAGCATGGAAAGCCATAGCAGAGTTTCTGCATGCTGTCCCTCAGTCCTCAACCACCTCCCCCTTAGAAGAAATAGTAGTCCCCTCTTCATACTCTTTCCAGGCCCAATTTTACTTTAAACAAAAGTTAAATTGAAATTCAAAAACTGTGTTAAATTTTTGCCATTATCTTTAGTTGAAATAAAGAAAGAGGCTCAAACTGAGCCCTTTTTGTTACAAGTTTCAGTCCTCATTATATTTTGCCTGTTGACACGTAACTGGACTAAGACCACATACCTCTGCAAGGAGGTTATTCAGCAGCCTTTGTATCAGTGCTACTGTAGGTCATTGCCTCAGTGTGCTCCCTTTGAAAAGGCTGCCATAAAGAGAAACTTTAGCTGAAAACTATTTACAAATAATTTTCACACGGTAAGGAATTATTCTTCATATATGATGTGATTTCCACGTGCACCTTCCTTCTGCTTTCAAGTTCCCAGGCTGGTTTGTCCCACAGAATCCAATAAAGAAAGTGTAATTTCTCCCTAGGGTCTTTTCTGGTCATGCTTGATATCACTTAACATAATGAGCTTTTTACTCTCACATCATAAAAGGTTTTGTTTGAAATTTCTCTCTTTTTTTGTACTTCAACAAAAAGTGTTGCTTACATCCCTTCTAAAGAATGCTCTGAGTTATGTGAAATGTGGACATGTTGCCTGGGCCAATGCCTTATCTCTGCCAGATTCAAAAAGTCTGGTTCAGTACAGTGGCTTAGACTGCATGTTTTTGTTGTGTTTTGTTTCTTTTGAAAATATGTATGTGTGTGTCTTGTTAAAAAACATTGCTGCCCCCGTCTAGGAACAATGCAACACTCACATCATTTCCTGAAAGAATAGAGTTGGAAGGCAATTATCTACTCACCAAACAGGCTAAAACAACAGTTCCTGATATTCTTCTCAAATATTTCAACTTCCCAGGAATCCGGAAAAAATAATTCCATGAGACGGTGTTATGAATGAAGGTATGACATTTCAGTTTCCTTCTCTTGGAATCAGACATCCAGCGGTAATAAATTACCGTGCGCTTGGCACTGCTGGGAGCGGGGTCTGGCTGTGGCAAATTGTTTTTCTTCAGCACAGGAACAATGAAGTGCTTTTACATCCTCCTTTGTCCGGTGACAGGCAAAGGCTTCTTTCTTAATGGGCTTTCGTTAGCAATCACATGAATTACACATAGAAGGAACAGGAACCTGACCGCAAAGTACCTTGAATCAAATTTATCTAGAGATAGGAAAGTACAATAAAGACTTTTTTTTCCCATTTTATCTCTGTGAAGTAAAGCCAGTGACATGGTATGAGAAATGTGCTGTAACAGGAAACATATGGGAAAAAATGAGTGGTGACAAAGTATCTTTACCTCTTTCTCGTGCATCTCAATGAACGTAATTTTTACCAGCATTATCTTGGTCCGGTTTCTGTCACTCTGGAATGACTGCATCTGCTTTATGTGTTCATTTTATGCTGCTTCTTTTTGGTTTATTATTATTATTAATAATAATAATAATAGCTTTTGCAGGTTAATCTTCAGCTTACTCATTCATTTGTGTTTTAATAGGTCTTAGCGGGGATTGCAATTTGGATTGTATGATAGACATTATATTGGCATATAAAAAAAATGAAATGCTGCTCCTGGGAAAAGAATTGATGCTCTTGATCTTTGAAGAGCTCCCTTTATGTATTTAGTAATCACTCAAATGGAAAATGCTTCTGAAATGTGTGTGTTTGGATCCAAAATGAAGCATCTTAGCAAGGCAGCACAGGGAACCTTGCACTATTAAATTTGTGAAGTCATAGCAGGGAAACTGCAAGTTAATGCACATCAAAAATCAAGTATTATTAAACCAGAAGCCCTTAACTGAATTCTTGCATCTGGGTGGAGTACAAAGAAAATATTCTTAAAAGGGAAAGGTATAGATTCCAGTTAATTGATTGAGAAGGGAGATAGTTCTGATTTAATGCGAATATTTATCTATATAGATATCATATCACTTTCCTTGAAGGTGTTTTTCTTTTTCTACTTCTTTGAGAGAACTTGACAGAGCTCTATCAGCTCCAGGGCTGAGTGAGAGCGCTTGTAACACGGCAGCAGAGGCTGCAGAGTCTGTCTGGACTCAGCAACTGGAAGCACATGCAGCATTTACAAGGGATCGCTTGGCCAGAAAGACCTGGACTCAGCAGAGGGCTTTGCATGTCTCCACACTGTGTTGTGTTTGTGCCAGGGAAAACAGAAGGAAAAAATCCTGCTCCTGCTGAAGCCTTCAGCAAAATTCACATTAACTTCACTGCAGCTAGAATTTAGCTGGGGGTTTTGTAATCAGGCATGACTTCTCGAGGACAAAATCAAGCAGTCCCTTTTTTTAATAATGACCCTGAACTGTGGTGAGGAAATTTGTTTAATGTAATCACTATTCTCATGCCACTGAACTTCGAAGCCCATGCTATTTAGATCTTTGTCAAATTGAACTGTTGTTGTAGGTTTGCAACTTACCTATTTATTTCTTTATTTCTGCTTTATGAAATAGTGAGAAATGTGATCCTGTTTGCTGTGTCAAGTTCTAATTAGTTCACCATAAGTCAAAACTAGCTTTTTTCAAGCATTTAAAACTGGAAGGCATCTCATGAGTAATGAAGTCAAAGATCTTTAGCATGTTTCATGGCTCATGATATGTTTTGTGAATAGCAGGCTTGTTGGTAGTACCTGGGAAGGGTAGGCAGTAAGAGTACCTTGTCTTTTACCCAAGATGTCACAGTGGCTTTTACATGAACCAAAAAATAATAAAAGCTAAATTTAGTTTATTGTTAAGTAGATCTTTCTTTTCCTGCCTGATAGCCCTGGATGCAGAAACAGGCACGTATAAGGTGAGCATCTTATTTCCATTTTGCCTTCTCTACTCTTGCTCATGGTAGAGATGATAAGCTAATAGTTTCCACAATTGTTTTGGTGGAACCCTACTTTTGGTGGAGGCTTCACCTCCTGTTCTTTTCACATGGCCTCATAGTTGCTACTGCTGTAGGACTTGATGCTCTGCTTTCCACCAGTGCTGTCCCTTTGGCTTCACTTCGGCTCATTGCTGAGCTGGCAATGTAACACAAAAGGAATAAAAGGCAGTAAATTATTTCTGTTACTGGAACACCATTAGTGGCCATTAAGCCAGTAACAGATGTTCAACTGAAAGCTCAGGTAATTTACAATGTGAATCATTATTTTGGTTGCTGCCTTTCACAATTAGAAGTATGTCGTTTACCTACCTAATATTCAAAGTGTTTGTGGCCCCGTGAAATTAGCTAAAACCTGGGCCGAGAATCAGACTCTCACTCCATTATGGGATCATAAAGAAGAAAAAGAGGGGGAGAAAACCAGTTCCAGAGAGTTGAGTAAAGCAAATGAAGGGTCATTATGTCTTGGTATTCTATAATATCTGTATAGATATTTTGCTAAGCCCTTTGATCAGAAGAAATTGAACTGAACAATAAACAGCTAAAGATTAAATAAGAAGACTCAAGTGTCAGCTTGCTCGGAAGCAAAGTATATTTTAGGGTATATGGTCTGGAAACCTTAAGCAATCTATTATATATTTTATTATTTTTTTTAAATATGGAATGTATTAGAGAAGAGTGGAATTTATTATCGTTATTTTTACGTCTATAGAAAACAGGATTGTCACCTTTTCTTACTGTGCAAGTAATTGAGTCATGAAGGCTCCAAATTTACTTTCTATAAAATTGAAAGGGAAAGAAAAGGTCTCAAATTGTGGTTCTTTCTAACAGGTAACTGTACTGTGCATCCAAGCGTAGTGGTGAGGGGGGTTGGTTTGTAGCAGGTTTTGTGGGGTTTTTGTGGGTCTATTTCCTGAAAATGCTGATGGAGTAGCTGTGTTTTGTGCTAAGTATAATATCTTGCTCCTGGGATCTGTGTAACTCCTGTGTAACTAAGAAAAAGGAGAAAACCAACGCTGTAGAGACAGGAATACTACATAGATAAGGCATTCGCAGTTACGTTATTTTCATGTATTTCTTGCTATTAAATGCTACAAACAGAGAAGGGATGGAAGCTAATACATATTCAGAACAAAACCCATTTATTTTGCATATTAAACGGATATTCATTTAATTTTTAGGTTGGTGGTTGAGCCAGCATTTAAGATAATTATTAAAAAATAAAAATTGACTTTCTGGGGGCTGTTGTGTTGTCAGTTCGTGGCCGGACGCGCGGGCAGACTTTCCCCAATTAGCAGGTT
This sequence comes from Lycocorax pyrrhopterus obiensis, assembly GCA_014706295.1. Lineage (NCBI taxonomy): Eukaryota > Metazoa > Chordata > Aves > Passeriformes > Paradisaeidae > Lycocorax > Lycocorax pyrrhopterus. Next base: position 66,988,523 of record JACSVZ010000002.1, read on the forward strand.
GCGTGCCCGTCCTGGTTGGCCAAGTCCACTGTTTATGCATCCTACACATTACCGCAGGCGAGACTCAAAACAGTAAACACTTCAGAACACCAAAAGTGCCAAAAGCCACCTTATTTTTGTTGTTATTTTCTGTAATTATACCTGGGAGGACTGGAGAGTTTTAGCACATTTCTTCCCTTCCTTTTTTTCTTCCTTTTTTATGACTTGGTTTTTGCGTTTCATAAACCCTTGGCAATGGGTACAACAGCTGCCTTTGGACTTGCAGGAGACGAGGTCCTCTAGGACATGCATGTTTCAGCAATGACCAGTCTCTTCTTTGACCACACCGTGTGTTGGTGGTGGGGCCAGGAGAGTGGCCATCGTTTGTACGGCCTCCTTGAGTGGTGTGGGACTCGCCCTCAAGAGCTGTTCCCTAAGGGTCGTGTTCACTTCTGTGATTTCCCTCCTCTCCTCTTATTTTGTCCTTGCCTTCCTGGTGAGCAATGATGCCCTCTGAGCTCCAGCTTTCATTGTTTACCCACTTTTTTCCTCAACAAGCCTGTATCAGGGGTTGCACAGTTCCGATTTTTTTGCTGGTTTTTTTCTTTCTTTAACATGAAAAGGTCAGTTTGGTTTACTTTATGGTAGAAAGTCTGAGACTCTACGACGGAAAAGGTGGATACAAGTTGTTTTCATAGAGTTTAATTAAGGTTAAGTGGAGTTCCCCCAAAGTTTGTGCTGGTGCTCTCTAATGTTTTATTTGGAGGAAAGCGCAAGCAGTGGGATCGTAAAATCAACACATGCCCCAAAGAAATTACTCAGTCACATTTAGAAAGGAGGAGAAGGAAATGTGGAAGGACCTAACAAAGATCAGGCAATCTGAAACGATGATGAAGCTGCTATTGCAGTGTAACGAGATTTAGAGAACAATGTTGACTATTTGTACGTACTAGATTTTAATTCATTGAAACCAGCTGGGAAAAGGACAGAGATGTGGCTGTGAAGAACTGAGTGAAAGGGTCTTTCCATCATGCCGTGTTGGCTGAAAAGCAAATAATATATGGGAAATGAGGTAGTATTAAGAAAAGAATAAAGAACAGTAGCAAAATAATAATGTAAAATCTTGATATATAATATGTACTTGCCTGGACTACTAAATACAGTCTGCTCCACCTCAGAAGGGATATGACTGAGACGGGAAAAGGACAGCAAAAATCAAATGAAGTTTGGAGAAGTGTGTATGTAGAGAGAAAGTTTTACAGGCGTGGTGTGGTCTGAAGTCTTTAATACAGTAAACAGCACAAAGTAAATCACATATCTATTCATGTTTCTTTATTACCCAAGAGTAGAGAGAAAATGGATTAAATCTATTTGACTATTACAACTGATTAAAGAAATTGGGTTTTTTATATAACACAGAATTGATTTGTTGTCCACACTATAGGTTGTCATTGACCAACTGCTGTGTCAGTGAACTTTCTGGGAAAATTGTCCATGCTTCATTGAAGGAGTCTGTTTAGGAAACTTTCCATTGGCTTTCTTGGCCTAATCTCACTGTGACCTTTCCTAACTCTCGAGCACTACCCTTTGCACAACACCTTTTAACACAGATGAAGACATCTCATCAGACACCTGTCTTAAGGTATGTGTTTTCCATGGATTTTAGTTCTTCAATCAATCTATTTCACACTGTATATTGTGTAACTGTAGCTATCTAAATCTTAGTTAGGGAACTCTAGGATTAAATTAACTAAAAATTTCACATTTTACTGGAAGTATGATGTACCCTTTTTCCTTTAAGATTCCCACCTCCTATTGCACATCACTGTTTTCCTGGGTAGATAAACATTCATGCGCATTTGGCAAAATTCTTGAAGAGGAGAATGCACATGGCTGGTCATGTCTAGTTTATTTCCACTGTTAGATTTGTCAGTGAATACCGGGCAGGGAGAATGAGCAGTTCAGTTTGTTGGAAATACCTTGTAGGAAGTGGGGTGACATTGGATCCTACATGACTTTAAAAGGTGCTGTGGGGGGAAACCAAATGGCGCGTTGACTTGGGGGGGAGAGAGAGGACATGCTTCTGCAAGGAAAATACGAAGAATCTCTTTTTTTTTCCCTATAAAGCAAATACATCCATGCCATTGGAATGACTTTCTAGGCTTTCAAATAAATTTACCATGCAAAGGTATTGAAAGGCAAGGTGGCTGCAGTCTGTGCCAAACTTTTAATACTTTGTTGCTCTTGCTTGTTAAGAGTTTGCTGTAAATAAGCTTTCTATCTACGTGTCCATATTTGCTTTATGTAGAATTAATAGTCCAGCAGCATGTCTGCTCACAGCTGCTTTTTCTTCCAGCTTTTCCGAAGTGTAATATACTTATCTTGCTTTATTTTAGTAGCACTGGAATAGTTGTGCACTTGTGTGGGGACTGACTGTTGCAGCGTCTGTTGGAGAGAAAGATTGGCTTCTGAAGGCGAGAGAAGGGCGTATGGGTGTGGACAGCTCGCAGACGAGGAAATTTTGAGGCTTTCCCAGTGCTGGTGCAAGGGAAGTGGGGTTGCTGTCCTTAGGGGTGGCATAAGGAGAATCAAGAAAGCTGAGACAGGCTTTCCTTTTACCACTAAGATGGTGTTGCTGGGCAAACACTAAGGACTAATCCAAATGAAATCTTTCCTGGTCAACAGTGAGCTACAGGCAAATAAGGAAAATCCAAATATCCTCTCCTTGAAAAAATAGTCTAACACAAAGCAAACCCCACTAGCCCCATCCACCAAAAAGCTGCAACCCCCATCCTCCAAGTCCCGTGTTACTGGATCTGATCACATGCTTTTGCTTCAGCAAAGAAGAGAATTCCATGAGAATTTAATACTTCAGTCCTGACCTTCCCACAGAGCATCTGGCTTGGGTTCCTTCACAGAGACAGGGCAAGCAGTAGGTGATGGAAGGTTTTCCAGTTAGCACTGGCATACTCCACAAAGCGGAGAAGGTATAGAAACAGATATAAATTAATAATTAAAAATAAACCACTTTCACCAGTAACAACAGAGAAAATACTTTCCATGCTATGTAAGTAATACATCAACATTTAAGCTGATTAAAATTTGATAAACTACTAACTTCCCTGTTTTCTGATAGGAAGGCTGGGGCCCAAGATAAAGCAGTGTCATGCTGGGGAGGACAAATACCCTAGCATCCAATAAACTTTCAAAGCATTTATTTTGTTAAGACTGATCCCCGTTTCCTTTGTAACTCTTTGTTTATTAATGAGTTGACTCATCCAAAGTCCAGCAGCTTGTTTCCACACCAGAGAGATGGATTTGCACCTCGGCCAAGTGGAGTCAGAGGCAGAGATAACAGCCAGCAACAACAATAGTCTTCCCTGGTGCCTTTGCCAAGAACAATTGGCAGAACGGACTCGAGGAGTAACTTATCACCAGCACGGGGAGAGGCTGAAGCTCTGGAAGCAGAGGGGCTGCTGCTTGCCTGCCACAGATAAACAGCAGGATGCAACCCAGAGCCAAGCACGCATTGCAGGCTTTACCTGGTGGAGGAGGAGAAGGCAGGCACCCCGCAGTTAATGTAAGGCTCTGAGAGAGCCAGCCAGTTATTTTAACTGGTCTACTAATAGTACCAGCCTAATGCAGCAGGCTTTTTTTCAGGTGCCAAAGCCACACTGACAAACCCTGAAGATAATTAGGTCCTGAGATAAGTATTGTCCACAAATGCACACACTTCCTTGAGCTGGCTGAGGTCTTCTCAGGTGAAGTGCTGTGTTTTTAAATGCGAGCAGTAGTCAGGTCCTGTATTAAGGGTGATGTGAAATGAGCTCACGGCAGTTCACATTTGACATTTCAACCTGTTTCTCTCCAGTGTTATTCTACAAATTAGTGATCACCTGTTCATCTCAATGCTGCTGTATTTGGTCTGGATGGCTCTTTTGCTCAAGGGTAAAAATATAGCAACTCTGGAGGCAAATTCTCTTACAGAAATTGTATCAAAATTTGACCTTGTGACTGCATTACAGTTCTCTCTCAGAGGAGATCCCTCTGCTAGCTTGTCAGAGAAAAGCAGACTTCACCAAAATGACAGCTCCAAGTTACAGCTGTGCAGCTGATATTTGCATGGCTTTTTGGACAAAAGACACGTCTTACCAAATAGCATGTTGAATGTAACTGAAACACTGATGGAGATAAAAGTTCTGTTACATAAAACTCATCATGATTAATGAAATACAACTCAATATGTTTAATTTAAGAAAATAATATAGCAAACCTGAGGGTTTAGACTGGGCAGAAGTGGGAAATTATATGTTGTGGATCGTCCACTATAGCTGGCCTTCATACCGCTAAACCCATCTCAGATTAAGGAGAAATTGGAGCATGTAATTTTTTTCCGCATCTCTTATATGCCTTAAATCAAATTTACTTCTTGGTATGACTCAGTGTCAGAAACTGTCTTTCCAATCTGGCTTGGTAGAGATTATTTTTTGTTATTGTTTCTTCTTTCCTGTCAATACAACTAGATCATATTGAGATCCTTCCACTTCTTTTTCTGCAAAGCTGTCTTTTCCACAGCTTCATCCAGCTTTTTCATTTGAGCTTTTATTGTACCGTGTGTTACTCTTCAGCTTGCAACATGCTCTTTGCAAGGGTCACAGAGACACATGGTTCCCCCCCAAAACAAGTGTTCAATTCAAACTCCACTTATATTTGTTTGATCGTGCTACTTCTCACTGCAGATCTCAGATTTGGCTTCCACACAGCATCGTATCCAATTTAGGACTCTAGTTCCTTCAACATAAGGACACAAAATTGCTGTCGATTTTTAAACTTTAAATTTCCCGGTATTTTGAATTCTAAAGTCAGGCTTTACTGAACTATTAACATTATTTTTGTTTCACAGCAGAAAGGAGAGAGGTAAAAAGAACAGCATGAAGATGGTTTGCAATGAAACTTTTCATAACCACTAGACCCAGAGATGCGAAAGCTACTGATTTCTGAGGTATGAGTTCAGGGCGGCAAAATAATGATTTCTTGTGAATCAACAATATTATTATAAAAACTGAACATCCAAAATGTACTTATGTTGTTATCTTTGTCCATGAGCCCATCTCAACCTCCAGCCTTCTCACTCCCACTTTGTCCCATCACATCCAAAGTTAGACTGTTAACACCAGAGACTACACCTTTCCCATATCTATTTTTTTTTAGAGTTTCACTCATTTTTGCTTGCTCTGTAAATAACTAATAGCTAGTGTGGTACCAAGGAAGGAAAGAAAAAGAAGTTACATTAGATCACAAGGCAAAATAAGAAATAGATGAACTTAAATATTTTCCTTACGAAATGCAACCACTCTCGGGAGAAATCAAGACAGCCAGTGTTATGAATGAAATCCACTTCTTCACTATAGCACCCCTGTTCCTGACTAAAGACACTGCCCTGCCATGCAAGGACATTTGGGACACACAAATGACAAGGCAGACCAGTGCTATGGGCTGGTCACTGAGAGCCACCTTGTAAGCCACAGTCAGGCAGTGGCTCCAGAGTCAAGGCCAGAGATGCTCCGTGGGCTGCCAGAACCCCTGATGGGGCTCAGCAGGGCTCCCCACCTTGTTGCTGTGGTGCCTTTCCCTTGTGCCAGGTGTTTGGAGCAGGATTGGTTCCCCGATGCGCTCCATCAGGTGAAGGTGTGCACAACAGCGCCAGCACAAGAGGGAAAGGATGAGCAGGGAGAAGGAGTTGTGGGGCCAGGAGCTGCTTATGTCATCAAGACTTTCTACTTATGTCAGCCAGGTGAGTGGGGGCTGAGTGCCTCTTTGTTCCCAGCCTCAGCCCAGAGTCAATGTATCACAACCGTGGCTTTAAAAATCCATTGGTATTCATTCCCCTTAAGGTATTGGAGTGTTCATCCCGTTACCTCACCTCATGTGTTTCTAAGCAATCAGCCACACAAGCATTAGCAGGGCTGCAACTCGTTGGCCATTTGATGTAAAAAACCTACTTTTTTTAATGATGTGTTATTGATTCAATTTTCCTGTTGTCTTTTCACCCATCCTCTTTCCTTCCCATCTAATATCTCCTTAAGCTTCCTTCTTGTGGCATCATATTAACTTTGCCTAAGATTCAGTTCTGCTTTTCATTTGGATTCCAGGGGTTTTCACAAGGATTTGAGGAAGCTGGAGCATGGTTCTTCATCTTAAACAGATGTTATATAATTCTTTAAAGTGTTGTAGATTTCTTGTCTTATCAATAGCAAAATATAGATGAGGAACATGAACTATACTGGGTTCCCAAGAGAAATGTAGAAAGAGAGGAAGCTAAACACCTTCTCAAGAGATCAGAAGGGACCATTGTTTTGGGATCCTCAGCTTTTTCTTTTAGAGTTTCTTCTTCACGCACAGCAGTAACATTGGCTCAGAGAGCTCTAAGCAGGCAGCTCATCTTTCTTCACGCCCTTTCTTACCACAAATCTTAACAAAGTTAAAGACAACACCCAAAATGTGTAGCTGGTAGCTGCACCAGGTAGCTTCTATTTGTTGATGGAGTGACGGAATCTAGAAGTTGGGTAACACGTACAGCTGCCATCTCACTTATATTCTACATAGGCAGACACAACTGTTTGTGGTTTTTCTCCCCCCCTTCCTGCTTGGAGCGTTATTTTACTGACACCTGGCAAATGCACCTGGTAGGGGTTTCTGGGGCTGAGGAATAAACAGCACACGAGGTTTCTTCAAAATAGCATTTGAAAGTGGCAAAGGCAAATAAGCTTTCCTCTAGCTACAGGTCAAGGTGAGAATTATTCTAATTTAATCTAGATCTATAGGTTTTGCAGAATCTGTCCCCCAAAGAATCCAAACAGATCAAAAACCTTGAGATCTGAGAGATTGCTTAACTTTTCAACAGATACTGCTATTCTGACCTATGGAGAATTCCTTCCTATGAATAATTAAATACATTCATTAAAAAGCCATTTTCTCTCTTCATTAAGAGGACACTGAGGGCTTTCCCACAGTTTGAAACATGGTGCATGCACAGCACCAAGGCAGTCCCCAGCAAAAAAAGCCATGTGCGGGGTGGCAGCTCAGTTTTGAGGGACAGTTCAGAAGGTGGTACCTGGAAACTGCTGGACATTCCATCAAAGCCTTTTTCAGAATTTTAGCATATTTTATGAACTGATTCCTTTCCCCTTTTCCTCTGTATTTCTTTGACAAAGTTAGAAAATGCAATGTCTTAAGGTACCGGGCATGTCAAAGAGATGCTTTGTAAGAGTGCTTATAAACATCCAATATTGCACAATAGTGCCACGTAAACTTAATTATTTGCACCCTAAAACCAGGTCTATTTGTTTCAGTGGGACTCCAGGCATGTCAGTATGAGAAATGTGGCATGTAAACCCTCACCTGCTTCTCGGCAGTGTCTCATTTTGTACAACTGCTGAAGATTTAAGCAGCTAGAGGCAGTGCGGTGCCTCTAAAGACGGGAGCGACACAAAGCCCTTGGCGTCAATGTGCCCTCCAACCTTGAGAAAGCTTGGATATGTATCTCAAATTCATGACTCTGGTTCCAATGAGCAGTAAATGTTGTCATTGTAGTCCAAGAGCGGTATTTTCTGTGCTAGAGTACCTGAAATGGTGAAGTCTCCTTGCTCTGTCAGGTGTTGAGCACACAAGGGCTTGGAGGGGTGACTCACTGCAATAAAGCCGGTGACATGTGTTGACTTACGGAACTCTGTCAAGGAGCTACACTTCCTTCTTCTGCTGCCTGAACTTTATCTGCAGACAAACATCCCAAGCCAGGTGTCATTGTAGCAACAGATGTTAAGAGTAACAGCAGATATTACAAAGCTTATTTTTTAGCATGTTTTCTCGTAATTACATTGTAAAAATCCATGTTTTCATATTTCCCCATACAATAGGGATGTCCAAGTAGAGTTGTTTAAGAGCTATAACCTCACCATGGTTTGAGTGACTATAAGGAACAGGAAAAAACAAAGGAAGAATAAAGCAAAAGTCAACCATATGCTGGAAGTTGTTCCTGCATTTGCTAGCTGGAGTGCTCAATAAAACTTATTTGCTATTTATATATTTTTTCCAAAGTAATTTGCAAGTATTCATAAATTAATGCTCACAACACTCCTGTGGATTGAGTATAAATTTCATTTCAACGAAGCAAAAGTACAGACTTGTCACTGTACAGTGGCTCATCAGAAAGGTATTGAGCTTATTGTGTGTCTCCAGACCTGGTAGCGCTGGAGTCTTTGGTTTGGATCCTTTGGCTGATGATCACTGAGGTAGGTTCGCACAGACGGTGCCGGTCTGCCAAGAGCGCCGGAGGCTTGAGCCAGCTGCCTGTCAGTCATATGCTGCCAATAACAGGCCAACTTTAAAAGCAGGATCTGCCATTAGAAAATAACTTCCACGTCCAAACAAGCCTTATGTACACAGCCTTATCTAGAGAACCCTAGATTGCCTCCACTCTGAGATAGCAGAGAAAGAAACCTTAGCCAGGACCACATCTCAGTGGATGAAACGCGCCCATGTCATAGGTGCTGCCCACTCAAGGAGGATCTGCTCTGCACCAAACAGGATCCAGAGCCTGTAAACACACGAGATGGATGGCTCCTGCATGCCTTGAGGTACAGCCTCAAATATTTTTCTTCTCATACTAGAGTCAAAATACTTTTTCCAGACAGCATTCGTACAGATCCATCTCATTCACACATGGACAAAAAAGGTTGTTTCACGGATTTTTTTATGCCCTGTCATTTTAAGGTGGTTAATTTCATGTCTGAGACTCCTTTTTTTGCTGGAAGCTTCTTCAGGTCCTGGAACCAGGTAGATATTTCCAACCAAAGGAAGTCCACCACATGAATCTCTAAGTAGAAATGCTCCTTGGCACATAAGCCTTAATGATGAATGTTAGTCATACCTTCACTGCTGTTTTCTCTGCAGGACATTGAGGCAGGGGTACTCTGTAGGCAGGACACTCAGCCCTGTTCTGTACTTATTTCTGAGTTATTTCAGATTTACACTAGAATTCATTTAAACTTATGTAGAATGGATTCATTATATCTGAACGAAGTATCTAAATGGGGAAGTGCTACATTTTAACCCTGGGTTTCCACTCTCTCCTGGATCTATCATCCAAAGCATGCTTAGCCCTTGCCTGTTATTGTCCTAATGTTTGTGGAGTATAGTGCAAAACTCTGAGATAGTGGTTCAAATTTGAGTCAATATTCCTAAAGAATTTAATATTTATTGAAGTTAACTTTGTAATTTGAATAAAAAATAATCCACTGTGCAAGGTATCTTGCAGTTGTGAGAGTGAAGCTGCTTTCCTTTTTTTCCAGAGTGTGAGATGGGCACCTGGTTTGTGCTGCCTGGTGTGTCCCACGCCAGCAGGAATGGCTGTTCAGTGCCTACGCTGTTTTATTGACTTAGTGATATGATCTGTTTGCCATCAGGGACTCCACGTAGTGCTTTGTACACATGAAAAGCAAGTAGTTACGGCTCAGTTTCTGCTGTCTGCAGAGGATGAGAGTTCATTAGTGTGAAAGAAAATCAGACCCTAAGGCAGTTGCTGGTTTTGAGTACATGAAATCATCGATCAGTGTATAGAATACAAGTTCAGTAAGCGATATGTGAGGATAAATTATTTTTTAATGTTGTAAAAACACAGCGAGATTATCCCCTCTCCCTTTTTCAAGCAGAAAGTTGAGTAGTGGAATAGGTGGGGGAAAAGGCACTTTATTTACCTGGAAGGGTTGTAGAGAATGAAACTTCAGAGAGGCTTTTGCTGGTGACTCACTGTCTTTGAGAGGAATCTTATGACCTGCAACAGAGCATGAGGAACTGGCAGTAGTCCCTGGTGAAGGGTTTTCAGTTGAGACTGGGCTTCACAGAAACAAAAATTTTGGTGGGTTTATGCCACTGGTTGAATGTACCTGGGCTACTCATTGTACTTCCTCATTTTCTGACCAAATGGCATGTTGTTCTGCTTGAGATGGAGGAAAACAATAGATCAAATTTTTCAAAGGTTGGTGGTAGGATGTTCTAAGTCATCAGTAACTTCTGTTGCTTGTTGGGGGTTTGATGAGTTCTCCTGTTTTTTTTTTTTTCTCTTAAAGAATTTTCCCCATATCTGTTTTCCAAGGGGACGAATCACTGGGTGCTTAAGAAGAACAAAAGGGCCAGCCACAGAGGGCGGGGGTACGAACTAGCTACTTGTTTTTCACCTGGGGGGGTGGGGGAGCAGGGTTTGCTGGTACCCGCAGAGTGAGGAAGGTGTGGGTCAGAGCTGGAGGTTTCTTCTTTTCGGCGGTTTTTTTTCCTTCCACCTGAGAAACCCGGATTCCGAAGCCCACCTTTTCCCTGCCCTGCTGCGAGCCGGGCCGCAGCCGCTTTGCTCCTGCTGCCTCTTGGACCCCTTCGCTACACTGTAGCCCGCACACCCTCGCCAGCTGAGACCTCCCGGCGCTCCCACTGCAGCCCCGCAGTTTGATACATCTCGTCTGCCACCCGGGATCTGTGCTCGTCTCTGCTGCTCCAGCCTGCTGCTCCCGAGGGTCCGGCCGGACACCGGCATCAGCCACCCAGAGGGTTTGTGAAGCTTTTCGTCCATCCTTTCCCGGGACCCTGAGCCGCTCCTGCCAGCTGTGACTGGAACTGCACCGAAGGGGGGGGAGGGGTGCCCGACAGCCGAGCGGGGCTGGCACTGGGTTTGTGGTTGTGTTTGCTGTTACTGCCAGAGTTATTGTTGTTTGTTTGCCTTGTCTTACATATATATATATTAGTAAAGAACTGTTATTCCTACCCCTCATATCTTTGCCTGAAAGCCCCTTAATTTCAAAATTATAATAATTCGGAGGGAAGGGGGTTGCATTTTCCATTTCAGGGGAGGCTTCTGCCTTCCTTGACAGACACCTGTCTTTCAAACCAGGACAGATCTTGGCGCCCAACGTGGGGCCTGAGGGCATCAAGAGAAAAGGGGTGAAAAAGGAATAACAGTTCCTGGGTAACTTAATTCTGTGCTGAATATAGAAACCTTGTTAGGCAGCACTATGTGGTCTAGCTTACCCTGGTTCGGGTGGCATGTGGCCGTGGCTATATTCCTCCCCTTCGCAGCTCCTTATCTAAACATGGGTCCTCTGACTAAGGCTACTGTTGCTGTTATCCAATTTGCACTATGGGTTGATAAGGTGAGGAATTCATGGTTTTTTAACTTCCTCCGGAATGTGGGCACATGGATAAATGGCTATCACATGCTAAGTGCATGTTTTTGGGGTTATGTTAAAAATGGTACCTTCTGTGAGGAAATGACACCAGGGGAAGTTTTCTCCCAACCCTTCAACCAGTTCTTTGGGTCCACTCCACCAGTTTTCGAAGGGTTCAAATTTCCTCTGGATACTAACCAAGTGATACTGGTAGGCCTACTCTATTTAGCATTCAAAGATAAGTTGAGATTGATTTGGATGACTACCCAGACACCCACCCCAGAGACTAGAGATCCTGCCCCAGAACCTGACAGGGGCCCAGAGAGTAGAGATCCTGCCCCACAGCCTGATCCTGCCCAACAGCCCACCTCAGAAATGAACCACCCAGATTGGATGGGGGCACTAGTGAAGGAGATGCGCGAGATGTGCCAGGTGCTGAGGGAATACACCTCCCCAGCTAGTGGAAAACCCTCTCCCTGCCCCAGCGAGGGAGAGTCTGATGGTGCAGCAGTGGAACCCACGGATGTTACAACCGTCCAGGCTCCAGCTGAACCACAAGGGCAATCACAGCCAGCAGCAGTTGCCCCTGTGCAGAGGAGGAAATATAAAACTAAGTCAGTACGCCCAGTTAATGATGATGGGGAACCAGGGCCCTCGCAACCAGCAGGGGAGCCAGAACCTGAAATCATCACCGAGTCCCTGTCGTATGAGAGTCTCCGTAATATGCGGAAAGACATTGTGCGGCGGGGGCGTGAGGCTTATACAACCTGGTTACTTCGGGTTTGGGACCTTATGGGTACAGGCGTGCAACTGGATAATGGCGAGGCAAGGTATTTGGGACCCTTGACCCAGGACCCAGGGGTGGATCAGGTATTCTCGAGGGAGCCAGGGCCCCTTTCTCTCTGGGAGCGGCTTTTAATGAGTGTGAGAGAGAGGTTCGTCCACAAAGAGAGAATGCAGGAGTACCATCATAGAATGCAATGGAAGACACTTGAGGAAGGGATCCAACAGCTAAGAGAAGTGGCAGTATTAGAGGTACTCTTTGGGAGGGATGGACAGCATGATAATGACCCTGACAAGGTCAAGTGCACAGGGCAGATGTTGTGGAACCTGGCAAAGCTAGGGCCACAGCAATACACCCCCTTCATTGCAATGATTAATGCCGAGGACAACCGAGAAACAGTGGGCTCCGTTGCCAACAAGCTCAGAAATTATGAGAGTATGGTTAATGGCCCACTAAAGGCTCATGTCTCTGCCGTGGTTAAGGACCTCAAAGAGGAGTTTAAAGAGGAGATTAGGGGGATGAGGGAGGAGTTGAAGAAGATCAGTGTGGCACCAGTGCGAGTCACAGGCCCCCAAATCAGAGCCCGACATTCCCCAGCTAGAGAGAGAGGGTACACCTCACGAGATGAGCTGTGGTTTTTCCTGTGTGACCATGGGGAAGACATGAGAAGGTGGGATAGGAAACCCACTTCTGTCCTGGCAGCACGGGTGCGTGAACTCAAGGAGAGAGACGCTAACCGAGGGGGTTCTGCTAGAGTGAGAGTAGCCTCAGCCTCCCGTGACCGAGCTGACAGGTATTCTAGAAGGGAGGATGATATGTCGGATCCCCTTGAAGGAACTTCTAGCATGTATGCCCAGGGAGGAAATGATAACCAGGGCTAGAGGGGCCCTGCCTCTAGCCAGGAAGAGGCACGGGAGAACCGGGTCTTTTGGACGGTGTGGATCCGATGGCCTGGCACATCAGAGCCACAGAAATATGACGCGTTGGTTGATACTGGTGCACAGTGTACTTTAATGCCATCGGGACATGTGGGGGCAGAACCCGTTTCTATTGCTGGCGTGACAGGGGGATCACAGCAGTTGACCTTGTTGGAAGCTGAGGTGAGCCTGACTGGGAAGGAGTGGCAAAAGCATCCGATTGTGACTGGCCCAGAGGCCCCATGTATTCTGGGCATAGACTTCCTCCGGAACGGCTACTACAAAGACCCAAAAGGACTCAGGTGGGCATTCGGAATAGCTGCTGTGGAGGCAGAGGGCATTAGGCAATTGAACACCCTGCCTGGACTCTCCGAGAATCCTTCTGCAGTTGGGCTCCTGAAAGTGGAAGAGCAACGAGTGCCAATTGCCACCTCAACAGTGCACCGCCGGCAGTATCGGACAAATCGGGATGCCGTGATCCCCATCCACAAGATGATCCGCGAGCTAGAGAGCCAAGGGGTGGTCAGCAAGACCCACTCACCCTTCAACAGCCCCATTTGGCCTGTGCGCAAATCTGACGGGGAATGGAGATTGACTGTGGACTATCGTGCCTTGAATGAAGTGACTCCACCACTGAGCGCTGCCGTGCCAGACATGTTGGAGCTCCAGTACGAGCTGGAGTCCAAGGCAGCGAAGTGGTACGCCACCATTGACATTGCTAATGCATTTTTCTCCATTCCTTTGGCACCGGAGTGCAGGCCTCAGTTTGCCTTCACTTGGAGGGGTGTGCAGTATACCTGGAATCGATTGCCCCAGGGGTGGAAGCACAGTCCCACCATTTGCCATGGACTGATCCAGGCCACACTGGAAAAGGGTGAGGCTCCAGAACATCTGCAGTACATTGATGACATCATTGTGTGGGGGAACACGGCAACAGAAGTATTTGAGAAAGGAGAGAAAATCATCCAAATTCTCCTGGACGCTGGCTTCGCCATCAAGAAGAGCAAAGTCAAGGGACCTGCCCGAGAGATCCAGTTCCTGGGAGTAAAGTGGCAAGATGGACGACGTCAGATTCCCACTGAGGTCATCAACAAGATCACTGCTATGTCCCCACCAACCAATAAAAAGGAAACTCAAGGTTTCCTAGGAGCCATAGGTTTTTGGAGGATGCACATTCCCGAGTACAGCCAGATTGTGAGTCCGCTCTACCTGGTTACCCGCAAGAAGAACAATTTCCATTGGGGCCCTGAACAGCAACAAGCCTTCACACAGATCAAGCAAGAAATCGCTCATGCAGTAGCCCTGGGCCCAGTCAGGACAGGACCCGAGGTGAAGAATGTGCTCTACTCTGCAGCCGGGAACAAGGGTCTGTCCTGGAGCCTTTGGCAGAAGGTGCCTGGTGAGACTCGGGGCCGACCACTGGGATTCTGGAGCCGAAGCTACAGAGGGTCCGAAGCCAACTATACTCCCACAGAGAAGGAAATCCTGGCCGCCTATGAAGGAGTCCAGTCTGCCTCAGAAGTAATCGGCACAGAAGCACAACTCCTCCTGGCACCCCGACTACCGGTGCTGGGGTGGATGTTCAAGGGAAAGGTCCCTTCCACGCATCACGCCACTGACGCTACTTGGAGCAAATGGATTGCCCTCATCACGCAGCGCGCCCGAATTGGGAACCCGAATCGCCCTGGATCTTAGAAATAATTACGAATTGGCCAGAAGGTGAGACCTTTGGGTTATCTTCTGAAGAAGAAGAGGAGCAAGTGACACGTGCCGAAGAAGCCCCACCATATAATGAGCTACCGGAGAATGAAAGACAATACGCCCTCTTCACTGATGGTTCCTGCCGAATTGTAGGTGCTAGCCGGAAATGGAAAGCTGCTGTATGGAGCCCCACACGACAAGTTGCACAAGCTACCGAAGGAGAAGGTGGATCGAGCCAACTTGCTGAACTCAAAGCTGTCCAATTAGCTCTGGACATAGCTGAAAGAGAGAAGTGGCCAAAGCTCTACCTCTACACTGATTCGTGGATGGTAGCCAATGCTCTGTGGGGTTGGCTGGAAAGGTGGAAGAAGGCCAATTGGCAGCGTAGAGGAAAACCAATCTGGGCTGCTGATGAGTGGAAAGACATTGCCGCTCGGGTAGAGAAGCTATCCGTGAGAGTCCGCCACGTAGATGCTCACGTCCCCAAGAGCCGGGCTAATGAAGAACATCATAACAACAAACAGGTAGATCAGGCCGCGAAAATAGAGGTGTCACAGATAGACTTGGACTGGCAACACAAAGGAGAGTTGTTCTTAGCTCGATGGGCCCATGATGCCTCAGGCCATCAGGGCAGAGATGCCACCTATAAGTGGGCACGAGACCGAGGGGTGGATCTAACCATGGACAGTATCTCCCAGGTGATCCATGACTGTGAGACATGCGCTGCGATCAAGCAAGCCAAGCGAGTGAAACCCCTATGGTATGGTGGGCGATGGTCCAAATACAAGTATGGGGAGGCCTGGCAGATTGATTACATCACACTGCCTCAAACACGCCAAGGCAAGCGCTATGTGCTCACAATGGTAGAAGCCACCACTGGATGGCTGGAGACCTACCCTGTGCCTCATGCTACTGCCCGAAACACCATCCTGGGCCTTGAAAAGCAAGTCCTGTGGAGGCATGGTACCCCCGAGAGAATTGAATCTGACAACGGGACTCATTTCAAGAACAGCCTCATAAACACCTGGGCTAGAGAACATGGCATTGAATGGGTGTACCATATCCCTTACCATGCACCAGCAGCTGGGAAGGTTGAGCGGTGTAATGGATTGCTGAAAACCACCTTGAAGGCACTGGGTGGGGGGACGTTCAAAAACTGGGAGATGCATTTAGCAAAAGCCACCTGGTTAGTGAACACCCGAGGCTCCACCAACCGAGCAGGCCCTGCCCAATCTGAACCCCTACAAACAACAGATGGGGATAAGGTTCCAGTGGTACACATGAGAGGTATGCTTGGAAAAACTGTTTGGGTTAATTCTGCCTCGAGCAAAGACAAACCCATCCGTGGTGTTGTCTTTGCTCAGGGACCAGGTTGCACCTGGTGGGTGATGCAAAAGGATGGAGAGACCCGATGCATACCTCAAGGGGACCTTGTTTTAGGGTGAACTACCCATGGCACTGTACTTGTATCAGTATCTGCATGTATATATGTATATAGTTAGGGTGATGCATGTGTGTATATGGTTAAAAGGGTTAAGTTTGATGTAACATGTTAGTATGGGAAAAATTCGGGGTGGATAATGTTGGGGGTTTGATGAGTTCTCCTGTTTTTTTTTTTTTCTCTTAAAGAATTTTCCCCATATCTGTTTTCCAAGGGGACGAATCACTGGGTGCTTAAGAAGAACAAAAGGGCCAGCCACAGAGGGCGGGGGTACGAACTAGCTACTTGTTTTTCACCTGGGGGGGTGGGGGAGCAGGGTTTGCTGGTACCCGCAGAGTGAGGAAGGTGTGGGTCAGAGCTGGAGGTTTCTTCTTTTCGGCGGTTTTTTTTCCTTCCACCTGAGAAACCCGGATTCCGAAGCCCACCTTTTCCCTGCCCTGCTGCGAGCCGGGCCGCAGCCGCTTTGCTCCTGCTGCCTCTTGGACCCCTTCGCTACACTGTAGCCCGCACACCCTCGCCAGCTGAGACCTCCCGGCGCTCCCACTGCAGCCCCGCAGTTTGATACATCTCGTCTGCCACCCGGGATCTGTGCTCGTCTCTGCTGCTCCAGCCTGCTGCTCCCGAGGGTCCGGCCGGACACCGGCATCAGCCACCCAGAGGGTTTGTGAAGCTTTTCGTCCATCCTTTCCCGGGACCCTGAGCCGCTCCTGCCAGCTGTGACTGGAACTGCACCGAAGGGGGGGGAGGGGTGCCCGACAGCCGAGCGGGGCTGGCACTGGGTTTGTGGTTGTGTTTGCTGTTACTGCCAGAGTTATTGTTGTTTGTTTGCCTTGTCTTACATATATATATATTAGTAAAGAACTGTTATTCCTACCCCTCATATCTTTGCCTGAAAGCCCCTTAATTTCAAAATTATAATAATTCGGAGGGAAGGGGGTTGCATTTTCCATTTCAGGGGAGGCTTCTGCCTTCCTTGACAGACACCTGTCTTTCAAACCAGGACATGCTCCAGCCTCTTTGCAAGCTACTGCTGTTTTCCTGTAGGATACCACATTGGAGTCTATGCACCTCAGTGACAACATCAGTATTATGTATGAATAACTGATTGTCTTTCCTTCATTTTCAGAATCTAAGTGGGAAGAGAAAGAAGAGTTAACTATTCAATTTCAGAGTAGCTGCCCTTGTGTGGTTGGTTGCACAAGAGTTTCTATAAAATCCTAGTTGTTCAAAATGTATGGAGCTGTAACAGTGTAATTATAATATTTTAATTTTTCTACATGCAGAGCTTTAACTAATTGTGTTCGAGCTCACACCAAGGGAAAATATTTATTTAATGCTTTCTAGCAGCAGGCACGCATACAGTCTGTGTCTTGGCAGGATGGCAATCAAGGAAGGGTTTGCTTTTTATCACATACAGTGAGCCTTCACAGAAAATGCAGCATGTTTAGTTTTGTTAAACTGCTTGAGGTACCTCAGCTTTTCATCGAGAACACCAGCACAGAAAATTAATTTCTCCCTGGCTGAATGCCTAAAGCTACAGTCACTGATTTAGTCGTATTTACCCAAGGATTAGGTCAGAAATATAGGTACCTAATACTTTTCTAGAAAACCAAATGCACTAGAAACATGATCATGTTTCATTAGATGAGATTAAATTCCATCTACGAAAAGAGCAACTTTTTTCATTAAGAATGATGATTCCAAAATCTCTGCTAGCTAAAGCAGTTTAGAGCAAGCTGAAATGGCAAGGACACAGTCAGTGTTCCTAAAACTGAAGTCTCTGCTTAGGAACAATTTGGACACGGAGAATGACAGAAAAGCTGATGAAAGTGCACTGGTTACAGGCATCCAGAAAAGCCTCCAAAGATCCTTCCACAGTCAGTCTTCCCACCTTGTAAAGGAGCAGTATAAAAAATCTGTTGAAGACAGTGCTTAACATGCATCATGTTTTGATGTCTTTCTCACCAAGCAGGAGTTGAACAGATCCCTCAGGGTGAGCTAGAAAGATCTAATTTGGCTAAATCACAGTCTAGCCAAATTATTTATATCTACTCACCATTATCTGCCATCCTCTCATGTTTTCTCTTTCTTCAGAAATACAGTTATACCCATTTCCAAAGAGTTTGTGAACATCTCTCTGTATTCATGGCAATGATGGCATGTTTCTCTGCTACGTTTGGCCTGCTTGATGACTTCATCTGGTTGGAAGATTTCTCTTTTCTTGAGTTTTGTGACATTATTGTTTCCCATTTCCTCTCTCTTTTCCTGTCTTCTTTGTCCATGAGTGTTCTCCCTTCCCTTTCCTTGGTTCCTAGGGAAAAGTCCCACCGTGTTCTGTCTTTGACTATCTCACTGTGTAGCCAAATGCTTCCCAAGCACTTTGTGAAGCTCCTGAACACCATTCCTTACTCTCTAGATTCAGGCATGATCCCTTATTTTAAAGCACAAGACTTGTTATTTGGCTTTGCTAAAGTGTCCAGCTTACCAAGAAATTAGTGTCCTGTATAATATTTGCCCCATTGATGACCTTTGCCTTACTTGCCATGAGTAAATCTATCAGCGAAAAGGTGTAAATGTTGACAGCCCCTTCTGAGACCTCTTCTCCATGCAGCCTGGTTGCTCCCTGGTATGTAACATTTGGTGGTGCTGAGCTTGGTGTGTGCTGTGGTCCCTGATTCACTCAGCAGGCTCCGGTGGGATCTCCCAGCCAGAGCAGTTTACAGCTGCTCTCATGCTCCTAAGAAGAGCCAGCTTAGAAGTGAGCAAAGTGCACGTAATGAAGGCATTTGTGTTAACATCCTAATCAGCCAGCTCTCATTTAAAAGGTTGGCTATTTGTTTAATTTTTTAATCTCTGTACATTTTTCTTTGCTTCTCTGAAGCCATGAAGACTGCATTTGACATCAGCTGTTGCAGGGAAAACAAGTCCATTAGTGCTCCAAAACTTCCAAATTAGATTATGTGACATACTGCAAGCATAAAACAAACATTAAGTAATGGCAGCCCTGTCAGTTAGAATTACAGTCCTCCCCAGTTTTGGGTCTTCTTTACTAAAGAGAGGTGGTGTCACAGTTCAAAAGAGAAAAAGTAAGGGAAAAAAAATTGTTCTTCTTGGTCTCTTTGATTGCAGCTGGCTTTCAAACAGTAACATCAGAGTCCAACTTTTCTTTGGGTGGATATTGGAGTATGCTGGTTATGAGCCACCAGAAGAGTGCAGGGCAGATCAGGGAGAAAATGCTGATTAAAAAATAATTAAAACCAGTTTTCTTGCTTTACAGCATGTGGAGCTGGCCAAAAACTATGAGTGAGTAACTCTGTCTACACATATGCTTTTTGGTTTCTTTTTTCCTAATCTTCATTCACTTTCTCGATGTCAGGGCATTTTAAAATTCTTCTCATGCCTGCAGCCCCTGTTTCTTGAGCTTCAGTTTGGTTTTATTTAGAGTATGTGGAGAAATCACAGGGGCTCTGTAACGTGTCAAATATCACAATGGACCAGCACTTGTGCTGGCAGATAAAAGCAGCTGCAGGTTACTTAAGAGGGTGTGTGCAGTGTAATGGAAGAGAATTCAACCATGGAAAAAAACAGCCTCCAGTATTCCATCATTAAGAGGAATACATTAAAGCAGCTGCAGAATTAATAGCAGGAAATTCCTTCTTTATGATCCATGAAATTTTCAATCTATATTATCCTATTCTTCCTAACAACTTCTAATTGCAAAAGTGAATTTCTCCATTTATTAATTTTGCCACATAGTGACTTACAATTGAGAGTAAATTGCCTGAAAACAAAATTCAGTTTCATTTGACTGAACCATAAAAATCAGAGGACCATGGAGTGAATAGCATTCCCAGCAATGATATATTCTTTTCCTGCAGGCAATGAAGGGAGCAACCATTGAAACTGAGGTTTGTGGCCACAGTGGTCAGAGTCCCACAGAGATAGTGGTCGGCCAGTACAATGCGAATATGTTTCCTCCAGACAGAAGAGCACTCACTTGCCATGAGACTGCTCTTTCCTTACTGCTGTGCCATTTAGTAGGCTGACAAACTCGTAACATTTTGTGGGTGGCAAAGTGATGTCATTTTACTCAACAGCTTGTAGTAATTTCCACTCCTAGCCCTTCATGAGAGGTACAAATTACCAAAGAAAAAGGTCTATAAGCTTACAGATGGCAGTATCGCTTTTCTTTTCCATTGAGATCACAGCATCCTACTTTCTAGCTGAATGACAATTGGGCTGTCACTAAAATTACATAATGCTGTGTCCCCTAAGGGGCTATAGTTTGAGATTCAAAGGACAGCTGTCAAAATACAAGTTGCTCTATTTTGAGCTTTAAAAGTCTCTTAGCGGGCTGTACATAAGAGTTCATCTTTTTTGTGTGTGTGTGAATTAGAGGTAGAGTTAACAATGGAATGTTAATGAAAAAACTACGTTTACATGGTAAGTTAAACGACACACACAAGATACAGATGACACACTAAAATAACTAAAAATAACTAATGTCTGCTGTAAATCATGGGCTTATGCAAATGGCAGCACTATAATGACCCAGTGGGTTTTCCTATCCTGTGGTAAAGCTAGCTTTCCCCTTTTTTTTTGTATACTATCACATCATACAATATGTAGTAGAATCTGCTCTGATTTTCCAGATGTTGTCCGCTGTCTTGAAGTCAGCTGTGCTCTAACAGCATTCACTGCTGTACACAGAGTGCCTGCAAGTTACTTTGAATAAGCATTAAATCAAAGTCTCAGTACAGCCTTTGGCTGTGACTGGAAGGGACAACTTGGGTAGTTTTACGAAATTTCTCCAAAATTTCCGCAAACAGGAATAGGAAAAAAAAAAAAAAGGGAAAAAGATTGGAAAAAGTATCTTGGTTTGGGTAAATGTTCTGGTTTAGCTCCAGTAGGGGCCTGCCCCTAAGCAGCTTCATGCCCACTCCCTCTGAGTGGGATGGGAGAGAAAATCAGAAGGCTCAAGGTGCAAAAACTCATAGATTGAGATAAAGGCAGTTTAATATGTGAAGGAAAATATGTGTGCACAAGCAATGCAAAATACGGGATTCATTCACACCTTGCAATTGGCAGGAAAATATTCAGTCTCCAAAAATGTTGGGTTCCATCTTGCATAACGGTGACTTAGGAAGACAAATGACATAACTCTGAACCTACATTTTTCTCCTTCTTTCTCCCAGCTTTTATTGATAAGCACAACATCATACGGTGTGTCATATCCCTCTGGTCAGGTGGGGTCAGCTGATTGAACCTGGCCTCCTACAGTGGGCAGCTCTACATTCTCCCAGTCCCTGCCTTCGTGTTCTGTGACTTGGGCAGTGTGACTGGACCTCTTGCAGGTGGGGACCAAGGCAAAAATGTCATCTACTACCTCAGCCTTCTCCATGTCTCTGGTAACCAGGTCTCCTCTTTCCTTCTGAAGAAGTCCCATATTTTCCCTAGTCTTCCTTTTATCACCAACATACCTATAGAAGCTTTTTTCTTTTTGTTGCCCTTGGTGTTCCCAGACAGATTTAATTCTATCAGGACTTTAGTTTTCCTAATCTAATCCCTGGCTGCTTGGAGAACTTCTCCATACTTCTCCCTGGCTGCCTGTTCCTGTTTCTATCCTTTGTAGGCTTGTTTTTGTGTTTTAGTTTGTCCAGGAGCTCCTTGTTCATCCATGCAGGCCTCCCGGAGTTTTTGCCTGACTTCCACTTTGTTAGGATGCATCATCTCTGAGCTTGGAGGTAGGGATCCTTGAATGTTAACCAGCTTTCTTGGGCCCCTTGAAGGGTTTTATCTCAGGGTATACTACCAAGCAGATCCCTGAAGAGGCCAAAGTCTGCTCTCCTGAAGTCCAGAGTTGTGAGCTTGCTGTGTGCCCTCCTTGGAGCTCTAAGGAACTCCACAATTTCATGGTCATTGCAGCCCAGGCAGAGGGGTGTGTGTGTGTCAGAGCACTTATTTCTGGGCTCTGTCAAGCAGGGCAGTCTTTTGCTGTATATTGCTCTAGTTGACAGCATGAAAATCACACCTAAAAAAACCCGAAACAAACTGAATGCATACATAATATCACCTTTTCAGGTCTGAGTCACAGAGAGGAAGTAGTTGTCTGTGACATGAATGGGAAGGGAAACATCTGCAAGAGTCAAACTCTCAGATTAGATGTTAGTCTCATCTCTGAAATGCATTTAACACCGGGGGTAAGACAACTGAGATGTGCAAGTGTTAGAACACACATTTGCTGCTCAGCTGTGTGGGAATGAATGAGAGCATGAATGATTGTTTTTATTTGCCAGTCTGGTTTGTGCAGGAGATTTGTGGGATGGTACTCAGGCATGAATGGGAGCTGTTGGCTTGTTTAGTCTACCAGAACAAAAGCGAGAAAGGATGTCACTGCTACCTCTAAATACCGTCAGAGGGGGAAAAGAGTATTTCATTGAAAAGACAATGCTGGCAGAGGAATGCCCTGGTATGAATGAGCTATAAATAAATATAGGGTGACTATGAAAAAAGTCCATAATCCTAGGCAAGGAACTAACTTTCAGAGCGGGGTAGGCAAAAAACATCCAACTTGTTGCTTGTTTTAAAATAGAGCTGAGACAGTTTACAAATAGCACTGTATGATGCTATTATCTGGCAGAATGAGAACTAAAATTCATCCACTCTGAGGTCTTTTCCCATCCTAGGCTCCTTGGTCCTTCAAAGCATTTACATCAGACCTATGCATTGCACAGCCTCCCTGAGTGCATACTGCTCACCAAGAACATGTGGATAAATAATTTGTTTGTCCTGTTTGACCTCTGCAAGTCAAAGCATCCACCAGGAGCAAGCTGGTGCCTCTTAGCCAGAGGGAGCTGGCTGCATGGGGAGTTAAGAGGCAGTGGGCTAGGTTTGGGGTATCAGGATTATTTCTCTGCAAAGATTTTGAGATTATTTGTGCTTCCAGAACTGAGGTCGAGAGAATGGAGGACACTGGGAGATGGAATATGTGCACAGGGGCTGTAGGATTCACTGGGAGTCATAATCAGCAGTGACTGTCAACATGCAAGGATGAGCCCTCATGCTTATAAACAGTGTGGGCTAATTGCTGTGTATTGGCAATTCCCTCTGCATTAGGAGGCTAGTTTAGATCAGTGTGGCAACCACCAGCTACCATCTGTAGCTTTTTTTTTCTTAATGCTTTTTACCTCCAGATGCTTGTTCTCACCCAGAACGGGCTGCTGTGAACTGCTGATCAGTGAGAAGCAATTGCAGCAAGCGTAAGTGGTTGATGTTGGTGGCTCTTTGTCCTTGGGATTATTTGCCCTAGGTCTTGCCTTCTCAGCTGTTCCGTAATATTTGCTCTGGGACAGGCAGAGGGAGCAGGGAGCTGGAGTGAGGTGGTGGACAAAGTAATTGAATTTTAATCAGAATGCAAAATGGCAAGCAGGAAACACTAACTTACATAAGCGATATTAAAATTACTAGCATTTATGGAGAGGAAAGAGGTAGTCTCAGAGAAAGAATTGTTCTTATTGGCAGTTCTGACCTAACAGTAGTTCTGGCTAATTGACAAGAGCTTAATTATAACCTGTACCTGTTCCTGTAGGGAATGTTAATATATTTTATACTTATGTTTCTACTGGAAGTGATGCTGTATTGCTGTCCCTTCCTCTGTGGTATGTACCTTAGATGGAAGCCTTAAATCCACACATTCATTAAAAAAATATTTCAAAATAGCTTTTAATTAGTCCATTTTTAATTAAGGTAAGAGGATCTGTAATTTAAAAGTCTATTTTAAGAATGGAAAGTGTACAGAGGAAAAGCAGACCAAAAATACACTCATGGGGAAAAGAAACAGCTTGCTTAACGACAGAAGGTACTTTCTGTGGTTAGAAGACTCACCTGGTTGTATCGACACCTGAGAATTATTCATTCTCACCCTCTCTGATACTGCCTTTTCGTTTAGAGGGATTGTTGTTTTATTTTCATATGCTGAAAAGGGAAATAATCAGCACTTGATTTTTTTTCTTTTTTTAAATTCATAATTACTCAATCACTTAGTTTGAACATCACAGAAAGAAACTTAATTAAAAGAAAGGGCTACTGCTTTGTACTTAAGGTTCCTGATTTGAAATTAAATTTTGATTCAGGTCATTAGCTACTTTTCTGGACCTTCTAGGTTTGTCCTTTCTTCTACCTTGGCACTAAGTGTATTTTGAGTCTTTTGTGGTTGTTTCACACATACATAAGGAGAAATTTTAGAAGAGTAATTTTGAGGCAGATAATAGCTTTAGAAAGTAATTTAAAATTTTCAAAGAGAAGACGTCTCTAATTTTAATTCCTAGTTTTTTGGGGGTTTTTTTAAGAAGTGATTTTTGTTTGCTCTAAGGATGGCCTTTGTAGCATAAAAGTGAGCTGAGCAACCAGAGTCAGCACAGTCTCTAAGCAAAAACCAGCTCAGGAAATTAGATGAGTGTTGCACAAGCACATGGGCAGCACAGCCAGGTCCTTCCTTGTGTTAATCTTGTGGAAGATGTTGAAAAGGTGATGTTAGAATGAAGCATTCAGAGATGAGATGATGTGGGGAAGGAGGAGTCTGGAGGACACAGTTTGAGGTGAACTCCACCTGTCCAGGCAGGTCGACTGCAAGCAGCAGCTTGTCAGCAAGCAGAGCAGTGCCAGGATGAGCCTGTCTTGCTGGTTTTGAGTCCTGATATTACACCAGCAAAGACCGCTGCAGGTACAAAGGTCAGACTCATGTCTGCGTGCGCGTGTGCACGATGAATTATTTAGTTTACTGACTTTTTCATTAAAATGTACTTCACTGTTAAACAAGGTGAGTCCCTTGTTATTACCCACTTCACTATTGCAAACTCAAGGACTTGAAGTCCAAATTAAATGGAAAATAATTAAAATTGAAGCAATTATATAAATGCTGTGAGACCTCCAACACAAGAAAGTCATGGACGTGATGGAACAAGCCCACAACAGGGCCACAAAGATGCTTAAAGGGCTGGAGCACCCCTCCTATGAAGGCAGGCTAACAGAGTTCGGGTTGTTCAGCCTGGAGAAGACAATGCTCTGGAGACACCTTGGAACAGCATTCCAGTACCTAAAGGGGGTCTGCAAGAGAACTGGAGAGGGACTTTCTACAGGGGCATGGAATGATAAGAGAAGGGTAATGGCTTTAAGATGAAGGAGGGTAGGTTTAGATTAGATTAGATATTGGGAAGAAATTCTTTACTGTGAGAGTGGAGAGGCCCTGGAGCAGGTTGTCCAGAGAAACTGTGGATGCTCCATCCCTGGAAGTGTTCAAGGCCAGGCCGGATGGGGCTTTTCTAGTGGAAGGTGTCCCTGCCCGTGGCAGGGGGTTGGAACTAGATGATCTTTAAGGTCTCTTCGAATCCTAACCAGTCTGTGATTCCATGAAATACAAGCCCCTTCTCTCGTGTCATATCAGCTTGCAGCTGTCTCATACTGATCTCTTTGTGGTATTATCTGCTACTACTATTATTACCATTTCATGATTACTGTTACACTGTTGCAGCTCAAAAACCCTCAAGCAACGTGAGCACCTGCTTGTTCTCTTCCCTCAGAAGTAGGTGCCAAGGGCAGGGCAGGAGAGCCAAGGGAATGGAGACCTCTTTCCAGTTGGGCATGGAGCTGGGATTGAAGATCTTGGGGGCCAGGCTTTCTCCTAAAGGCACAGGATCATTACTGACTTGGCTGGTACCACCACACCTGCCTTCTTATTACTCATTTACTGTAAGAAGAGCTTCATTGCAGTATGTGTGCATGCGTAAACACATAAAAAAAATTGTTGTTTGAAATTTTAATATAAATCCATAGGTCGATGTAATTAATATATAATATAAAACAGATACCATGTGTTATAGAAATAGTACTTTAAGGCCTTTATAAAATTGTTTCCAGAAATGAGTGTGTGTGTGTACAAAAAGATGTTAAATTTGTTATTGTTTTAAATTTTAATATATATTTATAGGTCAATCTAATCAACATATAATATAAAAAAATAGATATTATGTGGTATTTAAATAATATTTAATGCTTTTATAAAATTAAGAATTTCCGGAAATGAGTGTGTTTGCATATTAAAAAAATATAAAATCTGCAATTATTTTGAATTTTAGTCTAGATGTATAGAGCAATCTAATTAATAAATAGCATAAAATATAGATGTCGTATTACCACATGTTATACACCTATAAACAGCACTTTTAGAGAACGGTGCATTTCCAGAAAGGAGGGTCCGGGTGTGCGTGCGGGGGTGCCCGGGGAGGGGGGAGGGAGGCGGGCGGGGGCGGGGGCCGCGGGCGGGGCGGGGCGGGGCGGAGGCGGCAGCGGCCGCCCGGGGCTTTGCCCGCTCGCTCTCCGGCGCTGCCATGGCTCCGCTCCGCTGCGGCCCGGCGTGGTGGCGCGTCCTGTCCCTGGCCGTGCTCGGCCCCGTGCTCTGCGGCCGCCCGGCGCGGGCCGAGCCGGAGCCGGAGCCGGGCCCGGCGGCGGCGGGGGACCCGCACGGGCGGCACCTCTACAGCGCGGAGATGCTGCGGCACGGCGCCGCCGCCGCCCCGCACTTCGTCATGTTCTTCGCCCCGTGGTGGGTACCCGAGCGCGGCGCGGCGCGGCCCGGCCCGCGCCCTCCGCCCGCCTCTTCCCCGCTGACGTGGCGGCGGGAGGCGGCGGCGCCGGGCCGGGCCGGCGGGGGGGCCGCGGGGTCGCGCTGCCCCGAGCCCCGCGGCGGGGCCGGCGGGGGCGCTGGCGGGGAAGGGCAGCCCCGGGGGCCGGGAAGGGCTGGGACGGGCAGCGGGAGCCCCGCGTGTGCCTGGCCCGGGCCTCGGCGGCCGCGCCGGCCGCCCCCGTCACGGAGCCACGGGCTCAGTGAGGTTGGAAAAGACCTCTGAGATCATCAGGTCCAACCCATCGGCGCCCGAAGCCGCCCCCGGCTGGGGCTGCGGGGGGAGTCGCTCCGGCGTGCCTCAGAGAGACCGAGAGCAATTGCAGCTTGGCCACCGTCACTTACTTACCCTGTGCCCCCGAGCCCAAGCTCGCAGATGCTTTCATTGCAGAATTTATGTTCTCTTTGCAATCACGAAATTTAAGGGTGAGTTTGTTGTGTTAACTATAGTGCTGTGTTCCCGAGGCCAGAGGTATCCGTAGGAGAGCTGGAGAGTTCTCAGGTTTGCAAGAGACCCACTGGGCTTTTGTCCTGGACTGGCACATTTGGCACGAGAATGATTGAGACAAATGAAGGAACAGTGGGTTACTGGATATTCCTAGTCAAGAGGACAGTACTTCTCATCTCTGTGTCTTTCTCATGGTTGTTCATATTCTTCTCTTTTCTTTGCCTCTTCCCCTACGCTTTTTAAACTTACTGATATCCTGTAAACATTATTGGGAGTTCTCTCGTTAGGGTTGTTAGGTTTCTTTTACCTTTTTTTTTTCCCTCCCAAGTTTTCTTTAATCTAGATAAAATAAAGTTAAGGGAACAATGTGCAAAAGTTGTGTTTTGATCCAAAGTTATCCATTGCTACATGGTGCCGTTTAGGTATGTGAGAGTCTTTGAAATCCATAGCAGGAAAGGATTTCCTTTGAAAACTTTCTTTGTTATTAACACTGACTTATTTATGCCATGTGAAAATGTTAAGTAAAAGCTTGAAAGAGCAGATGTCTTTGTTCTCTGAAGATCACAAAAGTGGAGGATGCCTGACTTGCTGGTGAAGGACTTTTGCCTGAGAGTGCAGTAAGGCCTAAGAAATGCCCGTGCAGAGCAGGAGTGCTTCTGTTCTCGTCTGTACTCAGGTGATGATATCTCTGTCTGTCCACACTTTGACTGTTTCACAGGCATCCCTAAAAAACAGATAAGCTTTCTTTTATCCTGAGACACTGTTTGTAGGAGACCCTGTGCCAAAAGGGCCGTTGCGGAATCCAGGATATGCTGCACATCTTCAGTACGGATCAAAGAGAGCGCTGGCCTTGCAGACTTGGATCACACTGTGCCCTTGGGAGGGCTGAGGATCTCTGCCCAACTTAAGTGTGAGCGAGCTGTATAGTTTACCAGATTTGTTGTGCCTTCTCTGGATGTTCTCATCCTTAGTAAATCTCCAGATCTCTGGGTCTTGGCTTCAGGGCCCTTGGTCTGGATGTCTGGCTCCTGAGAGGCAGCAACAGGGCCAGGTTTCAGGTCCAAGGGAAGAGCAGAACAAAGAAAACATCCAAGTGCCTGAGAGAGGTGCTTATACACATCAGTAGTTTTATTGTCAGTGGGATCAGGGGGCAGCCTGACAGTCCTGGAGTCTATATTAGAGCCTCTTGCCCTGTTCTGAGGTGATGTGCTAATCTCCTAGTGCTTCTCACAGGCTCTTCTCTGTAGTTCCAAGGCAAACAGCCCAACACTGAGCTGGCATTGTCTTTCAGGTTTATGTGGATGCTGCTAATGTTGCATCATCAATCCTACCAGTAAGAGTTGGGTCAGAGCCAACACCGCACTTCTCTTCCAGATTCTTGAAGCAAATGTTGCTGAGAGCCTTGCACGGAAACAGTGGTGGTACACGAGGTCCTACATTTGTTTCAAATATGGCAGGATACTCCAAGAAGAAAGCATTCCAAGTCATTTGCCATCAGATGTCACAAGGTTTGTGTTCAGAAGGCTGTCCCACTTGATAGGTACACTTGGGGACAGAACAGCGAGCAGGTTACTCTCTTGGTGGCACAAAGTATTCTTAAGTTGTTCACCATGCCAGTTCCATTTCTAGAGAGGAGTGAGGTTCCCCTGGTTCCTTAGCTGGAAGGAATCTCAATTGAGTAGTTTTGCTGCGTTATTTTGACTCTTACAGATCTTTTCAGCATACATTCTTTCTTGGTAAGCCTCCGGCAAGTCCACTGAGCTGCAGCAGAATTGATCACCAGAGTTCATTGTTGTTGAATTGAACTCTATTGACTGGATTTTACTTCAGTTGAATTCTTCTGTCCAGAGCAAGACTGGTCCTGTGCTGCTTATACCATTATACGTGTCTGTGTTCTTAACTGGATAAGGATTTGATCTGTATCTTGCTGTGGAGATGCCCTTGCTGGCTGCAGAGCTCAAGCTCTACTGATGGCCCCCAGAAATGTCTGTGTTAGTCCTTTTTGGATCTCCATTTGTGTTTGTAAATGGAGGTTGTGGATGCTTACAGCTTTCTAGCCCAGGCAGGGATGAAAGATCAGGACTCATCATGGACACCCAGGTTTCCACTGTCCCCAGCAGCTCCTCCAGCCCCTCCTAATGTGTTGTAGAGTAACAGCAGTGAAGGACTGTGTACGTACGTGCGGCTGAGGGAAGCATGTGGTGTTGCATGGTCTTGCTCTCTTTGGTTTTGACCTCCTTGGTTTTATATATATTTCCTTGGAAACTTCAGAAAAAGTATTTTGGGGACTGTCTTTCATTTTCTTCTATATAATACTGATTTTTTTTTTTTCCAAACTGGGAATGACTAACTAGTCAATTACTGACTTGGGTAGGAACATTTTTCCTGCTTTATTCTCAGTTTTAGCTTTCATAATCCAAAGAAGGAAGGGAAGGGGTGTGTATAGCAGAGATCACAGTGTTAAGTAGGGACAAGGCAGCCCTGTTGTGCTTAAAAAATGGGAGGTTAATTAACTGGGATTCCCTTACCTAGTTTTCCATGCTCTGTTCTGTAACACCAGCCAGTACTCATCTGGTGTTTCGAATCACTGCATCTGCTAGGGGAAGGGACCAGGGTATCTAAAATCCTCCTCTTAATTCAAGCTCTATGAAGGAGTTGACTGTGGAGGGACTTCAGTCAGAAGTTAAATATTAAGGGAATATTTGATTTTAATAATAACACCTTGTATCCCTTCACCAGGACAATTCAGAATTAGATCACATGGGAGGTTGTATTCACCCACATCATGTGAGCATGTGTGACCCACTGTGCCTGACTGTAACAGGACTTTATTAAGATCAGAAAACATTCTTTATCTTAAAGTAAATCTCAAGGTGTTTTGTTTTGCTTTGTTTTGGTTTTTTCTCTTAATGATATCAGGATACCTAGAAAGGTGTGAATCCATGCAACTTTTCTACAAGTGTAATCAAAATAATTTGTATGAGTGAAACTGTTTTAAGTCAGAGCAAAGTTCTCCAAAGTCCTAATGGTAATTTAATTGTTACTTACAAAGTAGATGTTCTAGGTCATGCCAAGCAATAAGTGCTTTTGTACTGTCAGTCTGAGAATGTTTTCTGTTAATCCAACTTTGTATTTTTTAGATGACTTGGAAAGCTGGCAAAAGCAGCCATTAAAGAGAAATGAAAATCCATTCCTTAAAACTTTTCATCATACTTTGAGGAATAGAATATTGCTATAATGACTTGAAACACTAGGAAACAGTGAGAAGAATAATAGCCATTTTCTGCTTCTGGGGAGGTGCTATGAGGCCAGTTTTCTGTGTATATGCAGATATAAAGGGTTGATGGTGTGTTACTGGGGCAGAGCACAGGATGGGAGGATTTTCACAGAATCACGGAATATTCTGAGTTGGAGAGGACCCACAAGGTTCATCAAGATTTTGGGAAACTGTGTTCAGAAATCAGTTGTGATGTTTCTTGACTTTTGTGTTACAATTCCTGTGAAGCACCGAAGTGCAAGTGGCATTATGAAGAGGCTAGAAACTATTATCTTCTTACCTACTGCTAAAAAAATGGGGGTTTTGAAATATTAGAATGTAAAGAAAGAAAGCTGGGCAACCTTGCAGGATTTTTCTAGAAAGCTGGAAGACTGACAGATCTTTGATTAACAGCCTCACTAAGTTCAGGGGGTATTCATAGGATTTTTAATGTAAAAGGAGAGTAGCAAGAGTTTCTCAAATCCTGGTGATTTTTACATGAGATGTGTTTGCAGCATGCTACAGTTCTTAATAGCATTTGCTGTTGTTTAGTGTAACAGTGCTGGAGTACGGAAAATAACTGATTTAACTTTTGATTTAAAAAATTGTTTAAATATATCAAAATCACCATTCTGCATATGACTTTTCCATGGGCTCCTTCCTCTCTAAGTGTGAGCAGCTATTAAACAATACCTTGTTCCTTCTGTCACAGGTGTGGACATTGTCAGCGCCTCCAGCCAACCTGGAATGATTTGGGAGATAAATACAACAACATGGAAAACCCACAGGTCTATGTTGTTAAAGTGGATTGTACTGTAGATACTCCACTGTGCTCTGAATTTGGCGTGCGAGGATACCCAACGTAAGTACAGAAAGAAGTCTGCTCCTATTTTTCTTTTTTAGTTTTCCGTGTTCCTCTGCCAATTTCTTGAAGCTAACTTCTAAGCTATATTTTTGCTGGGTTTCTTTGTAGCCCTTTGGACCTGCTGTGTTAATTTTAAGCGTTTTTACCATGTTGCCAAGTATCATGAGATACATAGTACTCTTATGGTTTTTTTTTTTTTGTTTTTTTTGTTTTTGTTTTGTTTTGTTTTGTTTTTTTTAAAGAAGCTGTTTTATGTCTTGGAAGGTGGCTGTGTTTAACTGAAGTCCAGAATTTTCCTCTTCTTTTGTCTGGGAGTACCTCTTTCTGAAGCGACAGTACATTGTGCAGCTGTGGTATGCATGACAGAGCTGGTTTCTACTAACAGTACTTTTAAAAATAACTTGCCACAAGTTTGTCAGTACACTGCACCCTTCATATTTGTATTACAGGTGATCTCTTAAAGTCTTAGTGAACTTAGTGCTCATAAAGCAATAAATTAATCGTATCACTTAGCATAGCGGTGGTGATATTGTGTGGACTTCTTTCTAGCTACATTTGCTTATATTGATCTAGTATTTTAAGGTTATGTTTATGCTGTATGTAAATCAATGATGTATGTCTTACTACCTCAGCTTTGGTAGGCAGAACATGATCTAAAGTATGTATGAGAGGTCAGTGACTTTGAGTTAGATATGTGTTCCCTTTTAAACTGCCAAAAAGGAGCAAAATAATTTATTTTTCACTTGTGTCATCTTTAAATCTTCTTGCAAATATGGATGGGATCCTTTCAACTGCTTTATTAATTACTCATCTTAGTGGGGATAAGTGGAGATTGTAATCATCAGTAGCCCTTCCACAGCCTGTATTTTTCAGTTTCCTTCCTTTTGCTCACTTTGTCTGGTGCTTTTGCCAACCCCAGCAACAGCCTGAACTTTTCATTTGCTCCTGGCTGCACCCACTTGGACACAGATGAGTGCAACAGAGTAGAAGTCTAGAGTTATAAATAGCATAGTCCTTGTTGAGATAGGAATTCTCCTTAAGGGCAGTGTGTGTCTTAGTTCCACTACAAATACCAAGAAAAAATTAATATTACAGTTCTGCTTTCATATCTTCAGAAGTGAGCACTGGTTGTCATTGCATATTTGCATAGATTATATTGTGGTGCTGTTCCTCTTAAAATAGAGTGGCAGAGACTTTTGAATAGGAAAAAAATCAATGGATGTGTAATTGCTGGAGGGTTTTTTCCCTCCCTCCTCTTTAAGGTCATTGAATATATAGGAATAGTTAGTGCTTGCTTTTATCTATTTGAAAAGTAAAAATAATAAGGCAGTCATCTGCTAGGTATAGAAATATAGTAATGAAGGGGAGTTCATGGTATCAGCTCTCTTCCTGTCTGAATCAGTTTTGAACTAGCTTGTTTCTAAAAACCTCCAGCAAGGGAAATTTCACAGCTTCCTCAGTCGCCAGTCCAGGATGTGCTGATCCCTACACTGCTTTTCCAAACACCTGTCAAAGGAAAGGCTGCATCCCCTTTTCATCCCCTCAGAGAAAAAGTGGCTGAGCAGGTCCCTGCGCTTCTTGATACAGTTGTCTCAGGATTGTTTGGTGCTGCAAAATAAATACTCTCTCAACTGAACTAGAGAAAACTTTTTTTGCAAAAAATAAAGGTACAGGTAACATTTTTTAAGGTGTTATCTGAATTTTTTTTGTTACTTTTCAAAAGTATTGCCAGCAGGTGTGTTTTAGGTGTTCTTCTTTTTCATTTTTGTCGCTTCCTTATTATTTTGGCTTTTATCTTCACAAGGAACATTCAAGAATACCTTGAACAGAAATGACAGTGGGAGCTCCTATCTCTTTTGAATGTATTTGCATTACGTGGTTTTTCAGCACTTTCATATGTTCATTTCTTCCAACTGTGGAACAAGAAGAGAGAGAAAAACATTTCAAGAAACAAAAGAAGCAGCTTGGCAAGGGGAACTGAGGGCTAGGTGACAGTAGTAATTGAAACTCTGGTTTGCTTTAAAAAATAAGACTAGGTCAGAATTCAGTATCACACCTTTATCAAATATACTTCCAATTTTAACTTAAAATTTAGTAGTAGAAGCTTCAGGTAGTTTATGGGAAAGTTTTGATAGCAATTATTAAACATTACAGTCTTGAAGTCTGAGTGCCTACAAGCAGTCACTTAACTTCTTGTCCTGTTGACTTGTCTCAGTGTGTTTTTCATCAGTTTAACATCACATGAAAAGCCCTACACTGTGAGAGCAGTCAGGGAACAAAAGGTGAGAAAGAAATTCCCGGGAAAATAACCATTAGATAGTTTTCCTTCGGTTATGGAGAGAGGTGAACGAAATAAAATTGATGCTCTTTGACAAACTGAATTAGGATTCATAGAACTGAATGCTGCAATTTTTAATTTGCTATTTCTTATTGATCAAAGTAATATTACACTATGCTGATTTTTAACTTGATATTTCTTTTTTTCCTCTTTTTAAAATCTCCTTAAAGCTTACATGGGAATGAAAAAGGGTCCTAAGCTCTAGCCATGACACTTCAATCTGACAGGGATGCCTGATGCTGATGTTAACAGCCAAGAGATCTGTTACTGCAGCCTGAGCTGCATTGCCATGGATCAGCAAAGCACATTATCTTCCTGAGGATGTTTCCTGTGTGAAAATTTTTGCCTCACTCTTCTCTACATTTTGACCCTTTAGGCTAAAGTTGCTTAAACCGGGACAAGAACCTCTGAAATACCAAGGCCCTAGGGACTTCCAGGCACTGGAAAACTGGATGTTGGAGAAACTAAATGAGGAACCATCTGTAAGTGAAAAGGAAATAAGAAAAGGAAATGCCCTTTTCTGCAGGCTTACTTATCTATCATTTCTTTAAGTTAGGTTTCAATTTCCAGGAGGAAATCTGCTCCTGAGAATAAAAGTGAGGTTGCAGTATCAATCTGAAACAGCTTACATGTAAATCAGAGTAGTAATTAAAACTGTCATCCTGTGACATGCTCTCTGCTTCCTGCATTTAAAACTACAGTACGTAATGCAGTTTTAATGCTTATACTTTTGACATTTTAAGATACGGTCCTTGCTGTCAATTCACTTGACACCTGTAGGCCACAATGTTTCTAGAATAAGAAAAGCAATTTAGCTGTAATACATTATAAATTGCATTTGTGTTGGGCTTAATTACCTCTTAAAATATGGATGCCATCTTTAACTCAGTTACTTCCTGATAATGTTGTGGCCTAAAGAAAAGTTTTAAAATGATCAGTTAAGTAAGATAAGCTAATACCATCACTAGGAAAATCCTTAAGTTTAGGGGCAGCATTCACATATGGGAGCCAAGCCTTGCCTAAAATTATATTTGTAATTGCTGTTTCTAATCAAGAGAAGGCTTTAGTGATTGCTGAACCACAGTTAGAATGTGATTATATTTAAACAAACGTGGTGGTTTTAATACTTAAAATTAAATGCTAAACTATTTTAAGAAATACACTTTGAGGTTCCTAAAAAATTCTTTTCAGCTCTAGGGTTAGAGTCTAGAAAGTATTCACTTGCTTTTGCTGAAATGCTCATGAGTTTCTTGCAAGTTACAGGTTTGAAGTGTTTGCACCATTTCCATTGTCTTCATGGAGCCATTAGTTAGACAGCATTTCTTCTGCATCAGGGGAGCAGAAAATAGTTTTTGCACTATTTTTAAATAGCCCAGGGACCACTGAGACGGGTGTGAGGGCAGTTGTGGCTGATGTGTGGTGCTCTGGAGGAACTGTTATATAATTTAAGTGTGTTAATAAATGGTGATGCAATGAATGCTACAGCAATTACTGTGCTCTGTGACTGTACTACAGCACAGTGAAAGACTGGTATTTCAGACTCTGCTAACTCTTTTAAGTGGCAATCCTTTTCACCTTTTGCTATCAAGTAGTTGTTTTTTAGGAAACATTAGGTACCTAAATCAGGCTAAATAAGGACATTGCTTTAGGAATTTAAAATTTCAGAGTCTATGGCACTATCACAGAATGGTGTGATGCAGGAAACAAATGTTGTGTATTTGCTGTAGAAGAGAAATAAAAGTTAATTTTTCTCGTGAATAGGACCCAGGATCTGATGTGGAACCACCAAAAGCCCCTGAACCTAAGCAGGGAATGTATGAACTCTCAGCAGACAATTTCAAGATGCACATAGCAGAAGGTAACTGTTTTTTCCAAAGAAGAGAAACTTGGTTACAGAGACATTAGTACTGGGAAGTCTGCACCAGAAATGTTAGTTTTCAGGGTACCTGCTTCCCGCTTTTATTTTCCAGTAATACCTAGTGAAAGAGGATGAAACTGCAAACTATGTAAAAATGCACTGGTTAAATTACATATTGCAGACTATGAGAAAGTTTAAGTAGAGCACTCAAAAGGCAATAAAATTATGGTTCCTAACCCCAGGGAAGAAGTTAGTGGGGCTTGTTCGACTAAACTGTCTCTTTTCCTGAGTTCCTTGCTCAGTCACAGCCTTGTCACTTCGTGTTTTTGCAAGTCCCATTTCCTCCTTCCCTAGGAGCTGGCTTGTTCTTCCTCCCAGGTTGTTATTCTGGATAAGTATAATCCACCCTCTTCCTCCTTCCAGCCCCCATACCACTCCAGTCTGGCCCTTTATTTGACATTGTTTAGCTTCCTTCCTCCAGAATTTAATGTGGGCAAAACACTTTGTCTCTTCAGCTGTTTTAAAAAATATTTTGTCTGGAAGATTTAAAATTAATGCCAGGAGGGATACCTAATATGGGAAATAGCACCCCTCACATAATGGTTTTTAGACAATGAGCAAAATCTTAGAATACAAACTTTGGGCTGGCATGACAACAGAGGATCCTACTTTCTCCATCTGTCATCCAAAAAAGAAAGGCTGGATTAAATTAAGTATTTGCCCATTTGATATCACTAGGAAGGTAGAACTAGAACTTTTTAAAGTAACCATTAGCTGATTAGAAATATTTTCACGTGTGAAACAGCATTTTGTGCAGCTAACTTAAAATTTCCCAGCATGTCTGGCTTAACGTGGAATTCAGTCAAAATTCTTAATGAATTTTCCTCTAAGCCATCAGGGAGATGCTAAACATTTGTCAACTTAACTACCTTCTCAGACTGTAAAGTTCAGGGCATTGCAAATGTTTTAATATTTTTATTATGTGTCCATTGGCCTTCCATAGAGGAGACATTCTCGTGGCCATTTGTGATGGTGAAGCAGGTTTATGACCATCTGTAAATCTGTTGTCCTCTCTTGACTTCAGTTACAAGAAGTTCAGTGCTTGAATTTACCATGAAGCTTTGCAGTTACACCAGCAAGGTTGACTTCTGTTCTTAAATAGCTTCCTTTTACCTTTTTGCTGCTCCAGGACAAAAATAAATTACATTGTTTTCTATTGAGGACTGTATGTCAATGTACATGGTAAAGAATAGCTGATTTTGACTAGATATTCTTATTAACTCATGGGAAATTTAGTTCTGCAGTCTACTTGACCAACACAGAGCATGTCAATCAGTTTGAAAGTCTTCCACATGCAGACCAGTCAAGTTAGAGTACACTATTACTGCAGTTTGTTTCCTCGTTACTTTGTGCTGCCTTGCCTCTTGCTGACCTTCCTTTGTGGACAAGCCCTCAAACTAGAAATGAATTCAAGTAATACCAGCCTCAAAGCAGTCTTCAAAGGATTATGAATAATTCGATTTAAAAGAGCTTTTGTTCAGTTGCTGGTGTTTCCTGCAAATAATTTTGATTTTTTTTTTCCTCGTTTTAATTAAGTTCATTTTTATTTCATTTAACAGAGCCTTGCCTTGATGTGTGCAAAAATGTGCAGCAATTTGAATTAATTAATCTTAATTGAAAGAAATTGCATATTGTGGTACTTTGCAATCAATAATCCACTTTTAAACTAAACATTAATAGGAGATAGCACAGAGACTCTCTTCTGCGTAAAATACCACAAACATCTACTAAAGGCAGCAGTTTCTGAGTAGTTGACATGAAAATTCAAAGAGCAGGGCAGAAAAAGGAGAATGGAAAACTGAACAACAATTTTTAGGTAATTCATGGACTTAAGCATTTCTTAGGAAACCCCATTGCATCAAGTTGAAGTTTAATACTTTAACTTATGCTGTTATCAACATATATTCCTTGGTAGTTCTTTCTACTCTGTAGCAGGGCAACTGATTGACACGGTTGAGTTAAACACTAAGGCAAGTGGTTCGGTTAAAAATACCAGTTTTAATACCTCACTTGTTGGCTTGAGATTGTGAAGCTGTTTGGATTTTCAGGAAATTTGGCAATGCTGTGGGACTGCATACAGTATTGAAAACCTAATTGCTGAAGTATTTTGTCCTGGCCTTTGATTCACAGTGTTTCCTATCTTTAACTCAGGAAATACCATGATAAATTCGCAGCCTGAGATTAGCTTTAATTGCAGCCAAGTTCATTCCAAAGGAGCTAAATATTTTTTTTTCTTTCTTTTTACTTAAAAGGTAATCACTTCATCAAGTTCTTTGCCCCTTGGTGTGGTCACTGCAAGGCTTTGGCCCCAACCTGGGAACAGCTGGCTCAAGCCTTTGAGCATTCGGAAACTGTCAAGATTGGTAAGGTAGGTGAAGCACTCTTAGTCTGAAAATATGGTTTGCGTCAGCATATGTTTCAGCCAAGAATCATGCCTTTTGTGCTATGATTTGCAACTAATAATTGTTTTGTTTGTCACCTCTTAAATCCTTTTATAGTCATACTTTGTATTTTAATTTTGAGATGATCGTTTTTTTTTCCTCACACATCCGCAGTTAACAGGACTCCCCCATTTTAAGCAAAGCCTTGTTGCAAACACAGCTGCCTCTCTGCACTTCAGAGAGCTGGGAATAAGTCTAATAATTCAGATGCAGGGAGTAATATTTTGAGACTTGTTTTTTATTATGCATCTGCTTTGTCAGAACTTGATAGACTTCAGTATTTATTTTGAGTGGGAAAGTGACTTCTAATTTGTTCTTTGCAGCATTGCATTCCTTAGCAAGCTTTAGCCCTACTGGGTATTTATGATGAATTACTTCTTTGTTGTTTTCCTCTTTTTCCCCATAAAACTTTTAAAAGGTTTCAGAGGGTCTTACACCTTAAAAATTGATGTCTTGTCCTGCTTTACTATTTTCCTTAGGGTTGATAACCAGGTTCTGTGGTGTATTTACCATGGGAGCTTGTTACTTGTACGTGGAGTGACTTCTGTGCAGAGGTATGGAGGTGGTCTGGCAATTGCAGTTACTGGCTTTATTTGCTGACCCATACCTAAGTCCAGGTGGCTCATGATGGGAATCCCTCTGTATCTGCCAACAGTGGAAATCGGACTGGGCTCAACTTCCACGTCCTTAAACTTTCAGTGATTCCACTGATTTGAAATACTGCATGGCAGCAGTGTTGTCAGTCCTGCAGAGGGACTCTCCCTCTGCTGTCTCCCCTGCCTCTGCCCTCACAGCACTTTCAGCTGTAGCAGGAGGGATGAGCTTGACTTCTTTATTTTTTTTTTTAAGGCTTTTGGAAATCTGTTAGTTCAGGGACGCTGTAGGTGCACAGCACAGGTCAGCAGAGTTGAACTTTAGAGGAGAGATACATATACATATATATATATATATAAGCACAGTTGAACTTCAGAGAAGATGAACATATATATATTTTCAGACCTGGTGGATATAGATTCCCTCTGAGAATAAAATGTCAGAAGCTATTTCTCCTTTGAAGCTTTCTGTACTTTTTGATATCCTTGTTTGCTATCTTATGAAAACATTGCTTAAGTGTCTTTCTGAAGTTACCATTCTCTGGTACTCAGAGAAAAATAAATTTCCAAAATTTCTGTTTTAATCAGTTGGCTGTGGTGTCTGCAGGTCATATTACTGAGAGTTGCTATTTAATACCACCACTAAGAGTTGTCTTGATGCCTGGACAATTTTGTGTAACTGTATAGCTTGTGAAACATCTCTTGAAGCATGTCTTGGCTAAGATTTTAAGTCTGTAAGTAAACAGGAAACACAACTGTTCCTAAGAAGGTTGAACCATGACCTTCATCTAATCTGGGGGAATAGTGTCTTAACACTGTTTAATCTTTAGAATTATTCTTCAGTGAAAAGCTTATAAACTATTAACTTTACAGACTGGTTTGTGACATACTAGAATTGAATGCTGCTATGCACTTGGAGCTTCCCTTGGAATACAGTTAACTTGCTAGCTGTTGACATGTCTTCTGAAGTCTTTAAAGAGTAGTCTTTTAAAAAATGGGTGAGCCAGTATGTCTTCACTTTAAAGCTCTCTCACATTAGTGTTTTGTGTCTCATTGTCCATGCACTGATTTTATTAGCTGAGAACACCAAGTGCTTTTTAATTGAAATATTTAATTATGTCTTCATTGTTCTTTGTAACTGCTAGCCATACTTCCCTCCCCGATCCCTCCTTAAAAAAAAAAAAAATCAAATACACACAGAGCCTCCCAATTATACAACCAAACCACTATTTGGAAGGCAGACATAATCATTCTCAAGTACTGAGTTTTGCCAAGCCTTGTATTGCTTGTTCCTGTATTTTTCTGAGCTTTTAAACAAGGAAGGCTGTGATGCTTGTTGCATGTTTATTTTAGGCATTGAATAGTTTCGGGTTTTATTCCCAAAATGTAGGTCGACTGTACCCAGCATTATGAAGTCTGCTCTGAAACCCAAGTTCGTGGTTATCCCACACTCCTCTGGTTTAGGAACGGTGAAAAGGTGAGTCTGAAAGTACAGCAAAAGATCACACCGTTTTTCTCTGAGTAATATTTGGACTATGCTTACATTCTGGAAAAAAAAAATCAAGTGGACATATACAAAAGTCTGCTTGTGAGAGAAAAGGTATTGGAGGCTCCTTTGGGTACTAGAGGAGGTAGACTTTGTCCACAAAGTTAACACAAGTTAATAGTTTTTGCTGTATTTTGCAAACAACTGCTATAATGTTCATAAATCTGTAAGCAATATCTCCAGTTATGCTGCTGTGTGAGAGAATTCTGGGTTTACTTTCTCTTAGTATTTTACTTCCTATGGAACACAAAAACATAACTGAAATAGAAATAATAATAAAGTACGTAATTTTCACAATGTGTATCAGAAGGTTCTCATCTCTAAGTGGTGCCCATCTGCTGAGTGATGTCTAGAGATGCAAATTTTCCTTCTTATATAAACCTGAACATTTCACATGACACTGCGAGTGAGAATCTTGTGGGCCCAGTTGACATTTTTCCTTGCAGCAATTCAGAGAACTAAAATATTCTGAAATTATGGGGAGATAAAATATTTATAAATACCACATACATGAACAGCAGTAAATAAACATATTATAAATTGTAGTGTTATTTATACTATATTTCACAATTTCAAGATTAGTTAAATATATTCAATGGATATTAAAAACAGGCCTGCAAGAGAACACAGGACTACACTTCTAGCTCTTACCTGCTAAGGTCTGGGCAGGGAG
Organism: Lycocorax pyrrhopterus obiensis; assembly: GCA_014706295.1. NCBI lineage: Eukaryota > Metazoa > Chordata > Aves > Passeriformes > Paradisaeidae > Lycocorax > Lycocorax pyrrhopterus. Next base: position 67,029,314 of record JACSVZ010000002.1, read on the forward strand.
GGAGGAAGAGGTGCTTTTCTCCCGTTCGTCTTGCGTTCCTTTTTGAACATTTACAGTATCAGCAATGTTAAGTTTTGCTACTCAATACAGTTTAGTGGCCACTGCTTGTGGCAATTTTCTGGCATTCTAAAGAGAAACTGGCCCTAAGTACATACCAATGCATATGAGGTTTGGTATAAGCATCCCTATAAGATCAGACACTCTAGGGAATTTAAATGAAGCAGCCCCTGAGTTTTTGAATCCCAACCAGATTCACATAAGTATGAAGCCTTGTGACCTCTCAAGGCACACATCAGAAGCACAACTGGAAGCTGAGGGAGTGCTCAAATCAAGCATGGTGCCATGTCCAAGGCTAGAGGTTTCCAGTTAATTAAACTTCTGTTTAAACTTTGTAATAATTGGAGTTCCTTGGAGTTATTTGAATCAAGAGTGCAGTGAAAGAAAAAAAAATCACTGCTGTTGTATTTGGTAAAGCTGAACTTGGGCCATTAATCTGAACAATATATTTCAGATGACATCAAACTGTCTTTCTCCACTGGCAGTGTGGCATTCCTTGGTGGAATACTGCCACCACAGTCACATCTTCCTCTATGGGCTGATACAACATATTTGAAAAAAGCACAAAACAATCTCAACAATTTTCCAATAATCTGGCCCAGAAATTCCTGAAAATCTCACTGGCAGCTATGATACTGATGAGTAAGGAGAAGGAGGAGAACTGCTTCAGTCATCCAGCCTTGTCTGTAATGCCTTCATCCCCTTTGTCATGTCTGAAGTCTGGCATCACACCACTGCTCTTGGTGAGATGCAGCAGATACCCTGGGAGGAACCAGTGGGTGCTGACCCTGCCCTGCTGACCTGGGTACAACAAACAGGTGCAGGCTTCTCGCTCCTTAGCGACTGACACCCAGTGCCAGGAAAGGGAAAATAGTTACAGGTAACATTATCAATTACAGAAGAAGGGAAATGTGTAGAAAGGGTTCCAATGATAAAGAAAAGTTGAAGAGATGTCTGTTCTTCCTTCCAATGTATGGAAGATTGTATGTTGTTTCTTAAAGAGTCTTCCTCATCTGCAAGAGGAGATACATCTTGCAGCCCACACACACCGCATGGGACCACATCTCAAGAATTCTGTCCAAAATGGATATGTAATGCCTCAAAGATATGATATCTTTCCTGAACAGAAAAATTAGTGCTAGTTTTCACAGACAGCCTCGAGGGCAATCATGCAAGAGCCAGTTTGGAGAGGGCCGACAGTGGATTTGAGACTAGAAGCTGCTCACAACTGCCCTGATTTCTTGTTCTGACAATCTCTTGATTGTCTTGTTCTCTAGATTTGTGAAAGTACCTGAAATACGAGGAAGCATCCAAGGCAAACTGTGGCAGATCTGGCTGGCTGACAGCTTTATGTACAAGTTAAAAAATATGATAGGATTAGACTTCTGTGAGAGTGGTGCCATTGGAAATATCTGCCCTGCTGCAGGCTGCTGTAGTCTCTTGCTCCCAGGTGAATTTAGGTGCCCAGAGTACATTACCTTACTTATTTGGGCTTTCCAAGGATTTGTGGCAAGTGTGTAGGCCAGAGGAATGACTGTGTAGCCCAGTGACGTGCAAGTTAAGGTTTTCAGCCCCGTCAAAGCATTGTGTGGAGCTCACAGGCTAACAAAGACCACACCCAAACCACACTGGGTATTTTATTGTTCCTTGTAGTAGCTTTAGGTTCAAAAAAATAAAACTTTGAAAAAGCTGACTAGGGTGAGACAAGAAGGTCAAAGTGGAAAAGTTTCAAAAATTTGCTTCTACGTTTCTAAAATACCTTTCATTTCAAGGAAATTTTAGATTGTTCCCTTTGTGTACTGAAGAATCTATGGCAAAAGCTGAAGACATGGAGTGAATGGAATGTCATAGATTAAGAACTAGATAATCATATGTATTATTACTATGCTTACACTTGGCAATCTTATGTTTTGCTGGTGATTATTTATTTGCTACATTAACTGCATATAGAAGGTTGCACAAACTATTTGATAATTGTAGGGTGACCAGTACAAAGGGAAGAGGGACTTCGATTCCTTAAAAGAATACGTGGATTCCCAACTGCAGAGCTATGGGAAAGAGCCACCAGCAGATAAACCTGCTGAAGCCTCACAGCCCCCACCTGCAGAGCCCACCCATGTTGAGGTAAGTGCTCCAGCACTCTGCAGCAGTGTAAAGTGTTCAGACTGTTTTAGCAGCCTAAGTCTTACAGGTGTTTTTCTCTCTCTGATAGCTTGACAATTTCTGCATGTAAACTGTACCAAGTACTTTCCTGGTTAATTTTTTAGTCATCAGTGAGTGGAATCAGATCATAAAGCCTAGAGATACTTTTATTAACCTGATGAATTGGAGAAGGAAAAAAAAGTCTGATTCCTATTTTATGGTTGCAATAAATTGTTTAGATACACGCATAAATGTGGTCTTTTTGGTCCATGGAACTGCTGGCACCTGGGTCTGTATGACAACAATTTCATCACTATAGAGATGAACATTTCTTGCAAGATTACCACTTGAATGCAGGAGGTTGGTGCACACTGCTAAGCCCCTAAAAAAAAATCCAGGTCATACTTACAAATCTATCTGCAGAAACAATGAACAAAGAGTCTGAAGACCAGTACCAATATAGTACGGTAATGTGTCCTGTGACAAGAAAACTCCTTGGGGTTTGGAGACTTATTTTAATCTTGGTTGTAGGAGCTACAGGCTTTAAAGTGTTACCAAGGAATTGGTGTGAATAACCTTTGTGTAGTTGTAGTTCATGTCATATAGTTTTCTGTCTTTTCTAATCCCTTTGGCATTTCATCTGCCATCTTTCTTGGAGATGAATGAAAAATTGGTGGGGCTGAGAAATTAGGGATGGATTTCAACCATAATATTTCATGAAATGTGCAGAACATACTTTCTGCCTATAAAATAAGGGACAGGGATTTACACTCCCTTGTGATATAGAATGAACTTAAGTAATTAGGCATCAGCATTATTAATATAAATACAGTTTGTATGCAGCTTCTTACAGGAGAATACTACCTTTCCCAGCTGACTTTTCCAGCAGCATTACCCATCTTCATAAAGTGGTTTACCAAACATTACAGACCACCACATAGATTTGCAATTTTCATACTCTTCAATTTTTATTTTTTTTAATTGACCTCATATTTGGAAGATCCCAATGAGCTGGTGTTAGTACAACGCCAAAAGTAATTAGTTGTCTTTCTATTTTTATAGAAATAACACAAACCACATGTGACACAAATTCCCACTTCTGCCTTGCATTCACCAGCATACACACAAGCAGGAAAGGATTGTTGGGGGATTTTTTGCTAGATAATAGTAGACATAGTGTAGGACTCAACTTGTCCTTACAACTTTTATTTTCAGGTCCCTTGACTCTGTTTTCATGAATTTTGAAACAAGGGGCCAGCCCCTGTAGCCAGCAAACACTGACTGCCTTTGCTATCAGTTGACCACAGCTGGTACCACAGGCAGCAAAAGCAACGAGGTCCCACTGCAAATTTGTGTCCAAGTGTTGAGCCCCTACTTGGATTCCCTCATGTCTTACATAGCCCAAGTACTTGGCAGCCCTTTTACAAAGCTGTACTTTACATCCATGAGACTTCTCTACTGCCAGACATGGCTAAAATAATTTTAAAAATTTTCCAGGTGGATTAAGGCAGTGTGACCAGCACATGCTCAGATTGTGATTGCATTAGATGTCTTTTTTTGAGACATAAAGCTAAAATTGAGGTATCTGATATTAAATTTGTTTTTGTGGTTATATAGTTCACATTGCTATTCTGATAGTAATTTACAGATCTTTAAAATTGGTCTTACTATGCAAATCATGGGGAAGTTACTTACCAGGTTTTCAAATTTTGTATCTTAGATTGTGTATTATGTTTGGAACATCAGTTTTAGATATCCATTTAGGAAATTCAGACTAGAAACATATTGCTTACTTTTTGCTTCATTTAATTATTTCTGATTATTTAATAATTAGAAAGTATAAAAGTATAATTTCAATTTCTAAAGAATTATTTAGTGGTAATAACAGTTCAGCTTAGTGAAGTAATTCCATGAACTAACTATTTACAGAAATGTTTAAAGGTAATGGATGATCTGGATTTTCAAATTTATTTTTGGCTTCATAAAACTTACTGGGATTAAAATAGAACTTATAATACTGTCAGTTGTGATCTCGTTTTTCTTTTGCTTTCATTTGATTTTGAAGCTTTTAGAGGCATGAGATTTATTCGTTTTTAATCCCTCCCACCCTTAAGGGTCTCACACAAATAATGAAATTTCACTTCCATGCTTTCATATGAGACTATAAGCAACGTGCTATCCTCCCATCATTCCCTTGCTCCTGATATTATCAGGAGTAGAAACACTTCCTGGCACCCATGCAAGTGTGGTGTTGTGATGTCCTCTTGACAGGCAAATCTGTGTTCCTGGTAACAGGTTTTTTTTCTGTGCATGCAAGGCAGGGATAGAAAGAACAGAGAGAACAGTTCTTGAGACATCACTTGTGCACCTTGAATACCTCATTAAAATCTCAGATGGCCATTACCTGCTTGAAACCCACTCCTCTAAGGGCTATTCCTTGAAACACAGTGTATTAAATTAGATGATTTTTTACAATTACTGAAAATTTGGATACAGGCAAATCCTTTGAAAACAGGAAAACTTTGTTTCGCCAGTTATGGATGAGATTCAGTGTAAAATACGTTTTTCTCTGCATCTCTCTAGGGAAGGAAAGTAGCTGAGAAGTAAAAGTCAGGTCTGCTGCTGCTACTCTTGTTTATATTACCAATAATATTATCTTTTCCATTTTCAGTTTCCCTTTTAGGAAGGTAAAAGCTCAGTAGGCTGCTGTTCTATATACAAGAAGTTTTTTACATTTTTTTTCTCTGTTGTTTTTTTGTTTTCTTTTTTTTTTGGAGCAGGCTGCAGTGCTCTCTCTCTCTGAAAAAGACTTTGATGCAACCATTGCCAGGGGGATCACCTTTATTAAATTCTACGCTCCATGGTAAGAAGTTTGCAGCTGCTGCTGCTGTTCAGGATTATTGCTGGTCTAAGCTGTGAGTGCATTAGTTGCTGTAGGTCTTTGAGCTGTAGTACTGTATTTGTTGTCTTGATCTAAACTGTGAATTAGCTGAAGAATGTGTGTGTTGGCAAGAGTTGCAGCACAGAAAAAAGTTCAGTCTGGTTTAGATCTCTTGAGCTGCCTCTCTGTGGAAAGGCTGACGTAGAAGCTTTACCGTGTCAGCCTCCAGGTAATGCTGGGGTAACAAGGAGGGTGAAGCTTTCTTTGCAGGCTCACCATGCTCCTATCCCTGCATTAGGGTAAGGTGAGGGGAGCACATCACCGTATCTCAGTGCTGAGAAAAAAGAGGGTGCTGGCCTCAGAACCCTCTCCTGCCACAACCAGCCTCGCTTGGAAGCCTCATTCAAGCACCTGAGTTTTGATACAGACTGTTCAGCTACGGATAATTAATTGCCTGTTACTCTTCAAATAACTGTCAAAAAACTAATTTGCACAAGTGACACTTTTAAGATGTTCTTAGGGTGACCAAAGGTAGAAGTGTCCAATGCAGATGGTGTAGGTGTAGACACCCAATGGAAAGCATTGGAGGGGAAATGAAAGTAATGTCTGGCATCTGCCATTACTGCTGTATCCAGCAGAGCCTGGGACCCCAGCTGGGTTAAGACCTCAGTATTTCAAACTTGTAGAACAAGTATTTACCTATTACTATTCCCTTTCTGAGAGAAAAAGAAAGTTTCACGGTTCTCTCTCTATAGAATTCATCTTATTTGTGCCTCCACTGAATTTATTGAAACTTGCATGCCATCTTGCTCATCCATTGCTGGTCTCTTAGCCAACAGAAGGAAGCCTAGTATAGGGGAAGAGATTAAAATTAAGCTGTATTTCACTGTGTGAAAGATAACACATATCTGATTTAATCACTAGCATTCCATTAACACAGTATATAAAATATAAAAAGATCTTTTGTTTGGGGTACAAAAGGCCCCATTACAAAGCAACACAAGTGTGAATGCAACCCGTTTTAGATGTGCTCAGGCATAACAAAATATTGTAGTTTAACTTTGACAGTAGGCATAAAAGCGTTTCTTACTGCAGGCAAGAATTACCTGGGAGCATTTCATTTCATGTAAGCTCAATGCTGCAGGCTTTTCCAGTGTTGTCACCCTTTGCTGCTTGAGAACCACTTCTATGCTCTCATCCATCTGAAAGATCTGCTTTTGGATGTGAGCCAGTGTCTGCCACCACTGGATTAAGAAATACCCTGCTCGTAGCTCACACACCCCTCATCGTTTGCTGCTCTTTCCTCACTGCCTTTATCCCCTCTGTACTCTGGGAGGAACTTAGATGGAGTCTGTACCTGTGCTGCTTCTGCCCCACCAGAAAAACTGAGTGGGAAACTTAGCTCACACCTGTGCTCAGAGCAGCTTCCAGTGTGATTTCTGAACCCAGGGCTTGTTGGTGTAACTATTAGTTCATTATCTGGAGCAACTTTTTCTGGGGAAGTTGGAGATCAAGAAATGCTCCCTTTTTGATTGGCTTTTATTAACAATACCATGTCCTCATCTCATGAGATTCTCATGGGATGCTGCTGGATCTCACAGATAGGATCAGTGTTGGATGTTAGGCTGAGAAACAGCGGTTTCAGGATGTAGGGTTCTTAAACCAATGTGTGCTGCCCGGCTGCAATGCTCCGAAAGCCACCATTTAGGAAAATGCTTCCTATATTTATGTAGCTCATATCCTAGTTTTAGCTCTGAAAGTCAGGCTTGTGACTGCCTGTTAGTGCTCTGCATATAAATGACCATATTCTCTTCCAAGTGGATTAACTTATGTAGGCCTCAGCAAACACTATTATGTTGCCTTCTAGTTCTGTCTTTCAGTTAGTTTTGGATAAATATTAATGTTAACTTGCATTGTAAGCACAAAATCATCCTGTTCTAGTAGTTTTTGTGCATGGTCAGAAATGCTTTTATACTGTCACTGTGTATTAACAAGGTGGTTTAAATATAAATTGGCTTGCATTAAGAAAACTTTTGCTGAGACATCTTTCATTATTTTTGTAAATGCCCTGATCCAGCCTCAAGGCAATTATGAGTCTGTTTTAATAACCTAATTAAGGTGCAGCTGGCTTAGAACAGAATGAGCAATGCAGCTTTAAAGTCTAAAGTGCTTTGGGAATTCTTCTTGAAGGCAGTAAGAAGTTCACATTAGGAACTTGGCTAAGCCAAGCTCAAAATATAAACAAAATGAATGCTTTACTATGCATTGGTCAAGGAGGCCATTAGGAACTGGAAGAAATTTAATAGGGATATTAAAATCTCATTTGACTAATTAAACTTGGGCTATGTAACTTTAGCATAACTGGCATATGCTACCTGAAAACTTAATTCATACTACAGACATTCTGTGTCTTCCTAAAAGCGTTTTGGTTTCCAAGAGATCATCTTTTTTTCCAGTTAAATATTCTCTGTGCTTGTCTTTATTTGACTTCATATTCCTCTGTGGGGTAAAATGTTAATGCACCGACATCTAGAGTACCATTCTAGGCAAGACTAACAAAAAGGCCAGAAAGTACTTCAGTGCTTAACTTAAATAAAATCACTTGTTTTCTTAGCTCATTTACTGACTTAATAGTGCAAGGGAGTTGGAGGGCCAAATCATTAGGGGATAGGAAAGACAGCTAGTAAAACTTACAGCAATTGCAGCAAGACAGTAGAGATAAAGTAGAAAGCGTATCTGCTAAACAAATCTCCCTCTTTTGTTTCTAGGTGTGGTCACTGTAAGAACTTGGCTCCAACCTGGGAGAACCTTGCCAAAGAGCAATTTCCAGGTTTGACTGATGTCAAAATAGCAGAAGTAGACTGCACTGTGGAACGTAACGTCTGCAACAGATTTTCTGTAAGTGTGAAAGTTCTGAAATGAAGGGGACAGCATTGTGCACCAAATGTTGGAGGCTCCAGCGTGCAGCCCAACTGGCTGCTGCGCTCCAGGTGCCTGGTGACAGTACAGCTGTGCTCTCTGTCAGCCAAAAAGAGGCACCTGGTGACACCGCTTCTTTCCTGAACTGTTTGTTCAGACTTGGTCATTCTCATTACTGGACAAAGCTGAAGAAGTCCCTGCTTTAGGAAACCTCTCTCTCTGAAAGCACCAGGCAGTCTTGTGGTATCCAATGCCAAATTCAGTTCCTAGAAAGAAAAGTCTTTCAGAGCTGGTAGGCAGACAATTGAAGACAGCTGGAGCTGCCATTCCGAGAGCCTAGAGAAACACGTATTAACCCATTCTCTTAAAAATCTTCAGATATTGCAGGCTGGCATTGAAAGTTCTGCTGTGGGTTTGGTTTTTTAAATTAAAATGGCTTACTGTTCTAGAAGGGGTTTGATGGCTTTTCAGAATCAGGTAAATATGAGTGATGGATACAAGTTTGAACATTAATAGCAAGTTTCTTTTGTGTGTGTCTTTTGAAGGTACGTGGTTATCCTACACTTCTGCTTTTCCGAGGTGGAAAGAAAGTCAGTGAACACAATGGAACGAGAGACCTTGAATCACTGCATAGCTTTGTCTTGCGTCAGGCAAGGGATGAATTGTAATAAAAGTCTGGATGCTCTGTCCCTGGCTGTCTTTGTACAGTAGCTGAGGGATTTCTATCTTTGCTAATTTTCAAATAGTGTATTTGGGGGGTGGGGCTTTTTTTGTTTCTTTGTTTCTAGGAAATTGAATGTACTTAACTTTGGTATCTTCCCCTTGTGTGTGTGTTAGGGACATGCCTCTCTGTGTGTGAAGGAAAGCTAACAAGTAGTTACTGTGCAAATCAAGAGTATTTTCAGCATTGGTAGTTGCACTGCATTTCTGCGTTCCCGCAATGAAGTGTAAATGGTTTCCTTTGAGACCAAAATACATTAAGAAAACCAACTGAAGGGCAGCAGTAGAATATTTTTGTCTTCAGGTTAGATCTGGTTAAAAAGTAATCTTTACAAACTGCTTACCGTTACTAGAAAGGCAAAAGCTACAGCTGTGTTGAGTCACTTTTGCCTCTAGAATTGTACTTAAACCCTATTTGTCTTAATATAGCTGCTGAAAGGTTGAAAACACACACACCTTTGGAAGATACCAGGCCACCATGAGCTGGTTGTTTCCTGTTAATCCTCTCAGAGTGGGAGGTCTAGCCATAATGAAAGTGATGGTACTGTAACATGTGCCTGAACGTTACTGATGCCATAGCGTACATGTGTCAGGTGGATTTCCATAGGCTGCTGCCATCCAGCTCCAGAGGCACAACTATGCTCTACTTCTCTAGAGCCAGAGTGAAAAAACAGGTGCTGTTGTAACTGCTCCGTTAATGGTAAATGATCAGTTAGACTCCAGAGCTGACCACGTGTTTCCTACCCCCGCCTGAATCCAGACATTGTGCTGACCTGCTCCTTAGTCAGAGTACCTAGAGAACAACAAGTAGTGCAATGTTTAATATTGTTTTTCCATTCAGCTCTTCTACAGTAGTGACAAATAGTTCCCCCCTCTTCTTGAGCCTTAACGTTTTTCCAAGCCGTAAGCATTGATAAGTTTGAATGCGAGGACCACACACTTTGTGGTGTCTTGGATTATAATATGAATCTATTCTTTGGTGCATAAGATGTTCCATGTTAGACTTAATTGAAAGCCAAAGAATTTACATTGCAGAGACTGTCACGATACAAAGGCAACAGCAAACCAAGGACTGAATTCTGCTGTGCATAGAAACTCATGGAATGAGGATTGCTACAGGCTAATTTGACTAATCTGTCAAGATGCTGGGTTTTGTCCATCATATGGAGTAAGTTGGGTTGCTTTTCTTTTTTATTAAAAAAAAAAAAAGGCAAAACATCAATGAACTTTTAAACCAGTGAATTTCTCCTGGTTCTTCACTTCACTGTCTGTCCAGAACTTTTGATTCTGTTTGATCTGAAAATGTGTGAAGGTGAAAAAGCCACAGTGAAAGAGAAGTGTTGTACTGGCAGGTGTATTGGATCAACGTGTGTACTTCTGCCTTTCAGGAAGCCTTTATTACATTTTTAACAACTTTCTAGTGAAGCACAATCTCATGAGTTTCTTGTATAAAATCAAAGTGGTACAATTGTTTACACTGAGATTTTTTCTAAATAAAAACTTTTTAAAAAAGCAGTCTTTCTATAAATGATACAGCACAATGAATATACAGTGACAAGTGCAATAAATTATAGCTTGTATTTACAAGAAGCCTTTTAGATGCAAGTAGAGGTAAGTGCATTTAATACAAGTTTAATATTGATCAAAACAATTTGCTATTAGCTTCTGCTAGACAAACCATGGCTCTACGCTGCATATCCTTTATACCAGTTTGTTAGTTGCAAGAGTTGAAAGGGAAAGATTGCAAATGTTGTTGACATTCCATCTTCCTGTAAACAAACTGTCCAGCGAGAGAATGAATGGTCCCTAAGCTTTTACATCTGAATTACAGCTGTAGAAGTGTCCTGACTTCCTTCCTGGGCAAGTGGTAGTAGATGAGGCAGCTCCACATGGGGAGTGGAAGGAAGTTGCATAAGACAAGTGTATAAATTTGTATTGCTCAGTCAGATGGTGAACTGGGAGGACCAGCCAGGGTCTGAGTTCATGGTAGTGTTTCTAACACAGGATGCAGCCAAGCCATCTTACGCTTGCAAGATCAGAGTTAAATGGTGCTTGGAGCATAAGAGAACTGAAACATCTGCTTTGGCACAATTTTAGATGCTTGCTGTCATGACAGATGTCATGAGGAGACTAACAGTCTAGGTGCAGTAACTGGTCCTTCTGGCCAAAAGGATCTTGCATGAGATGTACACCCTACATCTGAAGTGCTAACACCACATCCTTTAGCTTCTCTGCCTCTCCCCCTCATCTTCCCTCCCTCACCCCCAAAAAGAGACCTCACTGGTTTTGGGTGTTGAGTGCCACACACGCAGCACATGTCCAAGCACCTGCTACAGGCCAAGCTGCTCTGTGAGACTAAGACCATCCCAGCCAAATAAAGTGTGTGGGCATTTTGCTGCTGCTGCTGAGCTGAGCTGCCACCATGGCGTAGGGTCAGTCTGTAAGAAGTCCAGCAGTTTGCTCGCACCCCGGGGGGTGGTCCCCACACCCCTTCCTCCCACAAGGCACATACATGGTGTTCTGAAGGGTGATTCATCACACGTTTTTTTTCCCAAGGTCATGAAAGCAGGGAGGGTTGTGTCCAAGTTCATGGCAGCATCACAGAGTCCGTGTGAAGACTGTTCGTCAGTGACATCCACAAGCTCTTACTACCATATTCCTGTATTTCTTCAAGATTACATTAGAATTATCATCAAAGTAAAGAACGGATATGGCATTTAGTTTGGTAGGTGCACAGCATGGTTTGGGAACGTAATCAGGATTCATAAGATGAACCTGTTGCCAAGAAAGAAAACACAACTGAGCCACTGGTATATTGTTTACAAATTCACCTGGTGCTTTGGCACTGATCTGCCTGGAGACTTACCAGAGTTTGTACAATGGCATGATTGGTTGCGTTCATATGGGCGTTGAGTGGGAATGAGCACTCCCCATCACAGTAGTTGGCTGCATAGCCCTTTGGAGCGATTATCCAGTCCTTTTTAGGGAAACAAACAGAACGTGGTTCAACAGACAACTGCATGCAATTAAGAGCAGCTGAAAATTTTCCACTAACTTCTTCCTTGAGGGTGAAAATGTGTTTTCACTGAAACTGCTTGGGTTTTAGTTGGCTTTTTTTTTTTTTGGTGTGCCATCACTTTTCCATGGATGCACTGATTTTAATATCTGAAGAATGGTGCACATCTATGTACAGCTCAACTATCATGAACCAAGAGGGCTTTATCACTAAAACTCTCACTGGGTTGCATTGTGGGTATTGTGGTTTGGAGGCCTTTATGTTCTAACATTTCCTGCAGGCCCTCTGGCTGAACTACCTTTCCTAGGTTGAGTCACAGCCACAGCTGATGTCCCCTTATGGAGAAAAATCACATATAAGCAGGGACACAGGCACAATTCAACCAGGGAGCTCCACAACAGGGATATAAAACCCTGGTGTGCTGCCTCAGAGACAGCCTGGCTTATACACTCTTATACAGGGACACTACTCTGCTAAGGACACTGTGGGAAATCCTAGCTGCCTAACAGCTTCTCCACATCTGCCAGACTCCTAAAGAAGGGTCAGGACCGCCAGCCTGAGCTGTGTGTGCAAGCAGGTGGCCTCAGTGGCAATCTGAGTGCCATGCTAGGCAAAAAGGGGACTCTTCAGCAAAGGGCTCATAAAAAAATTACAGCTTGTCTGCTGCTGACACAAAAGATCCAAAGGAAAATTAAAAGCAGCACCACTGAACAGGAGACACTTGGCCTCCCTTGGTGTTGGGCTCTGCAGGTCACCCTGCAGAAGGACGTACTAGTATGTTTCACGTGCACGCATCTCTTAGGCAATTTCCACTCTACCTGACAACAATTACCTGTGTTTGCCTGAATTTTGCTACAGCAGGCCTGAGCAGCCAGACACTGTTGCTGCAGCTTTGCTAACCAAGTTTGTTCTGAAGGAAATACCAGTGCCCAACAGCTGCAGGAGACTCTACCCTGCCTTCATCATCTCCCTACAACAAGTAGGACCTGGATTCCAACTCTTGCAATGAGCCCCGCTGGTCTGTGGCCTTCCTTTGGCAGCATCTTACCTTTCTGCAACTAGAAAGGGAAGGCAGTACCTTCAAGATCATGAACTTCACAACTGGAATCCACTTCCTGCCCAAAAGCAGGGCAAGTAAGATAAGGAAGAAGTGAAAGACTCTGCACAAGTGAAAAGCCTCTCACAAGCAATGCGGAATCGAGTCAGCACACAACCACAGTTGCAGCTAGTGGGCTGGAGCTGACACATAAGCAACAAAAGATGCTGCTGTCCCATTAGCTGAGAAAGGACATTCATGTGTTGGGTATTACAGAAGCAGCAGGGACAGCCCTGGCATCCTGAATAAAAACATTAGCTGATAGAAATGGGACTTCCCTCACAAGTGCTGAATGAAAGAACAAAAAAAAAATTTAAAAAGAGAAGGTGAGGGCATTCTTTGAAATGTGATGTTTGATTGCACTATAGCCTGGCCCTAAATAACTTACTCTAAACAACTTTCTGGCCTCATGGTGTTGCAACTAAACCCAGTCTTCAGTCTACCTACCGCAGGCAGTGCTAATTGTAGGGCAGGGATTGTGGAGGATTTCAAACAATGGCCAAGGTTAAAATCAGGGTGATCACTAGAAAAAAAATTTAGTTAAAATCACTGCTTAACATCAGATTGTTTTCCTTATCATTAGAGGTACACAGATATAAGCCCTTGCCCGTACCGTGACTCCCATGAGTGACAGAGAATGACTGTATACTTGAATCCCATAAAGGATCAAGTTTTCTCTGGATCTTATCAAATGTCACAACTATCAATATTTATTTGCCCTTCTCTGTGACTGGTTATAGTGAGGAGGCACAAGGGACATTTTAAAGCATAATGGCAGACTCAAGTGGAATTACCGTGACACTGTTTAGATAACATTTCATAACAAAATGTCTGGTTTACCCAGAGAGAAACATCACACACCTGCCATCCCAAGTCTTGGAAGCTAACGTAAAGCTCATGCTTTCTGCACGCTGTTTTTAAGTCACTGCTGTTGTAATCTGTTAAAAGAAAAAGAGCAAAACAAGAATTTAGAAAGTCAAACAGGCAGAGCATTGCTGGAGGGCACAGCTGGCCAGATGTGTGCACGCTGTGGGCTCAGCAGCGAGAAATGACGAGCTCTCTCAGCAGCCGAAAGGATAAGGGTGCTGAGGGACATCTAAAGCAGGGCTGAAGCTTTTAAGATGCCTGTGGGAATGGAGGAACCCAAGTAACTGTGACTCAGTTATAGTTACTTCATCTGTCTTTAAAGTGCTTGGAAAACACCTCCAGTAAAACAACTTCTTAAAAATAAATCCGCTCCTTCAGCCCAGCATAGGCTGCATCTCCACTGGGTGCTCACGCTCACCCCACTTCCTCGGCTGCCATTTCTGACTTGTGTCGACTTTGGGGAGCTCACACTGCACACCCTCACTGAGAGAGAGTTACAGCCCCAGGAAGGTTAATCATCACCTTGTGCCCCTGCACCAGTCTGCAGAAGCCCTCAAACACCTTAGGTAGGCAGGGAAGCCATGTCCTTGTTCCTCTCTGTGCCTTACCCCCAGCTTGCCCCACACACCTCATGTGACCCATGGCACCACCTCTTCCCTTGGACCTTTACAAACCATGCTCTGAAAAACACATTTCTCGTCTCCATAAACTGCTTATCCGCAGATGACACAGCATTTGACATGCTCTCGCCATTCACTTGCTCCTTATTGTCAATAAAAGTGGGGACACAGGATGCAAAGCCCTGACCAAGACCTTCTCCCTTGCCCTGGCACAATGTATGGGGATGTTCCAACCGTGCAGGAGCTGCTCCTGATGATCCCACAAAGTACAGCTTTTGACAGCGAGTGGAATTTCCCATTTATATTTGGAAAGAGGGGTGACTCGGCATGCGAACACCTGGAACCACAGTGAGTGGAGGAGCTGAGCTGTGACAGAGGGGCCTTTCACCTCCAGGTGGCTGCACAGATCCACCCTGACTGGTGGTTGCTGATTTTGTCACACCTCAGGTGGCTTCTGGACCTCAGCAGAGCAGCCACAGAAACCACCTTTGCAGTGGGGTGACTTGGCCACCAGCTACAGCTGCTGATCCTGTGCTTTGCACTCAGTGCTAAGCACAAGAGGAGGAGATGGCAGCAAATTCAGCCAAGCAGCTTGGGAGCCCAAGTCCCCATCCATGTTTTCCTCCCACGCCTTTCCACAGGGGCCTCCTCCTCCCCTCACAGCCCTCATTTGCAAGTAAAGGCACTCCTGTCAGCAGGCAGATGCCACGGGCTGATGTGCCTGCCTCCTGCTGCCCTGGACCTTCCAGCTTACCAGCCCCCTGGTGCCCCTACTGTGGCTTGAAAGGGCACCCTCCCAGTGCAGCCTTCCCCAGATGCGGCAGCTGGGATAGAAAAATATTTTTAGTGACTTTTTCCTTGGCTCTGAATAAGCCTTTCTTTTTCTTCCCTCCAGCACCCCCCCAAAGTTTGGGAACTACAAATGCAAATATTTATTCAAAAGAAAAACTATAATACTAAAAGCACATCCAACTGACATTAAGGGCAGCACAGCAGTACAGCTGGGTACAGTTAACACTGAGGGCTGAAAAAAACCCTACACCTCAAACCCAGCTTCCCAACCACCAAAGATTAGAGAGTTGTTTTTAGAAGCAGTTGGGTTTTAAACTCTAAGGATTGCATTTCAGACTTTCAATAGCTTCACTTCAATCACGGATTTAATCAGGTGAGCAGAGCTGGTTAACAGCCTGCTGCAGCATAAACATTCGCTCTTCCAGGAGCACGCAGTAGCAAGAACAGAGGCAAGTCTCTCTATTCAAGCTTTCCATTTTCAAACCAGATGTACCCAGTAGAAACCAGGGTGTGGTGGTTTATTTCAGATGAAGCTTTCCAGCCCCTGGCTCCACCCAGGAGCAAATTTCTAGCATGAGATGTTTCGAAATGATTTGGTCATAATGAGGAAAAAAAAAGAGAAGATACTTTTAGTGATCAAAGGCTTTCATTAAAGTACCTGAAAACACAACTTCATTGTTCTTCAATGGGAAATATATCGTTTGTTTAGAGGAAAACCATTTGTATTTGACAGCGGAGTTGATCTACTCACAACTGAGTGGGTAAAATGATGCTACATTCCAAATCCAGCTACAATTTACCCAAATCTGCTACAGGAAAGGGGAGAAGGCAAGGGAGGCAGAGAAAACAGGAGTGGGAAGGAAGGCTGCAAGCAATCACAAGTTTAAGAAAACACAGGGGCGGAAAAAAAGAGCTGCTTAACAAGCTACACCAAGCAGAACATGTTATGAACGTGTCCTCTCTCACACTACCCCCAAAAACTCGCCTCAGCTCACTGGTCAGAGTCACCTGATTCACACTCTGCATGGAGCCCTGGCTGCTCTTCATTCAAGGCAGATGCAGAAAGCTTTACCTCCTCACTTGCCCAGCCTCACCCTTTGCTTTCCTAAATGTCAACACACTAAACATCTCTCCCTGGGTTTGCACTCTTCCCTGTTTATCCCTCACCCCAAGATCCCCTGCCCTCTTCTCTTATGTGTTTGCCTACTATATCTACTTTATGGAAGCTACCTTAGCCTAACTTCAGTGAAGTCATAAACCTTTAAGCAACCCTTAGCAGTGGCTTTCTGAACTGGGGAAAAAGATGCAGCAATACAGATGCACATAATCATTCCCTACAGTTAGGGGCTCGGCATATGCCCTAGAGCCACGTACATTGGACATACATCCACTTATGGGCCTGAAAAGAAGAGGAATACACAGAGTCACAGGGTTTTGGAGGTGACCCAAAGCTCACTGAGCTACTTAAGTTGGCTTCCACAACACATTTTCTCCAAAGCCTGGAAAGCGGTATCAGCCACCCCAGGCCAGCATGCTCAGCTGTTTTAGCCCAAATTGCCGCTCGAGGTGGTTTGCAGTGCAAGATCCAACTGCCAAGAGGCACCAGGGTCTGTGTTCCCTCCCGCCAGCCTTGCAGCAGGGAGCCAGGAGGGCCAAGAGCAGGCAGCCTGCAGAGGGGAGGTGCTGCAAACAACTGCCACAGGGCTGGCCTACACTGCCACGGCACAATTTGCAAGGATTGTTTGCCAGAGGCCTTCAGCATCTTCTGGGAGTTTAGGGAGCTGCTTTGGGAGCTCCTGTAGGCTCATTGTGGGTTTAGCAAAATCGTCTCTATTTTTTCCCCTGAACATACCAATTCAGAAACGCTAACTTGGCATTTACAAGGCACTGCATTTAATCATACTGCAAACAATTTTGTCTAAAACAGAGATTTAAAAAAAGCTCAAACCTCTAGTTCTGCACTTAAAAATAGCTCCTGGAGCAGCACAGTTAAAACAGCACAGCTAAGATGGCTTGTCTCCGTGGTGTGTTTGCACTGAATGTTGTCTGCCTTCACCAGGACCCAAAGTCTAACTTTCTGCAAGCACAGATGTTTCTCTTAAGGCTGGACACTGGCATGTGTGTTGCTGAAAAGGGTGAGAGAACAGCCTGACCCCAATGGTCTTCCTCCTACAGACACTTCTGCACCCACCTTAGATTTCCTATAACCTCTCCCACATTAAGTGCTGGCAAAGAACATATAAATATTTACTGTGGTCGATCCATCTGAGAACACCCTTGCTGCTCCCAAGGTGCCAGTTTACCAAATTCCACACAGTAATTAATTGCTTCTGTGATTCAAAATAGCTTTGACAGAGGTCTCCAAGGCCAGCCCCTTCTTCTTGGTGTTTGGCTTTGGTGATTTGTCCGGATAAAGCTGGTGTAAACTGATCACACAGTTAATAGCAGCTCACTGCACATGAAAGTGATCTGCCTGGGTGGGAAGAAGGGGAGATGTTGGGCTGACGTGAACCCGCATGTGAAGGCACATACAGAAATGCTGGCCACGCTGCTCCAGTCTGCATCCAAACACTGTACTGAAAGGAAAACTATACTGAAGGGAAGATTGGCTGCCAGATAACAAAGTTTATTAACAAGGCACTTGCCATCACAACAGCATTTGGCCTTATTTGCCTTCAGTGTTTGTGCATGCTGCCCTTGGCGATATCTGCTTCCCGTACACGCAGGGAAATCTGTCTGGTGCCGTGCATGTCTGCTGGAAGGAAAGGCCACTTGAAGGGCCTCTCCATTTTTCATGGAGCACCTCACACCAGTCCTGGGAGCCCTAGGATGGCTAAAGAGAAAGACCTGAAAAGGGACTTGGCTTGAGTTTCATTCAGAGCAGCAAGTGCAGTCCAAAGTCAGGCGTTTAAATCCTCTCCAAGAGGAGGGGCTGACAGGAAGGGATGTGCCTGAAGGCTGACCTGCAGAAGAGAAGGATTATCGCCACTGGATGAGGAGACAGCCCCATGCAAAAACTGTAAATCATGGAGCTGGCTGAAGGGCAGAGGGTCACCGCCTGTTATGCTGGACAGCCCCATCTCTTTGGTCAGCTGGAGGGTCAGCGCGAGTCTGAGAGCACGAGTTCAACCCACTGCAAGATTCAGCTGAGCGAGGGCCTCCAGGCCCTGCAGACAATGGCAGAGAAACACCCGCACGCTCCTCCCACCCACCGTGCTCCTCCATGTCCTGGGCCGGAGCTGGCATATGACATTCTGCCTCAACAGATGAAAATACTCCTTTTCTTCCTGCTCATCCTCCTCCTGCAGAAGAATTGAGGCTCCAGGAATGCAGTGACGCAGGACTCTATGTCAAAGCAGTTTATAACCATGGGGGTTGCTCAGTTCTGCTTTATATAAGGCAGTGATAATTACGTGTTTATATACTAGGAAATAAGCATTCTTGGCAAAAAAATACAGACCATTGAGAATCTTGTACCACAGCCACAGCCTTAGCATCTGAGCCCTTGGTACTGACTGCAGGACAACTGCACATCAAAGGGAGCATAGTGGGGTTTCTTTCCCACACACGGCAGCATGTTCTCACCTAACTCCCTGCCTCCCCAGGTCCAGTACCAGCCCAGCAGAACACTTCATGCACTCCAAACCGATTGAAATACTTGCCATATCTAGACAGTAAATGGAGCTTTTTGAAACATACTGCCCCAAAACAACTTACAGCATCTTTTGGGAAAGGGGCTCCTTTTTGGACTGAAAAAAGAAAACCCTGTGTATTGATTAACATAGAGGAAGGAAGTTGCAATCTACAAAAACACCCCATCAACACCACACAACTGCCTTGCTCTGCAAGAGAGAAACTGCTCTCAAGCCCTGGTAGGCAGCAGCAATCCTAGCTTGGGGAAGAGCACAGACCAAAAATTTGACAAGATGTGAGACACAACAAGAGAAGAAGATGCGCAGTGAGGATGCACAGAAGGGAACTGCAGCATCCCAATTCTGCACCCACTTTGGGTCCAGATGCATCAGGGCACCCTCTGCCCTCAGAATAGCTGGGCAGCCTTCAGGACAATCCCTGGACTTGTCTTCTGCTTCGTCCTGGGGAGAACACTTCCTCAGCCCCACCATGCATTGTAGGTCAAAAAAAAGAAAAAGGCCCTGTGATCTCGAATGCTAAAAACACTTTTTGGTCATTGGTGCCTCTTGGGCTGTCAAATCAACCACTTCTTTAAGAGAACAGAGTCTGAGTGTCACACTTAGAAAGGAAAACAAGATGATGTAGTCTCTCTTTTCTAAACACAGAAACCAACCAAACATACATCTTAACTTTAAACTCCCCTCCTTTCCTCTGCCTTAAATCCACAGTCTCACTATACCTTGTTGACTACTGCGCTGCCAAATTCCAGGTTTTAAATTAAAGCTGGCCCAAAAAAAGCCCTCGAGACCACAGAATGCCAGCTATTTTTTCCCTTTTTGTCATTTTAGAATTTTATGACCTGATGTGTGGTGCAGTCAAGAAAACAGCAAAGTACAAATGGCCCTTTTTGCCCAACATATCTGCTCCCCCTGGGGCTTTGAGTCACATCGCCTGATTTAATAGTGTGAAAATTTTGTTTCAGCACTGTGAAGTTTGCAGAGCCAGGGAGAGAAAGCTGGAGCTTATCCTGACTCCAAGTGCCACTAGCACCACAAAACAGCAATGCAGCAAGTAACTTTCCCAAAGCACTGTGAATGCATTAAAAAATGTGAAGGGAGCACAGGAGCTGAGCCTACCTGAGTGGGAGAAATGCCTGCATAACAGCTGGGCTTACAACACCCAGCTGAATAAACCACCTGTGCCCTTGGCAAGCTCATCATGCAGGAAAGTAATTCAGCAAGCAGCTACGATGTCCAGCTTTAAAACTGCAGTGTGGAAACCTGAAGGAGACCAGGACCAAAGCAGGTCTCAGCAACCTAGACCCACAGAAGGTGCTCTCATGGCAGATTAGATGATAACTCCTCCAGAAATGCCACACTGGCACTGGTCAGCCTCCCCCAGGGAGGTCGGGCTGCAGAATTGAGTTGCTCTTCCTGCCCTTAAAATCCAGGAAGGGACATCTCACACCCAGCCGAGTCTGGCACTTGCAAGGCATGGCATAGGAACCCACAGCCATGCTGCAGCATGCACCACAAGGACATGCAAAGGCCACTAGTGGCCAGCTGCTGCTGGCACACACTAGCCCAGAGGGCAAGTCCATCACCACGATGGGCTGGAGCAATTGAGCTGAGTCAACACACAGCCATACACAAACCCTGGCCACCAGCCCTGGAAGGGCTCCCAACCTGGCTCTGCTCCCTGCAGCATGGAACCACCTGGGGTGCAGCGTGGCTCACCCACAACCCAAGCATGCAAGAGCAGGGAACAGCCAACAGATTCCCACCAGCTCAGTGTCAGCAATGCTGGCTCGTCTCCTTCTGCTGCGCTTGGACATAGACTAAAAAAATACAACTGCCTCTCTTCCTTGGAGCATAGTCATTTCTAGACATGGGAAAAACAGGGATCCTATTGGAAATGAAGGGGGCAGCATAAGCAAATTAATCAAGCAAGCCTTGCAATAGGCTGAAATGTTTGAGAGAAAAGAAGGTACTCAATGAACAAAGGGCTTGTAGCACTGTGGTGCTGGAAAACAGACAAGACTTAGAAGACTCTCAGTTTTTGCCGAAATATCATTGTTACTCTATTGCCCCATCAGCCCACAACAGCACTCACAAGCCTGCTGTAGAACACCTACAACGTGCAACCTCTCCACAGCAAACAGGCAAACTTCTTTGCCTGCCTGGAAATGTACTTCACCATGTGTATGCTGAAGGTTAAAAAAAATAAAGCATCTCATGCTGTCCTACCATGTTTTTTCCAAAGAAAACTGAAAGAGGACTCTGCTGGGAATGCATATGTGCAACACCATAAACCTCAGTGTATACAGAGATGGAGTGTTTTAAATACTGCATTTCACAGGGCATAATTCTAGACAAATACTGCATAGCAAGCAACCTACAAGCACAGGAGTTGTGCTTAGAATACCTCACCACCTTGAATTCAATGGATGCAGCTTCACATGGGGGTCTGGACTCCACGCTGGATTCAAGAGGACTCCTGTAAGTTTCATTACGTGAGACCTCCTCTTCCACAACCTTACAGATATAACCTATTCCCCCAAGGAAGAGCATCCCACCTCACGACCCCCTTCTTGCTTCCGGACTCCAAAGCAACCAGAGCCACTACAAGAAGCCATCCCAGCTTGTGCTGCACGATTCCCCGTGTTCCATGATTACCTGTGACACTGGACACCCTGGAAACGTCCTGAGTCTGGGTGGAACGGTTTCGACTCTGCTGCCTGCGCCTGCTGGTCGTTGACCGAGTGGTGCGTAGGTGAACTTCGCTCACTTTGAAGAAGGCCACCATGAAAGGCTGCTTGTCGTAAGGGCCATCTCGCCCTACCAGGCCAGCTTCTCTAGGGTTTACACTGAAACCTTCAAGCCAAACAGAAAAGGGAGTGCTAGAGAAACGGTGCAGTTGGATTGCTCCTTTCAACAACCTGGTATCCCCATAAGCAGTGTCTCCTCTCTTCTTGCTCAGACTCTTCTTTAAACACCAAACATTCCTTTCCTGCCACCACGACCTATGGACATTTTTATGACAGCACTCCACCCATGCGGGACAAGACCTTACTGCAGCATCTGGTTCCTTGGTTCCCCTATGGCATCTCTAGTCCCGTTTTGGCTTTAAAGTTATATAGATAGATATGTAAAACACTAAACTCAGATGTGTCATGAAATTCGTTCTGCTGCCTGTGACACACAAGAAGCAGACGTGAGATTAGGAGACCTCTAGGTACACCAGAGGGCAAAGAGACGGTGTGCTTTTGTCAGGAGCACGATGACGGGCTCTCAGCCCAGCTGGGGAGGTAGGGCTGGCACTAACATTTCCTCAAGGAGAAGTGGGCAGCCCCTCTAATCTTACTTGACATCACAAGTGTACCGAACTCCAGCATGAAGCAATAGAAACAAAACAAGGTTGGAGACTGGCTCCTATAGAAGACAGATGTCACTGTCATCTTTTTGGTCACCTTCTGCTCATCTAGATCCTCTTCATTGCTTATCTTCCAACACTCAATTTCATGCTCTTTAGCAGTCTTTTCTTTTCTTCTCCACCTTCCAAAGTTTCTGTAGGCTGTGAAATGCTGTCATTGCAGCTGCCCCACCCAGTGACCATATCGTTTCTCCAGCAGTGATTGCACGTCAGCTTTGATGAGATCTGAGCATCAAGAGCAGCCATAGCAGCCAGGAGGGCTGCCATAAATCCACATGGGGAGGTACATATCCATATATCTGCCTCTTCTCTTCCTCTCATCCCTAAACCTCACCCCACATGGCATCCCAGCTCCATGCCCCCTTCTATCTCCAATACAGAAACTGGGGCCCTACCCAAACCCACCTCCACCAGCTGGTCCTGGTACTGTCTACAGACACTTGACCTCACTTATGGGGAAAGACACGTCCATCACGGGACAGCCAGGAAATGACAGCCCACCACCTGTGCCCTCAGACATCTTGCTCGTGGTGTTGGCTACAGCTGCCTTACGAAGGCAGAGTGCTCGCTCTGCCACATCCCAGCTGACTTCTGTTAGCACCACTTCTAGACAGCATCCAAGAGACTGAGGGGTGACTCATGTTACCTGGCCCATAACCTACCGTCCCGGGTCACCACGCTCAGCTGCAGTCCCATGTTGTGCTGGGGGTTCATCACCCACATGTTACTGGTGGCAGTGACGTCGAACTCCAGCCAGCCCTCCTCCGACGCCCACACCGCCCGCGTGTCCAGCAGAAACAGGTCGGAGGCCCTGCAGAGGACAAGGGTAATGACAAGATTGTGATGTTGGGGATTATTGTCTCTCCTGGCTTTTGCTGTTACAGAAACAAAATCTGAAATAGTTATAAGTTATATTAATGTCTAAAGCAAACAAAACAAAACAATGTCTTATATCTGCCTGTTTGTATCCAGACTTTTGCCATGAGATGCATGTACTTCCACACGTGAAATTCAGGATTATAAAGGTTTTCACCGTTTTCTAAGATGGAGGAAAGCAATCCTAGTCCTCAGGGCTGTCCATTTCTCCACAAGCAAGGGATTACTAAGGCACTCTTCTTCCTGAAGAGTGTAATGCTAGCCCTGACATTACTTCATTCATACATTTATTACGTTCATAGCCAGTGGAACCACCAGCATGACCAGGCATTCAATGGCTTTTGCCACAGGGGTTTCATGGTTTAAGCTCACCATACACAAACACAGGCTTACCTCAACTGACCAAAATAAAGAACCAAATAAACAGCTGGCCAAGCATCAAACAGTGGAGAAAAATGGACCTCTAAAGGCCTCTAAAGACATTTTTCTGAGGCTTATCAACAAGGATTGGACGCCTTGTTCCAAGGCTGCTGGTCTTGCACCACCTTCACGGGCTTAAGCTTCAAATGCTTTTAAGTCTATAACATTTTTGCAGCATCAAGTACTTACCCAAACTCTATGCAATGAAATTAACTGCAGAAGCACCCAGAGAGATCCCATGTACATTTTCTCACTGTATTAGAGACATAACTTTCCTGTGCAAGAAGGCTACCGTTCCTACCCTTTACCTGTGGCCATCACCACAAAATGGATACCAGGTGTCAATCCCATCTTCGTCTCTTTTGCCCCTTGGATTTTTTCCTAACAGTGTAAATGAGTAAACAGGGTACCTGTCTCTCCTACCCACCAAAGGTTAAGTTCAGAAAAAAAATTTTGATTGAGTTACGTTTTATTTTTGGCCAACTGCTATGTCATACTCCCCAGCAGCTTGGTTTGCATGAGATCACACATGGAAAAATAAGCACTTAAGTGTACTAGAGCTCCTAGTGCAGCTATTTTTACAGCATGGAGGCTTTCCTCCACCTCACTGGTAGCTGCACACTCTGTGGTTGACTCAGCAGCCTTTCCCACAGGAGTCTTTGCCACCATTCCTCCAGCGGGAAGAGAGCTCAGGATCAACTCTGACCTTCACCTCCAACAGCAGCAAGCAGCTAAAGCTGGCCAGCTGCTACATGTTTTGGAAACCTTAAGGTTGAGATATTTGGGCTTTCCCAGGAAGGGTATATAAACTGAAGTGTTGCTTAAAGGCAACTGCAAACAGCAGCTGCAGCTGTGACCACTCTTTCCAGTGTTAAGAGAGGAATGAACTTCTAGATCATTCCCACCTCTGAATATGACTTAAACACTGGGCCTCTCCAACGCTTGAAGTCAACTATATCTGAAAAGGGGTTTTCCTAGCACCTGTTCTGACCTTCCCCCTCACACCAATTGCTTCCCAATCTCTGTACTCTGTAACTCCTCTGCACAAGGAATTCTGTAAGAGCAAACCCTCCTGAACACTGAAGCACACACATAGGAGTAGTCAGGTCTAAAAAAACATGAAGAGGAGGCAGAAAGTTTATATTCCCTGGGAAGGCACTTGGACATCAGAGAGTTGTAAAGCCAAAATGGTCCACATGACATCATGTAGCCCATTCCCCTGAACTCCAAGGAGGATCACCTACACCCATGTCATTCCTGAGAGATGTTTGCCTGACCTGATCTTGTATATCTCTAGCCTCAGGAACTTTCTCATCTTTCCAGGAAATTGAATGGGTTTCACTTGAACTCTTTTTTCCCCCTATATTATCTAACTTAAATGTCACAACAATATCTTCTTCTTGTTACAACAATATCTTCAGTCTCTCCTTACAAGCCCTGTTTTATAGACTTCGACTCCTCTCATTGTTTTTTATTGACCTTTATTGGCTCAGATCAGGACCTCACTGATGCTGAGTAAAGTGGAAGGACAATCCTGATGCATCTCACAGACTGTGCCTCTACTCATACAACTCAGATTATGATTTTGGCTTCTTCACAAAACTCACACTGTTAACTCATGTTCACCTTGTGATCTACTATAATCCTTAGATTCATGCTGCTGAACCGCAAAGGACACAGTCATTCCCTAGGGTGTATCTACATCAGTGATTTTTCATGTCCAAATGCAATTGTCTTTTCCACTGAATCAAATTGCCCCCCACCCCACCCCAGACTGAACCTCCACAATTATTAGATTACTCAAAATACAGTCCTGCCTTCCAACGGGTGTCCCCCATTTTAGTGTCCCCCACAAATATAATAAGAAAACTGCCTGACCAAAGAGCAATTCTACCAAACAAGAGTGAACCACTTCATCCCAGTCTCTTTCCTTTTGGAAAGATTTTGATTCCTTTGTAAAATGAAGAAAAACGGACATTTGGGCTTTCCAGTCCAGTTAATTCTCTACAAAAATTGTCATAAAGGACTGGGTTTCAATCAGCTCTGCTGTTCAGCTGGCCTTTGTATTGTTCCACTGGATGAAGCCAACGCTGAAGGTTCACCCCACAAGTATTTTAGGCCATAGTGGATGTGTAGGCAACACATCTGAATACCTTTTCTTACAGCCTCTTTTTAATCAACACTTGTCGCCCAAGCCTCAGCAGGCTGTGCAGAATTGCATATCATTATTAATTTCTATTCTGGCATGAAGGTTTTAAAAAAATATTCAGTCACCTATTTCCAAAGACAAAATTAGGAAGGAAGAGGGCGAGAAAAAAAAAGAAAGAATTTACTCACATTAAAAAATCTCCCAATTATTTAACTGTGTGTCTTTAACCACTCCTTTATTTTTTTCAGGATAGAAAACTTGTATTTCCCTCCCCGCCTAAGAAAATCACCTCAAATTTGGCCAAGCAGTAAGTACTTGAAAATTGCTGCCTACAAAGGCTCAACAGAGATTCAGAACTTTGCAACAAAATCCTCTGGACTTTTTGTATGCGGGGAACATACCTTCCCTTGGTAAACCAAACACCATGAATCACCTGAGCAGAATCTGCTCTTTCCTACAGCTGCGTGGCTAAGAGATACCCCTGCTACTCCTGCAAAATAAGCCATATGATGTCTGATCTTGAAGTGGAAGCTGGGAAATATCCCAGACTAGCCTCTGGCCAAGGGGAAATAGGAAGCAAGGTCAAAGGGAAAGAATATCTCATCTCAGCCCCTGGTCAAAGGGAAAGAATATCTCATCAGATGGGCAAAGTTGGAGGGTTCTTTGCAGTCGTGGGGGACACAGAGACATGCAAGGACTAGATGGAGAGGCCTTGGATAAAAATTCTGCAGAGAAAAAGGGATTACAAAGTTTTTTCATCTGCACAACAAGAAAGAGGCCATACAGCCATATCCAAAAGAGAAATAGTTTAGGAAGCAGTCAGACACCATGCTGAAGAGCACTACACACAAGCAGATGCAAGCCCACGGTCAAAGCAAGATCTAAGAGTGGACAAGAAGGTGAGAAACGGATCATACACTGAGCAAGTCACACAAAACACAGTATTGAATTTCTAGTCATTAAGTGACAACATTGACCCTGTGCAGTGAGGCAGGCAGTGGCCTGACGAGAGGAAGCAGCAACTGCGTATGTGGTCACATTCATGGAAGGGTGTCTGAAAGCTTCAGCATTTGAGAACAACAGAGGCAAGATGGAACCTGAGGGAAACAGGAAGGGAGTGTGAGGAACAGGAAGAACTAGAAAAAGAAAGGCTGGAAGAAATGTTTGAGCCAGCATCATTGAGGAGAGGAGGGAGTATCAGCTCTCAGCATAGGCTGAAGAAAGAGTCAGTCCAAAGGTTTCATGCCCAAGCAACCCCAGATGTCAAGGACATCACATGACCTCTGGCACCTCCACAGGACTGTAAAATTCAGTGTACAGAAGATAAATTTCATCACCAAAACAGGCAACTTCTTAACATACTCTCTGTCTAAACCTGCCTCTGGGTTTTTACACAGCTACTGCCACCTCATTGTCACTAAGGTGCCCAACAGTATCTTTATTTTCAGTGTGCTTGATTATCTGGATGAGTTCAGTTACTGACTTCCATAGGAAGGCTGCTGCAGGCATAATATGTACTAACCTTATATTTTTACAGGGAAACAAGTGAATGGGAGAAACTGAGCTGATGAGCTGAAACAATTTTCCTGATACAAGAGAGGGTATTAAATAGGAAGATGCAAATTAGAGACTCCCAACTCGAAACAGGAGGTCTTTGTTCTGCATCAAGGCCCTGAAGTATGGCTGAAGTCTCAAGAAATAAATGGGAGTGTTTCCATGGCCTTCAGAAGACTTGGGAGAAGGACAGAGAAGCAAAGGTCAACAGAGCAATCACAAGTGGCTGCAATAAACAGAAAGGAGTACACAGTTTACTGGAGGAAATATGGCCTGTGTAATTCAGAAGGCAGGATTTAGCTCCAGTGTCCTCAGAGAGCAGATTTGTCAGATATAAATATCAAATATAGCTACTATTCTTAATGCCAGCATCCCAACCATGTACTCAGGGCATTTATAGGAGAAACAGCTTGCATTTAACTCCAGTGCTTTTCCCCCTCTAAGATAAATATTTTGTTAACTGAAACCTCTGCATAAACCTTTCAACAAAATGTCTCTGGGTGTTAATTCTCTTTAATTGAACACTAATTAACTTAGAATTCATTAAAATTAGTAACCAGGTCAAGTGGTTTCTCCTAGTTACTATACTTAGTGAAATGTTCACATGAAAATAATTTCTCTGTTCTGGACACACATTACAACATGGAACTTTGCTACAGGAAAAACACCAAAGCTATAAAAAGCTAAATTTAAAGAAGCATCTGTTGAACTAGTTTTTTTTACTTTCCCACCCTCCCTGGCCTTCTCTGCCTGAGCAGGCAGAAGTTTTACCAGGGAGACAGTGAGAACAAACAGAAATCTCACCTTCAAAATGACCAAGTTAAAGGTCTCGTATTTTAATTATATGTCTTGGAACAACATTTTTGGCCCAACTTCAAAGCTTGCAATTACCCAGGTGTTTAAAGGATTGTTACGCATCAACAGCCATTTACCAAAGCATTAATTACTATAAGTCTCTAAAACTTTCCTCGGCTCAACCTTTTTGTTTACTTTTCTTCAAAGACAAGTTGACATAATAGTCTAGACTGCCTAGCAGCAGTTTCTCAAAAGGGAATTTTGCACAGAAGTGTGTGGAATCTACATTTTAATTAACACACTTTCTAAATACTCTTCTGCATAACTCAGGGTCAGAGTCTTTAGTTAGCACTGACATCAGCTTTCTGTAAAAATTATCCTGCGTATTGCAATCTAGCAAGATTATTTGCTCTTATCCACTTTCAATGGGCAAATAACTCTTACCCACAACTGACTCAGTCTTACAGAGTTGGATGGAGCTTCCCATAGATAAAACTTTGAAACTGCAGCCTTTTCAGACCTGTAGATGCCCCATCTTGCAGTAGATGTAAGCACTACTTTGAATTTAAAAGTGTTTATTGCTTACAGAATGGACCTTATGTGGAAATCCCACAGCACTTGGAGGTACTGCCGAGAGATGCAATACAAAACCTTAACAACATTAATATCTAAATGACCAGTGCTCCAAAGATTTAACAGCAGCATAGAAAATTCAGTCTATCAGTGCTCCCTTGTACAGAGAGCCCCAGGCAGGGGAATGCCAGCACCTGGAGTGAGCTGCCATGGAAAGCAAAGGCAGTCTCTATTGTCTCATGAGAAGTGAGCTCCAGTTTAACTGTCCTGAAGAAGCAACGCCGTCTGTAGGACAGAGGACCAGGAGAGATGTACACAGCCTGTAAGGGTTTCTTAGAAACAAGAAAGGAAATATGAAGAAATGTCAACCTATGAACGAAGTTGCTTCCAAGGTGGAATAGAAGACCAGCAGCTAGACACTGATTTGCAAGGACTGACAGCCAGCAGAGAGAAAAAAGCACGGAATGGAGACGTTGGGACACTCTGGAGGAGGTCTGCAATTCAGCATAGGGAGGGGAAAGCCATCCTGGATGCATACAGACATGGAAAAGCCCAAGAAGGAATGGATAAGCTCAGCCCTGCACCTCCACTGTTCCATGTGATAAGAGCTCCCCTGTGCTGAAAAGGCTGTCCTGTAACACTGTGTGCATCGCCCCTGGCAGCAAAGTCTCCAGGGGCAGAGGGTTAAGTCTTCCCGACTCACCGGAGAGCAGCAGCGGGAAACTCATGTTTCAGAGCTGCCTTTGGCAAAGAGTGAAAAATCAGAGCCTAGAGCTAGAGGACACCAAGACTATGGGAAGTTCAACCTACGGATCCATGATAATCTCCAGTAAAGTCAACACAGATATTTGAGTGCAAAGGTGTCCCACCCCATTCAGCTTAATGTCTTGAGCTTTACAGATCTGAGAAATGAATATTTTACCAACTGGAACAGTTTAAAAAAAATCATCTCAAGTCACAGGGATAAGAAATGTATTTATCTTTTCTTTTTTTTTTACTACAATTATATAAGAAAAAGGGGTGTTCTAGCTGTAGTGATGGCTATAGTACTACACTTCAGAGTTAAAATGCAGTTTGAGGCATGAAGATGGGAGAGAGGACAAAAGGGTAGTATTTATCTTTGTCCATTAAGTAAAGAAATAAGGCACTGATATGGCATTCTTTAGTTTAGATAGAAAATGCCAGCTGCTTATGGAACCAGTAAGTTTCATCCAGAATAACTCTGACTTTCAAACTACTCTAAACCAACCAGCCTAAAACACAACAAACCACATACCCACAGTGGGAGCTGAACTGAGATGCGGAGAGACGCCTCTCTATAGCATCATGGAAACAGCTCTATCATATACAAATATATGCACACTATATACAAATCTGACCCGAACTTGAAACAGATTGATGCTAGCTTTGTCATTTGTATTACACAACCCATTCCAAAACCCAGTCGAGGAGGGTTATTTATTTTCTAAGCTATAAACACTGCCGTTGAATCAATTTGCCCTTTAGATTAGAAGCTCGGATCACATTTGTATAAATATCCTGTTGCAAAGAGGAAGACTTTATTACCACTATAACTGGCAGCTAAAACCAACAAGCGCCTTAACCCTTAAGGAATTATGTTCAGTAGAACAGGAACATGGTCCCCAGGCAGTTGCTCTGCAGGGCACATTTATGTCCACACATGTCTTTTCATGTAGGAGGAATCTTCCTGACCGTCATGTCCCCATATTTCATTCTGGGTGCAAACGAAACTGTTTAATAAACTGACCATTAACGTACCGTATCTTCCTTTGATCACTAACACAGGCCACTGTGTTTTTCATAGATCAGTTGTTTGGACAGTGTGGGAGTGTTTTGAGGTCTGCATTAGCAGGATATTTACACTTGAAAACATACTGATGATCCAAACCAAGGACTAACATCTTTGATCAACCATAAACTGCCTTCCCTAGTCCTGACCTGACACCTCTCTGGGTGAGGGCATGGAAGTTTTGAGAAAGAAACTGTTTAAATAATGATCTGTTTTCAGGGACAAACTCATTTCTTCCCTTCCCTTGTAAAGGTCTTGTTTACTTGGAATTCCACTCACAAGAGGCACCAAAAATCACAGAGGGCTTTGCTGGTGCTTCCACAAAATCAGTGCTGCACTTTAGACCCAAGCCCAGGTGCCGGGTTTAGCTGTGCATTGCTGCCACACAAGGGAGGAGAGTCGAGGCTGTGCAGCTCCTGCCTGCTGAAATTAAACAGTCCGTCAGATACAGCCAAGGTGGGACAAGCATCTGGAAGCTGACACCACTTGCCTTCCTAAACTGGTAGTTTGGCAAATGTCCCTGTTTTCTGCATATTCCAAAGGGGGAAAAAAAAAAGAAGAAGAAGATTCCACCTAGTGTTCAAACAGCCCAGTGTCTTAAAACGCTGGGGGGTCAGAAGCTGAAGGGCAGCAACATCTGGCAGAAGTATCGCCCATTCCCTCTCCCAGCATCAGCCCCTACAGCCCACAGCCTGTTTCAAAACCCAGAGTCATCCCCCTCAAAGCAAACCAGACGTCACCTCAGCCCTGCCTGGTGAAGCCTCTTCTCCACACAATCCGAAATGCATACCGCTGATGGCTGGCCACAAGCTTGATCCATCCATCCTGAGGATTTCATTAATCTCCGCGCAGCATCCCACTGACAGCTCCAGCAGTTTGTGTTATGACAAAACGTGGCCGTTAACCGCGGTTTGGTTAAAAAACAAAAGCTTCGTTTCTAGGCACTGTTTTTCTTACCTTACAAAAGGGTGGAAGGAATGGGGAGATGAAAATATTACTGACACAAGTGAGTCAGTATTGAAAATGTTTTCTTTTTTAAGAGAGAATGTACATAGACCACACTGTCCTCAATGTGAGTTTCACTGCCCAGAGCCCCCACAAGTGTATTTTTCATATTTTTGATGGGACAAGGTCAAATTTCTGCCCGGAGGTTTTATGCTATTTCAATCAGCATTGATCTCTGATCATTCATGCTCTCTTTCCACACGTCTGCCTAGGAGACAGTCTCAAATGGGCCCATACAGTCCCTGATTTTAGCCTCATCTACAGTGGCAAAAACCAGTTTGATAATTCAGTAACTGGCAGAAATTTTAGCCTCAGGCTTGGTTCCATTTTTAGCCATCAGGGAGCAGCCAGCAATGCCTCACGAATCCGTGCAGCAGCGCACATCTGGGCTGGAGTCACACACTCATGCTGTTACTGTCCAGATGAGCTTTTTTTTCCCTTTGCTCAAGTAATACTGAATTAAGCCACTTCATTACACTTAATTGGAGCCAAGGGATACTTCCAGGCTCTGAGCTTTGGTGAAGATTTGTATTTACTGAAGATTTCTCTTATCTCCTGCCCTGCCAAACTTGTTTCTTTAACAGAAGCAGGCAGGATCCTTTTTTTATATATTTTCCCCCCAGAGGTGCAGGCTGCCTTTCCCTTGTAGACTCCTGGTTTAAATCTATACATACCAGCTGCCCTCTTAGGAATTATTTGCACCCAAAAGTATTTTAGTAGCTACTAATAATTGCCTCAGACAACTGTTAACCTCATAAAAGCCAAGATTAACATGGTGTCTTTGAACTTTTTCTGAAGACTGCAAATGTTAACTGAGCAGGTACCTGCTGCAGCCTTTAGAGATGAGTTTTCCTGACCAGCAGGAATATTTGTCAGCAGAAAGAGATGAAAAAATGTGTTACTCGTCTCTCTCACCTGCTAGTTCACCAGCTAGACTTCAAGATCTGTACAGACTCCTCCTCATGCAATAAAATGTCATAAAATGTCAGGAAATGTCAGGCCGTTATTCAAAACCATTAGTCTAAAGGAAGTGTGACACAACTTTTTTTAGTAGTTTTTGTTTTTTTAAGTCAAAGGCAGCTGTTATTTTCTGGCTCATACGACGTCTTCTAAAATTCAAGAGAAGCCTTACAAATATTTTGCAAGTTCCTTCAAAACCCAGTGATTTCTTTTCCTTATAATTTAACCTTCCAGTGTTCTGAACTGGAAAAGAGAACATTGTATTCCAAATTAATCCACTGAGACAAAAGGGGAGAAAAAAACATTTTGGACTTTTTTCCCCCAGTAAAAGCAAGTAAGTGAACGGATGATGAAAACCCTCAAATAATACAGTTTCTTAAGGTGTACCAGAACAATCTGAGGCATTTTTCCCCTCCACGCAGAGGTATTAGTGCACAGCTAAATACAACTTTTTAGTATTTGTTTTCAAGAATGCTTACAGGCCAAAGTCCACCCGGATCACCAGTGAGGGTGAATGTTTGAACCTATGGCATCTGTAGCCAACGGAGTCAGACCTCAACTGAATATAACACTGAATAAGTAATATGCAACTTCCACTGTCTTATTTTAACTCTTTTAATGTCTGCATATTTTTAATAAAAAGGGAACAATTAATGTATATATGCACTTGTATTAACAGATGCACATAGAAAATACAAGCCTATCCACGTATTTATAGAGAAGCACAAATTTTCAAATATGATTTTATATTTTACACATACATGAAAGAGTCCTTTAAGCTGAAAGGAAAAAAGAATGGAAAAGGGCATGTCCTTTCTACAGCTGCAAGAATCTGTGAGCCACATCTTGCCCACCTCTATGAGGATGATGTGACAAGTCCCACAGACTCATCTGAAGCACAACATGCTTTAGCCAAACGCCTCCCTCCTTCCCACCAGTAAAAGTAAATAAATAAAGCAGAAAAAGAAACAAAAAGGGAGCCTTGAGGGACTGGATGAGTCAGAGGTTAGTAATGAACTACAGACACTCATCCCTGGGTCAGTGGTTCACGCCTAGCCCCTGTCAGGAGGGACGGCGAATTGCTGGCAGTCTGGGCCTGGAGGAAGCCGCGTTACGATTCCCAGTCCCAGCGGCGGGATCCCCTCAGCATGGCCGCCAGCAACGGCAGAAGGAACGTGGCAGAAGGGAATTGAAAGATCCAAAATACTTGCCAGCTCTTGGACAGAGACCACCCTGGTGATCCCTACCCCGGTGCTGCTGCCCCTGCTCTGTCCGTAGGGAGGTCTCAAGCACCCAGGGAAGCCCAGGACACGCAGATGCCGAAGGACACATGTCGCAGCTTTGCAGCGCAATCCCATTTTGGCATGCTTCTGGTATGGTGTGTGGAACAGAGATACAAGGTCCCAGCATCATTGTTGCACACAGCCACTTTCAGAACAGAGAGTTTGTAAATTTGTTAGGAACAGGGTATACTAGGGGCACTATCCTGTACTTTATCCTGTACTTTATTCTCTTTCCCACGTTGCCTTGCTTGCTCAGTTTACTCCAACAAAATGTTATTTCCACACAAACGTTGACAGTTCTCCTACTCTGTGCCCTGCTTCGGTGACTGTCACAGAGCAGTGTATCAACTGCTTCCACAGACACTTGGCAGAGGTTTTCTTCCAGCTCCAGTGGTGGGATCTCTACTTATGGAAACTAAAGCAGACCAATACTCGCCATTTTTCCTGCAATGTGGCTCTGAATGAACAATATATCTAACATCTACGAAATCTGCACGTTTGGACTTTCATCAGCTCTTCAAATGGGCATTGATGTAACATCCTAACCAGTAAGCACATCACCTCAGGAGGCACTCCAGGAATCTGCAAGTTGCAGCACAAAGGGAGCACTGATCTTCCAAAACCCACACTTTCTTCCCCATCACCTATTTACCCAAGTATTTCTCTCTTTTCCCCAGAGCCCACACTGCCCCCAGAACAACCACAAGCTATTTGATGTTGCCCTAAGAACTGCCAATCATCAGAGGCCAATCCCTCCAAATGGTACCAGTGGAAAGGCTGGAGAAGGAAGGAGTAGAAAGGAAAACACCCATGAAGCCTTCACAGAGAAAACAAATGTAGCTTTTTTTAAACACTGCTGGTTTTGATTTCTTTTTTTTTTTAATGCCTGCAGCAGAGGAACAGCTACAGTCCTTACAAGTTCCAGTAGAAGTAATGAAACACTTTTGTACCACAGCATTACTCTGACATTTAATTGACCATGTATTTCCATCTTTTAGCCTTACATGATTCCTCCATCTGAAACATTACTCTTTTTAAATTAATCACTCCATTAACACTTGTTTGGATTTTTCTGTCACAGTTTCTACCCTGCCTCTCTCACTTTTCCTCTCTCATTGCCACTGAAAGACCGGAAGTGATTTTGTACCTGTGATCAGCATGCTGAATTTTCTTCTGCTTTATTTACTTTAATGTAAGTCCAGCTGAGAGCAGATAAAGTCTGAACTAATTACCAGAATTTTTCTAACAGGCTGGTAGTATTAAGTTGAAAGGGGATATGTGAATTTCGGTACGCAAGAGCAATGCCAGCAGTGCTTTAAAAATCTACTGCTTCTCAGCAGATTCTTTCTCTATTTAAAGAAAAAGCTTGCAGCTGAGTCACACCCTCATTTGCACTCTACCACGCCCATTTCCCATAAGGAAAGGACCATGCAATAACATAACCCTGTTAACGTGAACAAACCTGATATTTATTTTCAGTCCTACTGAAATTAATGCACAAGCTCAGCCTTCTCCAGGACAGCAGCTGGTGGCACAGAGCAAGCCCCCTCTTGCATACCTGTTCTGGTGTTCCTGCAGCACTTGGTAGATGCTGATAAGGAAGGTTTGGTTTTTAAAGCTTCCCACAACACAGTCTTTGTAGATCCGAAACTCAGCAGCTGTAACGGCCTCGCCCTCAGGAATCTGAGACAAATTAAATTTGAATTCCTTGTGGTGCCGCTGGTGAGGCGTGAACTCCTTGTCATACTCAACTGCAGATGGGAAAAGGAAACAAAAGGAAAAAAAGGAACCATGACTAAAATTTAACAACAAAAGGTTTCTACATGCTGCCACCTGTTCCTTCAAAAAAACCAAGAATCTTGTTTTTTTCTCCAAAGATAGCCCTGGCAAGTGCCAGGAAAACTTATGCAATTAAAGCTTTTCAAATACAGTACTAAGTGAAGACGAATGTTCCTCTTCTTTAGCCAATTCCTTTGGGATTTCCTATTTTTTAGAGAAAAGCCAGCTTTGACAGGTGAAATATGACCATGCATTTTGCTCCTGTGTAAAAGTCTGAAGCTTGTGACCACTCCCAACATTTTCCACCTGTGGCTCTCCATGTTCTTTACAGCATTTCCATATGTCTCACAGCCCTGTTCCAAGACAGGAGACAAGTAGTTCCATTTTGCTTTACCACACCCAGGCACAGGCAGAACCAAAGGATAGCACCAGGTCAACCAATTCCCTAAGTGCCCTAAAACGTGCTGTTTTCTGGCTGCCAGGTTTGTGCACTAGACATTGGACCACCTTGTGAGTGAATACAATTAACATGACATTTATTTTGAGCGTTAAAGGCAACCAGGGCTCCCCTTCCTTTGCAGAAGCTTATTTGAAAATGAGAGCTGAGGAGTGACCCCTTTTGGTTTCTGGTCTTAGACCTCCTTGGGTATATTCTCAGGCGAAGCGTTTAAGACAGACACAAACCAGAATTCCTCCTTCTTTAGGCCTCGGGATTTGCATTTTCTCTGTTTGAGGCTCCCTTTGCAAACTCTGCTTCCAGTCCCACTCTTGTATTACTTGGTTACATCTTGGTTTAGTCTGACTTTGATTAATTGTTTGTTATTTCTTCTAATTTTCTACTAGAAATTGCTTAAAAAATAATATATTACATAAACATACAAAATTACATCTTTACAAGCCTGAGGGGACAAAAAGTGAAAACAAAAAGCCGTTCCCACCAGCAGAACTGAATGAGTGTACGTCAGTGAGTCACCATTACACTATCATTAGGGACATGATTACGTTCGGAGGCAGCAAGAGAAGAACAGATCCCTTTTCATGTTTGTCTTTGTAGTCACTTTTTGTTGTTCACCCCCATTTAATACATCAGGCTGCAAAGGCGTCCACGAGCCTACCCTCACAACATCCCCATGAGGCAGGAAGCAATGCCTGTTCTACAGCTGGGATACTGAGTCACCGGGAGAGTGACTTGTCCAAGGACAGGCGGTGGAGGCTTGCGGCAGCGCCAGGAATGACAGCCAACGTGCTTGAGGTTCGGCACTTTACCCACAGGTTACCTCCCTGAAGAACAGACATCTCCCAGCTGCTGGAAACAACCCCTCTACCTTGCCCAACTGCCTGTTCCTCCTCATTCTGCAGTCACAGTTTTGTCTGTCCTCTCCCTCTCTTTTGGCAGCCCTTTCATGTGAGCTGCCTCATCTGGCTGGGTCCACGTCCTGGCTCCCTGTGAGACAGTTAGTCACATCCTTCTCTTTGAAGCTCGCCTGGAAATCTTTTCACCTCTGCATGACTGCTGCCGAGCATTCTGTGGGACACCGCACTGGGGGATGCTGTGTTATGGGCTGCCACAAGGCAAACAGGCAAATTCTCAAACTGCTGTCAGAGTCAGACACCGCTGCCAATTTTGTCAGTCTTTCACTGCATCTGTCTGAGCAGCTCACATGTCAAACAACTGACAAATGAGGGTGACTGGGGGCTCTACAACTTCCAGAAATGAGGTTGTGATGCCCAGAATCTCCATCAGAGATTGCACCAAGGCAAATGATGGTAACACTCAATCCCAGTGCCACCAGGAATTACCTCACTGGTTATTGGTTATGGGTGATCCAGGCTTCCCTTTGAAGCACCTGCCCCTGCGTTTAATGGGGATCGACTCTGGCAATACTGGACTGGTTGGTGTCACTTGCATGTACGCCCTCCGAGAGGGGACCTGAGCTGCCCAATCACTCCCCATCCTGAGGAGAGGCTCACAAGATGCACTTCCCAAAAGAGAGGAGGCATGTACTTTGAGAAACTTGCAAGCATCCAACCAATGAGAAACTGCGTTGGGCTGCTTGCAGCAGGACGTGCCCAGCTTGGCCTGTTTGCTCGCCGCTAAAAGACGAGAGGATGTAATTAATGGTGAGGGAATGTCTACATCCACGGGTTTGGAGAGGCAGACATATGAAGCAACAATTCTAGATTTAGAACTCGCTACATCTTCGCTCATGGGTGCAGTGACCAGCTGAAACCCACACCCCCTTCCGTGCTGTCACAGGGATGAGCTGACCTGCAGGCGAGGTGGCTTTTCCCCAGGCCCGTGGCGGAGGATGATAAAGAAGAAGCAGGAAGAGCAAGGGGAAGGACAAAACCAGGATAAGCAACAGAACTCCATCAGCATGCCAGAAAGCTAAAATTACACCAGAGGCAGCAAAGGAATTGTTGATGCTTCCTGCCAGCTTTTGCCCACATCAAGATGCGATATGGTCTCTCCAAGTGCACAAGAGAGAGCCTGGAGTTGTCCCACACAGCATGGGGCTCAAAATGAGCCCAAACATCACTTTTTGTTGTTCCTTTCTGACCTCAAGTCAGCTACAGTGGCCCAGCCTCCACTCATCGCTACAAAATGCGCAGCTTAAAAGTGATATAACCAAACTCTAGTCCTTTAAATCAGTATTTTCCCGCACTCTTCTTCTAAAAAGTCAAACACAAGCCACAAGAGGAAGAAAAGCCCACCAAAACATCTACCACAGAGCATGACAAGTAGCAGCAGGTTGATGCTTGACTCCAATTACCCTTTCCCAGTTTATAACTTGCCTGATATATTCACAATAGTATTTTCCTGTTTTTTTAAAACTTTCTTCCTTTATCCCTGTCCTTGCCCAAATACGCCACACAATCATAGAAGCTGACTAAACTGATTACAGGGGAAACATTCAGACTGATTTCGTTATCAGGCTTGGCAGAATAAACAACCTGGAACACACAAACAAGGAAATCTTTTTTTAATCCTTCAGATTAAGCAATTCTGCTTATTCTGTTATAAGAAAGGCAGGTTTCTGTTATAAGAAAGAAATACTGTTAAGATGATGGTGCCCTCCTCCACTGTGATCAGTTCAGAAGCAGCCCAACAACATCACAGGATGGAAAAAAGCCTACATTAAGCTTGTATGAAGCGAGTATAAAAGTTTAACGAGGTGGAAAGTCTTTCTGGCTGTGTATCTTCCCATGATACAATGGAGGGTGGATTTTTTTTTTTTCTTTGTGGGAGTGGTGAGATATTTAAGTTCTATATACTCATTGTCACCCCATCAAGCTAATAATCAACTGTTTTCATTCAGCAAGACAGCTTAAAAATACGAAATGCCAACAGTCCTTCTCTGGGGGCTTTTTGCCCCTGGAAACTCTTCATTTTTAACAAAGAAGTCAAGTTTTAGAACAGTAAAATTTGGAAAGGCAAGATTCAAGCTGCTGGTTCCCAGGATTACCCAGTCTGGATTGCTATCGTGTTACAATGCATCATATGAGCTTGTACTCAAAATACAGACAGCATACAGCAAAATGCAAGGCAACAGCAAAAAGCAGAAATAATTTCTCAAGCTGCTTTCCCGTTATTATTTTTTCCACATTCAGGTCAGACTGACCGGTGATGTGAAATCCAAAGCTAATTTCCGTCTGAAGATGGACATAAGAATGCCCCAACTGCACAAAGCTCTTGCAGGGAAAATCAGGCAGCTCACAGCTGGGGCAGGTTGGAAGGTAGAAGCCCTGAGTGGTGTTGGGCTCCCATAACCATTTCCCAGAGTGCTGGCTGGAATGTCAGGACCAAGCCAGGCAAAACCAGTGTTTGCAAGGTCATGGCATGAACTATAGCCTGCAAAATCCATCTTCGTGGTCAGACTGTATTATCCCGAACATTACTATTCTTTCGCTGGAGTAAGTCCTTGGAGGCTACAAATCCAGGCCTGCACATATCAGGGCGAGCTGGCAAAGGAGATGCCAAAAAGAGATTTTAGCCCATCATGAGCCAGAGGGACTGCCCACTCCACCATGCAGGTCTGCCCCCATCCTGGCTGGTGGCTGCTCCTTTGCTTGCAATGCAAAGGAAGGTGTGAGCTCTGGAAACTGGACTCACCCCCGAGTTTTCACTAGAGACCATTTCTGAGCAGACTAGCTGAACGTGCAGAAACAGTTAACAGAGAAGCCTGCCAGTAGCTCTTTACATTCCCCTTAACAAATATTTTTAAATACTACACAAACACAGCACTATTGTTGAGCAGTTAAAAAGGCAAGAATGGCAAAATTAGGGTTACTGTGGTTTTGAATTTTGTGTATTCTAATTCTAACCCAGTGTTGCAATAGCCAATTTCAGCACAAAATGTCCTTGGTTTAAAAATAGCATGCTGCTTACAATACTTGTTACTTTAAAAACACTGCACAGGAAAAAAAAATTAATTGAGAAATTAATACATCTATTTTGGTAACTATACCATCCTACTTCCATCTGACTGTGTTGCACACACCTTGGACCAAAGGAAACATAAGCCTAATGACAGTCATGGAAATAAACTCTCCTTCCACATAGGAATTTTAAGCATTTCTTTTTGGATCTAAAGTAAACCAGTATGCAGAAATAACAGGTCAACAGCCTTTCCTGAGGAAACACAATTTTCACTTAAAACAGCAGCACCAAGTGCCATGGTATCTGGTGATTTTCTCCAGTTCTCAGCTGCTGAGAAAAGTGTTAGGTCAGGTGCTCAGGTGAGAATTAAAATACTGGCTTAAGAAAGTCTCTAGTTCAAACTCTAGGTAATAAAGCCAAAGATACTAACCTAGAGCTCCAGAAGTAATTTTAAAAATAAATTTCCTATATAAATAATTATGATTTCCATGACAATGTGGCTCCTTGGAGGGGGCTTAGAAGGAGTGGGGTTGCAAATTAATAAGATAGGACTATTTAGGGCAGGCCATTCTGCATCTGTCCTGACCTCAGAGAAGCTGAAACTACTGAAGAATCTTTTGCACATCAAGATCTTTTATGGTGACTTGGTTTTGCAGGGCCACAGCTACCATGCCCCAGAAAAAGCAGCCAGGATTCATAGCCTGCTTATGCAAAGTAGGTTTTGCATAAGTGTTCATGAATTCAGTTTGAGTACAAATGTAAGCCATTCCTACTCATTTCTCAGCCTTCACACGTGACCCACTCCCAAATAAAATGAGAAAACATCTGAAAACTGGAATTGCTAAGAGGAGATTCACCACCACATCTACATAATCAGCACAAAGGCAATTCCTGCATATTACATCACCAATTTCTGCTCTAAGTCAACAGTGTTTATCACATCTGGAGCAATGAAGCAGTGTATTAGGCCTCAAATGCTTTAAGCATTACCAAAGCTCCAACAGTCCCCTCTAATAAATGGACTAGGTACATTTGTGACTGATCTGCTGTGAACTTACAGTGGCCAGAATTTCACCAGAATTTCTTCAATATTGGCTGACAATAGCTTGCACAGAACAAAATTTACGTAAGCTGAACTCCCCCACCCTCAATCTTGGAGCACAGTTGCTAGTTGCTTCTTTTGAAGCAAAAGAGAGTAAGAATGTGGGGGTTTGTACACCCAATCTGAGTGATGTCCAGCTTCAGAGTAAGACTTGGTCTTCATTTGGGTCTTACAGTTTGCCTTCTGTTTCACAGTGGATCTACATAGGTGGGGTCTGCAGCACATTCTTTTTACTCTGAAGAGATGTCCACGATATGCCTGAAGGCTTGTCTGTATTTTCCAAATCCATCAAGTCAATCTAAAAAGAGATGCCAAGTCTCCCAGACAGTCCCACATCTCTGACAGATGATCACAACTGCAGAAGCACTGTCAACGATTAAAGCTGACATTT
The DNA here is from genome assembly GCA_014706295.1 of Lycocorax pyrrhopterus obiensis. Lineage (NCBI taxonomy): Eukaryota > Metazoa > Chordata > Aves > Passeriformes > Paradisaeidae > Lycocorax > Lycocorax pyrrhopterus. Next base: position 67,070,567 of record JACSVZ010000002.1, read on the forward strand.
CTTCCTAAAATAAGCAGCATTTCCTAAATACTGTTTAAAAAACTGCAGAGTACAACCCAAAGAGCACAATGTACCAGTTTAATATCTTCCAATAGGAAGGAGAGAAGACTAAAAGGCTTTACAGGTACTTTCTGCTGTTAAACAAGGAAACAGGAGTTACGTTGCTCTAGGTGAACCTGCAGGTTCAAGAGGAGGCCAGCAGCAAAAACAGATGGCTCCTGGAAGTAGTGAGGATGCATCACAAAAGGATCACTGCTGCCTGTTTTTCACACTTACATATATACAATGTGTGCCACTGTCAGTTGGGTACCAAGCTAAAGAGATAAGTGGTCTATCCCACTGCAGCGACACCCTAAATCCCCTACTGCTTACAGACAGGACTGACCACTTTCTCTTTACTGTAAAGACCCAAAAGAAAGTAAAACCTTCCCATTTTCGAAACTATGATTTATTAACAAATCATTTCACAGGCAGTGAGAAGGACAATTCTTTAAAAGAGAAGAAACTCAGATGAGACATTAAAATACAAGGTCTGAAAGCAAACACTTCCCTGCCCAACATGCACAAGAGTGGGGGAGATCATTTCTTCCCACCTTGGTCTCAGGCCAGCAACTTCAACTACCTTCTGTGATCACAGCAACGCTACACAGCCTCCCAGAATCTCCCAAGAAAAGACTGTTTCTTTCTACATCTTTTTGCATCAAGTCCATTGTCTACTGCTCCTCCTGCTGCTCTTCTGGCACGTGCCAGATCCTCCCAAATTCCTACCTCTTCACCCCTTCCTGAAAAGCAGAATGAGCAAAAATAACTAATTCCAAAAAAGAAGCAGTCACTCTGCTTCTCAGACATCTCCCCTGGATTTGCAGTACAATATGCCCAACAAACTGACCAAGGTTTGTTCTCATAGATAAGCGCATGTAAAAGTTTGCCGGACCTCCGTGATGAACTTGTCCCACATCCACAGGGATAAAAGGCACTTTTTAAATGTAAAAAAAAAAGTCAAGATACTTATGAAAAGGCATTGCACCTTTTGCTGTTCCCTCTGGGTCCAGCTGAGGTGGTGCAGACACAACGACCAGCTGGACAACCATAAATCTAATGTAGTTGTAAGTTAATGCCTAGACACCTTCACAATAATAAGATTCAAGGCCAACAAACTCCAAAAGGGTGCTTTCTTCAAAACAGCTCTAATATCACATCTGGGCTGACAAAATATAAAGTGGATTTATTCCACTAACTTCGGTGGAGTGATGCCAGTTTACATCCGATGAAGACCTGGCTTTATGCTTGATAGCTGTGCATGCCAGAAAATAATGACTCAGAAAATAACCCATCACTAATCCAATCCCAATGTAATTACAGAGATTAAATTTAAACAATAGCAAATCACTCTCTAAACATAACACTCTACAGAAGATCTTCAAAGGAGGAGGGGTTTTTACTTTTGGATGAAAAATACAACTGAGCTCTTCTTTGTTTCTTTGTGCTGGGAATCAAGCTGGAATCAGCTTGTAAAATCAGATTAAAATAGTTGCACAACAGCTTCCTTTCAGGATTCTTGAACCAAAGGCAATCTAAAAATCAAAATAATGCCCTAATCAAATACATAATACCCATGGGACACCAGAAACTACTAAAATGGCATTTTCACATTTTCACAAAGATGCCTACTGTACAGCCAGTAAAGCTTTTCCACTCTGCAATGGGAAGAGGTGGCAGCGGGGACCAGCCTTGCTCTAGCACATGATGGGAAGAGTAAAACTGAGGAGAAGGCAACGCTTTTGGGGGGAGATAAGGGGGAGGCTGACTGCAGGCCACCAGCACCACTGCCACCAACACTTAACATTTGGGCTTCCTGGGCTGTCCCCCTTGCAGCAACAGAGATTGCTTTGCAACTGCTTGCACAGCCGCCTCCCTCGTTCCTTCCCCACGGCTTCCCAACACAAATGTTAACAAAACTGGTATTTTCTTCCCATATGCTGGCACATACGGCAGGTCCCTGCACTGCACACAGTGTTGTATCTTAGAAAAACAAAACATCTTTCTGCTTAAGAGATGCCAAATTGCTTTATCAAAGGCACTACTGTTTGCATTTTTGTGGCAATATTAATGCAGTTCCCACTGAGAAGTTGATAAAGACCCTGACTGCAAAAACACCCCTCTGGAAGAAGTGATCTTAAGCTATTTCTGTATTGCATTTCCAAACAATTTATGATTAAAATAATATTATGCTTTACAAAAAGCATTTCTATTTCACAGCCAGGCTCCATGCATGCAGAGCCAGCTTGCAGGAGGGGAGAAGGCGATGCTGTCAGCCCATCGGCACGGAGACACAATCGGAAGTGCTTTGCAGCTATGCACGTGGTGGGAAAAGAATTCTCCTACTGCTCCTGCTTGCTTCCTTGGCTTAGCGTTGGCTCCTGTGTCCATAGCCACACATTAACTGCCTGGGACACTGAGAGCTGCCCGTGGAAATCTTCTCGTAGCGTTTCCCACCCTCCAGGTTCGCCACAGGTCACGCTGCATTTCCTGCTGGCACGGCCACTGGCACGCAGCTCCCTGGAAGCGCAGCTGCCCTGGGTGCACCAACTGGGTCTGGAAATATTTTCAGAATTTTTTAAATGGCGTACTTATCTCGCACCATCTCTCAAAATTATCTGTCCTTCTGCTGGAATTCAAGCCAGGACAAACCAATTCACTTGCAAGTTTGACCTAAATTTCAAAATGCAGGTTGTGCGAAGTGGGGAAGTTTTTTTAATTTATGGGCGTTACCCTCTCTGCTTTTCTTGCAGGTGAGGTTTTATGTTTATTGGTATGACTGTGAATCAACCAGCAGCAAGTAGGAAAGCAGACAACAGAAGAATGTTTGCAATTTAAGTTGCACGCTTTCATTTTGTTGAGCACTCATCTCCTGGCATCACACGCAGGTTTCAGCTTTTCATTTAATAGCCCAGCTGAGAAAGATATCTCCTAAGCACAATGCAATCACTCCCCGTAAAAATACTGGCCAGAGTGCTTAAGGTTTTATAAACTAAGATTTTGGAAAGGTTTAATCCAGCACTCAAGACTGATACACAGAAGAATTCAGCCCTGTTCCAGAGGTTGTCACACTGTCCTGGAGCCTACACCACCACTGTAAGGGCACTGCCATGGCTGACATGACTTGTGATTCCAGCAGATACGACGAAATGCTGTTGCCTCACTTAGTGTTTTACACAGGGCTCCAATTTCAAATGACTGAATTACGCAGCATCCAGCCAAAAGACCACCAAAGAGCACGGGCTTTGGGGAACGGGCAGGGCACTCTATGAGAGAGCATGAAGGACACCAGACTTGGCATGAACCAGAGAACAGAAGATACAAGAAAGGAGGAAGCACTGCCCCTAAGAAGGGCAGGAAGTGGCTGCCGGGATAAAAAGTAAAATCATGGCCTGGAGATGCCACAAGTTCCCAACCTTTAACACGACCACAAAGCAAACACTCTGTGACAGTCACGGCAACAAGATGCTACAGCTCTGAAGACTGAGGAGAGCAAATGCATGAAGTGCCTGAAGAAACATGAAGTGTTTTAAAGACTATTATTCCTGGCTATGTATATTTGTCCAAGGAACAGCATGGTTTGTAAGTGAACCTCCCCTCAGTGCATCCATTCACTATGTGCTGGCTTGGCACACGGATCCGGAGAAAGGGGTTCCAACATGTCACCGGGATGGGAGATTCTCAGCCACTGCTGGGAGCGAATACCACCAGGACAACTCCCTGTGCCAACTGGAAAAAACAGAGCCTGGAAGACATTGATCTACACAGAAGTACCAGGGCACCTTTGCTAAACCCACTGTTTCTCTTCTTATTTATCACTCCTTCCTCCCTGTTCTTCTGTCCTGGCCATCCTGACAGGTTCCCTGAAGGTCCAGGCAAGACTCTCTCAGGCCCAGGAAGCTGGGAAAGAGAATGAAGATGAGCAAAGAGGGACGAAGAAGGAAAAGGAAAGTCTCACCACTTCTGCCTTCTCCAGCAAAGGCAGAAGGGCTGTGAAGTCGCTCACAGTGCAATCCTAACACATCTGGGAAGTGCTCAAATGTGGCAACCATGAAAACTGAAAAAAATCCCCATAAATCCCAGAATATTTTACAGCCCTTACAGCAATGTGAGGTAAGTGTTCCTCTTTCTGAGGCAATAACATCTTGCAAAGCACTCTCCCCACACTAGCCCTGTGTCATGATTTGCCCCCACAATGCATACAGCCAGAGAGAACCAGAGGGAACCCTTGGCATGCCTTGCTCATAAAAATCGAGTTATCCTGCCCTACCACGCCACTGAAATCCCATTTTTTAATCTGTCTACTGGCCATGCCAGCAGGGTGCAATTTGGGAAGTGACTTTTTTACCTCTGAAATCTCATCTGCTGTCAACTAACATAATGATGCTGCGGAGAGCCAAGCAGCCGTCAGACATTTAAAAATTTGCAGCCGCTGTGGGCGGTTGGAGCAGAGGTCAAAAAATAGTCATTAATAGTTTTACCTAACCTGCAGCCTTTCAGCTGCTCAAAACACAGCTTTAAAAAGAAAAGAAAGTGACATCACACAGCTTTAACAATCTGCTTAGGAGTAAAGAATTTCACTCTTTAAGAAAAAAATTAAGAAAAAAAAACCTTGACAAAAAAACCTGGTTTGACTAACAGCTTTGGTCTAAGCCTTCCTTTTTCATTTTTTTTTATATTCCCATATCCCACAGTGACCAGAAGCATACTTGGAATGTCTCTGTCCATCTGATAAAGCCATCAATGGCTGCAGCCCCGTGCTGGGCCTGCGGGGGACACAGCTCCTACTCCCAGCTGCAGAGCACAGTACCCAGCCCGGGTGAAAGCCAGGGAGATGCAATGCTTTGGGAATGGTGGGAGACTTCCAGTCAGGGTAGGAAATCCTAAGGAAAAAGTAAGACTTGAGGAAAAGCACCATTAAAAGAACTATTAAAGGAGGATTTGTGGAATAATCCTTAGTTCCACATAGTTGGCCTGACTTTAATAACAGTAGCATAGCTGGGTAGTTCACCTGAAAAACATCCAGCAGGAAAAGGGTCACACTCTGCCAAGTATTACTTTTTTTTTTTCCTCCCCTTTCTCCCCACCCCCTTCACTTTCACCAAATACCCAAAGCAATCCTTGGGCTCTAGGCATTTAAAAATCAAATGTTATCTACAAATGTTCTTAAAGTAATAGCACATACATTGACTCCAAAAGGTCTCAGGTTAACAAATAGGAAATTAGTAAACTTCATTGGTTTAAAAAACAACCCAGTATGCTGGCATTTCTGGCTTTCAGTTTATCTTGCCCTTTTTCTGTAAGTTATCAGGTTCCTGGAGACAGAATTTAAAATGAAAAAAAGAGAACGTGTTAAAACTCTCAGCAGAGCCACTTGCCCACAAATTAATTTTCAGACATTTGGCTTCTACATCTCCACTCCTTGCAATCATGTCCTGGCTGTTTGGCTATCCCAGCATTTCTCTGCCCCACCCAACCCAGCCTTGTCATCACTGATTTTATTTTTCCGCTCTTCTCTCTTAGCAATGCCCTCCCCTCTTGCCTTGACTGGTTGCATGCCATCCTTGGAGAAAAACATCAAAACTCTTTCAAATTTTAGTACATGTAAGTATATATTGATAAATCAATTTAAATAAATACCTACAAAAAATTTCCAACTTCCAACTTAAAATATATCTTTTATCTTTTGTTGTGCCTGAAGTGTTTTTAATGTTGTCAACAACTAAACTGCCCGGACACAGATTTTAGTTTATGACTCAGTTTATGATTTAGTTTGTGACTATTTATTTTAGTTTATGACTTTAGGCACACTGGTTAAAAAATTGCTTTTTTTTTCCCTAAGTCCTTAAAAGTATTTTTTTAAAGTTACAGCAGGACGGTAATGCTATGTATCTGACAGTATTAACAAGATTCCATGGAGACAGCTGCCATACCTACTCAGTTTTTATTCGTGTTTTAATAAGAAAACCATCAACCATAAGAAAGTTTGGATCAGGTTAGCACATCAAAGCACTCTTTTTACAAACATATACACAGTAGGGAGAGTTGAAAAGCACCAGACCTTCTTAATGCAAATCTACCAAATCTTTTTCACCCCTGCACATTAAGCCACCCTAACAAGTGGGGTTGTGGCTTCAGCAAGTGAATCTTTTTATGGCTATTCTCTCATAGACACAGCAAGACTAAAGCTTTTATAGTGTTTGCATGCAGAGAAAAAAGGCAATTAATTATATGGCATGTCCTAGTAAAGAACTTCCCCCAGTCTAAACAGGAGAACAGGAACCTCAGTGCTGTATAATTGATGTTATTAGCTGCAGCTGCTATGATACTTGGAGGAATCTCCAACTCAGAAACAGCAGTGATGAAGTGCTCCAAGATGAGTAATAATATGCTTGATATTAAGCGGGGGGGGATAAAAAGGATTCTAAAAAATGTGCTCTCTGGTACAGTAACAGTCTTAGAAAATTGCCAGGCAGCAAACGCTGAGGGATACCAAAAGAAAAGCACACCACATTTAAAGTGTTGTCTCCATGAAACCGATATTGAGGAGGGGAGAACTGGGTAGAGAGGAAACTCCTTTTATTTACCTAACCTACATGAATGCTAATGCTCACATGTGTGTTATAACAAGATTGGGGACTTTGAAAGCTCTAATCAGTAGGTGCGTGAGCAAATATTTATTCTGATCCATTCCAGCTCTCTGTGGTTTGTAAATCCCCAAGAAAAAAAAATTTGCAGAACAAACCAGTCTAGACCACAGAATTTGGCTACTTCATGCTAGTTAGAAAATTACAGGAAATAGGCCAACTCAAGGAGGGATTATTTCTGGACTTTTTTGTTTGTTTTCTGAAGACCTGTGACTACCTGATACTTGTGCACTTGCTTGGGTAGCCGAAGAGAATTCTTTCGAGCATTCTTTTAAGCATAATCACTGCAATATTGAATTCCACATGCTTGATGTCTTGGTGAGGTGTTGATGTATATAACCTTCCAGATTCTTTCTGACCCACACTTTTCATCTGAAGACATTATAAAAAAAAAAACAAAAACCAACCCCAACCTGAATAATATCGCCTTTGTATTTCAAGATCCTGAAGAGCTTCTAGCAACATTATTTTTCACCCTGGTACTCAAATGCATGGAAAGAATCACTCAATATCTTTCCATCAGAGGAAAATCTGAGCTGGAAAATATTTTAGATAGAAGGTTTATCTTACTGGGGGTAGCATCCATTCAAAGTTTTAGAAGGTCTTTCCATCCAGCATTAGAAAACCTTTTCTATGGGATGAAGAGAAAACTTTCTGCCTTTACCATGTGGAAAATATCAATAGCTTGAGCAACTCTGCTTTAGGCTGAGCCAGAAAGAGTCTGGGTGAAACAGAACTCTCAGCTTCTACTGTAGGCACTGAGATAAGGCTGGGGACCTAAAAAAATCCTTGCAAAGACAAAATATTTTCTAATAAGTATTTCCATTAGAAATGCTTTTCTCATAATTATGCTCTTAATATTTTGGATTCTGAAATATATTTTTTTTCTACTAGGGAAAACAAAAAAAAAGCACAATACAATTTTTTTTTAGTGGGAAGAAACGTTTATATCCAAAGACAAGATTTTATTCTATATACAAAAAAAGCTGATACTCAACAACAGCAAAAACTATACAAACCTTTCTGACTACCTATTTTAACCTCATATGTCTAGCTCAATTTCATGAAAAGTTTCTCTCCTCTGCCACTGCCTTTCTGCTGTTTCTTCAGCAGAGCAGCAGCTGGGATGGCTGCCTTGCATCCAGTGCATTGCTTGTCATAGGACCTACCCAAGCTGTATCTCATCCAAAATGGCACTGGGCACGGGCAGTCTGATAACAGACAGCTTGACTGACCTGAAATAAGGTAATTACACCCTGTGATTTGCTACACTCGTATGTTTGATTTGGCTCAGTGTGTCACAGACCAGTCCTGTTTGAGTACCACGGGATTACCAAGGGCAAACACCAAGGTCTTTAGTCAGGTATCTGAAGCAGTAGGACTATTTAGTTTTTAAAAAAGGAGTCAACTGTACTCTGCACACAGAAGAAAGTGTGATTGAAAGGCTTTGAAGAGACAGTCAAATGTGAATTCTGCTTTCAGAATGGATGGAAGGGAGAAAAGACAAATATGAGCTAGTCTATCCATAAATAAATACAAGTTTAGCTGGATTTGCTAAGGTTTTTAGCTAACAGCAAAATGTGCACTGATAAACCTCCCCAACGGATACATATATAAGTGTGGAATCAAGTACACACCAATTCACTTTGAATAAAAAACAGTTTGGGTATTTTAAAATAAAATTTATCAGTGGATGTCTCAGTGTGAGCAACTTTACCAGCATTACAGCAGGACTTCAGGAGTCCTATAGAAACAGAAGCAAAGCAGGGAAAGGGATGCAAAATTAAAAACTGAAAAATATGAGTGCAATAGTTCAATGCCTTGACACTTACAACCTGCTGCTAGATACAAACAGCCAATGCTCAAGTTAACATTCTGTGCTCCATATTCATGATGTCCTACATGCAGAACAACAGAAGAGGCTAAAGCTGCATTTCTGTATGGCTCTAGTAAGGCTGTGAGGTATATTTTCACTATATTCTTCTTCAAAGGCTTGTATTTCTTCTATATGCAGCTTTAATGTTTTATTTTCTGACATGGAATACTTTCCTTCTTAAAACCAAAAGTTTCTGAAAGGCTGTACACTCTTAAATAACCAACACGGGCTGAATCAAAAGTCTTTTGGACTGATACGTTATATTCAGAACACAGCAAATATTCCTTCTATCCCTACCTTTCATTCCTTGTCCAAGGAGATACAGCTTACAAGTTCAGATATCACAAGTTCATGCATTAAACAACAGCAAGAAACTGCCCCTCAGAACCCCTTTCCAATGCAGCCACTTCTGCTAGGAAAGTTACGGTCTTGCTTGAATTCCACATAACTAGAAAACAGAGCTTCAATAGGGAATGTTACTGAATGAGATGCAAACATTTCTTATTTGTGTTCCAATTTCTAATACTTTACAAACTTTATGGATACCCTCACAGCTTAGATGCCTTACAAGGAAGCATTAAAAGATGAATATCACAGGAACACACCTAGTGGTCTTGGGATCCTGCGGTTATCATAGGGCTAGAAATGGAGCTTCTATTGCCAAAACCTCAGCACTTCCAAATGGATGCTCTTTAATGTCAGACTGGAACGAAAACATCCCAAAGTGAACCAAAACCACTGAAATCATGTTTTGTTGAAGCAAAAGGTTTCATGCTAACAGTACATAAAAACTTCAGTTTGTAAGAAAACAGAATTACTAGATGAAAATATACAAATGGCCTGATTTCACCTCATTAGAGGGCAGAGCAAGCTAAGAGAAAGAGGTCAGGGAAACCTGACCTGGTTTCATCAAAGCTTGCTGCTTTATCAGGTAGAATCCAAAAGTACACTTAAGCCATTCCTGGTACTTCACAAAGAATTCAGCTGAGCTGAAACAATTATCAGAAACACAGAAAGTCTTGCCCATTCTGGTTTGGGCAAGAAGGCTCAACCAAAATCATACCTGACACTCCTGAGTTATTTGAAGCACTGCAATCAAAAATGCCCCAATTAAAAGCTCTGTAGGACAAGTTATTTAAGTGATGGAATAGCCACACCTTTCACAAAACTGCAATGGGTAGGTAAAGACTCTCATGAAAACCCCTTTTCATTCTTAAGCTGTTTTTAAGAGTCTTGTGAAAACCGTTTTCCACAAAAAAGCTCTCTCCAAATTATTTTACCAACTGCACTTTGGTTTTTTTTGCTTTTTTTCCCCAATAAAGACCTTGGAAAGACCTTGGAAAACCAGAATGTAAATTATTTTGCAGCTTCCCTTACAATGCTCTTCTCGCTACAAGATGAAATATTTTGCTGGCATCCATAGCAAATCTATATTTTTAATACCAGTAGTGTGATGGAGAAGCAAGGCAAGTTAATGTTGGAAAATATTCTACTTGCTTTTCCTCATTTCCCAATAAAATTGGCTGAACTTTATTTGGCTGTTCACCTCCACCAACTCAAGACTAACATCTGCTTTTTGGTCTATGTAGGTAATAGAAAGTTTCCATATATTTAAAGTTCATTTTGCATTCCTAAAGATAGCAGAAAACTGTAACAAAAGGTTGCATTTGCAGAAAATAGCATTCGCATCACAAGGTACAGAAGCAGACATTCAGAAAGACTAGAAAATACATGATCAAATATTGCATAATCTACTTAACTCAATAGCTATTTTAACTCCTAAAAATCTACTCTCCACTGCTCGTTTAGTACACCGGCAGGCACCTGCTGAACTTTTATCCAGGTTACAAATGTTGCAGTGTAAAAAATGTGTTTTCAGGACATTTCCTAATTTTTCCTGTAGATGTAACTGTGTTTTACAGATGGGAATGAACTCTGAAGCAGATGGTATTGCCATGTACCAGTGCAGGTGCATTAATAAAGGAATTAAACTCTCCCTCTTGTTTGATCAGCGTATGCAACAGCGTAATCACAGATGAGGTGCAGCTCTTATGTTTCTTTCTCTGCCTACTGGCTGCACCTTTGCCATGACTCATGAAACATTGTGGGCATGTGGGTTTTCCACTCTCCAACTGAATTGCTTCCTTCCAGCTGTGTGATTCCTTGCTCTTGCACACACAGTCACTAAACCAGTAGTAGTGGGATGGGGTATAAAAGCTTACCTTCATTTGGGTGATGAGACACTGGCAGTAGGTAGGTCTACACAGACATTCAAATTCACTATTTTCTTGTCTGTCGAGTTTGCACCCACATCACAAAGGCCTCAGGTCCCCCATACCACCAGTTATCATCTAGGGAGGGACATGGCTTTGTATCCAGCCGACACAAACAGTGCTACATTAACTCCAGCAACAGACACTTGCCTCCATCAGGAAGAGAGAAGCACCTCTGTGGCTTCTCTTCTTCTCCACTTCTCTTACCTCTCAAATAACAGGTTAAGACAATTGTTTGAAAACTATATTTACATCAGGTTAAATCCTCCCTTCCTTCTGGTTACATGGACCAGAACGTTTGTATACTGCATTGTCAGAGACCACTGGTGAGACACTGGGAGGAGACAAAGTGTGCCTCTCTCAAGCACCTGAGAAGTCAGAGAGGGAAACAAGCTACTTGTTCCCCAGTCACCCCCAGCACATTCACTAGGAGAGCAGTGGCAAGGACCTGGCTTTTTCTTACCAAGCACAGAGGTTGATCAAGGGAATGAGAATTTTGGAAACATGAACTTCTTCTGCATGTTAGATTTAGCTTTGATTATTCGGACAAGGGGAAAAAGGTTTTTATGATATATAAAAACCCAGTTGGAAAGCACATCAAATAGAATTGATAGAGCTGACAAAAGCCTCTGAGTGTGCAAATGTGAATTCTGGCCTCTTTTACGTGAGGTCAAGGCTAATGAGAGGACTGATACTAGAGCCTGTTTACACAAGTTTGACTGGCCACACCAGTGTTCACGGAAGCTCGGGGTGACTGGGAGGTGCCAGTGCTCTGCCAACTCAGTGCGAGCCCCTGGCATGCTGGAGTGCCAGGACATGGGCTGGAAGCACCAGCCCAGATCCCAGGAGGGTAGAGCTTAACTTCTAAATGCAAGTTTTAGGTGAGTTAGAAACATATGATATGTTGGAGCTGAAGGGGGTTAAGCCACTTGTTTAGACTTAGCCAACCACGCTTTAAAATAAACCCTTTTAAGACTGAGACTATTCAGTGCAGTATTTTCAAAGCTTTATGCTACTGTACTCAAAATGCCGGGGATGGAATGAAAACAGAGAAGACAAATCCCCTTCCACAGGGCAGCTGAATCTGAGGTTTAGATCTACAAATAGTTTAAATCCCCAGGAAGAACTTGCAAATGCCCAGCATAAATTCCCCATTCTTTGTCTACGGAACCTTTCCCACCCCCATCCCAGCCCAGATAAAGCCTCAAGTACAGATATAAACCCAACTCGCCAGCTGCAAAAGCTTAGAAGAGATACTCACAATAAACTGCCCCTCATTAAAAAAAAAAAAAAAAAAAAAGATACAAGTCTCTTGCCATTGGCTTGCTTATGGATTCTGAAAATCCTTACTGGGTGGTGAGTGGGATGTGGTCAGTGGTCAGCAATGTCTCCTGCACACACACTTTCTGTGCAGTCCTCCAAGGAGTCTGCATTCGATTTCTGAACCGCATTTTCATCCTTTTCTGCCTGCACCCAACCACAAAGTAAAAACAACATCCACACCGCACATTCTTTTCCCAGCTTGAGAGCTGCTCTTCCACTTTTCCTTGGGACAGCTCATCTGCTACAAAGTGCTTCATCTCATAGCAAGATAAGCTGGGATGCAAACACCGGGACCACAAGCTTAATTTTTTGGGGACTGCCAGCCAAATTAGCTCCTGTAGGGACGTAGATCTATTTCTGTCTGCAAAGGATTATACACTCAAACCACTTCTGACAGTCCAAGTTAAACTGCAAAGAGGAGGGTGGGGATGGGGTAGGGGGTGAAGCCCTTCCCAACGTATGGATCAAAGACAAGAGTGTATATCCTGTCATTGCTTGAAAACACTGGAATTTTTGCCAGATTATGTGTGGTTTTCAGATTTAAAAAGGAAAAAAAGAAGAAGATTCTATGCTTTCCTTACAGTCTCCAGATTTCCGAAGTTTAAGGAAGCATCAGAAATAATGAGAAGCGGGTGATGCTGGTTACTGTGGTTCAGCCAATTGTCCAATTTCCCCTGCCTCTCAAAGTAAATAAAAATAGACAACTCCAGTGTTGGTGATGAGGGGGAAATATCAACATCTCTCTTAGCCTTTCTGTTTCCTAAGAACAAATGTTCAATTAAAAAAAATAAAATTCAAAACCAGGATCTCAACTGAGCTGTTTTTTCCACTGAGTCCAGAGTAACAGATTGTGACACACTCGCTTAATCTTCAAGACAGTAAAAAGGCTCCGAAACAAAGATTTACAAGATTCACAATCCTGTTTTCGAAACACCCCTCCATTAGGCCTTGCTGATCAGAATATTTCCTTTGATGTTCAACAACAAAAGCTGTGAGAGGACCTTAAGAGATGATACACTTAAAAGAACAACATTGATCTTAAATTTTGAAACATTTAATTAATTGTGCTTCCTTTTACTAAATCATATGAAAAGTAAGCCACAAAGCAATATACATGAATTTAACTCATCTTCCCACTGTTTTACACAGTCACAAACTCAACGCTGACATAATCTGTGCCTTTCTGAAATAAATGTGCCAGTAGTCTAGGTTAAAAAAAAGGTCTGAATGGAGAATGTTACCACCATAGAAATGTGTTCCTCGTAAGATTTTATACTGTACAGACTATTGCATTCCTTTAAAATTATGACTAAGGCAAATTGTCCACATGCCACTCCAAAAAAGGCAGTATATTAAGCAGTTTCTTAGCCAGTCTTTTCTGAATTATTTAGACTTAACAAGGAATGATAAACCACCATGAAAGTGATATTCTTGACAAGATAGAAGAAGACACCAATTTCTTTTAGTTACTCATTTTAGACATCTACTACTACAGTTACAATCCCAAAAGTCTCCAGAGATACTGTGTGGTACGTTGGAAAAGCTCATGGAAGGTTTTTAAACTGTGGGCATCAGGAGGGCACTCTGTCTCCTATTTTTCGCCACTAAAATGGCAATAGAAACTGCAATCTTCACCCTTCTTGGTAAGGGCATTTGGGGGCTTCGGTTTTGTTTGGGATTTTTTTGTTGGGTTTTTGCTGTTTTTTCAGTTTTGTCTGGTTTGGTTTTGGTTTTGTTAGATTGGGGGGGGATGTCAGTTTCAGCAGAAAATGATAGGAGGAATGTAGAAGGTAAAGTCAGAAATGGGAAACTCCTGGTTGTAAAGCAGCAGCACTTTCTTGCTTGACCTAAGTTGGACACTTGCTCTCCTCTCATAGCCCAAGACTGACATGTTTGTGTAACATAATTCATCCTGGCAACCTTTGAGGAAGAAGGAGAACAGACTGCCAGGACCACTCTGTGAAGAACAATAGGGTTTGAGAAAAATATGTTCTTCTGGTTTTGTTTCAGCCCTCCATTGCCAGCAGTAATAGCACACTGTATTCCTTGAAACAGCTGAGTATCAAGACGTCCCAACCACAGACATCCACAGGGTTAATTTTATATTCTCAAGGACTTCCGTTTAAAATGTATTAAACATTAATAGTTTGAAATGTTTTGAGCCATAGTGTTGACCTGACCCATTAAAACAGAGCAATCCCTAGGGGTGAAAAGCGTGTAGTCTTTTTAACCTGACACTTCACACTTCAGCAGTAATGAGACTAAAACCCAAATGAAGTCATGTGTCCCTTTGACTGGAGATAAACAGAGCTAGCTCTGCTTTACTTGATGACCTCCCATACTGTGGGAAGGCTCAGCCTGAAATTTTTCACATACATATCTAAGGCATTGAAACCCTTGTGACATTTTTCATTGTACAGTATTTTATGCTCTCATTTGAACCCTTTGATGCTTCTCTCTGGGATTTTATTTTGCCTTAAATGGTTCTGCAAGTTCCTTTTTGAAACAAAGGCTGCTAAACCCACTGTTGATGCCATGTTTGTTTTCTTTCGTCATAATGAAGTCCCAAGTAATTGATTCATAGTCATTCTCGTTACATGAAAACTTCAGCATGACCCTCACTGGGAAAGATCTGGTTTCATTCCAGAGTATCTGATGAATCTGCACAATTAAAATGCCATCTATTTTGAACCATTTAAAACAGAGATAATCTGTGAGAAGAAAAGGAACCTGGTAATGCAAAAAAAACCCCAGCATCAGCAACTCAATGTCTGAACTCTGTAAAGTTATCATAGGGAAATGGTTAAGCCCAGTCTCCTATTCAAGCTAATTACTGCCTAGATAACAATCTCACCTGTGCTGAATGGATCCACAGCCCTTCTCATACCTGTATATCAGTATATGATTTCATAATTCAAAAACCATGAGGCTTGAACTACCATTGTTAGACATTTACAATGAGCTCGTTTGTGGCGGTCCGGCTCACCAAGGCTAAGTGAGTCAACATCTGACAAAGGCCAGTTTGTTGTAAAGGAAAATATACATTTCTCCCTTCCTGCTTGCAAAGCAGGAAAACAATAGGGCACTAAAAGTCACAGATGGTTTAAGAAACATAAAGTTTTTATAATCATCACAGAAAGAAAAAAATAAAGGCAAGCCCTCAGTGACAGTTTCCACTAACACAACCAGCACAGCATCCCTGCTGGCCTTCACAGAAGTGATGGAGGAAGCAAAACACAGTTGAAGTGATGCTGGGTACTGTATTTCTGATCAATTAATGGGAAACAACAAAGGTTTTTAAAAACAATGCTTTTGAATGGTACAAATATGGGCATGGAGCATAGTACAGACTGTGTGCAAAAACTATTTTTGTTTCTTTCAAATGAAGTGAGCCAAGCAGATACTCTGCTCTTCTCCTGATACAGAGAAGAGTTTCAGGATGCTCAGTGGGTGATAAGAGGCTCCCCTGCCCGAAACATCACGTGTCTCCAGGGTTCAGGAAAACAATATCAATCCTCCCTCCATTACTCCAAAATGTTCTGATCCTCATGTGACATTAGCTAGGCAAGCTTTTAATTGGCATTCAGACTTTAGACCAGCAAGACAGAGCAAAAAAATGAGGAAGGCAAAAACTTTGTTGTGACAGAAACCGGCTTCCAGATGAATGAATGACTCTTCTCCCATTGTTCTGCAAAGAGAAGACAGAGCAGTCAGTTCCCCAACCTGACAGCAAGCAAGAATGGATTCCAGGAGTTGAACAGGAAAGCCAGAAGAGGGATGAGCCAAGAACCACAGGTTCAAAGGGCAAGGTCCCTTATGTTTCTTAGGGGAAATTACATGGATTTACACAAGGTCAGAAGGGAGCCAAGGTCTGAGCCATGATCCAAATTCAGATGTTTTTGGAAGCCTCATTTTTTGACACAATTTAGAGTGTTTCATCTTATCAGAAGAGAGCCTGGGAGTTTGCCTTGATGTTCCCAAATTATTAAGTGTTCAACTAACCACGTGTCCTGCAATTCCTCTTTTCTTGCTCCCTTCAGGGCTTTCAGGGACCAGTGTTTCCCAGGACCCTCAATCCCCGCTGGCAATAAACAAAGCAGGAGTGGCATCAATCTACCTCACCCTGGGAAAACATGGAGTAACCAAGTATGGGGGCAGTCTGTAGCCCACGTCCCATCCCTCAGCTTCCCCCAGCACCAGCCAGGCATTGGCACACTCAGGCTCTGCCATAAGACTCCCAGCTCAGCTCTTCATGCCAAAAGGGGAAGGTTGCAGGTTGCAACAACAGACACCCACAGCTGCAGCAGCACGGGGGACACCTCAGCATCAGCATCTGGAATCGGCACTGAAAACACAGTGTGGAGGAAGTTCTCCTGCCCTTCTGAAATGCAGTCTTAGCGTGTCCAAGCAAAGCCATAGCCATGTGCTATAGCTCTACAGAGCAATGAGGATCCAGTCCTGAGGAGCATAAAAGTCACCCATGCACTCAGGGCTTGTTGCCTTTTTACAGCCCTGATGTATTGAACATAGGAAAGATTTCTTTTTTTCCTTGGGACTTTTTTTGTGTGGGAGGAGGAAAGAGTGCTTGTTCTTAGGAAAAAATCTGTAACAGATTTTTGATGTAAAAGACTCTCAAGCATTTAATAAAGTGGAAAGTTAGTCTTTTTTTGGGAAAAAACTCACAACATTTATAGCCTTCACACATCTATGCCAAAGTTAGACCTCTTCAGAAGTAAACTTGGTGTTCATCAGGCAAGGATTAGATCACAGAGAAGAGTGGGGCAAAGATTGCTCATTACATCTCTTGATTACTATGCAGCTAGTGGAACTGAGTGTTTACCAACAGTATTTTTACAGGTCATGCCTGAGTACAGCAGAAGACACAAGTGTCATTCCCCAGCTTGGGGCCAGAACACAGCAGAGGAGGAGTGACCACAGTTTCTTGTAGCGTTCTCTCCTTCTCAGCCTGCAGAATATAATCTGCAAATGGAGATAACTTTACCCCTGTTTAGTCTGCATCCTGCCCCACCGTGTCAGTGGAAAAGCTCCCTGGGACATGCTTGTAACCATCACGAGGAAGGGGAAGGTACAGCTGATGCCTGAGGAGAGCACCACATGGGGTATGAGGACATACCATGCCAGAAACCCAGAGACAAGACCCAAAATTCTCGTCTCAAAATGCTCCGCATGACACATAAACAGACTAAAAGCCACTTCAGCTCTCAGCTAGATCAAAAGCAAGAAAAACTTTTTGGCACAACAAAAGAGAAAGCAAGCAAGGCTTTATCATATGATTCCAATCACAGACAAGAGGCCTTTCAGCCCTCCAGAGATTAGCTTGAATGAGCAGCGTAGGTTTGGGGCAGAATAACTCTCCATTTCTAAGGAAGTTAATCTGTCTAATTTTGGAGGGGGTTGGTGAAGGGGCTCTCCTCCTCAGGAGATAAGCTGCTTTTATAGACTTGGCAATTCTTACAGCTGCCAGGGGCATTAACAAGGCTCATACACGCAGCGTGATCCTCTCTGCTTTCAGTGAGAGCAAAGCTAGAGCTGCTGGCAGCCCGCTTTACAGCCATCGGGTCACACCACTGCCAAACAGGTTCCCAAGCATTACCAGATTGTTTACATTAGTTTATAGGAGACTTCAATTTGTGGTTTTGTTGTTTTCGGGGTTTTTTTTTCATAGGAGGCAAGGAAAGTATCAGCATTTCCCTCAAGCATAACTACATTTCTGACATGTTAATTGCTGCTCAGAAAGCCTGCAATTAGCCAAGCCTAACTTCATTGCTCTCCATGTCTATCATCAAAATCATCATTTCAGACCAATTAAGGGAGCCCCTAACCCACCTGATGAATCAGGTCAAGCTCCTTTGACACAAAATCCCTTTTGTGGTGGATACAATTACTTGAGGGATGATGCTGGCTCTTTCACCAGTTGGAACAAGGCTCTTTTTTCAATAAAATTTTACTGACAGAGAAGGTCTGCATCCTGCCCCTGACAGAAAGAATTCAAAACTACTTAGAGACCATCTTTGAATGCCATTTATCCCACTTGCTAACTGGCTACACTTTATGAGCAAAATCCTCCAGTTCATACTAGCTAATCTGAAAGGCTACTTGCATTAGAAGCTCTCCACATCATTTGTGTCTTTCCATGCTCCTCGTAATCATCTTTCCTTTACTAGTGATCTGATATTTTGGCCACATTCTCATGATAGGATTTCTGAACCATGGAGGTTAGAGACAGCAGCAACACAGAGGTCTCTGAACACATCCCACTACCTTCCCATGCCTCCTCTGAACAAGAACGACACCTCCTACCATAACCCCATCCCCAAGTGCTGCTTCCCTGTTGCTTCCATAGCCATTTTCTTTCCCCATGTGTGTGACAGAGTGCTCCCAGGATGACCACCAGACACAAGAGTGACCCTGACAGCAATATCCATTTGTATCAGAGGATTAAGTACACAGTCCAGTCACAGCATCTGCCCTTACTCATTTTGGATACTCACTGTAATTAGGATATCAGCAAAATTTGTCCATGATCTCTCTTTAGCTGCCTGAAGTAAATTAAGCCCCCCTAAATACTTTTGCCTCCTTGAAACTCTCATCAGTATCTCTTGATCCAGATTAAGATAATCCTTGAAGCTAGGTAGGGGGTTTCAGAAGCCGCTGTCAAAATACAAGGGATTATTTTCAGCGACACATCATTTCATAAACTTGGTTGCAGTATCTGCCATGGAGAAAAATAAGTCTCCTGAACAATGAACCCCCATAAATTCTGTTTGCACATTAGAAACCACTCCAGGGAGGTGACTATCTTTGTGTTATTCCTTCAGTACTGCTGTTGATATACAGAGCAGCTGTGGAAGGGTAGTATGCTACAAAGTTCTAATATTTATTTTGTCTCTTTCAAAACACATGTAGTGTTTTACTCTGAATTGCCTGAACAACAGTAGCATAGCAATAAACTTACACTCTGGACCCTTTCAGCTATTTCTTAAACTATCAATGAGTATATTAGAAAAATAAATATGCAGGCAACATGTGACTGGGAAAAATCCATTTGAACCTTGTCTCACAGTAGATCAGAGCATCAAAGCCTAAATTCTGTCCCCCTTTACCACAGGGGTAGCTGTAACACAGGTGCAGCTGAAGGTGAAATTTACTCCTAAAATGCTGGTGAAGAGGAAACAATTTTCCCTTCATCTCTACTTCCTCTCTTTAAGAAGCACTCACACCCAATCAGGCAAAAAACAGTTTCACAGTGCAAATTCTCACAGGTTTCTCTCTAACAAGTTTCAACATCTCAAAAACCAATGACAAAGAGCTCAACTTCGGTCTAGCAACATAACAATCAAAAATGAAGCTTTTAAATAAAACAAAGCCTTCCACAGCGACTGCAGCCTAGGCTTGAAAAGCAGAAATACCTGGCCATTTTGATACAGGGAAAAGTAAGAAGGATGCCAAAGTGCAGCCTTAATCCAGGTACACACCTTCCCTCTGCAAGCGGGGGCAGTCTGACTGTGAGAAAAACTGCTGCTAGAATAAGGGCCTGCTATGGCTAAGGCAAAGTAAAAATGAGCCCAATAACTACAGCATCACTCTGGACACCCACATTTGGCTGCTGGCCCACCAGGAGAGTCAGGAACAGACATAGCATGGCAGGCACAGGTACAGGAGAAGCAGACCTTCCCACCTGCTCTGGGTGGTACCAACAGCAGCAAGCTGAAACTTCTCCTCTTCCCTTCACACCACCTTCCTCAGACAAGGGTGCTCAGATCCCCACCCATCATGGGGGTGGCAAAACTCAGCAGAAAAAGAAAAAACAGCAACTTTAAGGGGAAAGACATGAAAAGCCTTTAGCCAAAGAAGGACAAAATAATTATCACTTAACAATGTTGACTGTGAATTCAAGAACTCCTTTTTTTTCCTCCTCCTCCAAAGGCTCACAAGCAGAAAGGAGAAAACTTCCCATGGTTTAGTTAAAGGCAGCATGTTTCTGTACAAAATGCAGGTGTTAGCCTGGGGGTATTCCTGTCCCTGAGCCTCGCAGCTGAACCACAGGGGATGCTGTGCTGAGGATGACTCCTCCAGTTCACCGGAGAAGCCTAAGCAGAAAATACCACTGTTTAATCATGCTCTTTCCTACACATGACACACCTGCTTCCTCCTGTGACTAATCCCCTTTTCTGCTGTGGAAATATCTGGTTATGAAGACAGCGTGGGCACGGAGAGGCGGCTAACAGCCTACGGCACTTGCCGACAGTCCATAAACATGGGTAATGGGAAGACTCTGAAGAACAAATAGGCTGTCCTTCAGTGACAGCACGATTAACTACAGCCTGCCAAACACAGGGTCTAACCCAAAGGCCAGCAAAATGAACAGGAGCTTTTCTGGACAAAGATGTTGAAGGCAGCCTTAGCAAGGGCTCAGTAACACATACCTGGGGCAGCAGTGCCACTTGCAAGGCCCCCTGCCACCAAGGATGGTCACAGGAACCCAGTATCTCCTCAAGCCAAGCCATGTGGGCTCCGTTTCTGGTGCCCTTAAATCTCACTCTACACAGAGTCTCATCTGAAGTCTGGGCAAGTGAAGCAAATCAAAGGAACACCCCCATCTGCCTGCAAGCTGCTGCTGTCACAGAGAGCCTGGGACTGAAACAGCTTCATGACAAATCACACCACTTTCTAGATTTCTGTGACAGCCAGAGGGAAGTGGTATTTTGGAGGATAATTTATGGGTGGGATTTTAGGAACACCTGAAGCCTTTTTAAGGAGGTCCCTCCAATCCCAGTTGACAGAGGCATTTAGGGAAGAGGTATTTTGGAGGATAATTTATGGGTGGGATTTTAGGAACACTGAAGCCTTTTTAAGGAGGTCCCTGCAATCCCAGTTGACAGAGGCATTTATGAGTTCTCATCTGTGTGTGTTCCATGTTAAAAAACTTAATTCAAATTCTACCTTACTTGTGACCCAAGATACTGTCTTCATTGTGCATGAAAGCACATGTGAACATTTAACACACAATGCAACACAAAGACAGAGTAAAAAAGGTTATACTCCAACTTGCTCTGCCTAATGAATAAAATGTTCTCTGACCAGACAGTCAGGATGATAACAAAAGCTCACTTAATATGCTAACAAAAAACACCATGAATTTTGACTTTGGTTTCTTTTCGTATTGTTAAAACATGCTTGGGCCAGTCTTCAAACACTTTTTCTGATCTCCATTTACTGCCTGAAGGCATCTCTCCAAAGAGAGTTCTTTCCTCCCCATCTCCAGTAATAATCTATATTAAAAATAGTACGGGTTTAAATATAAAAACCGAATACAAAATTTAGTTCATACATCCAGAGTTGCAAGAAACTTCTTCCTTTTCTTAATGACAGTAGGTTTGTTATGATGCAGGTGTTTCCACAAAGATTTCTCCTTACTGGCACTGCTCTGCTGAAGCATGCCCAGAACGAATAAACTCCTGATGAAATGTTCGTAACCTTTCTAGAGGGGGACAGTGACGGGAAGTGGTTATTCCCAGCTCGGGTTCTAGAGAAAACAACTGGAAGCCATCTCAGCCAACCCCTGTGGAAAGGCTCCTTAATAGACAAGAGGGATGCAGCCACCATGTCCTCAGGTGGAGGAGAGAGGACACCAGTGGAACAGCACAGCAAAGCGTGCATTGCTGCTGCTCATTCCAAACCTGCCTCACAGGACTTCTAAGGAGGACCGGGAACTGGTTTAACCCTCCTGTTTTACAAGGCCATACCTTCATTTTACCAACAGGGATCACTCCTGCCAGCAACATGGGTTGCAACTTGCTTGTAATCAAAGACAGAGAGAGGACTAGGAGCAACATGGAATCATGAACAGATAAAGGCATGTGTTAAATGTCTGGTCAAGGATGCCCAGTGGAAGTGTAATAATGCAGAGACTTTTATCAGTTCTCTGCCTGTGTTTCTTTGCAGACTGAGCTGCTGACAGTTGAGGTTGCAGCACTTAGATCCAAGACTCCAGCAGATGTGTCTCCACAAGTGAGCTTTGCACTTGTCCAGGCTCTCACCAGGAGAGCTTTCTACCATTGCAACCTTCAAACCTTTATCTGAACACAGCTGTAGAAATCCAGCTGTGAAAAAAATGCAAAGTGTACCAGCAAAACAACAAGTTTCATAACTTAAAATACTGCTATTACACTTCTCCTATGAATTTGGGGGGCTTTTAATGCGAATCCAGAGACAACAAAAACCACCGTGCTTTACCATTTCCCTCTTCCCATTCCCTTTTGACTTTTTGGTAAAGCTACTTATTGCATCTAGTTTTAATCAGATAGTGAAATTTCCTAGACAAGGATTGATCCTTATGTAGAGTGCCTTGCACAACAGGAGAGCACCAGTTCAGATCTAGGCTTCCAGATGTCAACATAAACCAAACAAAACACTATGTTCATAAATGTCAATACTTGGAGTAGCTCTTAAGGCATGAAAGACCAGTTGTGTATGCACTTCCTTCACATATTTAGCCAGGAAAATTGCACTTCCAGTTGTAAGCCCCACAAAAGCAAAGGTATTCCCTGAGAACTGCTTGAAGACTCAGGAGTGGCAAGATACACATCCATAATTTTACAGGCATCAATTGCCATTTTCTTAGCTAATTAATATGCCTACAATCAACATAAGTGAAAGACACTAGCGCATACATCAAACTGTAATAAGCTTTTACAATCAAACTGTTTGGAAATGTAGCTCCCAAGTCCATATTTAATACCCTATAATGTTTCCAAGAGGGAACAATATTTTCTACTCTAATTCTATTATGTAAAAATATGTTTTCCCTGCCAGTAAAGCATATGGGACAGTTTTTCTGTTGTTAATAAATGAAGTCATGCAGTACAGATTTTCACATTTAGTATTCTGAAACTAAGCCCTTTTTGGTAAAAAAACTTGGCCAAAAATAATCCTAAACAGAAGCGAAATTAAGTGCTTTCCCATCATCTTCTCCAAAGAGTGAACTTCTACACAGTATTTTTAAATAGTCATTGAAACACAACGATCGTGGGTGACAAAGTTTCTCAGCGTGGATCTTTCACTGAAGTCAGTCGGTAACAACTCTGTAAGAAGGAGGGGTTGCAGAAAGAGGCTCTCAGGAAGATGCAGGGTTATGCTTCTCAAGCTACACAGAACAAAGCAGTGCTCTCATTCATTTGAGCCCAAATGCTTCATCAGTCTTCCAAAATGGTATTCACGTGCACGGCTTTTCAAGTTGTATGCATTCCACTCAAATTTTAACAAGTCTTTTCTGAGTACACAGGTTTAAGTACCAGCTTAAGCTTTTGTGGTATTCAAACCTGAATCAGACGCAAGTAGGTCTCAAAGACAAAGAGGAGCTGTCTAGCTAAGCTAGCATCTGGGCAGGACTGGTAAAAGTGAAAAAACAAATCAGACCTCTTATTTATTAGGAATAAAGGTGCCTCACTTCGGGATATAAAAAAATCGCAACTCTTACTGTTTCATAAACCTTAAAAGGTGGTTTTGTCCTAAAGAACAACTTTAAAAATGCGAAAGCCAAATACACCTTCCTAGCCTTATAATGTTTCTCACAGCGCATTTCCTAATATTGCAAATGCCATAATAATGATGAAATCATAGGAAAAACTTGCTGCATAACTTTTTTGCTGATATCAAACTGCCTCTTGCCATGCTAACTCTGAAGAGTTTACTTCAACAGCAAATAAGCTCTGAAACAAACCAACTGCTACAGCAGAAAGAGAAAAGAGCTCAAAGCTACTGCCAAACACCCAAAATATGGAAATGAGTTAACTAGCAAATGTCATCCTTGCTCTTGGTCCTCCTGACTCAGCAGACAAAGAAATGGCATTTAGTTTTCCATGACACCACACAAGTCTGACATGTTCAGCTTCAACCTATTTAATCTGGCATGGGAGATGCAGACCACTGACACTGATGTAGAAAGGGGAGTATTGACAGAAGCAACGTAACTCAAATGCCAACAAAAACCAACTTTCACTTTCAAAAGCTAAGCTGGAAGATGTTTCAAATGAGAAATCACCTCCAACCACTTTCAGAACAGTTGTCTGCTCAAGCGAAAGAGAGGGAAGGGTCCATCTCTGATCCAGCTATGTGAGGAAACTGGGCAACAGGCACAAAGGATAGACATAGGGATGTCTCCACAATGCTTACTTACACATCCTTCTCTTCCATGAGCACTTGGATCGCAGTCCAGAGGGCGAGTGTCACCACATTCCTGCCTTGACCCTCCTCTCAGGTATCCTTGCAACCCTCTGGCTTTGCTGCTGCACAAGCGCACATTTGATAGGAACCCAATTCACCCACCCTCACTCATTTCCCCCCTGCCCCCAGGACCCCAGCAGTGGTGCTGCCCTCTGCCCCTGCTGCTCCCCTGCCGCAGGCAACCTCTGCCTCACCCTCTGCTGAGGATCCCCAGAAATCAGCTCAAGCAGAAGACTATCCTTCAGGCCCCCTGTCACTCCTCTCCAGGACACGAAGCTCCCTGCCAGCTTGCATAAATTCTACTCTATTCAAATTTGATTTCTCAGTGCTTCTTCCTTCCATGCCAGAGCTGCCCCCACTCCCCGTGCTCTGCAAGGAGCCAGAGCACGATGGCCATTTATTAAAAGAGAATGGCAGTGTCCTGCACTTCCTTTTGCAAGACCACACAGTTAATTTAACTCATCGTTAGGGGTGGCCAGCTGAGCTCTTCTACAAAACAAACGCAAAAAGCAAAATCATTTTATCACTTGTCTCTTTATCCAGCAAACACTTTGGTTTGGCATCCAACCTTCCAGCTGCTGCTCTGAGAGTCTGAACTGAAAAAAAATATTTCTCAGAGTTGTGAAGTTGTCACAAGTAATTATCTGCCCAACCCAGACTTGACAAAACGATGACAAAAGAGGTGACAGGCCCTTCGAGTTAACAAAGTTGGACCTGACCCTCAACCAACCAATTCCATCAGCATCCTCCAGTCCAGGAGACATCTGAAATCTGCTGTTATAAAACTTGAAACCTTGTTGGGAAAAAGCAGCCCCGGGTTTATTGGCCCACACAACAGAAGCAAACATGGCTGTAACAACCCCGGAGCCTCCCAACAGCATTCACTTGTCCTGCACTCCAACGAAGAAAGGAACTGCCATAAAGAAAAATTAGAAGAAAAAGCAGCAAATGAAATATACTCATGATTTTGCAAACAAGTTAAGAAACAAACAATTTTGTTAGAGGGCAAGTGGACAAAGGATTCATCTTTGGACTTCTTCCCCCGAAACAATCCACAGAAATCTGCCTGCTGAAAGGGAGTATGAATGGGAAAAATCCGGTTCATGAGCCAAGGACTGGTCACAAACGCCTGGGGATTTTTGTCAGCTGGCCAAATAGGGCCCTCTGGCTTGTTTTCATTCTTCCTTCTGCCCGCTACCTGCAATCAAAACTTTTTGTTTCAGTAGAGGACAAATCTCTACTGAAGGCACATGAGGGAACACTGCGGGTGGACAGCAGCAGCAGGTGAGCAAGCGTGCACTCCTCTCTGGGATGACAGATAGTGTACGTGCCTTGGTGTTTGAATCCAGGGAGCTCATTTAAGGACCTGTAGTTGGACAAAAGCTATTCAGATGGTGCACCCTCAAAGCAGAGGACAGTTCCAGCTGCCATAGAGGGACCCTGGCACGATCAACCCTTATCTCAAGTGCTTTTCTATCTTTTTCCCAGACATTTTAGGAGAAGCTGTGGGTACACTGGCTTGTCTGCCCATGGCTGAGCCTGCAGAGCCCCATGCCTGGGCTCACTGCAACCTGCTGAAGTGCCACCCTCAGCAGCAGCAGGTGCTGCGGGGGTCTGCCCCCGGGCTCCGTGCTATGGCTCTTACAGAGGGAGCCCCTGCCAGGGTTATGAGCCGTCGGCCTTCCTCGGGGACTTGATAAATAAAGGAAAAACAGACGAAAGAAGGAAAAAGCAGCTGTTTGGAAACGAACTGTAAAAACATCTGTAGCACACCACCAACCGCTTCTGGCTGTGGCCGCAGAGGGTTTTAAAGGGCCATGAAGTTGCAGCAGAGAACTGGGACCTGAGCACCCTGACTAGAAGGACACCAGGACCAAGTGGCACCCTCAAACAAACAAAAACAGAGCAAAACTGAATCGCACTGCCACAGTGAGCCCTCTGCTTTTGGGGCCAGCTAAAAGAAGGAAAGACAAGTTAGAACTATAAATAAGGAGAAGTCCTTAATAACACTGTACTTCACCTCCAACAGCCCCTCACAGGTGATGATCTTTTTAGCGAGTGGCATCAAGGGGAGATTTAAAAAGGGCTTTGTGACATTTTAATTTATTGCTGGAGGCTGGCAGCTGCACCACTGGAAGTGGTTAGTTCACACACAGATGAACTCCATCGCTGCTTGCACTTGACTAGCTGACAACATACCAAAGAAACATTAAAATCAATCTATTTGCCTTCAGTGCATATCATTCCAGCACAATTTTATGCTTTTTTTTCTGACCTAGCAGGAGGGGGACAAAAAAATAAGAAGGTTCAAGGGTCTAAGTAGCTCAATTTATTTTTCAGTAACTAAGTTACCAGAGACTTGTAGGGAGATTGTATTTACTTTCTGAAGGAGGCTCCAAGTTGGCAGAGAGGTCTTTGGAAGTACATATTTCTTCACGTTCTCTTGATCTCAGTGTGTGGAGATTCACTTAACAGCTGTTTTATGTGCAAATATTTTTTCAGGCATGTCCTCCCCAACCATAAACAGATTTTTAAAGGAAACCCTCTTAAAAGAAGTTAAAAGACAACAAATCTCTGAGCCTGTTCTCACTCAGACCTGGAGAAGAGATTTGAGCAAAGCCCAGAGGGTCTTCATGCCACAGAAGGTCGAGGGGATTTGGGAGGGGGTTTGAGCTTTTTGTTTGAGTTTTTTCGTTTGGTTTTTTTCTTTCCCCCCCCCTTTCTTTTTAATGTATCAATACTGTAGTGGTCCTTCCAACAGAAAAAAACCCCAAGGTTCTGCCTTCTGCACAGCTGTACGTCATTCCTTTTTCTATATATACATGCATTTATATGGATTGATATATGCAATATCTATATTAGGTCTACCTATATTTAACCTTAAAATTGCAAAATCAACAAGGTTTTCTGGCAATGTAGAAGCAAGAGAGACCACTGCAGTCACCTTACAAGAGCTGCAATGAAATAATGTAAACATTTAGCTGCTACACAAACTAGGCACATCAGTAGATCTGTACACGTGTGTGCCTACAAGCAGGAATGCAGAATTCTGGAAAGGGCAAAGCCAACCCACCCTACCATTTTCTGGGGCACAGATTTAATAGAGAACATTTGTGTTTATGAACACATCTAAGAGCCTACAAAAAACACTTCAAGGTTCTTACATTATACTGCAAAATCCCTTACATTAACTTCTTCAGGTTCCTTAGAACAAAAAAGGATCTGTAGACTGGGCTTCTAAACAAATATATAATTTGTGATTCTAATGATAAACTGTCAAGAATTCCAGCAGGAAAGAAAATATGCAAAACTGGTTTTAAGCACCAGGAAAGAAAAACAAAACAAAATAAAACAAATAGACAAAAAAAAACCCCACAAAAAACCAAAAAGAACAGAAGAAGAGGTAAGACAAACTGTATTTTGAAAGGAATAACAGTCAGCACCAGAAGAAGCACCTCTGAAGCCACCTGGAAAGCCAGGATGGTAGATTCTAGCTCTGAGAGGGGAGTCCCACAACCTACATCCCTTGGTGGCAGAGACAGTTTAGAGGTTGCTGTCTGCCTTTGTACTTCCAGGATGCCATTCTAGGCATCACATCCTCAATGGCTCTTGTTGGCCCCTTGTTGTGCTGAGTGAAGTGTGTGTGAAGCCAAGCTCCAGGTCAGAGCTGCAAAATGATCTAGTTAAAAAAACAGAAGGAAAGAGGATGAAAATCAGTATTAATGCTGATGCTACGGTTTGCTGGTACAGTGAATACAGTTTTAAAACTCCTACTACCAAATCAAAAAAATGTGATAAAGAACCAAGATACAGTAAAAGTTTCCTCTGGTGGTTGAAGCTTGCTCCACTCCTTGCTTGCTATCCAACTTTGTATTGGCAGGCTCCTGGCCAAGTCATCTGTCAGTCCGTGCCTCCCACAGGCAACATAAGGCCAACATAAAAGCACCGAGGTAGCATTATATCCCATGTCGTCTGTTCACAGCTGATCCAGATCACATCCACACTGCAGAGTGATCCGGTCCGAGACAGGGACCTGGGGCCAGACCACAGATCCACAGTGGAGTCATTGCCCCACATCAATGAGCAGGCAGGGCAGTTGACAAAGCCCTGATGAAATCTCCTTCCTGCATTTAGCAGTGCCATTACCTCTTCTGTCCCAAGCTGTCAGCCAGTAATTAGGATCTTGCAGGTTGTTTCCATTAGGAGATGAAATTGGAGCCAGGTATAGAGCTGGCAGAAAAACAGCATTTCCAGTTGTCAGGAAATTTTAATTTCTTTTGAGTATGGTTTTGGGCTAAATTGCATGTACTTTTTCTGCAGCTGGGGATCATGGTTAAGATCCTCCAGTAATGCCTGCACTGGAATTGGGCACCCCAACACTCCCAGCACCTCCTGCCACAGGGGAGGGCACATGCAACACATTTCTCCTAGACTCTCGATTCAGCAGAAGCTCGGCAGCCCAAGATATTTCAAGTGAAACAATGCAGTGTCAGCTACTGGCATGTCCTCCTCAATCCTTGCAAGTATTTCCTCGAGGTAATACACCTGATCCACAAAGACATTATCCACATGCAAAGCCCTGCTGTCCTGAATAGACCAGAGGGCTCTGCTGACTTCTCCAAAGTGCCTTTTACATTACCCAGACTGCAATCCAAACTTGTGTCATCTATATTCTGAACTCACAGAAGTAATGGACAGTCAAAACAAAACTCAGGGTCTGAGATAAAGTGTCAGGAACACCTAAGAGAAGTGAGTGTGGAAGAAGTAAAACCTCCATCTTGGAAACCCATCAGCCCAGTGAGTAAAGAGGAATGACATGTTTCAGATGGCTCACAGGTGAACCAGAGCATCACAGAATCAGAGAATATGCTGAGTTGAATGGGACCCATCAGGATCATTGAGTCCAGCTCCTGGGCCTGCATAGCACCATCCCCAAGAACCACACCATGTGCCCAAAAGAATTGTCTTGAATGTTCAATGCTTCTTGAACTCTGTCAGGGTTGGTGCTGTGACCACTTCCCTGGGGAGCCTGTTCCAGTGGCCAACCACCCTCTGGGTGAAAATATCCAACTTAAACCTCCCGTGACACAACTTCATTCCCCCAGGGCCTGTCACTGGTCACCACAGAGAAGAGATCAGTGCCTGTCCCTCCTGTTCCCCTCACAAGGAAGTTGCAGACTGCAATGAGGTCTCCTCTCAGTCTCCTCTTCTCCAGGCTGAACAGACCAAGTGACTTCAGCCACTCCTTATATGGCTTCCTCTCAAGGTCCTTCACCATCTTTGTGGCTCTCCTTTGGATGCTCTCTAATAGCTTCATATATTTCTCATATTGTGGCACCCAAAACTGCCCCCAGCACTCGAGGTGAGGCCGCCCCAGTCCAGAGCAGAGGGGGACAATCCCTCTCTTGCCCGGCTGGCGATGCTGTGACTGATGCCCCCCAGGACACAGCTGCCCCTCCTGGCTGCCACGGCACTGCTGACCCATGTTCAACTTGCCATCGACCAGGACCCCCAGGTCCCTTTCCATGGGGCTGCTTTCCAGCTTCTCATTCCCCAGTCTGTCTGTACGTTCAGGATTGCCCTATCCCAAGTGCAGAATCTGGCACTTTCCCTTGTTGAATTTCATACATTTGGGGATTGCCTATCTCTAATTTGTTGGGGTCTCTCTGCAGGGCCTCTCTGCCCTTGAGGGAGTCAACAGCTCCTCTCAGTTTTGTACTGTCTGTGAACTTGCTCAGTGTCCCTTCCAGTCCTGCATCCAAGTCATTTACGAAGATGCTGAAGAGCACAGGGCTGAGGACGGGGCCCTGTGGAACCCCACTAGTGACAGGTCCCCAGTCTGACGTCACCCCATTCACTGTAACCCTTTGTGCCCGGCCTGTGAGCCATTTGTTCACCCACCACATGATGTGTTGTTTATCCAGCTGTGTGCTGGACAGTTTGTCCAGAAGGATCCTGTGAGAGACACTATCAAAAGCTTTACTGAAATCCAGAAAGGCAACATCAACTGGCTTTCCTTGGTCATCTGGGTGGGTTACCTTATCATACAAGGAAATCAGGTTTGATAAGCAGGACTTTCCCCTCATGAAGCCGCGCTGGCTGTGACCGATGGCTGTGTTGTCCTCCAGGTGTTTTTCAATATCTCCCAGAATAATCTTCTCCATAACTCTACCAGGCACTGAAGTGAGACTGACATGCCTGTAATTTCCAGCATCCTCTTTCTTGCCCTTCTTGAAAATCAGGACAAGATCTCTCAAAAATCATCAAGAGAGGTTTTGCGATTGACATTGGCCAGCTCTTTGAGGATACTCACAGGGGTGAGTGCAATTCATATCACACTCACTTTTCCTGACAGTTGCTGTGAAAGGTGTCTTTCCAAATTTCAACTTATGAAAGGAAAAAAAACCAACAAAAACCCTTGAACTAATGCTCTTTATTTATTTGAAGCACTCCTCCCACCCATCAAGTGCTACTGTTCTCAGGGTTACTAATCCTTCAAGGATTCAACCAGCCAAAAGATATTATTCCTTTTTCCAGTTGTCAATGAGTATCTTGTGAACACCCCAGATCTGTTAGTTGGAATAACCTACTCCACTCTTTTTTACAACTAATTTCCAGGGCCTGTCAGCTGCAAACAGGCCACTGACTTGTTCAATGGACACTAAATCTGCAGCTCCTTTTCATTCACATATACAACCCTACTAAAATCTTATGCCAGCAACAGATTTCTAATTTGTCCACTCATTTGACTGCAAAGAAGCCCCAAACCAAAACAACAAAATTCTTGCAGGATCCAAAAAGCACACAGAAACACAGCACTGCCTCCCAAAACACAATGCAGAGCGCATAGACTGGGATCAGTGAAAGCAGCCCCGCTGCAGGACTGCCACTTGGCAGAGGCGGCATGACTGTGGCTCAGCTCCCTTGTCCACTCTGAATCCATAGGTCAGTGATGTCTGTGGGTATCACTACAATTTATGCTGGCGTTCACTTTCTGAGTCATTTCAGGACTTTCTAAGTCAGTTTTAAGATCTCCCACCAGCCTTGAACCAGAACTTGGCCTAAAAAAACCCTGAGCTAGGACTGGATACTTTTATTCAAAACAAAACAAAACCTTGAAACATCTGCTTGCACATTTTTGTTCTTCTAATTGTAGGTATGTCCAAACCAAACAATCTTGCCTCAAAAGGTTACCCCCTGTTTGTGCTTTCATAACTCAAAGTCCATAATGACAACAGGTTTACTTTTTTTATAGGTCTGTAGTTCACCACTTGGGTATCTGCTCAAGAACCTCTGATGAACAGTCCTAGAACTGAAATAGCTGTTACTGGTACCTACTTTTTCCTCGTCAGTGCAACACAGCTTGCCTGGTGCACAATCTGTCCAGCAGACCAACAGGAAGGGGTTTCCTGCAGCCACAGAACAGCTGATGACCTTGTACCATCAATATTGTGCTTCATGTCATTCCCATATTGAGAAGTTTTATCATGAATCTTGTATAATACACTTATATTTGTTGTCATATATTCAAAATCCTTGAGTCAGCCACTAAACTAAACACAACTCCCTTTGGTATTAAATGGTACATATGAAGGTATCTTTGTAGACTTCTACAGGAAAACTCAGAACTAAAGATTGAAAGGCAAAGAACAAAGATATTAACCAGCTTGTTCTTTTCAGTCAAGGCAACAGCCTGAGGAGTTTGATTTTTGTTGCTCATTTCGGCTCTAGAAATACACAAAAAAAGGAAAGGCTGGAAATCCACTCCCTACAGTTTTCATGTGGGAAAAGGCTGATGGGGGCAAAAATCACAGAAGTGGTTGTGGGTCCCTGGGGGTCTGCTCACAAGCTCCTGCCCTGGAGGCAGGTGCTTTAAGGCAATACTTGAGCAAAGCTTCTCAGAAAAGAAAACCAACAACATGCAAGCAAAGGGACAATTTCCAATAAAGTCTCTTGATACTGCTCTGTGACAAGCTGAAAAACTGAAGGATCTGCCTCCTTTTCATTTGCTCAATCAAAACAACAGTCAGCAAAAGCCAATGCAGGGCTGAGGCTGATCCTTCTGTCTGCGATGTGGCACTTAGCGAGTCACACTTATTTACAGCCCTAACCAGACAGAGTCAGATTGATGAGATCACAGAAACAGCTTTAATAGACCGGACCAACAACTCAGGAAGCCCAGAGCCTTGTTTCCAAAGGCGGCCAGTAAGAAATGTTCAGGGACAAACTCAAGACAACACAGGAGGATCAGTACCCTGTCACAGCCTTCCAGCCATCAGAAGCTTAGCACTACAGGGGGGATCTTGGAGGGGAAAGGGGGGAGGAAGGGAAGGAGAAGAAATCACGGTCATAGGACAAACTGAACTGGAACTGATAATAAGACACACAGAGACTGTAAGCCAACAAAAAGTTGGTAAAACAATGAAGGCATAAGAATGAAATTAATGACAAAAACACATGTTCTGAGATAAAATCTGAGAAAGACAGTAAAGGAATTTTTGAAGAACTGTGCAAGAAGAAGTTATGAAAAGGCAAAGTCAACACTAAAATACTTACTCATGACTGTATGAAAATAACTGATTTTTCAATTATTTTAAAAGGGAAGCAAAAAATTTGCTCCAAAGTGCTGCAGTCTGGTTATTTTCTTTGCACTCTACAAGCTAACCTTCAAAAGATGATACTTTTTACCCCTGGTGCTTTTCACAATGCATGAGATGCATGTTTTCTGCATAATTTGTCTGGACTAACAGTTTAATCTATGCACACTATCTCTTGGCCAGTTCTTTCATTCTGATCCTACTGTGGCAAAAAAAAGAAGAGGGAAATTGTTATGCAGAGATCCACTGACAAAAATGGATTCGAGAGACCAACTAGGTAGCTCCAATTGGTAAACTGAGCTCACAGCAAGAAAAACCCTCCAAAACTAAGTTAATGAAAAATCAAGTTAATGAAAAATGATGTTTTCCATATTTAAAACATTTCCTTCAAGCAAAAATGGCTGGGGGCTCTTGAAAAAATAAAAGAAACTTTTACAAATAACCATCACATATGCCAGTAAAAGGATGGAAAAAAGAATCTTTCTTAATGGAAAATACACTACTTTTTTATTTTCTTCTTCTTCCCTTTTTCATTTCTACTTCAATAGAAAGAAGAATAATGTCCTTAAAAAGTCCAAACCATAACACTTTAGCTCTTTTGTTAAAAAAGCTAAAATGTTAATTTTTAAAAAAGACTGACCAACAATAATGCTGAAACCCAGCAATGCAACTCATGACAAGCCATGCTTATGCAATACCAAAATTGTTATTTACTAGAACTAATCAAAAATATACCGCTCATCTCTAAAAGTGAGAAGCAGGAAGAGGGTTACTGTCAAGCCAAATTGCATCTGCTCACTGTTAGTACCTGTGAGCTAACTCAGATTCCAAAATCACTGCAAACTGGTGGTCCCCAGCACTTCCAGAAGAAGAGGCAAGCAAAGGTCATGCCCAGCCCTCCCCCTCCATCAGGTATGCTGCAACAGGGTTTGGAATAATTTTATATCCGTGGCAGGGATGCTCAGGCTGGTCCCAGGAAGTGGAGGGGACCATGCGGGCACCCAGTTCATCCCCAAGGAGGACTGGCCACAGACAGGACAAAAGACAACTTGGAGCAGGAACTTTGGCACCCAGAGCTCAAGAGCCTTTTCCTCCTTCTTGCAGCTGCGGTTGAGATTAGGTTAGAGAACCACTGAAAGTCAACAGCAGCAAAATTATTTCAACTTTCTTTTCACACTTGTCCAATCCCTCAAAACATGACCTGCGGGGTAATTTAGCATCTCAAAACTCATAAGAGCACTCTTTCAATTTTTTCAATGCCACCATTTACCACTGCTTCCACAAAAAGCACTGCATTTCTGCAATGCTGTGTCAGCTACCACCAGAAGCTCAGCAGCAGACTTACACCCCAACTTGCTCACAAAGTGCATCAGTAATCTACCTCACTCGCTCCTCCATCCAGGAATCTGTGCAAAAACATTCCTGCCTGACTCATCTGTTTCACCAGTCCCACATTTCTCTCCCATCCATCGCTGACCAATGCAGAGTCCTGGCCCCAGCCTCTGCCCACTTTTTCCACTTCAGCCTGGCTTACCACTCATCTGTTCTCAACACCACCAAACAGGAACGTGATTTACCATCTGAATTCCTCACTGCCACATATTTCAGAGGAGTCCACAAGCATCCAAACTCGCCCCGGCACCAGCCACCTCTCACCCATGAGGGCTAGCAGTTCATCAGTGCAAACCACAGTGTGTATGAAGCCAACCCAGAAGTTACATTGTGAGCACTGACTGGACTGTGGTGGAGATTGCTGCTTTCTTCAAAGTTAAGAACAGGAAGACCCAGCAATGAAGCCCTAAGAATGAAACCTCAGCATTTACGTAATCAGTGAACAGGAGGCTTAAGTGGTAAAACCCGAGACAGTAAGGGTACGACGTGGCATACAGCCTCCCACGCTCATCCACAAAAATGCAACCATCTCAGAATTACTTGATCAAATTACAAGCCCTTGCATAGCTGAACGACAATGTTCCTCCACCGAGGCATGGGCTGTCTTCAACCGCTGCAGAAAGCCCACAGCAAACAAACTCAGAGCTGAGACAAACATCTGCATTACTGTGAGAAACGGGAACGCATTTGCATTTCCAGCCTTCTCAGGCAACTTTTGTCCATTGTTCAATCCACTTGGTCTCTGTGACTTCACAGTACGGACATCAAAATGGCCAGAAAGCCCATCCAGCAGACACAGGAAGAATGTGCTCCTCTCGCCTCCAGGGAGTCCATTAGCTCCCCTGTAGAACATACCATGAAATGCAAAGCCGTGCCTACAGCCTTTGAAAATGCCCACGGCAAGCACTGTGGGCAGCAAATGACAGGTTACCTTTAGCTCAGTGACTGCTTTGTGTCACAAGCTCTATATGAACTGTTGCCATCCTGCCAAATAAATAACTTTAAGGGGAAAGGCTCCTTTCCAGCCATGTTTGGGCTTTGCACTGAAATAGAAATTTGCTTGCTCTTCTCCAGTTAACTGACTCAATCCCCTGCATGCTGTTCTCCGAAACACCAAGTGATTCTGTGTATTTTGCTGAGACCAACCATCAATACAGGTCCATCATTCAACAAGAGAAATGATCCCCCTGCTCTCCACCAAGCAGAGAGTTCAAAACATCAATTTATGAGCAGATACACAAGTTCTAAACCCAGAAATCACTGATGTCTCATCATCTGTTTCAGCTGCACCAGGCTAAAAATTATTTCCCTGTACACATGCCTCCCAGGGACATGGAAGCAAGATTAGGTACAGAAGACTATTCTGCTTGTACAGAAATAAACTTTGTACAATCCTTACTTTTCCTTAAAGATCAAAAAAACATGTAAATCTCTAAATGTGATATGAAATACTGTAAAATGCATATTCCTGCATATTGATACATAACACACTGTATTTCAAATAATTTATTTAATGTGGGTAGACACATTTTTCTGTGCATTTTGCTACTCTGTCCTCCACCCCTTTTGTTATTCCTGTCATCCCGTCATGTCCTCTTAGCAGTCAAGGGCAGAGCTGCCTTCTCTGTTATGTATTGGTACAACGCCCAGTCCAGACTTTTCATTACAAACTCCAAGCCCCGCCGTAAAAGAAATAGCAATTAAACCCATGAATAAATAGATAAATTTCTGAAGAGAATGTACAACTTACAAAATGACACAAATTCACAAAAATGCTGGTTTCGTGTCAGTCAGTGCTGCAGATGCCAATTCCCTCAAGAACCTCCATATTTTATAGGGCTTTTTATGGCGCGCTGGGACAGAAGTGAGAAGATGACAGCCTAAAGCCAGCTCTTAATCAAATGCAGATTTACCTATGGAGCACAGACCAATAATTAGCGAGTTGCATTAGGAAACAGCTGGGGAACCAAAATGACTCCTGGTGCTAATGAAACCTCAGGTCACCTGAATTTAAAATAAAACCCTTCAAGAAAAGACTCTTCAGTTAGCCATCATTTTTTATTACCGGTATGTGGGACACTCCCTGCTAAAAATTCCTGCTTCTCTGGGTGGAGACTGATCACTTCTGAGCAATTTCTTCACTGAGTCTGAACCACCCACATCTACCAGGAACATTTATTGTGATGAATAGACCTATTAATACCAGCTTCACCCCACCCTATACTGCTTCAGAGTATGGAAACTCAATGGATGTATCTGGTTTTGGTTAATATGCCATGACTCTCAAGTTTTACAATGGGAAGGCAGAGGAAACACATTATGTATTTTATTGTAGTATTTTGGCACATTCTCCATAAAGTGGAAAATTCAACCTATCAGGGATGCAATTTTCAGTCTTTGCTTACCAAATCTTACATTCTTCTTCGCCTTTCACCACAAAAAGTATTTTCTCCTTCGTTCTTTGCCTCTTTCCCAGGAAGAGCCAAGAGCAAGCTTTGGGTCCTCCCAAGCTCAAGTTGAAACCACATCCAAAAGGACAAGAAAGGGACAACAGCATGTGAGACTTAGTGTGGGAAAATCTTTCAAGAGCAGTTTTGAACATGGCATGGACTTGCTTTCACCTCACCTTTCAAATCCTTGCCACATCTAACAACCCTGACACCAGAAACTAAATACTGATGTAAAAATCAAGGTTATTGCAACCCGATGAAAACCCTATGCAGGGGTCACTCAGAAGAACCACACACAAAAAGGCAATGGCTTGGATTGCTGTGAGCTATCCCACAATTACGGATCACAAATTTGGAGCAAAGATTATAAAGGTAAGTGAGACAGGGCAACCATCATAACAAAAGAATCAAGTCAAAAGGACAGCAGAAGTGGGGAAGCCACTGAACTGCTTTAGTTATGAGGTAAAGGGCAGGCATACTAAGCCTAAGATGAGGGAAAGGAAATGCAATAATCTTTCAAACCATACACGCTTTAAATAAAGTCCAGCTCCTCAGGAAAACCAAAGAGTGAATTTCCTCATTCATAGGACAGCTGAGGCTGCTATAAGGCAGGAGTCCTTCCAGCACTTCACCAAAATGGCTTCTGGACAGAGATGCCCAAAGTACAGGACCTGAAGTGGGCTCTATTTGGAAATCCTCTCATCAAAGTCACTTGTCTGCCTCCAAGGTGCTAGAATAAAACCCTTACTTTTCTGTGTTTCCTAGCACTGCAGGAGATGCTTGAAGGCCACCTCCTTGGGGAACAAG
This sequence comes from Lycocorax pyrrhopterus obiensis, assembly GCA_014706295.1. NCBI lineage: Eukaryota > Metazoa > Chordata > Aves > Passeriformes > Paradisaeidae > Lycocorax > Lycocorax pyrrhopterus. The sequence goes on from JACSVZ010000002.1 coordinate 67,108,217, forward strand.
GACTCCCTGGCAACATGTTCCAGAACAACTTCATTTTCACAATTACTAGTGCGACCAGGTCATGCCTGTCCCTCCCAGCAAGGCAACTTCCTAACTACTTGCTCCTCCAGGTGGGAAGCACTGAACACCCAATGCAGGGAAGGGCAGGAGGAGCCACCACTGCTCCATCTACATTTCAGATCCAACCAGGACCCTGGATCAGGGGAGAAGCAGCATTGCAACGACTCCACTTTCCCCAGCACATCTGATAGTGCCATTAGCACAACTGGCTCCCAGCCACCTGAGTGAGAAAAAGAACAATTGGATGCTTGTGAGGAATGATCAAATAAAAATTTAACGTCTGAATAAACAGAACAGAACACCTGGCAGAATGACTGAGGTCCAACCACATGTACTGGCAGCACCAGCAAGAGTTCCAGTGCTGCTCAGCACTGCTGCGGTGGGGAGAAGCCTTGAGCTCAGGCTGGTTCCAGTGCAGACCCTGTAAACAGTTTTGGGCCACTTCTTGGCAGAGCTCTTCAATTTATTTTAGATTGCCGGCACGTGCCGGAGGGAACTATTGGGAGGCCCATAAAAACTGAGTTTCCTCTCACAGTGTCAACTGATGAAGTAGTCTTTGCTTCCTGACCTCAGTCATTGTATAGTGCTACCGCCTGCTGTTACAGAAATTTGCTGTGTGACAGTAAGCAAGCTGACACCTAATTGTTACATTTGACCAAGTGTTTTAATTAAGGGAAGAGTGTCTTTAAAATAAACTCTTAAGAGGCTTTGGCCCACATTCAGGAAAGCACTTAAGTATAAGCCTTAGACTGTCCCTATCCAGGAAAGCACATGCTTAAGTGCTTTCCTGAATGCAGATATATGCCCATCCTGGGGCCTTAAAAGTGCACTAAATAATAAAATTTATTGCAATTTGACTTCACTAGTTTCTTGAAATATTTATTTAGCTGTTTCTTTATTAAGAGTAAAGTCACTTGAATTTTGTATCTATTTAACAACCCTTACTGCTTGCTGATTGCATTCCAAGAGACAATCTGTTAATGCTGTTTCAGTTAAACTCTAGGGTTTTTTTCCCCCACTATCATGAAACTGCCTCATTTTCTTGACACACTGGTTACTCTCACACAGGGTACCTACTGGCCACATACCACTCGAAATAATTTTGCATGGAGTTGGAGATCTTTCGGTCTGTTCTCCATCATACACATAAGAATGATATAAACTCAAGCTTTATCTAAACCAACGCTCTTGTCTGGGGCATTCACTGAACAGTGTTCAGTCACTGCTTCTACCAATAGTAATGCCTGTATTATTACAGGTATAGATCACAAGTCAGAACAAAAAGCCAGATTTCAACACTAGCAGATCCTTCCCCCCACAGCCAATACACAGTACCTGTGTTTTACATCCTCACAAGCTACCCCCAACACCTTCACACTGCAAACTTTAGATTTTCCCAATAGAAAGCTGATGGTGTTGAGCAGGAGGGGAAGCGAGCGGGAGCACAGCACACACACATCCACACGAAAAACTGGGAGAAGAGTTGAGGTGTGCTCTGTCCTACTTAACCACTGCTCCTGCAGCTCCTGAAATGCGAACTTGAAACTTAGGAAATGAGGACAAAGGTGTCAAATTTGTCAGTACTGCCAGAGCACAATGAAGTGGGAGTCGACCATTGTTTTTCCCATGCTCGTGTGGCCAATAGTTACACCGTATCAGTCCCACATTCCATGACTTACAGAAACAGTCTGAGCCTTTTCCTGTGGTCCTGTCAAGAAGCACCAGGTATTGACCCAAGCTAGAGAAAGAGCCTCACTGTCTCTTGTAGGGCAAGAGCCTGCTGAGACCCCATTACTGAATTACTGACAATCTCTCACGTGCTAAGGCTAGGACCCGTGACAAAATTTTGTTCAAATCAAAGCAGCAGGAGGACTTTGCATGTTAGGTATTTTCTCTTCCCTCTATAACACTGAGAACAGTTCACATCCACCTGGGAACACCACCTAACAGCTGCTGCATGGCTGTGAGGACCCAGGACACGAGTGACACTGCTGATGTCTCCTGCTCCCACCACATTTTCTCCAGCAGCTTACAGCTGTAGGTGCTGGTTTTCACTTCTTTGCTCTGGCTTTTTTTTTCCAGGGCAGCTGGCAGGAGAGCTTTCCTCCTGTGAGACATGGAGAAAAACTGGAAGAGATTTCTATGGAGCTTGCTGGACAAAATGCCTACAACATCTTTGTTTTCAATAGCTCTGAGGGTCTTTTCTAGTCCTAACATGAATTTACCTTTCTTGTTCAGACTTGGGCTTTTTGTGTACACCACCACTGCTAATGGAAGTACCACCTGTTGTACTTTAGCTTACTACCTCTGCACTCGAAGCACATAAAGAAATGCCAAAGTGATGGAAAAACAGGATATTGAAGTGTATTTCCATAATCTGCACAATACACAAAAAAAGGTTTCAAAGGGAGAAAAACCTGCAGGATTAATTGTCCTCTGGCTACACAAAGAAGCATATGCAAATATAGGTGTCCCAACTGTGACCAGCAGGAACATAATTAAGGGAACATCACATGAAGACACTAGCTTAATTTGTTCAGGTGGCAAGGTTAACAAAATAAGCTCAGGGAATGAACGCAACACAAGCAGAATGACTTAAAAACTAAGAAAAAGCCAGTCAAGATGAATCACACATCTCAGTCTAGTTAAGAAATACTCTGCCTGCTTTAAACTCAATCATAATTGGTTTCCCCTCACCTTCCAAAAATGTATTTGAAAAGGAAAATAGTATAAATGGCTCAAGCTAAACCACAACCACTTTATTCATCTGTTGTTTCAGTTTTTCCTTAAGGCTTGTGTTTAAAGACAACCCAGAGCACCCCACTCTCAGCAGCCTTTTCACACACACTGCATTTAACGAGAAAGAATAAAGATCATTACCGTGAAGTTTTATAGGAGAGCACATTGCAAGGAAAGAAAGCAGCACCATTTTCTGCAGACTTCTCTTCTAGGCACCACCAGACAGAGATATCTGACCTCTCACTCCAGCAGCTGCTTGGGGATGCACAGAGGATCTCATGGACAAAAAGGCTTTCAGGACAAATCTCCTGCCCCTGTGAGCCTTGTCTCTTTCACACGGTGCCGCTCTCACCGCAATGAGGCACCATTACTAGTGTTTACATAAGTCTGAATCATGCAAACTAGGAAAGATGGAATAAGAGGTAAAATAATCAAAAGCTGCATCAGCAAGAGCTGTGGTTTCAGTCAGCGGAAAGCATGATTTTTAGAAAACCAGAATCTCTTAGTCATCATCCTTCAAATTCACTTGCCTGCACAGGCAAGAGCCATGACCCTCTCTCTGGTCCAGTTCAGTCCTCATTCTCCAGAGTTTCTGCTCTCCTTCATGCCCGTGAAATCAGACGTGCATGGCCAGCCCAAGTGATTTGCTGGACATGACCCACCCATGACCAGCTGCTGCATTTACTACAACTCCGGTGGGGTCCTCCATATTTTGCTTGTGATTGTATCCAACATTCCAAGGGCTGGCTTTTTTCAGGGGTCTTCCCCAGTTGTGCTTCACATGTACTTCAGCCTCAGATAACCAAAGCAGCTTTCACAGCTCAGCTGCCCCAGAAAGCACTCCAACATTTTTTTCCTCCTCAAGTACAGCTTGGGTTTATTCAACAAGAAAGGGCAGAAGTAGCAATGTGTGCCCTTCATGCCACATACAGTGGCAGGCAAATACTCTGCAACCCAGCCAGAGATGATCTGAATTGCTGGAAAACTGATTTAAAAGCTTGAATTGAAATCTGGGGTGGCAGATCACATGCAAGTCTGCCGAGGATTCCCCTTTCCCCTCTTCCTCTATGTTGTTTCTTTGCAACCCAGTTAGCCTGAACACACCCACATGCTCAGGGAACTCCTGCCTGCAGCAGAGGGCAAGGCAAGACCAATGAAGACCTCTGCTACAGCAGCTCTGACACTGAGGATGTGGCAGGGAGCAGTAAGACAGCAATAAGGTGGATCCCACCAGGACACTGTGGCAGAGCACTGGCCAGGTATTCTTCAGCAACAAGCTCCTGTCTGCGTGACTTCCTGAAGTGACTTTTCCCACCTTATCTTTGGGATCCAGTACCAACCTGAAGTAACTTCACACAGGCAGGAGGGCAGTGGGGCAAGAAAATCCGTGACATGGAGACAAACCATGAAACCCACAAAGGACCACTATGACCTGGGCTTAGTACACAATCCCTTACCTTAGCTGTGGTTTTGTCTGTGCGTGCTGAGGGCAGGTTTTGCTGTCCTTACTCCTCAAATAGCAGCAGTGAAATCTTTTCTCTGGGTAACTGCTGCCTCTGACTCTGGCACAAGGCTGCACTTCCAGCAGGAGAAACATATTAGAAAACCACTGTTCGATATCAAAGCCTCCACAGTCTTGTAATAGTCCTTCATATTTTTTGTAGCTGCATACACTTTTAGAGAAGTTTGTTAATTTTAAAATAATGTGTTTATTTAACTATGATATTTCTCTCTTCTTGATTGCTGAGAGGATCTGTAGTACAAGTCCAGGTTTTCTTCCATCTCAAATTGGTACAGTGCAAAGCCAAGAACACATAAGTTGCTAGCTGGAAAATAAAGTGCCCTTGATTCCTAACTTTATTTTGGACAGTGCACTCCAAGTTATTAAAAGCCAAATTCAGTAGTGAGAAAATATATATAGCTTCAACTGTTTTGTGTGGGTTTAAAGTACTATTTGCTTTATGAGTAAGAGATTCAATAATGCATATATTTACATAAAAATAGTTTTGACATTTAAGTTAACTTCTTGCCAAGCTGGTGCAAAAATGGAAATGTAAAAAGCATAAGCACAGAAATAAGCCCCTATGCTGTAAGTCTGCTATTTACAGGTAATTTTTTTTCCTTGGCAATAATACCTGAACAGTATGTTTTATAGCACTAGACCTAGCCACTCTGAGTCAATTTAGTGTTTATGGAACGTGCCAGACTGACAGTTTGAGATTTAAATGCTCCATGCCAGCCTGTAGTTGAGCTGGGGTAGGGGCTAGGAGAGTTTCCAGAACCCGGGCCACTGATGTTCTGCAGACACGACAAAATCCACGATGGCACTAGTCCAGTACACAGTAACGCAAACACCCAATTATTCCTCAAGCCCCAGGAGGCTTCTGAAGAGGGTGGCACCAACACGTGCTGGGTGAGAGCATGGACTGAAGCACCTACCACAAGTCGAAGCCCCAGGATGGCTATAAAATGTCCAAAACTTTAAAACTGATGCTGTTCAAAAGCGCCTGACTCTGCTAGCTCTGGGGATGACCATGCAGCAGTCACTAGATAATGGATGTGATAGACAGAAGAGGTTGGAAACCATCTTTTCTTCTACAGTAACCAAGATCCTTCTTTATTTCTTTTTTTTCTCCAGAGCAATTAGTCAGCTCAGGGATGTCAAAACATATAACTGGGCCATGAGACAAATTACAGTGTAAGTGCTGCTACTTTGCCAATGACCTAGCAGGCTTGGCCCCAAGATTTCTAATGTTTGAAGTCTCATGTTCCTTGTTCAGTATTGCAATACTTCTAAAGACATTTTAATTAACATGAAGTGACAGGCAAACCTACCTTCATGGATCCTTCATATATATAAACACAGAACAACAAAGCCCAGATGACCAAATGGGTGATATATTGGTATGAAAAAGACAAATATAAAAGACATACATATACATTCATCAAGCCTTTGGTTGCCAATTCACTCTTTTGCAAAAGTTCATGACAACGGGCTCATCAATACTTAGTACTCTGACTTTCTCAGCTGAATGGTCTGGCAATCAAACAGCAATCTTTACATTCTAAGAATCATAAATAGATGAAATATATAAACAGAAACAATTAATCAGAGCTGAGGATAGTCTTGATCCTTACTGCAGCCTCATGTGTTACATATTTTTTTCTGCTGTGATCTCACTAGCAATGCATCACTGTTTTTAACCACTCTGAGCACTGATTCTATGTTCAGCAGCTGTGTTTGTTTACAGGGCTAGAAATTAGCACAGGACAAATGGACTTCATCCAACTGAAATTTTATTTTGGCATTTTCCACTACACTTCACAATATATTGGTCCTCATAGACCAATTATGTATTTGCCACTGATGCTGGCCAAGGAGAGCGCATAAGCAAAGGTGGTGCTTGCTAATACTATACAGGGATGCTTTTATTGCTCCAAATGCGAGCTCCCTAATTACTAAGCACAGCTCAGTCACTTGGAGCCAGGAAAGCCCACTACTGTCTTGTCCATACTTTTTTCCACTAGGAACATAAAGAATGTCATCATAATCCATACTGCACTTTGCACTCTGCCAGTTCAGTAAGAGCGAAGAAATGCAATGATATTTTATATTTAAAGGGACCTGCCAGTGCCCTTCACACTTATAATTGAGCTCCCAAAGCCAATTCCAAAAGACCGTAAACCAAATTCAGACAAGTCAACCCTAACATCATTTTCCATTTCAACATTCATATGCTTTTTCATGCATGCATTTAAAACATGTATTTAAAAACAAACAAAAGAGCAGCCCTTTGCCCCTATGCACTTTTCATCTCCTTGACCATTACCTGAGCACAGAGTTGGGGGGTGCTTCAGTTTTCCCCATCCTGCTCTAGAATAAACTGTTAAAGGGGAGTTACTGAATGCACTGGAACATGGTGGTAAACACTCCCGCCCGCGTTCTCACGCACCTGATGGTAAGTGTAACTTTAAATGCTTGCCCTAGTTATTCAGAATACTTTTGCAAGGTATCCCTATTTATGCTAGAACTCACACAAGAGATAAACAAAGTGCATTAAGTTGTAGTTTAGAGACTCTACACTGCTAAAAATACTCTGGTTCTATCTTAAAAAATGTATTTTAGAGAAACTACCAAACAGTCCCACAGGCACCAAACAATTTCTTCAGGCAAATATCCACAGCTATTCTGTCAATTAAACCAATAAGTCCTGATTAAGTACTCCTCTGGAGAGAATAAAGTTAAAAGTACTATGCAACTTCTTGAAATATGTTTTCTTGAGGACTGAAAAAGCCCAGGAACATTTGCATGGCATTTTGTTTCTGAGGAACTGCCTCTCGCTATTTTTAACTTTGTTTCGTGCAACAAACTCTGATAATTTAAAATAATAGCAATGATGATGTTCTGACTTCACAAGACGCATGAAGAACCCTGTCAAAGTAATATATTGCACTCTGCCATGTAATTATGTTATGCTGGAGCAGAGTGTTGGAAAACTTAGTATAATCATTAGCCCAGCGCTGAATGTTTTGATTGTCAGACAGGTTGTATATGATGCAAATATATGACTCAGAAATGATTTCACATAAACATTTTGGTAACAGTAATCTGACTCATAACCTCCAACATAGAAAATAACAAGCTGCACAAAACATCTGTGCGCTCCGAGCAACCCCAGCTTGTAGCAACCTTCACAAGTCTCACAGCACAGAGAGACCAGAGGTCCTATCCCTGAGGACCCGAAGCTGAGAGGTGTTGACACCTACCTTCCCAAAAAGAGTCAAAGAAGGAGCAAAAACCGCTGCCATTCCCACCAGAGATCCCTGGCAAAGAGCTATGATAGTTTATGCCATCTGATAGCCCGCCCAGGGGGCATTGCTTGGTTTAGGTCCACAATTAACAGGGCTAAGATGGGAGGAAAGGTTTGTTGCTATTCTACCCCAAAGCTTTGCCATGTCAAGTACAACACAATGTACAATTCTTCTTCTATTTATTTTTTCATTCATTAGGAGACGGACAGCGGCTTTCATGGCCCCCTTCTGAAGACAAATGCGCAGTCTTGAGTGACAACGAGGATTTACCGTCTGTTATTTCAGAGGAGGTTTGCCATGTTTATTCTGGAAAGTGCCATGAATTAATGAACTATCTCTTCAAGCCTCAGTGCATCAGAGCTGCCAGCTCTCTGGCTGCCAGAAGCAACAGACTGTTTTGGGACCCCATAAAACTGTTTTTACTAAGACTAGAGATAGCAAAAGTATCAGGCAGACCCAATCCCAATAGCTTCTGAAACATAAAGGAGTTATTATACTAACTTCAGCTGTTACACAGCATTTTTATGGGGAGTTTCTCAACAAAGCTGTCAGTTAACTGGGAAGAACATCTACTATTAGCTTCCCTACAGCATGGCATTACCAAAAGTCAACCAAACCTCTACTAGGCTCTCCAATAGTTTCAAGTGAAACATGTGCTAGCCTGTGACCTCTTTCATCTTTCCTATGTTCAGCTGCTGGCAAGCATGTCTGAAGAGCCACGTCCCTAGTGGAGCATGGTTGCAGAAGGAAGACTATGCAGCATGGATGAGCAAGGTTCACAAGCAGGAAGAACTAAAGCCTAAGCCAAGGAGAGCCTGTAGGCTCCAGCTGATTCATGCTGCCACCTGAAAAAAGACAGGTTTCACCCAATAGGACCCTCTTGTTTCACCGGCTCCACGAGCCACTGGAGGACCGGCCAGGTCAGTAAAACAGCATGCACTCTCATGATGAGATTGCAGGACTGAAAGCAAGAATTTCAGGGACCTCATCACAGCCCTGGTCCAGTCATAACCTCTGAGCCTCAGCTTAGTTATTTGGAAAATCAGTATAAAGAGTGATTTACATTCGTCAGAGCACACTGTGAGACTTCAGTGCTTATGAAGTGTTTTGAGGTTCTGAATAAGAGACAGAGTAGTATCTTGATGTTGTCTAGCAAGTAACGAGCATTACATATCCTGCAGAATGGAACATTTTTGGACAGGACAGCTGCTACAACCATTAAAGTGTAAAAACTATCACATGCAAGAGACAAGACACAGACATCTCAAAGAGAAAATCTATTGTAGTATATTAAACAAATGTATTTTTTCTCCAGCTATCTTCCATAGCATAATAAGTTGGAACTTCCTTAAATATGAGAACTCTCTTACTCTCTTTTTTTTAAGTCTCCCTTCTTTTCCCTTCACTCCCTTCCCCCTCTGCCTTTTTTCCTTTGTGGGGTTAAAAAAAAAAAAAATTTAAAGAGCAAGCCAAGAGATTCACAATCACCAAAGCCTGCAGAACATACAGTGAATTTTGGCAGGACATGCATGTTTATCCTTTTCATATGCTGTTTAAATTATTTTTATAAACAAGTCATTATCTTGCATAGCCACTGCTTGGTCCCTTTCATGTCAAAGATGTTTGATGTTACAATAATTAAGCAAAAGGGTCTGCATGCTTGAAATGCTGTCTCAGGATGATGGTTTGTGGGCAAGAGAGGCTGCTGCTTTTCTAAACTGGAGGGTTTCTTTGCCAACCTTCATCATTTAAGTTGAGCACCTGGATTCTGTACTTGTGGATCAAATTTTTGCGTAGATATTAAAACATGAATTTCAAGTCAAGCTTAAATTTTAGAACTATCCTCCTACTATTTTGCATCAAAATTGTGCACACAGGTCAAGGCTTGCAGAGAAGCCTCTCACTGCTTGCACACGAATGTTTTAAAGAACCAGGCTCGGCATCATTAAGAAGATTCAGGTACATTAAAAGTGTATAAAGCCTCTTCCTGCACCACACCACAGCACACCACACCACTGACTTCACAAGACGCATGAAGAACCCTGTCAAAGTGATATATTGCACTCTGCCATGTAATTATGTTATATTGAAGATGGGATGACCAGTGTGGCCATAAGTAGTGAAGAAATGTGACTGGGAAGCCCATGGTAAGTGACATACGAAATGCGTCCTCCTTTTTTCCTGCAGAGCATCTGGTGATTTAAAGACTGCTGCCTTGACCTCTGCTCACCTGAATTTGGCCAGAGGGAGCTTGCACCTCTGTGACATGAGGAATTAAAGCTCTGACCACTTCTTTATTCCTGGATACAGAACCTTAATCCAGATATTTTAAAGCAGTTTGAAAAATATGGAAGTTAGGGTGCAGCAAGTGTTCATGTTCAAACAACTTTGTATTATTATGGAGTTACAAAGGCAGAGGCAGAAAAGTCTTTTGCATCTTGTACGCATTAGTTACGGTTAAACATTATTTTCCAACTTATTTGGATAATTTTGCTCCTTGTAAAAGGACTGGAATTGACTGCTAAGAGCTTTACTCTTCCGGATTTCTTTCTCAAGTGGTCTGGAAAGCCCGGAAGAGACAAGGATGCAAGAAGACACATCTGTTTCACACCGTAGCTGCCGACCCTTTCCTCCCTCCAACACCTCTTGGCTTACGTGTGCGACTGTCAGACCCTGCTCATGAGCTCTAATCTGTTCTCATCGTTTAAGTGCTCTTTGTTGCCTGGTGTGGAGCTTAACACTTGTGCTTCAATAGACATTATGTCACCCTTCAGCCCTTGTACAAACAGAGTGTCTAATACCTCGACCATACACACCACACGAACGCGATGTGGTGAGCGACAAGATAAGAAAGCTGCAGCAGTACACCTCAACATAAACATCTCTGTGCATGCTTTAAACATGGCACATCTTACAGCCTGCACTCGATAAAAGAAACTGTAGATCTCCATTTGACACGATTTTGCGTTGAACAAATACATATTCGTTAAAAGAGTGCTTCAAAAAGCCAATTCATACATTTCTCACACTGCGAACAACCATTAACGTACATGAAATAACACATCTTTGGAATACTGTTTGAAAACACTCTCTCTTTTACTATCAGGAAATTTGACCCTTCAGAACAAGTGTTAACACTGTCTTGATTAATTTGTAAAGCTATTCAAGCCATGAAGTACATCTGCACATTCAGTATATTTCCAATACTGTGCTTCTGTTTTCATTTTCAAAATGTTTTTATTTATACACTAATATTTGACCTATGAATGTTCCAAGTTTATATGGAGCCAGCTGTTCTAAATTCTGGTTATACTGAGCATTCGTGCAAAACATCAGGTGATATCATTGGATATTTTTAAGGGGAAAGTTCACAGGAAAGCAGTTATGTATTCTTGTGATTAACACCGCATTGGATCAAAACAGTCATGTCTAGCTCTCTGAAAAATACAGCTACTGTTTCAGTTAGCAGAACACTTCGGCTCTGTCTACATTATCCTTTTTTGCCAAAAGTTCCCACTGTTGCTACCACTGATTCAATTCTGTCATTATGCTGTGATGAACATTGGTACATAAAATAAAAAGAGCTGAAAGCAGTGCTGTCAAAATCTTTGTGCCCTTAACAACAAAACAAAAAAAAAAATAATCTCATCACATCACCAAAAAAACCCAACCAACCCAAAAGCCAAACAAACAAAAAAATCCACTCCAAAACTCTACCCAACACCACAAGACTGTTTCTTAAGTAACTGAAAGTTCAGGAAATGCCAGCCCCAATCCACAGCAGGTTTTAGGAATCGAAGTCCATCACGAGGTATTAAACACCCCTGCAATCCCACAGGGACTCAGCTTCTTTAATTAAGCTTTTTTCTCCTGCAGCAGCCCTGCAGCAGCTGCAGCCCCACGCCCTTCCCAGAGCCACTGTGTGGGAGCCTGCTCCAGGTGCAAAGCACAAGGCCACAGGAGCCTCTCAGGGCGCTGCTGCCAGCCACCCTGCTGCAAGTGCTGCCGCTCGGCAGAAGGCACCACTCCTCATCCTCTGCCAGCCACAACTGGAAAAAAGGTGGAAAGAAACGACTCACTGAATGTTTTTCAGGCATGTCTCCTCACCCTCAGCACATCATGGCTACAGAATCCCAGTCCCAAGTGCTCTCTCACTTCCCACTTAGAATTCCAGGAAGTTTGGGCTGGAAGGGACCTTCAAAAGCCATCCAGATCAACCCTTGTCATGGGCAGGAATACTGTTCAGTAAAACAGATTGCTCAACACCCCATCCGACCTGCCTTTGAACAGCTCCAAGGATGGGGCATCCACAGCTCCTCTGGGGAACTTGTTCCAGTGTCTCACTACTTCTGTTTGAAAAAATTCTCCCTTATATCCAATCTAAACCTACCCTCTTTCAGTTTAAAATTGTTGCCCCATCAAACAGGGAACCTAGGTGTGACCCAACACCAGACTCCAAGAATCAGGTGGACAGAAGACAGCTTTCCAGTCCTTAACCTCATCTCCCAGGCTCTGAGGTCTGATACTTGCTGTAACAAATGGGAATCTCCCACCCATGAGCCATTTTTCCATTTGGGCAATAGTGCTTGCTCTTTGCTTCACACTACTATATAAATGGTCAAATGGAAATGTTAAATGATTAGTAGGTGGGCTCTACAGCATAGCTGTGCATCTGCTGGGATACAGCAGAAACACACAATGGGACTGTTTACGTCCCAAGTAAATCATACCTTCCTCTAACCCCCTACAAGTTAGCAATGAGGCAAGATGACCTAAAAAGAATTGTGACTCCATGGCATGGAAAGTCTAAACACCACCTTCCTTCCTCCTAAATCACAAACACTGCTTAAAAGTTTATATTTAAACTACAAGAGAGAGTGTAACCACTGCAATGCACCGGGCTAGACCCAGCAAGGATCCACAGCTCCTTGGCAGAGGTACAAGCCTGCAGCAAGCAGTCCCAGCAGGAGCTCAGTACAAGACATCCATGACAGCTGCCCAAGTGATTTTCTGCTAAAGCCATGTTGAGCTGGAAGAAAATTGCCAAAAGAAAACCTTTTTATAACAAGTGGTTTAGCTTCAATTTTTTTGAGGGAGAGAACTAGGAAGTTCTGCTTTTATTTTTACAAAAAATTCCAAAAAAAAAAACCCCAAACCCAGTCCCACACCTGGGTTTCTAATTCAAAATGCAACTTTTTGTTTATTTACAGATAAAAATTTTGGCTTGAAATAATCAAGACTGGTTTGGCAATACTAGCTTTTTACAATTACAATAAATTGCTGTTGTTATTGTTGTTGCTGGAAGAAAAATTTGTGTGAAATGTAGAAGTCTAAGACTGTAAATTTTCAAGCTCTGAAAAGCTTTCACAAGACAGAGAATAATCCTACTAATGCCACACGGTCTGGTTCCAGTAGCTTAGTCCAGATGACAGTCAGACTTGGATAAATTGCTTACATGAACATGACCCTCCACTAAATTCACTAGTACAGGTTTTAAAGAGCAGCTTCTCCAGGAGCCACACATCTTCCAGGGCTCCTGGCCAAAGGCAGGAGGATGACTACAGTCCCTCAAATTCCAAGTCCAGAGGAGATGAGGACTTCTAAAAGACCATTTGCCCTTTCTTTAATCATGTTGTCAGGCAGCTTCACACTAGCAGGCAGCTCGCAAGCAGCAGCTCCTTCAAGGAGATGACATAAATGAGGACCTTGAGCTGCATCAGTTGAACAGCAAATATAGGGCTGCTCTTCAGCACTTGGGAATCTGTCTTGGCATCAAAGCCCAGTATACAAGGCTTGGCAGAAGTCAGTAAACTCATTCCCATCATCAGCTTCATGATTTCTAATATTGGCCTGCTCTGGACACACATGGAGGATGCTGCTCACATGCCGAGCGAGTGAGGCTGTACACAGCCAGCTGGCAGCACAGCCAGATCTGCAGCATCACACACTCCAGTTATTCCCTGTGAGTAGATGTCTTGACCTTTACAACACGTGGCCAAGAGTATAAACAGATGGAATGACAGCATGAATGGTACAGTCCCATCAATACAATCACGCAACATCCCTGATACATCTTGGTTGCCTAATTTCGTATCTCCCAACAGCAAGCATGGTACTGGGAAAAAGGCAGGTGGGCCGATCAAATCCTTCAGATGAAAAAATTCACCTGCTTTAGAAACACGTGTAAGGATGTTGGAGCACTGCTTCCCTTCTGTGAAAAGCTGTGCAGAACAAAAGGCATATTGCTTGCACCTAAGGCGCTATGGATTTGGGCAAGATCATTCCTAGAAGGAAAATCTGGTAGGCAACCGCTGCCAAAAAGATGAAAAGCCTGTTTGGAAGACATCACATCCGTAAGGTGCTGTTTTATAGGCAAGGGGGGAGAGAGAGAGAGAGAATTTGTACAACAAGTCTTATATTTACCTCCAAGCAACCCCCTTGCACTGAAAGGGAGCACCCTTGCCCCAGCAGACACCTGAAGTCCTGCAGGGAAGATGGGGATTGCCTGGAGTTTGGGGATTTAAAAACAGAAGAGGCTTTTCACCACAGCCCCAACTCAAATCATGTTGAAGCTTCAGGACTGACTGCAGGACTGCCTGGGAAAAGGTGAGCTTCCCCTCAACCTTTTTGCATTAAGTTCTCCCAAGGGACCTGTGGGTCTGATGATAAAAGGGAAAACCCTCTCTCCAAAAGTACAGAGATACAGTGAATCAGTGCTGTTAGTCTGCTACAAAAAGCCACAATGCTGAATAACCAGGTACTGCACCCCAAAGCACACTTTTTAGGATCCTTATCTCTGGAGGGTTTGATGGGTTCAGACTTTTCCTGCACAGCTATCAACAGCCCCAGATTTGGGTCACAGCAGAAACCCACAGACTGCCACTGAATTCCTTGGGTTTGATTGTAGGAAGTACATGGCTGTTTTTCCTCTCAGTGTGGATGCCAGGATAGGAAGACATGGGTGAAGACCATGTTCTGACACAGGATTTCTTCACAGCACCTTTCATTATACACAAATAATTCTGGATGCAGTTAAAGCAGCAAAGTCTTTGAGAGTCTTGTTTTCTGCTACTTCACACAGCACGCGCTACTCTGAAGACACCAGCTGGTGAAAGAGAGGATGGAGAGCAGATCCCCTTCCCATCAGCACTGGTGTGCCAGAAAAGACTCGGGGGACTTTAGATCTGACCCTCGTCTACAGCTTGGTTTGAGCAGTGACCCATCTCTCCTCATCTTCCTGGACTGAGGAAAAAGGGGGTGTTGCAAGGAACTTGATACACCTTTCACTAAAATGGTTGTAAAATAAAGGGATGCTTGACAGTCAAGCTGTCAATCCAGCATCACTGCCTCAAGAGGGATCTCCATACCAACCCCGGGCTGTTTTGCCAAGAGGTGATAACCTTATCTGGTGCCATAAGGAAGGTACATTTTCCAGACAGGAAACATTAATAGATGTTATTCTCCCAACAGTACTGTGTCAAGACACACCACACATTTATGTCAACGCTGTTCCTACAAAAAGAGCTGAACAGTTTCACAAAGACGCCTGCTGGCCCACAGTGCATTCCCCCGCCCCAGCCACCCAACCCTGCCATACAGCCATTTCCACAGCACAGAAGTTTGGTACCCTGCTTTGTCAGTGAATCCATGCAGATGTTTCCATCTGTGCTAGCTATCCAGACGTCCTATGTGGGAAATGAAAAGAAACAGGCACTTGTCGGATGCCTCATCCTAATGAAAACACCCAAAATAGACACTTCTAGGATCATCTTCCCAAAAAAGGGACCAGATTTACCAAGGACAGATTATGTTTTCTGTCCAATTATTTTTTTTGTATCTAACCTGATAAATTACATTTACTTTCTAAATTATCTGAACTGGTTTATATCTTGTGTGGTTTTGCTTGTAATGAGAACAAAAACTTACTTCTCCTTCCTGATACTGCTCTCCAGGTGCTTTACAAACAAAGTGCTAAGCATCTCCTAGAAACCCTGGACACACCAAGCTCCCCCTATTATCAGCCCCTCTGGGAATCATTGCCCACACCTTGCAAGTCCATACTACAATACAGACATCGCCAGGCAGGTAAGATAAATCCCAGACTCCCCATTTCAAAGATTGGTATTTCTTGTCCTCCTTGTAAGACAGCAACGCCTTGTGTCTGGAGAACCTCCACACCTCTGTGACCTTCTTTTTTCACTTTAAAAAAACTCCAAAACAAAACAGAAACCATCTCCAAGAACACCCCTACCTTTGAGACTGGGACAAGCTTGCACTGCCTGAATAATCTGAGACCTCACCAAAGTCCCTCAGCTTTCCAAGACCTTTGTGAAGAGGACTCATACTGTGAGCACATATGGAAACATAGCCTTCCCCAGACAGAAAACACATCTGCTGTATCCCCAGACTGAAGGATGTAGGTTGGTCAGGAAGGGCTGGAGCCCTGCATGTTTAAAATCAGTGACTACAAGATAGTGAGTCTTTTTGGGCTATGGGCTGGAAAAATTAAATGCACTTTTATAAGAACATCAGCACCTGCAAACTTCTCTGCACAGCTGACCTAGATGATGGCTTTCCAGCACAACGAGATGCATCAAACTTTTGTCTGGTTCTGAGCTGCAGCAGAAGCAGTATTGGCACCTGAAGGCAGGTCACCCGCACTGACTTCACACCCACGTGCACCTGCACCCTCAGGTGATACCATACACTCCTCAACCCGAGAGAAGAGCAAGGGCCCCTCATATCTCTTTGGTAGTTGCCCCTTCAATAACAGAAAGGGAAGTCTTTAAGGTTGAACACAAAGTTCTTCAGAAGCCAGTTTTAACTGAACAGAAGTAACTATATGTATGGCCACATGCAGAAAGCCCCAACTAAAATAATTCTGGCAGTGTCTACTTATAAGCAGACTCCAGCTGTGAGTTTTCAGGGCTGCTTGACATGTACTTCATTGGAATAGTCAGTGTGCTTGAGATCAAGAATTCTTCTCTTTCTGCTGTGATCCCACCATCTTTTGCTGCATTTCTGACTTCATCTAATAAGCTACTTCGACAGATCACAAGCTGGCCATCAAACCCTTGGTTTCTATATTGGAATATAACCTTAGGCTTCCTCTAGTTTTCTGACCGGAATTACTGTTAAATGGAAAAGTAAATGTCAATACACAGGTGAAAGACCCCAAAAAATCCCTGACATGTCAGAGAAGCCACAGAAAACACCCAAACAGCTGTTCAGTCCCAGCCCATCCATTTGCCAACAGTCTGGTAACAAACAATCACATTAAATGACATTATGGTTTATGACTCGGAATTTGGAAGTTGATGAGAAATTTCTACAGTTGATTCATGCTTCCTGAGACTCATAACTAGCATTTCAATTGCACTATTTTACCACATTACATGAATAATTTTCCTTGTTGTTACATAAGTGTCTAGATCCAAATTATCAGAACTGATTTGAATCATATGAGTGGAAGGGGTTATTTTCAAAAGAAACACACACTTTCAGGTATACCATCTAATAATACTCTCCTGGTGCTTTATAAACAGCTAATTACCTTCTAAAACACCACATGCTCACACTAATCCCTGGAATCAGCTCTTTTGGAAACTGCCTAGTCCCTTGCAAGCACCTTGTTTCACATCCCTCAAGTAAAATGTGCCATGGGGGTTGCTTACAGACAGCAGCACACTTCTTAAACTCACAGCTCCAAGTATAGGTCCTGAAAGTCTCCAAGGCAAAAAACAGAGACAGCAGCAACAGCTCTGTGTATTCAAAGGACAGAGACGTTTGGAGAGGCTGGGAGGGAAGAAAAACAGAGGCAGGTGCCCTTTGGACTTGAAGCGTGTACAATATTTCCCAGATCTCAGCTTCCGAGATGAGACCACAGACCACGCTGGTTTTATTGACGGACAATTTCGGGATGTCTCAATCAAATGCATTCGATCTCTGAGATGGCAGCACCGCCTAAACATCCCTGAGCTGACTTTAAACAAGGCAACTGAGACCCTGAGGTACACACCCACAGCACGAGGAGGCAAGAGGGCTCTACGGTCCTGGAAGGTCTGAGCACCTAAGGCAGCTCAGCTGTACCCACCCAAGTTGTGGTCGCCTCGGTTTCAATGCAGACAAATCCTTCAACAACTATTTGCAACACTTCCAACCTACTACGTGATTTCCATCAGGTACAAAAATTAATCAGCTCTTGTTCTAGATGCATACAGCGTGGTACAAAGCTACTGAACACCTGTACCAGCACTGGGAGCTCCGAGAAATTTCCTGCTGCGGTGACATATCCCTGCTCCAAATGAGTGAACACACAACAAATTGTATTTTTTTTTTTTTTAACAAGACAAGCTGTTGTTCTGGCACACAGCTCTGGCAGCACTAGTGAAAAGGCAAAGTTTTCAGCTGACCGGCTAAGACACTTGAGCTTCACAGGAATTCCCTAAAAAAAGGAACTGTAATTTGCCAACTGAAATATTTTCATTCTCCACATTAGGCTGAATCTAATTACACTGTTTCCTTACAATTGCATAGTACTAAGAGCTCCTTTAAGTAAAAAAGCTTAATGACTTTCCCACTGAAATGCCTGCCTCAGAGCCCTTCACATCGCTGACAGGATGATTTGTTTTAAGAGCAGGTTGACGTCTAACAGAACTTAATTCAAGATTTCCACATGATACAGATTTTTATCATGTTCCCGTGCTCAATCACCAGAATAACCGACACGGAGTCACATATTCACCACCACACTAGCTCTGATCCCTTAAAAACAAAACAAAACAAAACAAAAATTTAAAAAGAGAAGACGAGAACACCGTGGAGTAGCGTGGCTGTATTTCGTTCAAGCCCCAAAGGCATCTCTGAGTTGCTGGACCTTGCATAGAGTGAGTGCAACCTGTACTCTAGCACGACCCCAGCTCTACTGCCCAAGCAGCAGAGGAGGGTGTGTTTAATTCTGAACTACAGGCTCTGACCACTACCATCAGAACAAGGACTACTAAAAAAGTAATTATTCTTTTTTCTTCCTTCTCCCCATTCCTCCCCCCGCCAGGTTTTGCATTCTGGGGTATATTCTTTTTTTTCTGTTTGCGAGAGGTTTTGCCCTTCCCCGAACCGAGCTGCCCTCCTGGCCGAAACCCGCGCAGCCCCAGGTGGGTCCCAGCCGGCAAAGCCCCGACCGCGCCGCGCCCCATTGGGGAGCGGCCGCCCGTCCCCACTGCCCGGGCCAGGGGTGTCCGCGGGACGGGCGGACGGGTGAGTGCCTGGGTGGGCTCCGGGCAGCCTAGCACTCCCTCCCTTCCTCCCTCCCTCACTCACCCAGGTTGACGAAGCTCATGACCATGTCGGCGTCGTTGAGGAAGGCGCTGTCCTGCGGGCTGGTCAGCGGCGGGACGGGGGGCGGCGGGCGGCCCCCGCGCTCCGTGCCCGCGCTGCCCTCCGCGCCCTCGGCCAGGGAGTGGTAGAGGTCCAGCATGAAGCGCGGCGCCGCCGTCAGCCGTCCCGGCGGCGGGGCCGGCGGCTCCCGCGGCAGCGGCCGGGGGCGGTGGGGCAGCCCCAGCACCGAGAGGATCTCCCGCTGCATCTCCCGCTTCTCGTGCGACTTCAGCCGCCGGTAGAGGAAGCCCGAGGCGGCGGCGGGCGGCGGCGGCTCCCCGCCCTCGGCGGGCAGCGCGGGCTCGGCGGGGCGGCAGGCTCCGCTCAGCAGCGCCCAGCAGCAGCACAGCCAGGCCAGCCGGCGCGGCATGGCGCTCGGCCGGGCGCGGGCGGGCGACGTCCCCGCTCCCCGCTGTCCCCGAGGGCCGCCCGCCGCCCTCCAGCCCTGCCCCCCCGCGGCGGGTTCGGCCCGGGCCGGCGGGGGGCGGCCAGGCCGGGGGGGCTCAGCGCTTGCCCCCGCCGCCGCCGCGCATGGCCGCCCGCGGGGCACCGCGCTGCGGAGCCCCCCGCGCCCGCCGCCGCTCAGGTGCGGCGGGGCCGCCCCCGGCCCGCTCCGGCCGCTCAGTTCGCCATACCCCTGCCCGGGGGATCCGCGCCGGGCCGCGGGGGCTGCGTACGGGGGGAGAAGGAGCAGGGTGAAGAGCAGCAAACTTTTCTCGCTGCCAGGGAGCGAGCGAGCAGCTCCTGCGGCTGCAGCCCCGGTCCCCGCGGGCTGACCGGAGCGCGGCTGCTGGCAGCGAAGGCAAATCACCAGCGCGCCCGCCTCTCGGCGGGGCGGGCGGCCGCTCCTCCGGGGCGGGGAGCGGGCGCAGGTAGCGCGGCCCCGCGGGGGCGGCCGGGCGGGGCGGGGGCGGCGGAGCAGAGCAGAGCAGAGCAGAGCAGAGCAGAGCCGAGCCGAGCCGAGCCGAGCCGAGCCGAGCCGAGCAGAGCAGGTTGAGAAGCGCCGGCCCCGTCGAATGTCACGGACTCGCTGCGCTGGAGCGGTGCTCCGCCAAACTGCGGCTCCAGTCGCCTCTGCCGTGCCACTCTGTCGGCTTGTTTCTTGTTAAAGGAAGGGTTTCGGCCACCCCTCCTGCCCCCAGCGGGTGTTGGCTATTTGTCCTGAAAATAGGTGGAGTTTTCTAAATCTCAATAAGCGCTGCGGTTTATTTTAGCAGGTTACAGCATTTTACAGAGTTTTTTTTTCTGGAATACCTTGCAGAACTGAACAGGGAGCTGTGGTACATGGCTGGGTGTACCCGGGTACCCCCCGCCAGCCCTGATCGATGGAGTACCGGTCTGCATCCTGTGGGTTAGCCTATACTGCCATAAAAGAACATACCCCTTCCTACAGTAAGGCTGCAGCTCTGAATTCATCGCTTTCCTCAAAGAGGGAAAAAAAACCCCAAAACCCAGACACCATCCAACATTCCAGTAACAAGAGTTTGGTTGAGCGAGAGGCAGCTCTTCCATAGCCTGATCTCAGACTTCATGGATCTTCCTCGGGTTGGATGAGTAAAGCCAGTCTAGTCTCACTGAAATCAGTGCAATTGCTCTAAGTTTGAACTGGGATAATTTCATAGGAGTTGGCCCGAGAATAATATCTGGACCATTTGAAGTCACTGGCAAAATTTCCATTAACTTTATTAGAATCAGAATCTGGCAATAAGCTCATATTCAGCTTCCCAGAGACACAGCTGAGAATATTCAGGACAGAATACGGTATTTTCAGAAGTGGAGGAGGTTACACACATCTCTGAAAGTGAGGTTACAGATGTGTGTTTTAACTGCACCAGTCAAGGAACACCCTAATGCTAGATATTTTAAAGCTTGTTTGAGAGGAAAAAAAGGCATCTTTAAGGAGATTTGAGCACAGCTGTCATGGGGGTGGGAAGGAAGAGTATGCAAGTTGCTTTTGCAACTATCTTTTTTTTTTTTTTTACCCCCAGACTGTGAAGACACTCAAAATTTGAAAATGAGGGTACATGTGACAGCATGGACCCAACACGCTCCTTTTGCTGTAGTGGATCCCACTACCTTCATGAAAGAGGTCTGTGTCACCCAGGAAGGACTCAGGAAGGCAATGCCCAGGGAAGTTTTTGTTCTGCTGGTTCATTTATTCACTTTTCTCACCATAGAGCAATGGGGCTGCTTTTATTAAATGAGGAGATGAGCGCTCACTCCCAGAGAGGATGTGAGCAACACACATTTCCTTCTGTAAGGCAGTGTGGGATCCTGCTGGGAAAACCCACCCTCCCAGGAGTAGAGCCCGGTGCACAAGCTGTCCCCTTGGTGAGCTGAGAGGGATGCAGGACGTTTTATAGCCCCTTAGGAAGAGCGTCTGGAGGCTGGGCTCACCTGCAAGAGCCCTTAGGTGAGTGAGGGACGTTTCTTAGGCAGGTACTTATCCCGCAGGTGGTGAGGGAGGAGAGCAGACACTTCCCACGGCCGTTCACTTCCCGGTCTCTGAGCCTGTTTGGGTGTAGCTCGTGTCGCTGTGTCCAGAGGAGCTTTGTAGCCTCCGCTTCCTGTTTTGACAATGAGAGAGGGAAGTGTCCCATTACAAGGTTATTGCTGAAGAATGAACCCTTCATCCGAAGTGTCCCCTGCTCCTCTCAAAGATAGGAAGAGATGGTGCGCATTTAGCAACAGACAGTGTCAAACTCTAGGGCAGCTCTTGGGTGTTTCTGCTCCTCTGATTCTCAAACATGTGTCACCTTTACGTTCTTAATCTGAAATACTGCGATAAAAAGCAGTTGGAAAGCACTCGGGCATCTGAGTTTGAAGAAGTCTGAGGACAGGGACACACAGCAAACCTTCCAGTACTTACCTCTTAAGTGACCTTATTCTTGAGGTAAGTTCCCTCGTGCAGCTAGGAAGCTAATAACCTCCTCATGAAGTCATTGCACCTTGTTAAGTTTAAGTCTTCCACTTTTTTCTTCAGAAGTGCTTTCAGAGTTGCACCCTACTTATGCCTGGAAATGTCTCTTGCTTATGGATGTGAAGGCTTTACTGTGGGATTCAGTTCATGCTATCAGACCTATGAAAGTTAGAGAGTCACTCAGCAACTCGATGAGGCTGAAAAGGGCTCAGACTTCTTCCAGAGATCACATGCAGTGACTGCTTTCACCTATTCCTTCCTTCTGAAAGGGTAAGTTTCCTCAAAGGATTTTAGGACTTTGGATGGGAGCTGCATACCTAATTCTCTGGAGGAGTGCAAAGGCTCCGTATTCTACAAATGCTGCAGGCTGAGACACGCGCGTTTTAAGAGTTAAACATATATTGTAGAACTACCGGCAAGATTTTGGATTTTTCGCTGCCAAGAAGCCTTCGCAGCATACCCGCGGTCCAAAATTCTACGGTAACATGTAATTTCTCTCGAGTTTTCGCTGTCAGGTCTTCAAAAATGCTGCGAATCCAGGTTTTTGGGTATCGCGTAGGTCACCAGCTTTCCCTGCTCGTGACGGACATCTGGTGGCAAAGTGGAGAAACTCGGGTCTGTTCCTCGAAGTTTCTCTCGTTGGCAAGTTAGCAATGAAACTTTTTTTTTCTTTCTCAAACAAACAAACAAAAACCAAAATCAAACCAAACCAAAAGAAACCAACAAAAAAACCGAACCACCCCAAACCAAAAATAAACAACCCCCCCTCTATGTAATGCAAAGAGGTCTCCTACCTCCCCCAGAACAATCCTTATATAATTTTCTGTCCTTAAGCCAAACTTTAGTCTATATTCAATCCCACACCTGCTCAGTACTTCATGAGGAAAGTCTTTTACACATGACCATGAGCAGAGCCTGTACCCCACAGAATACCCATTCCAAGGTGTGGTGTGGTGCCAGCAAGGCTTAGCTACAGCAGTTAGTTTCTTCTGCTAGTGACAGTGTTTAGATTGTATGCAATTAAAAGTTGGGCTACCTGTTTCTAGTCAAAGAGGATTTACTGGGTTTTCAGTTGTCTACTTTTATCAAATCATTCCTTGCTCTTATTTAAGCAAATTACATTTCCTCATTGTTTTATGCAAAAGTTGTGAGGAGCAGTTCCGGGCATGTGAAGCACTGAAGGGTAAAGAGGTAGTTAACTTTAGTTGGAAGCCTTCAGAATGAAAAGAACCAAACAACAAAACAAACAAAAAAACAAAACAAAACAACAAAAAAATAGAGTTTCCATCACAATGCCTTAAAATACACTACCTCATCTGTACTCATGAAGAGGACTATGCAAAATCTTTGTCAATCTTCTCAGGTACTGAGAGTACACAACCCTAGCAGAATGATACACATTCAATTTAATTTTTTTCAGGACTAATAACATACTGTTGAATAGAGTGGAGAACTCACTATTCTAGTGATCCCTTCTCCATCTCCTGAGCACAGAAAAGACACAACTTTGCATTCACACCTTCCCTCCAGATGAACCACTGGCTGTGAAACTGCCTGTGACAACCCCAGGCTCCTATGCTTATGGGGTCAGCAAGGACACTGCAGAATGGGCAGCTTCGGTCCTCACATTCATTTTGCCAAACAAAGCAGGTAATTTTTTAAAGCAGTGTGGAAGAGATGTAAGTAATGACATTTGCTTTCTAAAAAAAAACCCCAAACCCTATGTTGTACAATAATGACATAGCTGGAATGAACTATTTGCAGCGCTGCACTTGAAGAGGTTGAAAATGCAAACATGCCTCCTAATTTTAGTGTATCGGTTTCCAAAGTCTGCTTGTGCAATGAGAAAGAGTGGTTGAGTATAATCTTAGTTCAAAGATTGAAGCAGGCTAAAAACAGCATCTGCTATGAAAGCTCAAATTTTTCCTTTTGCTTGCTGAATGAGCTTGCTCCACTGCAAGTAGAGGCAGTTGAAAAATAGTAACATCATCTTATTTGCACATAGCAAACCACTACTCTCTTTACTCAGAAATCTGATCTAAAAATATGCAATGGTGATTTCCCAGATCAGAACACTTTAAAAAATGGTTATAAATATCAATTCAATAACGCAACTGGACTGCTATCCCTGCAAAAGCAAACAGCTAAAAATTAAATAAGTCCCAGTATGAGGTTCACAAACAATTCCAACTCTGTTCCAACACTGGCCACCATCTTCACCCTATCAAGGATGTATTTATGCACGAAGAATTATAGCTTAAATTTTATTTGAAGTCAACAGCATAGAGTATTAAGGGAATCTGACCTGAAATGGCAGCAGCTAAATAAATAATAATATATTGTGTCATTGATACAATTTTTCTGGGTATTTTCATGGTGTTTGCTTTTAACTTCATTTTTCGTTAGCAGGATCTCAGAGAAAGAACTGAATTTCTTCTGAACAATGAAAACTAGAGAGGTATCTGGCTGCAAGAATGTGAATGCTGCAAAAAGAGATGACAAGAGGAGGAGGGGTCCTCACTGCATCCTCTGCTGGTGTCAGCTGGTGAGCTATCAGCCAGTGTCCCTCCATGACCATTGTCTGGCATACTGACTAGAAAAAATGAACATCAGTGGTGGTAGCTCATAATGTGAGAATGAACTGTAAGAATCTGATTTTATCAAGTGGCACTTTGCAGCACTCTGCACTGCCCCAGTTACTAGAATTAGTGCATAATCTCTACCTCAAGGTGGTAAGGAAAGGATCCAGGTGTATGTCCCATGTTATGGTGCTTGGGTACTCACTGCTCTGCCCTCTGGTTATCCAGCTCTCTGTCAACAGAAGAGGAGGATTGGGCAGTGTACTGTGCTGGAACAATTCCCTTCCACTTCTGCCTCATTCTGCTGCGAGCTGTGAGCACACATCCCTCTGTGTCTGGTGTGCTGCAGAGAGGCTCCTACAACTGCTTCCCAGGGCTGAACACCTGAGCTCACTCACCTGCAGAGGTGCACATTTCTATACAGACAAAAGAAACAGTGTGTATTGGAGATGCAAGGGCCTGGTGTCACCTTCTGCTTTGGGTCAAAAAAGAAAAAAAAAACAAACAACCCAAGACCAATGATAATGATTAAGGAGAGAACAGCTGTTAAAATTGCTCACAAACACTGCAGAATGGGACTGGAAAATATCCTGGAGAGGAAAAAAAAAGGTTCTGAAATCTTATTTAAAGTAACTCTGACGAAGTCTGCTCTTACCAGTGTGCAAAATATGTCTTTTCAACAACACTTTTCAATAAAATTGGGATAGACCCAAATAGCATGGGGCCACAGTGGGGATTGCCAGATTATTAACGTCTGAAAATACAAATGCCATTCCCAGCAGTATCCTATTGTAAGGTCCACTGTACTCAGACAGCCATTCCCTTATCTATTTGCACATAGGGGCAAGTTTTCAAAGACAAAGGGTCCTAAACACCCTCCAAAAATAAATGTCAGAGAACGTTCCCTGCTGCTTTAAGCTCAGTTGCTGTTTTGTACCAGAAAGCCAAGTGGCCCCACACCCATCCCACCCTGAACTCGGTGGACGTCTCCTCCCTGGGTAGGGCAGCTGCAGGAAGCATGACGGGCAGCTTGGTGCCTTCTCCCATCCTCAACCATCTCCAAGGCTTCCCCACTGCCACCACTACCCCTTCTTGCAGCAGAGCTGCCACCAAGGGGTTTTCTGCCTTGTGGTCTCCTCAGGCTCTGGGGAATAAAACACATTTCCTACAGTTCTTTGCCACTTACAAACATTCAGTAGGCACAACTCGCTTTCATTCACTTTTGCTTTAAAAGGCACCTCATACAATGCCAAGTCAAACGTGGTATTTTAGGAAAAAGCAGGGTCCCAGAAGACACTGTACAGGGCAGCAAGTCGACAAAGGCATTTTTAGACATCAAGAACTGTAGCAGCTTAAAAAAACTTTAAAACCCCTGTTGTCTTATAGCGGAGCCTTTTCCTTCATACACTTTTCTTTCAAACACTCCCTCATCCCCCAAAGAGAATATTTTTCATTACCTGTACTTACTGTGACAGCTAATAGCCTTACGGATTGGTTCCTTAAGGGAACTGATTCAGCTAAGACGAAAGAGGACGTGAATTGTTCCCAAACACCATTTAACATTTAGATTTAAGAGGTGCACATTGCAATAATCATTTTGTTAACAAGTCAGGAGAAGAGCTGAGGTAAGCGGCAGTCATATATCAATTTTAGCTGAAGAGATGCAGCTGCCATTGTGCGCTAAACAAGTCTCCATGCCAGCTCAAGATGAGGTAACTCAAAAAAGAGAGTCATCTTTTTTCTTTCTGCAGGAAATGTTTAGAGGCTGATAAAAGAGGTTTTATACATTTGCCTTCTGGAGGCAGGTAGAAATTACAGAGAAAGAAATGTGGTTTCTTTAGAGGCTATTAGAAGGAAGCCTTGTAAAAAAAATTCTGTGTCCTTAGTGTTCTCTAAATTAATAAATTTCCTCCTTGGTGAAGCAAAAGTGATAAGCAGCTAGTAATTGCATTGCTTATGGGAGGCTTCAAGTTTCCAGAGCAACAGCATGCCTGTAATGCAAGGCTTGTCTTTGTTGCACTGTTGGCCCAAAGAAGAGCTCAAATTTTCTGTCTCAGGCAGCTTGCACACAAGCTCTGAAGCCTCTATCCCTCCCGCAGGGCAGCAGCAGCCCAGACCTTGCTGGGTCCCCAGGGGATGCAGGCTGAGAAGCCATGGCTGCTGTAACTCAGGGTGGGAAATCCAGTTGGGACATGGCCACCCAGTGTCACTGGGCAGCATGGATGCTCCCTGGAGCCAGCTCATTCACACATGGCTGTGGGTGCAGGCTCACAGCCATGGCACCAAAAAGCAGGTAAAACCTCCCCTTGTCAGACCCAGCCCCTGCAAGCCATTCAGAAGGGACTTGGGCAGCTGATCTGCTCTGGGTCCACATGGGTCTTTGCTCCTATGTAAAAGGATGACTTGTACGGGGTGGAAAGAGGAGCCCCTAATGTATTGTTACTGTTTTCATATTTGACAAGTACAGTACTATAATAAATAATGTAAAACAATAAATAAATAATGTCAACAAGAAGATAGGATTAGCTTAAAACTGAGCACCTCCAGTGTGTAGGATGCCAGAGGTCAGACACTAGAGGCTGCAGAGTTGCGCTGACGTGATGCTCTGCTCAGACTTCCTAGATGGATGGAGCACTGTGACCACCCTCTAGCTCGCTGAGCAGGGGTGGTGGGACACCCTCTGAAGGCACACCAATGCCTGCAGGACTCTCACTCTCTCTGTTTTGAAATTAAATGTTGTTAGTACTGCTCTCTGGAACTGACCCCCCAGACAGGGAAGGCTCATGACCACAGCACTGCTCCCTTACTCCCCAGGACTGCCTCTGGTCTGTACCAGCATCCACCCACCTCAGGAGCCGTTTGAGATGGCACTACCTGGCCCAGGCTGAAATAACGCCTGAGACCGCTGTGCTCAACCAGGAGGACAATCCTGTCCCAGGACCCAGCAACATAAGTGGTCACTGCTTAATGTATGGGAACAGACGTAGTGTGAGTTGTCTGATGCAGGCTGGATGCTTCCTGAGCATCCTTCATGGCACACTAGGGAAGGACACTGCTCTTGGCCCTGGGCAAGCACCTGTGTTTAGTGCTGATGTGAATTGAAAACATGATTCGTTTCAAAACTCTACCTGAGGTTTGGGGCAGTTATTTGCAAACTGCTGAGCAGAGCTCCCAGTAGAAATATGGCATTTGGCTTGGGAAGGAAACATTTCTAAGCTAACTTCTGGCTTAGAGTAATTCTATTCTCTTACGACGTCTTTATTTCACTCGGCTTTGAAGAGATAGAGGAGTCAGATAATTAATTATAAAAGACAGTTTAAAAAAAAAATAACCAGTCATTCCAGAGTCTTACAGCCCCAAGACAAAACTGATACACCAGCAACAGCATATGGGCCCTTGTTAGAGTGGAACCAAATGCCTGCATCTGATCTCCATTAGAGAAGCCTCTGTTCACTTCCCTCACCCAAAACGATAGGGAAATCCATTTAATCTTCTGCAAACCATACGACAACACTTGGCGAGTTTTGTTTCCTCCCATTTAAAATAAAATAAAGCAGTAAAATATGATAACAGTCCATCAAGTGATGTTCCAGTTTCATTTATGTGATGTTCAGAACAGTTTGTGGCAATAAAAGGAATGGGTACTCGAATGAGGTATTATGGTTAGCAGCCTGTGGGAAGATATATTTAGTTTAAATACTAATAATAGCCTAATAGCATCAAGGCAAGATAATGGAATGTGACAGATGTTGGATGTTCTCTCTTTGCACTGTGCCAGATGTATATTTTAAATTACTGTTTGCATCACGAAAGGGCCAAGAGGCCTCACTTTTGGATTCAGGGCCCTCCAAGGCTGGGCCCTGCAGACAAGAATGCAATCTCTTTCTCGTGGTTTAACCCCAGCCAGCAACCCAGCCCCACACAGCCACTTGCTCACCCTGCCCTGGTAGGATGGGGAAGCAATTCAGGAGGGTAAAGGTGAGAAAACTTGTGGGTTGAGACAAACACTTTTTAATAAGCAAAGCAAAACAAGGAACTATTCCGCTACTTCTTATTTTTAGGCAGGTGTTTGGCCATCTCCAGAAAAGCAGGGTTTCATCATGGGTAACAGTTACTTGGGAAGACGAATTCCATAACTCCAAATATCCCCCCTTCCTCCTCCTTCTCTGAGCTTTTATATGCTGAGCACAATGCTATATGGTCCAGGACATGCCTTTGGTCAGTTGGGGTCAGTTGTCCCAGCTGTGTCCCTCCACAACTTCTTGTGCACACCCAGCCTACTTCTTGGCAGGGTGGGATTGAGAAGCAGAAAAGTCTTGACTTTGTACAAGCACTGCTCAGCAATAATGAAAACATCTCTATACTACTGACACTGTTTCCCTCACATACTCAAAACTTAGCCCCATGCTAATTACTGTGAAAAAAAAATTATCACACACAAAACCAACACATTCTCCCTAAAAATAGAAATTACAAGTTATTTTTATCATGTATATC
Organism: Lycocorax pyrrhopterus obiensis; assembly: GCA_014706295.1. Lineage (NCBI taxonomy): Eukaryota > Metazoa > Chordata > Aves > Passeriformes > Paradisaeidae > Lycocorax > Lycocorax pyrrhopterus. The sequence continues at coordinate 67,137,200 of JACSVZ010000002.1, forward strand.
AATATTTTTGCATAGCCTGGTATTCCTAGAGTGTCGTTAAAGGTGGCATTGTCAAAATATTCACGTGAAACCTATTTATTTCCCTGTGCAGGTCATCCAACAATGAACCAGGCTGCGGGGAGCACTGCTTGGCAAGGTGATGACTCCAGGCTGGCTGCCTGCACTGAGATCCAAAGCTCCTGGGGGATCACTTCATTTGGGCAGTCAGACAGTGCCACCAGCAATCGGAGGAACCCTTTCCAAGAACAAAAGCATACATATATTACAGACATTTTCTTGGAATTACGTTACCGTCAGGAATGCTCTGCACAATTGAGCACTATCATTAGAAAGCTGTTTTAGTATTTGCCCTTCAGTTTTACATTTGAAGGGGCAAAAAGTTATGTATAATGTCAATTGCAGGTTCATGTTATAGAAATAACTCTGAAAAGGACAGTGTTGACCTCTGTGTTTTCCTCCCACCAGTGATATCTGATACTTATTTCCGCGTAATTTGTCTGTTGTATGAACTCAAACTGGATTTCTAGACTCAGACAAAGCCCTTCACAGACTTTGATCACTAAATATTTATCATTGGTCCATAATATGCCCTGAAATATATTTTTGTAGACTTGACACCATCACCAAAATTTTACAGAAGCTGTAAATTAGTAAAACATGGGACCAGTGCTGCAGACTAGGAGTTTCCAGCTCACATCCTCTCCAACTTGCTGGCTCTGTGAAGCTATCAGAAGCAAAATACAGAGACCTGCTCTAAGTCTCCATAATCCATGCAGTAAGGCTTGCTTTTCCATAAAAACTCTTCAGATTAGAGCTGTATTAGAATTACATGCTGAAATGAGATGGTGTTGTTGGGAATAATTCCAAAGGGTCAACTTGGTCTTCCATGCAGCTACTCTGTGATTTGCTAAACTACTGTGCACTTTGCTCTGACATGGTTCTGAGAAAATTCTCAGGAGTTACAAGCAGTAAGCAGCTATACCTCTGTCCTATAAACAGATACCATTTGGAGCTGAATAACTCTCAGACCAGGGGATAATCTCTCATGCCTCTAACTGCACCCATCTGAGTTCCTACCACCATCAGAGTGCCCAGATGTCCCAGCACTTAATGAAGTCACTCTTACAAGACTCGGCAGGAGAAAAAAGACCTATTTTCACCTGGAGAACTAAGGAACAAGGAGAATGGAATAGTTATTCCATGGTTAGATGGGAAACTGAGAGCTGAATCCTGTTTTTCTGGTTCCCAAACTGTTCCCTAAGCATTAGCCTCTTTTTCCTCCAATAAGAGATTCAAGATGTTACAGGATTCTGACATATGGATTTCCTCCTGTAGCTCAAGATTTTTGAGCATTTGGGGTTTGATCAGCCACTGTCATCACCATGTTTCTTCAAAGAGATGTCCTGAAGTGTTCTAACGAGCAGCTGCAACCCGAAACAGGGGGAAAGGGAGAAATGGTTCGCAGATCTTCAGAGCTACTACGTGGATATGTGGTTGGGATCAAAGGAGACTGCAGATGACAAGAGCAGTGCTTAAAAGTGATCTTGAGAGCTGCTTTTTCTTGCACAAAGTTTTCTATAACCACACCACTTTGTTCTCAAATATTTGAGCAGGTTAGTGACAATGAATAAACTGTAATCATTATAACATGACAACACATCGAAGCCAGCACAGTGAAAGTGCTTTGTATTCCCAGGCACCCTACAGTCATCAGCATCTTCAATATCTGACCATAACTTAGATCCAAGAAAGTATTAGAACAAACCAGACTGCCAACAATTGAATAATTAGATACCTCCTTGATCAACTACTTCCTTTACACAGAGGCCCGTATGGTTACTATATTACACTGTCATCATTAAAATCTTTGGCTGTTTAAGGCAGAGTGTACAACTCTCTGTGCTATGAAGTACAGTTAGAGCAATCCACCTTCAGAAAATGTGGATTTTTTTGTTCAAATCATATGTGAATTTAAAAGAAATCAGCTAAGATACACTAAGCAAATAATACTAACAGCTAATCAAAACTTCCCTTTATCACCCACCAAAGTATTTCCCAAATGTCAAGGGAGCAATTTCCATAGGAGACAGACTCCCCTTCTTGCTCTCTTCAATTTTTTCTTTTTCTTAAGGCATCTCAGCATGGTGTGGACTCTAAAATTTCCTGGTAAATGATCATTGAGGTACAAATAAATATGTGTTTGGTAAGAAGCTCTGAACTCCTCTGACAATTAATAGATAGTGCTGTCCATTTGTTGGTAAGTGTGCTTCCATGGGAGATAATGTGAGCTCCGGATGTGTGACCCAGTGGGAAGCTCAAGGATGTACAATGAGCCATGATGATGCCACTGTCCAAAGAAGAGAGCCAGGAAATTAAGACACGGAGATCCATCACTTCCCAGATCCCAAAAAATTTCCAGCAGTTGTCATAAAGTTAATTATTTCTCATCCCAGATTCCTTCAAAAACTGACATGGGCTTTACTGCTCAAAGTAACAGAACTGAGTATTGCTGCACAAGTCGCAAGACTAAGACTTTCTGCCTCCTCCCTGAGCCCTGCCACTTCTCAGCACTCTGTTCCTCAAATTTGCCTTTGCTTCTGTAATTCCTGCCTGAGACTCCATAATCTTAAAACTCCACGCCCCCACACCACGCCCCCCAATACCAAATTTCCCACAAAGACAATGAAAGAAAATACATCAATAATATATTTTCATGCACTCTGCTTCCACAGGATTTCCCTTATACCTCTGTCCTTCAAGGATGTGGTAAGGAAAACACTGGGACTAGGGGTTTGTTTTGCTTAATTACTAAAATGGCAAATTACCTTTAGTTTCATTTGTGAATAAGCTGTCATAGTCCTTTGTGCTTTACCTTTAATTAAACTTATATAAAAACTTTCATTTCTATTTTCATTGTCTGCACCCAACTGAAAAAAGAAAACCTGACAGAATTTTAGTTGCAGGATATTCGTTAGTTGTGGCCACAATTGCAAGGCATAACTTTAGAGGAATTTGAATTAACAGTTGATCAACTTAAATTAACAGTAACTGCATCAATGAAACATCCCAAGTCATGGTAACACAGTAAGTAAACTATTTACTTTTGAATCTTTTCCAGGGTAGAGAAAATGGGAAGAATTGCAGAAGAAGAATAAGATATGAGGAACGCAAGAGCTGGAGGGACCGGATCAGGAGGGAAAATTGAATGTGGGCATCACCAGAGATGCCCTGGAGGTATTAGAGTTCAGCAAAGCAAGCTACTGAAATCACCCTTGTCTCAAAAGTGGTGTGTTTAAAATACAAACTTAAAAGATACTTTCAGCATTATATTCAAAGTAATTGAGTAATTAGAGTATTTAACTCACTTAATAACCAATTTTCATTTGTGTCACTTCTAGTGTATTTGTCTTTTGCAGCAGCATCTTGGATCCATTCAGTCCACTGCAGAGCAGACCTAATGATAGACCTTTCTCACATCCCTTCCCAAACCCAGCATAACAGCATTTGAAAATTAGCTCTTTCTTTCCCTGTTGATGGATCTGACTGATTAGAACTTGCAGTAGTTTTGGATTACTATATATTAACAAAATCTCTTGCTAACATTGCTAGCAGGTGTTCAAGGTCCACTCAAATTCTGCCTCTTTGCACTTTTTACTATATTAACAGAAGTTATTTTAAGGTTTCTTAATTTTCAAGCTTACGTAAAAAAATGACAATTAAAAAAGCTGACAAAAAACAAAAAAAAAAGGGTGTGGCAAATCATGAGGGTTTAGGTCTTATTCTCAAATGTGTTTGCAGCCTTAAGTTTTGCAAACCTAGATTACATCCAAACCAGACACCTGTAAGTTTAAGAATGGGATTTACAGCGAGATAGAGGTTTTGCCTATGTAAAATCTTTATGTGCATTTGTACACAAGTGACTGCAAACTTAACAGCATTTTCAGATACCTAGCATGTGCTTTTTCTGTAGAAACTTTCTCAAAAGTGCACTGAGATGACGCAGAGGACTCCAAAGGGCTCTTTTCTCCAAAGCATGTCGGTCAGCAGGAAGAGATACTTCCAGTCCACCAGCACTGCACACTTGCCTCTTTCAACAGCCCCACGATTAGGAAGCTTTTCATGAGGAAGAATGCCACTGAAATGTTATAAACCCCCATACATATATATACGTACACATATATATAAATATTTATATACTATTTTGGTATAGTACACAAGAAGAATCTAATTCTACAGAAACAACTTCAGTGGATAAATAGAATGGAATGGAGCAAAGATTTCATCTAAGATCTCAGACCTGTGCCTGACCTGGAGTATTTGCAAACTTGACCTTTGTAGCCATTCTGCTTGCAACAAATATGCATGCTGATCCTGGATTTGGTTTGACCAGTTTCTGTTTCTATTAGTACATTTTGCTTAGCTAATTGGAGACTGCTGCACTGTGACACATCCCAAACACCTACCAGTGCAATAAAAGTCAGTAACAGCAACTCCCATTTAATCAGATCTGTATGAGAGAAAAGGCAACTCAATGGGACAACAGGGACTATGTTACTGGTTATCATGCAGATAGCAGAGAGAACCCTCTGACTATTCTCAGCCCAGTCTAAGGTATAATAAACTACCAGGTAGAATTTTTTTTTTTTTACTTGTAAACTGAGCAAGAAAATCCACAAACATGAAGATTTCCTTGCTGCCTTTTCCATTGCTTCACTCTTCAGAATCAAACTGAGCTTTGAATTAATGCATAAATCTGACAAAGGACAAAACAACATTTAAATTACCATTGATAAATGCCCAGCCAAAAGTAATTACTTCTACTGTGGCTCATTAAGAAACTGTTCCATTAAAGTAGAGTTAAATAATGAAGGAGATGAGAAAGTTAAGGTTCAGGGATCTAATGTGCAAATGTGAAAATGCTTGTAAAATGCTCAGATTGTACTTTTAAAAGGCAGGATTTTTCTCCCTATGTTCAACCTACCTTACTTCTCCCTAATATCTCCTTACTGATGAAATGAATCATGCCATTTTTGCCTGTGTGGAGCTGGAAGGAATCAGGCAGGCTACAAGGGGTTGCAGGAAGATGGTAAAGGGAGTAGTAGCAATTCATTTCAGAGGACTTAAGCTGAGCACCACCATGGCTAGTCCAGCTGAGCTCAGAGTGCAAGAATATGTGGAGACAATGGGCTTGAGCTGGGAGTGTTAGAGGAGGCTGGATACTGAGCTGCAGAAGGAGCTCAATGCCATTACATAAAATAGGAAGGCTAGAATAGGGTGGCAATATAAAACTGCTGGGTGGCACAGACTGTATTCACATAATCAGGTGTTTTTCTGCATTATGGCTTTGGCTAAATATCCCAGCCCTAATAACCCTTTTGCTACCATAATGAAAGACAAAAATAACTGATAGAAATCATCTTGCTTAACAGCTTGGCTTGATTTCTCCTGTTGTGCTCCAATTTCACATTGCAATATTTCTGCAATAATTAGACACAAATGGACAGTGCCAAGCACCAACATCACTGATCACTTAGTAGAGAAATAACCCATGTGATCGTGTCCCATGGCCATCCCACCGAGTTTTACACTTCTGCCATCCTCATTTCAAACAGTCTGTTCATTAATATAACTAAATACTCGAAAAATGAATCATAATATTTTTTAAGAGAGAAGAAACAGAAGCGTGAAGCTGTTTGCAATGATCCATGCACACCTTTAACAGCCCAGGTATTTTGCTCAGTGGAAGTATGTTGACGCTAGGACTCCTAGGATAACATGAATAAAGCATCTGGAAAAATAACTTTAAGGAAGCAGACCCTCTGTATTAGTTACATAGCTTTGTCTGTCAAAAACCAAGAGTGATCTCCAAATGAGAGGAGCTGCTACAAATTTCAGATGATACAACTGCCCTGTTTCCATTTCAACTGGAAAAGCCTACTGACCTGGCTGGCTCTAACATTACCTGAGGTGAGACCAGAAGAGATACAGTGTTGGGTCAATAGATACTGATACCTGTGAATCCAATACTGATACCTGTGTATCTAATTCAAGCATTTGCTTTCTGAAACTGTATCCACCTGCATTGCTTTTTATTAACAGGCCATTATGAATGTGCCTCTGGCAAATTCACTGCTGATGGAAATGTAGACATGTCCCTTGATACTGTCTAAAATGATTTATGAAGAATGGATAATGGGACATGTGCCAGTGAAGAGGTCAGAAGCAGTGTAAAAAGTCACTTGCCCAACATTCCCTGTCAGTAACAGGCTGGTTTGTCCCAAACCTCTTTGGTAAAACAGAAGTCTTTCCGATGCCAGCTCTGAAAGCACAGGCCAGTGTTTCTAGGAGCATTTGGCTCTTCAATCAGCCTTTATTCCACTGTGAGGAGGTACAGACAGCTCTCCTGACATCTTTGCAGGAGACACAGAGGAAGGCACTCCGCCCACAAGAGCAGAGGAATGAATTATGTCTTTTCACACACCAGAAAAAACCCTGCACCCTGCTTGCCACCAACACTGCAAAAAAAACCAAAAATGTCATCTGAAGAATTGTCTAGGAACTCTTGCTGGTTGCCTTGTATTCCTCGCCCATGCTAAGATCAATGTCAAACAGTTTTCTGGGCTTCAGTCTAACTCAGTCTCAGGAAGACCAGACATATACATCCTTACAATCTTTAGGTGACACCGCACATAGACAATGGTAATTACTTCACATTTGCAGTGGAAAAGTTCATCTAAGTGGAAAGTTTTGTGCAGAGAAAGCCTTCTTAGAGCTGAAATAAGACACAGGCTACCCAAAGCTAGTAAAGCTTTTGGGAAAACTAATGAAATTGGGGAGGAGAGGGTAGACAGATGACACAAGACATGACACAGATGGCATGACACAGATTGGGAACAAAACTACAGATTGGGAACAAAACTTTTTGTCTACAAGGCAATAGTCGTGATATTCCTACTTTATAAGCATCGTATTTGGACTGCCCAGAGCTACTAAGTTAGGGAACTCTATCAAATCTGTCTAAGTTTCCTCAGAGAACTTGCAAGAAGACAGAAGGCAGAAGAAAGTAAAGTCCAAGGATGTAAACAAAAAGAGCAAAAACATAACTGAATGCCCTATGGTGAAATTAAATTTGATAAAATCAGCTTAAAGAGAGGAGGACACCCAGTCAGAAATATGTCTTTCTGCTGACATAGAGAAACATGATTGTATGACAGAGAAAAAACCCAAGTGTTTCAGAAGACAATTTATTTATGGCTTAATGACAATTAAACCAACTATTATTAAGTTAGCTGAAATGAAAAAGAAATCACTGGCAAATTGGAAAAGAACAACCCTTAGGTCAATATGACAAATTTGTTATCCTGCATGTGGGAAAACATCCCTTGCAAAATTTGAACTTCACAGCTGGATGAGAACACATAAGCAAATTTAATGCAGAGCATAAACTGTTGGTTGTCACCATCCACAACAATGTACAATCAGAGCACCCCACATAAATGAGAGACAATCAGCCTCTCTCCATTTAAAGCTGCATAGAAATCTGGATTTACCAGCAAAATAAGGGTGTCTCCTTGTAATGCTAGGCCAAAGCTTTCTTGCAGATCTACTCAAAGCCACTGAACATTTGAAAAGGGTTAAATGGCAGATCCTAGAATCCCCTCAATTTCTCCATAGCCTCTGCCTAGCAGCATTGCATTTCCATTTGAACTACAAATGACCCTGTACACACAATCATGTAATTCATATTTATATAAACAGAGGGTACAGTATGTATAATTTGAAAGATTTCTGAGAGGGGATGCATCATAACTAAACTCCTACTTTTCCCTTGAGGAAACAATCCCATTTGGTTTTAGTTAACTTCAAAGGACAAAAGTATTTTTCCTTCTGTGTCAATAATTTAACAGAAATTTGTCATTTCTTTCCACAAATCCAGCTTTCAGAGTTGCCCTATCTCAGTGACACACACACCCACATGCAAGCCTGCAACACCCCCCCACATACACATACACACAAACAGAGAGCACAGCAACTGCAGCACAATGAAATGCTCCTGCAGCAATTTCTAGCCATGGAAATTGAGTTTAGTTTCACTGACTTGCCAGAAACCTCTCCACACTGGGGAGTTGTATTTCCAAGCACATACCATGGGACCAGGACCTTTGGTGACATGTTGTTCCAATTTGATTGAGGTTGGGTTGCAGGCCAGGCCTTTCAAATCATAACCAGCACAGAAATTACCTCCTACGAAACACTGCAGAAAAGTGAGACTGCAGCAGCAAACCTGGGAAAACTTCATTTTTAGGTCAATGCAGCTTTAAGCATTGATAACATTTTTTTCCCCTCAGAGTTTGTCCAAGAACTGTTTCAGAGGAGGCTGAAAGGACACTTTGCTTTCATTTGGAAATTTATGTGCCCTGATTGCCTAACTCAGAATTTGAGGGAGGAAGAAAAAAAAAGTACGAACACTTAAAGGAACAAATTTGGATTAGAAAACATTGCATATAAATCTTAGACAATCATCACTTTTTTCCAACCCATTCACTGTCTTCAGCACAAAGCTAGGAAGGCATTCTTTTCAAAACAAATTAATAAAAAAGTGCAGTGATGTCTATTGTCTATAATAAAGCCTACAGTTTAATTCAAGCAAGTCAAACTGTCCCAATCTTAAACATTTGCAAATATATTACCCAGAGATGCAGCTGTGCCTCAGTGGGACCAGCCTTAGCTCTGGGTGATGCCAGGTTGACACTCCCACGGTTTCAGATGCATGGCAGTCAAAGCCTCAGCAGGGTCACCGTCCATCTTCTCCATCTGAGCCCTTCTTGGGCTCCAGGGCTAATTCTCCAAGTGTTTGCTTCTCTGCAGAAGCAGCTTCCTCACTTGTGAAACTGATTTTATGTCAGACTACAGCATTTCATAATGAATTATAATGTTTGATTGAGCTGTTAAAACATAGTGGGAAATGTTAACAGCTAGAAACATGTTCTTAAGTGTATGCTACTCACATATCTTGCTTTCAAGTGCTTTAGTTTAATTTAGAAATTATTTGAATTATAAAATTCAACAGGGCTTTGGGCCGTATAAATAAGCCATATTTAGAGATACAGGGCCAATAGATTGGAGTAGTTTCTTTGACATATCATTGAGATTACACTAATTCAAACTCTCTGGAAGTCTGACTCATAAAGTAGAGATATTAATTGGGAAACAACCATTTTAATATGGCTCACTCTGTCAGCTGTATAAAATATAAGCACAAGACAAAGTACTCCATTCTTACTTACATTAAGAAGTGTTTACACCACCATGGAAACTCAAAGGTCCATAGAAAGGCATGTTATATCTCAAGACTGCAGGGAAAAGTCATAGAATATTCTGAGCAGCCTGCTACATTACTGCACTTCTCACTAACAGCAGTACATGCTCAATAATATCTATTTCCTTAAGATTGCAATATGTTAAATGTTCCTGTTAGTTTTGGTTTTTTTACTTCTATTAAATAGCTTGTTGGAGAAATAGTGAGAGGTAATGAAGCTAGCTCTAAGCACTAACGGATATACAAGAGGGCAGAGGAGAAAGCTGCATAGGCAGCCTTAATTCTTCACTCTCATAGCCTAATAGTTCCTCTTTCCAGTCTTCATTTCAGTGCTCTCTAACCCAAGAGAGGCAGCAACGACGGGACAAGCCTCTTCCCTAATGTGGGTTTGCCAGATGTTCTCCACATCCTGAGGGCCTTTTTGGCTGGATAAGCAGATGCCTCAGCATCTGTTACAGGAGTCATGAATCACCGCTCCTGAACTTTTAAATTAATGGTGCTGCCTTCACCCCAAGCAAACAGCTCTGTCCATGGAGCTAAAAGAAGTTTTGTACAAAGCCCTGCCCTGGCAGCAGCCAGAATATCCCCTCTACAGGGATGGGACAAGGCATACCAAGACAAAATCTCACCCACAGCTTTGCAAGCAGACAGGTCAGAATCCACGATCTCAGCAACACAGGATGGTTGACGGATGGAAAAAACCACATCTCTTCAGGGAATGGTAAACCCATCCAAATTTCATTCACAGATAAATGGTGTTCTTCTTCTTCATTGGGATCCCCATTGCTCAGCTACTGCTCCTGTGGTATAACAGTGAGAGAAGAGAATGAGTACTTCATCTTTCCCCAGGGAAGAAAGCATCATTTCCAGGTATGGATGCATAAAGGAAAGATGAAAGAAGTCCACATGGGCTACTACCTTACAGGCCATCTAAAGCCAGGTTACAAACATGGATAGAAACAAATGATTCAATCTTTTAATTTTTCTTAAGTGTATATTGAGCTGAAGCATTGTCATTCTAGGTATAACATCAAGAAGAGAAGATGAAAAAGGTTTTGCTTTCCTGCACCATGAGCGATGCAAAGCCATGCTGCCCCTTAATGAACAGTGAGGGATGTTCTGCTCCAGGACAGGAATTCTCCTGGAAACACAGTCTGTTGACTCCTAGTGAACTGGTTTGCCTGCCAATAGGTTGAGAATAAATTCACACCTTTGGGCTATCTTCTGGACTATTCTTGGGCATGTTGTGAAAGATGAGGATGTATTCCTCTGAGCATAGGAAAAGGCCCTTATACTGAAAGTGGAAAACCACATAAAAACAAGTTGTACTATTCTTTATCCTTGAGATGGTCAGAAGAGAGTTCAAAAACATCCTCAAGAGAAGAGAAGAACATCTCAGCATACGAGCTCATTCCAGTGCTGTGTCAGATTAATAAATGCATATGCAAATCTCTCCTGGAATTTTGAAGACATTAAAAAGGAGCACTTCATTAACATGATGCTGACAGTCAGCAACAGCTGTATAAACCTAAACATCTACTTGCATTCCAAATTGAAAACAGATTAAAAGATAACCAATATTTTTTTCGCCCCTGAATGTCAAAGAGATGATGATATAAAATGAACTTTCTATTCACGTTTACAGCAGGAATGAGGTAAAGAAATAAGGGGTGTAGAAAACTAAAAAAAAAGAAGGAAATGGGAAAAAAAGAAGAAATAATGCATATTCTGATGTCTCCAAGAACTGCTGTTCAAGAATATTAAATCTGTTACTGTGAAAACACCATGATAGTGTTCAAATAAAAACCTGGATAAGCAGGTTTTTCAAATGACTGTGTCTGAAGTAGGCTCTAGGGCTAAAAAGCCACTAGACTGTGGACCAGATCTAGTAATGTTCAAATGCATGTCCTAGCCAGGGCCTTTACACTTATAAGATTCCGAGGGACATAGAGGATCAGGCAAAACACACGGGTTTAGAGATACACACAAATATATATATATATATATTCTGTCCATATTTGTAACAAAATACAGTATATGGTAACACTTATGCAGGAAGGCAATGATTCACTTTCCAGTACTGCATCCAATGAACCACGGAATATAACATTTTTTATTTCTTGGTGGTAACTGTCAAAATGCATTTACTTTGGGGAGATGAAGAGGGAACGCACAAAGAAGTGTAGAATAATTATGTGTTGAAAATTAAACCCAGTTGTCTGAACTGGGAAGAACAATATAATGTACCAAAGGAGGTCTAAAGTGTTTTGGCCAACAAACTTAGAGGTCATCCAAGACAACATACTTTGTAAATGAGAGGCAAAGGCAGTTTTCTGTAGTGTATGCCTTACCTCTGGTTTTGAGAGTTCAGATCCACATTAAACACCACAGAATTCATAGTTTAGTTTATACATATTATAGGGCTGTTTCTCTTACACTTATCCAAAAAACTGTGGGTAATGTCTAAGGACAGGGAGTCAGGCCCAAATTCTTTGTTCACGGATGTTTGTATGTGCAGGACTCCAGAAAGAGATTTTAAAGGACAAATTCCCATTCAAGAGTGGCATGAAAAAAGACATTTTCTCTCTGCTTCAGAACAGCAGCAGTGACAGGATTAGAAGAACTATGAAACTCAACCTTTCCAGGATGTCTGTGGAACCAGGGATGCACTGGCCAAACTTTTAACTCCCAGTTTGTGTCCTGAATAAACCCACAGGACAGGCTCTCTGAGACCCAAAGGGTCTGTGTCCACCATATGGAACACCTGAATTACAGTCTGCTCTGCCAGAACTTCCTGCTGAGGAAGCAGTGGGAAGACATGATTGTCACTGTGGAGCATCCAAACAAAACCCACAGCTCCCTGAAAGGTCCAGAAGTTGCCAAAAGTCTCAGTGCTTCAGTGACCAGTGCTGTGACATGACTAGAGAGGTATAGCATGCACTCACTGTGATTAAGACATTTCTTCCCAAAAAGCAAATACAACAATTAAATGAAATAAGTTGCTTGCTCTGCTGACGGTAGAGATTCTTGCCTATCAGCAAGTTATCGGCATTGCAGTGATTTTTCTGTTAATCTGTCTCATGTTCTTTCCTTGCACCCTATCTGATTAAGCCCTGAAGAGATACTAGATTCCACAAAGCTGCTGAAAAGAGAACAAGCACAGAGCCAAAGCAAGCCTTGCGATGACTCGTGCCAAGATGAAGGGGCACCCAAAGGGAGGTTAGGCAAATGGTGTAATCTGAGTGTTCTGGACAACAGGGGAGCATGGTATGCACTTCTCAAGGCTGTCCACATACCACAAACTATAAATGGAGACTGCAGGCATGGAACAGCCATGTTCCCTGCATTTTAGGATGAATATACAGAATGAAAACTGAGTACATTTCCAGAGACTTTTGAGAGGGTAAGCCAGAATTATATCCCGTCCTAATCCACAGCCATATTTCCTCATCACTGGGGATATACGTCCTCTGTTCATGCAACCAGGCCAGACAGAGAAGACTAAATTCATTTTTGGGTGACTGAGGTATCATTTTTAGGTGCTGCAAGAAAGCTCAGCTGCTGATTAAAGCACAGTGACGGAAATCAGAACACAGCATATACTTTAATACCAGACTGTATGACAACACAAATTCTCCAAAATATACCAGGAAAGCTGGAATTTACTTGCACAGTTTGACAGACAGAATCACTGTAAATGGCTGCAAAATTCAGTGTTACAATTTTCTCACTTTAGATCATTTCTGTGCTATATATAATTCATACATATACCCCAAGTAAATAAAGCTGCAAATCTCACACAAGTTTCTCTTTTTTTCCACCTTTCCTTTTTTAAAGTTTGTTACACTAAATTTCATAAATTTTTAGCACTTGCCATGCCAGTGCTTTCCACTTCCTTTCTTTTATTTCTTTTCCTTCTGGATAAGAAGTGGCATGGTTTTGTAGTAGGCACTAACACAGTATTGTTATCATGTCATAAGTATTATAAGATAGAATAAGCAACAGCCTGGAAACTGAGGAAAAAAGCGAATAGTTAAGGTCAGGAGGAAGTTTTCAAAAACTATTTGCCATTCCCAGTGTTTTTGTTTCAGAATGCTCAAGTTAAGGTGTGTTAGAAAGGTTTTTGCTTTTTTCTGATGAGGTGGCCAGTACTCCTTTGCATTACATGTATATCTGTAAGGTACCTCAGGCCATGCTCATCCAGACACTGCAAAGAGCTAAAGGCTTTCTCTACCTCACTCCAAGGATGACAGCAACTGTCCCAAATGCATTCAGACGGCAGCTCTGCCTGAGCTGAAATATCGTGATGACTGACTAGTCCAAAGCACAAGCAGAGCAATTTTGCGTTTGTTGACATCAGACTGTGTTAGGATGCCATCAGCATCCAAAACCTAAGAAAGAATTTCCCACAAAACAAAATGTAAACAAACAATCTCGTGACTTATGTTTTTAAGGTAGCAACATCAGGAACACATATTTTTTTGCAATTAATATGGCATTCTGAACTACAGGACTATCTGTGTTTTTCAATGTTTTGGGGTTAGCTAGCTTTTCAGGAAACAAAAAAGATATTGTGAATGTCACTACAGGAACCATGAGACATGAGGGAAGAGGACAACAGCTAAATTCGTAGAGTCTATTACTCTACAGAGGTAAATGAAGATATTGTCTACAGATATTTGGCCCATCATATTTTTCTTGGAGGGAAGAAACAAAACCATTCCAGGGCTATGAGGGGAGCTGTTCTTCCTGAAGCTCCACACTGTCTCTTCTGACACTCATGGGATGACAAACCCAAAGGCTAACACACTTACATTTTTGTGTGTCTTTGAGAAGCAGGATGACATGGTGGATGGCCCACCTAGCCAATATGGTACAGCCAGTTGATGTAATCCTTTTGGACTTCAGCAAAGCTTTTGACACTGTCTCTCACAAGATTCTTCTGGACAAAATGTCCAGCACACAGATGGATAAACAACACATCATGTGGGGGGTCGGCAACTGACTCACAGGTCAGGCACAAAGGGTTACAGTGAATGGGGTGACGTCAGACTGGGGACCTGTAACTAGTGGGGCTCCACAGGGCTCCATCCTCAGCCCTGTGCTCTTCAGCATCTTCGTAAATGACTTGGATGCAGGACTGGAAGGGACACTGAGCAAGTTCATGCACAATATAAAACTGGGAGGAGCTGTTGACTCCCTCAGGGGCAGAGAGGCCCTGCTGAGGGACTGTGACAAATTAGAGATGGACAATCACCAACCACATGAAGTTCAACAAGGCCAAATGCTAGATTCTGCACCTGGGATGGGACAACCCTGGTTATAAATACAGACTGGGGAATGAGAGGCTGGAAAGAAGCGCTGTTGAAAGGGACCTGGGGGTCTTAGTCGATGGCAAGTTGAACATGGGTCAGCAGTGCCCTGGCAGCCAGGAGGGGCAGCTGTGTCCTGGGGGGCATCAGGCACAGCATCGCCAGCTGGGCAAGGGAGGGGATTGTCCCACTCTGCTCTGCACTGGGGCGGCCTCACCTCGAGTGCTGGGGGCAGTTTTGTGTGCCACAATATAAAAAAGACATTGAGCTATTAGAGACCCTCCATAGGAAGGGCCTTGAGGGGAAACCGTATAAGGAGCAGCTGAGGTCACTTGGTCTGTTCAGCCTGGAGAAGAGGAGACTGAGGGGAGACCTCATTGCAGTCTACGACTTCTTCCCAAGGGGAAGAGGAGGGGCAGGTAGCAATCTCTTAACTCTTATGACCAGTGCCAGGATTCAAGGAAAGGGCTTGAAGCTGTGTCAGGGTAGGTTTAGGTTGGTTATCAGGAAAAAGGTTTTTGTCCAGAGGGTGGCTGGTCACTGGAACAGGCTCTCCAGGGCAGTGGTCACAGCACCAAGCCTGACAGAGTTCAAGAAGCGTTTGGACAATGCTCTCAAGTACATGGTGTGACTTTTGGGGTGTCCTGTGCAGGGCCAGGAGCTGTAGTCAGTGATCCTGATGGGTACCTTCCCACTCAGCATGTTCTATGATTCAATGATTCCATGACTTACAGCACAAATGTGTCCTTTGTTACTTGCTATACTGCCATATACCTGACTTCAATTCAAATAAAAATCCTAGAAAAGCTAAGATCACAGTAGGCTGCAACCAGCAGGGTGTTTCTATCTGCGCTTACCAGGTAATAAGCTATTATACAGTTGACTACATTATTTTTCAGTATAAACTAAAGTAAAGACAGATTCAAGTTTTCATTTGCTTTTTCATTTGATTCACTAAATTTAGCAAAATTAACTTCTCTGGAGAATACTGGTTTGCAAAAGCCTGGCCATCTCCAAACTTAGAACTGTAATGCTAGGTTGGGTGTTTGATCTGCTACTTTCCTGAAGCAGCTGTTTTCTTGCAAAAGTGACATGAATTTTGGATTCAGACTTCTACTGTTCGGAAACACCAAGTGAGTTCCACTCATTTAATTTGTGTATTTAAAGTCCATTGAAAATTCACCATAGAAAAATTAACTCCTCCATTTTTATTCATGAGATTTCAAAGGCTAATAATCACTGTTCGATACTCTAAGGTGCAGATCTTATGCAAATGTACCTATGCATATCTTTCATAGTACTTTAAATTACAAAAAATGAGATTCAAATGCTAACTTAATTAATTTGGGGGCACAGTATGCCTTCAATTTACCCTCTGTGCATTTACGGCAGCGATAAAATCAGCTCTGAGGCTACTTTCTAAGGTAAACCAGAGGACGAGAGCATACATGCAAAAAAAAAAAGTTAATATAATAATAAGGGCGATTAGTTGTAAGTGCTGGTCCATGCAAGGTGTCATTACTAAGATTTTAACCTGAAAATGTGAATAACTGCCTTTGAACTAACACTGCAGGAACTTGGTAAGCATTCTTAATACTTTAATGACAAACAATAGACACAAATGTCTCCTACCCAAACAACGACAGGGCACTTCCTTCTAATTAGCAATTAATAATGTCTCTCCCTCTTATGCTGTCTTTGTTTGACAAAACACAAAAGTTCTTTGTTATATTCTCTGAAATGGGGTACAAGGTTGCAGTTTCCACATCTGGGTTTTATGTATCGCCTGTCCACTATTCCTCTGCTAAATTTTCGAGATAAGGAATACAGTATGAAAAAGATGTGCACATTAACACACACACTCTTCCCCTATTTTTGCTTTCATATTTCATGTGCCCCAGGTTATGGCTGCACTAACAAGTAGAGCAGCCCAAAATGGTTGGGGCTAAGCAGGCAATATCTGTGCTAAACACATTTCGGGGGGTTACTTTCCTTCAGTTCTCATGTGCTCACATGGATGGAACACTGGTCAGCAGGTGGAGCACAGCCACCAGAGAGCATCTTCCAGTTCCATGTGGTATGGAAGCAACCACGTAACTGGTAGACATTGAAGTAAACACAGTGAGAGAGGACACTCAGGGCCTGCGCTTCAGAAACACAGCCCTGCTGCAAAAGTAATTTGCTCTTTGAGACGCAACCTGTTTCACGCTCACAAATGTGCTGGCGTAGAACAGAACGAGTCACCAGCGTTTTCTGCCGTGTGACATGAGGTATGCCTCCATGCAAGGACAAAGGACACTCTCAGAAGTCATACAGTTCCCCAATCACTGTAAATAAAAGAATTTCCAGATTAGACTCTATGGGAGACAACGAAGTTAGCCACACTGTTTTACAATGAATGAGGCTCAGATACTGAATTTTCTGATTAACATGCTGCTCTACATGATTAAAGAGAACAAAAATGAGACTTACTAATTCAAAAGAAATAAAAGGTGCATTTTACTGCAAATACTAAAGAAAACCAGTACGGCATTTAAAAATGTATCATATAGCCTCAACTTTAATATGTAAATTTCAGTATGTAGGTGGACTTCGAAGAAAAATATTGAACATTTCACGACCTAAGATTTTCACATGCCCATTTTCATCCAGTTGTTGAAAAATGTAGAGGATTGAGAACTTTTAAACTTTTTGTCTTAAGAAGATGCAAATCACATTTAATTACTCATTCATGTAATCACATTTTAGGAAGGGCAAGGAGACAGTAGAAGTGTAAAAAACCCCTCATTCAGGCACTTTTATTTCCTAGTGCACAACCATTTTAGCATCTTAAGTGATGGGGAGATCAGAGGGTTATTTTATTGGTTTGGTTTTTTAGTCCTGGAAAATCCAAATTTCAACTGGCTTGGGAAAAAAAAAACAAAAGAAAAAAGAAGGAAAAAAAGAAGAATAAATTAATCTCACAGTGTTTCTTTATTTTTTTTTTTGTTCCTGGAGAAATACCATTCACTGTGTGTTAAAGCATCCCCTTGACAGCTAACACTGGCAAAGTAAAACCAAACCATCGCTGGTGAGTGCCAGATGAAAAGCTCTGCCACAGTGGAAGGCAAGGATTCAGCACTGTTAGAACCCAACTCTCTGCACAGCTATCCCTAAGGAAGAGCTGGTACAGTAAAAACTCCACAACAGAAAACAAGAAAAAGAAGTGCATTCACAAATGAACACTTTCACGTGTGGATGCAGCCTAAGGATGAGAGCTGGCCTGGGGCTGGACAGAAATCACCAATCTGGGAATGCAGGAACAAGAATTGCTCTGCATATTTTCCTCAGGCATAGTGACCAAAGGTCCCAAAAAGCTTCTGGAGTTGTAAGGTGAGGGCTGGGAAACTACATTCCCCTGCAATCCACTCTTTTTAACTCTCTTAAATGGCTTATGAGAAAAGCCTGTGTTTTTAGCAAGTTCTTTTGCAAAGCATGCACTTTCTTCTTTAACTGTGATTTGTTCTTGACCAGAATAATAGAGTGCTCAAGTAATTAGAATTTTGGAAAAAAACAAGCACCAGCTGGGACTGAACTAGGAGAAAATTAGTGTCTGCTTCAAGGCCTCAGACACACAAATTAAGAGGACCCCCATCACAACACAGACGGCCAGGCCCAGTCCCTGCAGCTGGAGACTATGCACTTGAGCAACAGAGAAGCTGGAACTGGTTTTTAGCCAGACCTACCTGGCTAGAAAGCACATAAGATCCTAATGAGCTCTCATTGTAATTATCTGCTGATCATTAATTGTCAGAGTTGACAGTCCTAAGAAACTTCACCTTTTCAGGAAACACACGTAGAGCAATTCACTTCAAACTTTTGAACAAGAGTAAAAACAAAGCATCAGTTTGCTGGGTTTTGGCGTCATTAACATTAACAGTCCTCCGGACTGTTAATTCCAATTGTCATAGTGCTTGGTGCTTTTCTGTGCTCACATCTCTCTTCCCACGTAAAGTCAAAAAACAACAGCCAGGATAAAAATGCATTTGGGCTCATTTAGGAGTGCACCTGGGATGCTTATGTTCTCTCATTGCATTTACCATGATACTTTAACATAAACGCCAGAGGTGAACCTGGGGTATTACTTCTTTACCCCCACACAAAAGTTACTTCTTCAAGAATGTGATCCACCACAAAGTATGATTTCAATTTTTCCACTATTGTGTTTAAATTATTTTTGCTCAGTTTGTATTTAAAAATCACCAAATTAGAACATAGGCTATTTCCTGGGGATTAATAAGAATGGCCAGCTGTGAAGAATGGATGGTCTCAGGCACAGCTGGGGACCACTAATCTCCCTGCACAAAATGAAAAATATTAAACTTTTCCTTAATGCCTTAGAGAGATCTAGTGGGGTCTGTAGGCATGCACCATCTGCAGAGACTTAGTTCAAAACCCTGCATGCTTCACATTGCTTGAAAACTCTCTTGGTAGTCCCCCTTCAAAAAACATTAACTTCTAATTAGGCAATAACTGGGATTAAATGAGAACAGAGAAAAAGTAAGTTTTCTTGAGATTCAAGAACTCCAATGTACCAAGAAATGAAATCCAGGAATTAAATTCTATTCTCAGTAAAGAGCTAGCAAACCTTCCGGGAAGGGATTGTCCCTTAGTACATGTTTGAACAGCATCTAGCAAACAGTTCAGATTTCTAGGCACTATTGTAACACAAAACAATAAAAATAACTGCAGGAATTTACACAGAGCTACTCCAAGCAACTCAAACATAGTGGTGAGTACCATTCAAAGATGAAGGTACATTCCTTGTAAATGTTTTCACCACATGTAATCAAAGATAAAATATTTTGCCTTTAAATAGAACTACAGAGGGAGACGATGGTTGAAATTCAAAATAAATAATATGGCTGATTTGCATTCTGCTTCATCCTACTTTCCTCAATACAGCCAGTTGCATTTATACAAACTAAGGTTCTGTCCTTATTGGTCATTTCTGATGGACACCTGGACAGACTCATCTCTCTTTCTGCCTTGTACTGGTAGAAATGTTAATGCCAAAATCTCTTCCACTAGAGAAAGGGTAGGGAACCCCAATGGCAGGACACTGAAGAGGTCTGTCAATCCTGCCCAGTTATCTATTTGAACACTTGGGGATAGAAAGGATAATCGTTGTGGGAACAGGGTATTTTGTCATACATTATTATTCTGGATTGAGAGCGAGGAAAAACTGCTGGCTCTCCTTGTAAAGTTATTGTATTTTCAATTGCTCACAAGGTCTCCCAGAGCTCAGAGAGGTATTCTGTTGAACACTGAAATAAATAAAAGCTGCTGTCTGATTGGCCAGAGATGAATAATTTCTACTATCCCCAGATGTATCCATCTAGGATGTGCTTATTTGCATGATATGTGAACTAATTGTTTAACACTACCCCAGAACATAGCATTGTTCACTCAGAGAAAGCTACACAATAGAAATTTATTGACTCATCACACTACTATTTTTTAGCCAATTATGTGCCAGGATTTTTCCTTCAGATACATAACAATAGCAGAAAGACGCTTCATTTCCTTGGGACTATTACTCTCCTGGGTGGCAAAATTAAAATCAGCCTCTAGAAAACACACTTGTGACAGCCTACAGCAACCCCAAACGGCACGAAGGGCATACTTTATCCTTATACACTATAGGCGGCGTTCTGGAAAACTGCAGGGGGAGTAGAGGGAGTGGACCAGCACAAAACCTTTTCGCCACCTCTATCCCACCAAACGCTTCCACGCGGGACAGCAGCCATCACAAAAAATAAAAGGGGTCCAGAGGGGATGAGATGGCGGCAATCGCGATAATTACTTACTAATCAGATGCTTGGTAGAAAATTCCTTAAAAAAAGTAGAACTGACGTTTTCGGGTTTTTTTTTTTCCTTTGGAGACAGCTGCCAGGTGGGAGGAATTGTAAAGCCTTTCCCTGCGGGAGGATGGGGGTGGCCGGAAAGACCCCGCATCAAGTTCCAGTCTGCCCTTGCCCTCCCGCCCAGCCCTGCGCGAACGGGGAGGAATTCTCGCCACCGCTGTACCCCGTTAGACAGAACAAAACTCAGCAGCTCAACAAGACGAAGGTATCTAAAGTGTGTGCAAACACACACGTGCAGAGTAGGTGCCGGCCGCCGCCGCACCAGCGGCACCAGCGCTCTCTGCCGGGCGCCCGGGGCCGCCGACGCGGCGGCGGCCGCAGCAGGGACCGGCACCGGGACGGGGCTCAGCAACCACCGTGCACGGCCCACGATGCCTCTGCCTGCCCCCGGCCTCTCTGCACTGGCGGCACTCTGGCGGCAGGGCTGTTGCTGGCGTCTCTGACTGACAGAGGGGCTCCAATAAGCAGCTGAGATTATAAAAAAATACATGTATTGACTTCGACACACACACATATCACTCCCATCACACCGCCAGGCAAATCCCAGTCCTTAGGACATGCCTTGACACGTGCAGCATGGAGCAGCAGATGTAACAGACTTCATAACTGAGTAGATAAAAAGATGCAACTGGGAAACGAAGATGGCGAATGGTCTGGAGCACAGGTCTTATGAAGACTGGCTGAGGGAGCTGGGGTTGTGTAGCCTGGAGAAAAGGAGGTTCAAGGGTGACCTTATCACTCTCTACAACTGCTTGAAAGGAAGGTGTAGCTAGGTGGGGGTCGGCCTCTTCTTCCAGGTAACCAGTGACAGGACAAGAGGACACAGTCTTAAGCTGCACCAGGAGAGGTTTAGGTTGGACATTAGGAAGAATTTCTTCACAGAAAGGGTGGTTAGATATTGGAATGGGCTCGCCAGGGAGGTGGTGGTGTCACCATCCCTGGAGATGCTTAAGGAAAGACTGGACATGGCACTCAGTGCTATGGTCTAGTTGACAACGTGGTGTTGAGTCACAGGCTGGACTCTATGGTCTCAGAGGTCTTTTCCAACCTAGTTGATTCTGTGAAATAGTGGTACCCTCTGGGCTAAAGCAGCACAGTTGGTCATAAAACTGATCTGCTTGCACATCTTATGAAATATGAAAAAGTGAGGAGGGACAACTTTTCATGACAGCATCTCAGTGACTGCTTGAATAGCACAGTGGCCCAGCCTCACACACACACACAGCACTGGCAACAATCCCCAGTAGCAGTCTAGACAGTTGTTTTGGTTTTTTTCTAGAAGTTCTATCAAATATATATAGCAGGCAGCCTGTGCATTCCCTCACAGCAGCTGGAGCTGCTTTACCCACTAATCTAGGGACAGTGGGTTCAGCAAGCACAAAGACGCAGCCCTGTGGAAATGTCTTGGGCTACCTCAGGCTAAACTCGTGCTGCTGATTTCTACGTGCCTTCACAGAGGCAGTGCTGTGGCTGAATTATCCATTTGGATAACCTGGAGGCTGAGCTGTCTGCACAGGATCCTGCTACTCGGGGTTTAGTGCTTTTATCGTCCTGGCCTTATAGCTTAGGCAGATAACCTACAACTCAGATAGCCCAGCAGGAGGGTATCCGCAGCTGCAGACATCACATAACAGCATGTCTCTGAAAGGGGAACTTTTATGCCTTCTACCGATATTCCTAGCTCAATTTTTCCAAATTCCTCTCCTTCCTAAGAGAGACCCTGTTGAAAGTCCTTTTCACTCCAAAAACATCCCCTTTACTTTTGAATGCTGCTAGTCTCAGCTCATATGAGCAAAGCCAACTTTGCTCTTAACTGGTGCAGAAATTTTAAAAGTTAGTGCTTTGAGCATTTTCCTTTATGAAATCTCAAGCTTTTGCTGGTTGATAGTCTTCTTCTGGCCATTTGGAAGTATTCCTGTTCGCTTTTTCTCCATAGCCTCTTACTAGATAAAAGAAACACTTCCAAATAATAAACAGTGCAGGTCAAAACACACGTATCTGAACACCATTATAAAGTGGCTCCCCAGGCCTTGCAACCTGGCTCTGGTTTGAGACATGAACTCTTTACTACAGTTTAGACTAGAGTAGTGCTTTGGAGTCTGACACAGGCCCGTCGTGACTCAGAACCAGCTACGGCACTGCCTCTTAGCAACACACACTTCTCGCTTCGCAACGTGCACGTGAAAATTTCCATATGTTCAGCTATCATTTTTAAAATGTGGTTTCCTGTTTGCTTTTTCAGAGAATGCTCTTCCTTATAAAGTCTGCAATCCATAAGCACTCTGCAGCAAGTCTGGACTTAATTTGAAATACCACTTCCAGGTACCATCCTTATATCTACTGTAAACATGTGCTTTTCTTATTTTCAACCCAAGTACATTTTAGTTCTTAATGCACCAAATACTTGCTGCAATCAGTCTGTGCCTTTCTACTCTGTCAATGCATGAGGAAAGTTTTAGAGATAAATCCTCTAGAACTCATTATTTCCGATTTGTTAGATTTACTTTCACCTCCTGAAGTTTCATTGAACTATTGTTGAACTTTTATTGATTCTACATTCTCCTATAAACAAAACAAGAGAATGAAAGAAGGAAAGATAGTCTTCGTCTCACGAGCCAAAATTTCATCCACAGTGCTAAGCTTCAGAATGACTAAATAGTTGGTGCCATTTCCATATACACCTATCCCTTTAACTTTTCAGCAGAATTTGCAGCCTTCTAGAAAGGCAATCAATAAAAAGACTGTTCTTCACACGGCTATCAATCTGGATACATCATTTGGCAAACTGCAATGCCTTTTTAATTTTTTTCTGTTAGGGAACGTTGTGCTCTCTCCAGAAAGAATATTTGGCCAGTCACACAAGTCTCCAGGTTTCCAGTAAATTTGTTGATGAGTAACAGAGGTGGTTACAGTAGCCTCTCTTTACTGCCTTTAGAAAACCTCCAACAATTTATTTGCAAGGGGCTTGGCCAGGACCCAGAGCAGAGCTCTGAAAGCAAGGAAGCAGCTGCATACCTAACTTGGACTAATACCTGGGTTTCGTGGAAGTGGTTTAAGGAAGATGTGTACAGTCATGTGGTATTTTAAAAGACTATGATCAATTTCTGAAACAGAAACCCTGAAAACAACATTTTCTAAAAAAGTAAGGGAGACAGAAGCTCGGACTTTTGTTCAGGATTATTAATGCTGTTGTTTTTCAATGACAGTCCAATGTATGATGTACTGCAGAGCGTTGTGTAATTGTCCCTCACTCTGTGGCAGCATGAGGGAAAGATCCATTGGCTGGAGCTCCCCAGGGCAAGGCCATGGCTGGCTAATGTGGCTACAGAGGGAACCTGAAGGTAGCATGTTTTCCTTGTTCCTCCTTGCTATGGCTAGAAGAAATAAGAGCCTCAGCATGGAGGAAATTGGAGTCTGCTCCTCAGGTACTTTCTCTTTGGGAATAGGTGAGTCGGGAAAGGGTGTGAATTTTGCCCAGAGGTCCTTCTCCCACTCTGTGGATGCAGAGCAGGCAAGCAGTGCCTGGGGGTACTTTACATCTCCTGGCAAGAAGTGCCAGTCACTCCAGTAGGACACAGCTCACCACAGGATTGTCTCGCTCCTGAAGCAACTTGTCCTCACATCAAATCATGGCTAAGGAGAAGTCTTGCCAGCTGCAGTAGAGGCTGTGTACATCTACTACCAGACAGAAGGCACAAACATACTGCAGCTATAGAAAAGCAAGAAGTCATGCCTGGGCCTTATTTGAGTTTAAAATATCAGCTTGATCTAAGACTTCGCTTCCTCTACCAGACTAATACTATGAACCATGCAGAAACCTAAAGATTAAATAATTTTACAATTTTGCAGTACACTAATTTCCTTCTCTTGCTTGTCAGTGAGGGTATGCTGGCAGTAAAGAGCCGGGTCCAGACTGCAGAGGCAGCTGCAGATACCTAAACAGAAGTTCTTTGGCAACAAGAGATTAAACTCTGATGTCCTCCCTAATCACTCCTCTAGTCCTCCCTCTGTTGAGACTGACAACGCAACAATTAACAGGGACTCAGACTGCAATAGCTCAGTGTAAGATTTTGTACTGATTACTTTTTTTCCTTTGTCAAATACACTGACTAATATAACAAACTCTATCAGTTCATTAAGAGATCACCTATAAGCAGAAGAATCTATACAGGCAAAGCACCATTTCCTTGGTTATCTTGAAGATCAGAACACCAGACAAACAGTTAGACAGATGTTTGCTTGAGTGCTTTACCTCAGAAGGATTTGTTTTACAAACTTAAAAGCTAAGTACAAACAATAAATGACAAACTTCAAGGCTGATTAGCTTGCTGGCCATATACCTTGTTGCCTTTGTCCCTTGTCTCTCCAGGACCCCATTAGAAGAGAAAATAATTAGAAAATTGCATTTGAAATAACTCTCAATGTCCTTAATGCAATGCATTCTATTTTTCTCCTCACCATATTTCAACCACATGTCTCAAGTCTCTGTTTCCTAAACGACTCTGTCGAGCTCCCCCCAAGCATGTTTATAGGCCACGTTTTAAAAAGAAACACATTTTAAATTAAGGGTCGTATGACTAGAACTTGAAGAAGCATCTGCAGTTTGCTTTTGCAAATGTTCTGTGGTGAGGTAAAGAATTATTTTTTCAAGCTTTACAGAAAAAAACTTTTCTTTTTGAAAATGTTTTCTGGGAAGAGTTTCTTTCATTTGATAATGCTTTTGATTAGAGAATGAATATTGAAAATATTTGTGTGGGAGAGGCAGGAAAACATCAATTTTTTAGCATAATTTTAAGCATCAGTAGAATTAGGAAAAACACAGCCATTCTCCATAGCCTTATGGATCTTTATCACTCACATATTCCTCATTTCAGGGGACATAATTTGGTTTAATATCAAATTATCTATCAAAACCAAGAAGTGATGTTGTCTCCTAATGTTCCAGATGTAACTAATTTCAACTGTAAAGATCAGGAAAGTGTAATCTTGAATTAAATTAACAGACTCATTTCCATGGGACTTTGAGATTCCTGTCTGGATGGTTCTTTGTGGGTTCTTGTCCTTTCTTTTTGGATTTTTATCATATGTTATATCATTTATTTGGGTCTTAGAAGATTAAGAAGTGTCTAGGCCTCAACACCATGGTGACTGAGTGTCTCCTAAATTATTAAAAACAGATATAGCAAAAACATGAACATCTATTTTTATGTATAGTGCAACCATTACTACTCTGACCCCAATTCAGAAAACGATGTATAGTCTGAAAAAACCCCAGACAACATATGAAGCACATCGAAGTGGCAGGTTTAAGAGCACAGCTGGAGCTAAACAAGGTGTTGCTGTGAATCATGTATTTCATCATATATTCAACCACCAGTGCCACATGAAAATAGAACTGCAGAAAAACCCTGTTGTTATTGAATTAAATATAATTCAGGACCAGTTTCAAGACAGTTACACATTGCCTTTAAATTATGCATGAATATAAACTTTATGCTTATCTAACTGCTTCTTGCAGAGGTTTTATCTTTCTTCAGAGCTTCACTCACTCTGATACATGTGTGTAAATGGAACTAGGAACAAATGGTCCATTTATTCCAGCCACAGGAGGAAAAACCCAGAAGAAAATTTAAGGCTTAAATTAGTGGCAAGCGAATTAAAATTATAACTTCCAAGAATGATTTCTGGTCTTCTGAAACTGTAAAAGATGAAATCATACATTGATTTATATCGGCTTACAATGCCTTTGTCAGTTGCAGAAAAGGATCAGTAATCAAAGCGATGATTTCTCCAAGGAACTAATACCAAACTAAGAACTCCAAACTATACAGTAATAAAGCTACCAAGAGCCCATATAGGATTCAGTGACTTTTGGGAAGCAATTAATTCAGTTTGAAGTTGTTATACATAGCTACAAAGCTTTTGTCTTTGCATCAGCAAAATCTGGTTGAAAACAAAGACTGATTTCCTTTCTGCAGTTTTCTAGTTACAGAGCCATGCACTCCCTCCAAACAAAACTGCCACTGGTTTGCTAAAAATCTGTTCCATCCAGTTTGACCCAGTTATTTTGTCCCTATATTTCCAAGGAAATAACATGCATCAGTGATTTCCACTCTGTCTCTGGAGACCCGTACAGGTTGGCAGTCAAATTTTAAGGTATTTAAGAACAGCAATTCAGAAAAGCATTTCTATTACTAATCACCTTAATTTTGGGATTTAGGGGCTGTTGGCTTCCTGGAAAAAAAAAAATGGTGGCCTGCCAACAGTAAAATAAGCCTCAGTTATTTCTAGGTGCCTTTTATTTGTATATCTCCACACACACTTCCATTTTCCCATCCAGGTGCAGCAGTGAGATTCACATCCCCATTCCTGGGACATTTGCACAGGTTTCCCTGTCATGCCTTCTAGCTGAGCCAGTTTACAGCATTTGCACTTCTGATAGAGGCTGCAAATAGCTACCAAGGTCCCACCACTGACTGCCCTGACTCTGAAGCCAGCATTGGTCTGATCCCAAATTTTGGGGAGATGAACTTCACTTTCTGACACAGAACACCCCCCTCGTACGGAGCCACTAGATGGCACTTTCAAAACATGGTTTTGCACTCTCTGTCCAGCTAGTTACCCATCTGTGTCTGAATCCCAAGGTGCACTGTAAACCTTCCCATTTATTATATTTATTTGCTAAATAATAAACGCTGCTCTCTGAAACTTACACTGATTGCCCTTAGCAACAAACATATTCAAAAGGTAGAAAAAGCAAAACTACTTTTTCACAAAGAACAGAGTTTCTCCTTCTTTTACCCAAGCCATCATCCTCTCTGGAACACAAGGCCATCAGTACATAACTGTGAGCATGCTTATTATGACATCCAATAGCCCTTATAGCATCTGTAGGGAGAGAAACAACACAGCTTCATGACAGATGAGATACATGGTATGTGGAAGCAGCAGGTTCCTTCCTTGTTTAGAAACTATCCAAGAGCCCAGGTTTTCCAGCCATGAGACTACAAAATCCATTGTATTTTGAGTATATTTTGTATGCTTCTTTCCTGTTTTATCCCTTCTCAGGCATCCATTCCAGAGGCAACATTGGTGAAGGAACTCAGTTTTAAAAAACAGAAGATGAAAAAACCTGTTTTAGGCAGTAAGTTCTTCAGGGCAGGGCTGTCTGCCTCTTTTCATGTTTCCTTAGTGTTCAGCACCACGATGGTGCACATTCAGTGAGATCTCAAAATTTTCCTGTAGATGATTACATCAAAAATAATCCCATCACAGAACATCACAAGATGTTGCTAATCAGCTATTAGGAGTTTAATGACTAATTCTTTTACCCCAGGGCAGAAAAGATGGAAAGGTTACCATTGCAACAGGGAGTCACCACCTGTTTAGCCTCTTTATAAGAGGGTTTCAAACGAAGGTAACTTTGCAACACCCGACATAAAGAAACAGTTAGGTTGTGTGCTGCTATTCAGAATTCAATTCCATGGATTGAAATTTTCTAGTTTTACTTAAACTTTCGTCACTCATTGCCTGCTCCTGTCTACCACCGATCTGTCAGCAGACACTTTCAATCCTTGAATCTAGTTAATTTTTAGAACTCTGGACACACAATACAAGGAATTGGCTGGGGCTTAATGGTTCTGGGTAGTTTTGTTTTCATGTTACTAGAAAGACTGCTGTTATAAAAGCTGTATGACCTCAACTCTTGAAGCGTTTTCTGCAGACGGAGTAAAATGGATAATCCACAGCAGTACCTGTAGTGCAGTATGTATTTGGTTGCTTGAAATACTGGAAGTGTAAACAAAAGCTCCCATAGTTCAGACTTCATGGTCAAGAAAAGAGAAAGAGGACGGCTGTGTTTTTGAACCAGACAAGCTTTGTTGCACTGAGCTGGCATTTTCGATGGCATATAGAAATCTTGTTAACTGTGCCAGTCTGCTTAATCTGCAAGGGTTTGAAATTTTTGTTAGCAAGGAAGCATTTTAAGTGTTTTCCAGGGTATTTGCATTGTGCAAACTTGAAGAAAGACAGGTTTTATGAAAATACATATGTCACACACACAGATTTAAAAAAATGCTGAAAGAACCTCTTCAAGTGCAAAGTTGAGTAAGTCAGCATCAAGAAATACCAGAACTAAGGCTACTTATGGACCATTAATTTAGTTCCTTTGATCTACAAATTCTGTTAGTCTTTTATTTCATTATAATAGGCTGGTGGTATTTCTTTCCATGCCAACCCTGTTTTATTGAGAATATGTAACAGATTGTCATGTTATTTTGTTATCAATATATATTTTGTCTGCTGTCATTTGATGTATGATCCTTACTTGTTCCACATTATTTTAATCCCTCTAAGAATTGGCTCACCAACCTTTCTAAAGTATTAATGTTTTAAATAGCTAAGGGCTTCATAAATCATTTATTTTCATAAGATCTGTGTAAATAGAGGGTTAATGAGACAAGAGAACTTACAGATGGGATATGAAGCAGAGGTTAAAAACATTCCTTTTGAATGCTTAGCCAGAATTCCTATAGCATTATTTTTGCATATTTACCATTATGTGTCAGTTTACATGGGCAGGCAGGGCTCTTCTGGTGTTCATGTAGTAAATGAAATAGAAATCCTTTTTCTTTCATGAGTTCTGAGTGGCTCATTAGCATCAAGACTAGAAGAAGCAAACAGGTTCAATGGAGAAGCATATACATCATAATCTAATTATATCTTTTCTTTTTTTCCAACCTGTTTCTTGATTTCTTAATGTGCATATGCATGACAAAAGAGAGAAATGCTGACATAAAATCACATCTTCATTACATGGCCTTAACCATAAAAATGTCACAGTAGCAAAGCTGGCATTTTCTTTGCTATCAGAATTGATATTGAATCAGCCCTAAAGGGAACTACATGTTACTTTGTAAAAGAGCAATCCTCTGAAACAACCTTTTGGTGAAGATACAGAGTCCTTTACCGATTCCAAAAGAACCAGTTTCATTCATCAGTCTGTATCATACCCTCGTCCTTATTTCTCTTTGCCATCTTTTCTGTGGTTCTAGATTCCTCAACTGCTAAGACTGCTTTTGAGTTTTCATATTGGTTCCTCATTTCTTTGCCCCAAGTTTCTTTGCCCAAACTTTGCCTAAATTTCCTCTTCCCACTAACTTCTCCATTCAAGCTGCCTCCTACAATCCCACCAATGACTCCCAATCCAAGTCTCCAACTCCAGGTTTGTTCAATCTCAGTGACTCTGCCTTTGTAATGCATTTATTTGTATCCTTCCCTGGATTTCTCAGGAAAAGTATTTCTCTAATGTATGCGTAAAAGAGAAACTTTTTTTCAGGGTTTGCCAGGTGTACTCTGCAACTTGGGACAGTTGGTCCATCGTGGCTTTTGAAGTCTTACTTTTTAGTTAAACTATGTTCTACATGTGTAGATTATTTTTATAAGAATAAGGATTCTTTAATTTAGTGTTCTATACTTACTTCAAAATCATATTTGTCATGAATTTATATCAACTGTCCTGACTGTCCTTATGTCTAAAGGAAACCTGAGGAGAGGAATCTTTGAATACAGAATGAGCTGGTGCCACTGAGTCATCTTAACACTTTGCATTTTTCATTAGCTTAACCCTTGACTTTTTTACACCCTGAATAGGATATGATGCAAATCAAAACCACAATGCCTAACTGCAAAGAGAAAGTACAGAGGGTTCGGGATATCATTAATACAGAGGGGAGAGGAATCTCCATCAATGCATGTTTTACTTCTGTGGCATTTTCATGCAAAGTTACTGATAATACTGTATATCCTTTCTATTTTGGAATTTTCTCTGTGGAAGTCATCAGACTCAGAGCAATGTCTTAAAATTACCTCATCTCATACTCTCCATTATTATCTTCTCACCATTGTTTTTACTGTCAACACAGTTATTGTGCAATTTGATAATTGAATAAGACTTAAGACAATTAACAAGAATAGGAGACGACACAGGATAATGCTGGAAAGAAAAAAGTCTAAGGAGCGAGGAGTCATTTTATACAAGACACAAATTACAATACCAAATATAATTTTTCTTTCTCCTGTCATATGATTCCTATAGGTTGAATTAAGACATCAAATAAAGTGACACAAAAAATCAAGTTTTAGGGGTTTTTTCCTCTGGAAGAGTGAAAATTGGTTGGTTTGCTTGTGGTTTTGTTGTTTGGGGTTTTTTAGAAAGAAAGAATTCACATGTCAGTTAGACACTAGCATAAGAGGCCAAGTTAAAAAATGCTTTCCAGACTGAAGGGCTGGAAATGGCTGAATGGCTCTGAAATTCTGCTCTCTCCAAATCAGTACTCTAGGTACTGAAATGTTCTGCTTATTCAAGCACAGAGTTTGAACAAACTACTATTAAGAAATACTACTACGTAAAGGGTATGACTAGTAAGTCTCACAGAAAGTGCTTTGGTGTGCAAAACTGCTTCATTGTAGATGAAATATTATTATCTTAGCATGAATAGCAGTGACTCACAGTCTGACTAATCAGAGTCTGAGTGAGAAACAAAAAACAAATTCGGTGAAACTAGTTTTTATCTGCTAAGGAACAGGCTATTTTGGTTCAAGTTTTGTTTATATCATCAGGTTGTCAGAGGACACAAAGCTCTAAAGACATGGCTTGCATGTTCCAGCATATCTCCTGTTTCTTCTCTGGATACCCCTCTTTAGTCATTCCACGCACGACAAAAGGAATTGCCACATCCATTCCAAGAGAAAAATTGTCCCGTAAACAGCACAGAAGCGAGGGCGAGGACTTCTCACAGCAGCCCCGGCCTGTGCAGTACGTCAGACAGCTATCAGCCATGAGGACACCAGCGTCACATCCCACGAAGGAAAGATTGCAGCAATCGCGTGTACCCTCGCACCCTTTGGGGGGGACCGCAGCTCCTCGGCCCGCGCCCGGCTTCAGCACCAGGGACAGCGACAGCGCCCGCCCCGCCGCCCCCGCCCGCCCGGGGACGGAGAACTTTCCGTGCGCCCGCAAACGCATAGGCGTGCATACACATACACTTGCAAACAAATGTCAGAAAAGTAAACAGCATATTTTATATTTGAAATAAGGCTGGATTAAAAGCATTCTAGGAATCTTAAAAGAGCTTTGTCATTTCAGCTGTTCAGTGGGATACAGGCAGTATTCCTCTGATAATGGTTTTTGTGTTTCCTTCTTACAAGAAACAATAACGAAAAACACAGAAATAATATATATCAGTTAAATCCTGGACCATGCTGAGGTGAGGTATGGCTGAAGAGGGAAGATCTGAGCAGAGGAGCTAAGAGGGTCAGATACATTTGCATTTTGAAAGCAGGTATTTCTCACCATTTTGAGACCTGCCATAGGCTTGGCTGGACCAAAAAGATCAACACACAACAGTTGCCAAAACTTCTGTGAAAAGCCATTATACCAGGGAAGGGACAACCAAGGAAAACATAAAACATACACAGAAGTGCAGCTATGAATGGCAAGTGTTAAAAGAAGAATCGTTACCATATGTGGAATTACTGATATATATCTGACCAGTCCCTTTAGGGACCAGTAACTGCAAAATTACCTCTGACTTGAGTACAAAGGTATAATAAAACTTCTGTTTTCCCTTTTTAATATAATTTACTAATTATAAGCCTGTTTATATCTCCGTTCTGAATATTATCCTCAAAATTAAATACAGAAGACAGTGTGGCTTTTACGTAATTTACCCTAGTGACAGAATCTTACAAAAAAAGACTTCCTGAAGTGTATTTAGGCTATATAATTCTTGACTGATCTTTCATTCTTATGGGCATCTATTTCCATGTCATATGGCAAGCTGGTCATGTTCATTTATTAAGCTAATGTTTATAGTGTGACAGTAAATTAGACACCTTATGTGCCTGAAAAGAACAAAAGTATCACGTATTTTGCATGTGAAGAGGTGGGCAAATGTGTTTATTCTTCTAACTTCCAGCTAGAAAAATAAAAATAGAGGAGGAAAAAAAGATGCAAATAACTCATCTTACTGTTCTGTAATCACCTCTGATTAAAGGTAGACCTGCCTGCACAGTCACCTATGTGGGACAGACTCTTGTCCTTCCACTGCAGTGGAAGCTAGATACAGCAAGAAGTCTTGGTTTTCTAGACACTGGCAAAGATATGACAACGTCCAGGATAGCTGACGAGCTATCAGCCATGTGAGCAGACTTGCTGAGATTTGCACCTGGGAATATTCAGGTCATTTTTGGTCAATCCAGTTGAAGTTGGTGGGACTATTCAAGAATTGCTTTCACTTGGAACCATGGTCAGGGACTGAAAACGATCCGTGAAACAAAACTGCTGCAACAAACCCTTGTCTACTCTGAGTGATTCCGGTACTGCTACCTCAGTATTCATCTGCAGTTTAACTCTCCACTCGCTAGGCAAGTAAGAAATAAACTAAAATTTAATTCAGCCACACTTTCCACCAGAGCCACTGCACTGGACTCCCTTCTGCTCACCCAGGAGTGGCTCCTACAGCTTTCATTTCAGCAGTTCTCCATCAATGCAAAGTGCTGAGTTTAACAGCCTGATTTAAATAGCCTTCTCCCAAACACCCCACTTAAAATTAATGGAAATGAAATGGAAATATTTTCGTGTCCCAAGGGAGAGTACCCAGACAGATTAACAATCTGCAAGGCAAAACTGTACCTCCAAAATTATATCTGTGACACACAGAGAAGACACAGTGCAGATAACTACGCACTGCTAACTTGGGTGGCCTACTTGGGTAAGCATATGCTCCTCATGTATTACAAAAGCACACATATATGTATGTATGTATATACATATGTGCATACATAAAATGTAGATAAACATGGATGTATCTCTTGTTAGGACATATATGGCAAATGAAAAAAAAAAATTATCCTAAGAAGAAACTGTACAAATCAAGTAACTGCTCCAGAGAGCTGTAAACTGTTGGCTTTTAGAACCTCTAGCCTAAAAGAGTAACCTGTTGCCCAATAGTTACAGGGTAAAAACTGGGACACAGAAAGTCACTGCTTAAAGTTGTTACAAACCCTGTGGCTTTCTGACGTATCAAGGTAACGGGGAAGTTGATTAAGC
Source organism: Lycocorax pyrrhopterus obiensis (assembly GCA_014706295.1). Classification (NCBI taxonomy): domain Eukaryota; kingdom Metazoa; phylum Chordata; class Aves; order Passeriformes; family Paradisaeidae; genus Lycocorax; species Lycocorax pyrrhopterus. Next base: position 67,170,848 of record JACSVZ010000002.1, read on the forward strand.
TGCTGCCATTTCAGAATTTTAAGCAACTGTGCCTGAAATAATTTGTTACAGTAAGTTTTGTTCCATTTATAAAGAAGATTATTTCAGAGAACCACTGTATCATTAAAGTTGCCTGTTTTCATCACTGTGTTGATCTGTATTCATTCATGCTCAAAGGCAACAAAGCACTTAAACATGTACATAATTTTAAACACGTCTCCAAGATCCCTAATATCTTAATTTAAAATTAAAACTGGAAGTGGTTCAATGAATCAGTGCTTCCAGCAAGAGACAAATCCTTTCTTCCTCCCAACCTTTTAAGAAGAAAACAAGGCCACCCCTCTTACACTTCAGAAGGACATTGAAGTAAGTGACAATCAAATAAGAGGCAAAATAGAGCTTCAGTTAAGAAACCTGCCAAACAAAGAGAAAGTCACTTGCAACTTAATGAAACAGCAGAAAGGAGTCCCAAAGTCCATAAAGGAAGACTGATTTTGCAGAAGACAGGGATTAATAGTGATAAGGCAAGTTGTCCATGGCACAAGATTATTTAAATCAATAAGAGATATTTTTGGAAATTTCAGGGGTTATTTTAAGAGATCAGGACACACCAGAGCTGTTATAAATCAGTGTTGCTAAAGTGTGAAATAAGGCACATCAGGAGAAATAACATGCAGGAATTGCTGGGTTCTTATAGCCATCTAGAGGAAGAGCTGGTCATTCACATAAGTTTAGTTTCCACTGAAATCATATTAAAATTTCTTTTAAAAAAATGTATTATCAAATATTTTTGCATTTTATCTCATAAATAATTGAAAGTTATCATGTCTAGTGCCTCCAGTGTCCAGTCCTGTGCTCCTCAACACCAGAGAGACATGGAGGTACCAGAGAGAGTTCCATAAAAAGCCAAGATGATGGAGGACGTGGAGCATCTCACATATGAGGAGATGCTGGTAGAGTTGGGACTGCTCAAACAGGAGAAGAGAATGCTCAAGGTGGGATCCCACCAATGTATTTAAACACCTGAAGGGAGGGTGCAAAGAAGACAGAACCAGGCCCTTTCCAGTGGTACCCAATGACAGAAGCAGGGCCAATGGGCACAAAGTGAAGCTTGGCAGGTTCCCTCCGAACAGCAGGAAACAGTTTTCACTGTGACGGTCACCAAGCCCTGGCATAGGTTGCCCAGAGAGGTTGTGGAGCCTCCATCCTTGGAGATACTCAAAAACCTGAACACGGTCCCAGGCAGCCTCCTGTAGACAAACTGGTTTGATTTGGGGGGTTGGACCAGATTATCTCCAGAGATCCCTTCCAACCTCAATTATTCTGTTATTTCTGTCATTAAATGAATGCTAGTGATTGAGTTTAACCTGAACTTGTCTGTATACACTGTAACTAAAGGGATTTTCATTGAGATTTCTGGATGCATTTGCCAAGTGACAAACCACTAGACAGAAAAAGCAGGCATTGAAAATTACCATGTCACAGACCAAGAAACCTGAAATCATGTTTTACCTGAAACTACTTTCTATTATGCTTTGCATTTTTTAGATGTTGGAATTCTGTCAAATTCAATCTTCATCTGTACCTCTGTATATAGACAAAGACACTGTTAAGTAAAGGCATTGGATCAAGAGCAAAACTAAGATTTTGAACCTGCCTGTTGCTTTTCACAAACTCAAACAAAGAACTCATATATCTCAGCAACTTCCAAAATTAGACACTCTTCCTCCGTGTTCATAAAAGGTTCTGTGTAACTTCCTCCTGTGGACAGGAATGTCTAGTCTTGCTGCCAGCTGAACTTGGTTACTCACATTCCTGATCAGATTTACAGCTCCTAAACACTGGGGAAAATTGTAACTCGATTCCTTCTTTCAACTTACAATTTACGGAGTGTCTTCAACAAAGTTATTTTTAGTAAATGATCAAAAATTAGATAAGCAAGCACAAAAATAATTCATGAAGAAATTTATCCTAACATAATATATTATTACATAATATATTTTCAAGCTTATCTTATTAAAAAAAAAAGCCCAAACCGAAACAAAACCCCCCAAACCTTATTATTAGGCACATTGTTAAAACAATAAAGGAATATACGAGGAGTAGTATTTTTTCCCTATGCCTATTCAGTTACAGAAACCATTTGGTTTCTGAGAGTTCTCTTTTTTTATTTTTAATCTCACAGTACTTTACTGAACTATTACACTGTTTGCAAGCGATCTTCAGACCACTGATTTTAAAAATAATTGCAATTCAGACAAATGCCTAAGCCTAGCACTTCCCATTAGCATGCACCCAAGCCCTGCTTGTTCCAGACATTAAAACTGAGATGGTAGAAAGGTTTCCCTCTCTGGAGGGAACAAGCAATACGGCTGCCTCGGTGGGCAGGGGCAGCACTGGGGACAGTGGCGCATGTCCCATTGCCATCCCTGGCGCCTACGGCTTCCCGGCAGGAGCTGTTCCCTGCCGCTGTCGGGAGTGGGCATGGCCGAGGCGCAGACCTAAGCATGTTTTGCCTCAAACATGCTGAGTATTGCTACAGGAAAGGTGTGATCAGAGGAGAGGGGTCCCCCAGAGGTGGGGCAGCACTGCTCTGAGCCAAATTGTCACTCTGCCTTGAGACTCATGCTCAGTCCACCCCCTGACACACCTCCTGGAGAAGGGCTGGCTGCGCCTGCACAAACGAAACATTCAAAAATTCTTGTTTACATTAGAGGTCAGCACCAAGTTAACTAAAAAGGGAGTGGATTGGGCCCACTAGCTCTCCTCTCTTTCCCATTGCCTCGCAACCCCAACTCTGGACCGTCCACGTGACAGGATCAGCCACTGGGATCTAAGGACAGGTGATATTCTCTGTTTTCTTCCCTTGCTTTGCCTAGGCAAAGTACAGCTATCATATTCTGCTCTGTGACCAGCAAATACTGATGTGTTATGGTGGCAGTGACAGACTCTGTCATCCAGTCCCTCTAGGACCCCTGAGGATTCCCTCTGGTCCCCTTAACACCATTGTTCTCTGCTTGGAAACCCTTCCAAATCCATCATGGTGAAGGGAGGTGGCAATGCAGCAACAGCAGATGCTTTGTTTAATGCCTGGAGACCCATGGGGATGCTGGAGCTGGAGCCATTCTTTCTGTGCCCTATCCTTGTTGCGTGGTAGCGGGACTTTCCCAGGTGGGGACAAATGCAGCTTCTCCTGGGGGAAGCCTCAGCAAGGGATCCATTTCTCAAATAAGCCTGGGGCCAATGTGTGCTGAGGGGGAAGTCATCCCACAGGCAGTGGGACAGGCCAAGAAGGACAGTCTGCTCAGGATGCTGCACATCTGAAGGACGCCATTGGTTTGGGACCTATTGTTCCAGCTTGATGAAATCACAGCTACCCTCCTTCCAGTTCTGGGCATCAGTGGCACAGCACTCGCAGGATGCATCCTTGTTTTTGCTGAACCCCTGGACTCATCAGGATGCATGTTTTCTGAACTGCCAGGCTAGAGACAGAGGGATTGCAGTCTGTCTGCAGGGGCTGAAGGGCTGTGACCAAAAGAAACAGAACTGAGATGAACTCCCGTGTTTGCATAGACCCCCAGACATTCCCTCCCATCCACACGCTGCAGATCTCATCCAGCTTCTCCATGCTTTGGAGGTGCTGTGCAGCCAGTCCTAGGCACAAAGCTCTGTCAGCCCCTGCTCCCTAGCATGCTTCCAGCAGCCTGGCCCCTGGCCCTGCCTTCTCCCTTAACAGGAGTGACCCCAGGAACCACCAGTAGTCCAGGGAAATGAAACTGAGCCAGGTGGCCACCAAGTCCACCATGGGCAGTGGTGGCACAGGGAAGGCTGAGGCCCTGCACACAGCAGGGACAGGGCAGTGCAGCAGCAGGAACAGGGGCCAGGCTGCCCAAAGGGGGACTCCAGGGGCTGGGGCTCCCCAATGAACCCGGCAGCCACCTCTCGCACATTGGCCTGAGGGTCCTTGAGGTACGGCAGGCTCTGACGCAGGTACTCCTCAGCCCTGCTCCGGTCCTTCACCAGCTGGAGAGAGCACAAGGTGATGGGCACGTCACATTTTGGCTGGGGCAGTCCCTCCTGCCAGCACTCACCATTACCAAGAGCCCTCCCTCCTGCTGGGTGCAGGGAAGGGAAAGACCCCTTGGGGCTCTGTTCTTGAGGACAGGAATAAGGGTGCAGCTCCAGGCTGTGGGCTCAGGGCTGCAGCAGGGCTGGTGGGGGCTTCAGGTGCAGGGCAGTTCTCACCCAGCCTACACCCTGGGGTTTGTCCTTACCAAGCACTTGCTGATCCTACATGTCTGCTGTATCTCCAGCAGGTGCTTGAGCTCCTTCCATTTGAGGAGCTTGGCAGCAGCAAGAAGGGCTTCCCCAGAGGCCTGCACAACAGCAGAAGCTGTGAGATAGCACCATGACCAGCAAAGGAGACCTCCTGGCTTTGTTCCTGGGGTGATCCTGACTTTAGGAAGCCGGGATATGCCCTCACCAAAGCATCTGGGTGTCTCTCTCCTGGGGTACGGGCATTGAGGCTCAAAGCCCTGGCCTCTGACACATGCCAGGGACAGCACAGAAATGTGTGGGGACACATCTATTCAGGCTTTGGTGGCTGTGGGTTGCTGCTGGAGCAGGTAGGGCAGGTGCTGGAAATGGCCATGCCAGCTTCTCCACCCCTGCTCACACTGGTTCTGCAGGGACCCTTCCCACAGGCTGTGCTGGGGGAGCCCTGCTCTCTGCCAGCAGCTCACCCCTGTGTCAGTGCTCAGCCTTGGAACCTGCATCTTGGCCACGCTGGGGCTGCGGTCAATCATGGGAAAGAGGAGTGGAATCAGTACACTCCTTATGTAGCTGCTCCTCTTCTTGCTGCTCCCCACCACTGCCTCCAGCTGGTCTCTGAAGAGGCAGATGGAGAGCTCTGACAGCTGGCTGCACTCCTGGTAGGAAGGAGGAAAGATAAGCTTTGGAAACAGTGGCTCCCTGCCCAATGTGGTGGGGGGCGGTCGTGGCTGAGGTGAGGGGAGATGCTCCAGGGTAAGATTCCAGAGTGGGGAGAAGTAGTGCTGAGCTGCAAGGCCCAGAAGCCACAGGAGCCCAGAGGAGCAGAGCCTGCTCCAAGTACTGCTCACACAGCTGGGCTACAGGGCAGCTGTCACTGCCTGGTGCCTGTCTAGGGGCTCAGCTCCCACATCAGCCTTACCGAGTCTAAGAGGGGCAGGAGATTTTCCATCAACTGCGCAGTGATGGGGCTGCCCACAGTCTTCTCCACGTTTTGAAATGTGGTGGTTTTACCCATCACATTTTTAAAGAACATTAAGCTCTTTATCTTGAGTTCTGCACTGCCAGCCTGCAGGACCCTATCACGTCTGGCAGGAGGACCTGCATTTTTCTTGCCTGTGTGAAAGACAGTTTCTTTTTTGTGAGAAGACTCACACCTGGAAAACTCCTCAGGCAGCCACCAGGCCCCACTGTGGCAGGGAGGTTGTGTGGAGCAGTCACCTCCCTGCCTGACGACCAGGCCAAGCCAAGCCACCACCTTGCCCACAGCCCCAGACTCCAGCTGCCAACATGGCTGTCCCCAACACCACCCTGCTCACCATGTCACGAGTTTCTGACAGCATGTGGAGGCCTCCGACCAGCAGGGAGGCTGTCAACAGTCTTGGATGCCTCCAATTGCTCTCAATGCTCAATGTGAGCTGTCACAGGGTGCTGGCCCTACAGAGAACCAGGGCTCACTGCTGGGCAGGAGGGCTGGAGCTGCTGCTGGGACACCAGAGTGCCACTCTCAGATAGCCCCTGCTTGGGGGACAGCAGGAATGCTCTTGTCAGAGATAGTGAGGCCACATCAGCCCCTCTGATTCTGGGTCCCTTTGCTCACACAAGTGCCCTGCCAATGGCACAGACAAGAGCGCCAGCGAGGGAGGAGCTCATTACCTTGGTACTGCACAGGTTGACACAACTCAGCAAGGAGGTGGCGTCAGCTTCTCCATGGAGTTGTGTGTTATCCTTTAGCCTTGACCTGCCTAAAGAGCGGGGCAGACGCAGAAGTTAGTGAGGCAGCAGCTTTGCCAGTAAGCTTTCCAAACGACCCTGAGATCTGCTTGTGAGATAGCAGGAGATTCTGAAGGGTGTCATACTGGGGTCCACGGATCAGCAGGGTTGAAGATGGTGAAAGGAGGGAGGAAGGAGAGCAGCAGAGAAAAGATCCTGGACGTGAGGAGAGCACTTGCCTTTAGCAGCAAATGACAGCTGGATGATATGGGAAGCAACCAGAGGAGCAAAGATGCTCAAGCAGAGAGGCAGAGCTTTGAGGAGATGTCTGTGTGCAGGGGAATGAAGTCCACCACAACGTCCCTTATTGTTTTTCTTACAGATGAATTCACTGAGATGATGAAGAGTGCTCAAAGCTGTTTTCTTCTCTCTGAAGGAAGTTTTTAAAAGCAGGAGATGTCCCAGCAGCTGTCCGAGAATTGAGATCTGGATGTCTTCATAACAGACAGTGCAGTCCTTTTTTCTAAAGAAGCCCCAGTCCTGTGTGAGGGAGGCAGAAGAGCAGCAGGGCTGACAGCAGGCAGCTGGTGCCGAAGCCCCACATCCGAGAGTGTGTCCAGGGCTGGATCCCTGGTGAGTCCAGCCCACATCGCAGAACAATCATCTGGGCAGCAGCCCCGGCAAGGGAGAGCAGCATGGCCTGTCTAGAGGGTGCCTGGGCCTTACCTTCTGTGTGGAATAGTTGTACAGGAAACGGCTCAGCATTTCAATCCTCCCCAAAGCTCTTGACCACACAGGTCCTGAATGTCCTCGGCTGTACCGGCAGGTTGTCCCTGTGACATGGATAACAACGGGGGCCTGGACTCTAGTCTGCTTTGCTGTGAAGCCATTCCACAGCAAAGGAGAAGAGCTGTCTGGACACAGTTCAGTTGCATGACAGTAAGTCAATTAACTTAGTTTGACTAAAGGCAAAAATAAACAGAGAGTACATATATTTTTATTCTTTCCAGTTAGTTTATTGATATTTTCAGTAGGTTTCCCAGATCTAAAATATTATAATATGAGAATTATAATATTTTATTTTACTCACTTGCTTGGGTATTTCTCCTTCCTTAAAAGTGTTACACAATATTAAAACCCTCTTTGGTACATTTATTGCCCTTCTACTGACAGCCATAATTCCCCATGATAGCTATCACTAATGGAAAAAAAATATTTCAAGGGGACTTCATAATGTTGCAGTGACAACAAAGAAGAAATAGTTCTAAAACTGTCCTGTAGTCTGTTTCTAGATTTGTTCTTCCTGAGGAATACTCCATTGTCCCTGCCTGTCAGAAGGAAAGGCAACCCTTCTAAGATGACATGGGATCTCCAGGAGATAAAGGACAGAGACGGGGTTGACCAGCTCAAGCTACGTCTTCACAGGGAGGGCAAGGCACTCAGTATCTACAATGAAGCTGAAGAAAGGTCTGGTAGCGAGAGACCCATCATTGAGAACATGGGAAATGTTTTGGATGGAGCCTGGCACAAACTGTGTGTAGATGTAGGTGTGTGTGTGTGTAGATGGCCAGCCAGGAGGCACAGCCCCAGTCAGTCCCTACAGAGCAAGGAGGGCAGACGGAGACGGTGCCCTGACAAGGTAAGCCCAGGACAATGTAACTCCCTGGGTGATCATCGGGATCTTATTGTGTATGTCGATCTCCCCTGGACCTCAGCTGCCAAGAGTTAGCCTGTGCATGACTTTGGTTGTGTGTTGTAATAGCAGGAATTTATTACTTCATCACCCTTGGGATTACTGTGCACTAGAAACTGAGCTGTAGTTAGTGGTCTGAGAACAGTGTTTGTTTTACTTGAGGTGCAAAGGATGTAACAGTAACTAGAAGTGACTGGCTCAAAAGTCTTTAAACCTTTATTTTAACAAAAGGGACTGATGAGTGTGTTCTGCCTTTTGCTTTGGTTCCTCCAAAATACAGAACGAGACTCTGTTCCATAGTCAAAATTACCCTGGAGACTGAAACTGGCAGTCCTAGCATTTGTCTTCACTATGTGGCACTGACTTGCCACAAAAAGCCACCACTGAAACAACACAGGGCTATCCAACCTGGGAAAAGCAACACAGGATTTCACACACAAAAAAAATTCTAGAAACTCACTTCCAGCTGAGATTACTTCAGATCTTACCACACTCCAAACCAAATGCACAAGGTATTTCCATGATATTTAAGATTTCCATTATTAGTTCTTATGATGAAAGCACCACCAGAAATCCTCTCCATCCCATGCAAACAAATTCACAAACCTACCAAACTCCTTCTCCCACAAACTGGGAATTAGTTATTACACTTAGTCCCACATTTGGGAAATGCTCACTATGCTACTGAAGGTCTCTATATGGATAAGGAGACAGACTGGACCTAGATTGTAACTGTTCAGAGAGTTTAACACCTGTCTTCCTGTTGCCTTATCCTGTAGATTAATGTGCCACTGCTTTAACTTCTTGTAGATCATAACATGGCAGCAGAGAAACCTGCTGTGAAGTTCCTGGAGTGGTAAGATGACTGACAGCAAATAAGACATCTTCGTGGTTTCTTTTCCCTGAGGTTTTAAACAAATTAATTTGCCTAGTTTTCACTGTTGATTTTTCCTTCACCTCTTCCTTACAAGAAGATGAGCAGGCAACCTTCTTACTTTATTGATTTTTAAATATGGAAATTAGACATATATATTTTTTTACAACTTGGTACACATAAGGGAAGTGTATATCAAGTAATGCTTAAATGAACCAAGTTCAGCCTATCTATTCTCTATTTATTTGCATTCCTTGTTGCATGTTTCTTCCCTTTACCACTAGAAAAGAGTGGGAGAGAGTGCTAGTTTGGCATATGGAAACTGCCCAAAGATTGGAACAGTGTTTTTCAGAGAGCCAGGTCATGCCAGTCTGCCTGGTAAGAAGGACAGACATTTACAGTATAAAGCAGAGCAAGCATCTGACAATACATGAAACATAAGGGGGTTGCAAGGCTTTATTACTCATTTGCTTAAAAAATTGAGTTTGTTTGAAAATATTAAAGGACTAAGGTGGAAAACTGGTCTCACTGGAATCAGTAGTCTGTTCCCTGTTCTTTCTGTCGAGCCAGAACTTCATCCTAGATCTCCAGGAGGCAAAGCCTCTCTCCTTACAGCTGCAAATCAAAGTACTTCTAATTCCTCTTAATTTACCTAAGATTACAAAGAGGTGTGGTTACCCTGATTGGGATCTGCATTTGAATCCCTGTGTAAATTTCAGCTCTAGAGCCACTGCAAATTTAAATTTTCAGAAGATAGGCTTTTCCTGGTCTCTGAATATTTTTCTTAACTCTTGATGGGCACATGAGTTTTTACCAAGAGTGATATACACTGGGTTGGGAGAAGTTGTAAGTATCAAAGACAGCAAAATATTAGTATATTATCTATTATTCTGTAATTGTATGATTGTAGGGAGGACAACCATGTAGTCACACCTAGAAATAGCAAATAAAACTTGTCAGATGTTTCAAAATGAAATAATTTTTTTCATGCTCTAACTTCATTCCAGATATAAAAGACAGTATCTTACATTTGAACTGTATCTAACTGAAAGTGATAGGGCCTGTTAACAGCGTGAAATGTATGAAATGCTAAGAACAGCTATAAAAACTAGATACTACAAGAAATCAGTGATTGCAGTGAGAATTACATTTTTGACACAGCTGCCCACTTCTCCACCCCATGACCCACAGATGCCTCCAACACCTTCATTGAGTTTTATCTGGACAGCTTCTAATCTAAAATTCCTTCTGTGCTTAGGTAGCAAGTGCTTTCTTAATTAGATTGTAATTCTTATCTTCTGACTGGTAGTACTAAAAAGGAAAGTCTGGTGGCTTGGCTGAGCACCAAGACCATCCACAACCAATATGCGAGGTATGTTTCTGACACAGCCTCTCTTTGAAACATTAGAGGATCATTATGGTTTAAAGATAGGTGCTTTCTTTTTCTATTTATTTCCCTCCCCAACAACCTGCTTTTAGACCAACCTAGTACGTGCATGTACACAAAATCATAAGGCATACGGTATGTGTGAGTTATTGCAAAGCGTACTACCACTGGGCAACAAGCGCTGCAGAACTATCTTTCACAGAAGCACTTCTATCTTTTTCCCAACTTTCAGGTACCAGAATATCAGCTTGAAGGTTATTTCACCTTATCAGTGATGTCCCTGCTCCAGAGCTACCAATCAGGACTTGCTTTATAGTTCACAGGTTGTCTCAGACCCAACAGACTCTGAAAGATCCTCTGTCTACTCAGACATGTGGCAAATAATCACAATCCTTGAACAACATACGTAATTACAAAGCATGTACCAGTTGCCGTGTTCTTTTGTTCCCTTCATTAAATATTATCCTTTTTCTTTATCAGATACCAGGTACCAGGGATTAGGCAGAGCAGTTAAGCTGGACTTCAATAGTTTTGGGTTTGTGTGGTTCCAAAAAAGAGGGAGAGATTTTAACATACTTTACACAGGTTTGAAAGTTCTTTCTTGTATTAAAAAAATCCACATGAATAACTGTTTACCTGAAGAAAAAGGTGAAGGTTTTTGAGGTGGGAAAGCTCATATTGCAACTTTAATACTAAGTATCAATAATTTAATTAGTACATTAACATCTCACCCTTGTTCAAGTGTTCTGCACTTGCAAATGAGTATTCTCAAGAGTAACATTGCACTACAAGTAGACATTTAATCATTATACCTTTTGAAAATGTTATCTTTAGGATAAATTTAATCCCAATGTGGCTTCACCTCTATGCAACTGACAATCCTTTTTATCGCCTTCCACTGATTTCATGTATTGAGACACATCACTGCTCATTAAGTACCTATAACAGCCACTGGGACCCACTACGGCTCCTACATATTCTCTTTAGGTGTGGCTTACAGTCAGCAGCAGCCAGTCCAAAATCCACACCATTTTCTATGCCTCTTTTTGTGTGTGTGTTTTTGTAGTAGTTGTTGTTGTTTTGGGTGGGGGGGCTTAACACACTGGTTTCCAGCTGCATCTCTTCTCTGCTCAGGTTGTGTAAGGAAAGTCAGCAAAAGCAGGATGAATGCAGGATTTATCCCAGTGCTGGTGCTCCCAAGAGGTGCCAACAGGCCCAACACATTCTAGACCCCACCACTGTAACAAAAATGCCTTTATAAATTACTATTCCTGCTCACTCATGAAAATACCTTTCCCAAAATAGAGTCCTCCTGATTCCAGCAGGACTCAGCATTCAAGCACTGAGAGAACTGCAAAAACCAGGCTTAAGGAATGTTCAGTGATTTTCAGCAGGCTTACCTGAAAGGACTACCAAAAGCTGCCTACTCCTTAAGGTTGCTGTTTCCGCGCAGATTACTTAAGAACTACACAGAGCACGTGGGCAATCTCACTTCATCAGCCAAAGGACAGGATTCAAATATACAGCTACATGGTAGGCAGAAACACTGCAGCCTGGAGATTATTTTATTTATTACTCTAAAAATTAAGAAAATTATTACCATAGAGGGTGATAAGTACTGACTGTGATCTTTGCAAAATATTTTCTAATGTTTGGTATTCAGAGGATCACAATCTTTTTGATGTCATGTACTCTGTACCACAGAAAGTTTCATGCAACTCATTTACAGCCCCATTCCTTTAATTCTGCTTTAGTCAAGATTTTATAGGAGGTATGGGAGAGACTGAAAAGGTGAGCATATGATATTAAACAAGGCCATTTTGAATTTGGGCCTTTGATTTGATATCAATGGTGCCAGAAACTGGTGTAAAAGGAAACGTAATTTTTTTAAGTGATTTTTAGGAAACCACAATGAAAACCTTTTACCCTATTTTTTCCCTATTTGGAAATTGCCAACATCCTTGCTGTGAAACAGAACCTTATTTTTACTCCTGGAAGTGCAATACTTGGACTCCGCTGCATAATGGCATGCAGAAAATGCCTTTTCCTGAAAGGCTATCAGGATCTTTTCTTGGGTGACCATGAACTGGAGAAGCAAAAAACTGTTCCATACATTGTTCAGGCGGCCTGAAATCAAAGTTATACTCTTGTTCCTGAAGATGTCTAACTAAAAGCATGTGAGTGGAACACTACGGGCAAACCTCCAGCTTTGAAGCAGTTCCTGATTTGTGTTGGAAACAACCATCCAGTGGTATCAAACAAGATTATTGGAGAGCATTGAATTCATTTATATATACAAACAACAGCAAAAAGATCCTCTGAAACACCAAGAAATACTGAGCGAGATGAGGAGCTTTATTTGGAGTGCTTTGTCATTTTCAGAGAGATGACGGGTATGTGGGATCTCAGGAGTGGATGACAGTCCTGGGAAGTATGTGAGTTAGTGTTCACTTCAAAATGCTAAAGAAACCAGTTTTCAGGCAAAAAGGCTTTTCCTGGCAAAGATTTCACTGTTTTCTCAGGGTGCCCTGGGGATCACAGTGCTAGGGGGTAAGGAAGGATTTCTGGGTCCCAAAGACAATACAGTGCGGCTGGTGTGTTAAATCAGTTTTAGTACTCAAAATAACTAGGATGCAGAACAAAAAGAAATAAAATTATAGCAGAAAGTAACACCTTCCAAAACTTTACCTTCCAACACTACACAACCAGCTGTACAGCAAAAAGCCTTGCCAAAAATCTGATAGTGGCTAAAGAACTCCAGATGATTTCACAGCCTAATTTTTCACTATGATTACACCAAGAGGCCTGCCACGCAATCCAGCAATATCCTTGGCTACTGCTGCTGCTTTCTAAGCTTCTTCCTGCTAGTCAGAGTTGCTATAAAAATGAACTAGAAATAGATATTTTATTGTTCCTCCAGAACTAAAAAATAAATAAAAATTCATAATTCATGGAAATTCTGACTTTAAAACTCTCTTAAGATTCACCTTAAGTGCACAGTGAGCTTGTATCAAAGTCTATTGCCATTAACTGCCCTTTTCTAGAAGTGAATGATCCCAGATGCTTTCTACTGCCTTGGAAGGAGGTAAGAGTGAGCAGGGTCAAGGAGGCTCCCCAAGAAGGGGAGCTTTATTGTATTGGGCTTTATTGTATTACAAAGCTTTATTGTATTATGGGCTTTATTGTATTACAAAGCACACACAGCCCACGTCTTCAGCAGTGGCATTTGGGTACCAGTTTTAGGACCCAGTGTGGTACCAATGTATGTGACAGTGCATCTGCCATTTGCCAACATAGTAGGAAGCAGCATTTAAATTTTTTTTTTACTTCTTTAAATACCATTTCCAGCTTGCTGCAGAGCCCAGCAGGAAAGCCAAATCTGGAGGAAAGCTGGCAGATGGCAGGAAGATGCCCTGGTGCTAGGGTCTAACTGCACCTTCTCAGGGAAACACATAACTACAATCTTCCTGGGAATTATGTGGATATCTGGGATGTGGCTGGGACAAAGGGAAGCATCATGTCTCCGCTACAAGCAGAGTCCTACTTACTCCTGGAGCAGATGCACACAGCACTGTGCAACACTCAGAGCTCAACCAGGTGTGATGAGAATTGTTAAAAGAATGTGTTCCCAAGGTTGCCAGCAGAAGGGGAAAGCCTTGCTTGTAGGAGCCACTTTTGTTTCCAGAAGTGGGGTGGAGGGAAGAGAGAGCTTCATAAATATTTCTGGAGACCTGCTTACCAAAACTTCAAGACAGTTCAAGATCCAAGTCTGAATTTGACTTTTAGATACAGACATTTCAAATACTAAAATTAAAGGACTGCAAAGCAGGCAAATCTCAGAAAACCTGCTCAAAAAATGACCTTTAGGAGAATGATAAGCCAGAAGTGTCATGCAGGGGGGGAGTAGGGGGTGGGGGTGGAAGGCAATTTACAAACCTCTCACTAAGTATGTGTAAAAATAACTAAAGAAAAGTAATGCACTATTAATGTCAAGTAAAATCAAGCAAATGTATAACTGACCTTTTATGCAGCCTCTGTGCACATTAGTGGAGAACTTGAGACACAGCCTGCTATGTTATATCCTCTGGAACAGGTCTAATTTCTGGTTAACAGAGAACTGAAAATAGTTCTTGCTTGACTTGTGAATATATGTAAAATGTCCACAGATGTAAATAGAGCCTGATTCAAATGACAGTGGGTAATCTTTGCTTGCTGGGAACTTGAGAGTACAAATTCAGCTAGTAGCCTGTAATTGCCCTCAGCACTTTTACACATGTACCTATAAGAAATCAAATAAGTTTTATGTTACTGGCATTTGCCACCTCCTGGACTTGCTCCTCAAGATGCACAATTCTCAGCCATTCATCACTGCATCAGCAAGCGGTGATGGTTTACTCTCATATCTAAACAGTTATGTCCACCAGAAAGGCCTGACCTGCCTTGGCAGGTCATGTTAATATAATTCATTTTTATGTTTACATAATTAATTTATATAATTAATTTTTATGGACTTTCAAAAGTGACTCCTGAAATATTAGTCATTCTTTAGCTTCCTCTGCCAATAGTTTACATAACTGGTTGTGCCTCTTCACCCTTCCATCTTGAACTGAAGGGCAATACCCACTAAAATGTGAGCAAGTCTTACTCTCTGCTCGAGAACACCAACAGTTCTTAATTTGAGTGTCCTCCCTACCTCTTGCCAGAAATGTGGAGTGGCTTACTTGCAACACAGTGATGAGCTTTCTGAGAGAAACAGCCCAATGATGCTCAATCCAGTTGTCACTAATTTTATCCTTTCCAAAGCTCGCAATCCCACAGCCCTTGCTGTTGGTGTGTGCAACACAAGCAACTTGGTCCCATTCAAAAATTCCTACATTTGCCAGTCTCAAGGCCTCGGAAAGATGAGCTTTGGTGAAGATATCTCCCATCCCAAGACTAGTTCTTCACCACCCACAAATTCTGAGACCATCATGATTGCTCTGGGGTACCAAATAGATGGAATTTTCTCTTAATCACCACCTGCCACAAGCCACAGTTGTTCCAACTCTTTGTCTGTACCTTCTCTACACCTACCAGATGACAAATCCTGTGACGTCATCTGACAACTGAGCAATTTGGTGCAGACTCTGGATCTGAACACTAGGAACCATTCCACAAGGTGTGGCAATACCCTGACATCCATCCCAAGTGCTGAAATACAGGAAGGCATCACAGGTAGAAAAGGGTAACCAATCCCTGATCCCTCAAACTGCCAAATCAAGGGTTTGTAGATATATGGCTTTCCCATTAACTTGGCCTGCTAAGTACATCAGTCGGGGGATAGCACATCCTTTCAAGATGCCCACTTGGTCAAATGGTTTCAGTAGAGCCTGCTCAATCTGCTTTTACCACCTGTTCAGTTTTTCTAGCAGAGGCAGCTTGGATATTCCAACCCTTGGGTCTATATATAGGTATACCAAGGTATTTTTTGGAAGTATCTGGATCAATCATATTGAGGGATGTGACACTTATTGTCCACACCAGACAGCCACTGTGCATACAGGAGTCATTCGCAGGCTGGATGTAAAGCCGTGGAACTTCTCTCCCTGTGTTTTGAGGTCTGTCAGAGCACACGAGACCTATAAAATTTCAGAAAAAATAATTTGCATTCCATCCCAAGATTCACATAATAGAACCAAGTCATTTGCAAAGGCCAACGTTATCAAATGTGTCTAACAATGCTGGGACTCACCCTGTTCTATCGTTAGCCCACGCTCTCTGCGGCTTCTGTGCCGGAGCGGGAGGTGCTGCGACCTTCCAAAAGCGTCTCCAAAGCGAAGCCGCTCAGCAGGATCAGCCACACACACTCACACACGCGGGCACACACACACACACAAGGATAGCTTCAGTGATATGGGTCGACGGCAAAAAGGCAGGAAGGGTCTTTGCGTGGAGTTCCACGGGAGCTCTTTAACGCAGCTACACCACGAGGGAGACCAAAGGGAAGACCGACAAACCGAGCAGGGTCCAGGTTTAAGCACGGGAGCGGGGCGAGCACCAGAGACCAATGATCTCAGGGCACGGGGGCGGTACAAAGGCGGGACCACGGAATGGGAGCCAGTGGGGAAGCTCGGGGGGAGTGGCGAGGGGCAAAAGCCAATGAGGGGAACTTGGAGTGGAGAACTTTCTAGGGTATGAAACATATATATAAGTGGCAAGGGGCCTGGGTGGCCAACAGCCAGCCAGGAATGAAGAACTGGGGTACATTACCATAACAGAACAAAGCATTTTGGGAGAGGCTTCTTGTGTCACCAGGACCTAGACAGAACTCTCTGGTGCTAGGCACTGTCTTACCAGAGAACTCTTTGTCCCTTGTACCACAGGCTGACCGGCCACCACACCCTTCCTCCGCCAACTTGCACAGCAGAGGGTCCACAGACAAGCTGAATAAATTTGGCAACATTAGATTGCAGTCTCTAATAGCAACCTGGAAGAAATGAAGGCTTTAAAGTTTCCAGGCTATAGATAAGTGCATTCATCCTACTCTCCTCCATACATTCCCCCCCCATATAATTTGCCAGAGAAACTAACAATGCTAGATCAATTACAAGGATTTTGAAACTTGTGCTAAATGCTGTCAACAGATTTACAGCTAAAAAAAAATTACAGAGGTTTAAAAATTTTCCTGATATTTCCTAAATGCAGATGTTTATAGCAACTTTTTAAAAATGGAACTGAATTTAATAATAAAGTTTTAAAAATAAAACCATATGAAAAAGAAACACTGGATTATGTTTTTAAACTCCTTAGCCAAGAAACCAAGCACTATCCCAGTTCTACCCTTGGCTGCTTGTGAAAAACTTTCCAGTACTTTGCTTTCATAGGAGAAAAAAAATAAACAACAACCATGTTACTCTTGGCCAAATGAAAAAAAAATAAATAAATCTGCAATATTTTAAAAAAGAGAAACTTGATCTGCCTATACTTAATTGTGAGCCTGGCCTTGGCCTCAGAGGACCTAAGGGATTTTTTGGAGTGAAAGAAACAGCTGGGAAAGCAGGTATGAATCCAGAAGCCCCTAGGGTCAGTTCACAAAGCAGAGTTGTGGCCATATGTACTTCTCCTCTTATTTTGTGTCCTGCAAGAGACAAAAGCTGTAAGAGGTAAAATGGCAATTTGGACAGAAGTCTCTCTGGCTTAGATGGATGCCACGATCTTGGAGGTAATGTTCACATTGAATGACAGCCACCTCTTATGGAATACTTTCATCCTCTATTCACCATCAATTCAGCCATTAAATGCAATGTCTTAGGAGTGGAAAGCTTTGTATACAGTAGGGGGCTTATTTGTAATCAAATAACAGAACTCAGCAGCAGCAGCTTCTATGTATTTACTGTTTTAGCTGTGCTGCAATATCAGTACTCATTTAAACTCTGTAAGAAATCGAGTTTGTCCAACAGTTCCCACCACGCAGGCAGATAATGGGATGTGTCCCTAGGCCTTGGTGAGAGAAATGGCACGAGCGTGCCTGTTGAAGAAAAGAGAGAGAAAGATGCTTTGCCTCCCAGCAGCCTTTTCAGTGCCAGGGAACCCAGCCACTCTCACTTAAGCATCTGCCATATGGTGATTCAGTGACGATGACCCCAAAGCCCTAAATGTGGCACTTAGGGACATGGTTTAGTGGTGGACTTGACAGTGTTGGGTTAACAGTTGGACTCAAAGATCTTGGAGGTCTTTACTGTCCTCAGTGATTCTATGATTTGCATGCTGAGGGTGCTGTACATATTGGAAAATTTAAGAGAAGGCATGTCCTTACCCAGTGCTTTGCTGCTCCATTCCCACTGACCTCCTAATCTTCACCACTGCTGGTATTGGTGCATGTGCTGGACTTGGATCCTCCTCAAATTTTACACTAGTACACTTTCACCCTGCCTCACAGAGTCACTCCTGGTCAAAGCAGCAGGAATTAGTCACATATTGTTTGGGCATGTAAAAAAAAGTGGTTTTGAGTGTAGTGTTATTCTGAGAGCATTACACGACACATAAATTGTGCTCATCTCAGAAACAGCTGAGGATTACAGAAACACGACGAAAGTAAGTGACTCTTCCAGATTTATATAATAAAAATGTATAAAAATTGGAATAAATTCAAAACAAAAACCAACCAAAATCCACATTCTACCTAAATAGTTATAATTTACTAGCAATTTAAACATCGTTATACTAAGTCATATTGCTGCTATTCTGTAAATCTCTCCACCCCTCTTCCATATTCATAAAGCTGGACTATTAATTGACCATGGCATGTGCACATTTCCAAATAGCCTAAAACAAAACTCTGTCTTAAGCAAAACTCTGTCTTGAGCACTGCTGTGTTGTGCAAACCTTATGGTGCATTACACGCTTTGGGCCCTAACCAGCAGTCATTTCCCAGCCTCAAAACAAAGGACAGCAAATTCGCAACATCCAGGCCATTAAATCAGTCAATAAAACCCTCGTGAATGAATTGCTATCCTGCTCAGAGCAAAGACAAATTCTCTAAAGAGCTGAGCCTGCTAATGAGAACCCTCCCCATCCAGTGCGGCCGAGTCAGCACACTGGGCACATATTTGCCATTGAAGAGGGTGAGCATCACCTACCCCGAGGCACAAGGAGGAAGCAAGAGGCAGCAAACTGAGAGGAGTGGCTGGAAAGTATGAGGCACCTAATGAGTACACCCAGCTCAGCGCTCCTCCTGAACAGGGAAGTACTCACAGCTACAGGCAGAACCAACAAGTACACTCAGGCTTTTCAATATCAAGTAATTACTGTCTCAGCAGCAGAGATCATCCAAAGGTGCGAGTCTTTCTTTTTAAAACACATGAATAGAGATCATTCCACCTTTGGTGCAAAAGAGCTACAGATCCTATGAACATCCTGCCCCAAATACACAGCAGCAGCCCCCAGCTCATGTCTGTGCTCCTGCTACATCCCACTACAACAAACCACAGCCTGCCTAGTCTTCAATGCCTAGGCAAGGCTCTCCTAGTCCAGAAATGCTGAGCACTGCTGCAAACACAGTCTCCACACTGCCGCTGCTGGGTGTGCTCACCTGTCATGCCTCTCTGTGTCAGGTGACCTCCCCACAGGGTTGCAAATGGAAAAAAGAGATTCTTCTAAACCTCCTTCCTGAGCATCGTTTGATGGTGGAGAAAAACTCTCCACTTACCTCTTTAGCATCCCCCATTAGCAGTGTCCTGCCCCACCTGCTGCCTACTCTGGTTCAGTTGCTACTTGGGCCCTGGGCACCTGGGTCTCACACACCTCTGGCCATATAAAGCCACCACTAATATCACACTAGCAGCTGCTGCTGGAGTGTGTGCAAGGAGAAAGCACTGTCACCATAATTTCTGTGATACTATCTCCTATTTTGGTCACTAGGAGAGGACAAAATGTTGACTGAGCAGTAAGAAAGGTAATATGCAAAGATGGAGCTTTAAACAACGTAACAGACATGCCAGGAATGCCTTGAACAAAAAACATATGCCCAGTCTGCTGTGGAGTGTTGCAGGATTTCTCAGCCCATGCAAACTGCAGGGGTGCGTGCACCCAACAGTGAACTTTCCTTTAGTAATGACCAGCTTTACTCTTACTGTAGACCCCAGGAACCCCACAGTCATTCAAAGCTGCAGAACCAGTCTGGGATTAAATAAAGCAGTGATTTTTAATTTTTTTTACAGAGTAGTTTCTCCCTAGCAGTCAGAAAGCCTTTCAGACATTGACTCTTCCTCTATGATACAGCTAATAAATACAGCTGTAGAGAGAAATCTCTGAAGCTGTGAAGATCCCCTAGAAGACAGGATGCATTTTCTCACCTACTTTCTGTAGAGGTCTCCAACACTGACTTGTACGAGTCCCATTAATTTCTTAGTCCACTAACTGAAGATACTTTATATATGGCAGAGATTTTCTACACAGCCCTCATCTTCAGGAAACACTGGAAATGCTTCTCAGGCTAGAGAGTAAACTTTATCCAGAGACAGCAGGATCAGAACCTGTGCTATTCCTTACTACATAAAAGGAACATTCTACAAAAAAATTAGGCAGCATCATTAACAGTGACTAACATTTATGCCCATCAGCTTCTTTCTATCTATAGCAACTAAAATTCATATAGCAGTGGGGTTCCTACATGGCTAAAAGCAGGTATATGCTTTGAACAACTTAAAGGAAAAAATTATTTCAGCTACTGGCAAATTATACTACTAGTTTTGTCATTAAAGCACTGTACTAGCAGTTGGGTAAAGCCATACTGAATTCTTGTAAGTGATCAATCACTGCTGAGAACTTAGTGCCTACCCAGAGGTACCTGCACTGTGCGCCACAGGGGAGAGGACAGGACAGCCTCCATGTATACAAGTCATCTGCGCTGGCTAAGGAACATTAATTAGAGCTGAAGTGGTGTCAAATCACTCTTGTGTCCTCTAATACTGTGGTCATTTAGTCCTGCTCTGGTTTCTCAGCTCAGATAAAAGGAGCCAGCAGGATGCCAGCAGCCTATGTAAAAGTGATGACAGCAAGACATCTCATGCAAGCACTGATACACTACTGTGGTTTTCTCAAACTAGGCTTTCAGGAGCCAGCGGAAGAGGCAGAAGGACGTTACAGGAGGCAATTGTTCAGGTTTTGAAAGATGTTCCCGTGCCACTGTGCCACTGTATTGGCCAGCTAAGCCAGCCAGTTTTTAGTTCTGCTCATTGTCCAAAGTTACATGGATGTATAAAGGAGAATCTGACTCAGTCCCTTGTAGCTGCAGAGACAATGAGCTGGATCACAAGCAGAAGAAATATGCTTCCTATCAACATCATCAATATAAACAACTGTGCAAATAGGCTTTCTGCTTCTAGGGCATAGCTTCCATTATTGGTGCTACCTTCATTTTCCTACTGAAAAATCAGAATCAGAAGTCTTCATTCATAAAAGTGATGGCTTAGCATCATGAAAAGTAGTATGCCTGTACACTTTTTACAACAAAGCTAATATCTACTACTTTTAAAAATGGTTCTTTCTCCAACCTGCACCTCCAAGAACGTCCACAGATAAAATAAATAAGTACACACCAAATACTTTAAAACTTGAGAAGTTTATTGCCCAGAATAGCTCACATGGTACAGTTAGATGTTTTTTATTTTCTTCGTTACAGGAAAATAAAGCAAAACAGTAGAAAATGTATATGGGTTAACAGTAAAACAAAAGCCCAGCCTAATAATAGCCCTTTACATCCACCAAGTTATACTTCAGAAAATGGCTAGCCAAACATAAAGAAGTAGAGCATCTGAAAGACAGTTTCATGTTTATGGTATAGATTCTAAGCCAGTATTAAGGGCATTTTCTGTCCGTATTGTTAATATCTTTTTTTTCATAATAGCAAATTGAAAAAGGTCTATGTAGAAAAAAGTTAACTACTGCAAGACTTTCAAACCTCAGTTATCACTTTATAGGTTGATAGTTATGGATAACAGGAGAAGGCACATGACACAGTATTTAAAATATACAGAGACCTATTAAAATCCAAAGACTAAAAGGAAATGGGAACCGAAACTCAAAATTCACAAATATTACTTTTGCATTCCCCAATCTATATTCTATTAGTTTGCATTCAAGCATTTTACAGCTTTTTCAGAAGGAAAGTGTAACATACCCAGAAAAGACTTCAAGGCTTTGCTTTGAGTTACTTTGTTGGTGGTTTTTTTTTCTTTTAGTAAACAGAATATAGCATAATCTAAACGATAATAAAATGCAGACACATTCCCTCACTTGTTATTAGCGCCCAATAGACCCACTGCTGAAGGTTGAGTATGAGTAAGAATATGAAGAGCTTGCTGAGGCGTCAAAGCTTCCTCTCCTAGACCCACTTCGTGAGCCTGAACGTGAGCCAGAGCGGGAGCCAGAGCGAGAGCCGGGTGCTGAGGAGACATTGTAAGGACTGGATATGCCTTTAGAGGAAATGGAGGCTGCTTCCAACAGTTTAAGCCCAGTGATGTCTTCCACCATTGACCGATTCATTGCATCTTTGTAGGATATTTTCAGCTTGGTCTTGGGGCAGGTCAGAATTTTAGGATAGCTGTTGGTGTCTTGTAATTTCTGGGCAGCGCGACCATCAATCAATCCATTCCTAATGGCTTCTTCAGTAGTTATTCTTCCACGCACGTCCGGGTCCACAAGACCCCCAGTGAGGTACTGGAATTCAAGGAACCGCTGCCCAGCCTCATAAGGCAGCCATTTTTCCTTCACTGCTTCAGCTGCTGACATCCTCTTGCGTCCGCCCTTTATGCCTTCGAACCCTAGGAAGGCCTTCTGGGCTGGTTTGAGACGTGTGGCCATATCCTGATCGATGATGCCTTGGCTAGTGGCTTCCTGAAGTGAAAGCCTCTGGCCAGTGGTAGGGCATATTATGCCACCTGTGCAGGCCTGGGCTTCAAGTAACCGCTGCCCAGTAATGCTATCCACGATGCCCCGCTGTATAGCCTCTGAAATGGAGATTTTCTCCAAGTTTTCTGTGTCAAATATGGCTGCAATAGGACTGCACTCATCTGGGGTCTCTGAGAAAGAACCGCTCCTGATCACTGAAGAAGAACTCCTGACACTCAGCACAGTGGGAGACCGAGTCACTGACTCATGCCGGAACACCTCGTCAGTGCCATTGCGGCAGGAAATCATGTCTGCAAACTGGGTCAGGCTTAAGCTGCCAGAACGGTACTGGTCAAAGAACTTCCTCTCCACCAGGCCTTTATCAATGGCGTCTTGGATGTCATACTGGCTACCTGTTTTTCTGTCGACAAGGACTACTCTACTGCTGCCATCTGATCCTGTGATAGTTATTTCTTCCCACTCACATTCCTGTTCAGCTAGTTCCGTGTAGGTGTCATAATCTATGAGGCCTTTGCTGTACGCCTCCTGAACGGACATCTCCCGGTTTGTTTCTGGATCTACAATGACCACCCTGCGCTTCCTAAGGGTGTTCTTCTGTGAGGTGTGCACCACCTTCTTCTTCTCTCTCAGGGGCAGAAGGCAGAGCCCTGTTGCATCATCCTTTATGCATCTTTCTTTCAGTTGCAAGTAGGTCAAGTTTTCCTCTGTGTTGGGATCAAAGAACCCTTTAGTGTCATCACTTGGATCACTGAGGATCTGGTTGAGCTCCTCATTGAAGTAGCCACGCTTGTAGGCTGTCTCTACCGGCAAGCGGTAGCTCTCTTTGGGGTCGATGATCCCTCCAGTAGCAATCTGGGCCTCCAGCAGACGGATGCCGTGGCCTCTCTCTATGAGCTCTTTGTTCATTGCTTGGAACAGAGAAATGATGTTTCCAGTTTCTGGGTCTTTGTACCCAGTGACAGCTCTTTCAGCAGAGAGAAGTTTCTCTTTAAATTCAATTCCAACAAGGCCTCTTTTGTAAGCTTCCTCAACAGGCAGCCTCACGTTGCTGACAGGATCCACTATGAACCCTGTGGCTGCCTGGGCTTCTAGGAGTTCAAGGGCTGTCCCCGGCCTAACCAAACCTATTTTCATAGCCTGGTAAATGCCAAGTTTCTCTTTAGTTGCCTCATTGTAGATACCGGCAATACAGCTAGAGCCCTGAAGGAAATCAATAATTCTCTCACTCACTTCTTCCACTGTAATTGCACCTCTTTCCAAGTCATTCCTGGTTGATTCCTTAATGATTCCAGCCTCAAGCAGTGCATCTGCTGAGACAGGCTGCCTGATCCCTTGGAATGACATACTCCTCTTCTGCACTGGAAGGAGGAGCAGACCAGTGTGTGGTTCAATCCTGCATTTTTCCTTCAGCTGCATGTAAGTGACTGCCTTTTTGGTGGTGGGATCAATGAAGTTCTTTGTATTGCCTTGGCAGTTGTTTAGCATCCTGTACAGGTCTTTGTCAATCAACCCACGAGATAAAGCTATCTCTTTGGGCAGGAAAACACTGTTGACAGGATCAACAATCCCTCCTACAGCCAGCTGGGCTTCAAGCAGACGAATCCCAGTTTCTCTGTCAACCAAGTTTTTCTTGATGGCTTCAGATACCGGCACGGTTTTGCCTGAGAAAGGATCCTTAAATCCTGTAATAGCCTTTTCTGCTGTATAGATCTGTTCTCTATCATCGAAGTCAATCAGATCTCTGGCGATAGCACTGTCCACTGTTAATATCTCATTTCGATGTGGGTCTATCACACCTCCTGTTGCTGCCTGGGCTTCTAGGAGCAGGACTGCATTCTCTGCTGTAAGCAGCTGATTCCGTTTGGCCTCAACAAAAGAGTATTTCTGTCTGGGCGAAAGGGACACCCCTGCAATAGCACCTGCCCCTTTGAGGTAGGGTTCAATGTCAGCCGCGACCTCTTCCACAGACCTCTGCCCCTTCAGCAGTTTATCCAGTGTGAGTTTGTCTATCAGCTGACACTCATACAGCTGCATGGCTGTGATCTTCTTCCGCAGCCCACTGAACACCAGCTTGGAGGCATCAATGCAGAAGTCTTCCTCGGTCTGCGTAGATCTGTGAGCCCCATATGGGCGCTGCTTGAGTTTCTCAATCTCTCTTTGCAGCCTGAGACGCTCTGACTCCAACTCTGACTGGTTTTTGACAGCGGTCTCTTCCAGTCTGCACCGGTATCTTTCCTCAATCCGTTTGATTTCCATCTGCAGCCTTTCAATCTCACTCCTCAGGCTGTTCTTCTCCCTCTCGCTCTTCTCTCTCTCACACTGGATCTTCCTTATGGATTCCTCTGTTCGGGAGTGCTGGCTCTTCCACTGATTGAGGTCATTGAGAATTTGTTGCTTCTCACTTTCCAGGCGTTGCTTCAAACGTGATTCTGATTCCAGGGTAACTTTCAAACGGTTCAGCTCCTCTTCTAATCTCTGCAGCCTGGCTTTGTCTTGCTCCAAAGCACTCATTTTTATCAGCAGGGTTTCTCTTTCTTGCATAATGTGACTATACTGATTTTTGGATTCTTGAATCCTACTGGATGCCTACAGTTGTGGAGGAGAAAAAAACCAAGAAAGGATGGTTAGAGTTTGTGCTGGTTAGAGTTATGCCCTCCACCAACAATGCTCTCCAGCCTGTCATTTAACTTGCAGCAAGCTCCCACTGGAAGACATTCTAGTCACAGCAGTGCCTTGCCCAAGATTATGGATACACATAAACCAGGGAAGGCACACTATCCCTTCACTTACAGTGTCTGCAGTACTGCCAGCAACTCAAGAGACTTCATTCTGTTACCCACAGCCTCAATCTTCGGCTGATTTAGTTCTCTGTAACTTTGTGATACTTCTCACAGTACACTGACAAACACACAGAGCATTCAAGACTCGTTAATAGTCTGATGCTCAGCAGATGTCCTGGCAGTCCTACTAATCCAGGGGAATTTGCATCAGCTAAGGACTGGTCATACATGGATAAAAAGGAAATATATGACTCAATTTTTGCTCTCCTGTTAGTTTCACATGTCACTCCGAACAATTTTACCTGTGTTGCCTTGCATTTTAAATCTTGCAATGTCTTCATATATGTGTATGCAAAAACACTCACAAGCATGCACGTTTGTATGCAGTCCATATTAAACTGAATGCAAGTTTATCTATTTGTAATAAAAGCATATATATATGTGTGTGTATATATATATATGCACAGATGTTATATAATGCTAAATGTTAGTATTTTTTAAAAATCAGTATTAGGATTTTTAGGGTAAAGGAAAGAAAAACTGAATAAAGGAAAGAAAAACTGAATAAAGGAAATGAGAAAAGAAATATAATGGACAAGTCTAGGAAAAAACCATTTTCACAAGTGCTCACTTGTATATATTTAAAGAGCAGCTCTTTGTACGAGAAACCAGGCAGAAGAAAATATTAAAAAATGTTTTGTTTAACTTGTTTATGTTGTCGCCTAAAGTTTAAGACATAAGGGCCAATAGTAAAATTTGCAAATGCCCTTAGTGACTTAGGAACATAAATCCCCAAAATAGTCCATGAAAGATAGGCTTTTAGTACCTTAGGTACAGCTGACAACATGACTTTTAAGCCTCACTTGTAGTCAACATCTTACCCAGCTAATCAGCACCTAGACAGCTTGTTGGTTCTGGGGTTTTTAGCCAGTTTAGTTTGTGGCAGCACTCAGGTCAGCCTCAAAGGACGGCTTTAACCCATCCTGGCTGAAACAGCCTGGGAAGCACACAGCCAGCAGGGAACTGTTAAAGCACAGTGGTACTCCAGGTGCTCTCATTTTTCCCTAGGATGGTTTGCTGGAGAGTGGCACAGAACACAGGTTTCTCCTGGGGCAAGGGCTGAGGACAAGGCTCTCCGAGGTAATGAGAGCTTATGGCTCCCTAGAACAGCTCCCAGGGAGTAAAGAGGCTAAGGAAGTGGCCAAATCCTGCCATTTTTATTTAAACATTAACAAGAGGAAGGGTCAAAAAGGGGATGTTAATCACAAGTACAGTGACTTCAAACAGCAAAGGGTGAATTAATTTGTTCAAATGGACACTGCAATTAATTATATATCTGAGAGACAGTAAAGCTGGGATCAAAACATGTGTGAATACCTCTAGAGCTTGCTTTTGGAATTTTTCAATTTCCTGTCTCAATTTTTCCCTTTCTTTCTGTAAATCATTAATCAACCCCTGAAGTTCCAGGGTTTGCTTGCTGCTCATCTGAAGCTGATTCTTTAGTTCAGCAATGGTGGTATTTTTCTCATCAACTTCATTTCTGACCATTCTGAGGTCATCATACTCCAATCTAACATTTCGCAGCTCCTCCTCCAGTAACAAGTGTTCCTTGGTAAGGTTCTCGGTCAGAGACTGAAGCCTTTCGATTTCTATTTTGCATTCATTCAAGGCTTTGCTTTTTTCCTCAGAGGTTTTCTGTAAGTGCTCATATCGTAGGTGAGCCTGTTTTAATTGCTCCTGTTCTTGGACCAACTGACGACGTAAAGTCTCAATATCTGATGTGTATTTTCTTATCTCCTCCATGTATCTTTGCTTCTCTCTCACATGACCATCTAATACTTCTCTTTGGTGTCTAAGGTCATCTTCATTCCTCTTCTTTACAATAGATACTTCCTCTATCTGCTGTGTGAGATTAGTTATTTTAACCGATTGGTCTCTCAGAGATCTCCTCATGCCTTCTATTTCCTCCTCCAGTTTTTTCCTCCTGGATGTCTCCTCCATTAAATTTTTGTTCTGTCTGCAAAGCTCCTCCTCCAGCTTATGTTTCTGGATCTGCAAGTCTTTTACAGTGCTCTGGAACTTTGCACTTTCTTGATCCCTGCCTTTTTTCTCTTGTGAAACTCTTTCATAGTCGATTTTCAGTCTGGCCAGTTCCTGCTCTTGGATCCTCAGCTTGTTAATTGTCTCCGTAGCACTAGTGTTTGCTTTCTGCAGGTCAAACTGGACTCTTTTCAACTGACTGTTCTCATCCTCCACTTCTTTCCTCTGACTTGTTTCTACATCCAACAACTTTCTCAGCCTTTCAATCTCTTTGTTTCTTTCCTTAATGGTCTTAGAAGCATCATCAAGTGACTGTTTGTACCGCATGCTTTCATCAGAATGCCTCTGAATAACTTGTTTTAGCTCAATCTCCAGCTGCTGTTTCTTCTGAGAAAGCTCTGAGCCAGCTGCCTTCTGCTGCTGAGCATTCTCTTCTATTTTCCGTAGATTATCTGTTGTCTGACTTATTGTGTTCTTCAGTCTCCTAATTTCCTCACACAAATTCCTATTTTCTCTCATGGCATTATCAAGCTGTGTTCTATAATTATTTGTCTCCTCTTCCTTTTGCAAGGTGACCTGGTGAATTGTGTTCTTTGTGATATTAATCTCAGTTTCATATTTGTTCTTTAAACTAATAATTTCCTCATCATAACTGTTTCTTACCTTAGCCAATTCATTTTCAAGTTCCCATCGGCTTTTAGCCTCTTCCTGAAGCTGAAGCTTTAGCCTTTCCAGCTCCTTAGTTTTATCCTGAATAGTTGAGGCAGCCTCCTCAAGAGCCTGCTTATATCTGGAGTTGTCTTCCCCACGGAGCTGAATGATCTGTTTCAGCTCCAGCTCTAACTGATGCTTCTGCTGTGACACCTCAGAACTGCAAGCCTTCTGCTGGAGAGCGTCTTCTTCTGCCCTCCGCCGTTGGTCTGTTGTTTGCAGAATGGCATCGTTCAGCCTCACGATCTCATCCTTAAGGTCTCTGTTCTCTCTTGTCAGTCTGTCAACCTGGGCTCTGAGGCCTTTTGCATCATCATCTTTTTGTGCAGCTATCTGCTGGATTGTTGTCTTCTTAATATTAATTTCTGTTTCATACTTGTTCTTTAAATTACTCATCTCCTCGCTAAACTGGTTTCTTACCTTAGCCAGCTCATTTTCATACTCCCTCTTCCGTGTGCCTTCATCCTGAAGAAGAACCCTTAATCTTTCTATCTCGTACTCCTTCTCCTTGATGACCTTCTCAGACTCTAACTTTTGCCAACCAAGACTGTCTTTCTCATTTTGTCTCGTTTTTTGCAGTTGGTCATAGTCATTCTTCTGCTGCTCATATCTATCCTCCAGCAACTTCCTTTTCCTTTTCTCATCTTCAGTCTCATAAGTCAACCTGGTTATTCTGTCATTTAGATCCTTTATTTGGGCATAGCATTTGTCTAGGTTTTGCTTAGCAGAATTTCCATCCATTTCAGCTTGTCTTTTCATTTCTTCCAAACTCATCAGCTTTGCCTTAAGCTGAGAAATGTCCATCTGGTACTTCTGCAGATTTTGCTCCAGGAATTTATGTTTGTTGCTTGTCTCTGAATTTGAATCTCTAGCAAGCCTGAGTTCTTCTTCCAGGAGTTCAATTTTGGTGTTTTTCATCTGCAATATGATAGCAGAAAATCAAACAAACAGAAAAACTCCCATAAATACTTGTGACACCTGTTTCAAAATAATCACATGCAATAAGATATACATTTCTAACACTGACAACTTAAAAATAAATTTTTTTGCTGCTTCAGTGAGAGCTAAAACCCTTTTTTAATTTGATGTCATCAAGACAAATTCTGGAATCCTTATTTATTCAAACCTTATTCAGAAATGAGCATATAATGACTTTCAGAGGGGAAAAGATACTTGATGGGGGGAGGGAGGTGCATTATCGATAGTAAAATGTGGTGTATCAAAAGTTCACCAAGAAAGTCTGAAATAGTCACCTTTAGAACCTCTGTGATTTTCTAACGGGTGAAAATCACATTCCATATATGCAACTTCTTAAATGGGCCCTTCTGTTCCACTGAGCTATATCAAAACAGGAGTTGCTTCTTTTGAAACACTTTAGAATACGAGCTGAAATGAGGTGTCCTTAATCACGAAGAGCAAGTTTTCAGCACTGAGGTAGATGTACTCTCACTGAGGTCAAGGCTGGGATGGGCAGGGAAGGATCACTTGTTGTGCCTTGATGAGCACCTCCTTATTTACCAAGAAGACCAGGTTTCTAGCTCACTTCACATGCGACCTTGGAGGTCACTTCACAAAATACTGTACTCTTTCACAAAAGATGCATGACACTGCTAATATGCCTCCTTCATAGGACACCTCTGAGTTCTGGATATAGTTTTGTGAGCTATTTTACACTGTACTTTCTGCCTCTGATCCGTGATAGTTTTCTAACCCATGACAAAAATGAAAGCTAAAGAATATAAGAGTTAGAATACCTTCAAATCCTCCATGCTCTTTAACATTTCACTCAAGAATCTGTAATAATCTCCCGATCTTGTAAGCAGCTCTATATAGCGGGACTGAGCCTCATTAGCCTTGAAAAGAAACAGAATTGTTAGCAGCTTGTACTAGAGTTAGACATGAAATACCTATGTCCAGATCATTTAAAGGATTCCAATCTACTTTAGCAAACACATCACTTGACAAAGTAAAAAGCAATTTCTCCTCCTCACAAATTCACACAACTTTCTGAGGACCCCAAAAGTGTTAATTCTTCCGTCTGAAAGATCCATACCTTTTTTGTTTTTCAAGATTGTTTTCTCCCCATGGCTGATGTGATATTAAATTCAAGCCATCATCCCCTGGTTCATCATGCTCTTCCTGTCTGACAGTCACAAGTAACCCAAGTCAAATTTTTAATAGCAGTTAATTCCCAGGCTGAAAGCGACTAAACCACTTGGGGCACGAATCTACCTTTCTCACAATAATGGACACTGCACAGGAATGAGGTAAATTCCTGAGGGCTAATCTACTGTCTAAACAAGCCCAGGTCTGATTTTACAGCACAATGACTATTCTGCACTAATTCCTTGTGCCGTATTACGTGCTTAGCACACATTACCAGTGACGGTGCTAAGTATTAGAATACAGCTGGGTAGGACTCACAAGGGCTCACACAGACAAACAAATGTATTCAAAACACTGATGGGGGGGAAAGAAAGATACCTCTTGTAGAATCAGTACTGCAGGAGACTGAACCACACTCTTCTTGATAGGTATGTTGAGCAATGTTTCTAATCCTGAACTGTAGGAAGCAACCTGTAGTTCATAATCCTGAAAAACAAGAGGAAAAGCAAGACCCATTAAAAAACTGCCAAAGAATTCTCTGGTAATCTATTTCAGAAAATGCAAGCTTTTGGGGTTTTTTGGTTTTGTTTTCTTAACGAAAAGCTACATTTTTCCCTTGTTTATATTTCTGACCATGTACAGATGATCCTCTGTCATAGACAGAAGCTCCTCAGTTCAAGTACCCCTGTGGAGATTCACAAAGGAGAATGACAAAGGAAAAGGAGAAAAAACATTTTACAAAAACAAGAAAACGAGTGTTTCTGTAAGTTGAGGGCTACTCAGAGATGAAAAAGATTCATAGGAGTAACTGGTCTAAGTACTGTTATCAACCCAAACTTCATCAGAAATAAGAGTCTCTGCATCTCTTTTGTATCACATACGCCATGTCACATATATAGCAAAATCTTTGTTGCAGAGAGCAAGATTGAGCTGGAGAAAGCATGGATATAAAGGTGACATAATGCAAGGACCACAAAACCATTCCCTCTGTATGCTATTAGTTTTCATGGCTATTGCACACCATTCCACCTGCTAATCTGAATTTGTCTTGCATCCTAGATCAGATCCTGATCAGATCTAATTTTTAAGGTACCAATATGTTCTTGACTTCCTTATGATTTTTAACATGTGAACTGGAAAGTTTGGTCTGGCTAGAAGGAGGCTTTGATTCACCTGAAGAGAAGCTCTCACTGGTATCTGCTGCATGATCCCATAGTCTTCAGGTGACAGGTACACAAATTGCTTTCATTGTGTTTTGTACTCAGAAGTACTTCACCCCAGCAATTTTTGTACACATCATTAGGGAGCTGACTCTTCACCCGTCAGCAGAGCAGAGACAATGGGACGTGCCTGACCATGAAAAACCACACCCCACAAAAGTGCTGAGATCCAAGTACCTTAATTGCAGCTGAGCACTGATCTGCATGCTTGAGAAGCTCCTCGACTTTGTCTCGCTTCCCACAGATTTCGCTGTGCAAGTTCTGTCAAGAGAAAAGTGAGCCATGAAACACTCCCGCAAGATTTACCAGTATTTCCTCCTGTACATGCTGCCTCCATCAGAAAACACCTGCAGTAGGAGACTACTGCAGCCCCTGAGGCTGAGACCTGAAATGACCTGTAGCTGGGCAGTTTTTGCAACAGCAAGCTCTCCGGGCATGAGACGGTTGTTCTCAGAGAGAACACCCAGCAGCTGAACCCAGAGCTGGGTAGGGAGAGTTCCTTGACTTTAGCTTAGATGTAGTGACTCGCTTTTTATTTTTGTGCTGTAATTTGTCCCATAAGTTGCACAATCTTACAGTCCCTTGAATTAATTCAAAGCTGATGTGTAGAACTGTCAGTGAACGTGTAGGAGCCAAAAACAGCCTTGTTCATAATCTGTTGCAGTGCTGACAGAAAGTAATGAGGACAATAATATTTCCTCCCTCCTGCCTTCTACATATGTGGTGTTTTTTGGTAGCTTGCATACTTTATAATTCAAAACAGGCCGCCGTATTGCAGACTGCGTTGATACTGGTATTTTCTGTATAGCAAAACTATTTAAAATCCAGATAGTTGAAGACAACTCATTCAGGTGCTGCATACCTTCTGATCATGCAGGTATCTCATGATAGTGTTGGAATCACACAGCTTCATGGACTCAATAGCATCCTGCCGACGCTTGGCATCACAGATCCACTTGCACAGAGCCTGGTAGAGATCTCGGTAAGTTTTCAGCTGTTTGATCTGCCTTTCTAAATCCCATGATCTAGGGAAAAAAAAGGAAAAACCTGTCAAAATGGAAAGTGCATTCTCTTTCTCTCTCTTTACACAGTTTTCAGAAATAAGACACAGAAATAAACTAATGTAAAAATACGGGAAGCTCTGAAAAGGAGATTCTGAGCAAAAATTTAAAATAAATGAGAATTGTATTGGTTATCAGTCACCCAATATGGGTTTTTAATACCTCACTTTCGAGTAACTCTGTAATACACAGAGGCTGGGCCTTCCTGTCAAAGTGAGGGACGGATAAAACTGCAGTAATAAAAATCAAGTTCGCTGACTTCAGTACTCTTGTTCTCAATTTTCATTGAACAACCAGCAACCAGTTAGGACTACATTTTGTCCTCAGATAAAAACAAAATAAACCAAAACAAGCCATACCCCAACCCCCCCCCACCCCCTCCCCCCCAAACAATCAGAATATGCCTTCAGTTCAAGACTCAGATTCAAGGTTTGATTTTGTTATTTAATTCTTAGTGTTACTTTTTTAACACTGAAGTATAGGGTGCTCAGGAATAAGCATGGTTGCTTTTTTTGACAGGGAAAAATGCTGACTGGAAGTACTTAATCCAAGAACATTAGTAAGATTTAAAAAGAAAAAAGAAAATCAGAACAACTCTTTAGCACATAGGTTAGACATTTGCATGGTTAACTATATTTTTCTGCTGGGTCTTACACAATTCCTTTTGAAGTATGTTCAACCTATTCACAATTGCTCAAGTCTTATTGCACTGAAGTCACCATTTGTCCTTTGGAAGCAAAGGTTAATGCACATCAGTTCTTTTAGACTCACTACTAAGATGATCTTGGTAGCAATAGCAATAAGGAAAACGCTATGAAAATATGAACAAACCTGTTATCTATCTGCTTATCAGCCCTCTGCCAGCGGTCTATTAGCTGGGTAACTTTGTCACAGTACTTTCCAATGTCCATGTCATACAGGGTGTATGATTGGCAAGACTGTGAGTGAATCTGAAGTGTTCTCTGCAGCTCATTTTCCAAGGTATTCAGTAGTGACTTCTTCATATTTAGGTCTGCTTTCATTTTCTGGAGAAAAAACCAAAATTTTATTTAACTTTTTCTTGAGAAGATACTGGTATTTAACCAATTGAACAGCATGCACAATATGTTGGGATCTAAAGATGTTGTTTCTAACTCAGTAAGGTATGTATAGTGATGTCAGCTGAACTTAGCCTATTTAAAGTGAAACACCTATCTTGGTAAACAGTTTGGCTTAAAAATGTGTTTAAAGTTAGACTAAATAATTTTCTAAACCTAAGGTCTATGCTATCACATTCTGAAGCCAACATTTCAGTTTCTCTGAACTCTGCAGAGCAGTTACCATAGCAGAACAAGAGCCTTGCTTGTTCCTAGAAACAGCTGACTAGAAAATTTCACTGAAGCATAAAAGATTCCTGCACTTGAAACAGCTGTGGAATCAAGCCTCAGGACTGGCATATCCAGTTTTTAAACATCTAAAAACCTCCACAGATTTTTTTTTTTTGCCTATTTACATGTTTATAGACATCTTCCATGGAGATGTTTCTTCACACACACACACACACACACACACACACACACACACACACACGCACACACACACATGTTTATGTACACATACTTGCATACTGTGGGCATCACCAAATGGAATATACAGTGCAGGCAGTGGTCTGCCTTGCATCCCCCAGACACAGGGATGGCTACAGCCTTCAGTGATATGCTCAAGCTTTTTTTTTGTGTGTAGTTCAAATTTACACCAGCTAAGAACAACTCCCAGCAACCAAACTGCAGCTCTCATTTAACATGATAGAAAGGTAACCAGGTTGTGCTCCATTCGCACCACCTATGCACTTTTCTCCTATTAAATGTAAGAACAGAAAATAATGAAAGAGTTCTTGTTCTCCCAAATGTACTCAGTGCACAAGAGGACCGGCAGATAAAGGCAGATAAAAGACTGGATCTGCAAGACAACTTTGTGCTCAGCAAAGCAGCTGTTTCCCTCTTCTCCTTGTACAGGCTGGATACTTTTCACTCTAAGATGTGACATAGATTCTAGCAAAACCAGGACACACAATAATACTCAAATTTACTTGTAACACCTAGAGGACAACAAGGGCAATTAACAAGCCTGTATGCAAGAAAGGAGATACTGCCTTCAAATCTACATTCACAAGTGATACAAATAAACACCGACAATAGTGTTCACAACTGGATTACAGAAATCTTCCATGCAGCCGCTCTTGCTGTGGGGGCAGCAACAACCAGGGCATGGAAGAAGTAATAACCTGTATATTCCTTTCAATAATTTCATAGAATCACATAATATCTTGAGTTGGAAATGATCCACAAGAATCGAGTACAACTCCTGGCCTTGCACAGGGCACCCCAAGAGTTACACCACATGCCTGAGAGCGTTGTCCAAACGCTTCTTGAGCTCTATCAGGCTTGGTGCTGTGACCACTTCCCTGGGGAGCCTGTTCCAGTGCTCAGCCCACTCCTGGATGAAGAACCTTTCCCTGATATCCAACCTAAACCTCCCCTGACACAGCTCCTTCCTGTTCCCTTGGGTCCTGCTACTGGTCATCACAGAGAAGAGATCAGTGTCTGCCCTTCCTCTTCCCCTTGGGAAGAAGCTGTAGACAGCCATGAGGTCTCCCCTCGGTCTTCTCTTTTCCAGGCTGAACAGACCAAGTGACTGCGGCCGCTCCTCATACGGCTTCCTCAAAGCCCTTCACCATTCTCGCGGCCCTTCTTTGGATGCTCTCTAATAACTTCATATATTTCTTATCTTGAGGCACCCAAAACTGCACACAAGACTCAAGGGGAGGCTGCACCAGTGCAGAGCAGAGCAGGACAATCCCCTCCCTTGACCAGCCAGCAACACTGTGCCTGACTTACAAAACACTGTATATCTATACATAAAATACAACAGGATCAGCATTTCCATAAAATACAACAGGATTAGCTAAATAGATCTGTACTGGCAGCTACGAATTTTGCTTTGCTGTGTCCTTGGGTTTTGGCCCCTCACCTTCAGACAAGCCCGATAAGCCTCCACTTTATCAAGATCCAAAGGAACAGTCTCCTCTTCAGACAGTCTGACTTCAAAAACTCTGATCACATCTTCTGTTTGCAGAATAACCTGGAGCAGACACCTCAGTGCATTCAAGCTAAATTAAATGATACAAGACAAATCCATTATTGGGCTAAGGCAGA
Source organism: Lycocorax pyrrhopterus obiensis (assembly GCA_014706295.1). Classification (NCBI taxonomy): domain Eukaryota; kingdom Metazoa; phylum Chordata; class Aves; order Passeriformes; family Paradisaeidae; genus Lycocorax; species Lycocorax pyrrhopterus. The sequence goes on from JACSVZ010000002.1 coordinate 67,206,265, forward strand.
AGCAGTGATATTTTTAATTAATTGCAGATGATTGGCTAAAGAGAATACGTAACACAAGAAACTTCTGTGATACCCATGCTTCTCACTTTCTTTTTTTAAAGTCTTCCAGAAAAGAGAAGAAATTCACGTGTCTGTTTCTATCAACATGTACACAATTTGCAGAGAAGAAGGTGTAATTTTACACTACTGGAAACAAAAGGCAGTTTTCTGGACTAAGGATTAGGGGAGAAAGTGAATATTTATTGCTATAGACTCAGTTTACTTACCTGTCTAAGTAGCCAGCAGAAACACCATTAATATTTTCCAGTTTTTGAAAGAGGGCATTTATCTCTGATTGCAAGTACACATACTTCTCACAGCCTCTGAAGTTAGGCAGCAAGTCCTTATGCTTATTGAGGGTTTCAGCCATTATTTGAGAGTCATTCTGCACCCCCTAAGGAAAAAGAGAATGCCTGGTTTACACATTTTTGGTTGGCTAAATGATCGTTCTACAGTACATATGGAATTGGTCTTCTTATCCAAGCAGTCTGCTGTTACATAACCAGCTTGACTGAGGACTGAAGCAGTGGCTGAGCTTGCTTTTTTCAAGGCAAGCAATATTGAGCAGTTTCTTTTTTGTCCAAAATATGTCTTTTTGAGCATCTCCACTCCAAAACTCAGCTCTGACATGCCAAGGTCCTTCTGCTCTTGAGACCTTTGCAACCTTATTGCCCCACAGGAATTTCTCAAATGCTGAACCTGTAATCTTTTTGTACCAATCTTCTCTCCATGGTCTCCTAAAAATCTAAAAAACTAGGAGAGGGATAGTAAGTCTCGTGTATCCAGTCTGTATCCCACAGACAGCACTTTAGAGGTAGGTAGTTAAGTGAAGTCCTTGGAAAAGGATTTTAATGGCACCTTGCTCTGGATGAGGCTTAACATGAACTCACAGCCACTTGACATCAGTCTTTGTGTATTCCTTGCCTGGCAGAATTTGACTCCGAAAATTCAAGAATCAACTTTTTCTAATTAGAAGCTAAATTCTAATCCAAATCATCATGATTAGCTTCCAATTGAGAATTTTCTGCACAGGATGTGTGTCTTTCCCAGCTGATCATAAACAGAACTGCAGCGTGCTCTGCAGCACAGAGATGCTCAAAGAAAAACATCCACAGTTACCTCTAAGTCCTTTATTCTGGCTGAAAAGTCATGCATAGCCCCTTGATCCACTCCAAGAGGAGCTCTTTGAACCATCTGAATCTCAGAAGCTTCAATCTGACGCCGAAGTTTCTGAAGCTCCATCAGCAGCCAGGCCTCCTGCTTCTCAAGCTCTCGGTTTCTCTCATTAACAATAATGGTGTTTGAGGAACCCACGGGACAGCTCTCAGTTGGGACCACTGTAAAATAAATTGGGTAAGCATCAACTGCCAGAGAACTGAGCACCCACATGCAGGAAACCAAGGCAGTGCCCAAGTCATCCAAGCACCGAGCTGATCTGTAGAAGTGAGAACAGGTAGAAGATCTGGGCCCTTAGGCAGCTGTTTCAGGGAATGAAATTCCTCCTTCACAAAAAAATAAACTTGTTTCCTAATGAAACGTATCGGATGGACCAAATTCCTCTCATTCTCCCAGCAAGTTCCATGAATTTTAGAGGACTATTCCCAGATTCCCACCAAAGGAAGGTGGGAACAAAATCTTCCCCTGTGCATGGCCAGTTTTGTTATGTTGGGAGACAGCAAAACAGTTCTTGAACATGTTCCCATTCATACATTGAAGAGAACGTTTTCACATAAAAAGAATGCACCACCCACCACCTCTGGAACAAAGAAACCTCAGCAGCCCAAACTCTGCAAGAGCCAGGAAGACTACAGACCTATCTGTGGCTGTCGTGGTTGATTGGGCAGTTGTATGATCAAGGTTTGGTAGTGCTTCTGAGCATCAGTGAACTGAGTCTGGATCTTTCGTTTGTCTTCATCACCAAACATCTCTGAGCCCTGGCTGTTCCTGAGGAATTCTTGATAATGGATCTCCAGGTCAGTTATTATTTTTTGGTAATCTTCCTTACGCATTGTTTTCAGCTGAAATAAGGAAGAAGGGAATTTTGAAATAAAAGAAAAAAAAAGCAATTGGGGAAGTTTTATGACTAGTTAATCATCAAGGAACAAACTAATAAACCTATAAAAAACCCAAACTAATCACACTTTAGAATAAATCCTAACTAGGCTGCCTCTAAAAGTATGGTGTTAAGAGTACCATCAGAGTTAATCTATCCTTGTTACCATAATTTCATAACTTAAGAGCAGTTTGAAATTCTACCTCTTATTCTGTTTATCCATGCCCTTGTACAGTGGGAACAATTACAGCAAGTATGTAATAAATTCCTTTAGCTAATCTTCCTGCTTATCTGTATTGTGTTTGAGTAGGAAAGCATTTTGTTTCCCCTTTAACAAAATTACAGCTTCCATATGTGTGAGTGTTTGTGCAACCCAGCAAAAGGAAGGCCCATGGTTTTGCTGAACATACATCTGCACAGGATACTGAAGGGTCTGCTTGGGACAGAAGACATCAAGTCTCTGGTCTGCAGGCAAGGCCAGCTGGTGTCTTACCTTGGCAATAGTCATGGCTCTGATTTTCTCTATGTCAATCATGCAATAATGCCAGGACACCAGGCTCTTCATGTTGATATACAGCTGGTTCCACAAAGCTAAAATAGCTTCATAGTATTGCTCAATTCTGGCACGAGAAAAAAAAAAAGCACGATCAAAATGCATCTATACTTGTAGCACAGCCACAAAACATCCCAAGAAACTCCCACCAGATGTGGAGTGTGTTAAGGCTCGTTCTCCACTTGAAAAAATCTTGGAAATTAATTTATACATGACTTTCACTATTACAGATGAGAAAAACCTCATAGACATTAACATTTAAATCTTTTTAGACCCCAACCTAGATCCCAGCAAGCTTCACTGAAGCAAGTTTCCTCAAGTCAAGGGTCTAATCCTTAATCCCCCACCCTTAGGAGTAGGGGGAGTGCACTCTGATCAAAGCACAGAACATATTTTGTGACTGGTTGCTATTTTGGGTGAACTCTAATCCCCGTGGCAAGTGTCCAAACCCAGGCAGCAACTCACTTGGTAGCAAGATCCACTGCTAATGGATTGGGGGGTGGGATGATAAGACTGACAGATGGCACCAGCATATCCACTCCTCCGGGGCCGGTCACCAGCCACTTGCTGCGCTCATTGTTGTCCTTCAGGATACATTCATCTCCTTTGCGCACCGTTTTCTGTAGGGGATGCACAACAATGTTTTTCTTTAAGTTAAGTAAGGTGGGGTTTCCAGGAGGGACAGACAAGGAAGATACTTCTGGATCACAGAAGCAGGAGTGCTTCCCAGCTGCCAGGTCTGGGTGTGCATCTCGGCTTCATACCGGGGCAATAGATCAGTACAGATCAACCCCTCCTCCCTGAATGTGGTTTCCATGTGAAGAAAACCCAAAAAAGTCCAAGTGTGAGCCACAGAATACTCAGAGCAGTTGCCAGTCTGGTAGATGATCAGACCCGGGCCTTGCCCCGACAAACACCAAAGACTGACTGTGGACACATGGCCTGGTAAGCTATGGAACCACACATGGCTTTAAGCCAGTGAGCTGGAGGCACAACGATGTTCAGTGCTGCATCCATATTTGCAAAGGGACTGGGAGTGAGTGTGGCAGAGTCAGATTCACCAGCTCCAACTGCCAGAAATCCTGACACCAGGCAGCCACAGGTGTGGCCATGGTGCAGGAAAAAGCACATAAGCAGAAAGCACATCTAAACTTACTGTTAAGTTAAAAATACAGAAATAAACCCAAGCAGCCCCAGTACTGAGGAGGAAGAAAAACATCAACATTTATTTCATATACCATCCAGAAAAAAGTGGGAATACCAATGACTAACTGCATATTCCTCACTTTTTGTTAGATGAATTGTTCATCTAAGGATCCAGAGAGACACTGGAAAGGTGAGCAATCACCCAAAAAAAAAAAAAAGGTGTGGATGCTGGGAAGCATCTGTATAACAATTTTAATCCTATTATCAACAAGACTTTTATGTGCTAATTTGAAAGATGAGTATTAATGCTATTTAATAGATAAATAATAATAATTTTGACTACATCTATTAACCAATCAGAACCTAGCTTGTTTATTCATAATGGCAAGAAAAGCAGAATTTCTTCTGTCAAAGAAATTCAAGCTGACCAAAAGCAGATAAAGGAGTTACACCTGTCAGCTCAATGGTTTGCTTACTAAGTAATTTGCCATGTTCTAGTTCATGTGATGTTAATTCTCAGCCAAAAAGGGATACAATACCAGATCCTGTTTGTAGTCACACAGAGCCTTGAGGATAATGGGCTTGTTGCTTCGATAGTCTGAGTTACGTGGCTTCAGCTGCACAATCTTCTTGGATTTGTTCACCAAACTCTGCACTTGCCTCTTGTATTCAAGAATTCTCTCTCGTTCATTCTGCAAAGTTTAACTGGATGTTAAAAATTTGTTTTAAAAAGAAAAGGCATCTAGTTCCCACTGTTTTATTTAGAGAGGGATACACGTGGAGCTTATAGTAGGCAAAACTTACTTTAGCTCCAATGGGATGACTCTTTGGCCTACAATGTAACACTGCAGTTTTAAAAAGAGCAGAGAAACATCCAACTAAGTACCTTTGCAGCTCTGGCAAGACACAAAGTTTGCAAAATTTGCATAGCAGGTTCTTCATACAGATCTTCAATGTGGTTAAAGTGGTGTTCAAGAAACACAGGCATAAATTGAAAGAATCTAACAAAATGAATGCTAACCAAAAAAAGGGAACAACTACACTTTCAAATCTAACTTCATCAATTGGCCTTTTACACCACTGACCATTTTTTCTCCAATTTGGGACAGTAGTACTGAATTCATGATAAGCAAACAGCTAAAAAAGCTGACTTATATCCTTTCAAAGAGACTATGGTGATAGGGTGACATGATGAATCATTTATCAAATGCATTTATCCTTTGAGGCAAAATCTATTCTACCACCTAAGAATAAAAGCATTCCTTTTTTTTTTCAATTGTTAGCATGTCAGAAACTTGGGAATTTGTTGGACTCATTACAGACTTAAAAATACAATGGTCTAAAGTTCATACAGTGCTGTATTTAAACATTGCAGTGCACTTGGGTTTACATTTGGTATCTAACGAGGGCAGCTGATTTCCCAGAAAAGCAGAACATAACCTGTCAGGCGAGTGTGACAGTACCTCCAGCTCTTTGATCTGCTCCAGCAAAGTCTGCAGTGACATGCTCTTATCACAGATGAACTTCTTTCTGATAGAGTCTTGTAAGTTTTTCAGGTAGCACTCTGTGGCTTGGGCCTCTTCAAAGAACTATGGGAGAAAAGTTGTGAATTTGGCTGCGTGTAGCTCTTAAAAATGTCTGCTAAAAATTTATGGACCCCTTTAATGAGAAATCCCAGTTCATCTCTGGCTCAATGGTAGCATTTATAACATGGCAACAGTGTGCTATGCACAATAAATATATCTGTGATGGGATTCATACTTTTAAAAAAAGTAGTGTGAATTCTCCACATCACTACTCACCTGAAAGTATGCCGCATTCTCCTTCAGATGAACATCAATACATTTGGTGATCTGAAGAATCCAGCTCCACTGAGTTTGCAATGTATCCATGTAGGCCTAACAAAAACAGTAATATGCACAACTCAGGCCACCGCTCTGATCTCTCTCCCACACCTAGACTCAAGCAAAATTATCTATGCTCCACACAAATGCAAATGAAAAATCTGCCAAAACAAATTCATGCACACCAGAACAATGTTACTCATGCAAATGGTTTTGCAACTTCTAAGCATCCACCTAACTGAAATGAGTTAAATACCTGCTTGTGAGACACAAAGAGAAATCTGTTCATGACCGGAATTTGTTTGATCAGCATAAAGCCTCAGGTGCGTTAACAAAAAGGGGTGAAATGCACAAAGTAGTGCAAATAAAGTATTTCAGCTGCAAATTGCACGTTCTCTTTCTTCCAAGGAACATCTCCAAACGTGATACTTTATGCTGGTTGTTTTTAGATTCAAAATACTCAAGCAGCCATAATGTATATTCTTTAAAAAACTACACGCAACTTTCACTTCACTGCTGGAGCTTACAAGGATCTTTCCTTTAAGAGAGAAGCTGACTATAGGAGAAATTGGATTTACACAACATGGTAACAGTTAACAAAGTAAACACACTGAAAAGCAGAAAGGATTAATTTTTTTTTCCTTTTAGCTTCTTCAGTTGCAGGGTTCTTACACACTCTTGAAAATGCAACAACTACAGCATTTCCTAATAAAATGAAGCCTTCCAAGTTGTTGCAGCCTTTTTAATTAAAAAGTAAGCGTACACCAAGCTGTGAAAGCAACACTCTCTTGGCTAAGCTGTAGAAAGGCACTATGAATTTCAGCTGCAGAAAGTATTTGCACCTGGATTAAATACAAACCCTCAACAAAGGGTGTGGCTTTTTTCAAAACATGCCTACTAAGACAGCAGAACAGCAACGACATGCCTTCCTACCATAAGTTCCGCTGCACTGTAGTCAGCTCAAACGAGATACAGCAATTTCAACACACTCAGATAACTCCCTAAGCTTAGAATTAATTTTTACATGCATCTATCATCATGCAGTTGTTAATGGCCAGGTTTGTAGAGGAAGGTAGTAAAAATTATTAGAGCAGCTCATACAGCTGGGTGAAATGGACATGATTTTGGGCAGGCAAACCCTTCTCAGGTCCAAATGAAGCACTTTGTATGTGGACTTTTACTGAGAACTTTTCCCATGCAGCAACTAAAGGAGCAAGTGAAATCACACGAAGTCTAACTCACCTCAATTTTGTCTGAAGCAGGGTGCTGATTGAGCACCAGTTGGTCACTTTCTTGCTTTAGCTTGTTGAGTTCTTTTTCTTTAAGCTCCAGTTCACTCATACGTTTCTAAACAACCAAAACACAGCATTAAACTAGCTCCAAAGGTACACTTTACAGGATGATTTGCTTAAAATTTCCCAGACAGTTGTGATAATGTAAAATTATCCCCTCTAACACTATAAAGTGTTAGATATACTGAAGTTAATTATGAAGACAGTAGAATCAAAGAAGGTGCAATCTTCTCAATTCTAGTCTCTAGGCTTGCTGCTTCACAGAGCAAAGCACACAAAGTTCTGCCTTTCTTAGGAATGGTGGAAGCAAAAATGACTGCATCTTGCAACATCCAGTACAACTGAACTAAAAAAAAAAAACCACCTCTTAACAGTGTGAACTTTCATTCCTTTTTCAATTTGGTGATCAGCACCAATGCTGGTTAAACAAACACACATGCTCAATTTCCCTACACACCCACGGATGAAAAGGAGCAGGGCAAACTACGTCTGACCGCGCACTCAACGTGCTGCTGGCAGAACCACCAGAGGAAGAGACCATAGCTCTACTTCCCAGTGACAGATAATCAGGGCCAAATGCAGGGACCTCTGACCCCTGCATAGTCCTAAGAGGGAGAATTAGAACTGCTTGATTCAAGTCCCTTAGTTTGGCATGCCAGCACAAGCTGCGTATGATCACTGGTCCATAGTGGACTGTACCAAGAGGGCCACATTCCAAGGTCAAAATAAACCATGACAACTCATTGAATGGGAGAAAAATCTTCCAAAAAATGTCCTGCCTTGACTCAAAAGGTTATTACATAGTACTTAATTGAAAACTGTTGATTAAAAAAACCCCAGGAACTTCAAAAGAGTGAAGAAACACCCTGTGATGAGTCTCTCCAAGAGAGGCTGTTCCTCCCTGCGTGTTCCAAGAGGGCCCATGGAAAGCATGGGGAGGCTGAGCTGTCTTACAGAGAAGGACTCCTGCTTCCTAGCAATATCAGTGTTCCTGTCACTCCAGTCGTAGAGGAGCTCCTCTTCCTCACAGTCATTGATCCACATGATCTCTCTGCTGGTGGCCTGGATGAGGTTCTGGAATTGGCGAAGCTGATCCATTCTCTCAAAGGAATATTTCTGCAAGGAAGTACAGAAATGAGAAGCCATAAACACATAAATGCCTAAGTTGGGTGGAGAAAGGGAAGTCAAGAGCACAGCACGGCTTTTTTTTTTTTTAATAAAATAACAGGAAAGCTCACACGTCTGTAAAACCTGTTGGCAATGGACAGCAGATGTCCCTGGGTTTATTGAACCATGAAACCTGTTGGCAATGGACAGTGGATAACGTATCAGGATTTACAGGACAATGGGAACCTGATGTCAGCAGCTTCTCAAAGTTATTTCAAACACACGTGTAGCAGATATGTAGGCAGGCAAGCAAAAAGGCATGGAGGGAAGAGCAAGAAAAGTCTGAATATTTAACATCACTTTTACTTGCATTTGCTGCTCATAGTACATCCTTGATGTTATAGCAGCATTTTTTGCACAGTTGACACTTCATGAAGAAATTCTTTGTCTTCACATCGTAATACATATCCTGTTGCTTGAAATCAGACTGCCAGGAATCAGATTCTGATCCCAAGGGTTAAATAAACCATTTGCACAAGATTCTCACTGTGTTTTACATGAAGATACACAGCAGGGAAGATGCACAGCCCTGCACAGAATTTGGTTCTAGTCCCACCTTTGAGTAACTTTTTAAGCTTCATATACAGCCTAATTTCATCACTATATTTACTCCCCCTAAGGAGGTACAGTTCTACTCTTCACCAGCTTAGTGACCAACTCCCAACAGCAGGTGCAAACTAGAAACTTCCTTGTGAGAGTAAGTCAATTATACAGCAGGCAATTAATTAATCTCAAGTCCGTGATTCAAAATGAAACCTTCAGAAACTATAAAGCACTGCTGAATAAAATTATTTAAATATGGATCTGTCACTGTGTCAAAACCTGAAGTGTCCCTTGACAATCACATAGGTGTTAATAAAGCAAACAGGGTATCAGAAATGACCACATCCCATGCTTACCAGCAGGCCCTCATATTCTTCCTCCAGCTGATGAACCGCAGCCTTCTCCCGCTGGAACAGAGACAGCAAATACTTAGTGAGCCTCTTACAAGTTGCCTATTTGCTGGTATTTGCTTTACAGTGTCAATATCATAATAATTGCAGGTGGTAACCTGCAAATGGCTGCAAGAGACATCTGTCAGTAGCAGATTCGCTCCACTGGATGACCCAGGAAGAATAAAACCAAGGCTTGGACAAACTTATTCCTCTCAGGGATGCTTAGAATATAACCAAGTCTGCCCAAAATCTGTAATACCAAAACAACAGTCGAAACTGGATTTCTTTCTGCACCAAACTCCTAGACCAGCTAGTCTTAGAGCTAGCTGTGGAGATTGTGAACTAGTATGAATTACGATGTGAGCAGACTGCTCCAGTCTTTATCCCCATTTCTATGGCTGGGAACCTGCCCAGCCTTGGAATTGGTATTCCACAGGGCAGAATATCACCTTTCCTATTTGAAGAAGAAGGGAAAAGGGAGTAAAATAATTTTCATTCTTCAGCTTGGTTGAGAGATCAGGGCTCCAGAACAGACTATCTTTTCTTTAGATTGAACTCTCCTCCCAATTAAGAGAAAAGATAAATGGAAATTAAATAAGCCTCTTCTCTCCTATACCTAACTGCTGGGCTGATAGGAGAGGAAGTTAACAACTGCATTTTCAGTCACTTCTTTATTCCAATCACAAAATTCAGAGGGCAACAGAAGTCTCAGAGGAAAAAAAAAACCAAAAATAATATCAACACCTAAGAAAAGCTTTAATCTTAGCCCAGAATTGGCATTTTTCACAGAAAAAAACCTGATGACTCAAGGCTGCATCTGAGCACCCACTTTATTCTTTCACTTTCTTGTTTAATATACTCAGACAGCAAGTGAGAATAATCATTCTTAGTCATTCTTCTCACAAAAAATACGGCAATATTTATTTGCCAGCCTTGGTGCACAATAACAAAAGCCAAGTAGCTGCTAAATTTTCATTTTAAAATTCTGAGGAAAGAAGTGAAACACAAAATTATAACAGAATTAGGGTTGACAGTGGTTGCTATCACGACAACAGTGCTTTCTGAAGAGAGGATGAACTTTTCAGCATTCCTCCTTTGTACTGGAACACCAGTAAGACAATGCTATAAATCCAGACCAAGCAATGTGTAAGGGAGGACAGTAATTACCAGATCTGTTTTGACTTTGTCCAGGTGCCAACGATAGTCTCCGATGGCATTGTGAGTTCTCCTGTGCTCGCCAATTTGTTGCTCAATGGATGCTGCATCAAACCCCCACTTCACTTGCTCCATTTCAACCTAGGAGCAAGAAACAGGGTTGGTACTTTCATTTCCAACATTACTGCCTAAAGTGGAGCATAAAGGAATTCAACTGAAGGAAACAGACTATGCGGTAGAGAGTAAAACTGAAATAAACAGAAGTTCAGAATAGGGGGTTACAATTTCTCTAAATTGCCATCAATTAAACTGTGTGACAGGCTCCTAAAGCAGAAGAAACAAAATAGGAAAAAATATTTCAGTTGTTTATAGTTAGACTAGATGAAGCACACTCACTAGTCTATTTTCATCTGGTTTTCTTTGGACCAAAATGTTATTTTATGTTCTACAGTAAAATTACATTCTTATCACTCTGAAAACAAATGACTGTATCAAACAATGCTATTCATGCAATTCATGTGACAATGCCCAGTTAAGTTCTATAGCCCAGTACATCAGATTTCCATCTTAATTTTGCTCATGTAAACTTCAAAAACCTCAGTTAAATGCAGTCACACTAAATGAAAAAAAACCCCACAGAAGATAAACTGAAATTATTAGAAAACGTGTTGTTTGTCTTGCATTTTGGCAACATTTATTGTAGGATGCCAAGTGAAAATCTCTAGAAACAGCCTTGAGAACAGTAATACACCTGCTAATTACTAACCCAAAAACTGACTGCTGTTCCTTGTTTCATTTTTTTCAAATATTAAAAGCTACCTAACTCTAAATTCAGCTCCCCAAACTCCAAATCCTCTTTTATGCTGCAAACACACACTAGGGCTCTGTCTGAACGCCTGTCTGTGCACATGCCCAGTGAAGAAATAGGTATCTTAATCTTGGGTTGGGACTGAATTCGGTAATTACCAGCCTGGAGTCATATCTCTATGAGTCAACAGATGACAATAAAGCCAGAACTCGAGCGTAGGGGTTCAAAGGCAGTGTTGAAAATGATCCAAGAAACGAAACCATTTTTCATTCAGCCATTTAAAAGTTACAGGACTTTGACCCTTCTCATTATATTTAAACAGCCTAAAGAGACTGTAGCAACAGTGACAGCCGTGGCTGGCTGCCATATGTGAACAAAGGCTGTCTGGATTTCACTGCACTTTCCCTAGTTCTGCACTGGAAATTTGACCAACCCTCCCTACCACCTGATTCTCCTATCAGCAAACCATCCAGACAAAAACCAGAAAAACAGCAAAAAACTGCAGCTGCTCAGAACTTTCTCCCATTTCCACATTACTAGGGGAAACATTATCCTAGTCTCAATGTGAGCAAGTAATGGGACACAGCAAGGCACAACGGAAAGAAGCAGCATGGGGGCAAGTTAAAAATAAATTTTCCCAGTGAGGTAAGTGCTTACTGGCCCCACCTCAGCTTTGCTGTAGGGATGAAGGGGAAGAGAGAGAGGGAGAGAGAGAGAGAGCCTTCTACTTCCACAGGAGGTTTAGTGTGGGAACACAGCTATAAAGCACTTGCTTATGCTCCCTGTGTTTAGCAAGGGGTGTCTGAGCAGGGCATCACGTGGTGTCTTTGGGAGGTGCAGCATGTTCACCATCTTTCATCGCTGGAAGTGTGCCCAGAGTCTGTCCAACATCACTCCTCAAGCCATGGCAGGTCTGACAATTAGCCTCCTCTCCCACGGCATGTGTAGAGCAATAACCTCTGCTGCTGCTGCCCAAGCACAATGCTTATGCACATTCCCACTCAAGGAGTGCACCTCCACTTCCCCTTCCTTCTCTAAAACATGCCACACCAAAAGACTAGACTACAACTAGCACTCACTGAAAAATACTGCAGCTCTACAGAGCTCTACCTTCCTCATCTGGTTTGTGTAAGACCCACCTGGCAAATGCTATACGCAGATAATAATGACAGAATCACAAAGAAACAAACTAATAAAGAGAGATAAAAATAATGCAATTTCAATTTACAAGGAGTCTGCAAAGTGTGACTTCAGCCACCTTGTTCCATCTTCCCTACCTGTCTCTCAGAAAGGGCTGTCCAACCACAAACTCACTACTTGCACTTCAACATACAACTTTCACCTCAACAGCACAAAAACAGAGTATGGGCTCTCAGTGTGTGTTTTCCACTCCAGGTTACATTAGCAACAGCTGTGAATTGGCAGATTTGTTCTCAGAATGCTACAAACAGTAGCTTCAGCACTTCTGTGTGCATTTCAGCACTGACTTCTGAAAACCTAGTCCCATGGCAATCAGCTCTACCTCTCTGTGATAAAGACAGAGTAGAGGGGAAGAACAACTGTAAAACACTGGACAATGGTTAAATCTGTGAAGATGGTCCTATCTGTGTAAAGGGTTAAAATAAATATGAATCGAAAGGAATCTGTGCAAGGAAGGAAGGAGGGAAATACTGAGCACAATAATCTCTAACGCAAATACGCCAATGCCTTTTGTTATGTTAACACCTGTGTTTCATTTAGCTTTCAAATCTAACTTCCACATCTTTTCCTCTGCAAAACAAGACCGCGATCCATGTTTGGATTTCAGTGGGAATTCTCTATATCTACAATACAGGGGTAAAAAAAAGGAACTTGGAATAATATGTGAGCATTCATGTGTACTTTTACTTTTCTACTGGCACCCAAAACTTTACTACATATGAGGTGATGTCCATAAACAACACCAGGTTTTAGCAGTGTCCCTGGGTTTTGCACAGGTTTACCTTCTGCTGCCTCATCCAGCTTAAACATTCACTTGTGACACGTTTCGTGTACTCATCCCAGCCTGAGCCACTCTGAGAGGAGAAGCAGCCACCACCTTTGGAGCTGGCCCTCCTGGCGCGGGGAACACTGATGGCTTTGTACAGGGCACGCATTTGCTCCTGGAGCTGAAGCAGCCTGAAAGGCAAAGAACCACTTAGTGTCTGTGAGCAAAACACCCAGAAAACACACAAACAATGCAATTTATCTCTCCTAATGGACCGCCAACTATTCAAAACAAAGTGCTGAAAGCAAAGACCACGGAAAAAATATACTGACTAAGATTTCATGGAGATAACTAAGGCATGAATTTCTATCAGAAATATATTACTCCAAGGCCCTTCTCCATGTTAGTGTGACCAAACAGATTTAGTTCCACCTTACTGATTTCTATCACATCCTGCAACACCAGGGAAGGTGAGCACTTGGGCACCACAAACTTTTATCAGTCACATTCCCACACCCAACCCTTCTCTGACAATACCTTTTCTGATACATGTCACAGGGCTGGCCCATCTGCCTCATCTCTCTGATCAGCCCATCCAGGATGTCCATTTGGTCATTTGCCTGTGCAAAACAGTCTTCCAGATCCCTGTTCCCTCTAAGTGGGACACCATCTCCATATTTCAATTCCTAAAGAAAAAAAAAAGATGGGAGATTAAATTAAATATTCATCATCTACGTTTCATGTTGGTTTTCTTAGAGGAGATGTTGTGAGGACTGATTTTTTTTAGGAAGCCTGGTAAGTTTCAACTGCCAGGTCTCTGACTGCCAGTTTTAACCAGCAGAAGGCCGACTAGCAAAGGATCCACAGTCACTGGAAAGTTCTTATTAAAATAAAATATGGAAGAAAATGATTAAAATGTAACATCAAACAAAGCTTTCCATAAAGAACAGCACATCTTGATGTTTATTTCAGTGGAGCCAAGGCTTCACATGGTGTGCTAACTTCTTAGCATTATGCTTTTGTGTTCAGAAGATGAGAAGGAAACACTGTCCTAGTAGGAGACGGTGGACATTGCTCCTGATTTTCCACAAGTTTCCCTGAGGTTCTAAGACTACCTCCTCCTGCAAAAACATGAGTGGTACCATCTGCCGGGGTCCAGCTCCATGCCCCATCACATTTGCCTCCCACCTTATCACCCAAACTCTAGGCAAATCCATGCACCCTCTCAGTGCAGTTGGACCAGCATGGTCATGGTGTTTCAACCAGGAAGACACGGCTTTTTCACCTCATCCCACACTGACACAGCCATGCTGAACAAACATAAGGCAGCTGTGGCCTGATTTTGCAAATAAAATGTTATGGACCTCATTGCTCTGTCCCTCAGAAAGACTAGAAAGAAACAAAGTAAGCAATGCATGTTGTGGCACCAAGCTGGAACTAAACATATCTTTCTTTCAACTTCACTGGAATAATATTAATCCTGAACAAAAGGCAGTGTTTACTCTGGCATTGATTTTTATATAAACATGCTCACACGTCCTGTATCTCTGAAAAGGAAATGAACTCCTAACCACAGAGTTCATTTCTGAAAGAATTTTCTGTCCACAGAGGGTCCAAAAGTGTGCATTAAATCACATCTACTGCCAGAACTGTGAATGGGTTTCACATCTCAGTGGCCTCAACAGCAGGATGCACTCACCACCCCGCACCTCCTCTGACTTCAGCAGGAACAGAGGACACCCCATGTTTGCCAGGAGTGAATTTAGCATCAGTGAGCAACCCGCCCCCAGGCACTCTGGGTTTGTACCAGAGTAGCATACTGCAGAGGTTATCTGTATGTATTTGAGCTGAAACAGCCAGGAAGACTTTAGTCTAGTTCCATTTACTTCTTCAGGAATCATTTGGAAAAATAAAATAAAGGTAATGAAGGTATTTCCACTAAGAAAGTGTAAGTAGTCGTAACATTAGTAACAGGTGTTTACACTGACAGTGGTCCTGATCTAAAACTGAAAAATAACATGCAGTAGAATCTTTTTGAGGGTGGGTTTGGTTTTTTTTTGAAAAATCAAGAAGACCATTTTGTGAATGCTAAAAGCCTGGCTGCAGAGAGATTTCTCAGTTTTCTGACAGTGTCTGTGTGAAAGTCTTGCTTTCTCATGGATGCTATGGGAAGCAGTTGAGAGATTTTGTAAACTATGGTATTGTTATGATACCAAGGAGAAAATATCTGAAGTAAGTGTTGTTGGGTTCAGCCAATCCCTCTGGGGGGTTGTTGGTCAGTGAACCAATAACCTTATGTCGGTGTCCAGCATGCTAAGGTATATAAGCAAATTTGTAAATTAATAAAGGGTTGGTTTCTTCTCGTCCTAAACCGTCCATGTCGCTTTATTCCTCGGTCTCTGCTCGCTAGCGACACCCTTTTTATTAACCAGATACATTTCAATCAGTTTTACTGAACAGAGTACAGAGGGAAGACGGAGACCTAGGAGGGAGGTATGTCATTCCACTACCAGTTGCCTCACACAAGCAGCTGAACGGGGAGAAAGGAGATGAAGAAGCAGAGCCTGTGAGTCCAGATAATGACACAGAATATGTATGTAATATTCATAATCCCTTTGGGTAAGAAGAACAAGAAGCACTCACAGGCTGCACTATGAGCTCGGCTCGCGTCAGGCAATCCGAACAGTTCTGCAAAAGTTCCTGGATGGTGTTCTGGCGTCTGGACATGGTGCAGGTCCCATTCTGGCTGTTGTGGGGGAGAAGAAGAAGATGAAGTAAATACAGAGCAATTGCACGTTTTGAAGAAATACAGGAAACACAAATTCAGAACAGCTGAGAGAAGTTACACAGAATAATCCACCTCATTTAGGTTCATAGAGACACACACATTAACTGCACTGTGAAATTTTAATGACAATTCCACAATGGCAGACCCACTTTATAGTTCTGCAACAGCAGGCATGGACTCACTTTGCCACAGGACAGAGTAGGACATGGAAACTGGCATGCCATAAAGGAGAAAGTTTTTCTTCCAGCACAGGTATTTGTAGCTTTGATAGACAAAACTTTGGCAGCATTACAGCGAGAACAAAGTATTCGCAATCTTTGTTAAAGTCAATACATTAGAGCATAGCCTTTGTGTGATGTAACTGTTCATGTTATCACACCAGCCATCAAACATCAGGGCATACAAGGAGAGCAGGATCCTTGGCTATGCAAGCACATGACCACACAAGTCCACACAAGTGTAAGAAGGGCTCTTTTATCAGCAGAAATGCACAAAGCTAGTGCAGTGTCTTAGGAATGAATTGCAAGATACACAAGCTACTACAAAAATAGATGTAGGGCTTGGAGTCAGAGGACATGCTTTCTTACAAATACATGAAGCATGAGTTTGAAGTCTCCAAGTGAAACTCCAGAACTACAAACACTAGTGGGGAAAAAAACCAAGGCAGGTAACGGGGCCATTATTGTTATCTTACACATAATCTACTTCATCCATACTGCCAGAATGTTGCTTTTCCAGTGTTTAGGATTCAGCCGCCAAAGTGAGCCACTGTTAGTTGAATGGGGGTGAGGTGCTTCAAGTGAGGAACCATTCCTTGGTGATGGGATCAGACCTCCCAGGCAAGCCCAGGCGGCTCCTAAAACCAAACACTTGCCAGTGAAACTAAAATAAACCACTAACGGACAGTAGGAACTAAGGTGTTCCCAAGCCTTGCCTAGTTTTCTAACTCCTGCGCTCACAGTAGGTAACCTTTTCCATTACAAATCACTGAAGAGTCAAACATTCCTTACAACACTAACGCCAAAAAGACTACCAGTGTGAACCTGTCCAACCCGGAGCCAGCAAGCAATCTGGATTCAATGGAAATCTTTCCCCTGACTTGAACAGACTCTGACCATCCTTCACAAAAGGAATTGTGACAACGAAAAAAACTCAGCAGAACTGTCCTTGGCAAAATCACTGGAGTGGTGAGAAACATTCGATATTTTTAAGAGCTCTTCTGCAGCATGTGCAGTTGATGCATCAGCAGCCTGCTGTTCTCCTATCAGCTCATCTGGAACAAATGCAAAAGGGTTGAGCAACTTTTCAGCAGCTTCCCCCAATACCAGGGAACAGCCCCTCAAAGATGTAGAGACAAGACTGGAGAGTCACTGGGTGACATAAAACAAGCTGTACACACGCAGCCCCCGGCTTGTACTGTGACCCTTTGGCTGCACAAGCACTGCGCCCCACTGTGCTATGCACCCCAGTGTGTCTTGGAAACAGCTTAAAGAAAACAATTATGAAAAATAACATATGGGTCTGGTTTTGTGCCAGGCTTCGTGTCAGCTTCCTTTTCTAAATCATTCCTTCTCCTTAGGCATCGCTGCTGTGTTTAGATATAGAAATATCTGACTGCATCTGGAATTTACATTTAATTACGCCCACAATTATTCTCATGAATGAAACATAATAAAGAAGAGAAAGGAACCTTCTGAGCAATTTTCTCTTTTTAGAACACTGGAAGAGTATTTTTTCTTGAATCACTTTTTCCATCATGTTCTGGCAGCTACAAATGCTGGATATCCATTAATGCCAAATGAACTATAGATGGTGACCAGATTTATACTGTCACCAATCAGTCTATCTCCACTGGCTTCAGTGTAACTTTACTGAACTCAAAGACATCATTTCACCATGACAAGGTCTAAACAATAGATATTATAGTTAGCATGGTAAGAAATTGTGAAAAAAAGCTATTTTCAAGTAAATCAAACTATTACAACAAATTAAAATATTAAAAAGTAGAAATACAAGCATTTTGTGTTCATCCTAATGATGTCTGAATGCCACATCCGTAACTATTGTCCAAATAATTTAAAAAATTGAAAACCTGGAGATAGTTAAACATAGATGCACAAAACTGTTTCAAAAGCAGGAGCAGAGGCCTTGAAATGAGAGGCTTAAGTACACCCTATCTAGGTCTTCAAATAAAGATCTACAAGTTACTTGTTTACAGTTCACAGGGACCTTCACAAGAAGAAAGCAGCACATATTTAAGGCTCTCCAATCCAGTAGATAAAGATATAACCAAAATAATGGCAGAAGCTGCAGCTATACAAATTGAAAACAGAAAAGAGCACACTATTTTATTAATGCTGCTTTTAACATCTTGGATGCTATCTTTGTTGTTAAAAAACTAACCAGTTTTGCTAGTGAAAATACAGAGATCAATCCTATGGTAATGATAAAAAGGCCATGGCCTGTTAGAGGCATTGACTTCCAAATCTGTCAGAAGACCAAACAGGGCTACATGGGGTTATTGGGGCACACCCAGAGACAGCAGGTGCCAGCATAGGAGTTGATGTTTGATGGCATAGCTCCACCAAGCCAACAGGAATCAAGGACTTCAAATCTGAAGGGGATTTAGCTGTACAAATATGCCCAAGGGCATAAATCAATCTCTGAACTTAAAATATAAAAATACTTAGCGAGACTACACCTCAACATACATATATCGATGCTGATACATCAGATGGCATTAGCACAATCTCACGGGGACACATCTTCAATACTTTTCACCCATGTGACTTCATTAGCAGTGTCAAAGTCCCTCAGTACAATACACTTCTTAATGAAGCCAACAGGATGAGCAGATCAAAGCAGAAACTCCAATTCTGAGTAGTAAGACAACCAACCTTGAGGCAGTAGGAAACAGACAGCCAAAGTAAAACCATATCCAACCCAGAAAATACTGGACCAAAGAAACTGAGGCAAACCCTGAACATGCTGGACAGCATCATAGCATGGAGGCAAGAACAAAGCTGGATTTTTAAAGTAAAACCATGTAACCTACATGCTACATAAAAATATATTTATGTCCCTCAGAAAAATGTAGGATACCAACAATCCTCAGAGAACACAGATTAAGTGGATTACTTTACATGGTATTTTGTCAGTGTCTCTGTTGTTTTGTCTGATTTTGTTTACATGAAACAGAACAAGTTTAGAGTACTGTTTGGTCACTGTAACACCTACTGCTACTGTGACAATTTGATTTAACTCTGGCAGCGTCTAAACCTTGAACCTATGAATAGGATCTTGCTGTATCAAACACTGTAGGCACACCATGCAGTGAAAATATGGACAGATTTTTAATTTGTTTTACTGTCCCTCTGTAAATACAGAATGTGTTATCAACCATTCCAGCAGAAATGGAAAGAACCGGAGGCTGGTCTTTCAGCAGGACTAATAACAAAAGATTGCAGGGTTTCCTACTAAAAAATATATACATTTGCAATAACCTGACTATTTGCTGTGCTGCTTTGGTTTTGTAAACCCCGCAGAACAGTGCTGAGTGAAACAGCCTGGACTGCCTCAGACCTTAACTATGTATTTGTCCCTACAACTCATTTTAGATCATGGCACTTATTTGGAAGGCAACTCATGAATTTCAAAAGATCCTATTAAGCAGAGTTCTTTATTAAAATAACTTGATTTTAATAGTCATATACTATTAAAGGAACAAAGGAAAACAAAAGGGGGTAGCGTCTTCATTTTAAAATTATGAAAACACTCCAAAACACAGAGGAATTGCTTTTATTTGGGATGTTAAAATGTAGGCCTGTTGCTCTCTACTGTCTGAAGAGCCCTAGGAAAGGCATAGCATCTCTCTGTCGTCATTCTGTACAGAAGCCACTCTGTTCAGTGCATGTCAAGGCAGAACACATTGCTCCCTTGCTATACTATGCTCCTGCTCTCCCTGAGAAATGAGAGGACAGCCCAACCCCTGCTGCCACTGGGATTTGGGCAGGATAGCAGCTCAGGCAACACCTCCCTGCTGGAATATACCCCACCTGAGCTAAACTCAGCCATTACTCTACTGTTGAATCCTCATGTCTGAACTAGGATTTGTGTTTAACTGATGAGCAGTACCAGTGAACCTCACAAGAGCCCCAGCTCTAATGAAACAAGAAACAACTATTCCTGCATTTCCTAAAAGGGACTGAGAAACATGCTCAAGGCTGTATGATGAGTTATGAGAGTCGAGACAGACATGTCAGCGGTGCCCACATCCCCTGAGCACAGCAGGGCTGAGTGCTGCTGCCACTGACTTATTCAAGCAGTCAAAAAATTATTCCAAGTGATGTGTTTTGAATAAATCAAATATCTTCTCTAAACACTCAGCTTGCACCCTCACAGGACCTGCATGGCAGCTGACATCATCACTGCAGAACCCGAGGAGCAAGAAAGAAAGCCAGCTACCTTCTGCTTTCTCATCTGCCTCCTGCTGCTGCAAGACCTGCACACCCCCAGCACAATCACCCGGACCGTGGGGGCTGCTCTGGTGTCTGCCTTTGCTACTACACATCCAGAGGCTGCTGGGTTATTCAGTGTGTGATCAGTGCCCAGAGAAGCAGGGCAAAGGAGACACAGAAGCACATCCAGCAGTTCTGAGGGGCCTTCCCACAGCTTCACAGCTCCCTATAGCTTTGGAAGCACACAGAGGTTGCTCTAGTCCCGAAGATACTATCTAAAACAAATTAGAATAATCTTTGGTAAATCTTCCAAGTCCTCCACAAAACTTTTAGCCTTTTAAAAATTCAAAGCTTTTAATTTTTTTTTATTCATTCAAAAAGTGGAGGAAGCTTTAAAAGAAAGTCTTTTAGCAGATCCAGAGTACTGAGTGATTCCCATAACTCAAAGAGAGCAAAAAAATAGCACTTCTTTTTCTTCACACTTCCCGCCCCCCTCTGCCCAAACTTGTTTGAACAAGCAAAAGATTCATAAAGGGATTACCTGGTATGCCCAGGGTAGGCAAGTCAGAAGAAAAACCTGACCTGGAATCTGCATTCCCAGCACAGAGCCTGCACATACCACCGGACTAAACCACCACCCATCCACCACCACCTGCCAGCTGGGTGTGTGTAAAACGCAGTGGCATAAAGGTGGTGAATCACAACATCCATAGGAATATAACCAAGAATTAAAATGCTGTAGTCCAGCTTTCCCCCTCCTGCCTCAAAGAAGGTGAATACAAACTGTCGAATCATCAAGAATTTCATAACTGGGCTCTCCCCATTTGTCTCTGCTCTAACTAGGACCAGTTTTGGCACACCACAGCCTCACCAAACTAGTCCCATCTGCCAAGTATGCACATAGACTAGGGCATGATGGCTGGAAACCTCAAAAGACCTCTGCATCTGGCACAATCAGGCTCTAAATACCATTACAAATGCGCAAAAATTTAGGAGTCACTAGCGAATTACTGAATTATTAGGACCCCTGAGGCTTAGTGCCTTTGCAGCATGCAGGGTTTCACAAGCGATCGTGCCACACCTGTTCACAGAAAATGCGCATGCTTTTTCCCACTGGTATGAATCACCAGGAGCAACAGAACGGTTTCCAAAGGCCGTACCTGCCCAACGCAGCAGGCGGCTCGCACGCTGCCTCTCCCACCTCCGCCTCTGGCAGAGGTTGGTGCCAAACTCTGGGTCTAGCCTGGACCAGGGAAATACACCTCTGCTGGAGAGCAGACGCTTGAAAGGCAGCAAACCCCCTTCTCCTGACAGAGGCTTCCACACCTGCGAAGGCACGGAGCTTCGAACCTCACGCACGTCCCTACGGAACAGCGACCTGGGAAAGCGCAACCTGAGTCTCTTGTCACGGCGTGGCAGCGTCACCATTTCCCTGCCAGCCAGAGCCCGGCGCAGGCTCTGCCGGCAGGGCAGGTATTCCGCAGCGATTCAGACACATTCCTCCCTCGCCGTCTGAGCAGCTCAAAGGGGAAGTTACCACGCCAGCTCTACCACCACTCAGCTTAGCCAGGACTCTACAGGTCCTTGCGAGACTGATGGGAAAGGCAAAAGAGCGGCTTTGAGTCTGTTTTCTCCATGTTTACTTTGTTTCTTGGTTCCTCAGAGTAGTGTCAGGGCAGGAGATGTAATTTTCTAACTCCTGTTCTAACTTGAAGCACAGAAGTTACATTAATCCTTAAGTAGAACTGTGTAAATTAGTTTATGTTCATGTCACCCAGTGACCGTGAATCCTAGGCTATTTTTGTCCCTAATCTCAGCAATGACAAATAAAACTGCACAACTTTGCATTTTTTTTTCTTTTCTCTCATGGTTTATCAGATTTTCTATCTCCATAGCAAAGACATTGATAAATATTTGACTGATGAATTGGCAGTTTAGCAGCGTGTGACTCACTGTCAAGCTGAGTATCTGTACTCTGGGCCAAGCTCATCCTGAGTTCCCAAGCCAGAAGAAACCGGGAATGTTGTAAAAGCACCTTGCTGAGCCCTAAGGGTAGGGAGCGTCTCATATTGCTCTATGAGTAATGTAATGCTCAGCACAGACTTGTTTGGCAGAATACGCCCCAAAACTTACAAGACTAGACCCTAACTTGAATCCTGCTGCATTTAAAAATTAGGGTAGAGTGATCTTCCCCATGGAAAAAAAGAAGCCTCAGTTTTCTGAGTTCAGTAGATGCCACTAAGCTTTGGCACTGAGTATGTCAGGCTAAATGCAATCAATAAAACCAATTCCATAGATGATGGCCCTTATCCCAATGGCACAACATGCAGAGGATTTAGTGGATCTCCTGCACACAACACATGTGCAAAATCAGGCAAAACTGCTTTTTTCACTAACTGACAACAAACCCCTTTTTTTGAGACACATTTTAACTCAAATCAGCACTGCTTAAAAATAAACCTATGCAACTCAGTAAGGTGGCAAACACACATACTCTGTTGCAAAAAAATATTAAAAGTATTTGGTATGGTCAGATTTTTTCCCATAAACCAGTATGTAAATGCATAAATATACATATATATAAAATTTTATATTTTTTTAAATCTCAATAATAATTGCCTTTAGTTCCACTCAGAAGTCTCACAATAAAGTGAACAGGAACTTTCACTGCAACCTCCTTGCCAGGCATACCTTCCCAAAAAGGAGATACGAATATTATGCTACAAAAAGCAAATGAAAGAATGTTGACATAAGGTTGTTAACTTTTTGATCAGATCTGTCCGTCCTACTTTTGCTACACCACCACTGAATGCTACAGAAAGAAGAGCCTAACAAACTACAGACTGGCTTAAAATATATAACTACAGCCAAAGAACGCTAAATTAAAGGAAAGCATTTCTCCTCTAGTGAAAGTAAGGAGTGATATGGAAATCACCCTAATGAATCCAAATATAGTTGCACCAGTGTAAAGTGAGGAAAAAGAGAATGGCCAGGAAGTAACACGCACTGCCATTCATTTTTCACGACTGTCTCTTGTAAAGAGTAAAGGTATTTGCAATGAAGCACCACTAGCAAAACAAATCCTCACACATGAAATGCAGCAATGCATTTTGGAGTGCTAGTGTGTGCACTCCCCAATGGGAAAGTACTGAATTGTTCTTATTAGATAGCAATAAATAGATATTCTCATACTACTGTACTGGTAACTAGATGTGTTCTAGCTGCAATTCTAACTTACCTATGCACACAACAGACTGAAAGTCAAACAAAGAACTAAAACTAAGAACTGGGCAAAGTAATAAACAAAAAATTCATAGACTGCAAGTTTTGTCATTCATTCAGTGGTGCTCTAGCAACTGGTCTGACATACCTAGGCCGAGCATGCTGTGCTCTCTAAGATGACCCTACTTCTCTACAGTTGATCTCTACTCTCATTGATCTGCTTGATGTAAAAAAGCTTGCCTTTTCTCATCTGCTGTTTATTTACTATGTCTGTTTAATTCTCACCCTTCTGCAATCTAATTATGTACTATACACAAAATTAGGGCTTAAATTCTAGCACAAAATACATGACAGTGCTTCTGCATCAATTCCTGAGTCAGTGGCATCCATAATTAGACCAATAGGCTTAATACAGCCATTCCATGCACACAAACCAGTCATCACCAGCTGTGCTTTGTGTCGGTGCTGTACCATACACCAGCACTGCTTCCTTCCATGACTGTAACTGCTGCCTGCTTTTTAGTCCTGTGAACTCCCAGACAAGGAGATAAGTGGAGAAGTCTTCATGATTATTGCACTCTGCAGAAAGTCCTTGTCAGATTCGATGTGCACAGATTGCTGGTACAGCTGCATCCATGAGAATAGGCATTCCCCAAGCCAGGATTCACAGCTGGCACCCTGGCTACAAGACCTTGACTGTGCTCACAGCAACAGGACAAGCAGAAAGTTAAAAAGGTAACAGGCAAGGAGAGGGGATCGATGTTGCTTGTCCTGTATCTTTGCCCCCTGCCATCAGATGTCAGGGATCGCTCTATAAAAGATCCTGACTTAAACTCCCAGGCCTCGCACAAGCCAGAAACAAACTCAAAAATTAACAAGAGAACAATTCCCACTAGTCAAAATGGTTTTATAGCCCTGGTTATGCAACTGTTGGGGAAGGCAGCGCCTGGGTGTATGGGGTATAAAACAATTCACTTCAGTTCGGCTTGTTTTGCGTCACTGAGCAAAGCGGGGGTTTATCAGCAGAGAACTGTTGGGTCAGTACAGCCAGCACAGACCCATTTACAGCCCTCAGTGCAAATGGGAGACACTGTTTTTAGTCCTGTTACTCTCTTCAAGGAGAGTCACCACCAAAAGCAGTTTTTAAAAAATAAGTTCTTCGCTTGCGTTTAAAAGCCTTTTAGAAGTTAAGACGCCTCGGGGAGGAACAGGAAAAAGAAACTTGCAAGCTTGAGCACCTAGAGAATTCCACCGCGAGCGGGCTCACGGCAGATGTTCGAAGGCGGCCCCGAGGGAGCGGGGCCGGGGGCCGGCTGGACCCGCACCTACCCGTATCCATCGGAGGCGTAGTCCCCGCCGTAGGTCTTCTGGTAGTAGTAGGTCTTGTGGGTGTGGGTGCCGCCGCCGCCGCCGCCGCCGCCCCCCACGACATGGGAGCTCATCTCGTAGCGCAGGTCGGTGCCGGACTCTGCCCGCGCCATCCGGCCCAGGGTGTTGATGCGCGGGTGGGACCCGCCGTTGATGCTCATGGCAGCGGGGGAGCCGCTGGGGGCGACGCGGGACGAGGGGCGAAGCGACGGGAACACTGAGCCGGACCCGACAGCAGGAAAGGCATTCACGGCCGGCAGCGCCCGCCGCGGTGCCGCCGCTCCCTCGCAGTCCGCCGAGGGCCGGGGAAGGGCCGGGAGCCGGGGGTCGGGGCGGCCCGCAGGTGAGGGCAGGGTAGGTGCGCTGTGCGGAGCTGGGCGGGCGGCGAGTGCTGCTGGCGGCGGCGGCAAGAGCGGAGGTTCCGTCCCGTCCCCTCCCCGCCGGTAGAGGAAAGGCGAGGCCACACCTTTCCGTGGTGGTTTTAAGCGGCGCTCCTGGGCGTGGAGCCGCGCCTCGCCTGCGTTCTCCGCGCCTCCTCGGCGGCCGCCCCGGGTTCCGCCGCGGCCCCGGCCCCCGCCCCGCCGCGCCCGGCGGCCGCCGCGGTGTCGCTCCCCGGTGGCCGCCTGGGCACCGCACGGCCTCTGTCACCGTCGCACCGCTGTTTCCACCGCCTTCCTCAGTGCGTGCGCTGCCCTCAGGAGTCGCCAGCGGAGGTTGGAGTCCACTGGAAACTTCCTCCCGCCCCGTACCGTGTTTGCGGGCTGGCGATGGCCCTGGAGCTGCGGCCGAAGCCCCGGGGCGTGGGGCTGCTCGCCCGAGGGCTGGGAGCCCTGCGGGGAGGATGGACGGGGCCAGGGTGCCCCCGACGCCGAACACCTTCGTGCCTCTTCGGAAGGAAGCCGGCAGCTAAACAAGGCAGCGCTGGGTAACTCGGCACCATTCCGTCAAGGATGGGTCCGGTCCACTGGCAGCTGCCCTCTGCCCTGCGCATCACAGGGTGTTGATACACGTCGGGAAAACGACGTGCGTGTTTCATCAATTCCAAAATACACAGGGTCCCACATTCAGGAGGGCTTTGGGCACTCCAAGCCCAGTGTACTTCTGAAACGGAGCAGAAACTTGTGCCCCGGTTCATGAAGTGTTTGACTAGTGCCATGCGCTGACTGCATTTGTGCCTGAGAAAGAAGATACTCAGAAATAGGCATTTAAACTTGTCTTTTCTCCTCAGATTTTCTTGATTCCTGCCTTCTGGTGCTCTGAAAGTTGTGGTTAACTTTTAAAAATTAAAAACCAGGCCATATTTTAGGAGACAAAGTCATTTTAACACATTCATATGTGTACAGGGTGTCAGCAAAGGCAGTTTGCTGAAGGATGCCCAGAGGGGCCTTTGTTGT
The DNA here is from genome assembly GCA_014706295.1 of Lycocorax pyrrhopterus obiensis. Taxonomy (NCBI): domain Eukaryota; kingdom Metazoa; phylum Chordata; class Aves; order Passeriformes; family Paradisaeidae; genus Lycocorax; species Lycocorax pyrrhopterus. The sequence continues at coordinate 67,232,452 of JACSVZ010000002.1, forward strand.
CAGCCAGTGACCATTGGATTAGTCTCAAGTGTTGGCCAAGAACCATTGCTTGGCTACTCTCAGTGGCACTGCCTCAGCTGGTCTGGCCGCTTGTCCACGGTGTTGGAAAACAAAGATGGCCAGATTTTAAGAATCAGCAGTCACTCATGAATAACCCTGCCAGGCTTTTCTGAAATAATCCCGAGGTGTTCATCCCGATGTGCAGTACATGGGCCAGCCATATCAGCCACCTAATGCTCTGCGACAACACGCCTGCTGGAAGTTTTTTAAACTTGTGTGAGATCACCAGCAGCCCACACCATGCATAAATTCTTGTGCCTGTTTCTGTCTTTTCTGCACTCATCATTATCCTGGTATTTTAAATCCAAGTGATAGGTCATGGGACAGTAAGTAACAACCACATAAACATATCAAAGGATAAGACTTCCTAAACTATTCAAGAGAAAACCAAACAAGTGCAGTTCTCCCCAGTGCCACTGAAACTGCTGGGACTCTGTGGGAGCACCATGGCACAGGTTACATGAGAACCTGCCCTGCTGCTGGAGCTGATGGGCCAAGTGTGGCGTAGTGGAGGCATAAGAGCTCCTCCAAGCAAACGTGGGGTTGCTTGCTCCTGAAGGGCATCCTGGTGGCACCGCCCGGAGCTGTAAAGAGCGCTACGAAGAGGCAGAATGCAAGGTGGCTTATTATATGTGAAGTCATGCAGTGACTTTTATATTGTAATATATATGGTCTATTATATATAATGTGAATCATGAGTGCATATATATATGTATATAGGCATACATATATATTTGTGCATATATGTGGATTTGGGATGCTGTTTTGAATACAGATTACATCTGCACGATTTGATGGTTTGACATTACATTTCAAAGCCATAAGGGAGCAGAATACAAAACAAGGATGAGTAAGAAAAACAAATATAGAGGCTTAATGCTGTAAAGAAGGAAGGAAAAAAGTAGAAAACAGATGTAGAATAGGCAGGAAATGCAGAATGAGGGAAACTTGAACTTTGTGCTTTGATACTCCACTCCAAACTTTTTGAAACATAAATACAGATCTCTGAATTAGTACCACCAATATACATAAAAGTCAGATTTTTTGAGGGACTGTGTATCAAGCCAGGCACTTGTATTTAGACATACAAACATAAAGCTTTTTTTCTTTTCCCCAGCAAGTCCCTTTGAAAGCTGTCCATTTATATTTATGCATATTTAGAGATCCGAATGTATTATGCTGATTTGAGGTTCTTGCTGAGTTTTAGCACCACCTCCAATCAGCCCCACCTTTCAGCTTGGACTGGTGTGCCAGCTCAGTGAGACACGCCATTATCTGTGATGGAGACAACGTGTGTGTGGTACACCCAGAGGCCTGGATGAGTCACTGCCACCTGGACACGTAGAAAAATACTTAAATACTTAGACAATGACTGGGTTCTGGTGGTCCTACTTGCACAATTAGCCCCACTGAAATGAAGGCGAGAGGATAAGGCTGAGATGATACGGTGAAAAGCACAGTCCTCCTATCTTAGCTGTTTTTATAGCTAGAGAAATGAAAGAAATAAATACAAATAATTAAATTTGCTGGAACCGTCAATGTTTCTTGGGTACTTACCCTAGCTGGACTCAGTTATCTTGAAGCAGGATCAAGTCACATAGATATTGCTTGAAATTCATCCAAATGCATGAAAATATCAGTGTCATAGCTGCATGATCTCACTTAAACCTTGCTCCACTATTCCTGGAAAGGCCCAGTCCTGACATACTTAAGGCCACATCCTAAGTTCCTTGACTTTCTTTGGTATCAAAGTGTTTTTGAGTGCAAATGGCCAGTAAACTGCAAACTGCAGTCTCATAGTGTCCCTTCCTCATGGTGTCCCTCCCCATGGCAGTGGGGTTGGAAGTAGCTGATCTTTAAGGTCCCTTCCAACCCAAACCAGACCATGATTATATGATTTTCCCAAGGAAAACTACATGCAGGAGAGAATAAAATGCAGTAATTTGGAGTTTATAGTTCATCTCCTTCAGCAGCGTTGTGTTTCCTAAGGTAAGGATCTCTTAAAATTGTGTGGGTCTTAGGAGAACCTCTGTAAGCAAGTTAATCTAAAGGAGATGTAATATTCCCTACAGGCACCTGAACCCAAGCTAGAGCGAAAGTCCATGCTGCAGCCCTGTTTCCAAATGTGCCTCTCTTAGAATTGCAGACGCCATGAGCATATTAGGAGACAGCAGTTCCAAAGAGGCAAAGTGTCAGCAGCTGACGACTGCTTCAGTAAACATAGGAAAATTCCTTTATACATAATATTAGTGCTAGGCATATCTCTTTAGTTTTAATCAAAGGCTCCTTCCCAGCCCCAAATGGTGGACCCAAAAGCTCTATTTTAGGCTCAGGCTGCTGGATAGTGGGTCTTTACTAAGGACACTACCTGAGCTGAACTTAACACCCTATATTGGTCTCTGCCTATACCAGGGAAATCTCTGTATTTTATCTAATCTCTGTATTTTATTCTTTAACTGAATTCCCAGGGGCACACTGAAATTCCCCTCAATGGTTTGTTAATTCATTGCTTTTGGCAGTAGTTGCCAGCCCCTCCTATTTCACATGGCCCCTTCTAAGCTTATTTAATGGCATCCTCTCTTTAATGCCCTCCTTGCCTGGATAGGAACCAAATAAATTTGAAGTAGCTGAAACACATTGATAACCAGTGACATCTGACATTCAAAGTACAAATCTGAATATGACTTGGTAACTGATTTCCATTAGTGTAGCTTGCAAAAAAAAAACCAGCTCTAGCCTTCCAAACAGATCAAATCATCCAGGTAAACCAGCATGTGACTCTTGTGTTCCTAACTCCTAGAGTTTTGGGCAGTAAGGACAAGTTTGCACGTGCAAGCCACTAATCTGGCTATGAGTCTTTGTAAGGTGTTTGATGTGCACCACCCTTCCTGTGCAGGGGCTGCCTGGCAAGAGGCAGCTTAGGCTGAGTGGCAACATTCACAAAGTCCGTGTTTGTGATGACATGGAAGTCAGTCCTGGGAATTTCCTCTTCCTCCCTTTGCTCAAGCAGAGTTCTCCCCAGAAAATGGACAGCTAGCACTCCAGAGTCTGAGCTGTTCTGTGCATGTGAAGAGAGGCTGGTGCCAGCAGGAACACCTCTGTAGCAACAGCAGACATGGTCTGAAATGTCATTAATAACAAACTGAGAGGGCTCAGACAACTTATTCAGCTATATCTCTGTCATGGGGAAGATCTGTCTTAAATACACTCGAATGGTGCCTAATTATGGGCAGATTTTCAGTGCCCTGCAGCAAAATGCACTTCAAAATGTAGATATGTCCCAGTGAGTGTTTGGAGAGTTTGGGGAGGGCAGGGAACAATTGATACAAGGCGCTCACTGTGAACCTGTGTGCAATCAAGTGCAGGGCTGCCTGCCAAGAGCTGTCATTTCCAGCCCCCTGGACACCTGCTGTGCTCCTTCCATACAATCCCTGGAATATTACCATCTCAGTCTCTGGCAGGGTTAAAAAAAAAAAATGTCTTTGAATTCATCAGGAAGAATGAAGCTTGGACTGCACAATTCCTTCTATACCATGCAAAAGTAGAGGGTGTGGTAAGGGAGGTGTCAGCCTTGTCGAACCTGACTGACTACTCAGACAAAAAGTTTCAGGATGCCTCACTCTTCAGCTTCAGGTGGAGGAGACCAGCATGGGACATTGTTTTCCCAGCATGGTCCTACCATGACCCACAGAGCATGCACACTGTATTTCTACACAGCTCTTGATTTCGTGTTGCTGCAAGTAGAGCACTCGAACAGTGACTGTACAAGATCAAATATTTAATGTTACATTATTATGGTTCCTTTAAAGTCTCACTTCACCATTCTGTTTCTTTCATCAACACCTGGTGATGTTTGCTGGAGCTTGGGAAGTTAACATATCACAAGATACTTAATAGTGCTGAGAGCAATACAAGGCTATTTCTGACTAGTTATTCGTTAGTAGTTGGACAAAAATCTTTTCAGCCACATGCCACGCATGCAAAATGCATTCATTTGTGAGGATGAATTATTTTAATAAAACATGAACTTTTGGCAAGGTGCATCTGCCCCTCATTATTCAGGTTTGATAATTGGTGTTAGATACCACAGAGCTGTTCAACCACACGCAGCGCAAGGTGAGAAGTAGGACAGTAGAAGCTCTCAAGGGATCTTTACACTAGGCTGCTCTAATTTACACCCAGGTGTCTTCAAGCCCAAGGGGATAAGGAGTACCATGATTTTATTGACACCCAACCCTTTCTTCTGCTTGTGCCCTCATTCTTGGAAATGAAAGTGAAGGATCAAATGGGAGCCTCTGCACTAGCCCTGTAGACACCCAGGGTTCCTCCTCATTGGAGTGAATCTTCCATTAGCAAGGTTGCACATCATAACAGATGTTTGTCATCCCAACATCTCAAATAACTGGGTTATGGCACTGGCCTGAGGCCCTGATAGCCTTATTAAAATGTTACCACCATAATTTAAAGTACCTCGTAAGAGTGAATACCAGATCAGAGCAGTTATAAAGGTTCCAAGCATCTCTACCAACTTAATGGAGGAGGGAAGGGTAGAACTTTATAAAAAGGTTTTCATGCACATCTCTCCTATGCTGAACTTTTATGGTGCATACAAGACTGTGGAAGATAATGGAGAATTTGATCTAATATATATATATACAGGAATGCCAATTTACTCACTTTGCACGAATTTTTGCAATCAGACCTGTCATTTCATGTTCAATTTGTGGGTCATACCACAACTACTTTGATAACAACTAGGGAAAGTAAAGATTCAGTTCTTTACTGTGCCAGAAGCTCTGCTTCTCACAGCTGAGTAGTGGAGGTGTCATCCTTACAGGAATATTTTGTTCTCTGAAACCCTGAGGCTACAGAGGGCAATTTATCTTCTGGTAGAATTGGAAACTTCCTTACCAAGATACCTTCTGTACAAATTCCAGATGTTATCGCAGTGTTGTGTGCTCCAGCTGTGCATGCTTGTACAGCCAGCCGGCAAGAACTCACCACACCAAAGAGACCTTGAACTACTTGGCAAAGGCAGCTTTAAGAATTGATGGGTACAGAAAAAGCCTTCTCAAATAAATAAAACTTGACTTCAGCAAGTTTCCCAAGAGTCCTTTTGTTCGCATCATTTAAAAGGGGATTTTGTTACTATCAAGTTTGCAGTACAAGTGAGAAAAGAAAGGAAAAAGAGGCAGCCTTCTCTTTCACACATACATCCCTTAACTCTCTAAGGACAAATTCAGAAGTGAGAAGTTGAAGTCAGCCTCTCTCCTCCCTCCAGCTGAGTCATGTTGATCAGAAATGGGAGGGCTTTTATTCCAGCTGTATTTTCCTCCATTATAAAAGCACAGCCTTTGCTAGAACTCATTTAAACTTTGAGCAGTTGTCATCAGAGGGACCAGAATACTACAAGGCAGCCACTGGGGTTCATGAAACATCTGCAATTTCTGCAGCTTTCAAGATGTGGCAATGTAAATGTGGAAGTTTTCTCCAGTCTAGACCAAATTCCAGTGCTGCCTAAGTTTCTCTCAGACTTGCAATATTGTCCTCCTCCTCAGTCCTCAATTATCTCTGTAGTGCTGCTGCTCAGCATTCAGGGGCTGGTGTGCTTTGCTTCCTTCCCCCAAACACCTACACAAACCTTGTACTTCAAGTAGCAGAATCAATTGCATTTAGTTTTCTGCCTTCTCTTTCCCTGCTCCATGTAATTATAAAAGTCTGATAAAGAGACCAGAGAATTAGAGTCCTAATATGATGAGATGCTAAAGAAGCTACTTTGCATCAGTGTTTTCTTCCCAGCTCTCCATCTGATTAGGATGTGTGGGTATCTACGATATCTTCTCTATGTAAGTACGTCTGAGCAAGACATGTAGGGAATAAAGTTACTGTTTTATTTCCTCTTTTTCTATTCAGATCCACTTTTCTACTAGGGTGATTCAGCTCCCTTTAGGAAACATCAGCTGTTTCCATAAAAATGCTCATCTTTTGCAGCATAAGAACCGGCAAGGCTGACATCTATGTTGGGTTTGCATGGCCTGGTAGCAGAGGGGCTGCAGGGGTGGCTTCTGTGAGAAACTGCCAGAAGCTTCCCCAGAGCCAGTGCCTGACATCTTCAGGACAGACCCATCACTGGCCAAGGCTGCGTCAAACAGGAGTGAGAGTAACACTTCTGTGATAACGTATTTAGGAAGGGAAAAAAGTTATTGCAGAAGTAATTTGCAGCCAGAGAAGAGCAGAGTGAGAATATGTGAGAGGAAGAGCCCTGCAGACACCAAGGTCAGTGGAGAAGGAGCAGGAGGAAGTGTTCCAGGAGCTGAAATTCCCCTGCAGCCTGTGGTGAAGACCATGGAGAGGCAGCCACATCCTTGCAGCGCATAGAGGGTCATAGGGATGCAGAGATCCACCTGCAGCCCATGGAGGAGACCCACACCACAGCAGGTGGATGCCTGTGAACCTGTGGGAAGCCCATGCTGGAGCAGACTCCGCTTTCCGCTTTCCACCTGTGGACCTGTGGAAAGAGGAGTCCATGCTGGAGCAGTTTTCCTGGTGGGACTTCTGACCCCATAGGGGACCCACGCTGGAGCAGCCTGTGCCTGAAGGACTGCACCCTGTGGAAAGGTGACCCATGTTGGAACACTTTGTGGAGAACTGTTGCCATGGGACGGACTCGCACTGGAGAAGTTCATGGAGAACTGTTTCCTGTGGGAGGGGCCCGAAGCTGGAGCAGGGGAAGGACTCTTCTCTCTGAGAAGCAGCAAGAGCAACCTGTGTTGGACTGACCATAACCCCCATTCTCTGTCTCCCTGTGCCACCATGGCAGAGGAGGTAGAACTGGGAAGGAGGAAGGGATGGGTTTTTAAGATTTATTTTACTTCTCATTATCCTACTCTGATTTTGTTAGTAATAAATTCAATTCATATCTCCAAGGTGAGTCTGTTTTGCCCATGATGGTATTCAGTGAGTGCTCTCTCCTGGTCCTAATCTCAACCCAGGAACCCTTTGTTCTGTTTTCTCTCCCCTGTCCTCTTGTGGAGGGGAGTGATAGAATGGCTTTGGTGGGTGTCTGGCATCCAGTCAGAGTCAACTCTCTACATACAAAAAGACTTTGATGGGAAACAAGGAAGAAAAAGGATTACTTTGTGTTAACTTTCTTGGCATAGCTCTGAGCTGTTGTGCTGGCACTGAGGGATCAACAGTTTTAATTTTTTCTGCATGGATTCCTAGAGAATTACCTCTAAATGGCATTGTGGGAAACCAGATCAACTCACTGTACCAATGCCTCCTTTTGCATAGGTCTCAGTGACCTATATGTGCTCAAGCAGGGTTTAAAACACCTGTGAACAGATCCTATAAAACCACTCAATATGGAAAACTATGTAACACACTGTGTACATGATTTCCTTCAATATAAGCAGAAATTTCACTTGCCCATGCCACTCTGTTAAATGGACTATGAGTTTAAATTAAGAACAAGTCCAGTCCTGCCAGTTGTATGACTGGTATGGCCCCTACTCCAGGACAGACTCCAGCCACATCCTTCAAAAAAGTTTTGTCTGCAAGAAAGCAATAAAATAATAATTATGAACTAAACTGCTGTAGAGTGCTGCACTTTATTGTGCTTTTGTAACTAATGCACCTTGTTGGTGCAGACAAGAACAAGAGGAAGCACAACCTGGCTGTTCTGGGAGAGGCAAGAGCACTCAGGGCTTGCTCCGCCTGCCCATGAGCTGGGCAAAGGGCACATGGGAAGTGGCATGAGTGGCACTGTGCCCAAGGAGAGCTCCTGTGCAGCTGGGTGGGGGGAGGAAGGGACTCTCCTGTGTATTGGACATATTTGGCTGTGGAGTTTTGCCTGCAGAGCTCAGCAGTGACCTGTACCGCTGCAAGGAGCTACTTCACCCCGGTGGCAGGACCTCACATTTGTCCTTGTCAAATTTCGTGAGGTTCCTGTTGGTCCTTTCCTCCAGCCACTCAGGTCTCTCTGAGTGACAGTTCTGCCTTGGCACATGTCAGTCACTTTCCTTTGGTGAGTTTGGTGTCAGCTGCAGGCTTGGTGAGGTGCACACTGTCTCCACTTTCACATCACTGACAAAGATATTAAATTGCCCAAACAGATCCCTGAGGAATTCTGCTTGTAAAAGCTTCCAGGTAGAATATGAACCCATTAAGCTCAACAAACGAGGCAGTTTTCACCCATCTACTAATCCACCTGTCCAGACCAGAACGTTCCAGCCTAGATACAAAGGTGCTCTAGGAAATCATGCCTAACATTAAGTTAAACTCAAAGCAGGTAACAACTACTCTTCTTCCCTTATCACACAGAGCAATCAGTTTTGTCAAGCAGGGGAAATTCCCAGTCAATATTAGGGAAAATAAGTTTACCATGAGGATAAACACTGGAGCAGGTGCCCAGGGAGGCTGTGGAGTCTCCACCCTGGAGATACTCAAAATCCAGCTGGGCAAGACCCTGAGCAACCTGATCTACCTGGACCTACTTTGTGCAGGGGTGGGATGAGAGACCTCTAGAGGTCCTGCAAAGCCTACGTGATCTGATGATCTAACCTTGGTAAATTCATGTTGACTATTCCCCATCAGCATTCATGTAACAAAGCTTTTGCATTCACCACTGTCCCTTAGAAAGTTTTGATAGCAGCATGATCACACCATATCTGCCCTGGAATGTCCTCATTCCAAAGGACATAAATCACCTTCTTTGTTATTTGGTAGCATACACACAAGTTCTGACAGACTCAGTAGAGACCCTGATACTTCTGCCTCTTGGGCGGATGAAGACAAGGCTTTTCCTAGGGCATGTTTTTTCAAATTTATTTCTTGTTGCTGGATGATAGCAATTAGGAGAAGATGGAGCTGTCAGCATTGTTTTTATAATGGAAGAATAAGGGACATAGATGTGTCCAAGTGTTAGTGATATTCACATCCAAGCCTGCTAAAACACTAGAGCTGGTCACAATTTTGCCAGTAACAACAGTGACGAAATACTTTCCAAAAGTCTCCCCTGTATTTTGGCATCTCTGAGAGGTGCCAAATGAACCCTGATGAGACAACATAACAGCTGTGCTAACATTAGAAATGTAACAAGCAGAAAACAATGCAAAATTCTTATGAGTAAATGGCAAACAAGCTGATTTACAGTTGAAGATTAATGTTCATTGCTTACAACAATATGTTGTAAAACCATTAGGCATCATCCTTAGGACACATCTACACTATCATTGCGGTTTGCTCCCTGTTTCACTCCTGGGCCCCTGATCGTCCATACCACTTACATGCTGGTTTGCCCCCAGGCTTCTACATTGAGAAAATCAACTCTCTCCCTCCCAGAGGGCAGAAAATTCCCAGGTCCCAGCTCCAAGGACACAAGACGCTCCACTGCTTAGGTCAGACTTTTCTTCCCGAGGCGGTCGGGGTTTGCTTCCCGAGCAGACCACGGGTTGTGTAGGCTCACTTGTAGTCTCTTGTCATACTGAGGTATTCATTTTGCTGTGTTCCTTCCTCTGGAGCAGCTTTCTGCAGGAGAAACTGGGGATACAGTCCTTCAGTGAACTAGTCCACGGTGGCTTTAGCAACCGTCCATCCCCAGGAACATTGTTTAGGATTTTGTGTACACTGGCTGGCTCTATTTGACTAAACTTGCTCTGAGCCAATTTTGTGGTAAAAAACCACCCTGTTTCCTTTAGAGTCCTCATGCCACTTGTAAAGAAAGGGATCACCCCTGTAGTAGCAACAGGAGTTTTCCCTACAACCATTTCAGATTTCAAGCAAACGTTTCAGATTTCTGTCACAAAACCTGATTTCCTGTATGTTTGCAGAAGGCTGGATCCTTCATGCATAGAGATGTTGTCCTCCTTGGCATCATGTCTATGAGAGGTCTGTGGGATGCCCTGGCTTAAGATAATACCTATCATATATATACAGTACTGTATGCAGAACTACTTTTAAATAAACACACAGAAAGTCAGACCTAGAGGTCCCCAGGATTTGCATGTTCTACGTTGTTATAATCTCCCTTCTAGTTTCACATGTCCTCGAGAAGATCAGGTTTTGCCTATCAAATTGACTGATGGGTGTATTCTATATACACTACCACATATTTCATGCATAACAAGAATAAAAACACCCTGTTCCAGAGGAGCAACTGCATTCATTCGTTCATTCATTCATTGGTCTGCATTTCCTTCCCCTTAATCCCTTTTTTCTGCAGACTTTGACGAGTTTCCACAGCTGAAAACCCTGTGCAAAATTTACACTGACACACTGAAAAATCCACTGCTGCGTGTTTTTGACGGGAATAGCCCATCGGGGTGCTTGTTCTGACACGCGCGATACAATTTTTGCACCAGCAAACAAGTTTTTATCTAGCACGCAGAACTTATTCAGAAGGTATTACTTCTGCTGGGACTAGAGGCAGGAATGAGTCACATCTCTTTAATACGCATGAAGCGCCCTGCCCCAAGGAGTGCCTCTCTTTTCCTCCCTTCCCTGTCTCGCGCGCTCTCTCTCAAGCCTTAATTGTCTTGAGTTACAACGCTTTTGAGAAATCACTCTTAAAATTATGACTCCTGTTAAAGTTAATTAGACATGAACCCCAACCAGGAGAGCAGGGATAGTTTCATAATTGTTATTCTAGCTGAAACCAGGAGGATTCCCTGACCACAGGAAGTTCAAAGGACCAGCAGCAAAAGGAGGAGATAACCTCTGTTTCCAGAGAACACCGGCTTCACTTGGGATGCCAGCGGATTTATGGCAGGAGCTTCGCTCTAATTGCTCTTTGGGGTGGAGCCTCTCACAATGATAACAATAGGGTTTCTACAGGGCTGAAGTTTGTAACAGCACCACATATTTTGGCACAGACGTTATAGCAACACGCATTCAGTGTATTTTAGAGTCTTCTCTCCCTGGAGCTGAGTATTGCCCTAAAAGAGGAGGTGTTGCCACATGTGGCCCATTTGGGAAAAAAATATGCTTCATTGAGATCACATTATTTTAACAAGCAAAACGTAGTCATATTTACAAATTTACAAAGCCAGAAGACGTTTGAATCTATGACATTTAAGAGAGAAAGGGAGCTTTATATAGACAATATTTATCTATATAAAAATAAAGTCAAAGCAAACTAATAACCTAAACCTGCAATAGGACAACAATAATTGTAAGACTGTACTCAAAAACACCCTGTGGCGGAATTCCCATTGACTTTATTGACTAAATTCTCACCCCACAGATTTTTCTTAAGCTGCTTCCACACATAAAATTAATTTGAAAGTCCTTTCAAAGATGAATAATGTTCTTATTTTTTGAGCCTCAATGGCGTATTTAATGATTTATAAACATGCACAGCAGAGCCTTTGCCCGGAGGTCACCACAGTCTAGGTAAAATACAGCTAGAACAGATTCAGAATAGCATAACAGCTACCTAATATAAACATTGATCATATATGCAGACTTACAAATGTGGAGATGGATGGAGAAACATTTCAGATGCCGCCGTTTAAAGGGTTCATGCATATACAGAAGGTTTTGGAAAAAAGAGAGGAAGGTCATATGACCCAGTGTCAGGATGGAAGCCAGTTTTGTTAGAAGGCACCAAGCTGGGCTCTGTAAACACGTGTGGGCTAGTATGGTTTATGGTCAGGAGGGAATCTGGAGCAGCCTGAGAGCAAGATAAGGGAGGAATGTGTGAGCAGATACAGAGACAGGGGTCAGGAAGGGCATCGCTTGTGAAAGCAAGAGGCTCCAAACTCAGTGCAGAGAGACAGGGAAACCTGGAGAGAGGGGGTGTGAGGGGGCAGCGTGGCAGGAAGGAAGGTTGACTTCAGCAATAGATGCACGTAGGATGATCCATGATGTGAAGCAAGGACTTAAAAAATACCATTTTTCTTTTTTCCTGCAAGTTTTAAATACAGATGATTTCTGCTGAAAGAATACATTTTGTCATTTTTTTAAGGGATTCGAGAAAAAATTTCTGTGTATGAGTTACAGATCTTACCTCTCCAGACCTATTGACGTTATCTTTCTCTTTAATACCTGCAAGAAGAGGGCTGGTCACTTCTTCAAGAAAGGAGCAACACAACACATTTCTGCATACAATGTACATGTTCTCTATTTATAATTTTTTTTAGCAGAGGGCAGCTTGGCCCTGTAGTAAGGATTTACTTCAGTAGAACTGTGGTACAGAGTGAGCCTTGGCAGCAGAACCTTGTAAGGCAACATGGAGATTGAGGATCAGTGCAGGCATGGGTAGGCACAGGGCTCAAAGCGGGCTTTACTGCTGCTTAAAACCCAGCAGGTTTACAGAGACGCAGGATCCCACGGCTCCTACAGCCTGCAAACATGCAGCTTGTGCCTCCAGCACAAGAGAGCAGGGAAATTCATGCAGCTGTGGACTGCCAGCCCTGCAACTGCAGGAATCTGTTTGCTTCTGGTAAAGGATATTTTTTCCACATCTTCCTCTCATCTATGAAAGCCCTGAGATGCTGTCAGGAGGTCAGCAAACCACTGCCTTGCAGGAAAACAGCAAACACAAAAAACAGATGGATGTGCCAGCACGAGATGGCTGAAAGAGATGTAACAGTGACCATTTTCTAAGTATGCTCTATCCTGCGTACATCCATAGCTTAAAACTACGGTTACTTAACTTAAAACTTAACAGTGGGCTACTTTTCACAGAGATTAAATTTTAAAGCCAGAAGGAACTGGTTTGATAACACAATTGGTCCCTGCCACAGGGCCAACAATGCAATCTCACCTTGTAAATCTAATCTTTTATCAAATCTACATTTTGTGGCTGAGTTAAAGCATAACTTTTGGAAAGATAGGCAATTCCACTTTTACTTTGGATGACTGTATGACAGGTGGTTAAGGGCTTCAAGAGGGAAAGATCGTCTTCAAAGGATCATTTTGGATCACAAGTCTGTGAAGCTGACAGTTTGACTTCCCCTTATCCCTGGATTAGCAAATAGTGCAAGAGCACTTCAGTCCTGCCCTGCTATGGGAGAACTGGCACCTTGCATGGGACCAGCTAGGAAAGCTTAGGTGGGAAAAAAAGAGACATGACAAAGGGATACTGAGGTGTAAATCTTGTCTATCTTTCCAGCCACATTACTTGATCTGACAAAAGACTTTTAGTCAAAAAACTAAACCTTTTTTCTCTTTTACCCTTAAATCCTCCCAGCTACCACAGTTCTACTCCTGCATCTTGCATTTCACCTCAGAAAATGGCATACTCAAAAAAATCAACAAAAGAGAAAACCCCAGTAAAATAACAAAGCATATTACACCCCCATTATGTGGCTCACAGCCAGGTAGGATGGTCTCAAGGTCTGTTATTAAGCAGAAATACTAAACATTTGATCCTATAGATGCAAAATGATGGACTCAAACAAACAGAGCAAGCACTCATGCGCATGCTGTCCATCTCCTGACTCACACGAGCAACACTGGAATGTGTTAGTTCCATAAAATATGCCTTTTATCTTGCTGCAGCTAAGAGCAGAGCTGTGGTTAGGAATTTTTCAGGCATGCTTCATTCAAGTGGTGCTGCCTCAACAGAGAGCTGCTGTGCCTTTCCCCTCCCCTCGCAACCCTGCCAGCCAGCATATCCTGAGGGAGGCCTGGCACACTGGGAAACTGGCTCTTGCCAAACTTACCTCCTAAAAAGAGAAGGGGTAACACAGGGATGGCCAAAACCAAGATATCCTCATGGTGGTCCTCCTGCAGCATGATCCCTTTGTCTCCAGGAGCTCTGACTGAAACAAGCAGGATTTTCCATTGCATTCATGATCTCATCATTGGAAAAGAAACTCCTGTCTTTCCTGAGCTCCAAAATGAGCTAGAAATAGCTCATTGTGGATGCACAGTCAGCCTCTTGTGGGCCAAGGGTGATGTGAAGAATTAAGTGTTTGACCTGGTCTCCTTTGAATGGTACAAGTAAAGGAAATTAATTTCATCCTGTGAAATAGCACTCCATGCTTATGGTACCTTGGAGGACTTAGCAGAAGATTAGGTGTTGTCTGGCACCAGCTAGGTATTCTTATATCTAAATCTCTCGACTTAGACTAACAAATGTAAGTGTCCATCCACATTACAGGCAGAATTTTTAGTTCTTCCACTTATGCACAGTAGAAGCAAGGTCTCCTGAGGTGCAAAAGAACTGCAGACTAATTTTAGTGACTGACGCATAAACTCAGTTTGTACAAACATGCCGCCTGCAGAAATATTTGATTTATGATTAAATAGGTTTATTTCTAACATAGAAGAATTCAGCACAGAAACTCCTTTTTGGATTATGGAGTTGCTGTATTTCTAAACTGCAGTCTCATCAAGACAATTACCTTCTTTTTACAGCGTGTTCCATTCATGGTCCCTTCTGCTGTACTTGTTGTCCTCACACGTGTCCTAAAGAACTGGGAAATACAGGCAGGCCTCCACCCCCCAACATATGAGATGAAATTATCGCAGTCCTCAATAAGCTTGTTTGAGTTCCAGCTAATTAAAAGATATGAGAAGAGGGTAAGGATCTGGCCCTCTGGCCCCTCTTGCATCACCTGGGAGAGCTGAGGCCCCTGCCCTGCTCCCCAGGCAACTTGCTTGGGAGGTCCAAGGAGGATAGTGGTCCCTCTCTGCAACCTGTGATCCTGGATGCTAATCTGAAAACCACCAGATCAGAGAAATGTTCAATTCCACCCACTGAGCCAAACACATTTAAATCTGTTGACATCAGTGGCTGTGCACAAGGGATGGATTTGCTGCACTGGATAGCAGAAATTGCTGTTTTCAAATATTGTGTGGGTTTATCTCCTTTATGTCTATATTGTCCTGGCTCTGCTGGCCTCAGCCCACTTCCTTCATGTGATTGCTGGAGCAACACTATTGACCATCATCTCTATGTGGAATAGCAAGGCTAGGAAAGTACATCAGTGTGGAAAGCAGAAAGCTTAGGTGAGCACATTCAATGGGGAAAGGAGCACAGAGGCTTCAAAATTTGCCCAGACTTTCTGTTCGTCTAGCTCCAGCACTCTCCCTCCAGCAGTGGTCTTCAGAAAGAACCATTGCTCATGAAGAATAAGTTTGGATAATGCCCTGAGGAATATGATTGTAACAGTGCTAAGAATCATCTGTTTTTCAAGAGACCAGAAGGAATAATTTTCCTTTTCTCCTCTATATTAATGAGAAGTGATCTGAAACAGTCAATGGTCTAGAAATCCATCTTTGGAAAGGAATCTTCCAAATCCCCTGGCAGGTGGTATTTGAGAACCTACAGAGTAAGTCTGCAGAGAATAGAAAAGCAGGTTGCACATAGAAGTTTTTGTGTATTCCAAGCCTTTACCTTAAGGCACAGGCTGTCCACAGGTATTTCCATCACACATTTAGTTGTGAAGGACTTTCACACTGACCAGCCAAGAGTTTTTTGTCTCAGAGTGTAGCCACCTTTACGAGAAACCACATCAACATGCCAGCCAAACTCCCCCAGTGCAAGCTATTTCCCACTGACTCTTTCCAAAGCCACACTTTATCAGAGCTTTTCAAAGGCCAGGCCCTTGTCCTGGGCCAGTAGGGGAGAATTTGCCTCTCACGTGCATCCCTGACGCAGTTCCCATGGAGGTGCCCTAGCACGGAGCAATGGGTGTGGGAGGCAGGCCACTTCCACCCTCCCATCCCCTCACTGTCAATAAACCATCCTTCACACTGAGCTGCAGGTAGGAACAGGCCCCCTTGCATGAGCTGCAGGTAGGAACAGGCCCCCTGGATGGCTGCCCGCCTCGGTTCTGCCACCAGTGGCGGCGAATAATTATGAGTCAGCCCTGCAGAGAGCATGAGGTGCTGTTTTTACAGGTCTAGCAAGCTGCCATTACAGAAGGGACCATAATAAAGGTTGAAAATAAACCCACATGGCCAACCACCAGTGGAGAGAGAGTGCTCTGCAGTGTGGATCCAGTCAGCTTTCCACTTTCCAAACTCGAGGAAATGCCCACTTCCCTTGGCAGCTACAGGTCCATTCTGCCGCAGTGTTAAACCAGCGAGCCAGGAACATCTGCCACTTCTGTTTGCACACCCTCCAGCTCCTCCCTGACATTCACTTGCCTTCCAGACTGAAAACGACTGTCCAGGCTGGCAATCACACTGCCAACAACAAAAAGAGAGAGAGAGAAGGGTGGAAAAACCAAAAAAGCCTGTGGTGGTGTAAAATAGACCCTGCAGCAATGGGGCTGGGCAGGAGCAATGCCTGCACTGCCAGACAGTGTGGTGCTAGGAGCGGGTGGGATTGCACGCATTCGTCTGTGGGACGTGCGGAGATTGAGAAGATGCAACTTTTATAGGGGGATATAAAACCCCACATGCTCTGGGCAATCAGGCAAGCAGAAACTGGAGCCTGTGTGCTGTGCACATGGCAGACATTACGCTGGCTCCAGCAAACACAGAGCAGGCAGACAGGAAAGCCTTTAGGCTTTTTTAGGTGGGAACTGCCAGCAGTGCCAGGGAGAAGAGGGTAAGCTCCAGACAAAGAGGTGAGAGAGGTCAGCCTGGGAAGACTCTGCTGCTGCATCCTGCCCCGTGTGCGAGCACTGGCAGGAGACCAAACAGGGAGAAAGTAAAGGAATTGAATCTAGAGGCTCTGAACGAATCCCTGCCCACAGCTGAGGCTGAGCACATCCAAACAAAAAGAAACTGGGACAATTCAGCACTTGGGGATCTAATGCTGGCAGCATAGACAAGAAGAGTAGGACTTCAGGATAATTCAGGGGGTTGTGATCTTTTACTCCACTTTCCCTCATCCTTGTACTATTTTCATTCAGAAAAATGAATAATCTGTCATTTTAGTTCTTACACCTTGTTTCCAGGAAACTGTTCCTTTGTTTAAGAGGAAACTTTCCAAAGATGCCTTAATGATTCCCATTTGTTTTCTCTAGGTTTTATAGTTACTCAGGCAGCTACTTTAGAAAAGCTTTGCTTGGAAACCAGGGATGTGGATCCAGGCAAAAGTTAGGAGTGCAAAAATCTTCAGTGACAGGCATTTGCCAAAGCCCAGTGGGGTAAAGTGCTGAACTTCCTTCCACTGGGATAAACTGTTCACCAAGGAAATCTTACCTCTCCCTTCTTTCCTTCATAAAGGAAAACGGGGAGAAATGTACAGTACCTGACACAAGTGTGTTTAAACACAGCCAAAGACTTCTGCAAATTCAACCCATGATTTCACCCTGTCCAAACCAAACTGATTGCTTCTCACTAAGCCCCTTGTCAGGATATGCAATGTGATAAAGTATTGGCATTATCATAGAATGACAGACTCATTTAGATCTAGTAAAAGACCTCTTAGACCATGAAGTCCGACCATGAACCTAGCACTGCCAAATCCAGACCTTATTTCCTTTAAAGAAACAGCCACTCTTAGCCAGTTGCCTAGGGATGCTCTTATTACATTACTACTATAAAAAATAATTTCACTTAATCTGAAATGACATAAAGAGATTGTTCCTGCTATGAGATTATGCTGTGTTTAATGCAATATAATTAAAAATCTTTCCACATGTCCTGCATGCCTATTAAAGCACTCTAATTGTACCTGCTAGCAGAGTGCTTTTACAGAGAACTCATTTGGTATCAGCAAAGTTGTGAGAAATCGAGGCCCTTTTCTGGCCATCAGTGGGAGTAGCTGCAGTCCCAGTGATTAATGCAGCTATTAAGTTACAAAGAAAACTCTTCATCTGGCTGTCCTCTGACTCAGCCAAAACCAAACTTGCTCTATCTCTCCTTCTCCAGTCCAGGCCCCCTCCCTCGCTCCTTTTCCACATCAACAAAGGAAAATGTGGGACAAGATGAAAGAGCTGAGCCAGGGCTTTCATTAGCATACCAGGCCAAGGAAAAAAAGGTAAGAAGCTCAGGGAAGGACTCAGTGCCCAATTCTTGCCTTGTAACCAATGCCAAGGAGTTCCGCGTGAAGCAACATGGTTGGTGTGTTGCGTTTAATGACATTAAATGTTGCTGCCTCCTGCCAGTACCAAATGTCATCCTTCAATATGGTTCTCAGACAAGCTCTGGTTTTAATCCTGCCTTCCTTCTGACTCAAAAAGTGCATGCAATAATCAGCACAGAAAGAGAGCTCGTAAACCCATCCTGCTGAATACCTCTGTCGAAAGCTTTTTATTTTAAGCCACTTTATCGAACTGCCTGTCACATGATCTTAGCATTATTAATGTCTCTTCCTAAACCTGCTTAAACACGTATTTTACTATGCCATGTAAAGAGGCAGCACTTTATCAGGAAGTTTACAGTGCATACAGAATAATTTACAGCAGCTGAGGAGTGGGCCAAAAGACATTTATAGTTCCACTATTTGTTTACTTTTTATTACTGTGTCCTTTTTAATGCACTGTGTATTCAACCTGAAAAGACAATATAATCCCAGCAAACAATACTGATAATGAGCACTGAATAGCATCTTTTGTATCACAGAAGGATCTCAGCCATGCTAGACATGGTCCCATGCCTGCAAAGATTACAAGTGGCACAGCAGATAAAAGAGGGAAGGAGGGAAAATCCACACTGTCACTATAATGCCCAGTAAGATTTTCCTTGTTAAGCTTGCCAGATAAGTGTCTGCCACAAGAATATTTTCACTAGTATGTTACAGTTTTGTATGGATGAACACATTCTTTTACAACCAGTCCTGACCTGCTACACTCTTGGCTGGCCCAAATAAAAGCAGCAGTATCTTCCATTTCAGGAATGGATTGGGCATAATAGTGTCTCCAGGTGATGTCAGGAGAGTCCAGTCCTTTTTGCTACAAGGCCCAAGACTGAGACTTGCCCTTCAGGATGTTACTTCTATGAGCCCGGTCCTACTCTTACCTCTTACCTCCTTTTTCCTAAATGGGATAAAAAGGCAAGGGACAGTTTCCAGCATATGCTTGCACCTGCTGGATTGGATGATTTATTTAATCCATTTTCCCTTATCTGAAAAGCTTCTTATCTGGCTGGGGAAGATGCTGAGCAATCCCTCTCTGTGTGCCCAGCTCCCACCCAGGCCCAGATGAACCACAGTGAGATCTTACATAACAACATGGGGCAGCGATAGTATTTCTTCCCCCCACCAAGTTTTGCTTATCACACACCTACTAAGCTTCTGTCCTCTTCTGGAAAGAGGCTCCTACAACACAAAGAGCACCCCAAACTTGCCTAAACCTTTCTACAATGCAAGAAATAGTACTATAAAATTTTTGAATGGGGGAGTAAGTCCTGCCATGTCTTGCTTGTCCTATCTGCTCTGCTCTTGCCATTGATACGGAGCAAAAGGGGCTGCTGTGGCTACACGGGGCCTCATGAAAGAGCACAGGCAGGAGTGAGCTACACTGCCCCCTCTCTCCTTACTGTCACAGGTGTTGGTGGAAGCCTCTAGCAGCCATCTATCTATCTATGTATCTATCTATCTATCTATCCATCCATCCATCCATCCATCCATGTATCAGAATTGCCTGCAGATTTTCTCACCCCGCTGATGACATCCCTCCATGGCCATGCTTCTGCATTCACTTTGCCTTCCCCCAGGGATGACATCTCTCCTAGTAATTGGTGAAAGCTCCTTGCTTTTCTATAATTCTTTCATTACTGTGGCAGTAATCTGCCAGTAACTGACTTTGTTCTTCCAGTAATTACACCATACGGGTATTTATGGGTGTAATGGACACATAGGACAACAGATCCACCAGAGTACCTATAAAAATTAGGATTTATACTCCACCCAAATGATGACTTCAGTAATCACATATGTATATCATCTCCCAGTTCAGTGAGGCTTTCCACAGACGTCCTTGTGTTGCTCCTGGAGGCTTCATTTTCCCAGCAGACCAGTGGCTGGAATGCCTGACACATTTGCTAGTGCTGCATTTGCTGCTGGTGAGCATTGCTTCCCTGTGACTGAAATGAAGTCCAGTCCAATCAATCATCATCATCATTATTAACTGATTTCCCTGTCCCATCCCTTCCCTAGAGACTGAAAAACCAACCAGCCAGGCAGAGGGGTACCAGGCCTTCTGCAGCACAGCCTCTTCCAGCAGAAACCTGACCTTTCTACCGGACACAGAACTGCGGATGACATTCACTTCCATGCTTTCTTGAGGAATGCTCACCTTCTCAGTGGCTGCACAATGTCCATGTGTGGAGCACAGGCTCTTCTGGCATCATCAGATTTAGCAAAGGTCAGATGCACATTCATACCCAAAAAATATGCAGCAGACACAAACCTATTTCATGCATCCCCCCTCCTCACTACTTAGAGTTTGCAGACAGACATCTCCACGCAAAGTGTGTGCCCACAAAGAGTCATAATCAGGTCAGAAATGTCATTGTGGGACAGCGCCTCGTGCACTAACTTAGAGTGGAAATAACTAAGTCTGTTACTTTCTTTCCAAAATGTTAACACTCTCACGCTAAGTGCTACACATTTGCGTGTGTTTTTCTCTTTCAGGGTACTTCCGTATTTGTGCCAGCACTGCTGGATTTTGTAAATATGTTAACATTATTTTGTATTATCTTCACTTCTCAGCCAGAAAAAATATCAAAAGAGATTTTTTCTTAATGGTCTAAATAGTCAAAGCTGGATATGTCCTACATAGTAGACTCACGAGGTTTACATTAATCAATTGTGGTTGGAAGAAGGACATTTATGGCACATTTTTACACAGAACAATTTTCACTGAAAGACATGAAAAATAGTTGTTGGGGTTTTTTCTTACAGAACTCAAAAGTTGGAAAAATACCATCTGTTTTCATTAAAATTAAGAAACATGATATTTTCTGACCTCATTCTGTATTGACTTTTTTCTGAGGAATCTCTTTGATCATAGTCATTTTATACTTAATTTCAAATCAGCACAGCCAAGATCAGTACTTCTCTGCATAATGAAAATTTGTATTAATCCCTGCATTGATACCCACACCCATACTTGACAGGCCATACTTTTTCGTGCCACTGGTTGTGGACTGTACCTAGTATTGCTATCCAAGTGCTAGTTAAGCAACACTTCAGGGAATATTGGTAATATTCATGCCAAATGCTTTCCCATGTACCTACCTGACACACACTCTGCTGCTAACAAACATGATAACACATTAAGCCAGTCTGAGAGGTAGTCAGATAACTATGAGAAAAGAAGGGAAAAGGGAGATGGGATTCCTGCTTCTCAGCTTGTCCCTGTGGGGTTTCCCCATTTGCAAGGCCTTGAAGGATTGCTGCCTTCAAATCATCAAGATCAAATGCATCCAAATGAATTTGCCCTGCTAATTCAGGCCTGAGTACTCACAAAAATGTTTGGGGTTTTTTTTTAAATTCCTATTTTGAAATCCCTCTCACAGGCTTCAGAAGAGGCAGCCCTCTGCACATCTTCCTGCCATCTCCCAATAACTCACTACCAAAAGGAAACCACCAAAAAAACCCTAGAGCTCAGATCCTTCAGAGAATTAGAATTTTCCATCTTTCATGAAAAGAATTAATGGAAAAATACTATCCAGAAGGACCATAAAAATAGTGCCTTTTTTCTTCAGCTGGCTTTAATCTCTCCCTCACTTTCAGCAAGGACAACTCCCAGTGGTGGTCCCAGATCAGATGCCATACATGAAGCAGCTGCATTTCAGAGCCCAGTAAATCACTTGCAGATATCCAAATTGGCCACAGATGCAGAGCCAACTCATCCAGCAATGTACAGGACAGTAATGCTCAGGAAGCAACTTTAGTTTCATCAACTAAGGTAGCTTGGGTGACGCCTTTGCCTGAAGCACTGCCCTGGCTTTCTGTTGCAGCCAAAAAAAAGCTGCTGAGTGTGGACAAATCAAGGAACAGATTAAAAAGTAGCTGAGCTGACACATGTTCTTTGTATATCATCTTCTTTCAATGTACGATTCCATCCCAACTCCTCAGGCATCAAATGGTGGACTGGGGATGTGACTTATTTTCTCCTCCATTATTAAAGAAAAATCCACAATGTGGTTTTTGAAAGGATCAGCTGGAAGTGATGCATGCCCACCCAAAACACAGAAAGCACCTCACTCCAAATTGCATAAACATTCAAGACAACATATATTTTTTACATGTACTTTTTGATATTGTTTCACAAATTACATATTCAGACAATGGCTCCATGTTCTCTTACAACAGACAACTAAATTTTTGTCAATACACCTGCACAGAGCTAATGGGAAAGGTGCTTGAATCTCCACGGTATCAAAGTATCCTATGTGCCACTACTCTTGCATTTCCCGGGACACGATACGAGTACATGTGTAGCACCTCAGAAATTAAAAAGTTTCTTTAATACCTAAAGCAGGGAATTGAGGTATTTCACATCTTTCAGAAGCTCCTGCTCTGGCTGATCACAGTCATGCTACAACCTCCAAACCATCAAGAAGACACACTAGTGATTTGCAAAGAGCTTGACGTCCGTAACGAGTTCTTAAAGTATGTAAATCAGAGGAGGCGGGGGGGGGGGCGGAAGGAATTGAAGGAATTGGACAGTTGTTTTTACTTCTGGTGTTTTGCAAACATGATGAACAATTGCAAATACCACTGTAGTTCAAGGGCAGGGGAGCTGCTGGAAAGACAAGCAGTACCTTTTTGAACAGTCTGAGGCATCTACCAGGGCACAGTACGGAGATTTATGTTAACAGGGGCTTTCACTGTGCCGTGCGTACAGGGTTTGGTCTAACCCCTCCCTCGAGCCTGCTGCAAGCTGCAGGAGAAGCCCCTTGACTCCCACACCCAGTGGGTGACTACCACAGAAAAAACAAGTCAAAACAACTTGCAGAGAACAAAGGGAATGTAAAAGTCAAGAGACAGAGAGCTAGAGCAGGGTTTGGTGCATCCCACTTCTGGAGGAACAGCCACAGCTGGTACCAAATGACCAGAGCCAGCACTGGGTGAGGCATTTGCGTTTCAAAGGGGTGATGGTGCCAGAGGCAGAAATGGAAGCCCAGCAAAGCCTCTGCTCCCCTGCCCTGAGCACGACAGCAGAGGAAGGAGTTAACACCACGTAGGTTTCGCTTTACTAAAAAGATTTGTGTTTTGTTTTGGTTTTAAATCAACATGCCTGCACCTGTCAGGGAGAAACCATCAACTCAGTACAATCACAGAGATCTAGAGGGCAGATCCTCCAGGATCATCCATCACGCCCTGCTCCGGAGGAGTTCAAAAAGTTGTAATAAACACAATGCAAGCAAGCAAAGGCTGGAAGGAGAGATCAAAGGGTTTACCCGGCATGCCTCGCTGTGGGAATGGGGAGTGCAGCTGCGTACATGAAAGGGTTACACCCAAAAAGTGAAGACGATTGCCAAGTAGGGTGGAAAGAAAATCTGTTTACAATTGCAAAGCCTCATGCTTCCATCATCAGGTGTTACAGAGCAGGAATTGTTCCGTGCTAAATTTTCCAATTAGCTCCCCTGACTTTTTTAAGCATGTAGTTTCCTTTCTTATTATTTGTTTGGAAAATTCTTTTCTGGAGTACTGTTCCCACACAAACCAAGAATTAAAAAAACAAACCCCAAAAATCTCTGATGTCATTAGGATGAGCTGTATGCCAGTTCAGACAGGATCATAATGGAAAAAAAACCCCAAACTCTCAACTATTTGCCCCGATCCAGGTTCAACTGTTCAGCTTCACCTGTAACAAAAATAGTGATAACTTCCTGTGTCCTTATGGAGGGTCCAATTCACGTAATAATTTGAAGTTTCATCACCCCCTCCCTCCAAAAAAAGGTAATTTAAAAAGTAAGGCAAGCTACTTGTTGTTTCCTCTCTCCCAGAGCAAGTGCAAGTTCTGAATATGCCTTTATGTTTTCAAAGAAGTGGTTAACTTGAAAATAAAATTTTAAAAAATTGAAAGAAAGAGGAACATAGAATTTGAAAAATAAGAATCGAGACAGCTACTGACTTAGTGATAGACAATATTTTGAGGTCTGAGAAGCTTAAGATTGGGTCTTCCAGAAGAAGGTGTTCAGTACTGCAAAGATGAGTTAAAAAGAAGAAAAAGAATGGAACTGACAGGGAGCCCTTTCAGGCCAGTACGTCACTGAAGATGACGCAGGGCCTTTGCTGACCCTTCAGGCTGTTTGCTGGGAGGGAACTCAAACCCTTCCTGTTAAGAGATAAGATTAAGAGAATCATCATCAAACAGCTGCATTGAAATGCTGCTAATAATACAGCATTCTGCTTTCCTGGGATGGTTTAAAAGCTTGCCATATTTTTATTGGACTTTCCAATGATGTCAGTTCGAGGCAGGGCTTAGACGAGTAATTGCTAAAGGGTGAGTCTAAAAAGGGTATAATTACTGAAGGGAGTGTCTGATGTGGGAAAGTGGCATTCCAGCTGGAAGGAGAGATGGGTTGGTCTCTCCTGGGTCCCAATGAACTCCCAGATACCACATGAGTATTCCCAGCCCCATGCAGTTACATCCATGCAATGCCACTGACCTCAGTTATTCTTTAGCAATTACTCGGGCAGCAGCAATTTCGTGTCCAGCGCTATTCACTGTCACCGTGCTGGGAATGCAAGCACATCTTGAACCCCTAAGATACGTAACCCTCAAGTTATTGCATCAGGCAAGGGTTGCAAAACAGACAATTGCTGACTTCAGTAAAGTTGCATGGGTGTAACTGAGAATAAAATTTGGCCCTTAGCATTGGGAAGGGTTTCACTGTAACTTGCAAGAGGGATGAGGAGGAATCCTCCTTTTGCAATGGAAACACTACATCCCCTGCTGTCCATCTCCTGCCCACAAAAGTTGCTCATCCTCCTCTTACAAATGAGAGGAATTCCGGGTGTCACTCTATACATCCATCCTCCTTTAAACCACTCCTTCACACTCACCTCTCCTGCAAATGCTGACAAGCTACTAAATTGGCCTGTAAATTGGCCTGTACCAAAACGCCCTCATAGCCCTAAACCATGTGGCTGCTCCTACACCCAGGCCCATCGAGCCATTTCCTTCATTCAGCTTTTGGGTCTTGCCATTGACAAAGCCTGGAAGAGCTCTGCAGCTTTTTCTCTCAGACAAGGTGTCGCAGTCAAACTGCCCCAAAATGTACAACCACAGGACACTGGGCATCACAGCCTCATCCAAGGCACAAGCAGTTCAATCTCCTTGTCTGCTGCAACCTGATGAACTCTGCCAGATCCAATAGCCTGGGAGCCACTCAATGATGCGAGGACACAGCTACCCTGGAAGTAAAACCACTCCTAACAAGCTACAGTTTTGACGTGCCTGCTCTTAGCTGCCTTCCCACACGAATTTCTGTGTCTTTTGTCTGTACCACCCTTCAAATACAAAGCAAACTCCCAGGAGGAATCACCCACTGGAGGCTTTTGCAAGAGCTGCTGTGTTGCTCTGGGAGCTTACATCTCTTCATGGCCCTGGCTAACGTAACTCTGAGGTAGCAAAAAGCATCAGCAAAGAGCTGGCTCAAGTCTGAAGGTGCTGCTGGGGTGCACTGGCACCCTAAAAGCAGGCATGGCTGGGAGCATGGCACACACTGATCGATGACTCTACACAACCTCCAGCTTCACACTGAAGGATTTCAGTTGTGACATCTTATTTTTCTCCCTCACTTGTCCCCTTTCCTTTCCGTACAAAACCATAGGTTCTCCTGGCAGCCCTCCCCATGACAGCTACTTTCAGGCTTGATCAAAATGCACTTCACTTTCATTTAAGCCTTGCTACCAAACTGATTTAATTTCTCCTAGCTCCCATCTCTAACACTTCACCATCCCAACTCGTACAAAGCAAGAGAACATCGCATCATCCAGCCTCACCAATGGTCAAAAAATTGTACTCATTAAACATCTCCCAGAGCAATACACAGAGCAATGGAAACAGCACCAACATTGTTGAAATATTTCATTTATTTCCAGGTCACAGAATATTCTAGCTTGGAAGGGACTCACAAGGATCATTGAGTCAAACTGTTTAGTGAATGCTCCATACAGGGATTGATCCCACAATTTTGGTGTTATTAGCACCATGCTCTGACCAACTGAGCTAATCTCAGGTTGTTAATCCCATACAAACCGTAACCCTTTAATTCTGCACAGCCCAACCCACAGGCAGCCACGGGACACTTAATGTAATTGGTGGGTTTCCTATAAAAGGGCCTGGCTGGTCGCAGAAAGCCGACATCTCATTTCGATTTTTTGAAGTTGAAATCACTTTGCAGTAGCATCTGTGGGCATTGCTACTGGTTTCCCTGCATGAAAAAAATGATGAGAGTGTTCCTGGTTCACCTGTGGGAGAGAAAATAGTCCATAAAATAAGTTTGACAAAGATCTGCCAGGATCTTGGTAAAGTTTTATATTGAAATACTTGGAAAGCCAACGCTGAAGGCAAGTTCAAATTGGTTTTTGACTCCTTTACACAATAACAAATTTTGTCTGGCTTTTCTTCACTGTCAAATAAATAAATAGTTCCATTACAGGCTGGAGCCTGTTCAGATTTGAGGGAAGACCAGGACTGGCTTTTCTCTCCACCATGTGTATAATGTTGAATGACATCTTAATGCAATCACTTTGGATGGCTGAAAATAGATCTTCACAAATAGGGTATTTTCTAACGTTTCATGGCTATAAGCAGTAATCCTTAGAAGCTCAGGGAAGGGGGAAAAAAGCACACAATGGATTCTTCTGAACTCTTATTTTAAATGCTTTTAAAACAACTTTGAAGGAACCATTCACTTTCTTCTACTCCACCAACACTAATGTGCCAGAACACCAAAAATCTGACATGATCAAGAAACCCCTTCTTCAGCTGAACTCTTCAGCCCCATTTTAAGCCAAGCTCAAAGTTCCATTTCCTTCAGCTGCACCAGGAGCTGAGCCTTCAGCAGGACCGAGCCCCTGGTCTGGTCCCTACCCGTCCCCAGTAATGACTTGCACCCTGTGCTGCACCGATGCACCTGATGTCACGGAGGCTAGTCGCTGCAAATCTGCCACCTCAGCCAAATACCCCACAGGGAGTGGCTTTTCAAACAAGTCAAAACTGCCCCGAGAAGAGCCTCCAGCTCTCCCTGCTGTTCCTTTGTTCTTTCCCATCTGTAGCTGGTGTGTAGTCTACAGTGAAGATGAGGAGATAAGGCAAGGTTGGATCAAAAAGGCAGGGGGACTGGACAGTACTCAGAGAATGGTGCACAGATGGGCCACAACATCCAGAACAAGCAGTGGTGCAAAAGAGGCTGAAGAACCACAAAGTGACAACCCCTTCTCCTCTTCAATTGCTCTTTCCCCTCTACTTTTGTCTCTCCAGACCACTGCTCCATCACTGGAGCCACCACCAAAAGAACGAGTGTTTCCCATATTCACCCCTGTTAGAGCACAGCAAGCTGTATGAACAGTGTATTTCACACAGTGTGGTACCACCTCCTTACATTTCCTCGAGGGCTCAGAAGTCTGTCAGACCTGAGGTCTACAGTGCACAGTGGTAGCTCTCAAGTCCACATAAAGTCCTGTTCATAGCCCAAAGAGACACAGTGTTCTGCAACACATGCCCACTTAACACTCCACAGGCTTGTGCCTGACCAAGGACCACAGAATGAGAAACCTGACAAGGAGAGAGAACAGACAATTCCTTAAGTTTCTTTTCTAACCAGAAGCAAAAGCATTAAAATTAACATCTTGTGTCAAGCACACAAAATAGACTTTTTCTTTTAAACAGCAGCAACCAGCAAACCCTCTGCTCTCCATTTCTAGCCAGTATCAGCCTTCATCTCATCCTGCCAACTCGCAGCTCTCTGGCTCTGTGCATCCCAAATGCAAACTCTGGCGTGCAGACCAAAGCTGGGCCTCTTACCACCTCAGAGCAAACCTTACCCCAAACAACTCTAGGCACCAAACCTCACCTGAGCACTCAATCCTTACTACATCTGGTGAGAAGCCTGCTTACCCAGCCCTCGCTGTCCAAACCTTGACTCCAACCTGCTTTGACTATTTATAGGTCCACAGCAACCTCACCAATAGGACAACTTTAACTTAGATACCATACAAATACCAGTCTGCACAGTGAAGAATCCAGAAAGACATTACACCTCTTCAGGCTTGCTGTCCACATCCCTAACCAAAGCACTGGTGGCAAACCTGCAATATCTCCCTGCTCAGAATTCAGCATCAAACATCCACTCGGACTTCACAGAGTTGCCCATCCTGAGTCTCATTCATCTTTCAGGTAACCCATAGCCAGGGCTAAAGACAGAGAGGAATGAACAGTTAATTCCATTTCTGGATCCTGGAAGTACCACCAAACAAGGCTGATTCTGGATAGTTCCAGTTTGGCAAGCTGCTGTCTCCATCTGATCATGGGTGTAGATTACTGAGTGAAGGGGCTGCAGAACCAGCTTTGTTTCTTGCTTGTTTAGGCGCCAGCTGTTGCTGATCATACATCCCAGAATGATGTCTGGGGAATACAGGACTTTCCTGTTTCAGGGCAAGGCTAGATGTGGAACTGAGGTTAACACTCAGGGCTGGAGGCACTAAAAAGCCAGATCTGCCCCCAGGTCTTGATGGGCGGGGGGCTGCAGTCAGCTACAGAGAATCAGCCCTGGCTGAGTATGGGAGGGGGGTGACATCACAGAGCACAGGGCTCATGTTCGCCTTCAAGGGCTGAGGCTCAGATTGGGCAAAGGGATTAAAAGAAAGCAGGGATGCCAAGTAAACGCTCTGAATCTCTAGAAGGTATCTATGAATCAGGCTTTCTGTCCTTGTGTCCCCATCACTGGCCTTCATGCCAGCCCTTAACCCGGTCCTAATGCCAGAAGGGTCACTGTCCATCCTTCATCCTGTTCTGCAGCAGCCTGCTGCAACCACAGCCTTGCTGTCTATGGGGGAAAAAAAAAAGGAAAAGGAAAGAGAAAATAAAAGGAAACGAGAAGCACAGAAAAACCCCCAAGCAATACCTGCCAACTGCAAGTCCCAGCCTTGTGGCCTTTGCTGCACACATGGATCTCCAGGCTAGATTAGAGAGATAGCCTAAAACCTACTGCTGCAGGCTAGGTCTAGCATTCACACTGTTGCTTAGGAGAGCTTACAGTTCTAGGCAGGCTGCAGAGGTTGGAGGCAGGTTGTTGCACGTCAGGAAGAAGGACCAGGTTTGTTCTTATGTCAATCCTTCGAAAATAAACAACAATGGTGGGGAGGTGGGGGAAGGAAAAAAAAAAAGAGCAGCTGCCAACAACTCAAACTGTGTTTAGGGCTAGTGATTGTGGCAAAATGTTTGCTACCTATTGCATTATACAAAAGATAGGTGTTTATGCCTGTGAATTTGGACAGCTGAAGAATGACATCCTTAATATTTTTTAGATTCTCACCATGAACATATGTACAGGGGGAAAGAAGTCTCCTTGGTGTTTGTCATGTGCCATCTAGAACCTCCTCCTGAACCCAGCTTTAACACCATTGTTGCAGGCCTGGCCTGGCCCAGAACAAATTATGCCCCTTTGTCCTCAAGGTATTAAACTTTGTCCAAGAACTACAAATTATGGGGAAAAAAACCAAATTAAATCTAGGTGCATGTACAGATCCATCAAAATTTATAGAAAGCTATGTAGATAACTGAAACATAATTAGCACTTTTCACATATTAAGGGAGCCTTGGCACTTTCCAACACAGTCTGAGCATGAACTTACTTCTCCCTCTAGAGGACATGAAGATTAGCACAAGGAACATAAGGTTATGTCAGGACCAGAAAAGTAACGAGATGCTAAGGCAAAGGGTCAGCATTTTTGCTTTGAAAGTCCACTAGCAGTTTAGAAGGACCAAAATTACAACTGTAAAAACAATGAGTCATTAAGTTATGTGTTTATTTTTACAGCGATGCCCTAGAAAGTTCAAAATAAGTTCTGAGTTAACTTTCTGTGTTCAAACACTCCGTGAAGCTGTTTACCAGGGAAGGCAAAAGTTCATTGAGAGTGACAAAGCAGTTTCTTTAGGTGCTCCTTCACCCATCAAGTGTCCAAAAAATCCCTTCCTTTCTTTAGTGGGAAGAGGTGAAGACAGGCAGGTCCCCATAACCAGACAAGGGACCCCTAGCACACTTTCCCACCCCAGTGGTCCCCCATTATCCTGCAAGTGCACCCCAGGGAACAAGCCCAGGCTGAAGAGCACTCAGAGACAAAGCACCTTCCCTGTTCTGTGCCTCTGCATCATGTTTACAATATAAACTGCCTGTCCAGTTTGGCAGGGGAAAACAGCAAGTAAAGATTCAGCTGGACAACCCAGGTAAGCAACCTGGTATTCTGGAATCCAACTCTCACAGCTCTTCATCATCAGCTCCTCCATTACCTGTGACCAAACCTGCAGGACGCATTGGTCCTAGGAAAACGTCGGCCTTGCTTCTTTTGTGTCTCGAAGGAGCGCAGGTGTGACCCTTGCCTGAGCACACGGGCCAACAGCAAGCACCCTGCCACAGCTGGCTGCGCATTGTTGCACTGTTTAATCAAAGTATTTCAGCACGGAAATCAAATCCCTCTGAGCAGACGTACCCTTACAAAGCTGGTTTTACCGGCTTCGTCACGGAGAAACCAAATCCACAAAACTCCACCTTCCAATGCTTCTGCTGCGACATACAATAAAATATACAGTGTGGAAAAAGCAACCAATTAATACCAGCCTGGCACAGACCTCAGACCTGAGAGGAAGCCTAGTGCCCACTGCTCATAGTGCAAACCAGCCACATGGCACTGCAGGGGGGTGGGTGGGCTGAACCCCCCCAAAAAATTCCTCCACCTCACTAATGAACTTTTTTGGAATTTAACATATATTGTCTAGCAGCATCTCCCTCCCAGTCCTCTTCCACTGAATCCCAGTGAATGACTGCAAAGATGGGACTACTTGGAAAGGCCCTGGAAGATAAGATTAACTGCTTTTGTACATTTTTATCTTTGGTAGCAGAGTTGTAAATATTCCCACTCCACATACTTCAGCTTCTTAATGTCACTAAATCTTCTGGCTGCAAATTCCCAGAAATGCATTTTTCCAAGCATCTGACCTGTGCCTGAGAATTTGATGTCTTTCGTATGCTCAGCCTGTTCTAAAAATACATATATTTATGTGTGTATATATATATAATGATGATAATAATAATATAAAAAATTAACACCATCTCAGATTAGACAGCTAATTTCAAGCCCATTCTTAGCTGCACTGGTGCAAACATTACAGGCAGCATTCTGCCACAACCCACCCACAGCCTGCCCTCTGCATAAAGCACCTTCTCCTGCCTTTTTTAAGCCAATCCTCCTCCACTAGTTTAAGACAGAAAGAAGTATCAAAGCAGTTGAAAGTTCTGCTTTTGCAGCTGTAAAAATTCCTCATGATTGCCTGACAGAACTGGTCTCCAATCCATTTTCAGAGAAGACAGAAAACAAAACAGTTGTAGTTTGAAAAACACACCAGACAACTATCAGAACCCCTGCTTGCAGAAACATTCCCAAAGCCTCAGTGACAAAGCAAGCGAGTTTACGGCATGACCTCAGTAAAGACATCCTCATTCAAAATGGGGGGAAAATAGTAATCTGGGTGCTCCACTTTGACACTGGAACACCCAGTGAGCAGTGGAGCAAAGGAGGAACACGTTTGCAGTCAAGAGAAGGGAATTCTCAGTCTTAGGGGTAGGTATCACACCTGCACAGTTCAGTCTCACTGCTGCTGTGACACCTCAGGGTCATCTCCTGGCTCCACAGCCCACCAGTATCCCACAGCCCACCTCTCCAGGGTCTGTTTGCTTATGCTGTGACATCAGGTGAGCTCCACGATGGAGATTCTTGCAATAGTCCACAGGAGACCCAAGAGCCGTACCAGCAAGTACAGTCTTGGGGAGTGGAAGAGGAGGGGGTGGGCAGGAAAAGTATGGAAGTTAAAGGGGAAGCATTACCTTTGAGCTGGTTTTGTCCCCACTGTTTTTATCCATAGAACTGGTATTCCTGCCCTGGTAATACTACTCTGCCTGCACAGGTGCCAGCAGCAGGGCACAGCATAAACATGCTGCCATGGCAAACAGAGTGGGCCTTGTAGGATCCTCAACTCTGGGGAAAAAAATTAGTATAACTGAGTATCTGTGCTACTTTGAAGCTTTTTCTTTAGCACAGGATCCAAAGTCATGCCATCCCGTCCTCATCCTCCCCAGATCCAATCAGATCGGTGCCTTTTGGTAGTTACATGTAGCATTCTTCAACAGGCATTCTCTTGCTTCAGGGATCACCAGGAAGATGCTTCATCTCATGGCTCTGGCCCAAAAAGCTCCCCATTCTGTGGACTGCCTCACTTTAGTACGTGTCAGGCCTGCAGTGGCCAGGACACACGAACTGCACTCATAGTTCACCTCCACAAGCACACACCCCACTGCAACAGCCATCCCCAGGCCATCTGCACTTGCACATGAGCTTTTCTGGCTGTGCTTCACCTCAGGTCCCCTACACACACCCCGACTATGTACACCTGCCCTAGAGCAAACACCGGAGGCAGGTAGCTCCTGCTTTGAACAGCCTGCACAGTCCTGCTGCACATCACTGCAAGCAAGGTTCCAATCCGAAATGACAGATTCAGGACCACCTTCCTGCTACAGGACAGCCAGAGCTAGGCAAACTTGATCAGGCTGTGGTGCACGGCCCGGAGGGAAGACAAGGTTATGTGGGCTGGGACATTTCCTCTTCCCTCAAGCATAGATGATAGCAGCCTCCTTTCTCTGAAGTGTCTCCTCAGGTAAAGGAGATTAACACCACCCCGTGGGACACGCTCTGTCTCTGAGGCCTCCAGGCTCTCTGCCAAGAACTAGCACCTATCCCTGTCTTCAGAGCAGCCAGACCCAAAGAGAAGGTGGTTGTCTCTTGTGTCTGACAACCCCCGACTCACACTGATCAGCCATGGACCAGTTTCCTGGTGGAGTCATCCACTGCTGAGCTACACAAAGCAAGCACGCACAGCTTCACAGTCACTTATGCTTACCCCACTTCACCAAAAACACCAGGGTCTGCCCAGGGCACAACTTGTTCCTGGGGAAAGGCAACAACTCGGACACAATTCCCCACTCCACCCGCAACCCCTAGGCCCGACACACACTTCCTGGTGCACGTACCTTCATGAATCACGGCTGCCGCAGCAGATGCGCACACCACAGCCCTGTCACTCAGCAGGGAGAATCCCCAATCCAATGGGACTTCAAGGACACAGTGCACAAAGCTGTTACTGTTTCAGTCACCTTCAGCACCGCACTGATGAACACAACCAGCCAGGCTCAGGGCAGCCACCAGCCAGGACACCTCCACCTAAATATGTCTGTACACAAGCTCCCAGGACGGCAAGGAAAAGCAGGAAATAAAGTGTCCATACATCTGGCAGCATCTAAGCCCTTGGTGTTACAAGAAAAAGCCATCACCAGTACTCCCTCACCTCTGGATATAGGTCTTGCACATCCTCTTCCCTTCACTACCAAGTTAGAACATGGGCCCCCTTTTGCACCCAATGTAACTCCAATTTCCACAACGCACTTATTTCATCTTAGTGTCCCAACAAACATCCCCATTTGCTGAGAAAATACCAGTCTTCTTGCTCCAGTAATACTGTCTACACTTACATGCAGACTGTATGTGAGAGTGCTATCAATCCCTGTGTGGATAGAGAAAGGGAGCAGAGAGAGAGAGAGAGATCTGGAATCACTGATCGGTTCCTCTCTTGCGAGATTTCTAGCCAGAGGCACCAAAGAGGTTGTGAAGGTCAAACTGGGGATTGCAGCCACGTGTGCAATGGGCCATCAATGGCGATGCAAGCACAAGGAGGCAGCAAAGGCACAATGCCTGCAGGGCTATCCAGGGGGACTGTGACAGCCTGCAGAAGACACCTAGCTCAGTTTGCTTCCCTGCTGTGAAGCAGGCGTGGGGATTAAGAACACAGGAACAAATCAATGTGAGTTTAGCAAAAAGTCAAACCTGCACAGGTTTTGAAGTTCAGCAGGCACAAGTGTTAAACTCATTCTTTCCCATCGAGAAACCCATGTCATACACTCCGATCAAACAATTACATCATGTTATTAACAAAACCACTCTCACAGTTTATATTGTATGTACATAAATAAAGCATTTTTAATTTTTTAATAAAGAAAAAAAAGATGGTAACTGACTAATCCACAACACATTATCCCTTTCTCTGACCCAAAGCTGATTTTATTTGCCTTTCTTCATTTTTGCAGTCTTTTCTTTCCTCTTCTTCACATGCTTTGGGATTTTGGTTTTTCTCTTTTCTCTTTGGGCTTCTTTAACCATCTTTTTCCTTTCCTATAAAGAATCAAACACCATTCATTTAAAGCCAGAAGAGAATGAAGATTTTGAGCAAGTCAATCAATTGTTACATTAACAAGTTAATTAACACATGACATAAAAATAAGGTTATCAAGATAAAGAAATGAAAAAAAAATCAATAGGAATGGTGAGGGGAAAGGAAAAAGGAAATACAGGTTGGCAGTGGAGCCCAGACCTGCACACTGGTAATGACAAGACAAACTTCAAACTAGTTAAAACCTGAGTTTCATGCAACCTTTGAAGAAAGTGAACAAGAGGCACTCTTAAATCATGCTACTTACACCTAAGATTACAACAGGTTGTCTGGTCTAGGTTTTCTGCTGCCCACAGGACTACTATAGCATGTGTTTTTATGTGTCATGCAAAAATATTGACCCAGTAAGTGCTGATAACTCAGAGCAAGCTGATCATCACCAGGACTGGCAGGAAAAAATGCCAAGCTACTGCAACACACTGTAAATTTGTGCCAGACACAGAAGGGACAAGACTCAACTAGAAAACAAGAAGTCAGCAAAATGGAAGGGGCACGTAGAAGTAATTGCTGCTAATCAGTTGTTCAACCTGTAGCTAAACACACAGGTTACACAAAAACCCTCATCTTAAAAAGAAGTCCAAATGAAAACCTATCAATTAGGACGAGAAGTGGCCAAGACTTTCCTGCTTCACATCCGAAAGGCAGCAGCTCTAGACTGGCAGTGTGTAGTACAGCACTGCATTTTTATTTGACAGATATGAAATATATTCTCTTACCTTTACTAGGAAAACTAAAATGCAATGCCCCAAATCTTGGACCCCTTAAGCCCAGCAAGTTTCACCCTCCTTTATTTTTTTTTGCACAGCACCTAAAAGGCTGCCAAAAGGCTCTCACCCATGAGCGATACTCGGCAGGAAAGCCTCAGCAAAACTGAGCATACTGTTCTGCAATTTAGAAAATGAAACCTCAACAAACAAACAAAAAAGGCAGACAAACGAACAAAAAAAAAAACCCAGACCCTAACCATAATCCCTTTGCTGGACTGCATCTCTTGCCCACAGCAAAGCTAGCCAGTCTGTACTAATGGTACTGCAAAAGGCACTGTGGTACCAACACTGTCACCAAGTCTCCAGTTCTATAAATCAAGTGGTCTCAGCTGTCTGGGCATAAGGAGGTTGATCAGGGACTACAAACACAAACCTGAACACCAGAGCCTGGAAGAGTAGCCAGAGGGACTGAAAAGCTGCCCAGGCTTCCCTGAATTCTACTTTGCGTAGCCCTGTAATTCCCTGTAGAGATCTCCCCTCTAGCCTTGCCTTGGCTACAGAGAGCTGTGTCCCACACTGCTCTACATAAAACCACCATTAATAAAGCATCCCCAATGAAATTCACTGTCTCTGCTCTTGTTCTCCAGAACAGAAGTCCATAGCTTGTTTCAGACAAGAAGAAGCAAGAGCCTCTAAGTTTGTGATTTTTTGTGTCACAGAAGCAAAGGTGGGAAAAAATAAACAATTCCTGACCATCTGACCTTTTTGTCCACGCTAATTTCAGCAGGTTTATCTTTGGGATGTACATATTCTTTACAGCCCGAATCAAAGTCCTCTGAGCTGCCACCATCATCACCATCATCATCATCAGAGTCTGTTTCTGAATTATCTGCATTTTCAAGAAGTGCAGGAATCTGCAAGACATATCAAGAATTCTATCAAATCAAAACCAAGAAACCTAATGACAATATACATACACACACATATATGCACTATGTATATATATATATTCATAAAAAACAAAACAGAATCTGCTGCAAAGAAACCCTTGAGCAATCTGATGCCATCTCCCTTACTACAGCCCTCACTGAGTTCTCAAGATAAAGAATGAAAAGTAGGTTAAGCCAAACTAAGAACAAGGAATCCAGAATGTACAAGACAGATCCTTTTAGGTCAGGGCTTAAAGCACAGCTGTTATTTGCACTCCCAAACTAATTTCCCTAAGTTAAACAGCAATTTGCTAACATATGTGGAAGCCTATTTTTAATTATCCTTGGATCATACCCAAATCTACCTTTGGGGCACTGTATGTATTCTATATTTCAAACACAAATATCTGCACTGGAACACTCACTTATTCCTAAACAAGCCTGGAGACTGTGCTACAGCCTGATCCCATCCATATTTATATTTCCATTTTGAATCAAGAGTCTACACCACTGCTAGAGAACATTCACAAAGTAAGGAGGGGGAATCCACACAGGGCTTCTGCCTTGAATGACATGGCTCCAACTGATCTGTATCCAACTTCCCATCCAATGTACTTTACAGAAGTGTCACTGTCAAGTACTTCAAATACAATAAGACATAGTACCTTATGCCTTATACTGGAGGACTGTTCTTTATGCAATATTACAACAAAGATACCCTGAACATACCAAAACTTGCAGTCGTGCAACAATTTAAATCAATTACATTTTTCATAACCAGAAAATACTTTCCCTCATCCCCACCTTAACTTTAGAGATCATGGCCACAGCAAGGACTGTAATGTCATTCTCAAGCAACCCAGCATCAGCCACAGTGCAGGAAAGCAATTTCTGTGTTGTGCAGACACACTGCCATGCCAGACCCATCCTGGACACAAATGGTCACTCTGCAGACAAGAGGCTTCTTTCATGGTGCCAGCTGCAGGACCAGGCATTCTCTGAACTACCTGTAAGCACTTTTCCGAATGGCTAAAATGAAGGACTTCAAAAAGACCCTCTCACCTTCTGAACACCAGACAAATCCTTCTTCAGTCCTGTCACAGTCTGGTAGAGAATCTGCTCCAAAGGAGAGAGGAAGAAATTACACTCTCAAATTACGTCTTAATTCTTTGTGCCCAGAGAAAATTACTATCTAAAAATAAATTCAAAGAAATAAAGAGCAGGATAAAATCCACAATGTTAGTATTAGCACTAACCAGACAATTTTAAAGTATAATATAGATTTTAGTACTCCACACCTTGGTAGGAAAGCTTCTGGTTTTGTTTGTTGCTAACAGTTTCCAGTAAGAAGAATTCATGTTCCCTCTCTTTTTTTTTGCAGGGCCTCAGCATGTCTACTCACATTATCTTGCTGAACATTCAATGCCATATCCTCTTCTTTCAATTTCATCATTATGTCCACATCCCTCTCATAGTTTTTAACTTCAGTCAGAGTTCGAGGTATGTAGGCCTTCTTAAATACCTAGCACAGTGAAAGGAAACACAGACTTACAAATTTACATATAGTGTCATGATGTTTTTCTCTCCTAATTACGCATCCTTAGGAGAATAATCACAATCAGAGAAACAACAAATGAACATGGCAGTCATCCACTACCATTTGAACTGCAGACTTGTTTTTTGTTTGTTCTTTTTTTTTTTGCAGGAGCAGACTTAATGTGCAACCTACACATTATTGATGGATCACAACTAATATGGCTCCTTCCTTGGTGTGACTCACACCAGCCCACTTACACAATTCTCCAACCATCTCTTAGCCTATTTGAGTCCTAAGGTTTTGTATCCTAAAAATTTTTCTAATGTTTTTATTGTAATGTTCACAATGCCTTCAGCAGGCAACTCCATTGAAATGCACTGCTAGAACTTAATCTCTTTATGTAACAATACCTGCTTCAACCTACTGTCCAACTCAAAAAAGGTTCTCGCAGCAGTAGAGTAAAAGCTAACTGCAGTATCAACAACATAACTAAAATTTGTCACATTTGAAACAGTCTTTCAGCAAGCTTATGACCCTACCAGATCAGAGCGACGTGTTTTGCTTCTCTGTTTCATGGTATCAGTTCAATCCCAGAACAGATTCCGTACACTCGATGATCATCACTGCTCATCTAAGAGCTGTGCACAAAGCACGGGTCCCCACTTCCACAGAGCTGCCCTTACTCAGCTCTACTCTTTTGCGAGGGAAGCGACACAAATTAGCCATGGTCACATGGAAAGTGGAAGAGACATGAACTGAACTTAGATGCTATGAAACCACCTCTCTGACAGGTCAGTACCTCATATAAGCAAAGGAGTAACTTGCTTGCAGAAGATGGGCTTGCTACCAAACATTAGCATCTGACTCTATAGCTCAGTAGTTTTATGCTGAAGGTACACTGGGAAACAAAAACCATCTTTCCTTGGCCAAGCCTGAAGCAGTTGGTAAAACCTGCTGAGCTCCAAGACAAAAAAAGTCTTGGATAAATCAAGTAGCATTGACACCAAAGATGAGAGGTTTTTGTTGGTTGCTGGTTTTGGGTTTTTTAAAACTCTTCTGGAACAGAGAGTTAAGACTAAGACAGAAATGGTTGTATCTTTACATGAAGCATTTCCAGAACACTAACAGCTTTCTGTAATGGACTTGAGATGGCTTCACTTAATGTAAAAGCAGGGGAAGAACTGAATTAGACTGGGACTGGAGCTAGATAGGTAATTTGGCCAATGCACATATCCAAATAGCCTGCTTCTGTATCACTGGTCGAAAACCACTGGCATAATCAGATCTCTCTACTTAGTTTTTTTGTTAACTAAATCTGAACTGGAAGATACATCAAGGGATCTAGCTACGAGCAAACAAACTGGTTTAGGAAATGGAGTATTTGCCTTCCAACAGCTTATCATTGTCAACTTTTACACATGGCACCCCTTAATACTTCACATCTCAACTAGGTCAAGACATCTCAGTATCACAAACAATGTTTTGTTTATGATCAGCTGTACATTTTTCCAAAGAAAACAGAACATTTTTCAGTGTTTGGAAGAGGTAAGGTTAATATTAATTTCATAGCAGGAACAGAAATCCTCACTTCCTCATCCACTTTATCTTGACTGGATCTTTCCTCCTCTGTTCTTTTCGATGCTATTTCCATTGCCTAAAGAAATACAAAACAAAACAAAACAAATATCATTCTTTAGAACTGCACCACTAAGTCTTTAGAATCACATCCAACTATTCCCATCTGTGTTTCTCTGCGCTCTGCTGTAACACACACGCACTCCAGCTTTCCCTATGGGAATGCCGCCAGCGACACCTAATGGTAACCAGCACTGCTGTGAAGCACACTTAGAGCTGCAGATCAGGGCTGTAACAGAGGGAGAACACACTTGCTGCTTCCCCCAGACCAAACTGTGGCAGGCTCAACATGGCTACAGGACATACAACACCACTCTCCAATAAGCACGGTTATATTTCTGGAGAGCTTCTCCTTGCCAGAAAGAAACAGCTAACTTAAAGCATCCTGGTTCTTACAGCACCTCAAACAGACATTTGAGTCTTCATTAGACTTTCTGAGAAAACATGCAATGAAAGTAGTGTCACCCTACAACGGTATAAATGGAAAAGACCTATGTGCATTTTTGAAGCACTAGCACAACAATGTCATGTGCTGGCTTCCTTATAGTAGGAGGTACAGTAAATGAGATGAAGGAGCTTGAACTAGATCTGATTTTATTGTCCTCCGACTAAGCAACAAGGCCATGAGGTCTTACCTTAGACAGGTAGTCATCAATGTTCTCACTTGTGATAGAAGGATCAGTAATAAATTCAAACAGCTCCCTCACAGTCATCACTGCAACATTGTGCTTCTGGAAAAAGTCTGCCAGGAAACAAGGGCAGAGACAAAACCCATAAGTAATTCCATCTAACACATGCAGCTCTGATGTTAAAGTGACAATTCCAGCAAGCCAACAACTTTGATAACTTGGGAAAGTCTCAGCAGCACGTTCTACATCATACTGACTTTAGTTACCAGATGCTTGGCTATCTGAAATGAAACTGTTCATCTTCCAGATGCAACAAATACTGAAAGGAGAAAAACTGCATAAATATAAAAGCCAAATAAATTTCAGCAGGATCCAGACTTAATGGAGTAGGGACTAAGAAGTAAAGAATTTAAGACAGGTGTAGTATTTGCAATGACTAAGATGAAAAAAAAATGTATTTCAAATAAGGAATGGAGACCTCAAACTTTTGCCAGAGAGAAACAAGTGTCCACTGAAATACAGTACAGCCTAATTATGATCCACCCAAAAGGAAAGACACATTCATGTCCTGGAACATTCCTCACTACTACACTCAGAACTGGTTTCTTAAATCAACCATGACCAAACTCATAGGCTGCATTTCTGTTCTGAAAAACAGCAGCGAGTGACATTGAGGATTGTTGAGTAAGTATTTTCTACTAAAATTCCCTGAAGATCTCTCACTGTGAGAAATTAATCACAGAAAGATTAGAAAAGGGCTTAGTTTGGAGGCAGCTCTCTGTGCCCATGGAACCACAAGTCTCTGCAAAGATCACACACAGGGCAGAACCAGGTGTTTGTTAGAGTCTCTGTGGAAGGTTTAGACAGAGAAAGTTGCAGTGACAGAAAACAAGCAAAACAACACCAAAACCAATGCAACTCACTCAGACACTAGAATATCTATGGAGAGTAAGTCAAAAGACATGAATAAAGAGCAAGGGTGCATCTAGCTGAGCCAGACGTTACTAGAAATTCATGAACTGACAAGGAATAAGCAAAAACTAGCATACTGGGTACCAACAGACACATAGCATCAAAATGCACACAGTTCTTTGCACAGATTCTAAAGAGTCTTTGTAAAATAAGAAAAAAGTCAATGTGAAAAGAAAGGGGGGACAAAAGCAGCCTACAATGAGAGATTTTTTTGTCCTCAGGGACACACCCTACCAGGAGGTGTGTATCTGTTACACAACATGTATACCCACGCATGAAGATCAAATTCTCAAGAGAAAAACACCATTAAACTTATCAAACTACTTTGACAAGTGATAATATATCTCAACAATTATGCTATGCCTTGATCCTCTCAGCTGCCCTGGACAAGTAAGTGCAGGGAACTTTATTACACAGAGAAACTTCTTGCCAGCTGAGGAATTTCAGATGTGGATTCAGCTCACAGAAGAGCCTGCACAGTATTTTAAGTAAGGGAAGTTAAGTTTGGGGTGAGCACTGCTGCAGACTAGGACTGATCTTAGATCTATCCTGAGATTCAGCCACGTGACTCATTTCAGACAGGTAATTTCTCGCAAAATAGGCTGCACTACTCTGAACCCAGCACAGTACACTGCTCCCTGAGGAAGTCATGAGAACATAGGAGAAGAAGTATTTTAATGGAATTTTAACAGCTTCTACAGTCAGTTATACCTGAAAGAACATAAGGTGAACCGAGTTCATGCTGCTAAATAAACCAGCTGTCAGAACAAGGGTTGAAGAGCAGCCCCCTCACCGTTAACGTTGGCACAATCCTTCCGCAGGAACTCCAGCGCGTGAGGGTGGTCGTGCTCCACGGACTGCGACACATCAATGATGTACACATCCCCACCGTGGTACCTGCAAGGAAACCCCACACAGAGCTGCACCAACCCCATCAGATTACTGAGGGGCAAGGAACAAGGCAAGCTTCAAACTTCAGAACCAGCAAAAGAAACCTTAACTTCCATCTCCAGCACACACCTTGCATGTTAGCGCCAGGGCGGCTTTTTTCAGTCAATCCTTGCCCTCCTCTATGCAAGTTGTATAATTAAACTTTTTTAAAAAATAGTCTGCTCATGAACAAAAAAAAAGCAGAGAGGCACATGAAAAAGAAAAATCAAGAAAAAAGTTATAAAAATGATACCTCACTAATTTTTGCCTGAGTTGACACGTTTTTTTCTCGTTGTGAGGGGGTTTTGTGAGGTGGTTTTGTTGTATGTTTGGGTTTTTTGGTTGGTTGGGTTTTTTTTGTATTTGTGGCGGTTTTTTGTTTGTCTGTCTGTTGGGTTTTTTTCACAGAGAAAGCTCAGATCTGGATTAAAAGCTACATAATTAATTAGATAAGTTACAAAACCCAGTAATGACAAGGACCCCACCCTCCCTGAAAGGTACATCAGTACTCTCACACAGACGTTGCCAATGCACACATTTTAGATGTCACAACTCAGAGCAAGGATTAAAAACATACAGCATATTAAATTCACTGAGATCTGCGTGAACAAGTCTGGCATCTTGGTACATTCTTCTCATGTACTGGATGATCTGTAGGTACAGCTCCCGGACTTTGGAGTCAGATAACTGAGCATTCTTCAGCAGAGGAGCAGGCCTTGAAATTACAAAAAAAAAATAAAAAGAAGTAAATACTTTTTCCTTCTTCATACCGGCTGCAAATGCTTTAATTGCTGTGCCTGATCCTTTCACTCCCTGAGTATGTCAAGCAAGTCAGGATGAGCAACCAAATACAAGGAGCCAGCAGGAAGGGCAGCAAAACTTTGCTACATGCTTGCCAAAGATTCTGGAGCTGTATTTCCAAGGGGAGCTAATTTGGACCATGCTACATTAATGTCAGTAACTACAAAACAATGAGCTATCTTCATGTATGACTAGCAAGCTTTTCCAGCACTAATCTCTGGTTAAGCCACTTTATGAATTAATTTTGCACACAACTGAGGCTTCAAAATCACGCAGATTGCCTGCAGTAGTAGCTGACAAATGTCTGAGGCCATTCCACAGGTCACATGCAGATATTAACTTTACAGGCCTAAAGTAACTCTAGGTAAATTCAGAGGGTTGGTTTGTTTGGTTTTAATAAACCTTTGGGAAAAAGCTATTACTAAATTAAATAAACTCCAACCAAACAAAAAAATTTATTTTCTAAGGATACTTACCTATCACCTTTACCAATAAAGCCCATGACAAGCACATGACTCCTTAGCATAATTGGCTCTGGGCAAGGTATCTGGGCCGTATTCAACCTAAAACACAGGAACAAAGCCACAAAAAAAATAAAACCAAACTTTGTTTGCTTGGCACTAGTGCATAAAGGAGCTCTGTAGCTTTGAACATAATACACAGTGAGAACTCAGGAAACTCTAACTTGTGAAGAAAAACTAGGAAATGCACACAAAAAGCCACAACCATTATGACCCTTTTCTAAGCATTCCTGTGTCAAAGAACCTTTACACAGTCCAGGTTAATCCTAGATTAACCTGTATCACACAGCGTGCTGCTGCTCAGCAGCAGCTATTTCTAGCTTTTCCTTGCTGTTCAGTCATGTCAGACAGAGCTCAGACACTGAAGAGCTTAGAGCATTAGCAGCAAAACAAAAGAAGATCTTTATTCTTCCCTCCCCTTTTGTTCCTCTCCCATCATGAAGCTTAAGATACTTTCCTGAACACTCCAGAGACCCTAAAGGGTAGTGATAGCCACAGTCTAGCAATGAGTACCTCCTATAAACGTGAAAGTTTTGGTAACCTCTGCATGATGAAATAAAAACTGGAAAAATCACCTTATTAAATTCCTCATTTCTTTTTCGGCCCATGTCTTCACCATTTTTCTTGGGTTGCCTTTGCAGTATCCATGACGAAATCTTTAAGTAAAGAAATAAAAGATAACAGAGACT
The DNA here is from genome assembly GCA_014706295.1 of Lycocorax pyrrhopterus obiensis. NCBI lineage: Eukaryota > Metazoa > Chordata > Aves > Passeriformes > Paradisaeidae > Lycocorax > Lycocorax pyrrhopterus. The sequence continues at coordinate 67,276,229 of JACSVZ010000002.1, forward strand.
CTTAGCCTATCAATGCAGCATAAGCACCAGTGATTTTAACACCTTTCAAAACAATCCCTCTTCCCCAGTAAAATCAGGCAGAAGTCAAACTCACCTGAATTCACCACTCACATACTTATCCCGATCTTTAAACATCAGAATAGAGGTTTTGTAAATCTTTATTGCTCTGTTCTCTCCATTTGCAGTACTGGCATGATATACATTGGCCTATCAGATTAAAAAGGGAAGAAATAACATTAAGGACAAGCTCTTTAAAGCGACATAATCTTCTCTCTTCTTCTCATTCTGACACCTGGAAAAGATCTGATCTCACCCCAGCCCCTGTGTGGCACCCAGCTGAAGGAGACTGCACACAGGGCAATCCTTTTTCCATGAAAGGCAGCCTACAGGAAGTACATAAGATGGGGCAGGGGTGCAACAATGCTCACAGAATAAAATCAACATTGCACAGGAAAATTCTGCCTCATCCACACTTGGGAGACTGAAACGAGCCCTCATGTGAAGGGTTAACTTGAGCCTGTGCACTAAAGCATTCAGGCCCTAAAGCATGTCCCAAATGTCTCATGTTTCCGCCTCTAACAGGGGAGAATTATGTCTTTAATCAGAATTCTCTGGGTTTGTATGTTTTTTCAGGCACTGTTTCATACTGTGGGTATAGATAACTTTGCCAAAACTTTTGGTTGAAAGATGCAATTAACAACATCCACAAATTTAAGATAATATTAAAACATTCTTAGAAACCTTTCATACTTGGGAAAATTGGTTTCCTCTAACATAAATAATTTTTTTCTTAAGGTAACTTCCTACCAATCAAGCAACACAAAAACATGAAGTAAACCCAAGTATTTCACTACATCTTCTGAGCACCATAAATTTCCACCCAGCCTGCTGAAAAAAAACCCCATCCTACTACATTATTTGCAACAAAACTTACTTCTTTCCCTGTGCTGATGCAGCCATTGATTTCTGATATGATACCTCTAGAGAGCATCTTGAACAGAATGATTCGGGTCCTTGGATCCAACACCTCAAATTTAATACAGAAAAGTCAGCAGAGGACAAAACCTAATAACAGTGTCCAGTCTTAGTATCATATTAAAGGGCCCTTGGCATCAGACAATTCTCAAGGATCAAATGATAATCTGAACAGCAACCACTCAGAATTTTGCCATGAATCTAGAATGATATTTCACTCTTTCTTCCAAACTTATTAATTTTTTTCTTTCATTTAAACTAAGCATATGTTGTTGAGCTAGCTCTAGAAGAGACAGAGAAAACATTTCCCACTCATAGTTGCATTTAATGTTCTAAAATAAGATTTTTTTCTTGGGATACAGATACCATAACTGAAATAGAATAGCCATGTGGGCTCGGACCAATAATAGTTCAGTCTTGTTAAAGAAGAAAAAAAAGAAAAAGGAAAACCTAGCATTTCTTCTTGTTCTTTGGAATTTAATAAAAGCTTAAGATGGAATTCTGCATTGCACACATGAACAAATCACAATGTTAAAGACAAAAATGAGCTCTAAAATGTTTATAGAACCAAAGCTAACCTTCATACACAAAAGAAACAAACAACAGGTCTCTTCAGGATAACGTGGGAATCAGAATTCCAAAACTCACCTGCTCTGCTTTATCATTGATTCCAAAATTCTACACTACTTGCTCTGGTCAAAGGGAACTTTGATGAACAAAGGACTTACCTGTTCTACTGTTGCTCTGTCTGACTTGTCTTTGACTCGGTACCTAGCAGAAGTGAAAATAAAATGTTACAATCCCACATATGAGCTTGGTACTTTGTCAGAGCAAACTGTGACATTCTGTGTCAAAGATAAGATGACAGCCTCAAGAAGTAAAGCTTTCAGTTCATACAGAAGCAAAGGTTTCTCCTGCAGACACAGGAATGGAAAGGAAGAAATCCAACAAACCGCCGCCACCATAAACATCAGAGCCCTTCACTTCTGTAGATTATCTTCTTGCCTCTTCTGAATTATGCTCATTCAGGAGGAAACTGTATCTGTCTTTACAACTTAGGGCTACAAGCTGCAGGCCAAAAAAAAAAAATTCTTAAGAAGAAATACTTTTCCCTCACCAAATCATCAGGAGGAACCTTCAAAAGGCCTCCAATACCTTTTTAGCTCAGCTGCTTAAGGATTTCTGTTTAGAAAAAAAAGAGCATCAAAGGGTCTTTTCTAGGGGAACGACACCATCACTTCTGTCTTACTATACTGCACCAACACAATCAGATGTGCTACCAGGGACAGAAGAATCAAAACTTTGGGATGGTCTTTTGAAGACCAAAGGGCAAACTGCATGTAGACTACTTCTAACTTCATCTTTCTTAACAAACTTATTCAAACAAGGAAATAAGAACAACGCTTCTGGGTTCAAAGTATTTAAGTGAAAATAGAAAAAGTAATACTCACATGTCTGCTTCCTTCTGTCTAGACTTTTCTGTGACTCTGTTTATAACAGAGTCATCAAAATTTAGCTTATCTGAAAAACACGTAAGAAGAAATGAAAACAAAAAACCCAAAACCCCAAGAAGTTTCCTACACACCAGGATTAACCCAGCACTTCACTCTGTTTACATTTCAAGGTAGGACTATAAGGTAACAACACAGATGAGTGAGACAGTTCCACGGACTTGGAAATGTGATGCCAGTAATGCCTTTTGGATAACATCTCTCCATTAAATTTGTCTGTTCTTCTCCTATAACAGTCAAATGCCACTTTTCTTAACACAATAAGCAATAGCCTCCCAGATTCTCTCCAAAAATACATTTAAATGGTGTTTGATTAAAGGCTAAATGTATAAAAGCTGCTGTATTTGGCTACAAATACCAGCAACCTTCATTCTAGCACCACTTTGCTACAAAGGAAAACACAACCTCTGATTGCTACCTTGACAAAAGGTGCCAATCACAGCTACTCCTAGTCCTGACAGGCTTTGCTGAGCAGCCATTTCCATCTCAGGGTAAAAATCAAACCACAGCAGCTGGGACAGCAGCCTCTTCACTCAGCACAGGAATTCTGCCCCTGGGAGAGAACTGCTGCATAATGTACCCTCCTAATACTACGGGGGACTGCAGTCATCTAGAAAATGGTAGCAGCTGTGGAAATGACCAACATCACAACAGAGAGTTGATACCCTCCATCCAACCAACCAGTCTGTTCCTACAGAGAATCTAGGGAAGAAAGATGTCATGTTGTCTGGAGAAGTCAAGGGGAAAGAAAAAACCCCAACAAACCAGCCATGTGGTTCTGAAGGTGGAGAGAGAGGGGTATGACAACCAGTTCATGGAGACTAAAGGCAACTTCAAGTACACAAAAGCCATTTTAATCTCTCTGGCAATGGTTAACTCACCCATTCCAGTGAGTTCTGGCTTAACATAAACGGAATGAGTCTGAAAACGCCACAGAGTGGTAACTGTTTCAGTAACAGATGACAATGCAATTATACTCACCTAAATTAATTTTGTGTTCAAATTTTCTTAAAATCTTGCCTGCAGGGGTTGACAGTTTTGCTGAAGAGCAATTAGGGGTCTGTCTATTTGCCTGAAACAAAGGATTTATTAACATAAGTCACCTTCTGTACACAGCCCTTTGAGATTCAGACCATATCATTGGAAAAGTCACCTCAAGTGCCTATGCCTAAAGCTATGAGAAGAAAACCACACAGGGTAAGGAAACAGGTATGGATAAACACTAGATTTTACTTAAGAAAAGAAAATACAGGTAACACACCAGTTACAATTCCAAAAGTGCTCCAAACCAGGGTTATTTTTAGTCTAGAAAGCTACAAGTCTCTCATACAGCACTTTTTCTGTCTGTAAAAGGAAGAGAACAGAAGACAGAAACAAGGAATAAAACAAGAGAAAAAAATGCAGAGGTAATGAACAGAGAAAACTTTCCAAGATTCTGTCTTTTCTTACATGTAGTCCTTTCCAAACACAACTAACACCTGAACATGATTTCACCATCATTGAACAGCATAAACCTCTAAATAAAGGCATGAACATACCACCCAGGACAAGCACTGCCAGACATGCTATGCTATGATCAGCACCACTCTGATTTATCTCAGCTGTTCTGCTAAGTTGGTATCAATAAGAAAAATGAGGTTTTGAATGTCTAGTGTCCAAGCTGATGTGAGAACTAGTATCCTTCTTACCTTCACACGTGCTTTTCATTCTGCACAATGCCAGAGTTTCTATGCCAACACCATACACTCTAAATTAACCCACTTCTAGCACCTCCCTCCATTTCCTATGCTTTTTTTTTTCTTTGCCTTCTTCACTATTAAGTCAAAAATAGAACCAGTTTCACCCTGGGTATGACTAGCAGATAGTCTTAAAATTAAATAGAAAGGCTGGGGAAGATGCTCAGAAACACAGAGGACAAATACCAAAAAGCAAGGAACATCCGTAGAGATCAGGTTGGGCAAAGAAAGAAAAGTTGCGAAAGGAAAGGAACAGAAGGAAACTGCAGTGACAAAGAGAATCCAGCAACAGGGTTTGAGACAATAAAATCAAAAGGACCCCTGGCTACAAGGTACATACACATATGGCACGTCAGAGGAACAGACTCAAAGGGAGAGGATTCTCTCAAGGAAAAAAGTCTGCTTGCATTTATTCTCAACATGACACTAACAACGAACAAAGCCTTCAGGTTAGCCCCGTTAGCTCTTGGGCACCCTCAAGGCTCACAGAATAGCCTTCAACATACCTGTGGATTGCATCCACCAGCAGCATTGTGGCGTTTCGTGAGTCTTCCCACCTCATCATCCCAGTCCCAGTCTTCATCTTCTTCTTCATCATCATTGTCCTCATCACCATCTCCTTCCTCAGCGTTAACTTCTTCACATGTGCGTAACTGGCAGCTCTCAGGGACCTCACCCTCTTTACACGTTTCTGTGTCTTCCGCAGATTCACTGAAAAGAAACACAAACGTCTCTATAACTAAAAATGATTGCTACAGTCACCAAAAATTCAATACATTTATCCCCACAAATGACTTTACATTTTCACTCGTGTTTTAATTCACCGCATCCAGTTCTAAGACCCTCTATTCAGGGAGGACATTGAGGTGCTGGATCAGGTCCAGGAAAGGGAAATGAAGCTGGTGAAGGGTCTGGAGCACAAGTCCTATGTGGAGCAGCTGAGGGAGCTGGTGGTGTTTAGCCTGCAGAAAAGGAGGCTCAGGGGGGATCTTATCGCTCTCTACGACTCCCTGAAAGGAGGCTGTAGTCACCTGGGGGTCGGTCTCCTCTCCCAGGCAACAAGCAACAGGACAGGACATGTCCGAAAGTTGTAAAGTTGCACCAGGGGAGGTTTAGGTTGGAAATTAGAAGAATTTCTTCACAGAAAAGGTGATTAGACATTGGAACGGGCTGCCCAAGGAGGTAGTGGAGTCACCGTCCCTGGAGGTGTTTAAGGAAAGACTGAACGTGGTACTCAGTGCCATAGTCTGGTTGGCACGTTGGTGTCGGGTCACAGCTTGGACTCGATGATCTCGGAGGTCTTTTCCAACCTAGCTGGTGCTATGAGTCTGTAATGTCAGTAGCGTGTCACGGTTTTCTGCCAGGACAAGTATGCCCCAACGCAGCACACCTAATGGAAAAGGGAAGCCGAGGAACACACGCAGCCTTTCCTCTCACCTTCTCCTGTAACCGGGCAGCACCACCCGCTCTCCCTTCCCCGCTGCCGGGCGAGTCCCAGGGCTGCTCCCCGCCCCGCTCCGCGTGTTGGCCCGGCCGCGCCCGAGGCCCGGCCCCGCCAGCGCCCCCACTCCCGGCCCCTCGGCGCACCCTCACCTGTCCGAGCAGTCCGCATCGTCGAACTGCCCGGGCACGACCTGGCTCATCACCAGCGCTCGGTAATCCATGGCGGCGGCGGGCAGGAGGCAGGAATCAGGAATCAGGAATCAGGAGCCGGGATGCCCGCGGGACGCAGGCGCTGGCCCGGCCGCTACGGCGCCGCCAGAGGGACCAAAAGCAGCGCGGGCGAGCGCGGCTGGGACGGATTCGCCCCTGCTCCGGTGCCAGCTCCCGTCCCCGCCCGCTTCCCCGGCTCCTGGGCTGGGAGATCCTGCCGCCGGCACACGGGAAAGCCGCGGAGGGGCTTTTCCCAAGGACTTGTAGTGGGGGATGGCTTTACACTGAAAGAGAGTAGGGTTAGATTAGCTATTAGGGAGAAATTCTTTACTGCCACGGTGGCGAGGCACTGGAACAGGCTGCCCGGAGAAGCTGTGGATGCCCCATCTCTGGAAGCGTTCGTGGCCAGGCTGGATGGGGCTCGGAGCAACCTGGTCTAGTGAAAGGTGTCCCTGCCCACGGCAGGGGGGATGGAACTAAACGATCTTTAATGTTCCTCCCAATCCAAACCATTCTGTCGTTCTATGAATTCCCAGCAGCTGCCGATAAATCAATACTCCACTGTGGTATACCTGTATAATATTAAATAATATAGCCTTAAAAATACTGCCTCTTCAAGTCCTCTTCTCTTGACCGGGAATGACCATTCCTGCCACAGATTCATGGTTGTTTCCCGTAAAACACTAGTGATGATCTGTGTCCTCCGTAGTAGATACTGAGAAGAGTTTTATTTAGTACACTCTGAAATATTAAATTCCAACCTTTATTGAAATAAAGCTCTAATTGAAGCAAAAGGAATTCCAAAATTTCAAGCCTGGCTAGAACCATCTTAGCTCCTAACACCCCTGACATTGAAAAACATTACAATCTGTTTATATATCAATATAATGTAGGATTAGGAAAATAAAAGCGAGTGCCGGGCTTTTGCTATCTGGTACATAATGGTAAAATTTTAAAATTAAGTCTTTTTTTTGTAGATGTTTTCCCATTATCCAAGTGGTATGTGTAAAAGCTATAAAAAACCTGGGATTGTGCAGAAAACATGGATGCTTGTACTGAGATACCTTTAAAAAATACTTAATACAATAGATATAATTTGCATCTGCAACACTTCCATAAAGTCAGCTCTTTGTTGAGTTTCTGTGCTCATTTTCCCCAATACATAGCCACCAACAGAACTCGGATTAAGATCACCTGTTTACTGATCTTTTTCCTAGAACCAGGTGTTGGAGGACTCTTAGTCCATGTGGGTAGAGAAGGCACTATTCTACAGGTTTATTTCACTCTCTAATAACTTATTTAGTGCTCTTAAGTAAACATACCCATTTATTGTAATGACAGGGGACTGTTTGAAACATAACACTGCCAGACAATTTCCACATTCATATTCATTCCTTCTATGCTTCAGGCTTCCACATGATTTTTCCTACAACCTTGGAGTGCAGCATGCTTTTTTTGTCCCAGGCTTTAAGAGCTCCTTTGGAAGCAAGCACAAACTGTTCTACAAACAATTCATCGGTAACAGGGTTAAGGGAAACAGTCCACTAGGTAATGGTGATACTTTCAGAAGGAGAATGGGAAAAAAGGTTATCACCCCTAATCCATGGGAGGACAGACATCCATCAGACTATGTATCTAGCTTGGACCACTGTAGCTCCATGGTCCCTGCCACACGAGACTGTCCTCAGAAAACTACTACCTCCCTTACTCTACCTATGGCTGCATTATTATATTTCCTGAAGATTAAGAGTCAAAATGTTTGCTCACACTCGGAGATGCACTAATTCTGTACTTAACACAACATATTATGTAGGACAGATATACATTCTGGTTCACACTGAAGCTGGGTAACTGGGTACAGAGACCATAGTCAGAATCCCTGGAAGAACTGCAGTATTGCTCCTTCCTGGAGGAAGTCACTTGAGAAGACCACTAACAGCTTCCTTTTTATATTTGCAGGATGAAATGTAGAACCCAATGGTGAGAAAAGACAGTCCCTGCCAGCTCTGTGAAGCAACCTGTGTTTCTGAGCCCATCTTGGAAAATCTGAGCTGCAGTATGTTCCTGTTGGTGAGGCTAAACATGAGAGTGATTTCAAGTGCCATGTGCTAGGATGAGCATGTTGTAATGACATTTATCTATCACACTTCCCTCCCCTGCCAAAGTGCCAGGCAGTACTTTGTAGTTCACAGTGCTGTCTAACAGATCTTTAGCTGGTGCAAAATCAACAGACTTTGTTAGATTTTGAGGTCAGCTCTTACTGGCATGGCATGAGTGAAGCACATGAACAATAGGGACTGTACACAGCATGGGGAGACATGAGAGAGGGGAACAAAGCATATGGTCGAAGGACTGTTAAAGTTAGATGATTGACAGAAAAACCTATCTGAAAATGGAAAACAGCATCTATATCCTGAGCAGTTGTTACAGCAACACAGCAAGTGACCAGGATCTTCTCTATCTCATGCACTGTGGTTGATATTCCAATATTCTAGGCTATATTTCCACTTTATACAAGACATTGGTTTAAATGGAATAGGCACACATATTTATGAAAGAGAAATTAGCTAATATGATACTTCAGTACTGCTGTGAACATTCAGGTAGTTCCATCATATTTTTGATAGAGGACTCCTGATGAAAAAGGATACACACTGAGGAGGTCAGGTGATGCACGCATTAAGTTCCAAACAAAATACCTATTTTCCTCAGCTGTATTATCTCCATGAATATTCTTTGAAACCACTATAAAAAACTTAATTCTTCTTTTGATTCCATATGCATTTCAGGATACCTCTCAGAAAACAAGAGTCCCTAAGCCATAGAAATGCTTGCTGTAGAACCAACATACCTTTCTGCATAGTCGACTGGAAGGAGTCTTTGGGTGTGGATACATTTTTCCCAGAGTAGAAATCCCTAGGCAAGGAAGAACAACCACATCAAAGGAGAAGGTTGGGCTGGCAAAAAGAAAACAATACTAAAAAAGAATTGCAGGAGCCTGGGAGATGTTTCATTGCCAGAATAATTATCAGTTAAACCCATTGTAGGTCCTCATGAAGAGCCACATGCAGAAATGTGGAGTCACTGCTGGATTGTATTATTAAAGAATCCTCCATAACAGACATGTCTTATTTTCTCCCTCAAAATCCTGTCTCTCTATTCAAGACACACTCAGGTTTTGGGACTGAGAAAGAGTTTCCTGGAGAAGATAATTTGAACTTGGCTAGCAAAACTCCCTTTCCAGAAGGAGCCATGGTGCTTGAATGGAGGACTGAATGATGAAAATACCCTTCTCTGATGAAAATAGGAGTAGTAGTAGTAGTGCTTTTTTGAACTTGTATTCCAAAATTTTATAGGTAAGTGCTGGGCCTCACAGATGTATAACATAAAAGAGAAGTGCTAAGAATACCAAATACAGGTGCTGGAGTTGTGCCTTGAATTAACTGAGTAATGAACGTAGGGAGTAATGCATTTATATTGCAGTTTCCATTCTGATTACAAATTATTTAAAATTTTAATAAATATTTAAATTAGTTTATTACCGTTATTACAAATCTAAATTAAAATTAAAAATTAAAGAAGTTACAAATTACACGCTTTTGGTAGGCAGCCACTGGACAACAAATAGAGCCTTCAAACAACTGGAGAGAGAATAACACGAGTGTATCATCTGATTCTTTCCATGAGAACACAGTGCACATACCAGGCCTGATACAGTGAAACAGAGAAATGAAAATAGGTATAAAGAACAGTGTAATACAGTACAACAAAAGAGGAAGTGCTCTGAGAGAGTTTCCACCAGAATCTGAGATGCTTTTTCTTTTTATAGTTTTCTTTTTTTTTTTTTTCAGTTACAGGTGGTGTAAGAAAAAAGCAGACCAAAACGTTTAAACATGGTGGATCAAACTCTACTCCTGTTTATTACTAAATTTATTAAAGTATCTAGGAAATTCAGTTAAAAAATGTATAGCCTTCTTCCAACAGACTAACTCAGTAGTATTTCAAACATGGTTTTTGCCTTCTTTCATCTTCAGGGAGTAAAATCTCCTTTTTATCAGCCTTCTCAAAATTCAGTTAATAGAGCAATTCACAGAGCCTGAAAGACTTTTCTATTTCTTACTTCTTTAATGTAAACATTTATTTTTCTTCATTTTCTACAATCAAATGGGTTAGCCAATAGTTGAATTTTGATTTCTTGGTGGTTTTTGTTTCCTTTTTTTAAATTCTTGCTTTAAAATCAGGGATTACTGTAAATTAGGCCAAAATCTGACAATTACACTCTTTAGACTTGTCACAGCACTGGAACTTGATGCAGGTGCAAGGACTGTAGGCAGTGTAGAAGGGTGAACTTCTTAATTTTCATCATTTTGTAATTTGGCCCACATCGACTTATCTTCACAGATGGAAGATTTCCACTGAAGTTGGTGAAAAAATAGTTTGCATAAACTGGACAGAGGGTGTCACTTCTTGTTTTGCAACAGCAGAATGACACAACTCCACCACTACAGTAACAGTATGGGTGAAGTCTCTTCAAATTTGTCCTCATTTGCTTTTCCATCTTCTCTGAACAGAATGCTGTCAAGCCATGTGACCTCTCCTCCTTCTAATTAGTTGATGATAGAAAGTGTTGCTCCCCCCAAGAAATGCTGAAAGTTGGTAAGGACTCTTTACTCCAGCATTTTGGGATATCACTTGCTCCCAAGGAGGAATAAAAACAGGGAGATTAAATAAAGGGATAAAGAGGATCCCTGTAAAGGGATTCTCTCCACTCATAGAACAGGGAGCCCCTCAGAGCTCCTTATACACTGCCCGATCTTATCGTCTTTCTCCCTCTTTATGTATGGAATGATTTAGGTAGAGAGTGGAGTAAGAGTCATACACATAGTAGGATGTTCTTCATGAAGCTTGTTAGCACATGCAGGGATGTGTGTTTTAATCTTTAAACAACCCTTAATTCGACAAGGGTTACTTTTTGACCATTGTGTCCTTCGAAGTTTCAGTGACACAACTTTGTTTCGCTCCTCAGAGCCGGAACAGGACCATCCTATCTCCACAGGCCTCCTGCTTTGGCCAGCTCAGCCTTTCTCACTGTCAAGTACACAGATCTCCATCCTCAAAGATAACATGGAATGCACATAGTGTATCCACGGGTAGTAAACCTTAGCCCTTGCCTGACTCCTTGGTCATCATCCTACAGTGCTGAGGGAGGAAAAGGAGAATACACACAGAAATGGCTCCTGTCCTTGCAAACAAAAGTCCAGGGAGAAAGGGATGACAAGTTGGCAGAAAGTCAACAGCCACTATCTGAATATAACAAGCTGGCTCCTCGTCTTGAAATCCTGCAAGCAGAATTTGAAAATGAGCAAGCTGAGATGAAGAAAACACAACAACAGATTTGTGAGTTCAGAAGGGAGAACCAAAAGCTGCAGCAACAGAGGGTGAAAGACCAAGGACAAAACCACATCCTGCAGCTCGAAACCGATGGAAAGAGATATGATATAGTCAGGCAACCACAGACAGCTACAGCATAATTCAGCCTGATACTGTAAGCACCAAAAGTATCTATAATGCACAATCCTAGCTGCCATGTGCAGCAGTTCCCAGTTGCCAGGTGCAGCATTTCCCCTTCCCTTCTAGGGACGAACTCCCACAGATTCCAGCTGAGGGTCCTCTCCAAAAAGCTGCTTTAAGAACCTTAAAGGTGAGATAGCACTCCTGAAGTCCTTTACTGGATTTGAGTCCCAGTGTGGAATTCTGTCTTACGCAGATATTTATGCAATAATCTAATTGCAAGAACTGATGAAACACTTTCCAATTTATTATTTCAAGTAAATGAGGAAATAAAAAGTTAAGATAATGAACTTTTTTTTACTTCTTCAAGGGGAAAAGGAATGAAAGGATCAGAATGTAAATGTTGCATACTTTGTTACCTTCTCTCTTTCTTCAGCTTTGCAGCAGCTTACTGATAGTTTTGTCTGTATCTTGCATGGGCTGGGAAACATTCAGAACTGGACACAGTATTCTAGATGCATCCCAATAGTGATTAGAGAAGTAAAAGTCACTCACTAAGAAAACAGATCTGCTTTGTTCATTTCCCATAGCATGAAGTGTAACGTCTAGAAATTAATCTTCCATTTTCTTATTTTTTTCTTTAAGATTGGCAACTCTACCATAGCCATAGGTGGCTTTCTTATTCATTGATTACTCCATATGCAATTACATGTACACATTCTCTTACTGGCTATGTTTTATTTCCCTATTGTACTTTAGGCTTAAAATAGAATTTTATTTTCACCATATGTGACAATACTCACAATGATAAAACCAAGAGATTGGAGGTTGTTTGGATATACTCAGTGCTGCTACCAAATACTGCTGTAGTATACAGAGTTCACTCCCTGGGTGAGAGAGACTGGACTTATGAAATCCATATGCACAATGAGATGAATCCAACAAATAGCCAACCTATCACTGAATAAGTAGCAATAATTAACTTGCAGTGTAGAATAAAAATAGCTTTTTATCTTTTCATGTCAACAACTTTGTTTCTGCTCTTCATGCAGAGAGAAGATAAAAAATCTGGTGGCTAAAAATACTCTGTATGCTTTAAGCTGCATATATTGCAAAACCATCACCCCAACCCAAGTGTTGCACAGAGTCTTAAGCTGGGCAACCTTGGACAAGGCCAAAGAGAGCTCTGAATTTCCTTTCCTGTTGCCATCATATGGAGCGTATGGAATCCATAATCTGATTAAGCAATCATACCTAGCAATGACAAATTTATCTAGACTATTAGAGTTTTCATTTGATTTTTGCAATTTCTCAAAAAAAAATCTAATTACTTAGTCAAGGTTGTGGAACACAATTTTCCATATATTTCTGTGAGATACCTCCAGAGAGGTATCCTTCTCCTTTTTTTTTTTTTTCTTAGATAAAATACAGAATCTGTGTGTGGTTGAGACAATTTTCTGCAATAGGGTAGCTAAAATTCCTTCCTGAAAAAACCTTGGGAAAGCACTGACCTTCAAAGAACTGCCACAATTCAGGCAAAAATTTAGCAGATCTCATTAAGAGCTCCTGTGAACACTGGTTTGTCTCCTGTACTACCATCCAGTCAGAAGCAGCTGACAGGACTTCCAGGGATGAGGGTTGCTGTATGACCCCTTTCTGCCTGCATCAATTTCAAATAAGTTGATTCCCCACAGTTATTATCAGTGGTGAGAAAGAATAATGTCAGCTTGACAGGTCTAAGTGGGAGATTCTCACTGGAATTATTAATAGCTACCACATACAGTAACTGTTAGTAATTTTGAAAAGTACTATAGAAATTAAAATGAAAACAAAACCCCTCAGAATTCAATAACTATAGAATTATTTCTATAAACTACAAAAAGTAATGAAGAGATAAATCTTGGTATCATTTTTTTTGAAAGTGTAATACTATCTCTTCTGATTTCAGGAGGCATGACATAATACGAAGGGTACAAAATCACCAACTATTAGAAGAAAATTTTAGAGCTTTTGACAGTTTCTGAAAGCAAAAAGATTTATATTATCTGTGAGCCCAAGAAAAGTTTCAGAAAAAAATAGCAAGCAAAAATAACAAGCTACCTTTTTGGGGTGCACTGGATTAGGGGGGTTACTTATCAAAACTATTGCATTGACCTGAACCTGAAGAGAACCGAGAAGGATGCAGTTCTTGGCACGTGGTAGCAACTGCGAGGTATTAACACCTAGAGCAATGTCCACAGAAAAACAACTGAGAAAAAAAAGCCCACCAAACATTTTGCTGATATGTAAAATTCCAGGGAAACTCAGGGAGAAAGTGAGAAAGTGATCCTCCTGATTGTGCCAACAAAATTTCCTTCTACATTACAAGCAAGATGTCTGTCCTAGTCAGATTATATTGCAGCCAGCCTTTTCCTGACACATCTTGGTATGCCATCCAAAAGTGAGAAACAGGATGCAGACAACAGGTTAGGACTGCATGACACTGCTCCTAAAAGTGCTTTGCTGAATTCATCTCTCATAGACGGCACTGAGTAAATTATGAAGAGGCAGTCCAACTGATTCTTGAACCCTTGGCCATGCCAAAAGCAAGTATTGATAGCAAAAATAGTAAGTCTCTACATAAATAGTTATTTGCCTTTTGCTGATATCTTCAAAAAGGAAGCAACACATCTGGGCGATTCATTTAAGAAGTTTAAAACGGAAATGTAAGGTAAACATAACTTACAGATCACAGACTAGCAATGCTCATTTTGTAATACACATTATGAAACTGAAGGCATATTTCCTTATAACAGTTTTACATGTAATTTCTAACTGAAAACCTTCTTTTAAATGCAAGGATACAACACCTGTACGTGACTGCAATCACATTCCCAAGGGCAACATGAACTCTGAGTGAACACCAGTCTTCTCAGAATTAGCATCCAACATAACAGATGTCAAAACTCAATGTCATAATAGTGGCAAATATTGTCAACAGTTATTTTATTATGCCTGTGAATGAACACACAGAGCAGTCCATGCAAAAAGAAAGGAAAAAAAATCTCTGCAGCTTGTTTCAGGTTTTCATACAGATTTTCTTTGAAATTATAACTTGTTTAATATGGGTAGAGCACTTAGCACAAAAGAAATGCAGCCTAATAGGCTTTTAGGCACAGTTGTAATATTGGAGTCAGTCTTGGCTTGGTGTGTTGCTGAAGCTAGTCAAGGTACTGCAATTATTTTCAGATACACTGTTAATTAACACCTTTCCGTGCCCCAACAACATACAGTAAGAGCACCATACAGGTTAATTAATTGGTAACATCAAGAACAGTTAACTCAGATGGAAAAGCAGCGCTTAAAGTACATAGTCACATTTTGTGTAGAAGACACAGAATGTTTCAGATCCTGCAGTGCTATATAGGAAACCTCCTACAGCATGCCAGTATTCTTTTGCTTTCCTGAAGAAAAAATAATTAGCTGCTTTCCCCCCACAAAAAATCTCCTGCAAAACAACGAAACCATGACTAGGATAAAGACATCACAACCTGGTGAAAGACCCTTACAGAAAAAGTAGTATTATACCATTGGATGGATATTATCTGACTAGAAATACTTTTATCAGTAGCAATGAATGTTTTCCAGTTTTCATAATCACGTCACTTTCAGTCGATACTTAACAGCATTTCAGTAACATTTTCAGCAGGTTAAAATAAGATTAATCTTAGCTAGAATGGTTACTTCTGATAATTTTTTTGTGTAATTTGCAGGTTCAAAAGCAAATTAGTGAAAATGAAAAATGAAAGCCTCAAGACTACATTTACCATTGCCATTACAGCAAGCTGCATATGCCCAAACGACAAATTAAAGTTAACTCAAGATATAGAATGTATCTTAACACTACTCTTGTTTCATTTTACCCTGGATGCCAGTTGCTGAATAAACTGTGGGAGAAAAGAGAAAGCATGGAGGCTGGTTTGGGCCTTGGAATTTTTATTTTCACTGAATGTTTTGATTGTAGGGCTTGGGATTGTAGGGAACATCCCTTATGTTGCATTTAACAAAAGGTCTACTGAGATAAAGGCAGTGTATCTATCATATTCATTCCCTATCATGCTTTGGGAAACTTTCAATTAAACCATCAAATATATGACCCAAATCCAGTTATTCTAAAGCAATGTGGAATTATGTAAGATTTCGATAGCACCTTCGTTGCAGCAAACAAATTGCTATGCTTTATCCTTGGTCTTTCTGGAGGTACGTTAGTCTACTTCCTGTGGAATCACAGAATATTCTAGTTGGAAGGGACCCAACTGGACTGTTGTCCAGTAAACATTGGACTCATTACCTGGTGTGCAATAAGCCAATAATTACACACTTGAGAGAGACATTGATCATTTATTTCAGAGTTGCACCAGCCTGGGTGCTCAGTGGTATTCCACAAATCAAGCACGCCAACTATGAAAACCTCCCACTATTTACACATTTTAACAAACAAAGACATTAATGTTCACTATCTACAAGTAACATATTTCTCTTATTAATTAGTATTTTATCTTTTATTGGTTAATGACTCTCTCACGTCTCATGCTAACTAATTGCCATGCTTTCTCTATTTTGGAGTCAGGGGGTTTTTGGGGTCGGTGGTCCGTGAGTCGGTGGCCGTGGTCTCCACCTGCCGGAATTCCCTTTTATCCAGTCAGAGCTGACTCAGCACAGTTGCTGAGTTGGGTTTATTAGTTTCTTCCTTATGTTGGGAGTTCTGCCAAATGTCCTTGCGGCCCGTAAATTCTGCATTCTTTGTGTCCACTCTTAGTGCTACATCCTTCTTCCCAAGATCTCCCTAGGTCTGAGATTATTGTAGCATGAACCTCAGCAAGGCACTTCTACCGACAAGTAATTTGTCTAACACCTGGACATCACACAGAGCTCGCTTGTTAGCTGCTGTTTCACAGAATACATCTTCAAATTCCACATTTTGCAACGCCACGAGGACCGTCGAAGTCCAACCCCTGGCGCTGCGCAGGACCAAGGATCACCCGACGCGACTGGGAGCGCTGTCCAAAAGCCCCTCGCCGGGGAGGCTCGGTGCTGCGAGCACTTCCCTCGCTCCGGGACTGCAGGAAGCGCCCGCCCCTGCCGAGCGCTCACGTGGCCGCCGCGCCTCCTGCCCGGCCGAGCCACGTCCGCGGGGGCGGAGCGGGGCGGGCGCGGCCCCGGATGGAGCAGCGGGGGGAGGCGGCTCCAGCTGCCTCTCCGGCCCCAGCGCCCGCCGCCGCCGCCATTTAGACATCCCGCCGCGGCAGCCAGCGCCGGGATAGGGTGCGCGGGAGGGGTCTGGTCGCCGCGGCCGCCGCCATCATCATCGCCATGAGCCGCCTGCCGCAGCTGCTGCTGCTCGCCCTGCTCGTCTTCCCCGCCGCGCTGCTGCTCGGGGGCGCCCGCGGCGGCCCAGGTGAGGGAGGGAGGGCGGGCGGGCAAGTGGCCGTCACCGCCCGGGCATGGGGAGCGGGGCTGGTGGGTGTGTGTGGGGTGATGCCCGTGGCGCACCGGGGAGGAGGAGCCGCCCCCGCCGGGCCTGCGGAAGCTCCGCCGAGAGGCGGCGGCGGGCGCCGCTCATTCATCGCCCCGGCCGCCCGCGCACGTGGCCGCCGCCGGGGCTCCGGGGCCCGGCCCGGTGCCTGCGGGGCCCCGGCGGGTGAGAGGCCGCGCTCCGGCCGCTCCCGGCGCAGCGACCCTCGGTGTCGGGCGGGGCCCTGCGGGCACCGGCCTCGGGCCCGGCCGTGACAGCGGCCCGGGAGAGCCGGAGAGCCCCGCCTGAGGTGGTGGCAGCGGGTTTGTCCTTCTTCCCGCCTGCCGGCGGTGCTGGATCCCAGATTCCCTAACAGATGCGCTGGCTGCCACCCTGCCTTCCCACCTCGTCTGCCGCCACCCCCCAAGTGTCCTTGGCGACACCGGGGAGTGCTAATCTCTGTTTACGCTGTGGCGTTATCTGATTCATGATCTGGAAATTGCCTCCCTACTACTAAGTTTGGGAGGGCAGGAGAGGTGGGGAAGGCTTCTCGCCCAGCTCTTGCAGGAGGCTGCAGCACACGCCGTGTGCGAGTCCCCTCCCAAAGCTCTGCGTTCCCGCTATTGCCACATCATCAGCCCCTCTGACATCCATCGAAAAGACCGTGAGGGGTCTGAGGGTGTGCTGGGCAGCTGATCGCAAAGGGTGCCTATGGCTTAACTGTCCCCTGTTCGTTTTTAATTTAAAAAAACCCCACCTTTATGTGTAAAAATTTTTACAGAAATTATATTTTTATACACTTACAAGTTTAAAAGATCAGCAAATAAAGTCGTAGTAATTAAGGCTTAGGTTAAGCATTGCATATGGTTGAGCAAAAGTCTTTGAGTGTGCCTTCTAAAGACACTTGAGAGGAGGGGTTGTGTTTGCTCTTTCTAGCAGTGACTGACAATTCTTAAGTCCTTGGATATACTTGTCCTGCTCAAGGATTCGTTTTTCTCGTGACACTTTTTAAATATTTCTTTTAAATTTTGTATTTATAGCAGCTAGGTCTTTTTCCAGACCTATGTAAATCAATTATCCATTCATTTCTACTCTTTCATATTCAGAAAATGTTATGTTTATTAAAAAAACCCCCAAACCTGTAGTTTTGTGCACATGTTTTAGATCTCAGCCTTCCTTGCATGTGCTCTGAACTGCAAACAGACAGAACTTTGTCCCATGGCCAATATTTTTATTAATCATATTTGCCCAGTGTTTGAATGTGTGAGGCTTGGCTCCATGAAAGCAAAGAGGCAGTGGACTATCAGATTGCGCTTGCTCTAGGTCAGGTTTCTTTTCTGACTAGTGTTGTGGTTCTGTTGGATACATGGATATATATGATATTGAGGTCATACTAAAAAAGACATTCTTTATGTTTCAAAACTTGAATGAAAATAAGTACAAAAAAGTAGTAACTTTTTAGCTACCTTTCAAAGTGTTTTGTTATCAGCATGCTAATAACTTGTTAGACTCACTAGTCATAGAAGAAACAGTACTTGCTGAATTAATTTCCTGGGAATAGCAATGTCTTATTTTCACTTTTGTAATTGCAAAATTTAATTATTTTCATACGTTAACGTGTTCAAAAATTGAACGATAGCTTTTAAGGTAAATTGGTTGCCTTCTGCAAATTTAGGCATTGCTCTGTGAGTGATGAACTTTCTGTCATCCAGCTGTAAATTTTTGGTTTTAAACTTAGTGGCAGATAAACGAGTAAGTGAAAAAGTTGTTAGAGAAAGAATAAGGCTGAAAGATCAACACAGACATCATTTGAGTAGGAGGTTTTTGTAACTGAGGCTTCAAAACACTGTATTGGATAGGTTTTTAAGAAGTTTCTCAAACATCAGTTCGAGAATTATACTTCAACATCAGTTTTCTGTTGATTAGCTAGGCATTTAAAAGACTTTCTTGTATTTGCATTTTGTTTTGGTAGGCTCAGGTTTATTAGTTGCAGCTCAAGATGCTACAGAAGATGAGGAAGCTGTGGAAGATACTGTAGTTGAAGATGAAGATGATGAAGCTGAAGTTGAAGAAGATGAACCAACAGACTTGGTAATTGTACATGAATGTTACTTAAAAAGTATGAATTAGACGAGAAGTGCTTGGAGCTGGATAACTCAAATAAGAGTTTACTAACATTGCTTTTTTCAGATAGCTATTTCCATGTATCTGGTTAAGCTTGTGTTCAGTTTGAAGTGTTGGGAGGATTTTTCCTTTCTTTCTGAATTACCAGTTGAAAAACTGCGTGGGGACAACCTGATTTCTGACTACCAAAACTGTCGGTCGCAAAAAACCACGAAGTAAGAGAGCCACATTCTCATAGGAGCCCTCTGTAGTCCTTTTGCATCTTCAGCTGCACCTCAGTAAACTGAGAAGAAGATAGAACTACTTCATTCTGGCTTCTTTGATACTTATTTCTAAGGGGCAAGAGAGTCTTGGTTCTTAGTTAAGCTCAGTATGAATTCTGAAACCCTTGTTTTGTAGCCCGTTGTCACTTGCTACACTCTTAACTCTGACACTTGTGGCCATGTTGCTGTTCAGGGTCACTTGCTTCAGCTTGACAAATGTTAAAAAAATTTCTTTGTGCTAGGTTTCCCTCAGCAGAGTCTCAGATGTCCATTTCCAGGAAATAACAATTTAATAATTGAGTGTTACCGCGGTAGGGATGCTTAGGCTGGCCCAGAATGAAATCCCTGGACTGTTACACCCTTGCAATCTGTGTACCCATTCTTCACGTGCCTGGCACACATGTTTAATGGTGATTTTTGTTCTGGCATCTTCCTGTTACTTGTTGAATTATTTCTCTGGCTGTATTTATCTGAATGGGGGTGCATCTTCTGACAGTTGTGGCTTCCTAATCTCTCAGTTTGCACTGATTTCAGAGCCTCCCTTCACATACCTAAGCAATGGTTCAAGTTTAGTTCAGATTTTCAAGGTGAAAGTCTGCAGCATGCAGCCTGGGGCTTCAGCAGCCTTAGTTACTCATGCTAGGCAAAACTAATCAGGCAAGACAATTTAAAAGAATTCAGCTAACTAAATTTACAGCACAATTTCAAAAAATTACAAACAAAAAATTTCAAACAAAAAAGTGAAACATTTGACATAGTTTTGTGATCTGCTTATAGCAGTCGAGTGTTGGACTTGCTAGACACTTCCTGTACTTAGATTGGTGCACAATTTTCTCAAATCTCTGATGTAAATTAAGGAGGCTTGGGACAATATTTAGGAGAAGACATGCATAATAAAAATGCAGATTTGGTAAAGTGTTACTTGATTCTATCAAATTTTCCTGGTGTTAAGTTGGTGAGTTTAAGGTCGATCATCTTTGCTAAGTGGTAGAAGGTGTACTGTGTCAGTACTGACAGAATATTATTCAATAACTTTTTTGGATGTAATATGCTTCATGTTAAATAGTAAATAGTCTGTGTGTTGGGTACAAAACATGATGCTTTTTAGGCAGTTTCTTTTATTTGTCACTGAAATAAAAGATAGTTTTTCATAGCATCTTGGAATCAAGATGCTACATGCTCAGCTCTGGTTCCCCAGTTCATGGTACGTGTTTGACTGATCCGGTAGGATTTCCACTGCTTCAGGAGTTTCTTTAAGCACTGAAATCAAATGATCCAACTGACTTGTAAGCTGTTAGCTGAGACTGTTCACTACTAGGTCAGCCCTGTTTTTTGTTTGGTGGGGGTGGTGATGATCCCATGATCCCCAAGTGGAAAACTAAGCCCTTAATGCTTGCATTTGCCAAATTAAAAAGTGAATCATCACAAGGTGAACTTGAACAAGTGAGTCCGCAGACTTATGTAGTTCCAACAGCCTAATCATTTCCAGGCATACATATACTTAACTAATTAAAACTGAATAGAAAGCTGCCATAAACACTCACTATAGTGAAAGTAACTCATCTGTCTTATGGCTGTCTTTATTTTGGAAATGTTTGTTTTCTAACTAGAAATAGCTTAGATGTGAACACTTAACATTCAGATTCTATTGTTTTCTTTCCACCCCCAAACAGAAGTCTTACTGATGCTTTTTGATTATAAACCTTTCAATAGAGCTAAATGTAGTTCAGATTAGTCACTGTGTCAAATATAACAAGTAGAAAGATAAATGCTGAAAAGGATGTTCACCAAATCTAGAGGGAGAATAGACTATGTGCTAATCCTGCAAGAGTAGGATTTGGTGCAAATACTTGCCCCTGTTGCATGCTTTGACACGTGGGATTCTCATGAACCAAGTGTGGTTTTTGCTTCACTGTTCGTTATAGGATTTTTCAAAAAAGTCTCTTGTCTTAGACAGAAGAAAAAGAGGAAGAAGACTTGTCAGGAGAACCTAAAGCCTCACCTAGTGCTGATACAACCATCTTATTTGTGAAAGGTGAAGGTAAGAGTCCTCTGCTAATCTGCCATCCTCTACGTCTACCATGTTGCTTAGACTACATCAATGTATGCCTAAAACAGTGAAGCTTTAAACTACAGTCTGTTCTAGATGCTCTCTGTTTAGAATTGGCTGTGTGTGGTGCATGATGTTTCTAATGGTTGAATATTTTTTTGTGTGTGTTTCAGACTTTCCAGCGAACAACATTGTAAAATTTCTGGTGGGCTTCACCAATAAGGGTACAGAGGATTTCATTGTGGAGTCTCTCGATGCTTCTTTCCGGTACCCTCAAGACTACCAGTTTTACATCCAGAACTTCACGGCTCTCTCTCTGAACACAGTAGTTCCACCACAGAGACAAGCCACGTTTGAGTACTCCTTCATCCCTGCTGAGCCTATGGGTGGTCGTCCTTTCGGTCTGGTTATCAATCTCAACTACAGAGATGTAAATGTAAGCCTGATGCTCTAATTCATTTGAATCTTTCTAGTTGATGTGGAGGTGTCAGGAAGGAACTACTTAGTGAAGTACCTCTCCAGAAAGTGAATGCCTCTGTAGTATTTAAGCAAATCAGTAGATATATAAGCACAGCAAGTGACTGCCTACATGCACTTCTATCAGCAGTGGAAGCTGGAGTGCCTTAGAACTGTATTGTAGTATTGTATACATTCGTAAAAACCCACCCAGCCAACCAAAATAGCAGCTTTCTTTAGGATAACTTTAATTTCATTGTGCTTTTTTTGATTGGGCTTTGCTAACAAACCCTACAATCAACATGAATGCCACCTGCAAACTTCACTGAAGGCAAATAAATGGCCAGTAGTTGCAGTCTGGGGAAAGGCTACACAAAAGCATAGATGGGGATCAATTTTATTCTTTTCTCTCTAAGTGTAGGTCAAGGATTAACAGACTTCTATACCTTCGTGTTTTGGTAGCCCTAATAAGAACCCTTTGTATGCAATACTTCTTGTTATAGGAGGTATCATACTGAAGCCTAGATGAGACCATCTTGATAATATCAGTACTGTTCTTTGTACTTGAAACAAAACATTTGTGCTTTTATGTGTTGAGTTAAACTAGCACAACTTATAAACTTGAGAAAGTCTCATGCAGGAGTTGCTGCTTTCTAGAATTTCTCCAAGAACATGGAAAAAGGTAAACTTCTGTGTATATGTTGAAGAAATTAATTTAAAATGTTATGTGCAAACTTTGTTCTAGGGCAATGTGTTTCAAGATGCTGTCTTCAATCAAACTGTTACAATTATTGAAAAAGAAGATGGGCTGGATGGAGAAACGTAAGGAGACTGGAGATCCAGGTTTAGTTGGTGCACTGGTAGAACAGATTATTGGTGGTGCCAATGAAAATAGTTCTTGTATTGTCATTTTATTCAATGTTAGGTCTGCTGTGTTTTGTTGATGGTGTAGCAGCATTTGACAGACTGAAAATACAAACTTTTCCCCAAATTAAGATCTGTTATTAGTGGGGATCTTCAGGATTGGTACGGTGTCAGTGAGACGTTTACAGATGTGCTTTAGCTCAGAGGGCCTAAGCCTGGAATAGGACCTGATGTTACACAGCTACAAAGCAATTAAAAGCTGTTATACTGTGCTTTTTCCTAAGAGTTAAAAGATGCAGAGAGTCCATAGTATCAGGCTGTGGGTCCTGCTGTCAGGACTGGAATAGCTTTCTTCTGGAACGCTGCATTGTAATCTAAGATTACATAAACTAGAAGATGTATTTGGAGTATGAGACAGAGGAATTCAGTCTTTTTTTGTTGTAGTGACTGCTGTCTATAGTAGCTATCTTTCAGGAGTGATTTTTTTCAGAGACTTAAGTAGATCTGACACACTGAATATCTTCCAAGCATATGCTGTGCTAAAATGCTTTTAAATATTGTAACACTGGAATGGAATTTTAAGTGAACCTGTGAGTTAAAAAAGTTAATCTTCAGAAATACTTGTAGAGAACGCTGAATAACTGAATTGTCCTGCCACAGGTAGAAATTGCCTGTTGAGCAAGCTTCCTTTTGAAAAAGATCAGCCAAAAGAAATAGCTGTTGCAGTAATTAGTATTTCTCAAATAGAATAGTATAGATAAAAGAGCAATTGGTCACGTGAAAATGTGTGATATGCTGAAAAATGGAGCTTTCAAAACAATTCTAATACTAGAATCAGTTTCTGTGAATGTCCTGTGAACAGATAATTACCCTATAACAGGGATTTCAATTAGATATCTTCTTTAGTTTAACTCCATAATTTCCTTTATCATAAATGAGAGTTCAGATGTTCAGCTTGGAATAAGTTCTTTACCTGTAAATTCCTTAATCCCCAAATAAATTTTTTGCTATAACTTAGGTTCACCTCTTGCTAAGTATCAACAGATACTTCAGATAAAATTCTTCAAAACAAACCAGAATGCACAGATTAAAAAAAAATCATTTCATTGGTAGAATTCTAACTGTGGAACACAGAGCAAAATAAGCAAGGTCTTTCAAATTTCAAGGTCTGTTGCAAATGAATAGTCTCCTAGCAGTACTTGCTTTGCAATAGCATGCTAAAAGTATATGAGAGATTTTAAGGGTCTTGTAAGTGATTAAAGCTGTCACAAACAGAAATATTGCCTGTGACCCAGTATCTTGAATCTTCGCGATAGTGCAAAAGAATTCTTGAAGTTACTGAATTTCAATATTTATTTATTATAATGTTTTCCCAATTTATACAGCATTTTTCAAATGTTCTGCTGTTCAGAATTAAACTTATGATTACAGTTTCTGAAATCCAAGTCAGAATAATTACATAATAGTTGTTAGCCCTTTAGTTTCAAATTCCTTGGGTATTTTCCCCACTTGCCTCCTACAAAAGTTCTTGGGAAAAATTAAGTGGACATATGGCCAAAGCTAGGCTTAATTTCTATGCCTGTTCATAAACTGTCTTCAAAACTTGACATTTTTAGTTAATGGTTTCCTAAACTGTTTTTTAAAGGATCTTCATGTACATGTTCCTCGCTGGGCTGGGTCTGCTGGTCATTGTTGGCCTACATCAGTTACTAGAGTCCAGGAAGGTGGGTAGTCTGTTTTTTTCTGTGTACTTGTTAATACAAGGCCTTTCTGATGTGAAAAGAAAGCAATTCAGTGACTGCTTCTGGCATATGACAGTACAGGTGGTAGATTTATTTTTAGAACCTTGGAGGTTACTGGGGAAACTAGAGAGTTGTTAAAAAATGTTCCTAATGGAAGCTGCTCTGATTGCTGAGCTCGTGCCCTTTGGGGCTGCTCTTTGGCTCCACACTGAAGTGGTTGAATTGAAGTACCTTCTAATCACTGCATGTGTGTGTCTGCTGATTCAATACTTACTGGGTGGATTTTCCCTATGCTCTCTGTTTCTGCCTATTAGTTTAATCCAGGTCAGACTTTGGGGGAAAACAGCTGTCAGTCTTTTATTTAGTTCCTAGCAAAGCTTTGCTATAGTGTTGATTATTTTGCAAGGTCAGGTCACATATGAGAATATTGTGCTAATCTGAGAAAGCAAAATGAAAGTGGTCGTCACAAAGTTTGATAAATCATCAGCAAAAGGTATCGTGAACTTGCCTCGGTGTGCACGAAATCTTGGTGCTTTTACGTGGAATAAGTGTTGTGAGGTGTTAGAAGTAGTAATGTAAAGCTTAGGAGAGTAAATTGCTAATGGGAAAGACATCCCTGTACCTTGACTAGCCTTAAGTTTGTGCCTTAGTGAATTAATTGCAATTCACTAAATGTAGCATTTTTGATAATTTCTAATACTTGTGCTATCCGAGTCTTACTTAAAAGAAAAATCTTTCTCCTTTCTTGAATTTTCAGAGGAAAAGACCAGTACAGAAAGTAGAGATGGGAACATCAAATCAGAACGATGTTGATATGAGCTGGATTCCCCAAGAAACTTTAAATCAAATAAGTAAGTAGTCTGCCTTTCACAAACTAGACCATAACAAACTTACTTGATCAATTAATTGTAACTGAGTAAGTAGCTGATACCAATTTCTTAGAACAGCATATACCTTCTAGGGAATAGCAAATTGTCTCAAGCACTGTGCTTAAGGATTAGATTATTACTTTAGCAGCCTATTCCTTGTAGAACAAACTTCATTGGTTGATAAATTAATGACTATTGGTGACTTTTACAATTTATTCTGTAGAATATTTTTTGACAGTATAAAATCTCTACCTGAAACCTGGATCACAAAGGAGGTTTAAATAGGAGAAAATAGCTGTCATCTCAAAGTTTCTGTAAGTTGTTTGGAAGTTTATATAGACCAAAGTCTTAAATAAGCATTAGAA
Organism: Lycocorax pyrrhopterus obiensis; assembly: GCA_014706295.1. Classification (NCBI taxonomy): domain Eukaryota; kingdom Metazoa; phylum Chordata; class Aves; order Passeriformes; family Paradisaeidae; genus Lycocorax; species Lycocorax pyrrhopterus. The sequence continues at coordinate 67,301,842 of JACSVZ010000002.1, forward strand.
GTGTGTTTTAACTAAAGCCACGTTAATACTTGTTATTAATGTCCTTCACAAATCCAAAAGCTCTACTTGATACCTGAAATGCCAATAGTAAACCCAGTATCTGATTTCCTTAGACTGTGGATATTTCTAACTTCTCTTACTCTTTCTTTTCTTTTGCTTTCCCATGGCTTCAGTGCAGAGTAGAAGAGGTGAGGCAGACTCTCATGAACTGAAAAGTGCTTAATGTGTTGTCCCTGTAACAATTAGGCGTGGATAGAAGTACAGCTTCCTGCATGCTGTGACTGGTGATGTAGCATGAGCAGTAAAAGATTGCAGAACAGATGCACGCAATGGCACACATTCTGTATACTTTGAAATTTATGTTTTCATCTATTTTGTGGCTATATTTCTGGTTATATTGTAGAAACAGAGTTTCAGTAGAATATTGCTGAAGTGTTGTTTTTCTAAACAGAATTCTTTTTCTAAAAGGCAGATGTTTGTCTTGCCTTCCTCACTTACCTTGGTGTAGTATCAGGCTGATAAGCTCCTATCATCAGTAGCAGTGGCTGGTATGAGGTGAGAAAGCCTCAATAAAAAGTGCATCCTACATGAGATGCAAAGAGAAGTGCTTTGAAAACCCTTTGCAGGAGCTACCTTTACTTGGCAAAGACTACTGTACTGATCAAATAAGCAAATTCTGAGCTTCATTCGGTGTAGAAGGGCTAGAGCCCTTAGCTCTAATATGAAGTTGTGCCAGGAGTTGATGACTTTGCTTTTTTTTAATTCCTTCACCCTTTTAAAGTGTACTTACACAGCACAGGTATGAAGACTAGTACTTTACTTGAGACGATAAAAGCTTTCTTGTACACTTCCTTCTGTGAGACACAAGAATAGCATAAAACCCAGACACAGAAATTTGAAAAGCCTCAATCTAGCAAGAAAAACTGAAGGTCTAAATGTAATTTTTCTCTAAAGAGGAAGCTGGCTTTAAAAGGGTTCAAATCCTCGTAATGTTTGGGCCCTGCCACCATCTCTTTCTTAAACCAAATAGAATACTTGAAACTTAATACTTGAAGTTTAGGAAAAACTAATGGTTAAGTTGTTCTTAATTGTGGTTTTCTCAGCTCCAGGTTAGTTTCAGTTAGAACTCTACACTAGAATTCTTTAAAATACATGACCTTCAAGATCTCAGATATTCCTGACTTTTTTGTTATTGACACTTCATACTGTACTGACTGGCCTGTAAGGGCATGATGGCTGCTCCTTGTGTTTGCACATCCTCTAAACAGGGAGGTTATTGGAGATTGTTCTGTTTAAGAAAGTTAGTCACCAGCTGCACTTAGCAGTTATTTTAGCTCTTCATGCGAAGTATTGAAGCTGTTCTGCAATAATCGTAGAACCATAGAATGGTTTGGGTTGGGAGGGGCCTTAAAGATCACCCAGTCAAATGTGGATGCTTTCTGGAAAAGTGCGGTTTTTCACAACAGAGGCACTTTTCTTCTGCTGTTAGTTGTATGAATGTGGAAATATTACATGTGAGACAAAGCTGTCTAAAGAAGAGTCAATCGTATATTCTTCAGGCAGGTAAACTCAAGGCAGTAGTCATCAAAATAATTAATTTAACTTTCTAGAAGTGTAACTACTGAACATGAAAATTTTCTAAACAGCAGAGCCTGCAGTTCCACATAGGGATGGCGTAGCGTTTTGGGTTTGGGTTTTTGTGCATTTTAGTAACTGGCAAATAGAACAAACCTTACCCTGGTGTTGCATGTTACAGAACAGAAACATATTTTTTGTTACCTTCTATTTAGGGTGCTAATAGTTAAAAAGCCTTAACAAGTTGTTTGAACTGGCTTGTCTGTGGTGATGCATTGCACTAGAAGGGCAGCTTGTCTTGTGTTTGGGAGGAGGAAAGTACATGCTCATGTAACAATTGCAATTGATGCAACTATCTCTTTTTTCTTTTTTTCTTTTTTTTTTAAAATCTAGATAAAGCTTCACCGAGGAGGTTGCCCTACAAGAGGGCACAGAAGAGACCAGTGGGCTCTGATGAGTAATGTTAACTAGTGCAACAGTTGAACCTTTACTAATTCTGCCTGTTTGGTTTTTTTGGATTGGAGTAGTGCAGAGAACCCATATCACCATAAGGAAAATACTGCTAAACATTTGGACTGAACAGATTAACTGAATGGTGTTAATATTACTGAAAATGCACTTCTCTTTTAATTTTTTTTTTTTAATTGTTGGGGGTCGGGGGGAGGTAGCCATTAAGATTTGTGCCTGCGTGTGTAAGCGGTTGGTCTTAACAGAAACATGTTACCTGAAATGTGCCTTTAGAGTTCTTTGTAATGCTGGCTGGTCATCTGTACATTGTCATTGAAGGATTTTTCTTATCTCCCTAATCTGAATGTCTGGTGACTTCAATCTGTCTTGATTGTATCATATCTGTGTCAGAACCTGAATGCATTGTTCTTATTCAGTAAGTAACGTTACTCTTGACAAGGTGCGCACACTGAAGCTCGTGTGTGTGGTCCTGTCTCAGTGGCCAGGCACTGATCATCTCAACTTCTGCATAGTTTTCATTCTAAAGGCACAATTGGGTATAGCTGCTTGTAGTGGTAGATATTTTGCTGCTGTTTTTATCTGGGCATGCAGTGACCAAAAAATCTGAACTTAGCTGCATAGATGTTAGGAAGACTCTTGCACAGCAGCAGAACTTGTGAAGCATGGAATTTGTGTGCTGAATTGGTATTACTACATAAATTTCTTTTTTATACCCAATTTGTTAAATGGTTAGTTATTGAGTCGTGCCAGCACCTTAGGTATTCAGATTATAGTGGTAGTTCTGCAATGTTTACTCAAGAAACTGTTGAATAAGCCAGAACAACTTTTCAGTGAGTTCTTGGTTCTCTCTCCTAAGAACTAGAATGTCATATGTATCAGAATGTCAATTTATTTTTTTTTTAAAGCTTTACAAGGATTTGCTGTACACACTTGAAACTAAATTTGAAAAACAATTGGCTTCAAATAATTCTTTCTACTGGCAGACTATATAATTCACCCTTTACAGTTTTAAATCTGAGACAGCTTTACACTGGTCAGTACATTGGTCTGAGGGTTTTTTTTTCACTTTGTCTTTCTTAACTAGTAACACTGATCATATTCATCACTAGCTGCATGTTGGTTCAGTACTCAAGCAGAAAAGCTGTGTGAAAAATCAAAACAAGATTTCCTCTTGTGGCTTACATGAATACCAGGTACTGAGGTATTGATCCACATCGACTGTGTTCAGGAATTAACTGACAGGGAAAAGAGCCAATATGCAGAACATCAGTTTGCTTGGACAAGGCTTGGATTGTTTGCATCTCAGCTGCCTCTCTTCCTGTGTCTGAATGTTATCTGAAAGCTTGCTGAGTTGGGGAGGAGGCATAGATTTGAGGCCTCTGTTGTCTTCTTTTCCTCCCTTTTCTGATCCCCGCCTGTGGAAATGCCCTTTCAGTTCTACACTTGCTCTGCAGGGACTGAGCTTCTGAGCCAATGAATGCTGAGCGATCCTTCCAGATCCTGCCACAGTGTGTTTGAAGCATCTAGGCTCTGAAACTACCTGTGCTGGCACTATTTTGTTACACACTTTGCCAGGAGGAATTGTGGAGATGTTCTTGACTCATACTGCCATGGAAGAGATGCTTTGTTCAACTTCCTGAAAATATAGCTAGTCCAGGCAGAATATTTTTCACAGTTAAGGTTGCTTAATTGTCATTCAGATCGTTTAGGAAACAGTTGAATGCTGCCCTCCTAAGGGGTATCTGCACTCAAATTGTGTGGAAAGCTTTATTTGCCTTTAGTGATATAATCTGGCTGGTTCTGTGGTAGATTGGCAGACTTGTATTCCAGTTTGCATTGCTTCAACAGAGTGTTTATGGATTAAATGCTCCTATGCTAAAGCCCCATAGCAATTGCAGCACCTGATGCACTGAACTTGGAAGTTCCCTCTCTTGGATTATGTCTCTAACCTGGCATCAAGAGAGGGTTTTTTCACCTTCTTGTAATAGGTCATCTTGAACTGTATACTCTTAATTCTTCCCAAGTTTTAAAGGTACTCTTTGAGGGGGTGGTGATGATACAGTGGTACACGAGGAAAAAAGACAAAGTATCACAACAGAGGATGTTAATTTATAATATCCTAGTTTTATTTGTACTAATAAGAAGTAAGCATTTGAAGGCTGAGCTCTCTTCTCTGACTCAGAGGTTGACTTCCAAATGTTTAAGTTCTAAGCATGAAAGAAGAGAGGAGGCAGCTTGCAGTGGGACAGTCCAGTTGTACCCAAGGCTGTCTTTCTGATGGTACAACTTGGCATTCACTGTAGGTGGTTCAGAGTGACTTTCTTAGCCAGAAGCAGTTCATAAGAACAGGGGCCAGTAGACCACTGCTGCTCATGATGAATGTCATAAAGTTTTTGGATTACTTGTTTCTCATTAATTTGCTGTAGTTGAAATTTAGCAGTAACATTCCAATGTGCAGGGGTAAGTGAACTTTGGCATCTCTGATATTATTTCTGGTGAGTAAGCCAGTCTACTACACTCAGTTTTCTTAAATTGGGGGAATATAGTTGTTGCTTTTTCCTATTGATTAGAAACTTTTATTTTGATACTTGAATTTTCTACTCCGTTTTTAAACAGGCATAGCTTAGTGTCACAGGTATGTTACTGGATATCATTATCAGCTGAGTAGGTTATAGTTTTGCTACTTAAAGATGAGAGAGCAGCAATTCTTCCTGTCTATGCCACCCCTTTCCATGTGGCTGCACAAGCATTTGTATAATCCAGCATTCTTACCAGTTCTCAGCCAGCTTACTGCACTGCCACACAACTGCTCCTGGGAGGTTCTGAGGAGAGTGAGAACTGTGAAAGAAGATGTGGTCTAGGGTTTCTTTTTTATTAGTAAGAGATGTTAAAATGGATTTAGAGAGCAAATGAACTATGGGCTTAGAGTGAAAGACCTTTGTGAATTCCTTTCTCACTGCTCCTTAACTTACTCAAAAAATTGTGAAAACCCTAAAATTCTACACTTGGGGTAGGAAAAACAGCTTTAGAGTTCACATCTACAGAGGCATTAAAGCATTAATTTAGGCTACCCTTGAACTGCATATGATACCTGTAGCCCTCAGTATGCTGTCTCCTTTCTGGCAGTTCATTTTTTTCCCCAGTATCCTTTAATCAGAGAAAGAAGAGTGGCTGCTGTCAGACTAAAGGATTGAAGTTTATTCTCCATGTACAAAATTGTTAAGTTATTAGGCTGTGGAGCAGGATGGAACAGACCAGAGATGGCAGTGCTTCTGCTTGTTCTAAAACATTTATGCTGAACATCTTGCTTAGCTTGGAACAGGTGTAATCAAAAGTATCATTTACTGGTTGTTCCTAGAATGCATGGTGCCAAACAAAATGTTGCAGGCGAAAGCTGTGAATCCAGGGAAGTCAAATACTAAAGTAGACTGGTTGTGCTGTTTTTCAGTGTGCTTGATGTACTGAGCAGTAGAGAGTCTGTTCTCTTTTCTTCTCCAAAGGAAGGACAGTACCTACCTCATAGGAGTGACATAAGGGCTGTTTCAAGAGTGTTTTGAAGTTATTTGAGACTTGCACAATACACTTCCATGGAGATAGTAAGACACAGCACCAGTGTAAGTGGTTGGCAGCTGTACACATAGATCCATACTATACTAATTTAATCCCCTCACTGACCAGAATTTGCAGCTTTACACTTTGATGTTTCTAAACACGCAGAGGAGTTGCAGTTAACATACAGAGGAGAGCAAAGCCAGAAAGATATCTTAATTTCTGCAAAAGTTTGTAGATGGGCTAAGTAACATTATCCTGACATTTTTCCATTTATCTTTAAATTTTCCCAGGGACTTTCTCTAATCAGTTGATACAGATGATTGTTTGTGTAGCTACAATCAACAGTCAATTTAAGAATGACTGATTGTTTTGGATGATTAAGTTCAGATGATGTACTGCAACTGAAGTGTTAAATTATCATTTAATTTCTTACCTGCTGACTTGCATTTATAAGTGAGATCAGATCTCTTGAAAACAGCTGCAGGTTTTTTGTAAAGTATACTTGATTTTTTTTCTTAGCATTGTGTAGCTTTTTTTTTTTTTAAATAAAGCATGAGTATGGCACCAAAAAAAAGGCCTTTTCCTTGATAAGCAACCCATAGAAACAAATATGCAAAGTGTGAAAACATGCCATTCTTAAAAGTCTGCCTTTCTACATGTGTAGTTGGAATGGAAAGAATATCGAGCAAGTACTCTGTAATGCTTTGGACAATGGACTAATAATTAAGATTAGAATTCTTTATAAGAATAAGGGAGGGCCCTGGGAAAATGTTCAGTAAATTATTGAATCCTGATGGGTTAAAAGTGAGCCATAGTGCCCTACATTTCTAGAAGGAATAACCTCGTTAGACCCTAGGCAGTGTAAAAAGGATTTATTAGGATGCTTAGAGGTTGCTGAAGCACAAGGTTATAACAAGGCCAAATCCTTACAGCTTTTACGTGCATGCTGTTGTGTGACCAAGCAAACACTCACATTCCATGCAGTAACTCTGGAAATAGCAGTTCCAGCAGGTGTTCTGCATCCAAACAGAAGGAGGTAAGACTTGTTGGGGGGAAAAAAAAACCAAGAAAAAACAAAACAGAAGAGGCTTAAAAATAAAGGATGCAGGGACTCCTGTATTTGTGAACTGTATCTATGGGTAAAAAAGGGAAAAATTAAAAGCAGATGTGTTGGTGTATTTTTAGGTCCCAGAACACATAAAAATAGCTCTAAAATTTGAAGCCTGCCTCATCTTCCCCTGAAAAGATCAAGTTAGATAGACTGCAATAGCTGGCTTAAAAAAAAAAAAAAAATCTATCTGGCTATCTTTTCTGTCCCCTCATCAAAGTAGTCTTGGCTGTAAATTTATATTAACCAAGATGCAGTAAAATTTCAGCATTCCAACATTCCAGTCCCTTAGCTGGTAAGGAAAAGCTGAAATTTACCCTGCCTTATCACTCTCCCTCTGTTCAGCCTACATGGAAATCACAACTTATCCTGCCTTAACTGAGTTTTCCCTGTGCCAGTTAAATTCACATAATGAACCTGTGACTTGAGAGCTGTGTCTTTCACACAGCAGAGAGAACGCTTGGAGTTGATGCACTTGGTCTGAACAGATTTTCAGGAGGACCCCACAGTCTGTGTTCTAGTAAAGAGGGCTCAGTCCTGCCCTGCAGGGCCTGGGTGGAGCTACACCGAGTATTTGCCATAGAAATGAGGCTGCAGTGGTGGAGCATGTGTGATGAGAGCATTTACCCCGAGGTTCACTAGATGGAAATTATTACAGCCAGCAGTTCCCAGATCTGCCAGCTGAGGGATCTCCCAAGCCTGTGACAGCTGCTTCTCATGACAGACAAGCACAAAGAGAGCTTTAGCCCCTTCTCAAAGAGCAGCATCTGAAGGGAGGGGCCGGAGCAACTGTGTCTGGCCTTTCTAAATCATTCTGTGCTGTATCTTAGCCACTGAAGTAAGTCTGAGCACTGCACTTTTCTGTGCTGTTCAGAAAATAATTGACAGATGTGAAGCTTGAGCTCAGGGGAGCTGTAAATGCTGGTGTCTGGTATATGCTTCCAAAAAAATTCAGGGCAGTAGCCATCTGCAGGGGCAGCCGAAGGTACTCTGCCACCTGGTGTTTGGTCCCACAGTTTGCCTTAGAAGTTCAATTGGATCTTTTAACCCTTTGTGCACCTTAAGCACATGCAGACACAGACAGGTTCCCATTCAGCATTTCCATGCAAGCTGAATCAAAGAGCCTGGGCTGTTCAGAACACTGAAGGAACTCCTTGCCAGAGCCTGGATCCACAGCACTGCAGAAGCAAGAGAGGACCATGCCATGGCAGTGGGCTTGATCCCAGTCTCAGCTGCCAAGTTTTCCACCCGTAAGTTTTCAAGAGTGAAAGAAAGAGTGAACAAACACCCTGTTTTCTTCAGCAGGAATCTACACAGCAAGGAGGGAAGTTAAAATACCCTATTGCAGGTTTCCATTGGAAAGGAAAAGCTAGAATTTAAATAGCATCTGATGACTGTTGAGCACAGTATGGCAAACATTGCCACTGAAATAACAGGTTATATTTAGAAGCAAGTTCAAATACCCTAAAACACTTTATTTGGAAGTGTGTCGTGTTTTCCTTAGAGCCAGTATTTAAGGCTTGGTTGTTTGTAATAGTGGTTCATTCATAGAGAGCGGAATTACTTCTCATAGCTGGATGTGACATTTTTCCCAACTAATCCTAACTTGTTGCTGCTATAAAGCAAGCTGGAAACCGGGAAGCACATCTTGCTGTTAGGCAGCATAGGAAAGAAAAAAAAATGAAACAGGATTTAGTTTGTATTTTAAAAACTACACTACACAAGGACCATCTCCTTTCCAACATCGTAGTAGCCTGGCAGATCACAGCTCTCCAGCATTCCCTTAGCACCACCCCAGCCAAAGGTACACCGAGGGTGAAGTACGAGGCACCAGTTGCAGTCAGACAACTGGAACAATCACTCAGGAGTTTTTCTTTGTGCTCATACAGAGCAAGACATTCCCTCAAGGTCGTCCTGAGGCTGAATTCCTCCTCTCGTGCAAAGCATTTCACTGGGTGTCATTTACTGCTCCTTCAGTGAGCTGCAGCACTCCTTGTGGTTACTCCTTTCCTTTCAGTGGCAATCCCCAAGGACCATCACCCCGTCATTCCCATTTTGCTGACTTTATAGAATTGAATGGAGCCAGATGTCACTGATGCACTGCAGTGGGAATAAGTACAGGCCACCAAGGACCTGCTGACAAACTGCAAAACATCCCTCAGCTGCAGTTGAGTAAAACACTGCCTGAAGGAACTGGCGGAGAAGCTGCTATCACTTTTAATTATTGTTCAAATCAAGTACCTTCATTTTTAAGCAGGTGTTTTGCAGTTGCTAAAGAGACTCATGGTTCGGAAAAAGTTAAAAACTGTCAAAGAGGTGCATTCACCAAAAGGTAATAACCAAATGCATTAAAGGCAGCATGTGGCTCTGCATCCTGTGCCAGAATGTGTTACCACGGGGTGCACAGGTTGCTCACTTCTCCAGATCCCTCCCTTTCCCTCACCTGCAGCCCTAGTGAGTTCTGTGTCTTGGGTAGCTGTGCTAGGCAGCCTCTGTGGTTTCAGCTCCAAGATACTGACAGAGAGTGATGTAGACACAAGATCAAAAATCAGACTCGCTGTGTTGTGGTGCAGACTCCGTGGACTGCAGTGTGTACGTAGGCAGGTTGATAACTTTGATTTTCTCCGGCTGTGGAGTATCGTGGGCCTGAGGCATGTAACCTTGGAGCCTGTAAAGCTTCGGTCATACAGGTATCTTGAAGGCAGCAGATTAAATGGTGTTAAGTGTCCTGCCTGCCAGCAGAAAGGGACTTTTCTGGCAAAGCGTGCAAATCTAGGAGTGCTGGATCCCATTCAGCAGCAGTGCACGCAGTAGGACATGGCAGGATATGTGCTGCCTCCTCCCCAGCTGCTGCCCAGGAGCCCCGTGCATCAGGTAGGGCTGTGCTTTGTCATTGCTGTTTTCCTCCAATTCTACCAAAGGTTACAGTCTGTGTTTACAGCCAGGTTTTGCCCATCACTTTCCCCTTCCCAAGCACAGGCCATGTGGTAAAGCTTGAGTTGCAAACACTTGGGAGAAATATTGGTCAAAGCAAGCCTGCATCTCACAACTAGCACTGCCATCACCCCAAAATAAAGTACAAATACTTCTTTTGGGTGCAGATTCATTGGAAGTCAGATGCTGCTCATTGAAAACAACAAACCTAGGCTGTCATTCTCTGCAGGATCAGATAGCAGGAGATGGGAGGAAAGGCTAACACACCAATTGCTTTAGTTACCCAAATATGACTCCATGTCTGGGGGCAGGGGCTGATAGTCCTGTGTGCACACGTTCACAGGAGCGTTTGTTTCTGGTGTTCTCTGTACCCCAGTGCTCGGGTCAGGCCCTGTCGCGGAGCCACCGACCCCTCTGGCTGACATTCTGTCCCAACCTTGGCACATTTTTACGAGCAGCAGGGCCGTGCTCCACGTGTGGTTACAGGCTAAAAATTACTGACGGAAAGCCAGCCCACAGCAGCACTGGCCTTCACCACATTAACCTCTGCCTCTGAGATTGTGAAAACAGATCAGGCCTTTCATGATGAAAAGCCTTTTCTCCGGCAGATTTCTGTTATTTACAGCCTCCCATTAACTGATGTTCGTAAACTGCTTCACAGCCCTCTGCTGAAAGGCTCTAGAGAAGTTCAAGTGCTTTCACAACAGTATATTCCAAATACCCATCGTCCAGAGTTTCCTCATACACTCCTGGCAGTTTTCCCTGCCAAACAAGAGACAGATCTGGCACAGGAGAAATAAACAAGCACAGCAAAGGAGAAAGCTATTTTCAGTTCCTACTAGTTGGAGGATTGCTACAACATTTTCTACTGCATTACGCAGTGAGGTTGGGTGCACCAGAGAAGTCTTCCCACTTACTACTGTTTAATATATGAAAAACTCCTGCCTCCTTTTTGTGAGGATTTTTTTTTTTTATTCTGAGAGGGGTCTTGAGAAATGAAAGTAGGAGGCAATACTGGAATTTTTGAAAAGCCTCAACAATGCTTCTCAACTCCATTTAGTTTCACTTCTCCAGGGTGATTTTAGACACATCTTGAAATGAAGGCATCAAAGCCCCCTACCTGGCAATACTCTGAAGGTTTACATCTCCCTAGAGAGTTAATCAAGCTTGTCATCTGTCAGGCAGCCCATTAACAGTGGCACACATGTGCAGGTTACACGTCACTTACCTGAGGTGGCTCTTGCATACAACGAGAGCAAGGCAGATGCTCCTGTATCTTTTGGGCATCTCATTCTGTGCAGTGCCCTGCCAGCAGTCTGTGTCTTCACTGCTGCCTTTGAGCAGGCCACCTGCCCTCTGTCTCGCCATCCTTTTTCCCCCAGGTACTAATTGACTCCTTTTTTTAAAAAAGATATTTCTGGAAAAACATAAACATCTTTTTACAATACAGACCTCAGTGTTGCTCACAAACACTTTTCCCCTTGCCCACAACCCAACCTTCACCTCTCTCCTTGCTTTAAATAGGCCTCTCTGCCCAGGTGGAGCCACTGATGAGGCCTGGCAGCCCACAGGGATGGTGCTCTTGCAGCTTCTGCACCTTTTGTAGTGGTGCAGCTGGTGACAAATCCTAAAAACACCAAGTAATTCTGTCTCAGAGCACTCCTCCCTGTGCTATTCTTCCCCTGCCCTTTCCCTTCCCCCCCAGTCCTCTAACAGTTCCCAAGAAATACATGCACACCCCTGGACAAATAAGTCCCTAACTTGTCATAGGGCCAAGGGCAGACACCATCTGTGTCTGACACCAACTCATCATGTGGGAGAAACACCTTGGGCTTACTTGGCATAAATCATCCCTTCAGGACTGGTGAGAAGAGATTAAATCACCTAAAAGTGCATTCCCTGAAACTGCATGGCAAAAACACAATCCTCAGCTAAGGGGACAAGGAAGGACACCGTGGAGGCCATGTTGAGAAAGGCCGAGAGGTCTGAACTTGCTGAGTGCAAGACCCTGCACCTGCAGGAGATGCTTTAGGCTCTGGCAGGGGCTCCATGAACAAACCACTGTTCCTGTTAATGTTCTTACTTCGAAACCGGAGGAACAGACTGTGACCATACATACCCTCAACAGAGCTGTTGGCTCAGGAGCCCCGGCTGTGCTGAACCTCATTTTAGGGTTGTTTCCAGTTTTTCTAACCCTGTGATCCAGCATGGCACTAATTGCCCAAGACTAGGGAAATCCTCTGATCCGCCACAAATCTGCAGCTACCAGCAGTCACCAGTTTCCAGATAGGGACCAAAGTATGCTCCTGGATGTTTGTTTCCCCTGCTCCCTGAGTGTGCATGTGACGACCTGGAGCAAGGAGGGCAGCTGCAGTGTGGGGCTGGTGGCCAAGCCCAGGAACTCCAGAGCACACCCAGGACTCAAAGTCCAGAGGTCACTGTAGTGAAATGGTGCTTCCAGCCTGCAGAGCACACACAGCCAGGTGACCCGACACGTCCCCAGCTCAGACACCACACAACCTAGGATGCAGATATGTATGCACATCGTGCCGTCCCACTAGCAGGTTAGACCTTTTCTCACACACGCTCTTCCCCCTTCCCAACCTCAGACCATTTTTCATGAAACATTCAGCTCCTCCCTGATGTGAAAGAGGTTTTAAAAATCTAAGTTGATTCCCTTATTCCCAAATAGATTGGAGCCCAAATCCCAGCATCTCCCTCACTGCCCCTTCGGCTGTTCCAGTGTGGATGCAGCCTCTCCCTCGCACAGTAATTACTGCCAAGGAAGGGGATGAAAGGGAGAAGTTCTTTAACGCAGCTCCTCGGCTGGAGGGCTCAGCTGACCCACAACACCTGAAGATGCTGGTGCGTTGTACAGGTTTTACTCACTTTCCTCCCTGATGTTGGCTACTCCAGTACTCAGGTTCTGGGAAGTGCTGGTGTGGCCCCTTTTTCCACAGTCCAGCAGTTTAGAGATGTTCCAATTGAACAATCCAATGCATTTCTCCATCCTTTTCATTTTTTGCGTTGTCAGAGCGGGTGATTAGAAATGGTGCCTCTTTGACGTACAGAAAATGCTGGTTTTTCTGTGCTGGGGTCTTGAGTCTCCCTTTTGCAGATAATCCTAAACTTCAGGGTTTCCACAAGGGACATTTTCAATCCCATTTATAATTACAGAAATGCTGAAAGAAAATGGCATGTATGATTCCCCAAACTGGAGACTTGCGAAGAAAGAAAGGTTTCAAGTAAACTTTTGCCCCTTGCTGCCTTTGCTGGGTGAATTGACTGATTTTGTTTGAGGAAGGCTTTTTTCAACAGAACAGACCAAAACTGTTCTGTTAAGTGTCAACAGCAAATCATTTCTCATTGCACTCACTTTCTGAAGATCTTGGTGTAGTTGTACAGCCCTCCCGTCCCGCAAATGCTGGCTGCTTTGAGACAGCTTCATAATGAAAACCAAATACCTTTATTCCTTTCTCTTGTTTGCATTTCAGTAGCAGCAAACATGCAAAAGATGCTCCAACCAGGCTCCACATTCTACTTGGGGGCAGCCAGTTTTCACCCAGTCCTGCTATCTCCTGCCCATACTCACAGCTTCATATTCCACATTTGGGAAAAAACCAGCTTCTTGGTGCTCCTTGCTGCCAAGGCATCCTTGTGGTGGCAGAGGACTTGGGTCTTCTCCAAACCTTAATGCTCTGGGTGAGCACGTGGCCTCCACACCTGAAGCACTGCTATGGATCTCTCATGTGTCCATGTCAGGAATTAACCTCAGCTTCACCCTTGCCCAGGTGGGAAAAAAAGCTTTAGGGAATGAGGCAAGGAAGCAGCAAGCTGGAGGAGACACGCGGAGACACCACCACCCCACCTCTCTGTTAACCTGATGTTTCTGGGCAGCTCCAGCTATCACTGCCATGGGTGTTAGTGCAGGGAGGAGTGGAGACAGCAAGAGGGAAAAGGAAAAGCCAGCAAGGAGTGAAGTTCAGCTGGCCTGCAGGGTGTTACCCCATCCAAGGCAGGAAGAGGAGGGAAATTCCCAACTCAGCAACAGTCAAATTGAGGTAGGAGGAGAAAAGGGCTGGGCACAGCAATTGTACCCTTCCATGGCAAAGAACTAAGTGCTTTTTAAGTCATCCGTTTCATAAGTAATTATGTGGCCAGGAAGTGATGGTGACTAAACTCATCCCATTTGATTTTACACCTCCTGACAGGTCCCCAGGCCACTTGGACACGAGCTTCCCAACAGTCTCACGAGAGGACAGGCGATTCAGGTCAGTGGGTGGGAGAGGGAAAATTATCTTCTGCAGGATTCCTCCCTCAGAAATCATGTTCCCACCCCATGAGCCCACCCAGAGAGCCTTCAGAGCCGCACTTCATCAGATATCCCTGGTTTGGGGCAGAGCTGGCTGGCTGACTGCTTCTGTTTTAACCTGTCCCTCTCTGGGGGTGAGGGACCAAGGTCCTCACCAGAGAAAAGTGCTATGAGGAATTTTGACCTCCATTGGGAAGGTGCAGGAGGCTTGAGGGAGGAAAGCAGCAGCAGTTCCTGCCCCTGCCCCACCGAGTCTGTCTGTCATTCTGAACCTGGTTTACTTTTCTGCCAGAAAGCACCATCGCAGCAGGACTTAGGAAGATGTGGATGCTTCAGCTTCACTGCAATTCCCTGGCCTCCAAAGCTGGATACACAACTCAGATGATTCTTTAGCTCACTGTCCTGTGAAATGCGTTTTATTTATAGGAAGGCATACAAAATGCAGCTAAGGCAGCTCTGACAAGCTACAACAAAGGATTTGTCTTTTTTTGACACATGCATGTGGCTTTTGAATACATCCTGAAGAGTTTGTGGCCATAAACATTTATGCAAGAAGAAAACTATGGTAGCAGAAACCTACTTAATTTTTTTAAAAAATTGACTGGTACACTGCATGCTGGGAGGATGCTCACCTATGTGACCATGGGGCTACAATTAAAAAAGGAAAGAGAATCCTGACCCTGCCTGTGCAGGAAAATCAGCACTTTTCTGCTGTCTTTGGTTGCTGTGTTGAGGACCTGCACCGGGAGTAAAGCAGCATCTCAAAGGGGCCTGGCTACCAGAAAATGGTGGTCAAAATGAACACGAGTTTTCAGAGTGCTGCAATCATCTCCGGCTCAAACTCAGATCAACCGAAGGAAGAGAAACAGCGATCCATTGGCAAAGATAAGCTCTGGTTTGCACGTCGTCCTCCAGCAGAGCTAAGTCTGAGAACAACTCACCACAAACCCACAAGAAGAGCCATGTCCATTTCATAACCTATAATTTTTAAATATAACATTTTATTGCTTAGATGGTTTGATACAGAACAAGTTTTACTTTTTATTTTGAATTTGGAAGTACTGTACAACTGAAAAAAAAGAGGAATAAAAGTACCAAAACAATGTGTGATTCTCTGTTCATGTGGCATAAACCAGTCTTGTACACAATTCGTAGCAGCAGTTTAAGTTCCCTTTAGAAAAATATGAATTCTACACATTTATTACTGTTTCCTGCATGGGATGAAATCACTAGGATTAAACTTCCTTCGTGGAGAGAGAAGAGAGAGAAAGGAGACACACAGAGAGGAGAGAGAAGATGAATCATTCTGAAAATGGAATCAGACTGTCACATAGCCCCCTAAAGTTATTTCACAACAGCCTCAAACAAGGTTCTCTCTTTTTTTTTCTTTTTTTTTCCTTTAGTTTTTTTTGCGCTTTCACAGTGAAGTGCTTAATGTAGTGATTGAATTATCTCCATGTTAAGTCCATTGCAACTCAGGCAAAAGAATTTTAGAAGATCTTTTTTTTTTTGTTTTCTTTTTGTTTTGTTTTTGTTTTTTTGTTTTTTGTAAAAGCCCTGAGAGAGGAAAAAAAATAAAAAGATTCAAACGAAAATCGTATAGAGACAAATTAGCTGAACATGCAAACTAAAGCCTAAGATTCACCCATAGTTTAAACACATTATAAATTTCACAGTTTAATATTGGGGGAGGAGGGGAAACAAAAAAAAAACCCCAACAACAGCAACAGTTCTCAGTCAAACTCAACTAATAAAAATGTCAATAAAATGTGGCAAGACCTTATACTCTACTAGGATATAGATAAAGGCTAAATAAAGCTTTAAATCAATAGTGATTATTGCTAGCAGATGTCCCGGCAGGCTGCTGGGAATTAATTACTTGCTACATTGTTCTGCAGCATATAGTTTAGTAATGGCTTCTCCCCCACAGTATTGCGCAGTTTAGTGTGGAGAGTTGCAAAAAATAAAACAAAACCCAAAAACAACAAAACAACAACCCCAAAATAAACAAACAAAAAAAATTACAAAAACCAAAAAATACCCCAAATAATAATAATAATAATTATTATTATAATTATAATAGTAATAACAATTTAAGGGATGAGTGAACTGGTTTTAATTAAGTAGAATGCACCTGGGTAGAGTTTCAAATGAATCATTGGTTGTGATTGATTTATCTATATCTGGCATTAGCTTCGTTTCTGAACTGGTTCAAACATCCCTATTTAAAAATTAAAAAAACAAAACAAAACACAAAAAAATAGAAATCACATATACCTCAACCATTTTTTCTTATTCTATTTGCAAGAATATTACTCAAGAACGCTTCTCTTCCTTTGAATTCTGGACAGTGAGATTTCAGTCTCCAGAAATTTTTCCGAGAATTTTTAATATATAGATATATATAGATATATATATATTATATAATATAGACTGGGTCCGAGGCCCACTTCCTCCATGTCTGGTGAGAGCAGGAAAAGCGATTCTGCGGTGGGAAGGAGGGAGGGTCACAGTGCGGGCTGGGCTGGGGGGCTGCAGTGGTGGAATAGCACAGTGAGGCTCCGGCAATGCTATTATGGCTCTGTCTGTCCCAGAGGTCATGACTGAAGGACAATTAACAAACAACAATAACGACAACAACAACAAGGACAACAAAAATGCTGGGCACTCCTAAAAATGCGCAGCTACAGTAGGATACATTTCGCTTAACCCCTTCAATATTGGTGGCTGGAGTGTCACCTGTTGCCGGCAACAGGAGCCATATGGAGAAATTCCAGCTGCCAGCGTTAAAGGGGTTAAATTACTGATATGAAATTTAGACACACACCTCAAGTCTTCAAGCATCAACCCCAAAATCTCAGGAAGAATTTCTTTCTTCTTTTTTTTTTTTTAAGTTTATTTTATTTATTTTTAACAGGTCATATATCTGTAGTTTTATCACCAGTAGTATTTTCTTGCTCTAGAACACGACAGAAGCAAGACGAGGGTAAGGCTCGCATTTCTCTCTTGCTTTCGACTGGAAGACGGAGTAACTTTGCTCTGTGAGTGACGCAGGCTGCCACCGACGTGACGGCAGCGAGGTCACTGCGGCACTCGCGGTGCCTCTCTCACGCACCTGGGGCCCCGCGCGGCCCCGCTGTCGCACACTCGCACCCACACCCACACGCACCCGCCACGAGGGAGACGTGCCCCCACACGGGGGACGATACCTCGCTGGCCTCCACGGGACGCTCCGGTTGGAGGAAGGGGTTCATGTAAAGTACAGTAGAAGAGCTGCAACAACAGGAGGAGGAGCTGGTGAAAGCGATGAGTCAAGAACACTCCGAGACGGGATCCAAGCTGCGCTACGCATCTCCGTGGGCAAATATTGCCCATTGGCTTCTGCTGACTGCAGAGACAAGCGAACTGATGGATTTATAAAATAATAATAAAATAATAATAATAATAATAATAATATACTGAAGCAAATCAAACATATGTAACAGCGGGTGCATAATTTCCATAGGTTACGTTGCTATGTAACTCTTCTCTGTATACACGCTCAGTCCGTGATGGCCAGAAAAAACCTCTAGGATTTAGAAGACCACTTCTAATGCTGAAAAGTGGAAACAAGCATGAGGTTGAAATTCATTTGTGTTTCCTGCTTTTGGCTTGAACCACTTTGAACACCTTCAACTGCCACGTTGTTCAGGCCTGGAACAGGCTTAATGCTCCACCATGTGGCACATGCAAGAACATCTACTGAGAAAAAAAACCCAATAAATCAACGTCTCCTCTACATCTCCTCTGGCTATTTCATATGAAATTCACATCATTTTTCTTCCAGTTATTGGCTATGGTATCCAAGGGCCTCCCACCCCACTGCCCCATTTCCAGCTCAGAGAACAAACACAGCGACTATCACAGATATACAAGAACAAGCTCACGCACACCAATACAAAAGGTAACATTAATGCTTAAATGAAAAAGGGTCCTCTCCAAATAATTCTTTAAAATATTAAAATCATTTTTGAAAAAATCTATAATACCAAAAGATCTAATAAAGTAGTAAGGCACTCAAATCAGTATATACTGTAGTCTCTTGCATTATTATACTGAAAGGCATATGGCACCATGTCCAGTCTGCCATACTTTCCCCATAGCTGTTAAGGTCGCTCTTCCAAAACCAGACTCCAGAAACCTTGCTCTGCTGGCTTCAGTTTGCCTGCTGAGATGGGTCCAAACCTCCTAGCAAGTCATTCCACCCCCAAGAGCTGAGGCGCACTGTCTGCAGAGGCCAGGATGTGATTCATGGGAGACGGCGCGTTGCGCATCTCCAGCAAGTCTTGGATGAAACCCGAGGGCCTCTCGTGCTCGGAGCTGCCCCGTGGTTCCTGGTCTTTTGCCATCTGTTTCTGTGCGCTCTTGGTTGGCTCGGCGAGGCAGGTGCTGCTCCTCTCCTCTCCGCAGGGCGAGTCCATGACCATGCCGGCCAGGGGCTCGTTTCGGCTCCCCACGAGGGACGAGTGGCTACCGACGCCCCCCGTGGAGTCGCACTCGCTTTCGGAGATGGGGTTGGCGCCGCTGTGGCTGGACTCATTCTCACTGTCTTCTCCACACCTCGACTGCGTCTCCTCCTTGTCGCTCTCCTTACTGTGGTTTCGGGCATTTTTGACTTTCTGGTGGATGCGCTGGTGACGGACCAGGCTGTGCTTCAGAGTGAAGGTCCGTTCGCAGGTTTGACACTTGTAAGGTCTCTCACCTGGAAGAGAATTACAACACAGAGTCAGCTGTGAGGTCACACAAGTGCCTCCCTCTTGTTTCAAGCAGTGTAGAACACTTTGCGCTTTGGAAATCCAGTACCTACATCAAACATCACATTTATGCGGATTTTCTGCCTCTGTACTAGCACACTAGCTGATGGAGTGCAAGCAGGAATACAGGTAAATGCCTATGGCACAAATGGAGTATCAAACCTAAGTGTCTTGAGATAGCTACAAGTTTGGCAAGGCCCTGCACTAAGGAGGGAGGAAGACCATAAGCACCAGGTGCTCACTAGCATCCTGTCTAATTTAGTCAGCAACTTTTCTGGAAGAAGTTTACAGTAGATCTCTGGAACTCGAAAGCGTTTATGAAACCAGCCCACCACGTGGGCTCCCTGCTGCACGTCAGCCCCAGACACATGTGGAGAGAGATGTCTGTTTCTTAAGCAGAACTCATTGGAAAACAAAGCGACCACAGCCCCACAGACAAAATTCTCCCAAAATACTAACCATGCACAGTGCCCCAAGGTGCTGTCTGCCCTGAAGAACCAAAGGTCCCACCCCCAACCTGTCCTCCCTTTCCAACTGTGCCTCTTAAAGACTTTCCAGTGCTGCAATTCCATCAAGACACCATCTTGTGCCAATGAGCATCAGAATGAGACATGTGGTAGGCAGGCAGAGGCTTCTTGCACACTTCATTGTGTCCCAAATGTTCCTCTTCTGAATAAATCCCAAAACCTTACAGGTATCTTTTAAAAACCTCACACATTAAAACTGAAGTACAAGCAATGTGCAAGAATTTCCCAGTTTAGTTGAACAAGCAGGAAGGACACAAGGAGAAGAGTCAACCCACAGCATTTGTACAAAATCCTTAGCTGAAAATACATTGATCTGACAGTGGGGGTAGGTCATTATTTATATTAATTAAATTTAAAGAAAGTACTGTGCCAGGTTCCTACTCCACACCTATTCTATGTTAAAACATCCTTCAGTGTCAAGTAAGAAAGAGAAACAAACAGGAAAAAAACATATTGACAAGGCCCACATAACCCAGCATGCAATGAAAACAATTAAAACAGAGAGTATGGGAATGTCCATGGGCACACATTGTTTGGGGGTAAAGCTCAGTACTTTAGGTATCAGCATTTTCCCAAAGCTTCTGCACTTGTATGAAAATAGGCACATGAATGAGACCTGTCCCCTGTTTCACTTGTGGAACAAGAGCCAGAAGAAAACAGGTCAGTTTTGCACTCAATAGGTGAATATTTATGATTTAGAAGGGCTGAAGTCTAGTTCAGGCATTATTCTTTCGTGTAGTTTTCTAAAAATCACTGTCAATTACAGCACAAATATTTTGTTAATGGCAAAGATCTTGTCTTCAGTAGAGAGCACCTTTGAAAGACACAAAATGTCAAAATGCACAGGTTTTCTCACGTCAGAGCAGCTTGCTGGCAGGTGAAATATATAATTAATAAGGATGAAGGATTAAGTCACCTTTGAGCTGGTTCATGGCTTCATCTCATTTGCAAGGCACTGCTGCAATTTGCCTATCACATAAAGCAATCCCACTGCCCAGTCAAGTCACTGGGCAAGTGTTTCACTACCTGTGTTCCACCTTCCCTGCCCAAGTGCCCACTGGATCTCTGCCTTCCACCCAAGCAGCAGGTCACAAACATCACCAGCATGTTACACATATTAGGCTCAGATCATCAGACAAAACCAGACTCTTTCTCTTTCTCTCTCTAAACTTTCACTCGGAGGTGAAGTCTCATCATACACTGACAGGTTTCTCCACTGCTGGTCAAAATATTGGGAAGAGGTAAAGCCACGCACACATGGTAAGAAGACAGCCAGAAGCTGCCCAGGGATCTCCACACTTGCCTTCGCCTCTGAACTCTGCAAGCAATCATGGGGAAAAACAGTTTGGGAGCTGAAAATAAGGCAGTGGTTGCAATTCCTGCTCCCTCCACAGGCTTTGTATGCAGCATGGGGGACTGGGGCAGAGAAGACACCTTTAGGACTAAAACCAGTGTCTCCAACTTCAAGTGCCAGCAGCAATCGTGCACCTCCAGAGCAGACACCTCAGTCTGGTGGGACACCTCGTGGTCTGCTCTGCCCTCAAGCCTCCTCTTACCTGTATGAGACCGCATATGTCGCGTCAGATCTTGCAGAGACCAGAAACGCTTGTTGCACACAGTACAGACTTTCTTTCTTTTGTCTGCTTTTGCAGTACTCTTAGCCCCATCAGTCTTTGGTTTGTCATCACTGCTCTTCTCAGTGGACTTTCTCTCTGTGCCTTCCCCCTCAGAGATGCTTTCGCTCTCTTCATTCTCCTTTCCTGTTGCCTCAAAGTCCACAGGAGACTCCACTACCTTCAAGTCCAACGGAGACTCTTCCTGCTCAAGACCAGAGTCCTGCATCGAGGGAGCTCCTGCATCATCCTGAATGCTTTTGCTTTCATCCTCACTGCTCCTTTCATCCTTTCTGTCCTCACGAATGTGGGCCTTTTTGTGACGGCTAAGAGTGCCAGCAAACTTGAAGGTTTTGCCACAAATGTCACAGGCATGTTTCCTTTCAGTCTGAGAACTGCTGCCTGCGCTCTGGTCACTCTCTGCCAGCTTGAAGTCCATTAATTTGCTGGCAAAATTGAGGTCAAGACTTTTGTTACTTACAGAATCTTCCTCAGGGCCCTCTTCATATCCATCCACTTTTTCTTCAGCATCCTCTTCTGACAGAAGGGAGTCAGCCTTCTGCTCCTCCTTGGGGCCGTGCTCACTCTCTGGTAGCTCTGCCATTTCCTCTGACTGCTCCTTCTCGCCGCAGGTCAGGTTCAAGACTTTGTTTCCTGCAGCTAGTGTCTCTGCATCAGCCTGGCTCTCTGCAAGGAAACACAGAGAAACTTTCAGTGGGATGCTCTCTGATAACTCCCAACTACCAGTGGTGAGCCTGCACACGGACCAGGAGCATTGCTTCTGATCAAGCATCCCAACATCTGTTTCTCTTGTCTGTGACCTAGGCCAGTAACTTACACCTGAAAAGAGATTATCAAAACACCACAGAACCCAATTAACAAGATGATACAAAATCTTTCACAAAATGCTTTCTTTTCCAAAACAGGCTCACAATCTCAGCAGCTTCTTGAAATAATTTTTAATATAATCACATTTAGCCAGAGAACACAACATGCTGAGACACCAAAGAAGAGCTGAGGTCACTATCGCAAACAGACCATTCCAGAGACACACGGGTGTATCACTAATAAACTCGTGTATGAAACATATGAACATAGATTGAAATAATATACACCGCACATATTTATCAAATGAATTTTTGTGTAGCAGGAAATGCTTTTCAAAGGAAATGTAAAGGCCTCATATAACCAACAGGCACAATTAAATGTGAATGGTTAGTGCAGACAGTAATATAGAAGTTGGCTTAAAAAGTTGGATATACACCATACAAGTGGAAGATGTGGATGTTCATCCACACCTGAGTCTCTGAAATGCCACTTGGAATCCAAACATAAAGCCAAGGGGCAGTAATAGGCTTTGCTGTTCCACAGTTACCCCACGAGAAGGCAAAAATGACCTAAGCTGTGGTCCTTAATGGCATCCTCTGCTTACTCACCTGTCTGCAGCATTAATGTTGCTGAAGATGTTAACATATGTCCAAAAAACTAAAACAATTAGGTGCTTAAGGAGAACAGAGGGCTGGAGCTATGCCCCTTCCAAGCTATACACAAATACTGTGCTTGTAAATAGGAAATAAGCTGGACTGGCTCTGGAGGCCAAAGCTGCTGCTGATGCATTGCATGTAACTGCATCCCCAGTGCCACTTCCCACAAATTGTTCCAGCACGTGAACTTCACAGGCTGTGCTTTCTGAAAGCTGAAACTTTCCTTTAAGTCCTCTACCCCACCTCCTTCTTACTGACAGCATGTAGCACAGGGAGCCCACAACCTACCCTGCATTTCAACACTCATCTACAAGCCCTATAGCTGCTGAGTAACTACAGGGATTTAGAAACTCTAGGAGAGCAGTGCAAGTTCTCTGTTTGACACAGTACAACATGTGCTTGTCTCCGAACTGCCTAGATTTCCTATTGCAGGCTTTTTTTTCCTAAGCAAGGAGTAAAAACAGAAGATAAGAAGATGGTTCTCAGGCACTTACTAGTTTGAATGTAGTCTTGCAACATGACTTGCACTGACCCCATCTCCTCTCACTAGTGATAATAAATGGCCATTAAACAAATGTCAAAGCATAGCAGTGTTTCTGGTGATAGCGAATGATCACCCAGTAGTGCACAATTCTTGATAGGCTTTTTCTTGGGGGAGTCTAAGGGAGAAGTGGCCTATCACAAAAAATAATCTCACCTTTTAATCAAAACAGATCTGTTTACATAGACAGTAGATTACACAAAGTTCATTGCTCATCTAATTATCTGCCCGTTAAAACACGCGAGCAAGCCCTGATCTGTGTGTAAGGCTACAGAATGTGAGGATGGGGATGTCTGAAAGCAGATGTGAGCTGCCCTGTCTCATCCCCTGCGAGGTCAGGAAATGCTCCCCTGACGGGATGTGTGTTTGGCCAAAGAAAGGCTGCCAGCACAGTGCAGAGGGGGTTCATTAGGGAGAGGGGCAGGAAACCATGTGAGTTGTGTTAGGATGGAGATGAGTGAAGAGCACGAGGAAACCAAGATGGGAGAAAGCTCTTCTTAATAGGACCCAGAGAAATGTTCTGTAACTCTTTATTGACCAAACAGGAAACAGTGGATGCAGAGGGAGTTTTTTTCCTGGTTTTTCAACATGAAACATCAGAAGCAAAGTGAGTGAGGAGAATATCCGTAAGTGGCACTCAAGGTAAGAGCAAGCCAAAACCAGTATGTCTTAAAACTCTCAATACAGAAGTCCCAACTTTGACATTCAACATCATGCACGATTTTCCTATTTTTCCTTGAATTTTTCTTCTTCTGCTTCTAGTATTTTCAAAAATACATTATTTTTCTTAGAGTATACTCATTCTTCAGTGAATTGTGCTTGACCTCTATCTCCTTCTTTCCTCTCCTCTGTGTCCTGGGCCTCCTCCCAGCTGTTATTCTGTTCCTGCATGCCTGGCCTGCAACTACGTTTTCCTGTGCACAAGAGAAAACACTTCAAGGGATAGGTGGTCCACAGGTAAGTGATATACTGGCACAGGCAAACAGATGAGGTTGACATCAAGAAAAACAAACTCTTAAGTTTAAACAGTGTGCCTTCACAAAGGGCAAAGCCCACTCCAGACCCTGGGAACAGGAATGTACACAGACCTTCTCTTCTGAAGCTCTTCTGGGCCCGGCACCCCTGAAGGAACACATTCAAAACTCATGTAGTGGCATAGCCAGGGACATGCTGACACGTGTATGTGCTTGGGGGAGTGCTCTTCCTCCTCACCTGCACAAACCAGACCTGCCCTCTCTCTTGTTGAGAAGGGAGTTTCACAGGCCACTTAGGAAACTTCATGCATGTACTTTACGTAAAGCAGCAGTTCCTGACTAGCTGAGCTTCTCTGTGGTTGTCCCTAAGCTGTGCACTTGGTTCTGCAGCTGGTGGAAAAGTGAGCTGCTTTGCACAAATCCTGGTTATTTGGGGATGGGTGAGAATCGGCCCAGTTCTGCTTCCGATGAACTGAAATAGCAGCAGGGGAGCTGTGAAGGTGTGTGGTAAACAAAATGGTCGTGAAGACAACTGTGCTAGGTCCAGTGTGGGACTTCTCCTGCAGAGCAAGGGATGGCTGCAAGGGTAGTCTTGCACTGGAGTTGCTTCATGCTTCATGCACTCCAGCAGAGGTTAGGCCTGGCCTGCACTACTGTTTTCTTCCTGCTTACATGGCCATTGCAGCAACAGAAACACTGCTGGCCACACAGCTCCAGCAGGCTTGTATCTTAAACAAGGAGGAGGATTTTGCCTGAGCCTTCAAATCTGGGCAAACATCCCTCCAATGAGACTGAGCTCCTCTCAAAGGGGTAATTCCCATCTCCAGAATTTGGCTGATTTATGTTGCAGAGCAGTCCCTTGATTCCAGGCAGTGAAAGAAACAGGATGCACGGGAAAGGCCTGCTGCTTCTTTTGCCCCTTTCCCATCTTTCACTTGCTAAGGCTGTAAAACGCTGCCTCATCAGCGCCTGGGAAAAAAAGAACTTCTCATGAGATGTATTCATAAGCTAAACTTCAAGGACTTCATCTGAGAATCCAAAAACTTTTCTGTTTGCATGAAAGAAACCACTATATAGATGTAGCCGAAATAATTTTTCCTTCGAACTGTGGAAAGAAAAGACTGTTTCGCTGAAATCTATCTACAAATCAAGTGGCAGTCTTTGGTCAGCCCTGTCAGAAGAATCCACTTCATCTTTTATTGGTGTCAAGAAAGAGGAGGGAACTGCTTTCCTATATATGCAAACCAAATTACAAAGACGGACACCAAATGTGAAAAATTTCAGATAAAAGAGCAGATACAGATCCAGGTGGGGAGCTTGCTGGCTTGATTCTTTTTTCCAGTGGTTTTCTTTTTTCCTGGAACTATGGTGGAATAGAGAGTAGAGCTTGAGATGCTATGAAGTTATTAGACTAAACAGGATGCAATGAAAAACATTTTGTTGCTAAAGCAAGTGTTTATTGACAAAGACTCCTCACATCCCAAGAGAAGTGTTAGAAAACCCACCACATAAATAATCCTCAAAGCTGGAGCAAACAGAGCACTGGAAATGGATGTCATACAAGCAGTTGGCATTATCAGTCAGATGAGCCGATGATTTACTATCTTCCCTACATTAACTGAAATAACCCCATCTTGTTTTATATTTTACAGCAGAGGCAGCCACCGCTAGGTGGTAGCAGTTGTAGTAAATTTGGAATTTTTTGGACCCACACACAGTGCTCCTTCTACTTCCACCCACGAACTGGAGAACATCTGTTAAACCTGCAGAGTCAACTTAAAAAAATTTGGGTGTTATCTTCGTCCATTTTTATTGTAAACATTCCAAATACTAAAATTTGGCCACCTTCATTACATCAACTGCAAACACTCAAATATTTAATCAGCCCACAGTTGAGAGAGCATTGGTTGTATCTCCATGCCTTGTTAAATGAAAATATTCAAGCTAGAAAAGGACTATTTACAGTAAATGGAACTGAATATATCTGGGGAAAAAGAAAAAATAAATCCTGAGAAAAAACCCAGTTTTTGTCTTTAACACACAGTATGATTCCCCAGTATCTTCAACAGAGCAGCTAAAGTCATGAAGAAAAGTTTTCAGGACTAGCTCTGACTGCACCTACCATGGGGGAATCTGCACTGAAGGGAGCAGGGGGAAAAACCCACACTTTGAGCTCATGGTGAATTCCACCATTCGGCAGAAAGGCAGTTTGATGTAGAACTGACAATACAGCCAGCAGGCTATACACCATCTCCTCAGTATCTTCATACAACAGCTCTAGCACTTGGGCCAACCCCCAGCAGCAAGTAACTCTTGCTTTACCCTGAGCTGTGGCTCTAGAGCAGCTGTTAAACTTTGCCTGACACTGAAAACACGATTTCAAGCCCTTTGTCCTCCAAGAAATACCCACAAATGTAGTTCAGAGGTACAGACAGCTAGAACAGGCTGGAAAAAGTCCCCCACTATACCCAGGGCTCACATGAGTTCTGGAGGGATCACAGTGTGGCAGATATCTAGAGCAAAGATGAATTCTGCTAAATGCTAATCAGAAAATTCACTGTTGAATATACTCACTTTGTAAATATTTGCCTAGGTAGCATAGAGCAGTTGTGTTCAACCCTCTTACATTAGGGGCAAGTCTCTTTATGAAAGGCATCTTTTCTTAGTAAGTTCTCTTTCTCTATTATGTAAGAGATAATCCCTTACCCCATTCCTATCCCGCATCTCTGTCAACTGTATTTTGTTGCAAGAAGGGACCATTCAGACAGCCCAAAGAGACAAAGGCAGGGCTGCTTTAACATGATGGAAGTGGGCAATTCATTAAGCTGCTCCACATTTTCCTCGTATGCCTCTCTGCCAGGACAGCTCTCCCCCGGTCTGACTGCTGTGAGCTGGGTGAAATGCCCTCAGTTTACTTCAAGCACTTTAGACCATTCCCTTCCTCTCCATGTAGCAAGGATATGAGCAAGCCCCATCACTTACACAGCCTCCTCATCTCTGAATCCTATTCAAAACCACCATCCTGTTTTTGTTTTGGTTTAAAACAAGACCAAAAGAAACTCTCTGTAAACTTGTTCCCAGTGACACTCTATTGAACTGCACTTCCTGTCTTACACCTCATCCTAAAGCTTTGCTTCGTTTATGGCTGACCAAACACCATCCAAGCATCTCCCTTCGTTCCCTTTCCTTCTGGCATACAGTGAAATCCAGATGAGTACACCCAAGGACGGCCCTCAAAAGGACTCTGGCATGTGAGACCAAGCATGCTGCTTTACCCACATTTTAAAGCCAGCACCAAAAGAAACCACCCCATTTTAAACTTAGCCACAGTTTCAAATCCTTAATTTACTTCCATGGATTTGGAAATCCCTTTTTCTTGTATGATGGAGGGAGACCACAAGTCCAGAGCTGTTGAATGATTCTGAACCATGATTAACCACTGCTCGGTGAAGCCAGTTATAAACGCTAAGCTGCGCTATGAAGTGCACATGGTAACTATAACTGTGTGCATGGCTGGATCTGGGCTCCCTCCTTGCTGCCTAAAGCTGCTATTTGAAGACACAAAGCACTGACAGCAAAGCCAATTTCAACAGAATCTATCCCAGTGCCTCCCAGAAGATGCTGCCAGCTCCACACCTCAGCTGCATCAATGTGCTCCTTTAGGGTTGTACCGCCAGCCAGATCCGGGAACTGATCTCATGACTGCCAGTCCCTCCCCTTGCCCTTTTAATTTTTTTGGGCAGCTGGGTCAGCTACAGCTGCAGGGATGAACAGTTGGGAACAGGTCGAGCCAGTACTGCCAATAAGTGCTTTGTGTTATCCAACCATGGCCCAAGGCCCTGTCTGCCGGGGGCAGGTCGAACCACTCTGACCAGCCCGGCGCCGGCTGCTGAGAACAACATCTACCTTGCACCCAAGTCCTACCCACCCTACGTGCTGCACCAGCGCTCGTCTGAGTGGCTTTACAGAAGTTTGCCTCCTCACCCCACCAAACAGCTGAGCTGTTCTAGGACCCCTCTGACTATAAAAAAAGTCTTCAATTGACCCAAGTAGGACATTTCAGTTTTATTCTGCCGTGTAAATTGTCAGAAGTGAGCACTTTCAGAGCCCTTTCTGCAGACTTTTGTTCTCAGAGGGGATCATGTCATAACACGAGTCTTCCTCTCTCACGCTGTAGCCATCTGTTGTCTGCATAGGCAGGATGGGCCCACGTGACACAGGAGATACCGTGCTACAGCCCTCTGAAGTTACAGGCTGTTAACATGGTAACAAGGCAACTTAGTCTCCTCATGATAGGCAAGATCAAATCATGTCGTAACAGGTTCCCAGCATGGCAGATTGCAATGCCAGACTAGTACTGAGACCTGTATTACCACATCTGAATCACTGCAAGGCAACCTGCTGTATTAAAAGAAGCAGAAAGGATGAGAGAGGCTGGCAAGACAGCAGACTTTCCCAAACAAACTGGTGCAGGGAGATGTAAGAGGAAAATCCTGTGCACACTCTGTGCAATCTGATCAGCAGCTACCCTGAGGTTCAGAGTAATAACTCATTTGTAATTTTAACTACCCTGATGCACAGAGCCAACTTCTTGCTGATTGTTACTTCAACAATCCTCCCATGAAACCAACTCAAAGTGACACAAAGTGACGCTGTCTGTACTGGAGGTGTGAATAACTCACAGCAACATCTCCCTTGTGCAAGCAGTTTTCAGGCAAGGGACACGTACCACCATCTGCTGAGCTTCCTTGCACCCATCCCATTTGGTCAGCACAGTAAACCCGAGTGACTGTGCTCACCCTTGGATTTGTGTCAGCTCCTCCTTCCTGGCAAAATGCCACTCACCTGCCTACAACAAAGCCTTGCATGATCTGACAGCCAATCTCTTTTGCTACTGTCAAGACAGAGGGGGCAGTATGACGGCAGGTGGGCTTCAATGCAGATTAATGCACGGTAAAGCAATCTAAACCATGCCTATGTGATGTTGAGTATAGCACTGGCACGTACATTCGGGCAGGAGGACTCAAAGCCATCGCTGATGTCTCCCCAGGATCACTGCCCTGGCCTGCAGCAGCAGTCAAATTAAAACCAGACTGCATCAGCAGGTTCAGAAAACAACTGGAAGGACCTGCAGACAGCAGCTCCAAAAACAGGGTGTAGAGGGAGCGGGCAGGGATGTGCCCTCGAACACACAACCTTAATGAAGCAGTTGTGGATGCTGATAGAGCTTTAAGAGCAACAGGCCAGAGGAAGTGGCTGTGTCCACATGCTCACACTAAAGAGCTCATCCTACTACTACCACTGGAGACAGGAGTACCACTGCTCTAACGTGGAAGGGCACTTCTCACAGCCTTATGCTTTGCTTGTCTGCAGTGTTCAGCCTGACCAAATACAACTTGGCCTTGGTGCTCTGAACAGCTGGGAAAAACTCTGTGTGCCACTGTGAGATCAAACATCCTCTTCCTTAGCCAGGGGGATAAGCACACTTCTCCCCACATAGCAGCTGGCAACTCCAGGTTTGTGCAAATTCTGCTACATTTGGTAGAAATGACACCACATTTTTGACAGGGCAAGGGCTTCTGGCCTGACACAAGATAAAATGTATGAATACCATCTTTGTGTGTAATAAGAAACTTTGTTGGTTTTGTTCCTTTTCCTCTGTTACTGCTTGGTGACCAACCACAATATCCTGACTGCAAGCTCCTCAACAGCAGGCTCTCTCTGGAAATGCCTATCACCTATGTGAATTGGACACAATTCCCGTCAAAGCCACAGGGCGCCTCTCCACTGACTTCAGTGGAATCAAGGCCCATATGCTGAATAAGCAATAAATCATCTCCCCTTAGGAGAAAGTTTTTTATGTCTGTAATTCATTTAAATTACTAGAGCAGGGAAGAGACTGAACACAACAAAAGTTGAAAGAAAAGCCAGGATCATGCAGTGCAATGAGGAAAGCAATCCTGCAAGACATCTTTGTGATGAAGAAAGAGATTGAGAGGATAGTTACTTGTAAAAGGAGATCAGCTCCTGTCACACCTTCCACCTCACACCTAAAACCTCTGAAAACACACACACACCACCCACCCTCTGCCACAGCCAGCAGCCTCTTTGATACAACATTGTGGGTACCTCTCTCACTTTCATCTTCTGAAAGTTGGTTCTGTTCTAGTTAACATCTCAACCCGTGCCAGGGATTCCCCACATCTCACAGACATCTCAGGAGCTGTTTCTTTCTCTTAATTTTCTTCCAGTGTCAACACAACTTTTTAGATGCATCATGGCACTGCTTTTTTGTAGGCTTTCAAGTCACTCTTTCCTTTTAGATGCCTGCTAATTCAATCATAAATTTATGACTACAAATATCATCACTTTTTGCACTTCTATCTGGCTTCATTCACAATGCAAATACAGAACTTCAAAGTTGAGCAGAAATCCTTTTGCTTCATGATAACCCAATTCCTTTCCATATTTCTTTTCAAGCATGCAATGACAGGATTAGCTGAGGATTAATTACTTGAAATTCAACCTGTATCTCAGGTCACAATTTTCTCATATTTTCAGCATTTAAAATGTTTGTATCAATCAAGTATTTGTCATACAGACCAATACTTGCAAGAGATAAAATATTCTTCCTTCCACACAGATGGCCCAGCTGGAGGTCTCAAAACCCAAAGAAAAATTCCACTTGCTGTGCAAACTCCAATCTTCCCACCCCAAGTTGCAATGCTTTCCAAAAATGTCACCTTTAAAGGCACAAAACCAGAACATTCAAAAAAGCAGTTTTCTCTGCCTTCTGTATTTGTCCATTAAAGGCAACTGCTCTTCGGATACAATATACTTCCTGACTGGAAGGTAACCTAAAAAGTCAATGTGATTTGATTTTTTCATTAAATTTTTCCATATGAATAGTCATGGCCTGTATTAAAATACATCTGTTCCTAAACATTGACTGTACATTTTGGTTAGCAGCACAGCAGGACTAGCCTAGTCTGGACATTTCATAGTAGCCAGTCATTCGAAGGGTGTCTTTTTCAGTATAAAGAGTCATCTGAATAATCACAACATGTAAGATCAGTCCTTAAGGTATCTCCCGCCACTGCTGTCCAGCAGAAACACATTATTCACCATGGTAACTACAAATGCTGCAAAGTAAAGATGTTTACAATTTCACTTTGACTTAAATCATAAAAGGAAAGAACAAAAATGCCTCCAAGTCCTTTTTTTTATGTGACTTGTGACCTCCAACCGACAGAAAACATTCAGGTTCATGGGCTAGGTGTAACAGTATTCTATTTATTCCTTTATTTTGTTTATAGATATTTTTTGTATGGTTTGTTCCTGTTGTGCAGCAAAACAAAACAAAACCAAACCAAAAAACCTCCTCTGCCACTAAATCTCACTTTTTAGAAAATTTAATCTTGGGCCAAGTAAGACCTGCCAGTATCCCTCTGAAAATATTCAAGTGTTTCTTTGCAAACAAACAGATTAGATTATCTATAACAAACTAGAGGTTAAAAAATATCATTATTGTAATTTTATATTGAACCTAGTCTGATCCGCATCCTATAAAAGGAGCAAAATCAACTGCATCACCTGCAGGGCACATCTTAGTCACTGTTCTGAGAATTTAAGAAGTCAAGAGCAGGAGGGAAGAACAAAAAAAAAAGAAAAGGCAAACTGAGTTGACCATAGAAAAGTAAATTATACAGTAAAGACATCAAGAGAAAGAAACTATTAAAAGTTAGTGTTCAAGCATGTTCAAACAAAACACAGCTACTGTGTTAGGCACTGTATAAAACGAAGCTATGCCAAATTCCCAGTGTCCCACTTGTGAGCGCACCATTAAAATAAAAACCACTGAGGAAGGTATATGCTTCTTCAGGGACATGCTTCTGAATTAAAAAAAAGAAAACACACAGTGGCGTTGAGGCAAGGATGAGCAGGGCAAAAGCTCCCACAAGAGACACCTCTGGTTGCATAAGGGATGTGGGTTACTGGTAGCATGTGCATTTTTGCACTTTCACAAAAGGGAAATACGATCTTGACACCACATGGAAGGCAGCCTCTGTGTTGAAATTTTATTGAACATGAAAGACACACTTGCAAAAAAGTTTTTATGTCTGTATGAATACAGCAGTTCAAAACTCATAATATACAGATAACACTTAAATGCTCAAAATTACATACTTTTTCCTCATCCTAACTTAGACCACTTACATTAATTACCTCAATAACAACTTTCCTACAAATGGACACAGAAGAGCTAGTTACTGCTTTTTAGCTCAAACAACTGCTTTGGGGTTTTTTTGATAGCAGCATTATACAGTCAGCTTGCCTGCTGTGATTGCCTATGGATCACATATCCAACACATGGAAGCAGACCACCAGGACTCTCATCTATCCCATTCACATCAGCCTGTTAGTCCTTTCTCTACCCAGGTCAGGGAGCAGCCACCAAGCACAGACAATAATAAACTTCCCCTTTTCTCTTTACAATAAGATTAGCAAATAGATTTTTTTCTTAGCTCCTTTTACAAAACAGAGCTATCTAACAAGTCACTGCCTGTGCAATAGGTGGGGACAGGAACTCTGTGCTGTACTATGACACTGTCGATTTCTCCACAAGAAAACCAATTTGCCCATCCAGAAGATAAAGCCAACAAACTGCTGCATCTACCACAGAGCTGCCACACTCCTTGCATGCCACCAGCACCTGACGTCCACCACAAAAACACAGGGCTCGCTCCACCTGAATGCATCCTCAGGCTTGCTTTGGCACCACCTCCTTGGCCTAAATTTCCTCCACCTTCCCAGCTTACCTTTCCCTCTCCCCTCCAGTAGGCCTCATCGATACTGCTGCCACAGGGGAGCTGCTGGAAACTCCCAGTTTAGAAAGAGAACACTCACGTTATCTGAAGGCAGACGCCCCAAGGCCAGCCAAAACTTGCTGTGGGGTGGTCCGCCAGCAACACGTCTCTCTCAACACTGAGACGATGACTAGAAAAGAGCTCAGTATTATCACTGCCAGAGAACACCATTGTCAGTGGAATCTGACTACTGCCACTGTTGTAGTATCACCAAAATTCTTGTATCTGTGGCGATTGCAGCACAGGCTTTCTAAAATGACAGTGTCTCCTTCCAAGCCTGGTGGTCGTAAGGGAGACAAGTTTTACCAGCATAATTCATGGCTGAGTGCATTTTCCTGTCTTCATTAAGGGTTTACACCAGTGCTGCTACCTTGGAAGCCTGCCATCAATAAGCAGGTCAAACCTCTTAGTCTGGGAAAAGCCTCTCCATTGTTTTCTGTCTCATGAACAGTTCTTCAGTAACTATATATTTTTTTTGGAGACCAGGGTGTTGGGAAACAATTGAGATACGAGTAAAGAGCTCTCCTTCACCACAAAGTAAACTGTATGCTTAATAAGGTGACATAATTTGGTCTCTATGGACCATAAAACAATAGCCTCACTGTTGCACTCATACCTTGCAAGTTATGTCCTCGCATCACCCAAATTAAACTGTAATAGGGACTGCTCCACAGATCAGATTCCCTTTAAACCTCTTAGCTAACCTCTTTTACCTCTTCAGGTTTCCCTCTTTAGCACAGACATGAATCAATTGTTTCAGGAAACTTCATTTTCTTAAAAAAACCCCAAAACTCCACAACTTTTATAAGGCTATACTCAAATCCCCTATGTTTCTTATAAAAAATCCCTAATTTTTATTCTTTATGCCGGGAGTTGAGATGCATAATAAAGTAAATAATATCAACAACTGTGACTAACTTAAAAGGGCACAACAGCAAGTAGAGCTTTGTCCTCTCCCTCTAGAGCAGGATGAGAATCTACTAATTACTTTATTACAGTGTGGGTGGAAGAATGAGTGAACTTCAAATCAGCACAGCATTCAATGCAGTATTTCCTTTATAGTGAAGAACGAAAAATAACCCCTGACCTAGAATAAATCTCCCTACCCAATTCCTCCTTTTGTTTACACCAGGTCTGAGGTTACTTACACAGCGGCACAATGCTAGAGATTCCATACACATCTCCACATCTCAGGGCATGTGCCCACCTTTAGTTGTCTATCTCTGAGGAGAAACTTTTCCTAGAGGCAAGCTATTACATAATGCTCAGGATGAGCAGTTTCTCGCATCCTTCTTTGATCTGCCAAATAAAAGCCACCACAAGAAAAAAAAAATGCTAAGCACTGTATTATTTTATTTTCCTGCCACAGTTCTACACTCACTGTCTCTCATTGTTAAGACATCTCTTTATCATTACGGATGCAGCCAAAAACAGCCATCAGAAGCAGACAAACAAACCATGTAAGGCACAATGAAATATTCAACACACGTTCCCCTTCAAGACAAGACAATAATAACAGAACAACTGAAACCTGAGTCTCTTTCCAGCTACACTAAGTTATGCCACTGAAGTCAAATGAGTATTAACAGTTTTATTCACCCCCTCATAATCAAAGACACAGAGATGACTCCATTTCTGAAAAATCTACCACCACCACTACGCAACAGCTAGGGATTAGCAAAACAATAATGAAGAATACAATTCAGACATCAGAGAAAGGAAGATTCTCAGGGGCTACAACCTACTGTGAGCACAGAGCACTCTTACCTGTGTGAGTGAGCATGTGCCGCTGCAGGGCATTTGCCCATGGAAAGACTTGAGGACAGTAAGGACAGGGGATATTTTGCAGGCAGTCTGGGTAAGCGTTCCTCTTCCCTTTCAGCAGCTTATCCTTGGCAGTTTCCTTCTCATCCTCACTTGTTCCATTTCTGCCACTTTCTTCCTTGAAATTGTCAGTGGACTGCAGAAATGGGCTAAATTTGTTAGTGTCTGTGGTAGCCAGCATCTTCTCTATGCTGGCAAATTCCCCACTTGACTCCAGATCCACATTACTGCTAAGTTTAGGCTTATTTTTCGTTCCTTTCTTTCTACCTCTTTTCTTAGTCAACCCAGCATCAGCAACGGGAGACTGCTCTGGATCACAAGCCTGAGACAGGTCACTGGGCAGGCTGGAGTCTCTCTGAACGGTGGTCACGATTGTCACTTTAGCTTTGGCATTCCCTGATTTGTCACACCCAGTGGAGCTGCTCACTGCCTTGGGACTGGCATCTGCAGCCTCTGTTTTCAGCAAAGTGGGAGCAGAAGACACAGATGAAATGATCTGTGCGATGGAAGCCAATGGCGGCAGCTCTTTAGTTACTGAAGGCTTTGGCAAGAGAGGTGGTGGTGGTGGTTTAGGCCTCAGGGGTCTCAGCAAGGCAGAATTGCCAGGGAGAGCCGGGGAAATGATCGGGACAGTCAAATGCAACGAACCTTTCAGTGGCTGGGGATGTCTGACACCCCGATTTGTCTCTGAGTTCCCATTGGCACCAAAAACCAAAGGACACTGCAGATAGTTATAGGCTTTATCACTGTTCCCAGACGCAGCCAGCTCTTGATTCTTGGCTTCACAGGGGGCATCATCTTTATCCTTTTTCAGGATTTTGGGGATGGACAGGTCAATAGGCTCCATGGAGCAGTCGTAAAGGGACAGAGATGAGTCGAACAGGTTCTCCTGCTTCACTTGCACAGCACTCAGGCTTTTGCTCTTCTGAGAGAAATCCAATGGCTCATCAAAATCCATGGGGAAGTTGCCCACAGGTTCACGTTTGATGGAAACGTGAGATGATGTTCCCAGCAAGAAGCCGTTTTGGGGCTCCAGGAAAGGCGTCATGGGCTTGTGGTCCATGTAAGTGCTGTCCTCCAATAAAGAAGGGTCTGTCTGGCTTTCCTGGGCACTGCAGTCGACCATTAAGATGTAATTCTCAATCTCCTTTTCTTGCACATGCAAGTGCTGCTTGAGGATGTGGTGAATGCAATTCCTCTTGGCCGAAAAGGCCGTGCCACACTCTTTGCACTCGAACGGCTTCTTCTTCTGGCAGCCGCTGTGCGTCCTCATGTGAATGCGGAGGGCCCGGTAGTGCTTCAGGTCCTCTCCACACAGCTTGCACACCGTGTCTGGGGAGCAGAAGGCATCCACCATCTCTGCAGCATTGCTGGTGACATATTCAATGTTCTTCTCGATATCCTTCCTGGTTGTTTTGAGGTGCTTCTTTCGCAGGTGCCTCTCACAATTGGCTTTCACTGTGAACGGGTAGTGGCAGATTTTACAGATGTAAGGCCTCTCCCCGCTGTGCGTCCGCAGGTGCCGGATCAGCGCTGCCTTGTCAGCCGCGATGTAGTCACAGATGTTGCACTGATATGGGGAAATACCTAAGTGAGAACGGATGTGAGCTCGCAGGACACCAGAGAAGGCAAACACCTGGTCACAGAAACGGCAGGGGTACAAAACTTTCCTCATGGTCGGAGTCTTCTTGTTCGCTGCCCCTGCGATGATGGCTTTGAGGTCTCCCTCTGTGACTTCTTGCTTGATCTTGGCTTCCATACTCAGAGGCAGGAGAGCTTCAATGATGCTGTCCTGCTCCAGCTGGGTCTTCATCTCATGCTGAGTTAAAGGCTCTACTTTGGGTTGGAGGAGCAACTGTGAGGAAGGACTTGATTTGGCTCCTGGTTGGGGGAGATGAGAGTTGGAGGCAGACTCCACCGAGTTCTTGATCAGCCTCAGAGGGGGCGGTGGGAGACTTGGGCTGATGCAGCCGGGGGAGGCTTGCTGGGCACTGATAAGAGGAGGAGGTGTAGAGGTTGCGACAACTGTTCGGGGCGTTACCAAAGGCTTTGGCTTCAGTGGTGGCATATGCTTGAAAATTGACTGCACAGGGACAGAAGGTGCCTTAGAAAGTGGAGGAAGACTGATTTGAGGAGGAGCAGAAGAAGCCATCTTCAAGATCTGCTGTATGTCTGCCAGCTCAATGGCAGACTCATTGGAGATGGGTTTCACCACAATACTGCTGTCGGGCTGGATAATAAAACCCTTCTGGAAAGGCTGCAGCGAAAGAAGCTTTATGTTTTCTTTTGTAGGGGGAAGGACTGAAAATGACCCTCCCATGGAGGCAGCTTCCAGAGGAGAGAGGCTGAGCAGACTGGTGCTGCCAGGTTCCTGAGGTAGGTTACTCTTCAGTGCTCTGAGCCGCATTTCTTGGACCTCATCTTGTGTATTGTCCTCCTGCTTGACAGGCTTGATGTCTTTGGTGTACTGTAGGCCCAAGGATGCCATGAAGGCTTTCTGGTCTGGGTTCTCACCGGGTGGGGTCATGGACTGTGGCTTGTGCTTGTCTTTTCCCTGATCCACCACATGAGTTTCTGTGTGCAGTTTGAGTGCTGAAAGCATGGGGAATGCCTTGTTACACATCTCACAAATAAATCGATGGAAGTCACTGATGCACCTTCGCAAATTTGTTTCACACCAGACCTGCACGACAAGCAAAAAATATTTAGAGTAGGAATCTCAAACTGGAAACGCATCACATGCTGCTGCAAAACAGACACAGTTCACTCTTTCTTCCACTAAGTTAAAGGGTTTAGAGCAGCCACCACCTACCTGGCATGGAGAAATTCCTGCTCCACAGGTCTCCTAACAGGTGTATCTGAATTAAGGGCTGATTCTCCAAAAGTTCCCTTCTATAAAGGTAAACTCCTTCAGAAGGCTGCTCAGACTCTCAAATTCTCTTCTATCCTAAACTTTCCTATCAGAAACTTCTCTTGTGTCACTGACAGGACAGGAGCCTCAGTGTACCACACAGCAAGGAAGCTGGGCAGTAGACTATCTAGACTGACTCCTTCAGCTCTACTACAAAGAAGTCAGGAGGAGAGCAACAAAAAAAAAAAAGAAGGCATCCAAGAAGGCAAAACAATATAAACCAACCAAAGTAGAATCCTCCAAAAGCAGATCAGTGAAACTCAGTGACTAAAGCAGAGTAGTTTTTGGTTAGGGAAGTCTGATTACATTTATTCTCCCAAGAAAAATACTAGTAGAGGGCTGGCAAGATCTTTATAGACTCTAAATACTTCATAAGTCTTCTGTCACAGTGCAAGCAAAATTATTACAAAAGGAAAATACCAACATTCAAATCCCTTAATAACTTTAAATGGCTGTCATTAATTACAAAAGAAATAAACTTTGTTTAAAAAGTGCTTTCTTTTGATTTTTTAAGTTTTATACCAAAACTGTAACAGCCTGACAGAATGACCTACATGCTCCCCTGGATCAGCAGCAAATTTCAAGTCTACCACCTTGCAGTCAGAAGAGCTGGAAATCAATGCTTTAATCCCAGAAGAGTAAGAAAAGTGCAGAAACCAACCACAGCCCTGGTGGACTGTGCTGTTAATTTTTTTTTTAATAGATACACAGCTTCATCCAGACCCAAACTAACTAAGGCAGGCAAGGTTTGACAGAGGGAGAAATCGTACCACCCAACAGAAAGCTTTATGGCTCTCAGAAAAATATTTACGGACTACCTCCCTGACTTTCCCCAGCCACTGTCCCTCAAAGGTGCAAAACCTTCAAACCTTACATGAGGAACACTGTGGAGTGTTTTGTGAGGAAATCACTGAAGATGTCACTGTTTAGTTAGTAAGGCAACTGCTCAAAGTTTTTTGTAATAGAAACTTTCACACCCTAACTACATCCTTCTTAGAGTAAACTAAAATAAATAATGTCTTCCTTACCATGTGTACTCCCTATTGATTTCAGATGCAGGATTTTTTGGGTGGGCTCAAAGGGGCAAGGATCTAATATGACCAAAGTTTTCCTTTACATTTTTTTATACATCTTTACACTGATAGTTATCCACTGGAATAGTAAAAAAAACCCCAGTGCCGATATTCTTTAGATGAAAAAAGAAAAGGGAAAAGCATAAAGTGTTTGAAGCCTACACAAACAGTGGTGATGTGCTTTCCACAAAATATTCTACACCCAGGACGAATCTTTCGATGACTTCATCAGATAAGCACTGTAGCAGCTGGTATCTTAAGCTATGAAGAACAGAGAGTACCTGAGAAATGCGGGGGAATTTCCTACAGGAGAAGTCCGTGAATCCCAAGTCGTGGAAGCCTGCTGGAATCGAAGGGTTGTTCTGAATGAAAGGCTTTCCCATGGGATCTCTGGGAAGCTGCTTGTGGATAACTGCATTATGGCGCAGTAAGCCCCGATGAGTTCGAAAGGTAATACAACAGATGTCACACCTGGAAAGGAAGAAAACAAGTCAGACTTACTGACTGCTGCAAGCTTAAGAACTAGCATTCTTCTTGCACTGGGACATCCTCTTTCCTCTCACCCCATGATACCAAGAACCTGCTAAATGCAAAACAAAACCACAGTGCATTAAAACCTATCGCCATGAAAGGCCATTTCACTCACAGTCACTTTCTACCAGTTTCTGGCTAGTAAGTCCACTGGAAGTTTAAAGAGTATGAGAACTGACCATCTCACATGGGCAGACAGTAGAATGGCAGCTGAGACCACAGCCTTGTGAAAACCTTTTAATTGTCCAACCAAAAATATTTCAATGGCATTACACCATTTAATTTTTACTGAAAAGTACTATTAAAATAAACAACATTTTAAAAAAATCAGCGACACAGAGAGGCTAAATCTCACCTAAGCAGCAAACAATGTAAAAATAGCACCTTTTATAACCACTGCTTAAAACATACTACTGCACACCACTGAAATATCTGTGTGTGAATCTTCCTCACACTGCCTTTCCACAAACTTTCACTGATATTTTTCAAAGCTGTTATGAGGAATAGACTGTTTTAAAAGGAAAACAAGTGCTCCTTAAAGGGGAGAAAGGTTCAGAGGAGGAAGACCTGAAACAGGTTCAACACTTCTGACACTTTTACACCCTCTTCACAGCCAGTTTGCCCTGAAGAAAAATGCAGAAGCACCATCTTTTCCTACCCACACTTTATTGCTGTGATTTCTTGTTTTTCCTAAATTCTCAAATCCCAAATTCAGCTAAACAAGGGTTTCTCACATAAAACATTGCATTAAACAATCAAAGCTATGCTGCAGGCAGTAAGGGCTATGCAGCAACATTTGGCCAACACTTCAACAAAACCTACTGCCTTTTAAATATTTGGAATGTGAGCTCTGCAGCGTGACAGGTCACGTCCACTCTGCATTCAGTGACACACAGTTTCATCCAACCTCAAGTTCCTTGTGGTTACAGGTCCAGCTCCCAACCAAAGCGTGGGTTCCCCAGAAGCAAAACACCAGTGGATATGAGGCAGTCAGATTTTGTCAGTGAGATTATTACATGCACTAGGAGTTTTCCACATCTGCCCCGGCCTTAGTTCTCCCCATACTGTCTTTGCTCTCTACATCAAGGAAAAGGACATGTGCCTACTCATTAAAAAAACATCCTGCAATTAGAAATGACTTCTGACAAAATACTGAAACCACCCCCTCCCTGTCCTCTCCCTAACAAACTCCCATTGTTGTTCACTTTATCACTACATAAACTCTCACAGCCATTTTTTTATTCCCTGAAAACGAAGAGATAACCAAGTCACCCACAAAGCAACTGGACCCATAGTCCCTGAGTGGTGAAAGAAGCAAGTGTGAAGTGTATATAACACAGCCATTGTTATCACAGTACCCAGAAAGCTTGGACATAAATATTATGCACTGAAGGTTTAATCTGTTTTAACTCTCCTGTCAATTCACTTGCATCCTACCTTTATAATTATTGCTGACACAGTTCCTGCATTCCATTAAATACTGAACCAATGCCATTTACAAAGCTAATGTTTACTTAAAGAGGCACACCAAATGAGACAACAATCTTGGGGATGGGGGGGGGATGGCCAACACAGTACTTCTCCAGCATCAGGATCTACAGCTCTCCTCCAGCTCACCTGGCAGCACCTACTCTGTGATGCAAAGCTTTCATCTTCAGTGAAAACAAAAACACAACCACCAAAACCACTGGGGGATGGAGAGCATTAAAAAGTTATGAGATGAACTTGCAGGCTACTGAAATAAATTGTCTTTAGAGGTGATGAAAATGCCTTGCATGAAAACAAGCCGTGCTCCTGTGACATGTTCCTCCTGGTATGTCAATATACAAACAAGGACGGCTTGGAAACAATTCTCCTGCACCACTGGAAGCACTACAGGCTGTTGTGCAAAGGGACACAGACCGTCACCTCGGGGCATCCTGAAGCATCTCTGGGGTCCCAATGTGCCTGGCCTCCCCTGGGGACAGGAACCCAGTGCAGCAGCTGTATCTCCTTGTGTGTGAGAGGGCAGGCACAGCTACCAGTGACGGCACCACAGAGTTACTGGGAGCATTGGCTCCTGACGCTCTACCCCCAAGATCCGGGCTGAGCAGGAGCCAGTGCTCCTTGTCAAGCAGCCAGACATCCCCCACAGCAGGGAGGTGTGCCTTGTTCATCCTGCACTGCCTCTCACCTCCCTCTTGCAACATGCTGATTTTCAGCACTACTTTATTTAGGGCTCCCATCAAAAGCTGCACTTGAGAGTTAATCTTTCAGAGCAAACACCCATGTGAAAGTCCTTCACAGTACACCTGTATCAACTGCTAGCCTCAGGACAGTAAAAATTTGCCATTTAAAAATGGTGTTTTCCATGCAGAGGGAACTGCCTCCTCTCCCCCAAACAAAAAGTAACATATCTTAGAATATAAGATTTCTCTCTTTTATTAAGCATATTTATTTTTCTCTTTCTTCCTTAGTCTTCTTGTATTTTCCTTGCTGTGAGCGAAGAAGCAGCAAACAAAAAGAGAAATTGGGAGAAAGATTAAGCTCTTTTTCCATTAGGTCAGAAAGAAGCACCTGGCTGAAAAAAGAAACATCCAGATAAATCATGCCTGTCATCTCAAGTTGCAGGCTCTTCAGGGCATATAAATGCACCGCACCTTGGCTCAGCACCATGCCCTGGTGGCACAGCTTACAGAACCACACGAGAGCTGGAGCATGGGAAGGAGCTCAGGACGCCCTACCTTTCTCTGTGGTCCAGGTATGGACCCCTAGCACCTCCAAGAAAAGCTTACAGGTACTACGTGTCAAAACCTAACTAGTTAAAGCAAGCATCACGCTGCATTGACTAAGGCTTGTGTTAATTTAAAATGGAGTAAGCTGCCATGCCTAACAGTGCATTAACTGGAAGCATTAGGTTTTGTAAAGAAGTCTAATAATTTCTCCATTTTGCCATTGTTACTCTTTTCCATCTTTGGATAGTATCATTGCCTACAGTATTTTTAAATCTAGACCACAATCTAAGAAGGACAGGAGAAAGGAATCCTAGGTGATACAAATGTTTTTTCATCTTGTTTAAACTGCTTAAAAAAAAAAAATTAGTAACTGTGGAAAGTCTGAAAAGTCCAGCATATCAAATAAAGCATCTGAAACATATGGTAATAGTTTGCTCACGACGAACTTTAAAAACACAAAACAAAACACCAGAAAAGCCTCCCTCTCTCCTTAAAATTTCACAAGTCTGCTCATGTGCAGTTCCAAGTCAAAGATAGATGGCATGGCTGCAGAGAACACTGATGGGAACAGCTTCTGAGGTTGTTAGCAGAACAGGCCAAGCAATGGCTCAACACCTGTGCAGAGATAAAAGCACTCTACTTGCAAGGTAAGTCTCCAGATGTACCTAATAAAAGCTGCTGTGTTATCACGTGACTGCTGGTCTTGGCCACAGTCTTCCATTTTTCTATAAATACGATTACAGAGTAGGGAGAAAAAAGCTGTCCAGTTCCAAACACAGCGATTCAATTTTTAGTAAAAAGGAAACAAACTGTTTCTAGCAGCTAAGGCCCCTTTAAAATGACTTTAATTCTCAATTGCCTTTATGTTTTGGAGTTGCTCATATTTGTAACAATGCAAATATAATACTAGGGCTCTGGCTTGCTAGCAGAGGTGTAAAAAACAAGCAAGTAAGGAAACACAACTCCCAAAACACAAAAGCAGAACCAAAATGTAACAATGGAATGACCAGGCTGCCCTTGGTGCTCAGGCCATGTATCACACCAGGCAGGTCTGATTAATTATTACTACACCAGTGCAGCTTTTCCTTTTTTTCCCCCTTTAAATGCAGACGAGGTCTCCGTGTAAAAACACACCATTAAAAAGCTTTCTCCTAAAATAAGTTAGTATTCTTGAAATCTGTAATGCTAATTAGGATATAAAAGCATTTTAACAGGCTTTAAGAAATAGTCAGTGCTTTGCAAAGCTTGTTCAAAGGGGCAAGGCAGGATTTGCTACACTTTGGTAAGTGGCACCTCTGCAAGAAAAGATTACATAAGCAGTGCCTGTTGCCTTGCATTACACTCTCCTCTGAGACAACTCCAATCTGTCAGCACAGGAAATAGCTTTTCTTCTTTAAGAAATGGAAAGACATTTTAGAAAGGAAATGCAGAACCAAATTTTAAGCAAAATTAATCAGTCTTGATTCTGATTAAGAGTAATGCAGACAAATATTCAATCCTTCTAGATTTTATATTTCAGTAGTCAAGATGCAAATGCCAAATATTTGTATTTATCATTATGTTACCAAGAAATTAAACAAACACTATGCTCTGCATTACCCGAGACTGTTGGTGGGAAAGTGACATTTACCATTATTCTACTTGCACTTCTGAAACTAAAAACTAAAATGTGGACTAAAATCTGTTTTCACCCATGCAGCTCACTAATACAAAGTTGCCCATATTGTGGATGTTAACAAATAAAAAGTGTTAATTTCTAGGCCTTATCTAAAACAAAAAAGCTTTGTACCACTTTGTTCCTTTCCTGTCTGTGTTCTTTAGCAACTTCCACAAGCAGAAGCAAGGAAAATAAAAAAAGAATGAAACATATCCTGAGACAGAAGTCATTAATACACAATTAAGTTATGAAGTTGTCTAACTCCTCCCACTGAAATCCCCAGTCGGTACCATGTGTTTTGTACCTCTGTTGTTATTCTTTCCTTTCTCTCTCACATTATTTGCAGAATTCATGTGGCTCTCATGAGCAAAGAAATTCCTATGCTGACCTAAAAATAATACAACTGGGTAGAAGAGAAAGATGGGTGATTCCCTGCTGATGACTCATGTCCACACCGGCAGTGGGAGCAGGCTCCCAGCCTCCACACTGGCAATGTCCAGCTGCAGGGGAGCCTGACAAGGACGGGGAGATGGAGAAAGGAAAGTTTTAAACACAAGGGCTTTCACCACCTATGAAAGAAAAGCCATCAGGTTACAGACATATTCTCCTTC
This sequence comes from Lycocorax pyrrhopterus obiensis, assembly GCA_014706295.1. Lineage (NCBI taxonomy): Eukaryota > Metazoa > Chordata > Aves > Passeriformes > Paradisaeidae > Lycocorax > Lycocorax pyrrhopterus. The sequence goes on from JACSVZ010000002.1 coordinate 67,345,911, forward strand.
AGGAAAGGATTCCTTTGCTTCTCTTTCACTTCTGGGGCAAGGCAAAGGGAGAGAGATGAGAAAGAGCCAACTGGTTTCTGCTCCTGTGCAACCCCACCCAGGTCCAGATACTCATCTCCTTTTGGATAAAAAAACCCAAAAAACAACCCTTCCTGGCCTCCACACCCAGGGCCCTGGGAAATAACATCCAACAGCCGCACTAATCTCTCCCATTTGCTGCAGATGAGTGATGGAAAAGCAGCAGTGCTGCGAACCCCGCTCCTGCCTCCCTCCCAGGAATCCCTGTAGGCCCTCCTGCTGCCCTGCAATGCCCATTCCTGCCTCCCTCCCCCGCAGCATCACAGCGTGTCTGACCCCGAAGGACCTGCTGCTCTCCCACCTCGACCTCGCCCACGGCTATGGGGCTGTGCTGGAACCGCAGGCAGCACCAGGAGCCAACTCCCTGCCAGCTGGAGAGGCTCCCCTCCCCTTCCCTTGTGCCTAAGGGGACGGACACAGCCCGCTAGACGTTCAGTAAATGCTGCTTCACAGCCTCAGCGAAGGAGGGACTTTTCTTCTAACTTTTCCCCCCTTCCACTGCCGGTCTGATTTTGTTACCGATGTGTCCTGTCACTCTCTTTAATCCTCTCCCTCAAAGAAGCCACCCTTGGGTGCAGCCAAGGCTGAACCCCCTGTACCAACCCTTCTATTAATAGAGGGATGCACAGCATTATGTGCATTCCTACAGCTGCACTGTGGTCCAGGCGAGAAAAGTATCCTGTAGGAGCCAGGACAGACCCGATATAAACCAGGGTGATGTCGTGCTTCAGAAATTTGTCAGCATGCTACAGAGCCAGTGTCCACACCAGTGACTCCCACCGTCAAAGTAACTCCAGCGAAATTAACTGCTGTAAGGTTTAATAAAAAGGCACAAGCCATGCTGTGTCATGTTTTAACTTCCTTTGTGTGTGAGCAAAGAAAAATGAGTAAAAATTTCTTCCTAATGAAATGAATTGCATTTACCAGCAACACTTCAATAGAGCCAGATTTAAACACCTCTGCCCCTGGTGGAACAGTAGCTTACTCTACCATTTACTTCAACAAAATTAACATGCAACTAAGACAAAATAATGGGAAAACGGGAGATGGCCTGCAGACACTCAAAGAAAGTAGTCATTTTCTCATAATGACTTTTTTTACTTAATAAAGGTCAAAGTTTTAAAAACCAGAAGTGTCAACAAATTGGCTGGACAGAATCACAGAGAAAGAGCTGAAGATCAACTTAAATAACAATGAAGGGTTTAATAGTTAGGGCAAACATACCTGTGGGGAAAAAAAACCTGACCAGTACAGTCCTCTAGAGGTACCAAAATTAGAAGCTGCACAACATCCAGAATAACAGTTGTTATTTGTGCTCACAAACTCAAGTGAACCTTCTGGTATTCTTTCAAGGTAAGAAATGAAAAGCTCTTCCTATCTTCTAACACATCTTTCAAATACGGAAGCCAAGTACTTGTGTAATTTTAAAATTAACAGCAAGAGTTAAAAAATAAATCGATGTGTCTACCATGTTAAAAAAAATACCACCACTTTTCATGAGCAATAGAAGGAGAAATACATCTCCAGGGGTTTCTCTACCCTATAAGCATCCACAGATCACAAGAGGGCTCACAAATAGGTGCAGCTGAATCTGGACTGCAGTCCCTTGCCCTTATCTACATTTGCAGGTTAAGATATGCTCAGCATGCAGACATGACTGCCAACACACTGAGCAGCACCCAGCATTTTGAGAGAGCCTGCGTATAAACAAATCCTGCTCCTTAGGATCAGGCAGGCATGCTAATAACCTATTTTGGCTCAGCCCCTTTTCCCTCCTGCATGCCCTTTTACAAGCAGCTTTCCTCTACAGTCAGCTTTGCATTTACCCACTTTCTATTCTGGCAGCCAAGCTAAGATATTCAACATCATGTGACACACCACACAGTTTCACATGAGAGCATCACTCTCCGTGTCCATTCACCAGCCAGTATTTTTATCCGGCTGCTCTGGATTCCCAGTTTCCTCACACAATGAGCTCCCTGATGTGAGCTGACCACTTCTAGGCCAGTGTTGGACTCGCGCTACTCTTCAGATGTTTCCCAGCTCTCTTTTCGGAACAGAAACTTCAGAAAGCATGTAACGTGCCGTTCTGTTCTGCTTTTGCAAGACAGCCCACTGATTCTACTTCTCCATTTACTCAGTAAAAGGATGCATTCACCAGCTTGCCTGCATACCCTCTCCTCTGCCTTACCAAGAATTGCATTGTACGACAGCATATTTCTGGTCACAGCATTTACCAGAGCTGACTTCATCGTCATCAGCTGTCTCATTAAATTGCTCCTGCACTGAAAATGCGGCCAGCAAGAGATTAGGATTTGGTTCCTAGTTTCTATCAGCAAGACACTGAGCAAACAGCTTGAAAGCAGAGCAGAGCAGGAGAGTTGCCCAAATCAGCAGTGTCACACAGCTGCCCCTTGTCACCTCCATCTTTGGCTATAACAAGTTTTGTAGCATTAACTGTGTTAGTACTCAGTAACTCCAGAGCAATTTCTACTTAAACTATCCTTGCTGGTACAATCTCAGTGACTAAAAAGGGAAGTACTGGGGCCAAAATACAGTATGCCAAAAGCAGAGGTCAAGGAGGTCCATGAACATGTCTATGCTGGAGTGCTCTCCATCCCTCTCAACAATTGTGTAGGATACAACAACCTCAGAATTATCCATCTTCGTTAAAAGAGCACAATGTTCCTTATTTTGAAGCACAGCTAACAAGGAATGAGGCTACGTGCACATCAACAGTTGCGACAGAGAGAAAAAGCAGTATATAACTTCACAATGCTGAATGAAGACGACTCGTCATTCATGCTTCAAGTTGCTTCCAATAACAGTAGTGTCAACTACCAGAAAGAAGCTTCCTCTCCCCACCATGAATCCGTAGTTTTGGCTCACAGTAAAATTAATTGCAAACAACATCTAGTTTTCAAACACCTTCGCTCTTGCAAGTTTGTAGCATCACTAACACCCTCTTCCCACAAAAGGATTGCCACATGTAGACAGCAATGTGCTTCAGAAAAAGGAAGTCAGAAGGATTATTCCCTACTATATAAGGAGAGAACAGATAGAAAGTGAATTCCTAAACTGCTTAGATAGGCATTCACAAAAACAGGAATGACACTTAAGGGTCTTTTTCTGGCCGTTTCCTTTTTTTTTCCTTTTAACATTCCGTACAATGTACTTTTACACTGTCACACTGCTGCTCTGAAAACAACTTAACCTTGTACTAGTCTTTTCTACTGGTGCTAATGACTGAAATCACCTCCATACACTTTAAATCTCCATTTCTTTTCTTGACTATTCTATCTCCCTAAAGCCAGTGTGCAGAACTGCCTTGAAGAACAGTAACTGGGCAATAAACATGCCATATTCTAAGTAGCTGGTATTTTTTTCACCCAAAACCCACTTCCTTTTGTCTTGACTTAAATGAGGCTGCTCATGTGCATTGGCTAAAATGATTTAAGATTGGGACATAGGTCCGGGTGCCTGGCAGCATCCCACCATACACTGAAGAATGTGGATATGCTGGCAAAGGGGGAAACCTGGTGACCAGCTTGCCTGAATTGCAAGCTGCATGTAGCAGACATCTTCAATTTACCCACAGAGTCCAGAACCATTCCTATGGCATTTAAGTTGTCCACTCCATGTCAGTGAAGCCACGTAACACCAAGAAATAATGATAGCATTTTCTATCTGTAAGTCTTTTCAAAAACATGACCTCACAGTGGTTACCCTGGCAAAACTAGAGGCAGACGACCACAGATACCAATGGTCAGAGTGTCCCGACACTTTTGCTTCCAGGGCCTGAGTTCTTCTGTTGCTGTGCCTGTTACTGATCTGTGAGCTGTTGAAAACAATAGCTTTCCATGGCAGCACTCAACATCTACACGATTTCAGCAAAACTTGGGCAGGCTGTTCTGAAGAACAAGGTAGGCTGTGAACAGCTTTTGGTTTCCTTTGTTCAGAGCTTTTACAGAAGCACATAACCCTGGGGGAAGAGAACTGCTTTTGCTGTCCTTGTGAAAATATGCCCAGAATTTGCAAGTTACAAAGCTTAACATATTATATCTCTGTTTGGACAGGCTCTGTAGAAGGTCAAAAAACTTAATCTCTCCTGAATCCATTCATGGCAATAGGCATCCACTGGTTCTGGTCATCAGGTCAGCTCAGTGACATAGGCAGACAGTGACTTCCATACTGCAATGTCTACTTATTTCTTGTATCTTACAAAAATACAGCAAAACCAAATCTAGTAACTGGAGGCAATGCAACACTGAACCAAATGTGATCAGAAAGCCTCAATGTTTATTAAGAGGCAGCCTTTTTAACTGCAACACCATCGCCAGCTCCCTCCTCCTCTCCTCAGGAAGATACCCAGGCATGAGAGGCAGCATAAATGTCTCCTTGCTGCTGTGAGGAAGGAAAAATTAAAAATACTTTAGCTCTTGATACAGCGTACTGCACTAAACCTCCTGGAGGAGAAGGAGAGGAAATATAAAGGGTATGCTCTGGCTACAGTGAGAGAGCAATTTTATAGTGCATGTACTTTTTTTTTAAAAGCCACATGTTTTACTTTAAGCCTGTTCCATTATATTTGCCAAAGGAAAGAGGAGAAATTCAACACAGCATCTGGAGAGGTTTCTCCCCGGGAAATCCTCACATCTCCTCTGCTTACACTGCTGACGTTGTTCAGAGCTGTCAGGTGACCTTTACAAGCACAGTTTCACGTTTGACAGCAACCCTGCGCCACAAAAGTTTCCAGAGAAACTACCCTGCTCCGTGAGGTTTCTCATTTTCCCTATTGGCTGTGCAGCGTTTCAGCTCTCTGCTAATTATACCAACACTCACATACAAACTCACCAAAATAGACAGTGTCCTGAGGCCCCAGCTGCAGGGAAGCAGACTTCTTTAAATAATCCAGGTAGAAAGGCCAAGGGGGTCAGAAAGCACCCCTGGGCCACCTACCACTGATAATGGGCATTGCAGACAACCTTGCTGGGGCCAGCTCTTGTCATTAATTAGGGTGCAGGACCCAGGGCTTCAAAGGCACAGAGACTGACCAGGGGGTGTAATGCCATGAAGGAGATGCAGTGCCACAGCCCATTGTCAGTGGGACAAAGGGCCCTATTATTGCTCGCAAGAGCAGGGCAGTTCTTACCGTAATTAGGAGACAAAGATGCACGATTTAGGATTTTACATAATCAAGAGATACTCTCCCAAGCGGGAGCCCCTTTCACACAATCAGTGGATTAAGTATTGTTTATTCTGCTGCAAGTAAACAATGAGGTGCTCCCTGCTCGGGGTTTTACATGAAAAAGCAGTTCTGGGCAAGACAATGGGGAGTGTCTTTTCATCTGACTTTGAACAGCTAACCCTGTGATTTAAAGTTGTTCATTTGACAGTATCTGGAAGGGTGATGGCCCACCCTGTAAATTAGCTGCTCACATACTGATCCCAGGGCTGCCAGACAGCCTTACCTTTTCTGCTACTTAGCAGAGGGTGGCCGGGACAGACAGACTCAGACAGCTCTGGGGGCAAGAGGCTGTATTTACACAACAGCACTGAAATGGCAGGATTAAAGGACCACAGGGAAGCCAGGCAGAAGCTCCTGCCCACCCTGGCACCTTGCCACGGCTGAGGATGCATCCCTGAAGGGAGGCTGGTGCCACCATCAAGGCAGTGCGCACTGGTGCACTGCTTCAGAGCCGGTCTCCAATCCTTTTTATAGGAACTACTGGGGGAGCAAAAAGGAATCGGATGTTTGACCTGTGCCCTTACACCAAAAGGCCTGGCTAGGCAAACTGAGCATCACTTATTTTTGACCATGACAAAACAGTCTGTGTTGGGCTGCTGCCTACTGCAGTAGCTCCAAATTAACGACCAGACCCAGAGTATCTGACTCTGGGATACACATCCCATACCTTCCTCACAGGTCCTGATCAAGTGACTCTGCTTTTACAATATGGGTAATGAAAGGAGACTGGGGATGTTATGCTCTCTGCCCTTTGCTCACAACACAGTTACTGTGCTTTTTGGTTTGTTTGAACTTTAACAAGAGTTATTTCCCCTTGTTTTCTACAACAAGGCAACAACAGGATTTGATGAAAGCCTTCTAACATCCTGCAGTTTGCTCCCCTGCCACAAGTACGCCTGTATACACAGGTCTCCTGCTCTACTACTCTAGCAAAATATTCTCTTTTCTTCATCTCTTTCACTCAAAAAAACTACCCTTAAGCCTTACCAAAAGGACTTCAATCACAAGAACTCAGGACTGAAAATGGCATGCTACATTCTCTGTATCTTGTTGAATCCTACAAACGGCCTTGCAGAACCCTGGGAACCATGGGATTACAGTCCCTGCTGGCCAAAGATTTTAACCCATTTCATTCGGGATGAAAGAGTCACCTTAACAGCAGTCCAAACTGCTCTGCTTACTAGAAGATTTTTTGTTAGGTTGGGCCAGGCAGACAGTGTCATTTGATGTGTCTAGACTAGGACAAAAGACGTGTTTTAAACCAGATGGGCAGGGTAAGTCACACCTTAACATATCAGCTGTCCAGGGAGGACCACATCTTCCTCGTCCTGTCTTCACGGACATGTCTTAAATTGCTGAAGCAAAAAACCTCTTACTATCATCTAGACAATTCTATAAAGACAAGCATCCCAGCATCACTCTTAAGTCATACCCACGGAGCTTGACAATTGTGACCTTGATTTAGGGACATGTTCTAGTCTTTGCTGCTCACAGAACGAAGGGTAGCAAAATCCATTTCAGGAGAATATTACCCAAAAGCAAGTCTAATACCAGAGGAAAAGCTGCATAAAGAGAACAGCATGTTTGCACAGCCACTGTGTCTTGCTGCCTTGTCACAGCAGACTTGGCAAAGCTGCCAAGCTAGAAGGGTATCTATTCCATTATCTGATATCCATCATTCAAAGCAAGAAAATCCACCTCTCCACTCAGGTCCATAGAATAAAACTTTGCAAAGAGGTCATATCTTCAGAGAAGCTTCAAAATGAGGGTAATACCAAGATAATCCTAATATGTCAGCCGCTTTCTCTAAAGCATGAAGTGTAAGGCAAAATTGTTCCAGACTCCATTTTGTGGGGGTTGCAGAGCTCTTACTGGAGAACAAGTGTTTCAGCTTTGATCTACAAAGAAAATTTACCTCATTTACTTCAGAAACAGCAAAGTATGTTTAATTAACTACTATTGAATGGACCAAGCCTTCAACTCCTTTCCCCAGTAACTGCAACATTAACAATGCCTTTAAAAAGTATTTTACATGTATTTAGCAAGGTTTTCAAAATTAAAATTTAAAAAAGGGAAAAATTAATAGAAGTAATCCCATTTAACAGAATGGGATACCTCTGCTCCATGCCATTCCATTAAGAACCTGTATCCAGGAGTGAGTGTTGACACTTCAAGATTCTGAATTCTTCACCCTTCCAAAATGATCATTAGAGTCCAATGTCCCAAAGTAAGTTTAAAACATTGACAAGCTTCTGCAAACGGACAATCTCCTTTCCTAAAGTAGCGGCTTTTCTACATGTTTCAACTAGATTTAAAATATTTCTTTTAAATCTTCATGGATCTGGCTCTACATTTTTCTATGGTAAAAAACAGGAAATAAAAAAGTTTCAGGAGTCCCAGAGGCAATTACTTGAATCAAAACACAACATTCAAGCACCTTCCCAAACAATTAATAAATAACTTTTCCTTGTTAAGAAAAGCTCATTTAAGCCAAAATCCACATCATTCCCTAACCTCAAAAGGCAGAAAAGCATAACACATTTTACTGAAAGTCTGAAAGCAGAAATTCATCTACCTTCACTCACTCCAATGACTGAAAAACCCTTTCTATCCAGCTGCTTTCTTCTCCACCAACAGAATAACCTTGTAAGATGATACCTGAATACTTTTATCAAGTTTTTTTATCAAGTTTTAAGCATCTTCAGTTTAACTGGTTAAAATTTTGCAATGTTGGCATTTTACAGTTTTATGTAACAGTGATGGGTTTCAAGGGGAGAAAGAGGGGCTTTAATTTTTCCTAAAAACATTTCCAGCTATTAACTGGCAAGATTTCCTTTATTTGCAAAGAGTAATAGAATTAAGCCCTACAGCACCCTGGTGACACAAGATGAGGCAAAACATTTAAAAACCTCCTCAAAAAGACAAAAGGGGGCAGTTAACAGGGGGCTGAGGGGCTCCTGCCCCTCCCCAGCAGGCTTCTTCAGGCCATCTGGTGACCAGAGACACTCTGGGTACTATCTCTTACCTCAATGAATTATCTGGATGTGTCTCCATGTGGGACTCCAGCCCATACTTGCAAAAAAAGTCTTTGAAACACACTGGACAATGATAAACTTCATCGTCAGCCTTCTTATCTCCTTCACCGGACTGGCCATCCTCGACAACCTTCAGAAAAACGGAAAAAAAACCTCACTAGTCCAACTTGTAAGCAACAAACCAAACTTGCAATCTATTTGAAGTTCTCTTAAAAAAAAGTTGCAGGCTTCATCTGTAACCTTGCTGCAAAGCCAACACAAATGACTCATTCCTCAGGAGAGCGGGTAAGCGACACAGCCTCTGCACATGTGTAAGAACATGCATGACAGAAAAGGAGGCTCAGTAGGAGATAAAGTGTGCAGCTGAGGCACAGATATATCAGGTCTAATGAGGAACTGTGATTTGAACAACTTATAAACCCATGTGTTTATATACCACTGAACTAGCATTCCTCCCCCTTCAGAAAGCCAGGGGAGCTGTCAGCCTAAATTATTTATGCCACTGAGATACTGCCAACTGCTAAGTCAAGTGGTTCAGGGAGAAGCAATGAACTTTTGCATGTTTTCTATACTTCTCTTCTGATTAGAGGGAGAAAAGCATGCACAGAGCGAGGGATAGCGTGCTAAATGGAACTGCTACTAGCTTGCCACTTAGAGATAGTAAGTGGAAAGAGTTAAGTTTGGCAGACGACAAATATTTTGTGCAAATGACTGAGACGTGTTAAAATATTTCATAAACAAAACCCTAATGGAAATGTCTAGCCTTCAAATAAGTATTTTCTGGTCGCTCTTGCAACTCCAATAATGCAGGATTATGCTACTGTGAAAGGGAAATGTACTGTAGATTTTTTTTTTCCCTCCAGATGAAGACAAAAGCAGACTTCAGCTGCTGCTGCTTTTGAAGCAAACATTGTTTTTTTAAAAGTTTAAATCACCATCCTCCAAGAATACTACAAAATAAATGGGAGGGAAAAAAAAAGCTAAGGGAAAAACTGCAGCAGCAAAGTTCATCCTCTTATCATCCAACAATAATTATTTATAAATCATAAGCAAATCCAAAAACTTAAACAATAAAGAATTTTAAAAATTGAATTATTTCAATCTCTGATATTAGAAATTCATTTTCAATTTCAAGACAACTGTGTTGGCTACACAGGACAAGCATGGCTCATATACAGAGCTGTAACAAGTCTGTGCTGACTGCACAAACTCAACAGCTGACAATTTAGGAGGTAACCAGGAACATCTTTTGCTTCATGCCCCATAAAGAACCTTTTTTGCAGGTGTCCTCTCCTCTCTGTCCAGCTCAGCATCGTGACTGAACTTCCGTTTCGAAGAGAATCGCCTGCGCTTCAGCGGCGAGGGGGGAGTGGTGCTCGCTGTGCTGTTCGGATCCTTCTCATGAATCTTCATGTGCCTGAGCAGGAGGGGGAAGAAGACACTGTCAAGAGGCAAATCCGGGGAGTGAAGTCCATTTAAATTTTAATGCCAACACCACTTCTAAGGTTTGCCTTTAAAGCATATCATCAGAGATCCCATAAACTGGCCTGAACTTCTGAAAAATAGCTGGGGCACAATCCAGCACAGGCCCTTTGCAGTGCCTGGCCTGTGAGGAGCCGCAGCAGGGAGCCAACAAGCTTTCCCCTGTGTCCCAACCCACACCACGACACCTGGCCTGCTACCATCTATTTCCATGAGCCCCATGCCCATTCCCCATCAGCCACAAGGTCCTGGTTCTGCCTAAAGCTGCTCTCAGTGCAAAAAAAGCACCCCATCTTCAACTGGCTCTCTGTCTAGAGTTTGAGACTGTACCTCAAATAGATCTGTATATGCCAAAGTCAAAGCAACATTTCTTAAATATATTTGTTTCCTTCTCATGCTTAACACAATGCTGCACCCCAATATCGAATTTCAAGTGCAGCTTTGAAGTCAGGATTACCTGGTCACACTGTTACACTGCACTAGGTATGGCTTTCAAAACTCAGTACTGCCAAGGCACCTGCTTTCCCCGGAAAACAACTATTTCTTGTCACAAAGACACAGGAAAAGGAAGAGGGACAGAATTATTCAGGAAGCAATCTCATGAATATCTGTATACCTGACCCATCTGCCTCTTGGTTCTCTGTATTTGCAACCTGAGGAAGACACTGCTGTCTAGTTCCCTTCAGTTAGATGGAAGGTATTGCTGCTGTGCTGCTTCTTCTGAGAACTCAAAGTTCAAATTTAAATTTTCTTTTTTTCTATTTTTTTTAAAGGTAGGGCCTTTAACATCACTTCAAATTTATAGTGCTATTGAAAGAAAAAATCAAATGTATGTTCCTAGATACAATGGAAAGTTTTTGCTTCTAATAGCTAGAAATGTGAGTGCAGGAGGGAGTTGCCATTTGTTCATACGACTGACTTCAAAGAAACATGACGGAGACAACGTTAATGGCACTTGGGCACATCTTTCAGAAGTCACATCCACAACTAAGCTCAGGACAGTGCCATTTAACATGACTGCATGCTCTCATGTTCTAACATGAGTGAATGTTGTAACCCAGACGAGTCTTGCACGTCCTTGTAACTGCTTGGGTGTTATGACATAAAATCTGTTTTAGTTTTGGATGCCAAGGGCGTGATGCTTTGAGATAACACACCGGACCAAACTGACCCACAGCAGACCCCACTGGAGCTGCCAGGAAGACTGTCTCATCACACAATGCTTTTTTTTAATGTTTCTTTCATGATCTCAAGCTTTAAAAAGAAAAAAAAAAGGCGGCATCTCAATCAGTGTCTCAAACCACAGGTTGAGGTGTTGTGCAGGAACAGCCTCAAGCCAAAAGCACCACAGGTACCTGAACCTGTGCAAGATTAAAATGGCTGTTCAGCTACTGCCTGCTTTCAGCCTCCGTCAAGGCTGGGGCTGCTTGGAGGATCAGGTCCACATGAGGAAAAAAGCTGCAGTTTCCCCAGATCCGCAGTAACTCTCACTCGTCGCACAAATGGTGAATGGACACTGGTGACACCTATCAATCACATCTATGCGCAGATGTGCCCAGCAGGTTGGACACAGACTCATGGAAATGTTGCTGAAATTGTCTGACCTGTTTCCCTGCTGATCACCGAGCTGGGAGGAGAAGGACTGCTGAAGCTCTGAGTGTTTGGCTCTCTCCATGTTTGACAGAATCCAGAGAAAAGCTGGAGTGCTGACACAGCATACAGAGTGCTGTGAACTCCCCTGCCTTGGCCCTCTGGTAGCTCTGGCACCACAGGCACCAAAGCAACTGATTTATCCACACAAATCCAGTGCTACCTGGCCTCACAAAACCTGCAGGAAGGCATCTATAGATACTCTACTGCCTCATTTTCTTTAATCTTGTTTCATTTTTCCCTTGTGGCACTGATCTAACTTCTAGTGCAAGCTAGAGCTTCTTTCATGGGTGATAAAACAACAGCATAAGCTGCAGTTGCCTGTATTCACACAAGAATAAGGGAGAAGAAACCAGTTATTTGTTCAAGGGGTTTCTGTCCACAATGATAGAAGATAAAATTCAGAAAGCATCTGGGAACAAAAATCAAAATATTCAACTGCACAGGCAAAGCAAAACCCAGAAGGTGGATTTTTGGTCTATGTTTTTATTTCTTTTTGGTAAAGACTGCTTTCCAGTTTCAATGATCTCTTGAAAGTAAGGACAGAGGGTTTTGCTGTGCCTGTCTGTCTCTGCACCCCAGGCAGCCACACTAGGCCTGACTGCCTAACCCTCTGGAAGCTCAGCTGATGTACAGCTGACTCTGCTTGGCCAGTTACTTTTCAGATAGCTAGAGAGCAAAATCAGTCAAGCTAAACCACATTCATCCAGAAAACAAACAAACAACAAAAAACTGCTATGCACTGGGCGTGGGACTTTTTCTTCCCATTTTCTTTTAAAGTCTCTTTTCAACCATTAACAAGTACGCACAACTCCTGTTTAGCAGCTACCTATGCAAAACAGCTTCCTTAGGGCTAAGTTCTTTCCTCCTGCTGTTTGTCCACCTGTTGAACTCTGCTTGTTTTGATGGAGCTGGCTCCTGCTTGAGAGGAGTGTGATGGCACATCTACAGCACACCAACAGGAAAAAGCCTTGGGACCTCCAGGTTAGTGCCAGCCCAACCTAGCACCTCTGCCTGGCATGACCTAATGCATGCAAACACACTGGCTCCTCCAAGTCCCAAAAGCAGTTCAGCCGTGTTTGCAATGTGAAGTATGCCAATAAGGCAGGGCTTGCTAACATGGGTGCAGCACCACAGTGGTGGGGGCTTTGCTATGTCTGGTGTCAGTCACTGGCTGCCCCAACTGCTTGCAGTTCTTCTTCCTGCAATGTGTGTGCTTTTGCCATGCCCTAAAAACCAGAGCAGAATCCGTACCACAGCAAGGAATGTGGCGATTCCTTCATGTTTTAGTTTTGCATATTTGAAAGGAAGCAGCCTAAGCTATTGAGCTATAAACAGGAAGACACCCTGACTGCACCTTTGACTTTTGCTGTGTAGGTCAAACATCACAGTCGCTGTGATAGCTCTATGCATGTGATCATTAAGGAAAAAAAGGAAAATTCCGAAACCAAAGCAGCAGGTTCCACAGTTATCAAGGACAGTCACAACCTGCCCACATTACAGCCAGCAGGTTGTTCCTTTGGCAGGTTAAGCAAGTTCCACTGCATCAAGTTAAGGGTGGAGAGGAAAAAGATTACTAGAGCTACAGCCCAAGATAAGTGGGAAGATAGAGCCAAGAAGCACAAAGGATAGACACAATCTTCATCTCTCTCTTTTAGTTTGCAACATGGATGTCATTCTGCCTCAAGACAACATTTATCACCCAACATGGGTTGAACTCCAGCAGATGCCAAGTCACATCCACATCCACAACCTTTCTTTTAAACACTCCCTTCACTGAGGCTGCTTCTACTTAAAAAGTTCCTAACCATAATTAAGGGGGGGGGGGGAAGTAGTTGTGTTGCCTTACTCCTTTAGAAGAGTTTGCCTTGATTAGATCTTACACGTAACACTGAAAATGTTCAACCTCACTGTTTAGCCTGCCAAGATACAAGAAGAACAGGAACAAAGCTGTGTTTAGAAGTTATTTTCCCATTGTGACTATAACAACATATTTTGGCCTGACAACATTGGCATACTTAGAATGCGAAAGACAGGCTCATAAGTCAGCCTGGCTTTCAGCATCTTACAGTGATAAAGAAAAATGGTACGACATTCATCAGTTCCAAAAAACAAAGATAAACACTCAACAATTTAAGTGAGAATGGAGTTCAAACAAAAGAAGGGCAAAATAAGGGTATGCACAGAAATGCTCATATTCAACTGCAGATGCAAGTTATAGTTAACATGTGCCAACAGCTCCAAAGTGACCACTACTGCAGCTCAGAAGACAGCCAAAATCACAGCAGATGAAACTTGGCTTTTTTTTCCCTAAATTAAATCAATGAATTGCAGCTCTGAGCCATTCTACAGAGCAACCCAAGTATAGCAGACAACTTCAGGAAGGTACAGAGCAGCCCTGAAATCTGCACCTCATATAGTGGTTATTAGTCTCCTCAGCATGGATGCAAGTACACATACACTTGGGACAGTACTGAGGGTGCAACACTAAAATCCAACCATGATACACAGGGATGACAGGAAGGAGATAAAAACTTGAGCCTAGTACTAGGGAGGACTCCTGCGCACTAAGTGCTAGCTAGCCTTGATTAACCTCTCACAGAAAGTGGTGGAACTCTACTTAAAATTGGACCAGAGAAAGAACCAGAAAAATTTCCAAAAAATAAACCCAAAATGAAAAGAGGAAACAAAGTCTTTTCCAAACATGGTCTGATCCACCTCTGAACTAAACTCTTAATGTTTAAGAACTGCTATGCAAAAAAAAGGAAATACCATGCTATACGCTATGCTTTTTGCAGCACAGCCATATGAGAAAAAGCTCTCCTCATAATCTCTTCCCTCCCCCTCACACAAAGAATTTCACAGGTGAGCCAAGAGGATCCAACTGTGCTAAGACTGTGTGCCAGTCAGCTCTCCCAACAAAATCACATTTTTTCAAGTGCTTGACTGCCTTTCATTCCATCCTCCCCCTGAGAATCACCTTCCGCTTCTCCTCTTCTGCCACAACTTTCCTCTTCCGTCTCAGGGTCACATGAACAGGATGACTAAGATGATACTGCACAACAATTCCCCTGGCTTCTTTCCTTTTTTTTTTCTTTTTTTAAGACAAATGGGTAGAAAAAGTTTCCAGCCCCACACTGTAATGCAGAGCATGATTTCAGAGGGTGACTATTCCACAAGAACAGCAGCAAGTGAATATTTTGCTACTTTACACTGAAGAAGAGACTTCTGTAGTAATAGGCAAAAATGCAGAACTCAAGTGCCTTTTTCCTTTTTCTCTTGTGGATGGTGTTGGAACAGTGTCTATGGGAGGTGACTCATGGGGAGGGTGGGGGAGCATGTGTCCTGCTGAAGTGACATGCAGCTCCTGCTGGTCACATCCCAGTCTTTACCACATCTCTAAAAAGGGCTGGTGTATTTTCTTAATGCCAAAGGGATTTGCATGTTGATCATATAAGCTTTCTGGAGGTCTCGAAACAGGGCAGCCTACAGCTTCAATGCCAAAACCAGAACGTGGGCAGGTTTTGACTGGCTGGCTCAAGGCTATAATGAGCAGCCAAAGCATCCTGAAGGAGGCAACTGCAAGATGCAGCTGCTCCCAGCTCTAGGTCCCACTGAATTATGAACAAAACCAGGAGCTTCTGCTTTGCATACAGATAACCTGATCAGCACCACTCTGGCTCCTGGAGAGAAATCATCCCTCAGCATGCATGGGAATCCCTCATCTCTTAATTCTGGGGAGAAAAAAGCACACTGTAGCTGCACCTTGAGTTTCCATGGCTCCTGATGCGCTTCAGGTCCCAAAGAAAAAAGGCCTGTCTGGCTTGGAGGCCCAGGCAAAAGGAAGGTATGGAACAAAAGGGTGCATTTGCAGCCCCTGAGCAGGGTTCAGGGTTAAGCCTCTCCCTTATAACTATGGCAGCACAAGCACTGCTGGCTTTCAGTCAAGAGAGGTTTGTGCCAGGTAGGTCTGATTAGAAGGAGCAGCATGTCCAGAGGGGGAGCAGCAAGCAATTTCACTGAGGCCTGGTTGGGAAAGTCCCAGCATCTAAATCAAGATTAATTCTTGAGCCCAGAATCCAGTGTATGTATAAACACCCTCCTCCTCCTCCCTCACGTCTGTGGAAACGTGGTGGGGAGGCCAATGAATCCAGGCATTATCAGTCCAGAGAGATCATCTGACAGTATCAAGTTCAGGTTCTGGCTTCATATCCCACATATTATTATAAGTTTCTCCACTTTACCACTAGATGTACCCTATACTCTACTGCATCGCACATGATTATTCCTCATCTCCCTCATGATTTCTAGGCAGTCTGGTATCAAATACAAGTGGAAAATCCTCATACATCTGATGCTTATCTGAAGACAAGGAAGCCACACATCCAATCATTCAAATCAAAGACAGAGAATAAAATCAGTGCTTTCCATCCTTCACCTTATTTACAATACACTTTGTTTTTCCCCTTACAACAAAGAGAATTACTCAATTTCCCAAGCTAGTCTGGGAAGGACTGAGCTGGTCAGTACAATTTAGCTGATTCAATTGCTTTATGTCTTTCACTGTTTCGTGTCTCAAGATCTTTCACTTGCATTGCTCCTCCCAAATAACAGTAAACAAACTCCAAAGAATCATAAAACCCTTTTTCAATAATTAAAAAAAGTCTATCCTTCAGAACATGACCAAACATCTCTGTTTAGAAAAAAAGAGTCTGCTTTGTTAAAGCTTCAACTTAGTGCCATTGTATCACAAAGGAGTGCAGGATGCATCCAAGACAGGCTGAAATTTGGACCATGATGTTCTTCAGGCCTCATGAAATGAAAAATGTCTCATAAAGAAAGAGAAGACAGCCTTTAAAATTACACTGGTAACATCTCTTTTCAGGTATTTCTATGTCACGTTATCTCTGTCACTGTTTTTGTATGATTCTTCTTAAAAAATGGCACTTTAGCCCAAGGTGTCTGGAAATGTAGGAAAACACAGGGAACTTCTCTTCAAAGCTCCTGCCATTTGATATGTACAGGAAGTAAATCCTAAACAAAGAGAAAGTGAAGCAGCAGTATTTTTAGGAACAATCATTTAATACCCTGCTGCTAACTCCCTCCTTAAGAGTCTCGTGAATATGACTGAAACTTAAGTCAAAAGTGCAGTAACATTATGCCCTTGGGTTAAAGAGTTTAGTCAGTTGTTTGTTTGTTAAAACATGTAGAGAATCTGTATTGACAATGTATTTCCAGTGTTAATTACCAACATCACCCACTTAAGAGAGCAATCCACTCAGCCCTTACCAGTTGTAATCACAGGAACCAAAAAGATGCAGGTAGTTTTGCAAATCAGACATGATCTGTACTAGGACAAGTTTCTGTTTGTCTTCTCTTTTTGGCTTGTTTAATATTTGTATCCTCAAAAACACCCAAAAATGGCCCAAAAAGCCCTCAGACAAACACACATACTTCACAGCAAGTCAAGAGACAATCAAATACCAAAATCCCAGTCATACAGGAGACTCTCTCCTACAACTGCGGAGCAATCTCAAAACAAATCCCAAGTACCCCCATACAGTGGTAACCAGTGTTGAACCCTAGCACGGGACAAACCAAACAAAGCTGAGCAGCAGAAGCCTCTATGGCTATGCTGGCAGGAAAGTCATTGCAGTTCATGCAGGGAAAGGGTAAAGTGGGGCGAACAGGTCCCAAGAAGGATCAGATTGGGATGCCCTGACTCGTTTCAGCCGCGTGTCTGCAAGCAGGCCCAGCAGGAGAGATCCCGCTGCTAGTGCTCCCCATGGCAGCCAGGCACTGCCATCCTGCTGGCACGGGGGCACACCTCATTATCCTCATGGAGTCTCCAGCCCTTGTTCGCACTGCCTACCAAGGCTAACGTGGCCCTGGGGAGCCTCCCCACGCAGCAGCGCGCAGCGGCACGTGGGCGTAGCCGCCCCCTCGGCACCCCGCAGGTGGCCAAGGTGCCACACAGACGCCCTCAGCATCCTCCCCAGCTCAGAGCGGCTGCGGCACTGCCTGGCTCCCGGCGCAGTGAGGCTCTCCCGGCAGACGGCATCATTAGGGTGACAGAAGTGCCATTATTCAGATCCACCAAGACTGGCTGGGTGTGCTAAGGCTGAAAAAGCCACCAGTGATTAAATTCGAATGACGGATTTCAAATCTCTTTTCAGTGCTACCAGGACAGTCTGTAAAGTCAGCCAGTGCCATGCAGCTGCCAATACATGATACCTAAGGACATATGATACACAGAGCATTCTGTATTTTTATCCTAGAGAAAAATTTTGCTTTGCTGTGAATAAAGGCAAGTTGTAAGCATGAGTGAGAGGAGAGATAATCATCTACAAATCCAACGAGGGGGGGTACCACTTCTGAATAATTATGCTGTATTCACATTTAAGTAACTACCTGCTACACAGACTCAGCAAGTTCAAACAGGCTGAAATTGATACAACTGCATTCCCAGCTTGGCTCAAAGTTACTCCTATTCCCTAACAGCAACGTTGTCAGAACACCTCGAAGGAAAAAAAGGGAGACAAATATTTGCCTGATGATGCTGTGACAGGGAAGTGATTCAAACCATGCCTCCAAAGCAAAGCTTCCCAAAGGACAGCCGAAGAAAGCTGTTTGCATCAACCCTGGCGTAAGGGAGGGCAAAAGAGGAGGAAATGTAGTGTGAGCTTCCCAGTACCACTGCACCAAGCTGTCACACACAGTTTGCATTATGTTCAGAGCAGACCTAAATTAACAATGCCAAATACTGCAAGGAGACTTCCAAGCTGTAAGAAACTTTTCCAGGGGACAAGATCCTCCTTTATTAAACAAGATCCTTCTGAGGCCACCGTACTTCCGTAAGCTTGGAGAAAAATCTAGTAACAACAATAAAATTAAGCAGAAGTAATACTTTTTTAAATGTACCAAAAATCTGGCCTGGGACATTCTGAACTGTTTCCTTCAATCTTTTTGGAGATTTGTGGTTTTCAGGCATGTCCTTTAGTTACCACACTATATAACCTTATTCAGTTACTTCACTGCTGATTTTTCAGGAAACTTCATGTTAAAAGAAAACAAGTGTCATTAGATGGTAAGGACAATTAAAGCCATTTTAAATTTTAGTAACAGGGGAAAAAGAAGCTAGAAGGAAAGAGAAAATTAGAGAAAGTATATCACAACAGGGAAAAGATTTATCCTAAAGAGCAAACACAGTTGATGAAGTTCTAGGTATGTCCTGCCTCCCCTCCAAAACCACACCCTTTTCTTAACCAAGCAAACATAAGCCCCAGCTATTTCCCAGAACCAGGCAAAGCCCTCTTGCTGTTGGTTCCCTCTCACACTCCACTGTTGAGCAATCCTGATGGCACAGCACAGAACAACTTGCTGCGTCACACAGCTCAAGAAGGAAAAAAAAGACGGCCACAGCACTGCTGGGGACCCTGTGCAGATGGAGCCGAGTATCTCTCCCTGACACACACACACACAAACACACACACACAGACGCACGCAAGGAAGCTGCACGAGATAAGGGAAGCACATCTTCCTTAAAAGCAGGGTCTCCACATTACCCCGGTATCAGCAGCCACCAAGTATCTCAAGGGGCAAGGAAGTAAAAGGTTATCACTGCGCACACACAAACTGCAAACTTTTCCCAGCGCTGAGGACGGCATCCTAGCAAAAGAGGTTTCACGTGCCCAGCCCATTTCCTCTCCTGTTCCTGAACATGTGGTCCTCCTTCCTCACAGCATTCCCTTGCTGAGCAGAGAAGCAATAGGAAAAGGTTTCACATCTTGTTACATGTCCGTTTAGTCGAGCTGGAAACAGAAGGCCCCGCATGACCTGTGCTACTTTACGGGAGTTTGGGAACTTCAGCCCTCAAGTGGAATTCATTCAGTCCATGAACAATTGTTGCCGTACTCTAGCTACCCTCTATCTGAAACTGTCAAAAAAGCTACCACTGAAGTGTCTTGGCTTCAGTAGTATAACAAATGGCATAACAAATGAGCCACACAGAAGCTGTACATCTTCTCTGTTTCAAGATATCTTTCCACATGAGTCAGCACTGGAAAGTTGACTCTAAGGTTAATTTATGAAAAAAATCACTGAGAGTATTTAGCAAACTTCAGCCTGAAGAACTGAGCATATCTATAGATACCCTAAAGAAACAAAAAACAGTATTTGCATATTGTGTACTATTTAACAGTTGTATAGTGGCACTACTACTTTAAAGCCTGTGTCTTTGCCTAAGCTGTGTACATCATACATATGAGCATCATGGTTCAACAACCTGAGTGAAAGGACCTGGCTAAGTCCAAATGACAAGATTCCCCTCACTTTTTTTTAGATTTTTTTTAAACAGCTACAGAAGCTTCCCCAAATGCTACTACTACTGTTAAGGAATCGCCTATTTTTAAAAGAGGGGAGGAAAGAAAGAGGAAAAAACCTGCTGACCCTGAGAGGGGGTATGTTCTGCAGTTTGCTGGTTCCAGCACGCCAAACGAGAACAGGTTGAGCAGGTTAGATACTGAGGGGAAAAAAGGTAAAGCTGGAAGACATACATTAAAGGTGGAATGACAGCAACCACAAATGCAGTTTGTGATAGACTTTTTCCTCATTCTCGTGGGTACTTGGCCCAGGAATCTTTTCAGAGGATAGGAGGAACAGAGGGAATACACATTCATAGGTGAAATGATGTAAGTATGTCTGACGTGCATGCACAACAGGCTGAACAAAGATTACTTTAACATACAAACTCTCTCAGCAAACTTTCTCACCACCAGCATTTTCTACACAGAATCACCCAACCGAAGTACAAGCTATAAGACAAACCACCAACCAAAAAGTGAACAAAACAACATGTTATCTGTTAACCTTGAGAGCTGACACGTCCACAAGAATCACAGGTTTATGGCAGAGGACTAAAAACTCCTCAACGCCTTGCAAAGATCTCCCGGATTTTCTAGTGCTAGCTAAGTTAAGGCTTGCATTTATTTTGTAGCTGTTCAAGGTGAGAAGGGGAGGAAACATCCCTGAGAATACTAGACCTTCAGAGGAGGTGATATTCCTGAAAGGGTACTTATGTGGAAAGATCAAGGTCTTGCACTGCTATGTGCTCTGCAACTAGAGTCTAATCTGTCAAGTGGCTTGTGCTTATTTGAACTGTGACATGGGTAACAAAGCAGCACTAAGCTACGCTCAATACGCTCTGTTATACAGGAGATTTATGCTACTGCCTGTGAGGAGGGTGGTATTACCCTGCCACGTCACAGCACCTTCTCCTGGACACAAATCACACCAGAAACCTAAACTCATTAAGAGTGTTCCCCTTTGCTGCCTGCAGAAAACCAAAACATAAGAATCCACAACCTTACAATGCACAAGATTAGACTTTGCTATTGCTTAAAGGCAACACACACACAAAATCTAGGACTGAAAAGCACACTGAAGTCTTTCTTATGTTTAGGTACTGAGGAGCTCTGGAGATGCAAGTGTAATGTTCCTCATTGTGTACGCTTAGGTTCTCAAGAACAATGGAGCTAATTAAGGTCCGCATATAAATCTTAACTCTGCACTTCCTTGCTTCGCTTGATTCTAATCAGATCTCAGCATTCATGTTTTTGTGTTAACTTCCTTTGCTGGTCTTTAATGATAACTGAAGGGGGATACTGTCCAAGCCTACAAGCAGCATGTAACCCATCTGAAATCCTGGCATCTCCTTTCAGCTCTGAGGGCTCACAGAGGTTCTGTGGCACAAGAGGTCATCCAGAGTCTTTTACTGCTGAAGATACTGGTGGAGGGGTTTTTCTGAGCATCTTATTTGTGAGTCATGTGAATTAAATAAAAGTTTATATATAGTCTTTCCAGAAGTAAATCTACCCACCAACAGTGAGACAGACAAAAGTTTCTTCCTGGGACAATTAAAAATACTGTAGTCTCCTAATTAGAATCAAAGATACAAAGAAACAGACTCTTCTCTTACTGCCATATTATTGTTGAAAAAGCTTTCTTTGTTTCTTTCTCTCTCTTTCTTTCTTTCTAATTTAACCTTCTTCAAAACATAGGGGTTCCAGCAGAATACCAAACACGTATTCTGGATATTATCTGCTGACAGGATAGAGACCAAAAAGCTTCCCTCCACCTGTTTTCCCATCCTTATTTACAAAATGTACTAGCAAAAAATGTAACAAACATTTTTTAACTGCAAAGAAAACCAAAACAGCTATCACATCTCATCTGCATCCCACAACTACAGTCATTAATTACTAGAAGCAGAAATTAGTCCTTTGTGTTCATTATTCCTGCTGAAGAATTAAGGCATTTGCATTTGCTGAAGCTTATCTTTCACTAGCATGCTGACAGTGGTTAAATCATCCCCCCACATATAAGGAATGGATTTAAAAGCCTGTAGGATAGCCTGGTTCTTAATATTTAAGAGCACTGCTTACCAATTACTACACTGAAATAAAAGCTCCTTAGGAGATGACCAAAGAGACATTTCTATTGTGCAAGACAATGAGAGACAGCTTTTTCACATGTGTGAAGTGTCAATCATTTTCTGTGTGGCGACCTCCTTGGCTATTTGTTTTTAGCTTCAAGATCTTGGAAGTTCAGCTTTTCAAAGCTACATCAAACTTCCACTTGCAAATCACCAGAAAACAAACCATGTTGTAATAAGACAGTTCCTCTCCTCTTATGAGGAAAAAAAACAGGTCTTCATCGCATTTGGCTGTGCTCTGTCTCCAAAACTCCCATCTTAAGCAAATGCCATCCTGCATGTGCTGGACTACTACAGAGATCCTATTTGTACTTAGAGACTGGGCATTGTTACTGGGCTGCACCCCACAAAGCACACACAACGTACTGGAAACAGGCCAATGCCATAAATAACATGGGAGCGATTCACAGGTGGAATGCCGGGAGAGGATGGATTCAGCCAGATCTTGAGGACACTCTGCCTATTGGATATTTGCAGAGTCACAGGTGGCCTGTGTGCATGCCTGCTCGTGACACACAGACTCCTGTTAGAGGGAGCAGGGAAACCATTGAAATGTACACATCTCAACCCCTATGCCTTTATCAGGATCCAACACTCATTTTCTGAGCAGTGCGTTACAATCTTCCAGACGTGTATGCTCTTCATGTGCCAGCAAAGATGGCCGGTTAAAACGTCAAAATTCACAGATTACCCTCCAGCATGTGCATTTTCTGTCCTTCTCAAGAAACTCACTCAGCAACACACAGGTGCACACATAAAGTGTTGTTGCATAAAGACTTGAATATCAGAATAGTACCATACCTTGATTAAAAAGACAGCTGCTTATCTCTCCACAGCATATTAAAATCAGAAGTTTGAGAAAACTATCTAGTACTGAAAGTAAGATTAAGAATGAAAGTGCCTTCTTAATTAAAGAAAGAAATACCTTCTTTGATAGGACCCTTTGTAAGAATGCTTCAAAGCATAGCTTCTGTGATCCAGATCTTCCAATCTGAGTTTCAAAGACTTCTGCATGTGGTTGTTGCATGTGGCATTTCGCATGTGCCAAAAAAAAAAAATCCCTAAACTTTGAGACCTGCTCCTGAGATGGTACATAAACAGCCCACAAGTACCTAAGCAGAATGTAAATAAAAAGCCATTCTGAATAATTTTGCTATGTATAGGGCAAGGAATGGAAGAAGACAAAGAAGGTAGATACTTGCTACATTTTGGTTTCACATGAAACACTTCAGTTAGTTTTCATTACTGGACTTATATGGACAGTCTGGAGAAAACCAGCCATGGACAACACTCCTTCATTTACCAAACTGGGGAAGCTGTGGCTGAAATACACGTATTATCCCTTCCCTCTTTTCAGACTTGCCACAGAGCCTTTAATAGTTTCCCACTGGAAACTGGCAGGAAGGTCATTTCTCGCCTCCCTTTTGGCATTTATATCCCATTAACATTTTCTAGTTGCATGGAGAGCATGTCTTTGGCAGGGAGGAAAATGGGACTTTAAAGTGAGAGGCATGGACTATCCTTAGTCACAGAAATGGAAAAGGAACTGCTGGCAAAGTATCCTACCCCCAAAGGAAACACTTCTGGAGCAAGTGGAGGCATCGCCCTTCCCACTGAAGCCTGATGCACATTCTACTTGAATGCAACACAGTAAGTCAAGTAAAATTTTTTTCTCTACCTCAAGGTCCCTTGCTAATGCTCACAAACCACAACTACGATCCACAGCAGCAGCCTAACTCCTCTGTCTGCATTTTGGGAAGAGGCAGTGGTAGAGATGGAGTAAGAGACTTGAAACCTCCTATTTGGTGTCAAGAGTCTAGACCCAAAAAGGCTCCTCAGAGTTGGGATTATTCAAAGATAAACTCCCTAGGGAGTTACTATGACAGTACAGATGGAAAACCCTTGGAAAGTCTTTATCAGTTGCAATCTTTTGACTGGAGACAGTACACTGGAAATCCCCAGCTCTTACAGAGCTACAGAAACCCTTCGTACACCCCCTTCCCCTCTATATAGTTTATGCTCCTGATGGAGATCTGAGTATTCAACTTTAATTCACTGTGACTGAGAGAAAGCCACAGGGTCTGTCTCTCTAGCAAAGAAGGGGAGGATAAGGCATATCCTAAACTGTAGATTTTCTTATGTATTGATACTTATGTAACTGTATGCCAGTTACAGGAATGTTGAACTCAAAACTACCGTGATCTAACTCCTTCCTCCAAATTCTTAAAAAGCCCCACGAAAATAAAGCCCCCAAATCCCTAATCAGCTCCTAATGCTAGAAGGCTTGCTATTTCCAGCAAGACTTGCTCTTTCCAGTACTGGACAAAAACAAATCTCTAAAAAACTCAGCATCATCTCCAGGTCTTCTTCTCCAGAGCAATTCCTGACGCTGATACCAGGCACTGACAGATCTTCCAGTCATTGTATCACATTGCACCAACCCTCCACAAGCAGTAGGAGCAGCACTGATAACGGCAGCAGACAGTCTGACAGCGCATCAGGAAGAATGAGAAAATCAGCTTTTTGCTCTGGACATTGAGCACTCTCCAGAAACCTTTGCTCTCTCCAAGTGTGACTGTGAGCCACAGAAGGCTCAGGTCACTCCTGAACAGAGCCTGGCAGCCTGTAAGAGAGTTTTCTAAGACACCCCAGGCTCAAGGTTCCCATTGAAAATCCTGGCCAAGAGTCAGGCTGGTCAGAAAAGGAAGCAGGTTTTAACCTCTTTTTCTTACCAGTGTTGCACAAGAGAACCTTCCCCCTCCACCTCAGTCTGCTGTGCCCATTCAACTTGACTTGTTGATAAGGAACCAAGGAGCACAACAAAAAGAAACTGGACTTCATGTGAGAGGCTATGACTCATTTACAAATGAAGTGTTGCATGTATTGTAGGAGTCAGGAAGGCCAGCATCGATTTCACAAGTGAAGAGTACATGCAACACCCCAGCACAGCTACACTAACTCAAAGGAGAGATGTGCAGGAAACAGCGTTCTCACTCCACAAAAAGTTTGGCTATTGCACAGAAGTTTTACTGTAATACAAAAGAGCATCAAGTAAGAGCTCTGGAGTTTTTTTCTCCCTTGGTAAAGTGAAGGTGGAAAAAAACCACTTTTGATGGAGATAGTGGGCACTTGAGAGTGTAACAAAACTGGTAATCATTTTCTAACCCAAAAAAGCAACCAAAACTTGTCTCCTTCGCTCCTCTAGTCAGCTGAATGTCTAATGATGGGGCTGCTTTGAGGTCGAAAAATGGATCAGAAATTTCATTCTGTGATGGAACGGTACTCCCATGGCACAGTATTTCCCTGGACAA
Organism: Lycocorax pyrrhopterus obiensis; assembly: GCA_014706295.1. Classification (NCBI taxonomy): domain Eukaryota; kingdom Metazoa; phylum Chordata; class Aves; order Passeriformes; family Paradisaeidae; genus Lycocorax; species Lycocorax pyrrhopterus. The sequence goes on from JACSVZ010000002.1 coordinate 67,371,207, forward strand.
AACCATTCCATTGAACTTTTTCCCCTAAAAGGTCTTTTAAAAGTCTGGATTTAAAAATAGTACAGACAGCTAAATAAGAGCCAGAACATGGCAGAGGAGAAGAAAGAGAAGAGGGGATGTACATGGCATAACCCTACACATTTTCCCCCCCATTTGGATACCAGCAGACCAACTTCTCTCTCGCTGCTCTCCTGTGAGCTAAGCATATGTGGTGTAAGTGCAGTAATACCTGGGAGGCTCCTGCAGGACCTTCGCAAGTTACACTGATTCTTTACCAGCACATCGCAAGTTTCTGCTAAACCTGTAACTCCTCTCTCTGACCCCACGCTGCGCAGTGGTCCAGGGATACCACCATGCTGGCTACCAGGGGCACATGAGAAACTTTTTTTTTCTGGTTTGGGCATACATCCGTCACTACTTGGATACCGTAGCACAAAAATAGAGAACAATAAAAGAACTGCACACAGAAGCAGAGAAAGATGGACTTGTGCTATCATCTAGCTGGTACAGAAGAACAGACATGGCACCACCACAGACGTGGCCTGCAGGAGTTACGCATGAGGCAGGACCTGGCAAACAGGTCCTTGCTCCAGAATCCTGAGGCAGGAGCAGGTTTGAATGAGATGTGAGAAGCATTCAGCCACAGCACTGACAGTCCATTGGACATGATGCTACAGCTAAGTTCGAGATGCCTGAAAAAGAAATTTACTTCACACCATCTTAGACTAGAAATACCTGTTTCAGAAGGAGGTACTGGTGGGTAAAATGAACATCTTCCTTGTGAGTATGTCACAGCACCAGATAAAAAATTTGATTTCACTTTGCATTTATCCTCATCTGCCTACTTGCACATTCATGCTTTCCTACAGCAACAAGATCCAGTATTACAGTTGGTTACAGCAACAAGAAAAGCTTATTCACTGAAAAAGGCCAGAAGGCACAGTCTGCCAACCACAACTCTCCTTTAGCAGAACCAGCAAATTTCTGTGCTCAGGATTTTGCTTGTCATGGGTCTGGGGTCACTAATTGCAGAGATACCAAGCTCGGGAACAGCTTTTTGCTGCTGCAGGGCAGCCCTACACAAGAAGGAGCTTAACAGAACAGACGGGCACCTATCAGACGGAAAAAACTTTTAATATCAAGATTTTCCTTGCATGAACTTAGGTCCTTCTTAGTGCAGTCAGTAAATACAGCCCTCCATCCTGGTAACTTCAGGCATCATCTTGTTAAGAGAAAAAATTAAAACCAAACTATCTTCTCATCAGAAGGTTCTGATCTGTATTTTTTTGGGCAAGTCACTGAGCCTGGCAATTCTGGCAATAAATTTGCTACAAAAGCACGCTAAGAACTGCTATACGGGGAAACCTGCATAAGCAAAGGTGACTACATCAGTCTCTCATAGGCCTGGAGTCAAGTTTCAGGGGAAGCCTCCCTTTCCTGCTTCTAGGAGAGCATAGGAGATGCCCAGTGAGCAAAAACTCAAATAAACCACACAAACAGTCCTTCAGCAAGCCGCCCAAACACAAGTGACTGACCATCCCAGAGTTCCACCACTGGAAGTCACCCTTGGATACTGACAGTGGCATCAGTTGCAACTCAGCAGTGGCCCTGCCTTCCGCACATCACACAGAATAATGACCCAACGTGGCAAACGTGGCTCACAACACCTCTGGTCAGATGAGTCAGATGTGTGACTTATTCAGAGCCCAAGGCCAGTACCTCTTTGTGGTTTTCCCTTCTCATCTTTTATCTATCTTGCCAATTCTCCCCAGTTCCAAACAATTATAATTTAAATAAATACGGAATTACAAAACTGCATTCCCTCTCGTTTCATGTAAGTGTTTAACATGAACAAAATGACAAAGAAAAGGCAATTCTGCAAGCAGATATTGCTCCCATTGTGCAGGACTATGTTATCTTTCCTACTGTCATCAAAATCACCCTTTCATTCCACCTACAGCACACTGCTTGGAAAATTACTGGTAATAATCAGGGAAACAAGACCTCTTCCCTTCCACACAGAACCAGTCCGTAACCATCACTCCAGCCTTTCTGCTTGTAAGCAATATTCTTTTCCGCTACTTGTCTTGTAGTTTCTTTGTAGGTTGTAAGCTGTTTGATATGGGGACTAAAGCTATGTGGGAATCCACAAAGTCAAAGTTCTGAGATGTTCCACCCATGCAAATAAATGAATACTGAATCAAGGGATGGGATAGGGGAAGGAAAATCCATGTGCTTTAACATTTTGTTTCCTCAGCTGACAACTGTACATATTGCTACATCCCTACAAAGGAAACTACGTGAAATACAATTTGGAAATTCGGACTACAGAGAATTTGCCAGATCTATAGTGCAATAAGTTGTCTATAGTAAAAACAAATATTGATGTATGTATTTAAAAACAAGATAAATATACCAAAGAGGCATCTTTGTGATGGCACTTGGACACATAAGTACATAACACCAACAAAACCACAGATGTTCTAATACAACCACTTGAATCCATGATTCTGAAACTACAGAATTAGAAGCTCCTATATAGCTTGGCTATATATTTTTGTCCCCTGAGAAAAATCCGTTTTTCATACTACTACTATTACTAAAAAAAAAAAGCTATAACAACTCTTGATAATACTTAAAAAAAGCTAGAAGACCTTTCTGAATTCAGATTTCCTCACACTACTTAAGCATCCTAGTAGCTGTAGTGTGTGTGTATTATGCTGTATTTGTAGGTCACAGATACTCCACATTTCCTGCCCAAGTGTCTTTAGTCAGCTTGCTAGTCCCTCCAAGGAAACAAAACAGCTCCCTATGCTGTAATCCTTTCCAAACTCCTGGGACACGATCAGCACTCACCTGTGCATGTTTCCATTGGTGGTGAAGGACTGTCCACATACTGAACATTTATAAGGCCTTTCACCTGAGTGCACCAGCATGTGGCGATCAAGGGAGCTCGCTGAGCTCAGAGACTTTCCACAGATGCTGCAGGAATGGTCTGTCCCTCCAGTGTCAGTGTTATGCTGGAGAAAGCAATGATTTTTTTTTTCATTGAATGCCCCTTCTCAAGTGCCAGTACAATATCAGCAAGAACTATAAACATCTTAAATTAAGCAGCTCTAAAGAGCCACTTGGCACAGTACCTTATATGAAGGTGTGCCCTGTATATACCTCTCCTCCCCAGCCTTCCCCCCTCAACTCCAGCCCCCCTCCTCCCCCCTCAACTTTAACCCCTTAATGCACCAGCACAAGTAGCTGTTTCATACAGCCTGCAATGCAGCATTTCTGCTGGGTCTGCAGCAAAAGAGGATACAGAGGGACTAGGCAACGAGCCATCAGACAAATGGTACCTTGGGATACTTTAAGCTGTGCAGTGGTTTGGGGTTGTGTGAGCGGCAAGGAAAGAGGATGGAATTACGAACTTCACAGCAGAAGACAGACACTCAAAAACAAATACTCGTTAAAGATATTAATTTTAAACTGACTGCCTAGTAACAAAACAGAACTAAACTGCTTCTGAGTGCACATGCAGACTTCTATGGCCATAAGAATGCATTACAAGGTCAAGTTATGGCCATTAGCTACTGTGCTGTATGTACCACTCTTTCTTACTTGCACTCAGAGTCTTGAAGATTTCTTCACATACAAAAAAAAAGCCAAAAAAACCCAGGAGAGTAAGAAAAAAACCAATTAAGTAACAGTTACAGTACAGGAGGAAAAAACTGAAGTAATAAGTATCTAGTGAAGCCAGTCATCAACCACACCTTAGCATCCAAAGCAGAACTTTCTGCTAGAGAAAAGGGCAAACCTCCTTATTAAGTATGCACATATTTCAGGAGGAACAAGAACAGGCCTGTAGCTGACAAAAAAGTGCATTATCCATTAAAAAAAAAAATTAATTCTGCTTCCCAAAACTGCTATACCCTGTAAAAGGTCTGTAAAAGACTGAGAGGCTCTTCTACACTAAGTTGGTTTAAAAATTGTGTCTTCCTGCTCTTCATTTGCATGACCAGTAAAAAGATCTGTACTCAAACAGGATAATAAAACAGGACTTATGCCTCATGGTGGAAGTGGTTTTCCGGATCCTTAGGATACCTTAAGCTATGCAGAACAGGACATACATCCTTGTTTGAGCCACTGGGTGGGGGGTGGAATGCTGGGCAAGGAGGGGAGGAAAATTACCCACCTGGGGGTTGGGTTTGTGGGGTGTGCTTTTTCAAGAAAATGCAAGGGAAGGCTAAAATAAAAGCAAAACAATTGAATAAAGTTCTAATGGAAGCATTTCATTGGCTTGCACGTGGAATTGTTTTTCACCACTGCAAAATGCACCCTGGCAAACCAGACATGCTTAAGTAAGAAATCAAGAGCTGGTACTCTGCATACCTGACGAATGTGCATAGTTAGCTGGTGCTGTGTAGTGCAAATCTTTTCACACAGAGGACAGGTATAGGAAGACTTCTCTTCTTTTGTTTCCTGTGGACAAAAGATAACAAAACAATCAGAAGGAGTATCAATATAAAAGGACTAGAAAGCTGTTAGTGACGAGAGTGGAAAAACAGAATCCATCCCAAGTACAAAAGGCCACTGCTAATAGAATAACTTGCATTTATACATTTATCATCTGATAGATCCCTCAAGAAAGTTTCAGAAACTTCTGAATTTATAAACAGGGGCCATTTTGACTACCATAAAAGTACAGCAGCTGTTTTAACAGCACACAGATACTCAGCAGTAGCAGGAAGTGAGGGCAATTGCAAGGAGCTCAAACTGCCAGGATGAATTTAGCTGAGCAGAAAGTAATTCCTGGAACATCATCAGAATATATGGAAAAACAACATTATTCTTCCCAAACATTTTTAATAGCGCAAGTTGTTGGAACTTCCAATTTTCCACCCCATCTTGATGGCAAAGCACTATCTTGGTGCCCTTTTGTAGGGGCTGTATGGTCTGCTCCATGGCTGACTCAGAAGGAAGAGTGGCATTTACTGAATCATCAGCACCATTTCCTTTAGCATCCTGTGTTTCTGCTGGAAGCATCCCATCCAGGCACACCAGCCAGGCCCCACCCTTCTGAAGCTTGCAAGATCTGATGAGATCATAGCAAGAAAGAGGTGACAATGCAGGAGCCTACGTGACTCCAAAAGAACACATTATGAACCCCATCATTCTCCGCCCAGGTGAGAATCAGGAGTAACCACGGTCAAACCACGAGTACAAACAATGAAGCCAACCAGAGAGCTCAACCTGATTTAAGTATGCCCTTGAGACACTGAGCAAAGCCACCACTCTTCCAACCAAGGCTGAAACGGCACTCTTGCAGGAAACAAAGCTGTTTGCCTGAATTTGTCCACAAGGATGGCTACTGGATGATGTAAAGGGCATTTTCACAACCTCACCAGGAAGCCCAGGCATGGCTTCTGCACCAACGCCTGTGTATTAAAAGGAAGATGATTTGGCACTGAAAATTAAACCTCAGTTTTCCATGAGAATGATGCACACTTCTAGTGACAAGACAGTACAAAAACCATCTCTGCATGACCAATGGGAAAGCATAATATTTATGCCAAAATGACATTTTTCATTGAAGTTCTTTGCTGGCTATCTTAAGTATCATTAGTAAAAGCCTGAAAACAAACAAAAAGCAGAACCCATTCTCAGCAGCTCTTCAGCTAGAAGTTGATGGGTGTGAGTGTGTCTATGCATTTCCTGTCTCCACACAACTCTCTCCCCCAGTAACATCCCAAAAATCATCAACTCAAAAGCAACCATTTCCAGGTTGTCAGACACAAGCATTCACAAAGAACATCGAGAATGACTAACCCAAGTCTCTGTGACAAATTCTCTGGCATGTTAGGACGGCAAGATGCTGACATAGTGTTAGAGAAAGTTCTTTTTTATGTCTCAGTAAAGCAATATCCCCTCCTGCATGATTTGGGGAACCATTCTAGGGAGTCCCTATTTTACGTTTGGTTTTCAAAAACAGGGCCATAATAATTTTGTATTAACTTCTGTGACCTGTGGACATGGATGAAGACCTATTTTCCCATTTTGCCTGAAGTAAATAAGTCTTAAGACTGTTTCTTAAATGAAAGGATTAGGTTCTCCCACTTCTCCCCACTCTTTTGCTTGTACACGTTTTTCCAACTACATTTCAGGCCTCTACATCCCAAAGGTAATCACTATAGGTCACTCATACAGGCCAAGGTCTAATGTACTAGCACTTGCAAAACACTAGAAAGAAAGCAAGAAAGGCTCCCATTATGAAGTCTGAACACTCAAAGAAAATTAAAATGCGTTATCTCAGTGCCCCTCCCCCATTTTTACATACAAACATGTAATTCACAACCATTCATTCCATCCTACTTATACAACTTTAATTTTACTATATGCAACCTGACCATGGAGTAATGTTCAGCTCCAATTATACTGCACCCTGTTAAAGTTGGCTCAAGACAGAGAACAAACACATTGTGCCGTGAGGAAAATCCCTGCATAGGTGCTGACAGTTTAGATGATGTTTAATCCCCAGGCTATTTCTGCAAAATTATCAACCCACTACTGGTTTTTTGCCCCCCTCCTCTTTAAACGAGTGCTGCAGTTCTACATGATGCACTTGATTATTTCAAAACCTGCTTTCCAGACTGCCTTTTCTTCAAATCAGCAAATTAACAGAAGATAGAGTAATTACTGGTTCACCTTGAAGCAAAGATCAGAAACACAGTATAGCTCAGCCAGAGCTGATTAGTGTTGAATCTGGGGTTTATTATTAACTAAAACCTAAACTTTCTCCAGTGGTCAGACAGGCTACATGCTGCATACTGTAACACAGCTCAAGCAAATCAGTTGACTGACCCAATCAAGAGCAAAAAACATTAGCATCCCTACTGTAAGAGTACCCCCATTCACCAATTTAAAACACAGCACTCAGCTACCCCACCAGAGCCAAGTTGATGAAAACACAGTTCTTGAACTGAAAGATAAAATTAGCAGCTCATTTGTCAGCTACTCTCCCTTTAGTAAGTCAATCTGGCACAACTGCTCTGCATTCAACTGATGGCAAATGCTTCAGGAGTTGTTGCATTAAGTCTGTTTTTCTCCAGCCCAAAAAACGCCTCTGTCACACTTTTTATTTTCTTCAAGAGCAAAGCAAATGAGAAGTTAAAATACATTGCAGGCTGATGTGAGAACATGCTTATTAGACTATGGGTAGACGGCAGCCAAGATAAAGTCAGCATTATAAAGAGAACCATAGACTTTGGGACAAAGGTTCAGGGCAAAATGTTTCGCTGCCAACTCATGGGAAACAGCAATCAGACCCAGAAAATCAGCTGTTATTATCCTTGAAATTATAATAAGGGGCATATTCTGACCAGCATCTGAGATCCCTGCACTGCTACACGCTAAAACAATTCAGTGCTTTCATTCTGCTATGCTGAAAGTGGAAATTCGCTGTATTAGAGCCTGCTAACAAGACTGATACCCACTTAGTATTTCACAACTCACTTCTGTTTTCTCAGTAACGTAGCCATTTGTCCCTCTGGCCTTAACAATCTTTCAGCCTAAAGACAAACAGGCTATTTACTATGTTTTCAATGTATTTGTTTATTTTTATGCTGTAAGAATCCCTCTTAATCCTGTCACATTTTCTCTCGAGCTTCCTTTGATTCGATGCCCACAGAAATACCAGGTGGAATAAAGGTCACCAACACTAATAAACTTCCCTGAAGCCAGACCACATGGTGTACCGGTGGACAGCTGTGTAACAGCATTGCCCTGAGACTGGTCTGGACTCCAGTGCCTCACTTCACACGATGAAATCAAGGAACCAGGGCAGCCCCTAAGTGAGAACACTGTAAATAAACCTTAGAGCCAGGTGCTAGACAATAGGATCCCACAAACACAGGTGTCTGTATACTGCCCATTCCTCATTTAAGGATGTCCATTTACAGCTAATGGCTTTTAACTCCTTTCATGCTAAAAAATCCAAGACAAGTCTGTCAACTGGGCAGCTACTCGGCAAGCTATTAATAAACTACTATAGGAACATCACATGAGTCATGCCTCTCAGCCTTTCTGGTCCCTGTTACATCTTGATTCGTTTACAAAGTCTCCATGCTTCACCTCAAGTTCTAAAGGCAAATGACCACAGGGATTTGGGGGTTTTCTTGATATTCTGCAGCACCTTCTTTGGTGGAGTTTGATCCAGCAGAAGGAAAACACAGATATGAATAACCACAGCTTAACTGATACAACTCTCTCCTTTCACTTGTTTAGATCAATATTGCTATCAGCTGGTGCCATCAACTGGTAAATGGAAAAAAACTGATAAAAGCTACATATATTTACTCTGCAAAATTCATACAAGGCATTCATTCTGCAACAGCTCTTCAGGCTTTTATTAACAAGGAAGTTAAGGGCACCTTATACTACATATTTGAACTGAGCATCTTGATGAATGTTTTGTTCCAGAACCACCTTTAACCATAAATCACCTGAATCTTCAGCAGGGCAGCCGCACACCTCATGAGATTATGTGAATGCAAGAGCCTAGAGAAAGGATGCAGCAGGACAAAATGGCAATTCTTAGGCGACTCTGTTGCTGCTAGGGGCAATCTGCTAAACCAGCTAACCACTGCATGACACTGGAGCTAGTGCTCAAATGTTCTACATGTGAATCCAAGCAAGTGGACCCCCTTTGATTCCCAGTTTTCTAAGTTATGGTCTGGAGGGATACCAGAAAACATACACAGAGGAACAATGGCAGAGGCAAGAAAAGAACACTGAGGGGGAAAAAAGGCAACACAATCAAAGAAACATAAATGACATCTTATCACTTTCCATGCAGCTGCTTGTCCCCCCTTTGCCCTCCCTGCATTTGAATTTATGTACCTGGTTCCTCCTGCCAATCCGATTTGGTGCAGGAGACTTTGAGGGGGATTTGACATTTTGAGAATTCCCGCCATTTTCAGCAATCTTCCCCACATTCATCACTGCTGACATCATGGCGTCAATGGAGGACAAGTCTGCTCCGTCCAAACTGTTTGGTGAACTTGGTGATACCTTATAGCTGTCTAAGCTTTCCAGCTGCTTCTCTGGAATTAAAAACAAAAACACACATAGGCCATCTTAAAAAAACCCAAACAACCCACAGAATTTTCAGCTACCTGTAACTCACATCACACTCTGCTGGATCATCATGGAGCACAGGCAACACGCCATAGTAACTGGAGTTCTTACATCAGGACAAACTTCTCATATTGGAATGCATAGGACAAAGTGTACTTTTTTCTCATAGGACATTCACATGTTCTTCATTTTCAACCTTAATTCAATATGGATCTTATAGAGTGATTTACTTCACACTCTCTTGCTGTGAAATGGTATTATTTGTGGTACCTTGTGATCACCATGAACTAGTAGAGCAGTACTGATGAATGCACACTCTGGCAAGCACAATCATTCAAGCAGGCACGTGTTTTAAACAAGACTGCACAATTAAGGCATTAGTAACACAGTGTAGGGTACTGGGTTCTGTTTTAAGCATGGTTTAAGCCAGCTCAGTATATGGAATAAGCTAAAGTACCAAATATCCAACCAAAACAAAACCGTGTATCCCCCCTATTGCCTCTCTGATGCCACAGATGGCACATATGTGATTTTGGTCTACCAAGCCATACTAGTCCATGGGGCGTATGTGTTACATACATGATTAATGTCACAGCTAAAGCTGTTGAGATTCAAACTTCTCCATCACGTGCTGTAAGTAGCAGGGCTGCTCCTATCTCAGATACCAAACGCAAAATACACCTAAAATCTCATCTCTGGTTTCTCAACATACAGATGTGTCCAACCCACAGGAAACGCCTTCCATTTTCCTCTTTACGAGTTTGAAAAGGAAGATGCTTTTAAATTAAACACTCCTTTCCCCCACAAGAAGTCTCCCTCACAAACAGGAACACCCTGCAAGTCTACTGCTCTGTCACCTCTGGTGGAAAGCACATAAAGTGTGTTGTGAGAAAGTCACTGTAACAGAAGAGTATGTGAGGGTGAACAAGGAGGAACACTTTTATCTGTGAACATTTGATCTCTGCATAATACTGTCTTTGGAACATAAGTTTGAGGATTATAAACAGGTGGTTTTTTGAGGCTAAGTTATGTGGTGCCAAGTTACTGTGAGCCAAGAAAATCTTAGTTTGGAAGCCTGCAGTGGTAGTCGAGAATTTATGTGCCCATGCTTCTGCTCAACCTATTTTATACTTTTCAGACAGATGAAAGTTAGGGATGGGAAAAGAAGTGTATGCATCAGTGCTTCTGCTCAATGTATTTTACACTCTTCACCCAATAAGGTGTATGGACGAGTGAGAAATGTTTCTACACTCCTAATCAATGCCCTAATTTACAGAGTCACAGAGCTAGTTGAACCAGTTACCTTCATCTTTCTCCCCTGATTGACTGTGGCTCTCTTCTTGGTTGCTGGTCTCCTCACTTAGTGTAGTATGTGTAGTTGCGTCTGGCTCTTCAGCCTCTTCTTCAGCAGCACCCTCTAGCACTACGTGAGGGAGAAGGAAAAAAGAGAAAGAGAGTAAGCTTTTCTGGAAGCCGTTTTAGGAAAGTAAGACTACAGCCCTTTATTTTGAGGGCTCCCCTGATTACTACCAGATAGGTCTGACCACAGAAGCACACAAACGGTGCCAGTGCAGCCAAGCACCCACTCTCATGAGTGCCCAGGCACTGGGCTGGGAGATGCTGCTGCTTCTGCCAGTGGCAAAACCTGCACAAACGAAGAAACCCTTACTAGCTTGGTCCACAGTATTACACCAGCAAAAAACAGAGGAAGAGAGCACAAGCTAGCGTATCACTGACAGTAGTCATATTTGATTAAGAAGTTGGAAGAATATTCTGCACCTAGAGAATTTAGGTAATTCAATTTCATACATGCGCTGCTCCCCTCTTCTCTTCTTGGAAGATTAACATTTACTCCAATACATGAATTCATGGTGGCCACCTTCTTCCTTCTAGCAGTGCTGAAATTACTACAGAGGTTTCTGGGACCATTTGGCACATTCCTCACATCCACTGCCCAAGGTTCCCACATGAGTTGAAGACATAAGTAACCATTGTATGTACCAAGAGAACTCCTCCACACCCTTTTCTGAAACCACAAACTTATCATGCTATCATTGGGGTTTAAGGAAGGGTGCCTGTTCTCTCTGGAGAATGACAGGGCAGTTAAACATCATTTTTAGAAGTGATGGGGAATGATCAACACATGAGAAAACAGGAGTTCTCTGCCCACAGAACTCATGGCTATAGCCTCTGGAAAAGGTTATTTGTAATATGGAAAACTACTGATATGTTTTTAACAGAGAAAATACACCTTTATAACCTTACAAGCAAAATGTTTATTTCATTATGAAAACAAATACACTATGGACATTTCACCATCTCAGATTTACAAATCACATCCAGTAAGCTCAATACAGGTTTTCCTTTTATCAAGAGAACAGAGACAATTGCCTTCAAACCACAGTTAAGAGAGTTTCTTCCTTTCAAAAAAAAGACATTCCCAAGGACGACATGCAAATCAGTCATGCAACACATCCTCAAATGCTGTTTGAACAGCATTTGAAAACAATAAATGTCCACGTTATCCCAACTACCAACAATTTAGAGCACCCAAAAAAAGGCAGGCAAAAAGAAAGGGCCCACCTTGCGTCAAGCAGTTCCTCATTTCACACTATGCCAGACGAAGCAGTGGATTCAACCTTCCTACGTTTAGCTGCCAACCTTCTAAGGAGCAGCACACAGATGACCTGACACAGCGAGCCACTGCAGTCTAGAGACAAAACCTGGGACCTGACTAAGCCCAGGGAGTGTTAGGCTCAGGAAAACATCAACCTCCTAACAAACACTGCTTTCCATCTGCACCTTCAAAACCAGAAAAACAGACTAACCTGAACAACTCAAAGTAACTTTTCCCTAATTACTTTTTTACTTTTCTGTTAAGAAAATACTAGTGATCCCTGTGACACATGGATTTCTTGCTCCAAGGTGAGGCCAAGCACCCATCCTTCTGTGTTTTCTCCACTAATTATGGGAGCCATTTATTTGTTTGTCTTTATTTTGTTTTTAACTGTTGTAACTTTACTCTTATTTTTGTTTTTTTTTAAAAAGGTCCATCTCATTCAAGAGCAACATAATTATTTCTTTCCCCCCTGCTCTGCATCTTATTTTAATCACTTATGTGGTAGCTGACTTACTTTTGAATAGAATAAACAACAGAATTATTTTCAAGACTGGCCTAAATCTAAAAATCGCTTGCTCTATCTGCTTAGCACTACCAAAAATAAGGACCAGTTTAAACTATTTGGAGGTATTTCTGTTAAAAAAATAAGTGCTTTAGTCCTTAAAAA